>JAYKKI010000001.1:13782500-16182500 GCA_039881145.1 Druceiella hillmani
CGAGCTATACAACACGACAGCGAGCTTCATGAGGAAAAAAGAGGAGCGAAAGCTCGGTAGAGCGCGTGGCGGGCGGCGAGCGAGCCTGCGGGCGGGCGGGCGAGCGGGTGGCGGGCGCGGGCGGATTGATCGCGCGCGGCGGCGCCGTGTCAGACGTCCGCCCACGCGCGCGGCCGCGAGACGTGTCCGCCCGCGCCGCTCGCCAGTCCGCGCCACGCGGCCGGGCCGCGCGCCCGCCGCACACCGCACTCTACCCGTCGCCACGTAAACACTGCGCGTCGCCGCGAGCGCGCTACGCGACTGTAAACAGTTGTAGCGAGATAATAACATCATCGTATCACGACCTTTTTAAAATTAAATTTAATAAAGTAGTTTCGTTTCTTCAATTGATTCAATATATTTGGCGTTGTAATAGAGTTAATTAAAGTTAATAAAAAAAATTGTATTCCGAAACGGCAATTAAGGCGGACATTTAAATTTAACATCATTCCAAAAACAATTTATTTTGTACAAAAAAAAACAATAAAAGAATCATATTTTGCATTTTAACAAAATTTAAAAATAAATTATAAAAATATACATGTATATATTAATTTATATATTTAAATATATTGAGGTTATGTAAGAAATTTTTATTTAAAAATAACCATTAAATGTAATTATTACTAATATATTCGATAAATAAAATTGACTACGACAATAAATATCGACAATACAAACACCTGTTGATTCTCATACCTACATACTTCGATTGGTAAATATGATGTAGTAGTTATAAATGTCTTTATTTGTTAATTTTTATTGTTTGTTTATTTTAAATTATTATTAAATAATTTTATATATTTTCGAAATGTGAAAAATTAACATTGTATTTATAACATTTTTGAACAAACCTAAACAATTTATAAATATTTTTTATATATCATTATATTAAAATTTGTATTTTATTTCGATCAGTCGATTAACACAAAAAATCGATGACCGCGCTTAAACTACTTTTTTGGGCAATTAAAAACGTTAGAAATTACTTCGTAATGTTTTCGATTTTGATTAAAGTAATTTGTTATAAATAAACGAAAATAATTTCAAAATGCTATTTCTTTTTACAACGGTGTACTTTCTTTTTTGTGCTTATAGAAAATCGAGGAAATATTTTCATTTAAAAAAATCACAAAAAACTTTATAATAAAAGACTTATGATCGGGAAAGCAAATCATTTCAAAGGCCAAAAAAACATAAATATGTTATCATTATACATTTACCTCACAAAACAGATTTCTTTGTTGGATCATTTCCTGGAACTTTCCTGGACCATTTCCGGTTTATGGAATGTTAGCATTTGTTTTGAGATTTGATTTACGTTGTAATTAAAGCACAAGCGAAATCTCTCTACAAAATGATGCGTGAAGAAATTCTAAGCATATAAAATGTTTAGAATTTCTTCATGCAATTCTAATTGATCATGGAATTGCTCCATACAATCAAAATCTAATTCTCAGCAATATTTGACGGATCTCTGAGAGCATAGACGGCTGAAAATAGTTTTAGGAGCAGATAGAAGAATTATTTATAGAAATATAAGGTACTGTGGCTATTGTAGTTATTGTACAGTTAGATTAGCTAATTAGTTCTTTATATTAATAATACACTAGATTAATTGTATTCATAATATATTAAATTTATTTAACACAGGTCTTTAAAATTATTAACGAAACTTTCAAAAATTTTTGAGCAAAACCTTAAATCTCAGCAATATGTTTCGGAGCGTAGAAGACTGAAACTTGTAAGGTTGAAGATAATTTGAAGAGTAGATGATAGAATATTTACGGAAATGTGTAGAGTAGAGTGAATACTGCAGATATTGTACGGTGAGTCACGAGCGATGTGAATAAAATGTCAAGTTTAATCGACACACGTTTTCCCAATTACTTATAAAGCAGGTTGAGATATGCGAGGATAATATTTTTACTCTCAATAATCGGTAGGAAACTTGGCCCCTCAAATATTGAATACTATCTGATTAAAGTAATAGTAAAACAATTAAAAATTTACAAAATGTAATCGTGAATATAATTTAGGGGCTAATCCATAGTCATTTATTCTGTCTTATTTTTCACTAAACAAAAGAATATGAGTTATACATTTACTATTCACTCAGGATCTAGTTTCTAGTAACTCAGGATTGAGTTTCGACTACCGAAACTCAATTCTAAAAGTGACTTAAACATCATATGTTTAAGTCATACATTTATTAATGCACATGAAAATTATCTATATTGATCTCAACTGAAAAGCGGATTTTTTTTAATATTGTAGAGGAGAAATTTCAAACAAACCAAATGGAAAATTAATTGTTAAAGATTAGTTGGTAAAGCTAATGACGAAATTTGTAACAGAAGACAACAAAGTTTTAACGTTTCATAAAGCATCTTCAGACTTCTCTAATTGACGTATAATAAAAATTTAATAATCTTGATGGAAGAAAGATATAAGGCAAATATCGTAGCGAATTAACATTATCACAGTATTAATTTTATAAATAACGATATGAACGATATTGGCAGCGAGGAAATAGAAAAAAATTATCGAAATATAAAGAACCATAAAGTTAATTTACGGATAGTTTCATTAATGTAAACGATATTGAAATTTGCAGAAACATTAATGCTAATAGATCCCCAATATTACGCAGATTTAAAATATTATAATACCTGCAATAAGTCGCAACGTGAGAACTAAAATAACCATAAGAATTATAAAACGGTAAGCTGGAGTGTGGTGGTGGGTGGATTTAGTAAATTCAATTCTTTTATACTGGTACTTAGCGGGAAAAACAAACATGGTAATCTTTTCTCGCTTACTCGATGATTCTAAAAAACTTTTTTAATTTCAACCAATGACATCGGAAAATTTTCAAAGAAAAAAGGATACACAGGCTACAATTTAAAGAACTCTGATGTTATATGATTTGAGTGGGAAAATTAATCGCTTTCATGAGGCTAATACTATATTTTACGATAAACGATAATTTTATCAAGTAATTTTCACTTAACGAACTGTTGGACAAATCCGCATCAATGCACTACCATAATTCAATTTACATAATATACAATTTTTGACCTTAAGCGTCTTTTTTTTAATACCATCATATATAAGTTTTATCGAAACAATAATAAGCTAAAGACCAAGACAACAACGCTACATAGTTATGTAATTAGATTACCTGTTATGAATAAATGACATTACTAAAATGTATTTAAATAAAAGAATAATTTTAAAAAACATCGACGTCCATAATAAAACGCATCAGTTAAAAATATTTTCCTCTTATTCGTTTATAATGAGCAAATAGTCAGAAGATATAAGACGGGTTTAAAATTGCATGAAAGAATATACGAGAAGAATGAGAATAAACAGATTTAACAGAAAGAATTTAGAAGTTACTTCTCAAAAACATAAATGAAATAAACCGGCTAAATGCGTATTAAAATATGCACAAAGTAGTGTCCCGCAGATTAGAATTGCTTCAGACTTCCAAATTTCAGTTGAAATTGACTTTGAAGCTTGGTATTTCTCAGTTAAGGCTTAAATTTGAAAAATTAAATATGAAAAATTCACTCAGAAGGCTCACTCACTGCCCAATTATTTCATTTTGGGCGATCAGAAAAAAGTTTTTACGTTGCGCCTTCTTTACATATGTTTTAATTTATTCATTGCTACATTTTAATTCAGATCTGAATATGGAGCATTTATTTTTAAAATTTTTCGTTTGTAAGTCCAAAACTCTAAAAACTATAATGTTGTAACAAATAGGGATGGATTCTTTTTCTTAGTCATGTCGCTCTTAACAGAGCGGTCGTGGTCATGATGAGGCTACATCATCATTGGTAATTGATGTGACCCTCCTCAAAATTTCTCGCCATCTTAACCTACTGGCCGATAACCTAGTGCATTTATGTAGAGGATCTATAACTTCTGATTTTATATAATCAGTCCTTCGCATGAATGAACTGCCTTCCTTCCTTATCCTTCCACCCTTCTCTGGATCACCAAACGCTCTATGGAGTCATTGTTTCGCCTCGAGGCATGGCCAAAGAACTTCAAAATTCGAGACTGTACTAAGGTTGATAGACGCTGCGTGATGCCGAGTTCTTGAAGTATGGAGGTGTTTTTACGAAATTCTGTACATGACACTCCCAGCATTTTCCTCAAGCACCATATCTCTAGGGCATTCTCCGCTTTTCCAGCTCTCACAATGTCACCTCTCGGATGCGTATAAAAAAATGAGAGAAACTAGTATTCTTACGAGCCTGGTTTTAGTGGCTTTAGTTAAGTTGCGATTCCTCCAGGGACAATGTCGCTAATAATAAGTTGTTCTCCCTAATAATGAAAATACATGAAAAAAAAACAAGGTAGTAAAATCGAAAATATCTAAATCAGTTAGTATAGACAAAGACCTATTAAAAAGTGAATTAGGGAAAGAAGAAAGTTCCCATAAATAAAATGGTCCTTTTGGATAAAGACACATTGAAACTAAATCTTGCTGTGTGTCGTTTTCTTAACATATCCTTTCCAGGAAAATAAAATCTCCCCCTTTTCCAAATTTCATTCAAACTGTGTCTGTATATTCCAAACTTAGTTATTTCGAAAGAACAGGCTATTCTAATGACCTTATGAGTACTCCGTTTTTCTCTTCCAACATGCGGAATAACAAAAATCATCATTGTAATCTTTTTAGATTGAAATATTACTTGATTTTCATTTTAAAAAGTGGTATAGCTTTCACTGCCTTCGTTTAGTTACACAGCTGCCCTTAAGTTTTTTTCAAATGTTCATGTATCATATAATAATCATAAAGGGGCTATGAATACTTTGTCAAAATATCTTCAATCATTTTGGCTGTAAAATTCTCAAATACAACTTTTCTTTGTTTTATCAGTTGAAATATAGAAAAATTTCATAATTTGATAATATTATCATTCCTTGCCTAGTAGGTTAAACCTAGTCAAAAGATATAGTCGATTTAAATCTATAATATATTGAAAGATAATAATAAAGAAGTAAGTAAAATATAGACAAGAATGAGGATATACAGATCTAAAATTAATCATTAAATAATTGAAAAAAAATTACTCATTAATAATTATATGAATACGAAGAATAAGCATAAAAAGCAGGCGCGTAGAAAGCAAAAATGATGTCTAAATATTAGACTAAATAATCTTGCATTAACTGTTAAATTCACTGTGCCTTGATTTAGCCTAGAACCATATTCAAAACATGATAATATATAACAAACACGAACACATAACGCTTTAGATTATTTATTTAGGCAATAGTAGATAATTATATAACAAGGTATTTGAATATATTTTTTATTAATAAAATATAATAAGTAATAATATTAAAAACGGTAAAAATATCGTACCTAGGATTTTTCATTACAAAATTATAACGAATTAAAAACTGATTAACTACCATTCTCGCGAAAACGCCCCATACAAAACAAAAACGGCTTATGACTTCACTGGCCAGTTATTTTACATTTATCATAAGGGAGATTATTAAATATTTTTAGGATTTTGTTAAATATTGCGTTTAAGTTATATATTGCAAATTATAATTTTCTCATTTTGTTATGTGGAAACTAAATTCATAATAAGTTTTTCAATTTAATGAACTAAAAATTGATACTTTGTCCTATTCAGAAGTTTCGATTAATTGTTTGTTATATGCATTATTTTTTCGTCACAGGGCTTTTTTAAACCTACTCTACAGTTTTAAAAATTTTTATAAAAAATATTGGTTTTATAAAAAATTTTTATAAAAAATATTGGATTAATACCCTATTTCTCACATTTCGAACTTACATATTCTGCATTGATAGCGGATTATAAATCTGCAAGCGATTGGGATCAAAACAATATGGTCGGGTCCGCATTGAAGAATTTTGGAATTAATAACCTAGTACTCCTAAATTGTCATAAATATTTTAATTCATAATAAAGTTGATTGACTTTTTTATATTCATAACATCTATTAAACTTGATCTAGTAAAAATGACAAATTTTCCATAATGAAAACCAGCGACAATATTTTCTATTTGCTTCTCATCTTTATAAAAGATTACAGTTGTTACTCTAAATCTCAAGTGAAATATATTTAATCCTCAATACAATTTTCAGAAAAACATCGATTGAGTAGCTCCTTAGTTATTTTCATTAAAATTGATTTCTGAGATGAAATGTTCTCAATAACGTATTTATTTTAACCGGCTTTACGTAAGAAGAAATTTCTAAATTCAACTGTATTTTTATAGAAGTTAACTTCTCTGCACCTGTGGATCGATTTGAAGTATTTTTTTTTATTAAGAGTATGACTCGAGAGTGTTCTATATAAATTTTGCCAAAATTGATGGTAAACTCCGGAGATGTACAATGATCAAAGCATGACAGTGCATAATCCTACTCAACAGATTCGATGATACTTTGGATGATACCCCCTGGAGATGAAAGTGGGACTCCTCAACGGATGACAGTAGTAAATCGTCTGTGATCAAAGACATTTGTTTCTTTGCGCAATTTTGGTTGATAAGATAATCTCACCACCAGCTTGAGCAGTATGATAATAGTCTACAACGTTATTCTATTTGATTTTTTTCAATAGATGACAGCATTTCACTCATAATTAAAGCATTTTTTAAATGGAGGAAAATCCATTTACTAGACACAGGTGGTGATCACGTTTCGTTCATCTTCAACTCTTTCTTTCTGAATTTCTTTCACCATAGTTTTTATAAACGAATCCACCTTTCTTCTCTCGTTCCATTGTAAGAACAGCATGCTTATTAGACCTAAGTATAATTTAAATATAAACTTCTAACAAGACATTAAAAAAATAAAAATGAATGAAACTTAAGGAAAATGGGAAACGCAACGAAAAAGGAACTTTTTTACCAGAAAGTTTATATTTAAGTCGATTTTTCTTAAAATTAAATTTATAAAATTAGTAAATAATTAAATCGAACTTTACAAAAATGTCCTCATCGTGGCTCCATTACAACATACAACAGTAACAAAAATAAACCATTTCTAAAAATATCGCTTTGTTTCCAGAACAAACAAACTGATCGCATTCATTTACGGGAATCTTATAATCAATTAATGAATATTTGTTTTTTGTGTAGCATTTATAGGCAGGTACGCCATCAAAACTAGATACGTAAACAACATCTTACAACAAAATTAACGCCTTATCAAGCTTATTATAATCTTAAAAAACTCATTAAGTTTCTACTAAAAGTCAACTGGATGGCGTTGTATTAAATTTTTTTTTTTTTTATTTTCTACGAATTTTTTTTGTAACTCAATAATAAAACCAAAAAATTTTTGAACACCCTACTTCTCATTATTATTTTTATTCTTAGCAATAAAGTAATCAAAAACCATAAGTAATCAATACATATTTAAGTAATCAAATATATCCTTCCGGCTGGTGTTTGCTATCGGCTTCATTTTCAAACAAATCGCTTTCCAAGATAACGAATTTCGATAAGCTAATCTCAGTAAATCGTATGAATTCTTAATGTACGTTAATGGACGAAATATACATATATATATAATTAGGACATTAATATCATTAACCCATTTATTTTCGTCCGTATATTCAAGCCAACAAAATTGATGTCCTAGTTAAAAACACCTGTTGAATACGAGTGGAACTGTATTGCAATGATTTCGTATAATTTTATGTGTGTATGTACGAAAGTTTAAATGAAAGGTACCTTATATTCGTGTTGAATTTATTGAATATCTAGAAATTTTCAATAAATTATAATGTATATATATATATATATATATATATATATATATATATTTCATGGTATACTTTTGTGTAAAAATATAGCAAATTTCTTAAAAAGTATGAGATCTAGAATTAATACTACAGTTTTGCTATAACTTTAAGAAGCTTCTAAAAATTCTATTAGTTTCATAATTTCATGTTGACTTGCTTACGAAATGTAGAGAGAGAATTTTGTTTTTTTATATATTTTTGACACGAAACATGAAATTAAAAAATAATATTATGAATTAACTAATCGATATTCCTTTTTTGGGTTGTGTTTTATAGGCAGAAACTCCAACTAAACTAAATACGTAAATAATGTCATATAACAAAATTAACGCCTTGTCAATTTTTGCTTAAACACAAGTTTTATTAAAAAACCTGATAAAGTTTCTAATAGAAGTCACTTAGATGGGGTTGTATTCAATATTTTTTTTGTATTTTTGTAATTTTTTTAAGCATCTAATGATAAAAATTCTAAAATATGCAGTTAATATACTTTCTCATTATAGTAAATTTCTAAATTAAATCGTTTTTTGTTAAAAAAACGGTCATACCCGTTTTTTTCGGACGGACACGTGAGTGATCTGGGAAAGAATAGATACGAAATCCTAAGGATATAAATATCTGCAAGTATAAACACAATGCTTTTAAGTCCTATATTCTTATTAAATCTAATAATTACTATGACAAATTTCAAGTTTCTACGTCAGCGGTATCTGTTTCCGTGAAAAATTTACATGCTGACAGACAGATAAAAACGTGAATGATTTTATAAGGGTTACACTTTTCCTTTTAAGGCATGGAACCCTAAAAACAATAAAAAGTTTACAGTTTAACAAAACTGCTAGTTAAACTGCAAAAAAGCTATGTTCCTCTGCTTATTTCCAAAACTACTCAACCCAAAATTATAAAAAAATTGGGTTTGTTAAAGGTCTGCAAAGTTTATAAGAAAACTACAGCGATTATCTTGGATCTTATAATCTTTTTAATTTTCGCCATGTTTCACGCCCATGAAGAATACAGTAAACAATATATTTACTTTGGGAAATTTGTTTATTTGTAAATAGTTTAACAGAAATACTTCATACCTTCAATATTTATTTACATTAACGTATACGGAACCCACGTAGTTCAACTCGTATGTGACAGGTATTTTTGTATAGTCGGCAATTTTGTATAAAATGATTATCTTGCTATTGTTACTATTATACAATGACAAATTTTATCATTTTTTTAAATATAAATTCATCTTCCATATAGATATAAATCTAATTAGTCAGGAAGATGAAAAATAAAGTCTATGGATTAATCCTACTATTATTATTTGATAGTTAAAAAGTTATAGCGAAAGAGTGCTAGACTGAATTACGCCAAGTAAATATAAGGGGCAGAGTAATTTCATTTTCTTCTGCAATATGAGAATTTGGCTTGTTGATTGATTAATTACTACTTAACTATTTATGCTTAAATAAATGACGTTATTTGAGAGAATTTTTCCAAAATGTCTTCTGAAACGTGTCGGGAAATTTCTAACCCGCTTTTAGGAATAACTTTGTTTTACAGTTTGTTTTTCGGAACATTAGTAACATTCCGGGAGTCATTTGAGAAAATGATCCATACTAAAGAGCAGTCACTTTGTTTTGATCGACCCTAATACGATACAGAGGTTTAATAAAGTTTCAACTTTAATTTAACTCCTTATGTACCGATATAAACATTTTTTTTGTTTTACATTAAAACCTGATAAATAATTACATCTTATTATATACGAAACTTACATATATCTGAAACTTTTCTACTATTTGTTTTCAAAACATTATTAACATTCCTGGAGCCATTCGAAAAAATTACCCAAATAAAAGTCCCGTCACTAATGTACCATCAAACCGTATTTAATCGACCCTAATATGATACAGTTTATAAAGTTCCGTTTCGTTCATAAAGTTTATAAAGAAATCGTTTTATAAAATTTCGTCATTAACTTTGCCTTCAGTATATGTTTTATTGGTGTAGTAGAAAATGTGTTCAATGCTACCCATAGGGCATATATTTATTAAATAAAAGGCGTTATTTTACATCACGGAGTTCAAATGATTACACCTCAATTACGAGTAATCAGAAAGTTATATAATTAAGAGGATATATTGTAAGCAAACAGTACTACAGATATCTTCTTCTTCTTCTTTACAAGCGCAACAGCTCCTTGTATGCCTTGGTTGTCTCTACTACGTGCTTCTTCCAGCGTCTCCTGTCACTTACGACTCGTTTCCAATTACTTATATTCAATGTGTTTATGTATTTTTCTATGTCATCCATCCATCTAGGAGGTAGCCTACCTCTTGGTTTTTTTTAATAATATGTATATGTGTTATCTCCTGGGCTTCTCCACATATACCTAATCCATCTTAATCTGTTACTACGGATTACTGGAGTAATTTCTGGCTGTCCGTAATTTATACAGTTCAAAATTATATCTGCTTCTCCATCTACCCTCTTCTTGTACTGGTCCAAAGATAGCTCTGAGGACCTTCCACTCAAACGTGTCCAGTGATCGAAGTTTATACAGTTCAAAATTATATCTGCTTCTCCATCTATCCTCTTCTTGCACTGGGCCAAAGATAGCTCTGAGGACCTTTCGCTCAAATATGTCCAGTGATCGAAGTTTATACAGTTCAAAATTATATCTGCTTCTCCATTTTCCCTCTTCTTGCACTGGGCCAAAGATAGCTCTGAGGACCTTCCACTCAAACGTGTCCAGTGATCGAAGTTTATACGGTTCAAAATTATATCTGCTTCTACATCTCTATCGAGTGATCGCTATATCTACGTTTAGGGTGTTCTATTTCTACGTTTGGAGGCCATGTTTCGTTTGCATAAAGTAGGACTGGCAGAATTAGTGATTTAAAGATTTTTAGTTTAGTCTTCCGACTGAAGAGTTTAGACCTCAGTTGTCTTCTCAGTCCAAAGAAGTATTTATTTTCCATTTTAATGCCGTTATCAATTTCTGCTCTTAGTTGGTTTTTCTTTTTAATTACTGTGTCAAAGTATTTAAATTCATCAACTTTTTCAAAGGTGTAGCCATTTATGCACAAAGGGGTATTATTTTTTACCGTGGAATGTGAGATTTCCATGTATTTAGTTTTATCCTGGTTGACAGTTAGGCCTATATTTGCTGCAGAGAATCCAAGGCCTGAAAAGGCTTCTTTAACTACCCTTTCTGACCTTCCAACAATATATATGTCAACTGCATAGGCCAATATTCGTAGAAATCTATTCCACAGAGTTTCTCTTCAGTCTAAACCACTGGCTCTAACACACTTTTCCAGAGATAAATTGAATAACTACAGGTATCTACATATTGTTATTTCAGACTCTTTGATCGAGAGTATCCTATTATCTTCTATAAAATTTTTAAGTTAATCCGTTCCGCTTTCACAAGCTATGGACTTTTGCAAAGGATCGATGATAATTCTATTTAATTTTAGATATTCGAGAAACTGGCTATTGGTGTTCTATTCACCGCCTTCTAAAATAGATAACCGCAAATTTCTTATTCTAAGACAGGTCCGTTTGCAAGTAATTTTTTTTTGATATGCTGGAGGTATTTTTTTTGATATGCTAGAAGTAGTTTCTTTGATATGCTAAAGGTAATCTTTTTGATATGCTAGAAGTAATTTTTTTTATATGCTAGAGATATTTTTTTTATATGCTAGAGGTAATTTATTTAATATACTGAAAGTATTTTTATTGATATGCTGGAGATGCCTAGGGAATGGAATGAAAACCAAAGTTAGCTGTGGTACAGAATGTGATCGAAATGATTTTTTTAAACGACATTCAAAAATAACTAGTATTGGTTCAAATTAGATCTCTAGAATGTGTATGCTAATTGGTTTAATACCAAAAATTGAGTTTATGAAAAAAAATTGGAATTTCTGTCCTGTATATACGACATGACCTTAGCAAAATAACACAGAACTACAGTGAAATTACATAACTTGATTCTGTCATATAAAATTAGCGGCTACTAGCGAGCGCGACGCCTAATATAATTTGAATAAGCGGATTTAACATTAATATGAGACGTCACTCTGTAATAAATTCATTTTGTAATATGCCCAAAAACATTTTGTCCCAACAAGATTAAATCACATTGTAAGTGTAAATAACATTATGTGTAAAATGAAAAACAATCTTATTCTGATCGTAAAAAGTTTAAGTAACATTTGTCATGGAATACTTAGGAAAAGTCGCCTGATCTAACGTAGCTTAAAATATGTATTACCAGCTTTTTGCTCGGGTTGTCGTTGTGAATAGTCGTGCGTGAATATTCAATTAAAGTGGTTAGATTTGTCTAATAACTAAAGAATGTAAATCCCTGACATATGTGCTTTTATGCTATCAACTGGCATGTTGCACAGCTAAAATATAATTATTTAACAAAAACACCGAGTCTCATCTGACAGAAATAATATTATTTCTCGGAAAAAAGTAATCGATACTTTAATTAGAATCATAATCTTCTTTTGTACTAATTTCACGCTAAATTTGACAGTAATTAATTACTTGATTGCTTGATTGATTGAGTAATTAATTGATTGATTAGTCATTAGGTAACAAAAATTTAAAAAAATACAATCTTAATAATAAGAGTGTGCAATGCCAGGGGCACTACGTTACACCATAGACACCTCAAAACATAAAAAGTATTTTCTAAACTGACGAATGAATTCATGAAGCGACTTTTCGTGTAATAAAAATTATTAAAAATTGTTTTAATATTCCAGTATAATCTATATACATTTAAAAATTATATAAAACAAATTGCGTGTCATACAGAATTTATTCAATAAATTAATTGTAAGCAAATTACTATTCAGTACAATTCTGATTAGTTATGCTGTTAAAATCCGAATATATTCGGGAATAGTTTGGTTTTAGATAATAAACATATATACTGATAATTGCTACACAAACATGATTTAGTATGAACACCGAAAATCTTGTTAATGTCATAGGATATAAAACTATATCTTTTTTACAAATAAATTTCGAAATCAAATAATATCTTATTTAGAATCTCACCTGTACTTAGCATAGTACAGGTGTACTATGGTAATAACAGATCTAGAATCAAATCTACTTTAAACTAATCTAGTATGCAGTAAAGAAAAATAGCATGCACTGGAAAATTCAAGAATTTCCTTGCACGAAATCCGACTATCAAAGTGATTTTTATTGCGTCTGTCTTATGAAACACAACACGTCTTAGATGGGCACCGAAACATGTTACGCTGTTTCATCCTCTTGGCTAAAGCAAAAAAGAAAATATATTCGTCCAAATCGTGTATATGAGTATTTAGAGTTTCTGCCGATGTTAAAAAAACGATGGAAATCGAAGCAAAGATCAGAGAGAGACACTTTCCTGCTTCTATAAAGGGAGCGAACAGCTTTCGTAGTAACAGCCATCTATATAGCCAACCCAACATTAAGCAGCGAATGTCACAGTTAGAATAACATAGTGTCCGAGTAAAAATTAACTATCCGGAATGGGCCAAGTTTCTACAAACGAAGACGAACACGACCGCAGAATCAACAACATCCCGCACGAGGCGCGCCCGAAAACTTGGATCCAGACTGTGGAAACAGAAAGTTTTTGCGAAATAGCCGAGTCGGCCATAAATACTCTGTCGGTTTACGGTTTTCTTTGCCCTTTCCTCGTTATATGATGGAAAATTCAATATCGCTCGTAGCACGGGAGGTATTGGCGCTTCAAGTTTTCCCTTGAGTTTTCTCTCGGCCTCGTTGTAACACTTAATCGTGTTAGCATTCTATCGAAACTTGTTCCACTTTGTATATATTAACCGTCTTTGATTTAACATGATTGCTGTACGTTTCATTGGTTACGTTACTGGCGTTTATACTTGTTGAATAAAAACAAATGAATTAATAATTTTACGATTTAATATTACTTTATTTACTTCGGTTTGGAGAAAGCCTTGGATTGATTATCCAAAAAATATTACCCGAGATAATATTAGTTATTTCTTATGAAATGTAGGTTATTTATATCTACGCAAAGCGTAGAGAGAAAATAAATAATTTTATATTTTATATTAAAAATGGAAAGACATGTTTGCTGAATCTAAATTTACTTTTAACGTTGGGTATGTTTACTCATTATTACAAAAGAGTGACCTTTTTAACCGATTACCGCGTACGCCAAAACGGATATTATATTTCATGAAATTCGAAAGTAAAAAGGCAAAGTCGATCCAATTTTGAATATTTCTCCATTACTCAATTAATACAAAGTGTAAATGACAATTTTGGAAAAGTAAAATGACGTATATTTGATCAAATTAGAAATTCTAATTACGACAAAATACGATACACTAGAGACCAAAAAACATTCGTTAGTTCATAAAATGAAATGAAGATAAAACCGTGACTGGAGCCCATTAAATTAGTCGGAGTTAATTCAAACCTTGATTTTTTTTAATATTCATAAATAATTTTTAAATGAATGTATCCGTGCATACTTAAGGGTAGATGTGCAGAACATTGTGTGATAAAAAACTGCAAATAGCGAAGGTTAAATAAATTGAAAAATACATTTTCTTGTAATTTATTTTTATGCACAAATTAGTTTTAGTTTCTTAATTTTTTTTTATTTTTCTAATAGATAAATAATACATTACCGATTTTTTTTAAATAATTGTAATAAATTTTTTCCAGTTCTTGTGGACGTAAAAATAAACTAAAATTACGTAGACTTTTTGTTTGAATGCTATTTCGAATCTTACAACCTTTTGTTTCTTAAGAATTATATTTGTTGCCACTAAAGTACATAAATTATCGCTGGCAATGATAACTAATAGTTTTCTATATATATATTACCACATTTTCTATATATATTACCAAATTTTAGAAACGACTATATTTAATTATATGGCTAGAAACACATTGGTGTTTTGAACTTGATCTGAGTACTTCATTTTGGTAAAATTTCTCGATATCTTTAATGATGTTTGTGAGAAAACTTTATTGTACCATCAGTTTCTCGTCAACAAGACCATTTCTTGTGTTTAACTCTCAATTGCATCAAGTAGCCTCTACAAAAACATACTTAAATTTTTCAGGTTTACATTAATTCTCCGTTGATGTCGTTTTCGATTGCAAATTCCCTAGAAGGGTTTCTATTAACTTGAGAATTTTTAATCATACAAAAATAAACAGTAATGCAGAGAAATTAATAAAAAAAGACCAGTTTTGACGAAATCATTTTCTGTTTCTTTAGAAAATGTTCGGTTTTTTTCCTAGAAAAGAATAAATAAAAAAGGATTTGCAAAAAAGTTGGATATTGGATTAGATGTGAATTTGCGCGTAAAGAAGACGAGCATAATATCCTCATGCTGCAGAAAATATTTAAAATTTAATAGATTATATTACAAAATGCATAGTTACTATATTTATTTAATCTCTTCATATATTATTATGGTAATGCTCGAATGTAATTGTCTCCGTAAATGCTCGAATGTAATGCTCGAATATAATTGTCTCCGTAAATGCTCGAATGTAATGCTCGATTGTAATTGTCTCCGTAAATGCTCGAATGTAATGCTCGAATGTAATTGTCTCCGTAAATGCTCGAATGTAATGCTCGAATGTAATTGTCTTTGGTCGAAATTCCAAATTACTTGTGATTGAACATTTTCTTAAATTGTTAAATCATTACGTTGATAATCCCTCAATCTTGAATTTATTGACGCTTAGTGTTCCTGATCATTACATGAAAGTCAACTTTTTTTCATGTGCCTAGAGTATGCATGAATATCATGCGAGATCCATCTGGCTTTCATTTCCTCGCATTGATCAACGAAATATTACGAGAATTGTTCAATCTATATAATGTTTCCGCTCCATTGACAGCTTCAGGAATATGCTTATGGGGTTGCTTCACGGATAGTAGTTCACGAGTGATCACTATACAGAATAAAAATTTAAATTATCAAATGTTCTGTGTCTCCTTCTTTATTGTTTTCATTATACTATGTTTTCATGAACAACATACCCATGCTTTATGTAAAGCTATAACTTGACATAGCAAATTAGGTAACATAAACACAGAGTTTTGAATAAATTAATAAGATTTCTCATTTGTAACACCCATTCAACATTCAATTGCCACTATATATATATATATATATATATATATATATATATATATATATGTATGTATATATATATATATTATATATATATATATATATATATATATAATATAAATTTTGTGTACTGCAGCCGTGAACGTGTGTTTACCATTATTTTAACATATTCAATACTTACCTAAAACTGGTCGCCATCAGGTTGTGAGTTGAAAAAGGGAAAAAAAATAAATTCAACTCTCTCATAAGTCGAAAGTGGTAAAGACGACCACTTGGCCTAGTATATAATATATTTATTATATTTTGTTATTATATTACGTAATAATAATGTAATTAAGTACATAATAAATTATACAATAAAGCGAAAGGATTAAAATAGATCTTCCGTTTATTATTATTATTAACACAGAGCCGTGTTTTGGTTTCGGTCTAATATATCGTCACTTAAGATAATTTATTGAGTAAATAAGGAAATACGTGATCGAATTTGTTTTAGATATAATAAATAAACTAAAATAATTCACTCACGTATTTCCTTATTTACTCAATAAATTATCTTAAGTGACGATACATTAGATCGAAACCAAAACAAAGCTCTGTGTTAATAATAATAATAAACGGAAGATCCCTTTTAATCCTTTCGCTTTATTGTATAATAGCTTAGCTACCAATATACCCAACTCCCGCCCCCGCCCTCCGGTTCTTTCCATAAGCTCTTTCAAACGATCACTTGTAATGAAGAACGAACCGCACTGGGTCATTAATTCACCTTCATTGCCCCTTTTATCGGCATCGCTGAATAATCTATCATTCGCGAATTGAATAGTCTGAGAGCCTTGTTTTAATCACGTGCTAATCCCGACTAGTAAAGGCCCGCCGGCCATTGAGAGGCATTTTGATCGGGATTCTCAGCTCCGGTGGCTGGATGATCGCGCTCCTTGATGAATTTGCCGCGTGATTGATTCTATCGATTGCAACAATAGTTTAATGTATATTAGTAAAACATCTTTAATTGTATTCATCCTCATAATACGCGGTTACGTCACAATCGATAACGTCAACTAAATCTTTTTAATAATACCCCTTTATCAAATGAGAATATGTTTAATCCCCTTCGCAATAAATTTTAATCAAGTAGATTGTTAATGTCATAAAACTAGATACTTATCTCCTTCTATTTTGCGAATAAAATAAAAAAACGATGCCACAGAAATTACTCAATTTACGCAGAATCTTGTCGGCTGAATATTAATGACACGTTCAAGCGAATTGCGATCTTAAATTGAATCTGGAATGAATGGCAGAGAGACAGTTATCGAAATCGATCAACCGAAGTTTAATGAATAAAATAAACTGAAAAAGTTTTCAATAGACTTCCAATAATACAGATTCGGCGATATTATGCTTTTAGGTGAAACAGATATTCAGTTTCATTGTTTTTGTGTGTATAACTTGATTTAAATTAGAAGATTGTTTATTTATTTGTAATATAAAATCGGCTATATTATGCTTTTAGGTGAAACAGATATTCAGTTTAATTGTTTTTGTGTGTATAACTTGATTTAAATTAGGGGATTGTTTATTTATATGTAATATAAAATCGGCGATATTATGCTTTTAGGTGAAACAGATATTCAGTTTCATTGTTTTTGTGTGAATAACTTGATTTAAATTAGGGGATTGTTTATTTATATGTAATACAAAATCGGCGATATTATGCTTTTAAGTGAAAAAGATATTCAGTTTCATTGTTTTCGTGTGTATAACTTGATTTAAATTAGGGGGTTGTTTATTTATATGTAATATAAAATCGTCGATATTATCCTTTTAGGTGAAACAGATATTCAGTTTCATTGTTTTCGTGTGTATAACATGATTTAAATTAGAGGATTGTTTATTTATATGTAATATAAAATATGATAACATAACGTTATTGGGAAATGGATTTTCTTTTATCTAAGTAAAGGTGTTCCGTAATCATATGCCATTAGAGTAGGTAGTAATCTTTGTACACTTTTTACACCAAACGTTGAGAAACGTATAGTGTGACAAATTAGCTTTGAATAGAACAAAATAGAGATTTTAATCTGAAGAAACTATCTGCTTCTAAACGCAAAACATTTGGCGCTTTCGTACGTTTCCTTATAATAAGAGTATCTTATGAATAATTCAAGGTAAAAAAGCTCGAAATTTCCTCTATTTTCAAATAGGTCACATAATAAGAAATACAATATCATAAGCTTCCATTAAAAAGCTACCGATTTAACTCCACGTATAAGTAAAGATAATGCTTGCCTATGGTCAGTTTAAACTCATGTATACTTCTAGATATTGGCTTGTTGTATTACCGATTGAACTTCATGTATTATACATGTATTTAGAGATATTGTACTAAAAATAAAATATCAGAAGCTACCTCCACGTATATTTAGAGACATTGTAATAAAAATACAATATCGAAAGTTCTCATTTAAGTAGCTACTCTCAGTTTCCAATTGAATCCCATGTATATTTAGATTTATTGGCGTGTTTTATGCCCGATTTAATACCATGCATGTTCAGAAATATTGCACTGAGAAATACGATATCATAAGTTCCCATTTAACAAGTCCACCAATTAACCCATGTATATTTAGAGATATTGGCTATCTTACAAGCTTTTGGCGTATTTTTAACTTAATTTATTCGCAATATCCGTGATTATTTCTTTTTCGAGAACAAAAATGTTTTTTCGAAATAAATAAGAGAATAAAGTCACGTTGAAGAACG
Source organism: Druceiella hillmani (assembly GCA_039881145.1). Taxonomy (NCBI): domain Eukaryota; kingdom Metazoa; phylum Arthropoda; class Insecta; order Lepidoptera; family Hepialidae; genus Druceiella; species Druceiella hillmani. Next base: position 13,801,286 of record JAYKKI010000001.1, read on the forward strand.
TTCTCAAAAAAGGTATAATTAATAATAATTAGTTTAAATGCCTTCCCAGCTCCTTTTCTTGGGAAATGCCAGTTTAACTTCAGTTAACCACTTTTCCCAATATAGTCCAGTTTCCTGATCATGTGCCGAGTTAACATCTTAATTCTGAGGTCTTTATGGGGTCTTTATTTATCTAAAAACAAAAAATTGTCTGAAAAGACTGTAATGTCTATAAAGTTATTAGCCTTCTGGGTCTGGAGAATAAAATGTACAGATGAATTTTAATTAAACTATCGAATGAAAATAAAAATATAATGCTGTAGTATATATGTACGTTCGGAAGGGAAAAAAACATATCAAACATAGTTAGTTAAACTTATTTATTTAATATTTTATTTGAATCCTATCCCCTAAAAATATTAAAATTAATTCAAAATTTTTTTCTCGATTATCAAATAAATTTACAAAGCAACTTTTCGTAAGCATTTCATAATGCTTATAAACAACCAAGTGTGAATTGGACTCGCGCACAAAGGATTCCACAGTATCAAACAATAATAAACTTACGAGTTTACATTTCTCAAAAGACACTACAAAAACAATATTATTTTTGCAGACAGTACCGAAAATATTCCATCATATTCCGAAAATATATTCAAATATATTTTCGTTGAAAGTTTATTTTAAGTTCTACGACCTTCAGTTTTTCAGAATTTTAGTTATATCAGTTGAAAAGTTAGAAGGACACACTTTTTATGATTTTAGAAGCGCATACCTAACCAACTATTGACTTAAATAAAAAAGTTATTTTGTAACCTCTATAATATTTTTAATACCCATTTAACCATATCCCACACGCATATGTGCATTGAATTGTTTTCATCCCTCATTTACATATATGGAGCCGCTAATATTATTCTTTCACGATTCCACTACTTCATTACATAGCGGTTTGCAAAAGACACTTGCCATACAATTTTCACAAATAGTCTCCGAGTAAAATAGCTGTTATAAACGGACAGACAGAAGAATATGCAGACAGATGGACAGGGCAAAATAAAGGTTTATAAGGTTTCTGTTTTTTCAAATTTGACTACGGAACCCTGAAAATGATTTTTAATCGGCTTTACTGTACTTATACGATGGATCTTAATTAAAAGAAAGTGATTGCAGGTTAGATCGTTACTCTCAGGTTTGTTATTAACAAACATATACAACATAATACAAGTTTAACATCCGTAAGTACACGTGTACCAGTGTAAGTCTAAGCTATAAGATTGTACCATACAAAAGTTCTCGACTTGTAAATAGAGTCTAATAAAGTATCGTAATCGGTTTCTTTACCGATAAAATTGATTATTATGCTTTATTTAAAATTTTTCTTTACTTCAAAATCTTTATCAAATAATGATATTTCCTTAATATATGTTTAACATCCGTAAGTACACGTGTACCAGTGTAAGTCTAAGCCATAAGATTGTACCATACAAAAGTTCTCGACTTGTAAATAGAGTCTAATAAAGTATCGTAATCGGTTTCTTTACCGATAAAATTGATTATTATGCTTTATTTAAAATTTTTCTTTACTTCAAAATCTTTATCAAATAATGATATTTCCTTAATATATGTTTAACATCCGTAAGTACACGTGTACCAGTGTAAGTCTAAGCTATAAGATTGTACCATACAAAAGTTCTCGACTTGTAAATAGAGTCTAATAAAGTATCGTAATCGGTTTCTTTACCGATAAAATTGATTATTATGCTTTATTTAAAATTTTTCTTTACTTCAAAATCTTTATCAAATAATGATATTTCCTTAATATATGTTTAACATCCGTAAGTACACGTGTACCAGTGTAAGTCTAAGCTATAAGATTGTACCATACAAAAGTTCTCGACTTGTAAATAGAGTCTAATAAAGTATCGTAATCGGTTTCTTTACCGATAAAATTGATTATTATGCTTTATTTAAAATTTTTCTTTACTTCAAAATCTTTATCAAATAATGATATTTCCTTAATATATGTTTAACATCCGTAAGTACACGTGTACCAGTGTAAGTCTAAGCCATAAGATTGTACCATACAAAAGTTCTCGACTTGTAAATAGAGTCTAATAAAGTATCGTAATCGGTTTCTTTACCGATAAAATTGATTATTATGCTTTATTTAAAATTTTTCTTTACTTCAAAATCTTTATCAAATAATGATATTTCCTTAATATATGTTTAACATCCGTAAGTACACGTGTACCAGTGTAAGTCTAAGCTATAAGATTGTACCATACAAAAGTTCTCGACTTGTAAATAGAGTCTAATAAAGTATCGTAATCGGTTTCTTTACCGATAAAATTGATTATTATGCTTTATTTAAAATTTTTCTTTACTTCAAAATCTTTATCAAATAATGATATTTCCTTAATATATGTTTAACATCCGTAAGTACACGTGTACCAGTGTAAGTCTAAGCTATAAGATTGTACCATACAAAAGTTCTCGACTTGTAAATAGAGTCTAATAAAGTATCGTAATCGGTTTCTTTACCGATAAAATTGATTATTATGCTTTATTTAAAATTTTTCTTTACTTCAAAATCTTTATCAAATAATGATATTTCCTTAATATATGTTTAACATCCGTAAGTACACGTGTACCAGTGTAAGTCTAAGCCATAAGATTGTACCATACAAAAGTTCTCGACTTGTAAATAGAGTCTAATAAAGTATCGTAATCGGTTTCTTTACCGATAAAATTGATTATTATGCTTTATTTAAAATTTTTCTTTACTTCAAAATCTTTATCAAATAATGATATTTCCTTAATATATGTTTAACATCCGTAAGTACACGTGTACCAGTGTAAGTCTAAGCTATAAGATTGTACCATACAAAAGTTCTCGACTTGTAAATAGAGTCTAATAAAGTATCGTAATCGGTTTCTTTACCGATAAAATTGATTATTATGCTTTATTTAAAATTTTTCTTTACTTCAAAATCTTTATCAAATAATGATATTTCCTTAATATATGTTTAACATCCGTAAGTACACGTGTACCAGTGTAAGTCTAAGCCATAAGATTGTACCATACAAAAGTTCTCGACTTGTAAATAGAGTCTAATAAAGTATCGTAATCGGTTTCTTTACCGATAAAATTGATTATTATGCTTTATTTAAAATTTTTCTTTACTTCAAAATCTTTATCAAATAATGATATTTCCTTAATATATGTTTAACATCCGTAAGTACACGTGTACCAGTGTAAGTCTAAGCTATAAGATTGTACCATACAAAAGTTCTCGACTTGTAAATAGAGTCTAATAAAGTATCGTAATCGGTTTCTTTACCGATAAAATTGATTATTATGCTTTATTTAAAATTTTTCTTTACTTCAAAATCTTTATCAAATAATGATATTTCCTTAATATATGTTTAACATCCGTAAGTACACGTGTACCAGTGTAAGTCTAAGCTATAAGATTGTACCATACAAAAGTTCTCGACTTGTAAATAGAGTCTAATAAAGTATCGTAATCGGTTTCTTTACCGATAAAATTGATTATTATGCTTTATTTAAAATTTTTCTTTACTTCAAAATCTTTATCAAATAATGATATTTCCTTAATATATGTTTAACATCCGTAAGTACACGTGTACCAGTGTAAGTCTAAGCTAATAGATTGTACCATACAAAAGTTCTCGACTTGTAAATAGAGTCTAATAAAGTATCGTAATCGGTTTCTATACCGATAAAATTTATTATTATGCTTTATTTAAAATTTTTCTTTACTTCAAAATCTTTATCGAATAATGATATTTCCTTAATATATGTTTAACATCCGTAAGTACACGTGTACCAGTGTAAGTCTAAGCTATAAGATTGTACCATACAAAGGTTCTCGACTTGTAAATAGAGTCTAATAAAGTATCGTAATCGGTTTCTTTACCGATAAAATTGATTATTATGCTTTATTTAAAATTTTTCTTTACTTCAAAATCTTTATCGAATAATGATATCTCCTTAATATATGTTTAATATCCGTAAGTACACGTGTACCAGTGTAAGTCTAAGCTATAAGATTGTACCATACAAAAGTTCTCGACTTGTAAATAGAGTCTAATAAAGTATCGTAATCGGTTTCTTTACCGATAAAATTGATTATTATGCTTTATTTAAAATTTTTCTTTACTTCAAAATCTTTATCAAATAATGATATTTCCTTAATATATGTTTAACATCCGTAAGTACACGTGTACCAGTGTAAGTCTAAGCTAATAGATTGTACCATACAAAAGTTCTCGACTTGTAAATAGAGTCTAATAAAGTATCGTAATCGGTTTCTTTACCGATAAAATTGATTATTATGCTTTATTTAAAATTTTTCTTTACTTCAAAATCTTTATCAAATAATGATATTTCCTTAATATATGTTTAACATCCGTAAGTACACGTGTACCAGTGTAAGTCTAAGCTAATAGATTGTACCATACAAAAGTTCTCGACTTGTAAATAGAGTCTAATAAAGTATCGTAATCGGTTTCTATACCGATAAAATTTATTATTATGCTTTATTTAAAATTTTTCTTTACTTCAAAATCTTTATCGAATAATGATATTTCCTTAATATATGTTTAACATCCGTAAGTACACGTGTACCAGTGTAAGTCTAAGCTATAAGATTGTACCATACAAAGGTTCTCGACTTGTAAATAGAGTCTAATAAAGTATCGTAATCGGTTTCTTTACCGATAAAATTGATTATTATGCTTTATTTAAAATTTTTCTTTACTTCAAAATCTTTATCGAATAATGATATCTCCTTAATATATGTTTAATATCCGTAAGTACACGTGTACCAGTGTAAGTCTAAGCTATAAGATTGTACCATACAAAAGTTCTCGACTTGTAAATAGAGTCTAATAAAGTATCGTAATCGGTTTCTTTACCGATAAAATTGATTATTATGCTTTATTTAAAATTTTTCTTTACTTCAAAATCTTTATCAAATAATGATATTTCCTTAATATATGTTTAACATCCGTAAGTACACGTGTACCAGTGTAAGTCTAAGCTAATAGATTGTACCATACAAAAGTTCTCGACTTGTAAATAGAGTCTAATAAAGTATCGTAATCGGTTTCTATACCGATAAAATTTATTATTATGCTTTATTTAAAATTTTTCTTTACTTCAAAATCTTTATCGAATAATGATATTTCCTTAATATATGTTTAACATCCGTAAGTACACGTGTACCAGTGTAAGTCTAAGCTATAAGATTGTACCATACAAAGGTTCTCGACTTGTAAATAGAGTCTAATAAAGTATCGTAATCGTTTTCTATAACAATAAAATTGATTATTATGCTTTACTTAAATTTTTTCTTTACTTCAAAATCTTTATCGAATAGTGATATTTCCTTAATATACGTTTAACATCCGTAAGTACACGTGTACCAGTGTAAGTCTAAGCTATAAGATTGTACCATACAAAAGTTCTCGACTTGTAAATAGAGTCTAATAAAGTATCGTAATCGGTTTCTATACCGATAAAATTTATTATTATACTTTATTTAAAATTTTTCTTTACTTCAAAATCTTTATCGAATAATGATATTTCCTTAATATATGTTTAACATCCGTAAGTACACGTGTACCAGTGTAAGTCTAAGCTATAAGATTGTACCATACAAAGGTTCTCGACTTGTAAATAGAGTCTAATAAAGTATCGTAATCGTTTTCTATACCAATAAAATTGATTATTATGCTTTACTTAAATTTTTTCTTTACTTCAAAATCTTTATCGAATAATGATATCTCCTTAATATATGTTTAATATCCGTAAGTACACGTGTACCAGTGTAAGTCTAAGCTATAAGATTGTACCATACAAAAGTTCTCGACTTGTAAATAGAGTCTAATAAAGTATCGTAATCGGTTTCTTTACCGATAAAATTGATTATTATGCTTTATTTAAAATTTTTCTTTACTTCAAAATCTTTATCAAATAATGATATTTCCTTAATATATGTTTAACATCCGTAAGTACACGTGTACCAGTGTAAGTCTAAGCTAATAGATTGTACCATACAAAAGTTCTCGACTTGTAAATAGAGTCTAATAAAGTATCGTAATCGGTTTCTATACCGATAAAATTTATTATTATACTTTATTTAAAATTTTTCTTTGCTTCAAAATCTTTATCGAATAATGATATTTCCTTAATATATGTTTAACATCCGTAAGTACACGTGTACCAGTGTAAGTTTAAGCTATAAGATTGTACCATACAAAGGTTCTCGACTTGTAAATAGAGTTTAATAAAGTATCGTAATCGTTTTCTATACCAATAAAATTGATTATTATGCTTTACTTAAATTTTTTCTTTACTTCAAAATCTTTATCGAATAATGATATCTCCTTAATATATGTTTAATATCCGTAAGTACACGTGTACCAGTGTAAGTCTAAGCTATAAGATTGTACCATACAAAAGTTCTCGACTTGTAAATAGAGTCTAATAAAGTATCGTAATCGGTTTCTTTACCGATAAAATTGATTATTATGCTTTATTTAAAATTTTTCTTTACTTCAAAATCTTTATCAAATAATGATATTTCCTTAATATATGTTTAACATCCGTAAGTACACGTGTACCAGTGTAAGTCTAAGCTAATAGATTGTACCATACAAAAGTTCTCGACTTGTAAATAGAGTCTAATAAAGTATCGTAATCGGTTTCTATACCGATAAAATTTATTATTATGCTTTATTTAAAATTTTTCTTTACTTCAAAATCTTTATCGAATAATGATATTTCCTTAATATATGTTTAACATCCGTAAGTACACGTGTACCAGTGTAAGTCTAAGCTATAAGATTGTACCATACAAAAGTTCGCGACTTGTAAATAGAGTCTAATAAACTATCGTAATTGTTTTCTATACCAATAAAATTGATTATTATGCTTTACTTGAATTTTTTCTTTACTTCAAAATCTTTATCGAATAGTGATATTTCCTTAATATACGTTTAACATCCGTAAGTACACGTGTACCAGTGTAAGTCTAAGCTATAAGATTGTACCATACAAAAGTTCTCGACTTGTAAATAGAGTCTAATAAAGTATCGTAATCGGTTTCTTTACCGATAAAATTGATTATTATGCTTTATTTAAAATTTTTCTTTACTTCAAAATCTTTATCAAATAATGATATTTCCTTAATATATGTTTAACATCCGTAAGTACACGTGTACCAGTGTAAGTCTAAGCTAATAGATTGTACCATACAAAAGTTCTCGACTTGTAAATAGAGTCTAATAAAGTATCGTAATCGGTTTCTATACCGATAAAATTTATTATTATGCTTTATTTAAAATTTTTCTTTACTTCAAAATCTTTATCGAATAATGATATTTCCTTAATATATGTTTAACATCCGTAAGTACACGTGTACCAGTGTAAGTCTAAGCTATAAGATTGTACCATACAAAGGTTCTCGACTTGTAAATAGAGTCTAATAAAGTATCGTAATCGGTTTCTTTACCGATAAAATTGATTATTATGCTTTATTTAAAATTTTTCTTTACTTCAAAATCTTTATCGAATAATGATATCTCCTTAATATATGTTTAATATCCGTAAGTACACGTGTACCAGTGTAAGTCTAAGCTATAAGATTGTACCATACAAAAGTTCTCGACTTGTAAATAGAGTCTAATAAAGTATCGTAATCGGTTTCTTTACCGATAAAATTGATTATTATGCTTTATTTAAAATTTTTCTTTACTTCAAAATCTTTATCAAATAATGATATTTCCTTAATATATGTTTAACATCCGTAAGTACACGTGTACCAGTGTAAGTCTAAGCTAATAGATTGTACCATACAAAAGTTCTCGACTTGTAAATAGAGTCTAATAAAGTATCGTAATCGGTTTCTTTACCGATAAAATTGATTATTATGCTTTATTTAAAATTTTTCTTTACTTCAAAATCTTTATCAAATAATGATATTTCCTTAATATATGTTTAACATCCGTAAGTACACGTGTACCAGTGTAAGTCTAAGCTAATAGATTGTACCATACAAAAGTTCTCGACTTGTAAATAGAGTCTAATAAAGTATCGTAATCGGTTTCTATACCGATAAAATTTATTATTATGCTTTATTTAAAATTTTTCTTTACTTCAAAATCTTTATCGAATAATGATATTTCCTTAATATATGTTTAACATCCGTAAGTACACGTGTACCAGTGTAAGTCTAAGCTATAAGATTGTACCATACAAAGGTTCTCGACTTGTAAATAGAGTCTAATAAAGTATCGTAATCGGTTTCTTTACCGATAAAATTGATTATTATGCTTTATTTAAAATTTTTCTTTACTTCAAAATCTTTATCGAATAATGATATCTCCTTAATATATGTTTAATATCCGTAAGTACACGTGTACCAGTGTAAGTCTAAGCTATAAGATTGTACCATACAAAAGTTCTCGACTTGTAAATAGAGTCTAATAAAGTATCGTAATCGGTTTCTTTACCGATAAAATTGATTATTATGCTTTATTTAAAATTTTTCTTTACTTCAAAATCTTTATCAAATAATGATATTTCCTTAATATATGTTTAACATCCATAAGTACACGTGTACCAGTGTAAGTCTAAGCTAATAGATTGTACCATACAAAAGTTCTCGACTTGTAAATAGAGTCTAATAAAGTATCGTAATCGGTTTCTATACCGATAAAATTTATTATTATGCTTTATTTAAAATTTTTCTTTACTTCAAAATCTTTATCGAATAATGATATTTCCTTAATATATGTTTAACATCCGTAAGTACACGTGTACCAGTGTAAGTCTAAGCTATAAGATTGTACCATACAAAGGTTCTCGACTTGTAAATAGAGTCTAATAAAGTATCGTAATCGTTTTCTATAACAATAAAATTGATTATTATGCTTTACTTAAATTTTTTCTTTACTTCAAAATCTTTATCGAATAGTGATATTTCCTTAATATACGTTTAACATCCGTAAGTACACGTGTACCAGTGTAAGTCTAAGCTATAAGATTGTACCATACAAAAGTTCTCGACTTGTAAATAGAGTCTAATAAAGTATCGTAATCGGTTTCTATACCGATAAAATTTATTATTATACTTTATTTAAAATTTTTCTTTACTTCAAAATCTTTATCGAATAATGATATTTCCTTAATATATGTTTAACATCCGTAAGTACACGTGTACCAGTGTAAGTCTAAGCTATAAGATTGTACCATACAAAGGTTCTCGACTTGTAAATAGAGTCTAATAAAGTATCGTAATCGTTTTCTATACCAATAAAATTGATTATTATGCTTTACTTAAATTTTTTCTTTACTTCAAAATCTTTATCGAATAATGATATCTCCTTAATATATGTTTAATATCCGTAAGTACACGTGTACCAGTGTAAGTCTAAGCTATAAGATTGTACCATACAAAAGTTCTCGACTTGTAAATAGAGTCTAATAAAGTATCGTAATCGGTTTCTTTACCGATAAAATTGATTATTATGCTTTATTTAAAATTTTTCTTTACTTCAAAATCTTTATCAAATAATGATATTTCCTTAATATATGTTTAACATCCGTAAGTACACGTGTACCAGTGTAAGTCTAAGCTAATAGATTGTACCATACAAAAGTTCTCGACTTGTAAATAGAGTCTAATAAAGTATCGTAATCGGTTTCTATACCGATAAAATTTATTATTATACTTTATTTAAAATTTTTCTTTACTTCAAAATCTTTATCGAATAATGATATTTCCTTAATATATGTTTAACATCCGTAAGTACACGTGTACCAGTGTAAGTCTAAGCTATAAGATTGTACCATACAAAGGTTCTCGACTTGTAAATAGAGTTTAATAAAGTATCGTAATCGTTTTCTATACCAATAAAATTGATTATTATGCTTTACTTAAATTTTTTCTTTACTTCAAAATCTTTATCGAATAATGATATCTCCTTAATATATGTTTAATATCCGTAAGTACACGTGTACCAGTGTAAGTCTAAGCTATAAGATTGTACCATACAAAAGTTCTCGACTTGTAAATAGAGTCTAATAAAGTATCGTAATCGGTTTCTTTACCGATAAAATTGATTATTATGCTTTATTTAAAATTTTTCTTTACTTCAAAATCTTTATCAAATAATGATATTTCCTTAATATATGTTTAACATCCGTAAGTACACGTGTACCAGTGTAAGTCTAAGCTAATAGATTGTACCATACAAAAGTTCTCGACTTGTAAATAGAGTCTAATAAAGTATCGTAATCGGTTTCTATACCGATAAAATTTATTATTATGCTTTATTTAAAATTTTTCTTTACTTCAAAATCTTTATCGAATAATGATATTTCCTTAATATATGTTTAACATCCGTAAGTACACGTGTACCAGTGTAAGTCTAAGCTATAAGATTGTACCATACAAAAGTTCTCGACTTGTAAATAGAGTCTAATAAACTATCGTAATTGTTTTCTATACCAATAAAATTGATTATTATGCTTTACTTGAATTTTTTCTTTACTTCAAAATCTTTATCGAATAGTGATATTTCCTTAATATACGTTTAACATCCGTAAGTACACGTGTACCAGTGTAAGTCTAAGCTATGAGATTGTACCATACAAAGGTTCTCGACTTGTAAATAGAGTCTAATAAAGTATCGTAATCGTTTTCTATACCAATAAAATTGATTATTATGCTTTACTTAAATTTTTTCTTTACTTCAAAATCTTTATCGAATAATGATATCTCCTTAATATATGTTTAATATCCGTAAGTACACGTGTACCAGTGTAAGTCTAAGCTATAAGATTGTACCATACAAAAGTTCTCGACTTGTAAATAGAGTCTAATAAAGTATCGTAATCGGTTTCTTTACCAATAAAATTGATTATTATGCTTTACTTGAATTTTTTCTTTACTTCAAAATCTTTATCGAATAGTGATATTTCCTTAATATACGTTTAACATCCGTACATACATGTGTATCATTGTAAATCTAAGCTATAAGATTGTACCACGCAAAGGTTCTCAACTTGTAAATAGAGTCTAATAAAGTATCGTAATCGATTTCTATACCGATAAAATTGATTATTATTCTTTGTTTCAAATTTTTCTTTTCTTAAAATTCTTTATCGAATGGTATATATCCTTAATATACGTTTAACATCCGTACATACATGTGTATCATTGTAAATCTAAGCTATAAGATTGTACCACGCAAAGGTTCTCAACTTGTAAATAGAGTCTAATAAAGTATCGTAATCGATTTCTATATCGATAAAATTGATTATTATTCTTTGTTTCAAATTTTTCTTTTCTTAAAATTCTTTATCGAATAGCATATATCCTTAATATACGTTTAAAATCCGTACATACATGTGTATCATTGTAAATCTAAGCTATAAGATTGTACCACGCAAAGGTTCTCGACTTGTAAATAGAGTCTAATAAAGTATCGTAATCGATTTCTATACCGATAAAATTGATTATTATTCTTTGTTTCAAATTTTTCTTTACTTAAAATTCTTTATCGAATAGTATAAATCCTTAATATACATTTAACATCCGTACATACATGTGTATCATTGTAGATCTAAGCTATAAGATTGTACCACGCAAAAGTTCTCGACTTGTAAATAGAGTCTAATAAAGTATCGTAATCGATTTCTATACCGATAAAATTGATTATTATTCTTTGTTTCAAATTTTTCTTTACTTAAAATTCTCTATCGAACAGTATATATCCTTAATATACGTTTAACATCCGTACATACATATGTATCATTGTAAATCTAAGCTATAAGATAGTACCAGACATAGGTTCTCGAATTTTAAATCAAGTCTAACAAAATATCATAATCTATTCCTATACAGATAAAATTGATTCATATGCTTTGTTTCAAATGTTTTCTTTACTTCATATTGTTTATCAAAGAGCATATTTCATTAAAACACGTTTAAAACGTTCCAAATGTAAGTCTAAGCTATTAACTTGCAACAGATAAATACTCTCGAATTCAATAATTGATAAAATATTGTTTTAATTTATTTTGTTCCGGATATTTTCCTTACTTAAAATTCTTTATCGAATAGTGTATTTCATCAATACACGTTAACATCTTCCAAGTGCAAATCTATGGTATGAGCTTGTAACAGACGAAGGTACTCGAGTTGTAAATCGAGTCTAATAAAGTATCGTAATCGGTTTCTATACAAATGAAATTGATTCTGGCTATTGCATATTGGGTGGAGATAAATCAAGGGCCCGCTTCGAATTTAATCACGATGATCGTCCGTGTTTATCGCTGTCCGTTACCTGAACGCGTCCGGTCTCCGTCCGACCCGCTCGAAGAATTTCAATTAAAAGTGATGGCGAGTATCGATAGCTGGGCGCATTACACTGTCGATTTAGTAAAGAGTATCGATTCATTTAATTTGATCACTAAAATATCGCAGCGAACTTCTTTAAATTCCGATACTTCGAGGGCGACTTTAATTTTCTTAATTTATTAAATCAATTTGAGCGCAACACTCGGAGGGGGCGGACTGACTTGCAAAAATATGAGAGAACAATTTCATAATTATAAGAAGTTCGTTAAATGTTTCTAGAAATTTCGCATAGTTCAACTATTGAGCGCGCCCCGTCTCTTCTGCGAAGGAAAATGGGTGGGTGGTGATTGCAAAAATGGTTACCCGCGAGCGAGCGCCGATCGGTAAATAGAGGCCATTATTCCAGTTCTCTCCGCAAGTTTGATAGTTCGAATTCTAGTTTCTCTTTGTGTTGGGATTTTATTGACGTTCAATTATAACCACTGATTACGTCAGGAAAAATATTATCGTATTTTGTCGGACCTTGCGTCGAGCGGATTTCATAGTAACTGGTATAGGTTTTTTGCTGGACTTGCGGAAATATTTAGAGAGATTTAATATAATACGAATAATATATTGGACTTATTGTATAATTGTAGAATATATGTAATGCTTCACTATTCACAATTAAGGAACGCTGACATTTTATGTAATTGGTTATACAAAATAATATTATAAAAATACTTAGTCAAAAAAAAACAAAATAGATTGTTGAATACGAAAGCAGTTATTTTCAAGAAAACGTCAATCCTCTGTATATGATCCAATATAATACATTATAATCAATTCTTGTTTTAAATCGTTTAATTCATTTGCAACTTACCTTTATTAAAAACAGTTAATACACAATACTACAATTAGCCGTTGGTTTAAACATCTAAATAAATTAATGAAACCAATTTACGAAAACTTGCACTGGGCAACCACACATTTGAAAACAAACCCCAGTAACAGTAACCGATCAACTATCCAAGAGAATAAAATGATACGGATGTCCGATTATTATTAAAGATAATTTTATGTGTTACTCATTTTAAGATTCATTTGAGGGAATAGTTAATTTGAAAATATTGTTAAAAGCCTTGAAAAAATCTACACACAATATTTTATTAAGTCAAAGATAGGTAAAAAAAGTAATATTAGCAAAAAATAGAAGTGATGGACACTTTTATAGTCTTCATGAATAATGATTTACTGCCATTTTTTTTATCTGACCACCCAGTATTAAAATAGACTTCGAAGAAGAAGCATTGTTGGTGTAAAAAATAGAGTACAAAGGGTCATGACTTATTCGAAAACCTCTAGCAAATGATATATCTCTCAAAAATCGTGGGATCATTTTGCGATTGCACAGTTCACGGTGTCCGGCCGCCACGAATGAACCGGAATTGTACTGGTACTTTAATCCTTCCTCTTTAAAGCGAATATGGTACTGCTCTGTAATGTATTTTGTAGCCGAGTTATTGAAGTTTTCAATTACTCTGACAGAAACTGTCGCTCATTTGGGCGCGATTAACTCCCAAAACCCGGCATCGATTTTAAAGACATTTTCACATCAAAAGCCTGCTAAGAAGAGTAGAACTCCCATTACGAAAATTTCATGTATACTTCATCACGTATTATCCTTGAAAGGTTGTTTACAAAAAAATATATATTAAATCTTTTATCATATCTATAAAGATATATTATAATGATGAACTATTCTTCTTATTTTATAACAATTTTTTGTCAAAATTATGATACCATCTTTGGTAGTCCACCTCGGACCTAATTAATTGCTTTCTTTGCTGGTGGTTGACTGGAAGAGATTATTATTGTAGCAATAAGACCACTGTATAAGCGAATATCACATTGAAGACTGAATAAATATATAGGCATCGCAATAATACAATAATAGCATTTTTTTTAAACTTATCTATATTCTATATCACAAAAATCTCATCTTATAATACTACTTACCTAGAAATTTAGATTAAATTTTTTCCGTTTCACTTTCTTTCAATATTTATCATTTACGTGAACTAAAACGAATTGCTATAGCCTACTTTTAAACGAAAAATAAGAAAAATTGAAAATTAAATCTTAAAATCTAAATTTTAGTTTTAATTCTACTTTTCAATTTACTTTTTCCTACTTTAAAAAATGCGTTAAGCAATAAATATAACATTAGATGTTTTTAATTTTTGAAAACAATATTTGTTTTTACACATCGTTATTTTTGACAAAATTATTGAAGAATTCCAACATGGAACTTTTTAGAACATCATTTCTCATTAACATTTTACGCTCACAAATCAAAAACCCTCATATATTTGTGTCCTTTTCATAGGCAAAACTTACTTTGTTCCACTAACTACAGACATTCCAGCAATAAATATTAATAACCTGTCATAAAATATATTAATATACTCCCAGTCATTACGTCTCCTTCCGAATTAATGAAATAGTCTAGTTAAAACATCTGTGCGCTCTTTGTTGATCATTAGATCAGTTAATTACTTAAAAGATACTTCACTGATCCACTCTTTGTGTTCAATATACTGGACTACGGAAACAATTCCTATATCATGAAATTAGACATGTTATATTATTACAATGTTTTAGGTTAAACTACCAGGATCAGATAGATTAAATTCTTCTGGGAACGGAACGCAAATCCGATACGAATCCAAAAAAAAATTAAGTTACCTTTTTTAAAAGATTTCCAAGTTTTTCTATAGTTTTTCCAATATGTCTTTATACTCTAAATATAGAAATATATGTAAGAAGACATTCACAAAATTCACAGAATAAACCCACCAAATTTAACAGTGCTAAATTAATATCATTTCATAAGATCTATATTGATTGTAGATACCAAATACTGTCCGGGGTGAACAGATCTCAGAATCTACAAATAAATTCTGTAAGGATTAAAAATTTTAACGATTCACCATTTAACTTCAAACAATTCGAAAATGTTTCCACAACGTTACTAAAAAAGTGATGATAATCTATAAAAGCTAATCGTCACTGGCAATTTTAAAGAAATTTTGCACGTGGATGATGCCCGATACGTTACCTCGATCAACTCTGCATAACTCACGATAATACGATCCTCAGAGCACCAGTAACTAGAACAACTGTCAGGTTATCGTTAGAGAAAAATTTAATAAAGGAGGTCAAAATCCCCAGCATTAATCAATACGACTAAATGGAGAAAAGAAATAATTGTATCAATTTCAAAAAAGCCTTTATTGAATTCGTGGAAAAATCATAATCATCAATCACTTATTGACCTTTGTCAATGTGCGCCACTGCACACAGTCCTCAGCCTTCCATATCTAGCCGCTTTACGCCAACTTTTTTAGGTCGCCAGTCCATCTGGCTGAAGGGCATTCCACATTTTAGTTTGAAATTTATGGTTCCCGCTCGAGAACTCGTCTGCCCCATCGGTTATTTGGCAAATATGATCTCTCCATTGCCACTTCACGTTGGCGATGTTAAGCGTTATATCGACTGCTTTAAATCTCCGTCGGACTTCATCATTTCGAAATAAGCTAAGGAGGCTGAGTGGTTTTATATTTATGGATCAGACCAACCGTGAGTATCCAGGTTTCAGGACGGTAGGTAATTACGAGGAAGAAGAGTGATATAAAATAAATTAATGATACAGGAGTTGATGAAGGAAGATGCACTGGGAGTAAACTGAGACGTACCTAGCTGCGATGTGCGCGACATTATGCGAGAACACTATGGATAACACGCATTCAGGTCATAGATCATCAAATCAACTGTGCCGAAACGCAATGAAGTTCAACCATTCCCTGATCATATACAGCGAATACATGAAGCAACCACGTTTATTATTATAAAATTCCGACCTGTTAAAATGTTTAAACGGCAATTATCTGATCCGCATAGTTCTTGCTGTGTTCTTATTTATCTCTTTATTTTAATCCATTCATTACAATAAAATATATCCATATTCTAGCATAATTGGCTAAACTACAACCGCCATATACAATCTCCAGAGGAATGATATCCAAATTTAAAATGTGAAAGTTATGGACAGTTTTGGGAAAATTTAAATACATGTATCATAATACAAAAATTGTTCTTATTTCAACACGCAAGCAATCAAATCTTTGAACAGAATAGAAGTTAGACGTCTACTGGATAAAGACATTAGTATAACTGTAAACTATGCAATTTTCTAAATCTAAAAGAATATGGGAAATCATTAAAAATTGATCTGGAAAATCGTTGCGAAATTTTGAAAATCCTGGACAATCTCTTGGCTGAAAAATTAATATTCTTATTTCAATAAGTTATCCATGAAATAAAATGATTAAGAATTATTGTAAATCATAAATTTTCATTCAAAAAACGGGAAATGAAGTCAAAATATTGATCTAGTAGTGATGTGTGTTCTCTTGAATTTATCTCTATATGAAATGTGTGCCCAAGAAGACATTTTGAGTTTTTTCATCAAGTATCTCTATAAGAAGATTTTCTCTAAAAGAAACTAATTATACATGTAAATTTACTCAATATCAAGGAGCAATGACTTTATATATTTGGTTGAAATTAAAAATGTTTAACTTCCACAGAAATATATTTGCCTATAAATTGTAAACAATTAAATGTAACTACGTGATGTAGTATTATTTCTACTTTCTTTAAGTTCTTTACCACGATCTAGTTTCGTTGTATTACGACTAGTTTCGTTGTATTACAACATCCTCAAGTGGGCTGTTAGCAAAGATCTTTGCTAACTACCCACCATTTAATTGTGAATAATGAATTTCTACAAAATTAACGCCAAATATATTCAATATAAATTTCATTTTATTGTTCTTAAATAATTTTAAGGACAATAAAATTCTATAGAAACCTGAAGAGTGCTTAATATTAAACCTTAAACAACATAAAATATATAAAACGTCTAGACAAAATACAAAAAGAATAGAGCTAATAGATTTAAATTATAATATAGTAGCAACTTATTTCTCTATTCAAAATAAATCTACTTAATAAGTAATTCTTTATAAGTGCTCTCCAAAGTATTCAATTATAATGGACTGCCTATTCTGAGCTATACGCTAGCATGCGCACTTAGAACAAAAGAATTCTCAAAGTGAAGACTGACAACAATAGTTATCGCAAAATGGCCGCTCGCGAGTGAAAACTCACTATCCGTACGAATAAGAGAAAAAGTGGCGCGCTATTTCCAGCGGAAGTTCACTTCCATTTCCTCCTACAGCGTTGACAAGTGCCAACCGGGAAATTGAAATTCAGCATCGTGCTGAAGTCGCGGGGATTTAATTGACATGCATTTTCGAACCATGAATAATGTTTCTAATGCAGTGAGTTGTAAAAAATATAACTTTTTTTTTTAAATTTACTTGAGTATTAAGTTCGAAATATAGGTCTCAAGTATATATGGCATAATAAGATCTTTTCAAATGAAAAAACAATCGATGTATTAGAAAAAATATAAAACGAAAAATTATATATTTCCTAAATTTTTTTTTGAGGTAATATAATATAATATGGTGACGAATTATTTAATTTGAACATAGTTATTCCTTTAAGAAAATTTTATATCACATTTGAGTCCATTCCTTTTGTTCCTATGAGTACCTTAGTCACAGATTGAGACCACAGTCTGATGACAGTACCAGAAGATGGTGACGGCACTCCTCAACACCAAGGAGTAGACTAATCGAATTTGAACTTGTTTACAAACCCGTCCAGTAAACTCATCGAATTTGGACTCTCCTTAACAGTAGCAATAATATTGTAGCCCTAAGAAATAAAAACGAAAAAAAATAATATTACTTTTTAACAAACAACTGATTTCAAAAAACGTAGAAGAAAAACTGTTTTCCAGTTGTTAAAAAATTATTGTATTACCTGGAAGTTTTTTTGTAAAATAAGGTGTTACAAATTTTAAAAATTAAAACTTGACGCAAAATCGAATCCAAACATCGAATTATCTTATTATTGTTTTTGAAAGCCATGGCCATACGAGTACTCAATTGATTTACATCAACTAAACATTAATAAACATAGGACAAATATTAATAAAAATTGTAGGGTGTCTTTTGAAGGGATGAAATGATAAGGGGTTAAAAAAATTTCATAATTTCAGGTGTCATAGCTTCAGGAAAATGTTGAAAAAATATACCGTCTTCTTCCGAATTTATTAATTAAATTCGGAAAAAGTATAAAGAAATAGGATTTTTCAAATATAAGCTAGGAAAATAATAGCGATTACATTAGATCCCATAATTTTTTTAAATATGCACCATGTATTTACTATATATTTACTTTACGTAGTTCTTCTAAATAGTTAAATAGAAATAATATATACCCTTAAATGTTTATAAATAGCTAAATATGTGCAGAACATTCATAATGTGAAGTCTACTCTTACTTAACTAGTTATTTCGCGCTCAGCCTCCGTTTTGTGCGGATCTTTTTCTACCTTCCCTCTGCTTAGTTTAATTTTTTTAGGTTTTTAACGTTTTCTTGCAATTGTTTAGTCAATAGACATTTTAAAAAAGGCGGAATGGGTATCTTTTATTTTAGCAACGATTTTCCTTATTTTTCGTTACCTGTTTTCAAATACAAATAGTTAAATCACGAAATACTTACGTTTTTTTAACATTACGGTTGTATTCAGTTAACTTTTTATTACCTTCTTATTGAATGTTTTTTTTTTGTTCGTTACCATTCATCTTTTATTAAATAGTTTTCTTGGTTACAATTAAATATTGGAAAAAGTATTGGTGGACGTCTGAAACTTTTACGTCTGGTTAAAATCTGGCATCTCGTATAAATTTATATGAATTTTCTTTTTGTACCTTTACTGCTTTCGAAATATTCGTTTTCGCCTTCCAAGGGTTCTGTACGTCAAAAAAAGCAGAACCCTTATAAACTCACACGTGTATTCATCTGTTAAGACCGTTTTTCTTAGATTTCAAATATTCAAATATAATTATATTATAACAATTTTAGAAGGACAAATGAAATAATTTTATGAATGTTTTTTTAATTTCTTGTATCGTGTATGAATATATTGAAAGAGCAAGCTATAAGAATTCCAAAAGTATTTTTTAAGAACACAATCTAAAAAATTTCTAGAAATGTTGTTAAAAATGTTCACAAAAAATATATTAGCGACATCATATTTGAAATTGCTTCCGTCACAATTATTAAATAAACAGCGTTACTAGAATTTAACTTAAGTTACCGGAAAACTAGAGCGATAGCTCTAAATCTTATGGTTTTTCAGAAACTTACAATATTTTAAAGCCTACAAAAGACTATGTAATATATTTACTGGAAATCAATCTAAAGCTTACCGGAATATAATAGTGATGATTCTAAATCACATACCTCCTTAAGAAACTCACGATATTTTAACGCCTAAAAAGATGTACTAGGCAAGATATTTACAAGGCCTCTAAAGTTTCGAAAAACTAAGCGGTGATTCTAAATCAAATAATTTTTAAGAAACTTAAGATATTTCAATACCTGCAAAAGATGTACAAGGCAATATATTTACTAGAAATATATCTAAAGTTCACCGAAAAACTATAGCGATGGTTGCAAATCTCATCATTTTTGAGAAACCTACCATATGTTAACGCCTAATGTTAACCCCTAGAAAAGATGTACCAAGCAATGTATTTACTAGAAATGTATCAAAAGTTTATCGGAAAACTATAGCGATTGTTCTAAATCTCATCGTTTTTGAAACTTACGGTATTTTAATGCCTACAAAAGATTTACCAGGCAATATATTTACTATAAATATATCTAAAGTTTACCGGAAAATTATAGTGATGGTTCTAAATCTCAAAGTTTTGTGAAACTTACGATATTTTAACGCATACAAAAGATTTACTAGGCAAAATATTTACTAGAAATTTATCTAAAGTTTACCGGAAAATTATAGTGATGATTCTAAATCTCAAAATTTTGTGAAACTTGCGATATTTTCATTTTATGGCAATAATCACTTGTTATTCGTCTACGATTAAAGACGAGAAAAGGGTCGACAATCACTTTAAATATGAAAAGAGATCACATTGTATATTTTTAAAGATTTAACGTAAATATTTCTAGTGCACATCATTGGTATTTTTAGATGCAACATTTTAAAAATGAGAAAAGATGCGTTGTTATCAACAACTTAATTTGTTTTAAACAGCGAGTGAAAGAGATGATAATCGGAAGACGAGAGAATCCGGGAAGTAAAGTGGATCAATCATTAGCACAATGGAAGCACAGTAGCGCCCTAGTAGCGAAACGGCAAATATCTACTTTTTCTCCTAAGCAAGAATCTGTCTTTTTATTGCAAAATGAGAGAATGAGAATGAATTTGCTAGACAACGTGAACTTAAATTGGAAACTGTTTTAACAAGGCTTTTTAATTTTTCTAATATATATATATATATATATATATATATATATATATATATATATATATATACAGGTATATATATATACAGGATATTTTACTTGATTATGTCATAGCAAAATATGCCTTGATTAATCGTTTTATTCGTGTTTATATATTATGTACTTCTTAGTTCATTATTCGGCATAAACGAATTCATGAGGCAAGTGCATATTAAGTTTTGTTACCGGAATTTTTATATTTTGTTTATTCTTTACTAAGATCGCTATTCGCGCTCTTTATATACCCCACAAGAAATGTTGGAGAAATTTCTGCAATGGTCCAGAATCTCTGAAAAAATGTATTAAGTCTTTTAGTTGCAAACCTAATAAATATATTGTGAGATATATAATTTGATCAAACTAATATTTTTAGGGTTTCGTAGTGAAACACAGAACACTTACTGTTTCGTCTTGTCCATGTGTGTGTGTTTGTTTGTCCGGCTCTCGTAATTTCTTTAGTTTTAGAACTGCGTGCATAAAAGTATATGCTTCAGATTACGATCTGAAAAAAAAAATCAATCTTTTGGCTTCGTGTTAATTCATTCATAAAAATCATTTCAAGTGTATGCTTCAGATAAAGTTATAATTTAAGACGTAGCAAAAAAATTCATTTCTTTTATTTTTTAAGATAATTCCCCTTATTAAAATGAGATAAATTTAGATAATTTTTTAGTGGAGATAATTTTTTTTATTATAACCTATTGTGTGTAGTGCAGCTAGAAAGGTCTTTTTAAATTAAGTTTAAGTTTCATTTACCAGTTTTCATTTTTAATTTATGAAATATTAAACTGCAAAATCTTTTATAATGTGTTCTTCCTCCTTCCATTTTCGAACTACACTATGTAAAAATCCAGAAAAGGGCCGAAAATCGGTTTTGACAAGTACTTTAAAATTAAAATACTTTGTGTAATTCAACTTCATTAGTTTTGTAACTAAATATGGGCAATAGTGTGTATTAAAATTACTGGACCACTGTGCTTGCTAGTGTACTTCATATGAATTAACAAATATATTTTGTAATATTTAATTTTTAAAAATACAGAAGGTAAATCGCAATCGCCGGTCCGATTGTCGCGCTATTAGAATCCTTATTCGTCTATCAATATGTTTTACAATATTTCATTTCAAAAATTAAAGAAGGTAAATCGCAATTGCAGGTCCAACTATCGAGCTGTAAGAATCATTATGTTCTGCTACTAATATGTTTTGCAGTATTTAATTTAAAAACATACATAATATAAATGTCAATCGCAAGTCCAGCTGTCGCGCTATTAGAACCTTTATGTTCGCCAACCAGTACATTTTGCAATATTTCATTTTAAAAAATAACGAAGGTAAATCGCTATCGCAGCTCCAACCAATAATAAAGAAGACAAAACGCAATCGCAGGTCTAACTGTCGTGCTTTAGAGTACATTTTCGGCTACCACGCCTCTATGGTTACGTTTGAGTATTAGTTAGGTATTTCTAATATATATATATATATATATATATATATATATATATATATATATATATGTATAGTTT
Organism: Druceiella hillmani; assembly: GCA_039881145.1. Lineage (NCBI taxonomy): Eukaryota > Metazoa > Arthropoda > Insecta > Lepidoptera > Hepialidae > Druceiella > Druceiella hillmani. The sequence goes on from JAYKKI010000001.1 coordinate 13,823,682, forward strand.
GATATCTTGTAAAATAATTAAAAAATCCTTATTTATATGTAGTTTACAAATGCAAAGAAAGAGATTGATAGACAGGAACATGTCACGAAAACAGAGAGTGACCTTTTATTTCTGTCACTCACTCAGTGGGATACATCACTTTTGTCATTATTTTACTAGTTAATTTGGGTTATTTTTATTTGCTTCCACATACATTTTTTTTTAATTCGCAGGTCACAGATGAAAACGCTAAAATAATTTATATCTACTTTAACTAGATACCAATTAAAACAGAAATAATTTTAATGTCTTTGCAATGTCCTATGATGCGAATGTAATAAGTCCGATGGGCAAAATGACGAATTAGTTTATTTTTCTTTTGAACATCAATAACTTAGTTTATAAATAATTTCTTTACTAGAATCTATTACTTATAATTCCTTTTCTAACTCCAAAGTACCTTCATAGACAATTTTTTTTTTCATAAACAGGCGACTTATACATAGAAATATACTATTTATGACCGCCATTATAATAACTGTTAATAAGCTCACTTATAACCAACCAATGAAGAAAAATATAAATATTATCTTTAATCCGTAGTACCGTATTGGTTACGTTACAAAATATTTAGCGGATAAACTTTGTTATATGCTCCAGACGTTAAGATTAATTACGCGTCTAGGCTTTGCTACGAACAATCATTTTAATGATAAACGATTGAACAAACATTTACATTAGAATTACGTTTCGCAATTATATCAATGTATCCACAATATTGTTCTGAAATTACTTTAATTAGTTCTTATGGTTATGTTACTCTTGCACATATAAATAGATAGAATATATTATATGAGTGGCAATTGAATCACATGACTTGATAATCATTTACGTATTATTTGAGTTTCTGCTATTAAATCATAATAACTTAAAGAACAGTTATTTATTAATTATAAATCCTTTAAATCAGATCAAAATGATCTGTTAATCAATTATGATTATATAAACACCATCATCAAATAATTTTTATTATTCCAATAGAGAAAACATAGATTTACTTTTTAATTACCATTTCATAATTGTTAAAGAAATTATTTGCTAATAATTAAATTGTTTTTAAATTATATTATGCTTTTTTTATTCTACGCGTGTCTGAATCCTTCCAAACGATTAAAAATAATTTAAACAAAATAAATCATTTATTACATAACGAAGAATGTTTTTAGAAACATACTATTTCTTTAATTATATAAAAAGCTTGTTTTAATGTCAATCATTTAACACTTTAGCGTCCGCGTGTGCGACGAAGAATAGTTTGTCTGACTAGTATTTTATCGGAAGTTCATACATAAAATATTTCTTATCCAGGGATTGTAAAACATCACCTGTCCTCGCATTTTTCATTTATTCGATAGCTCTCACATTTATTCGATAGCTAGATAGATGGTGTCACGTGAGACACCACGTTGGTGTCACTATTTACACAACAATTAAATTTGACACCAATGACTTAAGGGTCGTAAAACATCACATGTCCTCGCATTTTCATTATTTCAACATCACATGTCCTTACATTTATTTTATAACAAAAGTATTTTTTCGATGGCTCTCACGTGACACCACCGTGGTGTTACCGGTATTTACATAACAGTTTAAAAAGTGGTGTCATCAATTATCAGTATAAGTGGTGTTATCAGTTTGAAAAACAATATTTTCAATGAACATTTTTTTTTCATAATTGAAGGATTTTTGTAGATCTAATTATCTTACTCTAATTATTAAAAAATATTTATTTTTTAAGAAGATTCAGGGTGTCCCTTTTATATCAAAAAAATAATGTTACTGCTAATTTCCCCAATTTTTAATGTTTATATCTTCAAAGGAAAATTGTAACCCTTATAAGATCACCTAATCGTATAAGATCACGTGTCCGTCAGCATGTCCATCGCAGCGGTTTTCCTAGGAAACCGCTTGACGTAAAAACTTGAAATGTATATAGTAAAATCAAAATTATATAAATTTAATCAAAAATTTACATTTGGAATGGATTTTAAAGCGGGCCAATTCAGTACTTGAAATTTTTTTTAATTCCATATGTATTTCGGGGTGTCATTCTGTAATTTTAAGTATTTGTTTTCAGATATATACTAAGAAATATTCCAAAAAGAATATATACCCCTCCCTTAATTTCGAAACTACTCAACCTAAAAACTATGGCGATACCTCTAAATGTTAGAATGTTTTAAACATTTACCATGTTTTTGCGCCTAGGAAAGATATAGTGACAAAACATCTATATTTTTCTATTTTCTGAGCCGATTTTCTCAGAAACCATGCGATGTAGAAATTTGAAGGATGTACCTTAAAGTTTCTACATCGCATGGTTTTGAAAACATATCGTATGATAAGAAAAACATGGTAAAACCCCTTATTAGTACACAAATTTTCACCACCAACTTTTTAAAAATATTAGATTAAAAATTAAACAGGAATTGAACAAAGGTCTTTAAAATATTTATTTCTCATTTTATATATCACATGGAATACACGTATCATATGATAAGGTTTGTTATCAGCAAAATAAATACTTATCGTTTAATATTGTTTCCACAATTTTAAAGTAAATATTTAAAAATACATTCTAAAAAATATGCAAAAATATAAAATTCCGCCCCCTTATTTCCGAAACTTCTGAGCCAAAATCACGAAAAATAGGTTTCTGGAACCCTGTTTTTTCTTAAATCTTCCAATCTGACTGGAAAATTACTTTTATTATTTCTATAGTATACACCATGTATTTCCGCCTTTGAAAGTTTAAAGTATATAATACGTTGCAATATATATAAATTTAAAAAAAATTATATTTGTAAATATTTTAATAGAAATACTATGTACGCCCATACATGTATATATATATATATATATATATATATATATATATAAATTTTACAGTTAAATTACCATCTTCTAAGTCCCAAATATATTCATAACATACCAGTCTGTAATTACTACAATTTAACTTAAGTGAAGATTAACATAAATTCAATTAACTGTACAAAAAGTGCATTTTACGAATTCTGCATAATTATTTACCATCCACGACTAAGTGAAACTACGTGATGTAGTATTATTTCTACTTTCTTTAAGTTCATTACCACGACCTAGGTTTCGTTGCATTATAAATCCTTGCTAATAGCCAATCTGAAGATGTATTGTGTTAATTATATAATGTATAATGAATTTCTACAAAATTAACGCCAAATATATTCAATTATTTACCATAATTAACATGTTATTTAAAACTGATTAAACACCTTGCATTATTTTATATATAAGTTTCTAATAATAGTTTTATTTAGCTTCACAGTCAGTACGTTGTTGCTTATTCAAACCTTGCGATCTAATGTCAACCCCTTAACCGATTCTCAAAAAAAATTGCACACATGTTAATCCCCATGATGAAATAACAATGTGATAATTACAACCTTCGGTTCTTAAATCCTGATGCTGCAGGGGTACTACCTGTCCAAATATTTATATAGATTGTGTGTGAAAATCTGCTTTTTTAAATTTGGTATTTTGGATCTCAAGTAGACTCTCTCATTGAACTCCAAATTCCAATTCATCAGTCTGGTAAAATTGGCAACAAGAATCGACTCCATTCATGAATAAATTCAATAAAATCAGATTAACATAACGTGTGTACTTATAATAAACGATTTAACTAAAATATTATAGAACCCCGAGGTGACTTCCAAGCCCCAACAAAAGACATTTTCCTGCTAAATGCGCCCCACAACTTTATTTTCGTCTAATCGATACCCCGGATTGCTAACCAATTATTGTTTCCGAGTTCTTAGTATATCATCGATTGTATAAAAGAAACGTTTAATTTAAACATTTTTTTTATTTTTATTTTATACCCAATGCTTCTAAAATTGGTACTTGTTCAGTTTTATTATACTTTTCATCTTATATTGTTATATTTATAGCTGTTTTATAGCATTATTGAACTTAAAAATAAATTCAACTCCCTCGGCGTACAATTCAAGTCTTTCTTCCTATCTTATTCAGACAAACCCTTCCTCATTCGCAGTCCTTTGTCAAAGTGTATTAGTCCTCGTTAGGAGCGCGACGAAGGTCCAGCTGTGTCCCGGGGGTCCTCTAAAGCGGCTCCCGGTCGGGACGATACGTTACCCGACCCCACGGTAGAAGGTCTAATCGATACGGACTTTCAATTTGGGGCGGGTGGTTGTGGCGAAAATTTGGCTACAAGATTTTCAATATGTCTTTATCACGAAAGCTCTACGTAAAGCTTTCAATTTGTACAATGGTTTTTTGTAGGGTGACGCGTGCTTTATATTAATCATGTTATTGTATTCTTCATGTCATCCTAGTCCTATTAAACAAAAGTAAAAAGAAATGATTTAAAACTACCAAAAGAATATTCAGTAATCTGTACATATAATAAAACTGTGACAGAATGAATTCCGTACATGGAAAATATTTAAAAAAAAATTATTGATTTAGCGTATAGAATGCTAATAGGAGCCAAAGAACCTATTTTCACATTTTTGTCTATTAATCTGTTCTTCAATTACGCAATATCTTCTGGACTGATTTTGATGACATTTGATATGGCAATAGCTTGTATGCGCGAGTAAGAATACTCTTGTCTAGATATTGGAGAAAAAAAACTAACTTTATTTATAATGTGGTACTACCAACGCCATCTATTAATGTTTTTAGCAAACCTTATTGTAAATGTAAATAAAAAACAATAAAAAAACAAAATAATAGTGATGATAATAATAATAATAATAAGAGTTTCGACATATCTGTTGCTTCAGGCGTGGTGTAATGGGTAGCAAGTTGGTACGGTACGCCGACGATATGGATTCAATTCCCACCGGCCGATATACTTTTCCTTTGTGTGATATACAATTGTGGTTATTATTGTGGACGCTACGCTGTTATTATTTTGGAATATTAAACTTTTTACCTGATATTGGCTTGTAATTTTATCAAAATAAGTATACATCTAGCGCCACCTATAAGCGCTATTTGCAATTTTAAGCTCATATAAAATGAAGTCCATGTGTTGATTTTTGAAAAAAAACTATAATTTGTCGATATGTATCCATTTATCTTCCGTCCATTGTTAATATTTTTAAGTACGGTGGTTATTCTAGATAATAACCATTAAATTTGTTTGCCTTTTTAGATCTGTCATACGTTAAGTAATAACATTTTACGATAGATGACGCCACTAAGAAATTAAATATTGGTAATTTTGTCCGAATAAGTTCATTTTTCCGAATTCTATCCGAAAGAAGTCGAAGGCAGAGTTAATATGAAAATAAACATTTTAAAGAATAGAAAAATATTATTTGGAAGTATAGGTATATCGTATTTATATTACTTTTCTTTGACTGTTATCCTTTGTATTTTTACTAGTACTAGTGGTCGTTTAGCGGTCAAAATTCGACCATAATATACTTACCAACTCACTTTGTTGAAAATATCAATAGGCAGGCGAGAGTAAGTCAATTTAAATTGCTGCTACAAAATTTTCTTTTACGACAGATGTATATTAAGCAAGCTAACAGATTTTTCTTTTTGTAACAGGTATATATTAAGCAAGGTGTATTTCACTAATATATAAAAAACTGATATCTATTACACAAACTATAAAATAAACGTTTTTTTACACTCCACAGACTATTGAAAAAGGAACATTTGAAATCACAAAAATTCACAGCTTGAAACTCATTCAGTCAATCTGACATTTTAGAATTCTTTGGCGACAATTTCTACTCTGTACGACTGTTTGACCACAAATGTGTTTGACATTGACAGTATGAATGTGAACAATGAATCTTTTATTGTTGAACGTAAACAATGACATTTTTAATGTATTTTTAACACATATTATATACAAATTTTAGCTTTCTGCGCTCCTTCTCCACATATACTTTAACTACGCCAAATCTCACATTCATCCTTTTGCGCAATATGCTTCTAATGAAATTGGCCTTTTGTACAACTGGCCCTTTCCTATAGCTTTACCAGCATCAATATTTTTGTATTTCCTGAATATAAATCAGCATTAGATATCTATTCCCTTAAAAAAATTTATAGTTACAAGTAATTTTAAACAAATAGTCATTATGCTTTTTCAAGATATTAACCTTTAAAGTTTGTATTAAAAAGTTAATACAAAAATTAATGGTTTTTAATAAAAATATTATATCTTATATTATCTTCATGTATAAAAATTATATAAAAAAATCAACTTTGTCAAAAAACTAGGTTTCATGAACCTGCTCCATGTTTATATTATTGTCCATTTTCTTAAAGGCAAAGTCTGATTAATAATACTTGACATAACTTGAGTTAATTCTGGAGTCTCCAGAAAGTTGTTTTTGACATTTTCATAAAAATTGGTCAAGAAATTCTGAGTTAAAATTGAATAAACAAAGATAACCGAAATAAATTTATATACGTATATTAATTCATAGAAAAAAAATAAATACTACTAAAAGACAATTGAGAAAAACTTTGGTATCAATCAAGAAAAAAGCACAGTAATATGAGGAATATTTCGTTCGGTAAATGAAAAAGTCGCTTGACTTTGTTTTAGTTTTCAAATACTCTTTATAAATTGTTAATTTCAGTGAATGAAATTAAGAATACTTTAAGAGAACCTCGCTCACTCTTTTCAATTGTTTCCATTACCGCAAGTGTTTTGGGTCTTTTTAACTGTTTTTTTTTAATTTGATTTCCAAACACTAACCATTAAAAAAAATTAAGTTGCTACTACAAACGGGTGGGAGACGCTATCTGTATATTCAAGACATAATTTTATTACAAAACACGTTTAAAATCACGAATTCACAGTCCAACATTGAAAATGTAAAAAATATATATTGAAAAATATACTCTCAAACGATGCGGAAGAAGCTCGCTTATATGCCAGATTACGGTTATATACATACATTATTTTTCTTTGTTATTACTCTCAACTACAATCTAGCAAAATTTTATGAAATTATGTGGTGTCCAAATAACAATACGCGAAAAAGTATAAATCATGAAACCGCCCAAGTAAATTGACAGGTAATCTAGTACTTAACTTTCTACTCATCATAAGATTCCATTTAAGTACTAATAGCATGGAACAAGGTACTAGTTATTTTAAAAGGTTGTTTTAAAAAGGGTCGGTGAAACACTATTTACATTTTAATATATAGTATGTTAAAATCAAAAAAATTACGTGAAAATAACTATCATAAATAGTTAAAGTCTGAAATTAACTAAATAAAGTTTTTTTTATTATTTGAAATTTTCATTAGGGTATTGGATGTAACAAATCATCTTGATCCCTAATAAATAATATTTTATTTATTAAATACAACTTTCGGTCATTTATTTTACTGCTTATGTAGTTGACCAAGATTAAAACTATTATTGTGCCCACAGTTCAAAAGTTCGAGACAATGATTTAGAAACAGAGAATGTCCTGAAAATAACAAATAATGCTATTGTGTTTAATTTTGTACATTAGGTGAAGCTAAAATTAACCCTTGGCTTGTATTTTGTAGTATATTTCGATAAAATATTGTTTTCTGTCAAATATTTGCTTTTAAATAGATAATCGTTCAGATAAATACAGATAAACAGACGTTATTAAATGCCACTCTTGCAATCGATTCCATCAGAATAAATGTATGGATAATTATCAGATATAACATCCAATTTTCCCTAGTTAGTTATATGTCGGAAAAGCTCAAATTGCCTTCCGATATCATAACCTCCAGATTAAAACTTTCACTGTATCTACACTTACCCCATCATAGACATTTTAGAATATTAATTATAATATTGTTCATGGGGTAAAATATAAGAGAAGATATGGAATTTGAAGTTCATACGTAAATTACTTTAAGGGCAAACTAGCGTATGAAGATATTTTAATGAATGAAAGTATTTATTTAGGATTCTACGACGGAAATGGTACAAACAAAACCTTTGTTTGAATAAAAACTGTCTGTGTGTCTAAATGTGCTGTATGTCTATTTCAGCCTTGTCGTTATTGTAGTAGTTTTTGATATTGCCATGACCTTTTTTGTCCATGTTTATTTATGAAACTTATAGGAATTTACGAGCTATTTTTTTTAAAATTAAACATTGTCACATCCGATTAATACACTTTTGAAATCAGATATCTTTGCTAAGAGTATTCGTAAAGATTCTAACATTTACAGTGTCTACCATCACTAAATATCTTAAAGGTTGATGCATATACACTATATATATATCACTTTAAATCACAAAACAGAAATTTAATTGAAATTTTCTGATCTGTTGACATTTATGAATGTTGCCATATTAAATAATAAATGAACCTATACACTACTCGTATATACCATCACTTTAAATCACAGAACACAGACGTAATTTGAACTTTCGGATGTGTTGACATTTATGAATGTTGTCAAATTAAATAATAAATGAAGTTATCCACTATATACCACCACTTTAAATCACAGAACAGAGACGTATACTATATACCATCACTTTAAATCACAGAACAGAGACGTAATTCAAACTTTCTGATCTGTTAAGTGACATTTGTGAATGTTGTCATATTAAATAATAAATGAACCGTGTAGATTTATTTTGAAATCTTGATTAAAATTATATTACTAAAAAAAATATAATCATTTATCTAAATGGTAATTGAAACAATATCGTATAAATAGTTATTCAAATTTTATAATCTTAGATATTTGGACGAATTATGGATGTTAAAGATTTTCAAATGGCAATCATTTTTATTTAAGAATTGTAAACAACGTCAAATTGAATTGTTGTAACTTTTTTTGTAAAACTATGCAAATGAAAGGAGTAGTTAGGAAAGTAAAATTCACCATCGATCACTAAGGAAAGTATTTATGCACTATTGCCACATTTCTTACGTCTATCGAAAGAAAAGATGTAGGTTGATGCGTTTCCATATTAATAACTTAGGAAAGTTTTTAAATTTCAGAAAAAAGTGTATAATTTAAAAAAAATATGTGTATATCTCCCATGATAAATTAATACAGTTTCAAATGGCTCTATTTAATGATGATACAAACTGTATATATCAGTTTGTACCCAAAATACATTTTTAAAATATCAATAAATAAAATATACTAATATAAAGTACAAAACAAAAATATTTAACTTAATTCTCTGTAAAAGTAACTAAGTTTTTCAAACAATTTTAATGGTATTCGTTACATCCACTATTTTATTCAAGGGATGGGAATAAGAAATCAGAACCGTATAAAAGTTCTTGGAACGTTCATAAAAAAAAAATTTTATTATTGAAACTCAATTGGCATTTTTAACGAATAGAACTTCTAAAGTGGCAGAATTTTCATCAGACACAAGGAAATATTTCGAAAAGTTGTAATCTATTATTTCACTATAGAGTTCCTTGGTCAGAAGTCAACTGAAATGCGGTGTGAGTTGTTTTGGAATCCATACCAATCTACGAACTACGAAAAATTGAGGAAATTCAGAAACGATTTTCCATTACTTCTCTCACAAATTTCAAGTATCGACGATACTAAATTGCTATGAAGAAGAACTATCGGGTTTCAAAATGCTCTCCTTGGCTCACCGTAGAGAAATATTTAATTCCACTTTCTCACATAAACTGATAAATAAGAGAATCAACAGTGGTCCTCTGCTCCAATAGATAAAATGTTTGCAAATTTATTTGTTGGACCAACAGATACTTGTCTGCACACGGTATAGGCCTACGCTCTGAAAATTAGCTCAGTCTCCTTTTTCCCAAACATACAACCATCTTTTATGAAAAGTCCTTCGCTGTCCAAACTATAAGACTTTGGAATCTGCTAGATCCGGATACCAGGAACTCGCTCTCCTTAAATATATTCAAAGATCGTCTGAAAAAGTCCTTCCTCTCATAATCCCTCCACCCTACCGTTCTTAATTCCATTTTGTTCCCCATTTTCCTTGTCCCCAACCAAGTCAAGATTTATAATTAACCATTTTTTTTATTTTGTATTATTCATATATAGCTTAGTTTTCTTTACAGATATTTTTTGGTATTTGTTATGTCCCAAGTTTCTTTTTTTATTAATGTATTTTACAGTCATACACATCACAAAATGTTTATAGTTAACCAATATAGTTGATTGGAAGGGATTGCTCTTGTAACGCAATAAGTCCGCCAAATGTATGCGTTATATATACGTTAAAGTATAAATAAATAAATAAAGCTGAATATTCTGCGTGCAACAGTCGAAGACTGTTTTCGGACCTTTTCAAATACCTCCATGTCGCACTAATATGTTATTATTGAACCGACCAAAAAAGAACCCTTGAAAATGATCGAAAATTAAATATTAAATTGTAGAAACAATTATGAATAAGAAAGGAATGAAGATGGCTTAGCTTTTATTACATAACTATATAATCAAGGTAAATAAAGACATCACGCATTCTATATCAATAAAGATATCGTTCATTTTATAACTTGACAGCGTCACTCGGCAACGTCCAGACAAAAATTTGTTTTGCCGGCATCGACTTGGTAATTAATCAATTATTCTAATTTTTAATTGTGCTTTAATAAAATATAATAACAGTATAATTATAATCATAAAAAAATTGTTCGTGTATTTATGAACGGTAAATGTTACACTTCTTTAGTATAATATAAGAATAACTTTATTTAGCATGAAAATAATTATGGAAATAAGGCAATAAAACTACTGGAGCATAATTATAATTACGGTTGGTAAAATCTAAGTTCAATAAAATAACTAAACTTTAAAGTAATTTATAACTTATAATGCAAATAAATACGTAGCTATCGACGAATATTCACAATAAATAAAAGTTGTTTTATTATAAGGACCACTATTAAATTCCGATTATTAAAAATATTATTTAAAAGCAACTACAACTTAGACTTGTATCTATATAAAACACGTGTTGTGTGTTTACAAATACCTCAATAACTACCGTGAATATAGTATCAATCACTACATGAATGTAAATATATGTTCAGTGAGCAACTTCATCATGTCGATTTTTGCTGCATCGTGCGCACATATCGCAAAATTTCACTCTCATCTTTTTTTTCATAACAGATATTTACAAAAGTCACATCTTTACAAAAATAAATATTGAAATGAAAACAATTCTGAAAAAAAAGAAAAAAAATGTATATATATATCTATATATAAATATATATATGTATATATATATATATATAAACAAACATAAAAATTCCTTTTACTAAATAAAACAATTTTACATCCATTAGTGGTCCATATGAGCACAGTTCTGGGGAAAGGTTAGTAAAAGAAAATAATTTATAGAAACTTTTAGAAAGCTGGTAAATATGTTTAAGCATAGATGCTAAAGTAATAAAATATTTTCGACACAATGTGGCAGGAAACTGGATTAAACCTGAAAAGTATTCCAGGCAAAATAACCTATTAACTGACCCCAATTAACTTGCTTCATAGAACTTAATCAATTGACATAAGATCACAGAACGATACTCATTATCACATCTCTGCTCTGTGTATGCTTGTGGACTGATGTCGGCACAAATTGTGACATTTTGTATGAAATCAAATAATCGTTTAGAAATCTTCTGATTTACTATCGTTGTATATATCAGTGTTGGAGTACGCGGCAAGACGTTGTATCACATCGATTGAGTATAAAAAAAGTCTTTTGTCTTTTAAGTTCTTGTTAAAATATAGGCTTTATATTTATAATGTAAATTGTGTTTCCATAATTTTATGATCCTTTCCGTCTATGGAAAAAGATTAATAGCTTGTGACTCACTCACTGCAATCTTTTTTTTTTAACTTATATCATTCAAGAGTTTTTCATTTTCTATCAATGAGAAAAAGGAAATCTCTTGAGCAATTACCAAAATTACTTCTTATACATCAATCAACTTTTTCTCATAATTATATTATATAAAAGCTCAAAGAAGCGTTAAACTTAAACCACGTCCGTCTATCTCTGAAATAGTTTAAAACTTTTATAAAAACGACCTAAGAGAAAATTTATGAAGTAAAATAGAGAAATAAAGTATTTTTCAGTACTTCTCGATATTCGGAGTAAAATAGCGATTAGACAAATACTAGCATGCCTCTGTTAATGTAGAATTATTTATTGAATATATTTGGCGTTAATTTTGTAGAAATTCATTATTCACAATTAAATGAAACTACGTGACGTAGTATTATTTCTACTATCTTTAGATTTCTTTCAATCTTTGCTAATATCCCACCTGAAGATGTTGTAATACAACGAAACCTAGGTCGTGGTAAAGAAATTAAAGATAGTAGAAATAATACTACATTACGTAGTTTCATTTAATTGTGTAGAATTATTTCTTATCTTCTACGTAGCTGAAAGCTTTTCATAGCATCTATTTATGGACACAACATGTTTCCTTTAAAAAATTATATCATTGCGCCACGTACGCATAATACCTTATATTAATAACAAAGTTATATTACTTATACGTTATTTAACAACTACATACAACAATAACAAGATTATAATACAGATATATAGAGCCATCAGTGCTTGATCATTATTTCTTTTTTTGCTAACTCTCGTTGCAAGATGAGAGAATGATGAGAATATTAACAAATAATTAAGACCGCTTCACGCCAAAATTCGGATTAATGTACCGCAATCCATCCATCTGTATAACGGCGCAAGGAGGCGGAGGCATGTGTCGCGATCAGCCGGCGCATAGTCCACCAAGGCCCCTCACCCCTACTTTGCGGCAACAACGTGACGGCACAGATAGAAACTTCTATAAAGCTTTGGCAACATTTATTTGTGTTTGGGTGAAACTTGATAAACGCGCTGGCAGGTGGATGAGGCGGGACGCGACGGGAGCGAACTTCAAGGCTTAATTAAACGAATTTAATTAAAGGGCCGCCGGTATTTTCTCTGCGGTATTTATTCTTTTTTGTGCGTACACTCGAAGGAATTACAATTTATATAAAGCGTTTTTGATGGTTATATTTGGGTAACGTATTTTCGGAAAATATAACTTCCTATCGTGTATTTTCTTTTAAGCCCACAAGAAATAATAGTTATAATTGATCAATTATGAATTATTTCGAACCAACTAGAGGATATTTAACACGTTAAACCGACTTCAAAGTAATTTCTAGGGTCCGTACCTCAAAAAAAAAGAGAATCCTTTTGGATCCACTTGGTCGTCCCCAGATCGGTGGGCGAGACCCTTTCTCTCGGGAACGCGCAGAGGTATCAAGTTGAAATAAATATGAAATACAGTCTACAGTCCCTTAGAGCTATAAAAAAATCAAACTTTCATTTAAACGCAGTCTAGAAGAACTCTAAAAATATAGCAATTTATGGCGCACGTTTTGATACTAGCAAATAAATCAAAACCTATAGGGTATTTCCCGTTGACCTAGAATCATGAAATTTGGCAAAAAGCAAGGTTTCACAGAACAAGTAACGAAAGAATGCCAAAATTGTTATTTTGCAGTTACCTCACATAACATTTTTTTTTAAATATTATATTTTCTAAACAGTTTATTAGAAATATTAGGTACCATTAAATATTTATAAATGTCTGAATGTATACGGAACCTTCGTAGTGTGAGTTCCGCTCGTGCTTGACAGGCTTTTTCAACTAAGTCCACCATGTTATCCAGAACTGTTGGATTTTTCTGGGCTAGTCAAATAGTAAAATTTACAATGCCAGATATACTAATGTAAGAGCTAAACATGCACAAAAGTATATCTTCATCTACTATTACGCATCCACATTTTATTTATTTTCATTTGATTAATTATTAGCTCGTTAAGATTCAGTATTCAACATAAACCTCCTCTAAATCTTTCCGACTCCTTCTGCTGATTGTATTGCGATTCCAACGTTTGCCAATGGTTGGCCTGAATGCCATTTGACCAATTAGCTTTCGGTCTGCAAGATTTTCAGCTTTTAGTTTGTCGAACTCTATTCTACCAGCTTTCAACTTCACCGGTCGTTTTAGTACCTCATTAGATGTCCAACCCACTGCCACTTTAACCTGACATCTCTGTCTCCTATATGAAAATTCTGTTTTGCGAAATCTTTCCGATACGGTCTCAAAGAAACGCCCAGCATAATCCTCATTACAGCATACTTACTATCATTCTATACGTCCATATGAACTCACGGCCTATACATGCTCCGTCCGCACAGCATTGTTTTTAAAACGTAACTTGATTATATATCAACGCATTATACCAACGCGCCTAATATGTTAACATTTCCCTTAGTACAAAAATTAATTACTTTATTTCAGAGTTAATTTTCAGTTAGTTAATTTTTGTTTACTATTTTTTTTTATTTTGAATAATTTTTTATATATATTTATCAAATTTATTACAAAATTTATATAAGAGTTTACACTTTAATAAACAGTAAAATTTGTTGACAGGAAAAATCTTAGACCAAACAAGATATCGAAATTAATGAAGACATTTTTATATAAAATGAAATGTGAGAATATCAAAAGTGAAACCATAACGAGTGCTACAATACGAGTAAAGCCAATCAAATGCTTGAAAAAAGACACGAAGTGAACGTGCCACAGAATCACCAGTGGATATTAGGGGGCTCCGACAACATGGCCTCTCTCAAAGGTAATTATATTTTACTATTAATAATTTCTATACACAATTGTTAGAGGAAGTTGCTGGAGTGTACGAAGGTTTAGGGAAAAATTAAACTCCGTTATCTGTTTGCTCGAATATATCTCAAAAACTACTAAATCAATTTTGGTTTTATTTTTCAAAAATTAATGTAAAGAACTAAGTTATATAACAATTTAGGTGGTCCCTTTTAAATTACAACATACTTTATAAAACACATAACCATAAATAACCAAAACCAAATAATAATTAAAATTATATAATACGCCATAAAATCATGAAACCTGTTTACCATTTTACTAGCTTTTATGTAAAACGTCATGCTGTGGGATTGAAAACAATAAAAATAGTGATTCATTTGTACTCCAAAATTAACCCTGTACATAATTTTGTTTTTACTAATTCTAAATATGGCTAAAAAGTCAAGTTTAATTTTAAGTGAGGTCGTTTCTCAAAATATAAACTATGTTTAACAGACAGACAAATATACGGACACTGGGTTTATTTCATAGGAGTTCCGTTTTTTCCTCACTTTAAACAGAGAAATTTACAATTTTATTTACTTGGCTTGTAACATATTTTCTTACTATAGATTTTAAAGGTTACAGACAAAAAACTTAATCTAACAAAGGCATATCTATGTTAATAAATTTCTGGCAGTAAGTTATTTGAAATTTAAGGAAAAAACGTAAAAGATGAGGTATGGAATAAGAAACACGAAATTACAAACTGAAAAACTGCGAAAAAAGACTTTTCTGATCTTCCAAAAAATCAATCAGTTGTAACATAAACATAACTATCTGTATTTAAATTTAATTTCTTTTAATTACAAACGTGCGAGCAGCATGAAGATTTAATTTCCTATTAACTACTACATTCTTCCAATTATTACCTAATTCTATTGATACAAAGTAAATATTTAATTATTGATGTAATTACCTTTGATAATAATCATCGAGCTGAATAATCTTTGTGATCTACTTCATTCCTTTTAAATATCTCTTTAGTAGACATTCTTCTTTATAAACGTGAAACTGGCATCCACAAGATCCTTTGTGCTTATCGAAAGTATAAATAGTCCTCTAAAGGCGAGGCCAGTAAATCTCTCTTTTTAGACATTACTTAGCTGTTAAAGAAATCTGTGTGGCTTTGATTATGGGTATCGAATTAAGAGGTAAAGAAAAACTACACAAATACGATCCTCTACCCTCTATACAGGTTGTCTACGACTCTCTATACAGGTTGAAAATTATTCTATGTTTAAATTGTAGCATGTATTCAAGACATATTTTCTATTAGAATTTTACAATTGTTACCATTTTAAATTTACAGGAAGGGATGCTTTTTTATGGGATATTGTAATAAATATGGAATGACTGAATTTAATATTTCATAGACGAGGAAGAATCCTTAAATACGACTAGCGAACGTAGGTAATGAAGATTCTAGCTTCTGCTTTTCATAAATCTCTATCCGTTTTTGCGACTTTAAAGCGAGAGCTCTTAGAAATTCTAAAGCTTATATAAGAGCCGTTGTGAATAGGAAGATTAATAATACTTTAACTTTCAGTCTTTTTCCTAAATAAATAGTGACTATGTAGATCTAAAAACATATTTACGTACGTTTATATTTACATATAAAAAGTTTAAAGTAGATAAAACCGTGGACCTGTCCAAGATCCAATTTTATTTTAAGTCCTGAATATACAGAAAAATGTAGAAAACTGGAAAAATGGAAAAAATGCGTTTGGTTCTGAAACTTAAAAGAAGTCTTTTATATTAATGATTTATAATATTAAATCATTAAATGATATACTATCATATGAGAATAAAAAATGTGAAGAATATGGTAATAATTTCATAAAGAAATGCCAATTTGTGCTAAAATAACTCCGAAATCGCCACTAATTTTTAAAAGAATTTTCGTGCGTGTTTTTTTTTATTGATAGATAAAGTTAAAAAGATTCCAATTTTGTTTTTATTTAATTATCGTCTCTTGCCTTGTGCTAAAATTGTAATTAAAAAGA
This sequence comes from Druceiella hillmani, assembly GCA_039881145.1. NCBI lineage: Eukaryota > Metazoa > Arthropoda > Insecta > Lepidoptera > Hepialidae > Druceiella > Druceiella hillmani. The sequence continues at coordinate 13,840,423 of JAYKKI010000001.1, forward strand.
AACAACGTTACTAGAAACCGGGAAACTATAGCTTTGATTCTAAATACCATAATTTCTAAAAAAATCACGACATTTTTACTCTTGCGAAATATATATTAGAAAATATATTTAAAGTGTAGGAAATTGTATTAATACTTGTATATAGTTTGATAGAAATATTATATATCCTTATAGGTATATAATGCAAGGGGGGGCATTATGAATTCTACTTGTATTTGACAGTTTTTTCAGGCATTTTTGCTGATTCGCGATGACTTTTACAGTTTTATTCAAATTTTGAAACTTTTTGCTTTATAAATACATGACTACATACAAATTTATCATTTTGCTAGCTTTTTGTGTACCGCATAAAGTGGAGTAAAAAAAAAAACTGCCAAGCACGAATAGAACACGCACTGCGAGGATTCGATACACATTTTGGTATTTATAAACATTTGAGGATACATAAGTATTTCAATTAAAATATAAACGAACATCAATTGTTCACAAAATTAATATATTGTGTGCTATGTCTTTCACAGGTTATAAAACACTGTACATATTTCAAAAATAATTAGATATAAGATAATTTCTATTGTTTTCTTACAACCCTTACATAGACTAAAAACACCCTTTTTCGTAATTTTAAATTGAGTGTTTTCGGAAATGGGGGGAGAGTAAATATTACTTTAGCTTATTTTACGATACATCTCTTCTCTGAAGATATACCACCTAAAATTATAAAAAAAAAATTATTATTAAAACCCTGTATTATCAACCTTTTCTATTGATACCCGATACTATATTGGAATTAAAAAAAAACTTTTTTAATATATTTAATTTAGATATTTCTGAGTGGTAACTATTAACATACACGCGAGTTAGTATATTTTATTTCTGTTCCTAATTTCAAATCTATACGTCAAATGGAAGGCTATTCAGAGAAACGGTTGTGATCGACAGACGGACACATTAATAATCTTATAAAGGTTCCGTTTTCCTTTATGGGCTACGAGACCCTAAAAATAGTGACTGATTTTTATCCCAGAGTAAATCCTGAACGTACTAATCATAAGTATAGCTAAAAGTCACTTTTAATCTAAGTCACGTACTTTTTCAAAGAATAGATTACGATAAACAGGCAGACAAATAGACGCTGAGTTTATTTCGTAATAGTTCGGTTTTTTCATTTTTAGCAGGGAACGCTAAAATTATATATTTTTTTGGTTATTATGTATTTTCTTTCTATACATTTTACAGATTATAGAGAAAAAATTGGTAAAGCAAATTCATATTTACATTAACAAATTTCAGACATTGAATTAGGTAAAATTTAAAAAAAAACATGAAAGACTATATATGAAAGATGTAATCTTATAAAGTAAAATGCTGCAAACGAAGATTTTTGTGATATTGCTTCAGAGTAAGCAAAGAGATTGACATAGGCCTTGTGAAATATGGTGTCCTGTCTTAAATATATAGATTATATCGAGATCATATATAGATCATATCATACACTTAACAGTTAGTGTATAAAACGTTGAAGAGTATTCAAAAAGTATGAATCCAAATACTACTCAAATTAAAGAAATGTCGTCTGACATAAAATTTAAAAGTAACATTTTATAGTACTCAGACATAAAAACTAAAGTTGCCATCTGCGCTCCTAAAATTTACGATTAATACTCAGTTTAGTCACTCAGATACGTGTCTACGGCGTAGCAAGCGCCTACGAAATATGTCCTTTGGATTGTTGCCATTGACATTAGCGTAATGTAGAGAATATAATGCGCTAAGAACTGTTCAACTGCTGACAGCCGACGAAGTTGGGATTCTAATATATGCGTGTGACAGCCTATTTATTAACTAGCTATTAAAAGCGACGGAATTAGAAACTAAGAACAAATCTAAATTATAGAATACTGCTTAGTATAGCAAAACAAAACATTTACATTACTATTGTTTGTATTTTATTTTGATGGAAATAATAAAAATAATTCGAACTCACAGTATATTACCCTGAATATTGCATTTATTTCAAAACAGTATTAAAACTTTTACGACAGCAATTTGCGGAGAAATACGCAGGTTACGCCAGGACCGACATTTTACCGAACATTGATTTTAAGGAAACCTCTGAAATTTTGAAACATTGACGACAATCTCTGAGAAATAAATGTTTCGACTCACAGCGATGCTACTTATCGGAAAGAAAAACATATTTTATTTATTCTTTGTTTTATTTATTTTCAATAAGTCCTTAATATATTTTGGTTAGCAAATAACATTATCAATAATCATAATTATTAGATAACTAAAAAATATATTATAATATTAAATGTCAAACCAATACCAAAGCAGCTTGAGATTTGCGTCATCGGTGCGTAGCCAAAAAAAAACAGAATAGGGAGTGTTCGTCCCGCCCGCCCCGTCACATTCACTTCTCAATTATACATCCACATTGCGTAGATGTCACAAGTGGCCGAAATTGTTTCCTAATGAAATTCTTACTTTCCCCACCTCTACACCGGCGGCGTCATACTGTTTGCTTTAAATTAAAATATGAAGAGTGCGCGTTACAACGCGCTACGACAAATTGCGCCACGCCCGCCCGCCGGGCAAACAGATAAATTAGCGCGGAAAAATGTCTGCAATGTCCGAGTTTAGCTGGAATTATCCGAGAACATTTTCCTACTTTTTGGTTATGATTATTAAATTGACCCTTTACCCCGCCAGGTTCAGACATCGAGAGCTACAAGCCGGTTTTTGGTAAATTTAATCAAGCATGAAAAATTTATATATTTTGGACGAGAGTTCAAATAAAAGTTTAAAATTGGTATCACTGAAAAATAAGTACATTTTAAAACCATTTTTTTCAGTAACACAAAAATCTAACCTAAAAACCAGATAAACAATTTAAGGCTCTCTCGCTGTCATCATCATGTTTACAACTATTAATAAACTATAGCCCGTTATATAAGATTATGAACATTTCTGTTCACCTACATCCATATGAATGGAATGCTGCCTATTTACTGCACTGTCTTTAAATTATGATTGCTTTATTTTGTCTGATATCATAAGGATACATGGCGACCTATAGTTTGTAACACTTTTGTTCCCAACGTCATCTTCCTGATTTATCAGGGGTCCACGATTTTAATACTAACTAAATCTTAAGGTGACCATACGCAATGAAAATGCTTTCAATTTTCTTTGTGTATAGATAATCATAATAAGGGAAATTCCTTAACAGATACAAAAAAGTGCACACTTAAATAAAAATCTTGACCTGGAACAACTTCGTCCTTAAGGAAAATTTACTAATTCTATGTGTCGTTTATATATTACGCACACCTGAGGCAGACGACGCAGCACAAGGGCACGCGTCGAACGCGGTCAAGGCCGAAAGCTGAATTAACCAAAATATGGTCTCGCGTTACTCTTCACGAGATTATTGACTTCAACCCATATTTAAAAATGTCGGAAAAATTTTCCTGGAATATTAAAAATACATTAAACAAATACAGTGTGTCAAACCTCACGCGGCAACTCCAAGAATTCGTCAATTGCTGCCTTAGGTATATTATGAAAATATTTTAACCCAAAAGGATTTGTTAGAATAGCGCCAAGAGGTTTCAATTGAGCGTCAACTAAAATTACTTTAGTAAAACTGGATTGGTCATACTCCCCGTAACGAACCCTCATCACGAATTTGATTGAAAACTCCAAGAAAAAGATAATGTGGTCATACGAAGAAACCGTTTTCCTTAACGGATACAGGAAATGAAAAAGAAAATATTGAGATTCTAAATAATTTTCTTATTTCAATGCTTGAAACAATTATTTCAAAATATTTTTCCACTTTTTATTGGTAAAAATTGTCCTGTTTTTCGTAATATTACATAAACATAATTTGTTACATATCAGAATATGATGCCCGTTTCCAAGTTTATCTAGTTTTTAAATATTTTTTTTTTATTTTAATATTTTATGTTACTTTGAAATGTTTATTTAAAAATCGATGTTTTCATCATATTGAGCTAATCTGTCCCTTAAATTGATTGTATATCCATTACAGTATACATTTATCTGTTAAAAATAATATACCTTTATAAAGTCTATTAAATTTAAATGAATTCAGAATTAGTCAAAACAATACATTGAGACATTAACTTCACCTTTGTAGAAAATGGTTTTATTCTTAGCTCAGAAAATCCTGCATACCTAATAGTGAAATGAAAATCTAAGTTGTATAATTATAATAAATGAATAACTATAACTGTCAAACATAAGTTTTAAAAAATATTGGTAAATATAGAAAAATCGCATTTCATAAAAATATACTAAACGGAAAAAGCGCGTTTTTCTATATCATTTTTACTAAGAACCAGTACATTATTTTTAATAAAACGTCCACTTTTAGCTTATTACAATTTTATTGAAAAATACCTATCACACTATAATGTCATTCGGTTGGATCAGTTTGCACTCTAAATATTTGATTTGTGATAGATAGACACAATTAAACAAACTTTATTTTATCTGTGGCAGTTTCTATTTCACGAGTTTTCTATTAATACTTGAGAAAAATGTACTGTAAAGAGATTAATTAAAACTGTGCATATAAATAACATTTGCGTACAAGACGTTTGGACGAAACGTTAAATAAATGAAAAAGGACGTAATGCAATAAATTCTAGTATTTATTTTTAACGATGCATTATGTATATATATAAATAAATATATATGTATATCGGAAATAACACTATTAATACAAACATCATTACATTATGTTGCCATAATAATCAGTGAAATATAAACAACGCTTAAGCTGAACAGCCTTCGTCTAATGAACAGATTCCGTTTTTCTTTTCGAGGTACGGAACTTTAAAAATTGTCGAAACTTTGTGATAGTTTTATCAATTTTTAAAGTTACTGCGTTTCAATCTAAATTCGAATTAGTTTATTTTTAATTTGGTAATTTGCTCAAAGATAGTTTCACGACGCAAACTAAAAACATTGTACACTGAGAAACTCTATAATTGATTTAGTATTTGTTTATTTAAAGTAGCATTAAATACCATGCGTACTGTTATACCCCTGACTTCCCAGCCATAATGCTTATGCAGCATTGTTCCCAAGGTCCCCATACTAACAGGATAATGCTATCCTGTCCCCAACATCTAAACGTCCTCATAATGCTTATACAGCATTATTCCCAAGCATATGAGATTAACATGAAAACGCCATCCTGTCTCCAACGTCTAAACATCCTCATAATGCTTATGCATTGTTTCCAAGCATATCATATTAACATGAAAACGCTATCCTGTCCCCAACATCTAAACATCCTCATAATGCTTATGCAGCATTGTTCCCAAGCATGTCATATAAAGATGCTAACGCCATCCTGTCCCCAAAGTCTAAACATCCTAAACATGCTTTTCGCAGAAATAGCAACGAGTGACACTTCCAGACAGATCAGCATTTTTAATCTTTATTAACCCTATCTAGCAGCCCCGCGTAGCTCAGAAGTCCGTAGTCCCACTACACGTCATTTCAGTTCAGTCTTAATATATTTTTTTTGTAATTTTGAGTAAATTTTAATTAATTAAATGATAATCGTAAAATTGTTTTTTTCAAAAAGCAATCCGGCGAATCCATTATAACAGTACGAAAAGTATTTACATTTATTATTATTGGAGAGAAATTCCATTGCATTAATCAAAATTGTAAACGAGCGAAGCTATGGACACTAGTTTACATGAATTATACATGTTTTTATTTAATTGTCTAAATTAACGTAAATGTATCCGAATTATTAGTAAGAGTGTATTAAAAGACCAAGATCTTCTTTTAAGGAATTTGTTCATCGTCAGTTTAGACAATTTGTACGGAAATTTGTGCGGCGTCAGTTTAGACAGTGTTACGAAAGAAAGTAACAAAATAACGTGGCAGAAGTGAGCACTTTGTATAATATTTTGGAGACACGTACCTCGCAAAGAAAATGCCGTGTTGGACGGTTAACAAAAATCCACTCTTACTTCGTGTTCCGTTTCATGTACGAAACACAACAAATAACCGAACTTAATAACGTAAATATAATAAAAATAAATTACTCATTTAAATAAAAGTTAAAAAAAACTCAGTTAATACCATTATTAATTATTAATCATAATAAAAAAAAGTTATATTCCAAATCGCGCGGACACCGAGCACTCATTTTCTTTGCTTTTCTCCACTTCAACACAAAACCGAATAAACTAAGTCAACAGAGGAAGTAAACTCAATGAATTTACACATTTCCGTTCAGAGATAAACAAAAAATCATGCTCGCAGCGAGGCTACTCATCGGAAAAGTAGCGAAAAATAAATATTTTCCGAGAGGCAAATGAAAACTTATCGGATTTGAATCTCGATCAGGTGGAACAAACGGTCCGACGTTATCTGCCTTAACGACAGATGATGCTTTTTTACGGAAATGAAAAGTCCTTATTTATTCTTTTATAATTCAATTAAATTTATTCATCGCTTCGTTTTAACTTGATTCTTTTGTCGTTTTTACGATTGAGTAGTTCCGTACACAATCTTCACAAAAACTTTCCCTTATCAAAGTATTATATAATCGTTTCCTTATCAAAATACGTTGCGCTTCTTTTTGCCTTTCTTATAGGTAGAATTTTTTTTCAGAAGCTCACAGTAGAATATTTTAAGAGAAAAAAACCCCGTCATTATTTACAGCACTGTCATGACTAGTAAAAATACGAATTCAATCTTAAAAAGTTAAAATAATAATTGTTTTTTCTATGAGCTTTCCATAATTTAGATCTAAATACCTTTTGAGCTATGAAGCTTTTCATAACATGGTTTTAACGTTTTCGTAACGTAGTATTTTAAACGAGATTAATAATTAACTGATTATTAATTTTTTTTTCTTTCAACTTTGGAATAAATAATCCAACATTATAAATGTTGTTCACTTGATTTTTTTATGAATTAGCTAATTAAATAAAATTATATAGAATCTTTTGTTTTTAAAAGAGTGATGAAATTATATAAAACCCTTTTCTAACAAAATTTTACGAAAATGTGTTTAATTTTTCACCTGTTTTATCTATTTTTGTCGCTTGTTGATCATAATATTTGGCATAGTTAGTAAGTACAAAATCATAATGACATATTTCCGGTTGTTTCTTTACTACTTAGATCATTCTGAAACAGTCAGAACAACAAAAGCTTTCCAAAAATACCAAATCGGTTATAGTTAATCATTTATTATTGGAAATGAGAAGATGAACGACAAAATGGCAACAACCTTCAACACAATGGGCCTACATAACTCTAAAAATGAGCTGACTTCCGTAAGACTTCGTTCTAACCGTAAAATGGTTTTATCACCTTCATGAAAGATTTATTCACGTCCTCATAAAATACTATTATTAAACTTTGCAGAATTTATTTGGCATTTAAGGTTTTTTTGTTTATTTTATATCCATTTAAAATACCTTGCACTGTAACTATATAAGTTCTAAAAGACAAGTACGATATCTAATACCAATGGGTGGAGTTCGATAGGTCGGTAAATTTTCGGATTGTCACTAAAAAACTTTTTCTTTGACTTAAAATGAATAACGTCCTATACGAACTTAATACAGTTCACATAAGAACTTCTTTGCGAAGCTCAAATTCACTTGCCGAGGCACTTAGAAACTTTTCAACATGGGTTATTTACTCCAAAATTATAAGCAAACACGTTCAGATAACTAGGCCACTGTTGCCGAGTACCGGCGCGCCCAAACATGGAGAGCGAGGAAAATTCGACGAAAATTGTCTGTTTACACTCGACAATAACGTATCCGCTGAGAGCCGTGAATTTCCTTCAGAATTCGGACGCGTACTTTCGGATGCTGTGAGATTGAATTCTAACAGCATAATTACTTTATCCGTGCGTAACATTTTAATACTTTTTCGTCGTATTTTTTCTCGTCCTCTCCTAATTCTTTCGAATCGCCTGTGTTCGTGTCCGCCTATTAAATTAAAATATATCTCAAACCTCACTATATTCATGGCCTTTAAAAGCGGCCAAATGCAAATATTAGTACCTCATCAAGAGAATAACTGCAATAAATCCAAGTTTTTCTTTAAAAAGTTGATAGTTAAAAGTAGTGAGATAAACCAAAACGTTTCTTTCAGGGCATAACTAAAGAAGTATAGATACTGAGTTAGAGCTTTTTGTATAGATTTATTGATTAATATATCTATCACCATTCTGAACTTGGCCACGGTGGATAGTTTTCGAATTTTATCGATTTAAAAACTAGAGTTGCTGAAAGATATATTTCTCATGGATTTGTAAATCCTGTCATATAATAAAGCTATAGAAAGATAAAAATTTATCACGGCCAAGTTGAATGTTTTAAGAGATATAAGTAGGTACTGGTAGTAAAGTTGTATCTTAAACTCGTACACTCAACTAATAAAACTTTGCAATAACTTGGCTGAATTTAGCTCACTACTTTTACGGCTAACTTTATATATAGGAAATAGATCCTCTTTTCAGTAATGTTTTTGACGAGATTTCACTACTTTTTATAAAATTTGTTTAGTACCTGACACAGATTCAATAATGCGAATATCTTATCTATAATTAAATTTTTGCTTTTATGTAGTATTTTCCTTTTCGTATTCTACAGTTCTTTAGCACATTGAATTTTAGTAATAATTTTACTAATTGTATTATTGTAAAATTTTAGTAATTGGCCGAATTTCCTTTTCATGATATTTTGCTTTTTGGCTAAATATGGTGAAATGGTTTATTTTAACAGCGTTTGTCGCAATTATAAATATGAAACTCTTCTTGATGATCTGCAGATATTGCAAATATTTTGACCTGTCTCTGTAACTGTACTCGGCATGTAGTTTTACAGAATAAGAAGTAGCATGAGAAACAAATATTACCAATATTCTTCCACATAAGTTACCCTATAGGTATACAGCTGACCATAACCAACATTTAAAAATTCGATATCGTCTTTGATAAAAAGCTTCATATTACACGTTTTATAGCGTACACATGTAATTTTATAGCATAAAAATATACTAATTGCTTTCCTAAAAACCACATTTCATTAAATGTAGCTAAAATAGTTTTAAAGGTATTTCAAACAAAACCGTATATTGTCATAAATTTTCCATATAATGTCATCAAAATTTCCAATTATTTTATTCTTGTACCGTCACATCCGCTTTTAAACCCAAAATAGTAGTCCCTAAAACCAAATTTCTATCTAAATTTGGTTGTCGTGAGTATCCAAAAATTTATAAAATTTAAAAAATCGCCTAAATAAATTAAGTTAAAAGATGCCATAGCGAGTTTTAAAAAGAAGTCAGCGCCATCCATATCGAATAGAAGCACTAAGTGAATTTATAATCCTAAATCACTGATTTTATTATTTATTTAATATTGTCTGGAGTCACAATGACTATATGGAAACCTGCTATGTATGTAAGAAATTTGATAAAGGCATTAAGATCAAATTTACCTTGGTTCAAGATTTTTCTTTCATCGGTATCCTAAACATTAGATTTGTACCAAATTTCAAGATTTTAGCTTTTCAGAAAATGATCGAGAGATTTTGATAACCTATCAGCGAGTGGGAAATAGATGATTTTTTATGATTTAAATCTTGGAAACTACTTAGATACAAACTTCAAATTAGTAACAGATAATAATCAAGTATTTATCTCATCATAATAATCAAGTATTAATCAGGATTTCGCGCCGGAGCTGAATTATGGGGATGTGAAAATCGCACTGAAGCGCTTCGGGTAATTGTACCCTATCCAGTAATGAGACTCGTAACTTAATGTTTTTCGGAAGTTTTGCTAACAGAATAAATGCTGTATTATGTATTTAAAGTACATGATGTGTAAGGCAACAAATACTAGTTCCCTGTTATGAACGTACACTTATTATGCGAACACATGGAACCGGTAATACATGTAACTTGTACTACTACAGTATGTTATTATTCCAGGGAGCAACATCCTAAAGTATATAAAGCTGTTGTACACCTTCATAACTACAACCTGCAAACGATGATAAAAACATGGTGAAAAAAGTAACAAAAATGACACACATACACAATATTTACACACACACTAATTTATCGTTACATTATGGGTAACCTATTCGTAACGATAAGAAATTAATGGTATTACATAGTTAGATTAAACATAAATACAAAATACACAAGAACTACAAAAGATAACAATGACACAATTCAAGAAATTTATTTTTCACTCACCATCAATAAATAAAACTCTGGCGTAACCATTGATCAGTTGAACACCGCGGGAAACCGGAGAGTTCTGATTTAATTCGGTCGTAGGGGGTGGTATAACAAACATGTGATGATTGCGTGAGCGCGGGAAATTGTCAGGTATGAAGAATGAAAGTTTACTCAATAATGCAGAGCGTATAATTTTTCTCTTTAATATCTGGAAGATAAATTTCATAAGTGCAACATCTCTTCTGAGTTGCAAGGAATGGAAACCTAGCATACACAAGACGAAATCAGTAGGAAATAGGAAGGGGAAGTAACCATACTGACAGATACGGAAGGAACATCTTTTGCACACGTTCAATCATTAAGCTAACACTTGGCTTCGTGTGGTCTCCAAATAATGAAGCCGGATTCTAATCGGATCTGCACCAATGAAGTATACAGCAGACGAATTGATGATATAGATTTAATATTTTTGAATTATTTGACACGAATTTAAATTTGCGAAATTATATTTTTGCTATATCATAAAACCATTTACCATAATTTTCATTATTGAAAAACGGTAACGGGGCCAAACAACTACGTTCTACGACTGAGCGAACTTGTTCCACTTAAAAGCTTATACTCGGAAATTATGAACGAAATTGATCGTAGATCGGTGACTTACAGGAATGTAATTGTTATGCCGATATAGCTTACTTCTTATTCCTTTTAAGCCTTTGAATTGAAAGATATGCCTGTATGAAAATTTATTACTATACTACGAACTCGATGTAGGGTAAAATAAATTAATAACTCTCTGATTTTGATTTCTATAGCATCAGCAAAAGCTTGCAGGTACATAACGAAATATGCTAAGTTTTATAGTAGTAAATTGTATTATACTTACAAGGATGTATTTGTGTGCATACTAGATAATGGTTAAAGACTTTAACACTCCTCATCCAAAGTTCGTTTAAAGCTAGTATCTGAAGCCATACTACCAGAAATATATATTAGTTTTTTTCAAAAACCAGGAAAATCACAAAGCAGAAAAATATATTAGTTTTTTTCCTTTAAATGAAAAAAGTGTCTAAGTAATAATAACGGAGAAAGTCGAGCATAATTATTTTTCTATCAAGACGATGAACATATTTTCTTGTTACAAAATAAAAAAAAATTGTTCTTTTATTATAAACGTAGCAAGCTACAAATGTACATAAAGTGAGATAGCAATAATGGGATAGCAATAGTTAGTTGTTCTTTTCAGACTTGCACTGTGTCAGCCAGTACCACCACAGCAAACAAAATTTTCTCGTTTGTTTATAAGTTAAAATGATATCCCCCATTATATACGAGAAATGGTTTAATCGGTTTTTTTACGGCAATGCTATCCCATTCACATGTATATCACTCTCTTTCGACCTATATAGTAAAAATTTAGAAACTGTCATAATTATAACTTTCTCTGTTTTTTATATGTTTTTCGTGACTCAATGTTTCGTGTTATTCAATATTTGAATATATTTATATAACTTCATAATATTGTTATATTTACTATCACATGTATATTTAATAAAATTTAATTGCCAGTGTTTATATGTTTATGAAAGTAGCATATATTTTACAGGATAATATGCAAGGTGCGTAATCATGATATAATTCGATAAAATAAAACACATCTATAGTATATTGCAACAGGTATACAATGAATACCAATATAAGGAGAAATGTTTATAAGAAACTATTAATACGCGATGGCTACAGATGAAAAACTACTAAAATATCCTAACTTCAGCAGTATGGAATGAAACCACGAAACTAAATCACAAAGTGCCATTTATAATTTTAATGAGAGATTTACACGAATCCTGCCAAGTTTAGAAGTAGCAATAAATTATAAAGTAAGCATCTAAACACAGCGCAGCCCCAATCGCATTATTACTTTAATTTACAACAATGAATAACATTAACAAGCAAGAGATGCGGAGTGTCGCTCGCCCCAACCCGCACGCCTTGCGGTCGCCCTCCCAACCCTTCCGCCCGCCCTCACTCGCCCAGACAAATTAATTAATTGAGCGATAAACTAAATTGAAGCAAAATATGTTTAATTTATCACGGGTACTTACTCAACGTAATTGTGTAAGTTTAAAGTTTTGCGCGATGAAGTTTACGGCGGGCGCGAACGAGCACCGCGAACATGCCTCTAGTGTCGGTGGCAGCACATACAAGACTTAAATGATTACCGGATACGGACTGTGAACTCTATTTAAAAAAAACCCTCAAGCAATAGTTTTAAACCTAACAAAAACGGTTAACTTCTAGTGGAATCAATGCGCAAAAATTTTCTTACCTTTTCAAACATGGCCAATCTGACTTTTACCCTTGACCTTTTAAGGAAAATCTCAGGGCCTGAACTTTTAGAAATAAAGTAGTAAAAGAAAAGTGACGTTTTGATCACATTTAATTATTGAAATAACAATTTTTAATAAGCTCATAATTAATGAAAACTTAAGTTTTTTTTTATTCAAACGTAATAATATCTATGTATCTACAGTCTTTATTAACTAAGACATGGAATTATTATTTCTGTCTCTAGTTTGTTTAAGGTTTTAATTAAGTTTTTTTAATTTTTAAAAATCAGAATGTTAACACCTGCAAAAGTTAAAATCTGCATAAGTACCCGTAATTAGACAGCAAAAGTTCCATGCAAAAATTTAATTAAGCGATGAAATATAAGACTACCTTCTTTTCCCCTCAGTCCAAACTTAATTCTGAAATATCTTGAGAATTTGTTCTGCACTAACTTTGGCGACTGCTGTGATCAGTAAAAGTTTAATGAATCTAAATATTATTCTCATATTTTAATTTTATTCAAAATTTAATAAAGTAATACAGCCTTTTTCATCAAACTGTATTTTTCATCATTCAAATATGTACATACTGGAAATTGTAAATGATTCATATATTTATTAAGACCATTTCTTAATATTTTTCAAAAATATTACACATGTTGAATGTCCGTTATTTATTAGAACTTTCCAATATAAAGAGCATCTATTTTCCTAAGCTTTGTATAGAATATTTGATAAGGAAATACATCGAAAATTCCGACGGTTTTAAATGCTTAACATTTTCAAATGCGATAGGTTATATCGTTATTTCTTTCATTTTGCATTCATCCTTTTTCAATGATGGGTTTTATCGAATACTAAAGTATCATCACCATTATATTTTAATAGTTTTAAACATATTAAATCCTAATTAAATCACTTTCTTTTTTTCAATTTATTCATAAAAATATAATAATAGTATATAGTAGTACTCTTTTAGTTTTAGCGAATCATATTTTACTACATTTTTCCTTACTTTTTTTATATTTATCACCCATATTTACTTACTTTTTTTCAAATTTATTTAGTCTTTTTGATATAATCTACTTAAAAAATCGTCATGACAACCTTTCTAATACTTTCTAATCCATCTTTCTAATACTTTTTCTTTTAATGAAATAAAATTATAATTTTACTTTTTATACTTATTTGAGTTATGTTCATGTCATCAGTAATCTTAGAAAATATTCTGGTGACATTTCTTATCTCTGATAAGTTATGAAAATTTTGAAACCTGTTTTTCCCAGAAGCTTTCTTTTTCATAGGAATATTGTTATTAGCCGCGTTTCGTTTCTACTTATAGGATCTTTCTTCACAGATATAATAATCAAAAGTTGACAGTATTTTTCTTCAAGCCACTTTTCGTCGGTTATTTTCTATCTGTATTCTTATTATCTGTCCAATATTACATTTACTGTCAAATAACAATATTTTTATTCGTCCAACTTACTTTCAAATACTTCCAAAATGCTATTGTTCTTTTATAGCTTACGACTTCTTCATTGGTTATGTAAATAATTACGTAAAATTCTGGGGCGAATACATCTTTGAGACAAAATATTTCTGATAATGGTTTTAGACAATTTGACTGAACGTATTTTTAACACAACCAATTAAGTTTTTCTTTTCTGCTTTTTGAAATTTTCTCCTGCTGAAATACGCAGTTAAGTAATTCTTAATTCAAATATATTTTACTACGAATTAATACATCAATTAAGCATTTAATCATAATCAGCAAATAAGAAGAAATTGATGATTGAAATGTTAAAGATTGCCATGTTGTAATTAGAATTCTAAGGTTTTACAGATCAATTAAATTAAATAGTGCACACGTTTTAGTGAGTGTCAGGGTTGGAACTGAAAAAGAAAGGAGATGAAAACTCAAATTTATATTATATCATAATATCCAATGCTAAATAAGCTTCTCTTCAAATCGCAGGCAACTATTTACAAGAGTCCACAATTAAATGAAACTACGTGATGTAGTATTATTTCTACTATCTTTAATTTCTTTACCACGACCTAGGTTTCGTTGTATTACAACATCTTCAGGTTGCTAATATCCCACCAATCTTTGCTAATATCCCACCTGAAGATGTTGTAATACAACGAAACCTAGGTCGTGGTAAAGAAATTAAAGATAGTAGAAATAATACTACATCACGTAGTTTCATTTAATTGTGAATAATGGATTTCCACAAAATTAACGCCAAATATATTCAATATTTACAAGAGCTTAAACTTGCAATTGTTTTTAGGTCGAATTTGTTTAGAATTGCTTTCATTAAAATTTTTTGTAAAGAGAATTTTTCAACACAGTTTTAAAAAAAGATCCGTTTTTCGTCTTAATTATTTGTAATAATTAATTATTACTTTACTATGTCCATTTCTTACAGTAGTTCTTCTTCAGTTGAATAAATAGTACTTTATTCACCGGTCATTTTGGTTACCGATTTATAATATATTTTCAGTGTGCCATACAGGGAATACCTCAATCGTTATCTGTTCACTCAATTATCTGAAGACCCTTTTAAAATCTAACTCGTTTAAAGTGAAAAATTGCACTTTGTCATAATTATGGAGTTTAATTTCCAAAAATATTTTAAGAAAAATGTATTTTATTTTGAAACTAGCTAACATTCTGTTATCCAAGACGGACGAAGCATAAAAATTGATAAACTAATTGCCGCTTCATCGCACTCCTCTTATACCACATCTGCGTACATGATCCCGCGAGTGTAAACCGACTGTTTTAATTTTGCTATTAGCGCGTTATTGAAGTATCTAACAGCGCCTTGTGACATTTCGTAAATTAGAATTAAGATATAATTTACTAGTGGAGATGTACCTAAGTCTGGTCGCCGTGTATGAATGAAACTATCCTTACATGCAACGGCGACGAACGATTTTTTAAATGATGAGTTGGCGGCCGACTGCCGCCGACTTTTGCAAAATCGGTAACCGACTTTCCACCGACTTACAACACAAGTCAAGACCCATGCACCGCCGACTGTATGTCTACCGTGAACTTTAGCGCATGTTTACTCTTATGCTCTATTATTTTGTCCGTTAACGCGTTTTAATTCGTAATGTTCGAATCAGCTAGAGTTAGCCAGATTTGCTCCGTTTTTTTTTGTAGGGCGTCTATGGTTATTGTCGGACTAATCATTGTCGATTGTCTGCATTGCATGTTATAGGTACAGGGAAATGTTTAAATATACTATTATATTGTTGCAGTAAAACAATTTAAAACGCATGACACATCGTTTGATTATCCCTAAGTCACGTTTGTTAAATCTCAACTACAAACTAATTATGATATCCAAATTTCTGACATGCAAACTTACTAGCCTTCCACTACAAATTTTAGTCCTTTCCTATTTATTATCTGAGACAGGATTGCATTTTCGGTATCAACTTTTTTTACCCATATTCTAATTATTATTACCCAATTTAAATTTAAATTATTATTATCAAATAAAAATTTGTATACTGAAAATATACATATTAAAATAATCATCAGTTTTTTTATTCACATACACGTTTTTTCTTTGTGGATTGAGAATATACCTATATTTATTTCATATATTTAATATGACATCATAAAGAAATAATATGAATATTTTTTATACGCAACGTCGCCTAAACATGTCCCCCCACAAATATATTTTCCGTCCAAGTTTCCCATTTCCTTCTCCTTCAACGGTGTGTCTCTCGTGTTCCTTCCGTTGGATGAATCTGTCGCATATTGTGCGTGTCAGGCGTCCTTCGCATCTCTTCACTTGAGGACATGTGACTGTTACAATATAGAATATAAGTGTTATTCAATTCTTGACATTTTGGGCTCGAAAGATGGAGTAAACGAGATGTCAAGGGACATCAACAATTTAATTTGGAAAATTCCTGTATGTGACTATGCATACATATATCTAGCTCATACATACGTATATATAATTCACAAAATTTTATGAGACGCAGGTAATCATATAAAGAAATGGAGTGAACAGGGTACATTTAATCATTTAGGTACCAAATTTAAACAAGTAGATGGAAGAAGAAAGAGTTAAAATTACCATTACGGGATATAATGTTACGTGGTATTGGAAAAGTTTTTTGACTCATTATTTATTTTTTAATAAAATTAATTTAACAGTTGATGCAACTCTCCAACATGTGAGTCTAAGTCGTATATTAACAGTTAACCTTTATTTTATAGAGAAATATATGAAATACGTTATAAAAAAACTTATAGAAAAATTACAAATACAACTTGAATATATACAATCGGTGTTCCACAAACAATATTCCTACGAAAAAGAAAGCTTCTTTGAAAAACAGGTTTCAAAATTTTCATAACTTACCAGATATAAGAAATGTCACCAGAATGTTTTCTAAGATTACTGACATGAACATAACTCAAACAAGTGTAAAATGTAATGGTAAAATTATTATTTTATTTCATCAAAAGAAAAAGTATTAGAAAGATGGATAGGTTGTCATGACGATTTTTTAAGTAGCTGAAATGAAAAAAATTAAAAACATCGAAACGCACATGAAATAAGATTATTACAAACAAGTTTTATTAAGATTTTGAAATGCAAACAACACTATGTTAACAATTTTTTTTAGCAATTGGATTATTAATTTCTATAAATATACGAAATTTCAACTTTATATGTCAAATCATATCCAAAAGAAATGCCTTCCATGGACAGACACCGAGTTGATTATATTATTTCTCCTTTATTCCAATTTGTAACTCAAAAATATTGACCATGTACGAGTCTGTGTCGAACATGATGGGTCATTTTTTTCTGTCATAAGTATTTCTTGATATAAACGATAAATATTTAATAATACCTCACATAATTATCAGATATTTAATTAAATGGGGACTATATAATTAAATAGGACAGATATAGCTATTATCGTGAAAATTTCAAGAGTCGATCATATAACCTTTGCGTAAACATCGATTCGTAAAACTTTTCGTACGCTTCTAAAAAGGTTTTTTTCTTTTTATAATTTCAGTTTCTGTAGTAATATATTTTAAACAAATTTTAGAAATAAGTGGGTGAGTAATATATTTTAAACAAATTTTAGAAATAAGGGGGTGAGTAATATATTTTAAACAAATTTTAGAAATAAGGGAGTGAGTAATATATTTTAAACAAATTTTAGAAATAAGGGGGTGAGTAATATATTTTAAACATATTTTAGAAATAAGGGAGTGAGTAATATATTTTAAACAAATTTTAGAAATAAGGGGGTGAGTAATATATTTTAAACAAATTTTAGAAATAAGGGGGTGAGTAATATATTTTAAACAAATTTTAGAAATAAGGGAGTGAGTAATATATTTTAAACAAATTTTAGAAATAAGGGGGTGAGTAATATATTTTAAACAAATTTTAGAAATAAGGGAGTGAGTAATATATTTTAAACAAATTTTAGAAATAAGGGGGTGAGTAATATATTTTAAACAAATTTTCGATATATATGTGAACATACACCACTTAAAATTATGAAAATATTTTAAGGATTTTATAGGTAACTCTTCCAAATGATACCCACATTTTATGTTGATTTTTAAAATGTTTTTTCATGTATTTAAATGTTCGCAATTCTAAAATTTTCACACAACATTTTTGAGTGCTGTTTATTTATGTGCGGGTTAATATGTTGATTACGTGACAAAATTTCAGGTTTCTATTTCAAACGGTTTCTGATAAAAATGACTTTCCCGCAAGGACACGTAAGCGGCCTTATGAAAGTTCGTTTTTTTTAGATACGGTACCCTTAAAAACACAAAATTACTTTAGACAATAATATGAATTCTAACAATCATTCACCAAATGGCCACCAAGTGATCGTTTAAGGTTTCGGTTTTTTTTTAAACGGAACCCTAAAAATACAATTTACCTTAGACAATGACATAAATACTGACCATCCCATTCACCAAACGGGCACAAAAGTAACTTTATAAGATTTCAGTTTTTTTGGACACGGGCCCCAAAAAAACACAAGTTACTTTGTACAATGATATAAATACTAACAACCATTCGCCAAACGGACACAAAAGTGATCTTATAAAGTTTCAGTTTTTTCAGAAACGGAAGCCTAAAAAACACAAATTACTTTAGACAATGATATAAATAGTAACGACCATTCGCCAAACGGACATAAAAGTAATTTTACAAGGTTTTGGTTTTTTTAGAAACAGAACCTTAAAAAATACAAATTACTTCAGACAATTATATGCATACTAACGACCATTCGCCAAACGGACACACAAGTGATCGTATAAAGTTTCGATTAATATTGGAAACGGTACCTTGAAAAACGGAAATTACTTTAGACAATTATATAAATACTAACGATCATTCACCAAACGGACACAAAAATGACTTTATAAAAGTTCAGTTTTTATTAGATACAGAACCCTAAAAAATACAAATTACTTTGGACAATAATATAAATACTAACGACCATTCTCCAAACAGACACAAAAGTAACCTTATAAGTTTTCTATTTTTTTTTGGAAACGGTACCTTGAAAAACGGAAATTACTTTAGACAATTATATTAATACTAACGACCATTCACCAAACGGACACAAAAATGGCTTTATAAAAGTTCAGTTTTTTTTAGATACAGAACCCTAAAAAATACAAATTATTTTGGACAATAATATAAATACTAACGACCATTCTCCAAACAGACACAAAAGTAATCTTATAAGTTTTCTATTTTTTTTTTGGTAACGGAACCTTAAAAAATACAAATTACTTTAGACAATTATATAAATACTGACGACCATTCGCCAAACGAACACACAAATGATCTTATAAGAGTCCAGTTTTTTTAGAAACGAATCCCTAAAAAACACAAATTATATTAGACAATGATATGAATACTAACGACCATTCGCCAAATGGACAGACATTTTGACCATTTTATAAAAGTTCGCTTTTTAGATACGGAACCGTAGAAAAGCACAAACTACTTTAAACACCGATATAGATACTAACGATTATTCACAAAAATGGTTACTGGGTTCTTTTGAATTAATAACAGTACATTCCCACAAATGCACTTCTTTGTTTGTAATGGTACAAAATGAAAACTGCGGTAGATAGAGATTCAATATTACTCCTCTCTATATATACACAAATCGACAAAGCCTGCGAGCAAATATTTCTTCAGCAAAATAATACGGTAAAGACATTCATAACTACGGTCTATATCTTTTGTACTTAAAACAGATCCCTCAGCCGACGAATGCGACAGCGTTAGCAGTTTTGCTCAGCGAATATTATTATAACGTATTGCTTTCGTCGAATTAATAAGATCCCTTCCATTCGAGTCGCTTTGCTGTTTCTGTATCTGATTTATCCCAGAATCCGTAAATAAGGCGTTTATCCCCGCCTAACCTGCTATATATAGAACAGTGGAATTTTACGCCGTAATATTTGAAGGAATTTATGGAAATTGAAATTGATAGCAATAAAAGTCGATAAACAAGATACGCCCGTTGGTTGAAAGGTAAAGTGTTGCTTGTTGAGTTTATATTTAGAAATTGGTTTTGAATGAAATATTGGGAATAAAGAAAATACGGTTTGAAGCAAATATTGCACTTTTACTTTTTGGAAACTGCGTAAGTTATTTATTAGTTAAGTCAATGGAAAGTTGTGGTTCAATTTCTGCATAATTTTATATAAAAAAATTAAAATATGCTTTATATATGACAATAAAAATTTACGACTTAATATTTGCAGGAATTTATGTAAATTAAAAATTATAATAATAAAAATCGTTAAGCAAGATACGCTCGTTTCGTTGAACGATAAATTGTTGCCTATTGAATTTAAATTAGTAATTTGTTTCAATGAAATATTGAGAATAAAGAAAAATACTGTTTTAAAGTAAATATTGAAGTTTATGTTTTCGATTAGTGCTTAAGTTCTTTATTAGTTAGGTTAAAGGAAAGTTGTAACTTAATTCCTATGTAATTTTATAAGAACAAATTTAAACTGCAAGCAAAAAAAGTTGCGCACATTGACATCTTTAAATCAATTTTTCATTATTTTTATCTATTTTATCGATGGTTATAATACATAAACTATGGTTTTATAGTCTCGTAGACGGGAATATACACACTAATATTAATTTTAATTCTAACTAGTAATATTATGATTGCGAATATTAAAATTGTTTGTTTGTTTGCTTCACTTTAAACCTCAACTACTCAATCCGTATAATTTTACATAAAAAAATTTCAGGCCTATATTAAAGAAAGGAACGTAAGTATTTTTTAACTATTTTAAGGGAATAGCATTATTTTTGTTCAATTTAAAATTTAATACAACAAGAAGTGGAGCGTGTTTATTGAACCTATTTCAAGAGCATCTCGTAAGCCACATTTCAAGCCACGCGCAAAACTTATTTCCTTATATTTTAAATTCATGACATTCAATAAATGTTTCTAATTTTAATTTAAATTTTGAATTTATTTACCTAATGAAAGTATTTCAGAATAAACAAGTAAAATGTAATTATGTAAAAACATTTATATTGAAAAGTAAGTATAGATATTTAAAAGTAATTGATGAAGCATTAAAAGATTTATGACATGATAAAAATAACCCACTGTTATGAAAAATATTTGAAAATTGACAATTACGGAAAAAAATTAACCCAATATCAATAATAAGAACTCGTATAAAACGTCACGTAATGCAATATTTTACAACGCTTGATCTCAAAATATTCCTTTCTCAGAAAACCTTATTATACATTAAATATATACGTGAACAATATAATAAAACAACATTCATCGAAACAACATTTGTAAATGATATCAAGTACATGTCTCAAGTTTCACATTTCTCGTCAAGTAACTCAGAATTTCGAAATGAAACATAATCCCTAAATCTATTTGAAACACAAGTTCCGTGAAGCAACAACAAAATCACGAGACGCAATAACAAAAACATCCTGACGCGCCTCCCCCACCGAGAAAGCTCTTCACAAAATACGGACTTCTCTAAATCACAATACCGCAGCTGAGGTTAATTTTAAAAGCTCACCGCCGAACGGAACGAATTCCACAAATAATCGGCGAACTTGAACTACGAGCGTGGCTCGAATACCTGGGTAGGCCGCGTACCTTCATTGTTCGACGCTACGACAAAGCGAGGCGAACTACGACGTAGGAGCGTAACGGCGTAGCGACGTAGCCCGGCTCGGACAGCCACATAGCACGGGCAGCCGCTTCCGAGCCGCGCGTACCAAAATTCAGCCACGTTAACATTATGTAGAAAGTGCTATAGATGCTTACTCTCTAATTAACATTTAATAAAATTAATATCGTGCCACGCATGTAACTTAATAACGTCTTCGAAAATTGAAGTCTTGAGGCTGGTTGCGGTCTCATCAAATGGTATTAAACGGTAGCAGCTCATTTAATTGTGAACATAAATGGTCTAATAATAGCATTGTTTATGACATGTTAAGTCGGTAGTAGGTGTTAAAGACATGTTTAGTTAGGTGTTAAAGACATGTTAAAGTCATGCTTTTACGTTGCAATTAATTTTTCATCGAATAATAACGAAGTCTTATATTAAACACCGTCAACGGGAATACAATTTAATTATTATTTATTTTACGAAAAATTCATTAAAAACAATGAGAGAAAATTACAAAAGCAAAAAATCTCTCAAGAACGAGTAAAATTCGTACTACTAGTGTTCGGTATACACTTAAGCACTTTCAAATATATTAATATTATATACTAATATTATATAACTCTTTACACTTATTATATATAACTATTTACTAATATTATACAATTATATTAACTATTAAAATTTTCCGATTTCCCATATCTATCACAGGTGTAAAAACATGGTGAATATTTCAAAAGTTATAAGATATAACATAACCACTATAGTTTTCAGTAATCATTTGTCAGATTTTATAAACCCCGTTTTTTTCATTTTTGGTTGAGTAACTTTGGAAACAAGAAGGTAATATTACATTTTTCGAATATCTTTTTAAATATACAGTTTAAAATTATGAAAAAATATCTAATACATAGCAATAATGTACAATTGTATAAAAAATATTTCTAATACTTATTATTTATTTCTTCTAGCTTAGAAAATCAAGTATACAGTGGCGGACTTATTACTACAAGAACAATATACATATTACAGCCAATCACAATGATTTTAATGAGAACATTAAGTGCTGTGGTGAACTGTATGTGATTTTTGAACATTAATTAATTCCACTTAAAATATAAAAATATAATATTGTGTGATAATCAAATAAGATTAATTAAAAAACCAAAATAAAACAACACTTTAGGGGTAGGGAGGGATAAGTGGGTTGTAATTGAAGGGATTAGAATCTGCCGAATTATGACAGATAATGTATTTTCAGACGACTTTTGAACGCAGACTAATGTATTTTCTGACGACTTTGAGTAGACTATACTGTGAAGGATTTTCCATAAAATTCCGTTCTATGTTGAGGGATTAGGAGTATATATTCATTTTTGGATCGTAGTTCGAAGTCTTGGGATGACAGGTATTTGAATCTAGATTTAAGATATGAAGGTATATGGGGTTATTGGGGATATTATATACAAAACATAGAAGATGAAGGTTGCATCGATCACGAATCTTTAACCATTGAAGACGTGAAGGATACTCTGATATATAGTCAAATTCTTATTAACCCCCTCTTTAATCCAAATGGGAATATTTTAAAACTGCTATGCCAAATTTCAAGTTTCCACGTATTTTCAGAAACCAAAGAGAGAACTAATTTTTTTGCAAATTTTTTGAACATATAATTTCTAAAACTATGAAAAAAAAAATGTTTGAGACCGATAATGTCATTTAGAAATGAAAAAAATTTCAAGTGTTTAATTTGCTCCACCCCCTGAAATTTGCAAATAAATACTTTTCAAATTTTTATGTTTTATTACCATGCAGAATTTATGTCTGGTGGAAGGCGGAAAACGGCTGTAATTGACAAACGTATGGAAAACCTAACAAGATAACTATATTGAAAATTTGCCTATAAATATTGAATGAATTAATAATAAGTTTATTAAAAATATAACATATAATCAAAATTGAGAAAGTAATGCATTCTTTAATTTAAAAATAACAAGGAACTTCTGTATTTTATAGTCTCATTACATAAACTGAAATATTCAAATAAGTAACCAATTCAGGAAATTGTTCGAAAAATACATTTTGAAAGAAATCCGTTACCAAAAATCAAGTTAATAAAAAGCTTTAGAAAATAATGAAGAAAACAAAAAATACGTAATTCGAAATCAAGAGAAGAAAGAGACATAAACAACCCAACACTGACAAATTCATTTACGAAAATTCATGTGAAAAACAATTGAAAATAACAATATTGAAAATGAATATTGAAAATAACACGAATAATAGGTGTCAATGAAATTCATTTTAAATAATCTCATTTTCTACCCTATTTTCCGATTTTATAAAATTAGTCTAGCAATTCTTCTTATTCGAGAAAAACAACTTAAAATTGTCAATGCACTGGAGAAATTGTACTCTTCAGGGCGGTCGTTTTATTTTTTAGGAATAATAGAGCTATAAATAATATCATTTTAACGTATTCCATGTAAAAAGAAGTCAAGTTGATTCATGTATAGTTTAGATTAATCTAACTTAACCTATTACGGACACATTCTTGAAAAACAAAAAAAATTGTGCGTGTCAGCTCCGACGCGCAACTAGAGTTTACTCCTTAAGTACGATTGTCTTGGATTGTATAAAATAAGTAACACTGTATATAAATATATTTAGTATCAATATCATTAAATGTAAAAGGAAAATTCTTTAATAAAAAAACGCTGACAACGTAATTATTTTTAAGTTAATCATAAATGAACAAGATCAAATTTATATAACAAAATAAAAACATTTAGTAACGTCAGACTAAAAAATTAAAAGTAAAAGAGACTTTTTAACTTTGTAGGATATAAGATACCAAATATTCATTTAATGATTACATCTTGATATAAGCGGACGATAGTAAAGTATGTGTGTCACACTTCATCATTGCGATTACACCATAAGAAAATGCCAATATCTGTGTCACACTCCATCATTGCGATTACGCCATAAGAAAGTGTCAATATGTGTGTCACACTCCGTCATTGCGATTACGCCATAAGAAAATGCCAATATCTGTGTCACACTCCATCATTGCGATTACGCCATAAGAAAATGCCAAATAAACATATTAATATCTTACTCTAAAGATGCGTAGAAATATTGCGCGGAGAGGTCACCAAACGGTTACATTTTTTTAAGGCTCTGATCTTCGTATACTCTAAACTTCTGATTTTACTCCTCATAAAACTTCATACCCGGCGCTATATATGAAAATTGATTCCAAAGAAGTGAACTTCAAAAATAAATTATGCCTCTTAATAAGAAAAAACCCAATAGCGATAGCAATTCATATTCATATATCAGAGATTTTAAAACTGTTTAGCCAAGTTTACAGCAAATAGCTTATTGATCGTTACAAGACATCACCTATGTCACCCGCAATTATAAAAAGGACTCCAACAATACCGCTGTTTAAGCTTTAGATTGGAAAAAATAATACCAACACTTACAAGCACACACGAGAAAATACATATTACTTGAATTATGGTAACGAAAGCCGGACATAAAAGCGTAACGTAACGCGTAACGCGTCGACACGTTACATGAACTCAACGCCAGCTATAATTTTGCTGATAGGAGATATAAATAACTTGTTTTGATCACAAATTATATTCTATTTTTTATAAATTCCTTCAAATAGACTAGATTATTTCTGATAATTAATTACTAAATATTAATTTCTGAGGTTAAGCACATTTCTGTACACTTTCTATTTTTTTTTTGTTTATCGAATTATTTTAATATAATATAAAAAATTCTATACGCAGACAAACGGATCAAAAATTAATTTTCTGCTGTTCTTTAGCTAATCTTTCTTTTTTCGAAACGAATTTTCGAACGTGTTCTATACTTAAATCGATAATCACATGGAAATGCGAGATTATGTTTCACTTCCAGCAAGGGCGCTACACGCACGACAAATATGTTTACTACACACATCCTTAATAAAATAATCTATTATTTTTCATATTCATTTTTAAGTGAAAGTAATATTTAGAATCGTTTAGTGTCAACCTTGAACATTACCATACGTTTATTTTCTATCACCAACATTAACGAAGCAATTAATAAAGCAACCGAACATCAAACAAACCTAAGCCGATATCTCTGCAATCTTCACTTGAACCAATAAAATGGCAACGCTTTGTTATTTTAAATTATTATCTAATTAATATTGTTTCGGGAGATTAATATAAGAACACTCAGAAACTCTTATTAACATAAGCCTAGGGTTGGAATTTGAATATGGCTAGCAATTATGATGAGTTAGACAAATAATTTTTTAGCTCCAGGCGGAGGGTCTAGCGTATAACGAGAGGGGAACTCGACGACGCCGCGACGCGTCGAGTGCCCACCCCCTACTTGGGGGTGTATTCCTCTCCTCTACCCGAAATTACAATGTATTACGTCTGACATTGTGGACGTTAATTTATATTTAATTGGACTTTAAGTATTGAAATGGAATTTTTAATTTATTTATAATTCAATAACTTTATATTTGTTTTAATTTTGGAAACTTTTTTTCATCAACCAGATTTTCATCAAAAAATAAGTGTACATAGTGGAAGATATAAACGGGATGATTTATTTATACAATATTAAATTCGACCGAAAAGAACGCAATAAAATTATTTCGAAAAGGGTCCAATATAATGTTTCCAAAATTGAGATAAAAATAAAGTAATTATATTGTTTTAATAAAATTAAATATCAAATAATGATAATCTTGATATTCTAATGATAACTTTCGAGGAGTAGACATAATAGTTTTGAGTAAAACTTAATGGGACACTTTTCTCTCTTTTCTGTCAGAGTTTTCCATGTACAGAAAGGCAAACCAAAAAGTAACTTTAAGAAAATTATCGTCGAGTTTGATGTTACGTTTATTTAAATCATAAATCAAAAGGAAACAATGAAAGTATATAAGACGGTTACTATTAAAAATATACTTTGTTTAATACTTTATTGAATGCTAAATAGTATTTACACCTATCAAAAATGGTTTACAATTTATTGAATTTTTCGTGAACATCGTTTTCTGTAACACTGACGAATTGAGCATGGCACCCCAATTTTAAAGCGTAGGATGTATTCTACGTCAAATTATTTGGAATATAACCATAGATTAGTGAATAGACTAACTGTTAATTGCCGTTTTATATTTGGTTTATCCTATTCTGAATTGTTGATTTTATTAGATTTGGCTTTTGTCACGAAATTCACCTGGTGGCAAACTGAGATTCTACGCCAATGACACTCTAATGAAATAACTTAGGGACAACCACTAATATCTAAGTTTAAATGCAACTCGTTCTAATAAATTTGGCAATAATTGACATTAGTTGACAAAATTTTTAAAAGAGGCGACCTTCTTAAAGAGAATCATTTAGAAGTTAGTTTATGAAAGTTAGACTTTAGAGTTTGTTCTGTTTGCCCTCGTCGTATGTTTCTATATCGCGATGTATATATATTTCCGGCTTTGTAGATTAATGAAAAAAAATAGATTAATTTTCCAAAAAGCAATTTTTCGCCCAGAACGTGGCGTTTTTCAATTTTTACGCGACAATGCAACCCAATGGGGAAATGAATTTCGTATTAAAATAAATTTAGATTAAAAAATCGAATTAGTTCACAGCAAAGATACACAGAAAAACCGGCAGGTACCTTTGGTTGTTTCATTGTTGGCTAACATTTCCTGAAATTATTCCTGTAAGTTAACTGAAGTAATTTAAAATGAAAGATCTTGTGAAATTATTTTTTGTTTTTTTTTTATATCCATCGCAGTTTGGTAAACGGTTTTAAAACAGGCAGTTAAAATAGATAATTCGGAAATAAAATGACGTTTGTGTTAAAATGATAAAGTAAATTGTTGTTTACTTAATTTGTTATATTATACTAAATAGTTATCAATAATTTGATTACAAATGACAAGAGAAAAAAATTGAAATAAATGTAAAAAATGGTACATTTCAATGTCTGTTAACTAATATTAAGCACTATTAATTGCAAAATTTGACAGTAAATAAACTGATAATAATTCTAATATTCTTAAAAAAATTAATTTAAAGAAATTTAATTAATTAATAAAAAAATGGCATTGAAATTGAGGAAAAGCTCTCATTGTTTTTGTAAAATAATAAAACCACGGCCAAATATTCTTACAAAAACCATTACAAAATTTTCTAAACTACTAACAAACGTGATACCTGGCTATTTGAAAAAGAAATTTTCTTTCGGAGAAGCTTCTGTAGGATGGTAACGAAGGGGTCAGACCGTAACCTGAGTATATTCATTAAATTGGTATTGGTAAGTACCCGAGCCATTTTTCGAGTATAGTCTCATCTAAATGCCTTCAAATTATTATTATTAGCTTCAGCAACCTATTCATATAATTTTCCGAGTCTCTAATTAGTGTCTGACTAATGCATGCTTTACAATTTCTGAGCCATGTATTTGTACTTTGTGGACGGAAGCTCGGAGATTGTACCATAGATATTCTCCTACAAAAAGTCACGTGGTTTCCAAGCTAATTTCATTTCATGTCTATACATTGATATTGGATCCCAAATATAAAGCTCACAAAATTGTTGAACAAATAGCTTACAAAATCGTAGAATAAAGGCCAATTAAATCTATGTTTAAGCTTTTAATTTCGACTGAACCATTTAAATTCAAAAAGAATTTTCTTGCAGTAATTCCGTCATTCGACATCTCACTTCGCCACTTCATAGTTCATCTACGGTTAAGCCTAATCGAGACCTAAACTGATTTCAACGTACAATTTCTTATCAGATAACATTTTTTATGAGTCTCTCTTCCCAACCTGCCACTTTTTAAAATCTATTTTATAAGAAAGCTGAACGAGATGCTAAAAGAAACAAATCCATGAATGTAGAGGTGACAAACCGAATTCGAAACAGTTTTCATCGCTTTCGTTTCGCAAGCACCTATCTATGTCATTCATTTCTTTAAGGTTTGCTTTACAAATATAAAATTAGCACACTTAAATGAAACTACGTGTTGTAGTATTATTTCTACTTTCTTTAATTTCTTTACCACGACCTATGTTTCGTTGGATTACAACATCTTCAGGTGGGATATTAGCAAATCTTTGCTAATATCCCACCTGAAGAATACTACACTTTAGAAATAATACTACATCACGTAGTTCCATTTAAGTGTGAATAATGAATTTCTACAAAATTAACGCCAAATATATTCAATAAACTTAGCAGGTAATATTTCACTTAACACGTTAGAAATTTTACCAATGACCATAGTAACATCTAGCATTCTTTGTAGTTATAAAGAATGCTAGATGTTGAAAACGCATTCGTCTATTGTGATTGTTGTCGGACACAATGAAGCCATCTTTTCTTTGATATAATATTCCTAATTCTTAGATATAGTATGAGTTTCCTTCAAAAATTGGAAACGAATAGATCTACTATCTTGTAGGAGAGGTGGGGGGATTTTTCCACAAAATGTTAGTTTCAGTATCTTAATTTGTTTCCAAGTTCAAAGTAATACAAGAAGTTACAAATAAACTACTGTCATCATCTAAACTAGAATCCGCGACTATTTGTACTAACTATGACTCGTACTACCGTCAAAACATCATTTTTCAATTAAATTTAAATTAACTGACTCTACTGAAATACTATTTAAAACAATTTTTCTGGCTCTAAGATCCATGAAGATGTGTGATCTAACAAACTTTGTAACTCGATCTCGGTTTTTGATTCTGTCAATATCATATTGCTAGGATAGCACTTTTTCTCAGCTTTCAAAACACTTGGATACGATGATAAAATTTCACTAGAAATTTTACTATTAACAAGGTTCATTATTAACAAATATTGAGGTTTCATTAACTTAGCCTCCACAAAAAGCGATAAAACTTCATCTGCACAAATATTTGTTGATGTTACCATATCCGAATTGATGAGTAATGCACTAACTGCTGAATCGTGAACCTGAGATAATTCCATTAACCGTCTACGTTTCGGTCTTTTGCTAAGATCATTAAAATCTTTTTTTTTGCTAAGATCACTAAAATATAATATAAAAAAATAGGACGTCTTCCTCTGGTCGACCGTGACCAAACGAAAATGTACTAGGTTGAGCTAAATCACATTCAGATTTATATTGATCATTAGATGTTGCTAATTCAGTACACTTAATAGCACTAAACCAGTCACCATACTTTTTAACAATTTTTGGCCAATTCGCTAGTTTATAGTATTTGTCGACACATACATACTTATGACTTACTTGTTTAGATATCGCACAAAATATATAAAATTTAAATAAATAAACATTTTTTCGATTATTTCATTTGGTTCCTCCAACATTTCTTTATAAATATTTGGTAGTGTTAACTACTGAAATGTCGTGTACATTCTTCAAATGTCGTGTCAATATGCGCTATGATTATTCAGACTTTTGACTACATAAGTCAAATGGTTTTTGAGAAAAATGGCAGCGGAACAGAGATCTCCTGAAACCTGAATCATATCCTCACTGAATTTAATCGTGAATTTCCTGTATCCAAAGTTTTAAAAAATTATAAAAGTAACAATACTTACAATACCATACAATACAATACCGCCTTGACCGCCTTGTGGCGGAAAAGGCGGTACCAACATGACGAAATGATTACATTTTTTATTTAAGTAACTCTAAAAATAGGTAAGCAAGATCAAACCCTATAAAAAAAACCGTTCAATTGTAGCCGACCGGGATTACTGCGTTTTGGCTACACCTTACGTAGGGCGCAGGCCTGCTATCGCCTGCGGGTTACGCGGGCTGCGGCGCACCGGCTCGCCTTACGCCAACACGCCTCGCGGAACGGTAAGACGGGGCGTGCGCGCTCAGAGGCTTCTCACGAGCGGCACGCAGGGGCGACCGGGGTGTTCTACGCCTCGGGTATTAGGCGAAAAATAAATATTTATTGTGCGATCCCACGAATCGACCAGAGCGTAGACACGAACTACTTCCAGTTCCGTTCTGTTCTGCTTGGATGCTGAAGATACTGTTCTGGCTGCCCTGCTTGCTTCTTCTTCTTCTTGTTTTGATGATCACTTGAAGCTTACTAAGGCCACACTGATGATATTGCGCCGGACATGGGCTCCTTTTATTAGATCCATCTCGACGGAATGGGGCTACGGTTTTCCCCCTCTCTTCGTCCTAATCTCTTTTGTCTCTCTCTAAACCGGCTGCTTTGTACGTCGCACGCATTGCGTCTCATTTATTTTAAAATGATACATAATGTATAATATGGAACAAAGAAGCAAACAAAAATATAAAAGAAAATCACGATATATTAAACATTAATTAATGTAAATTATTCTCGTATATTATGTTCTCCGTGTCGTCCGGCGTCCGTGTCCTCGAGGCGACACGCCATCACCAATCTTAGATTATATTCTAATAATAAAATTAAACGAATCCAAAAGGTCTTCCTTCAAAACCTAACATATATAACGCATTGTGACTCCGTCACTTCCGCATACAATTTCAAGCCATTTTTCCGGAACATGCCACTTTGCATAATTTACAACTCATTAGTGACATTTCTTTTATTATTCTTTCAACTCTAAACAAGGTCTTTTAAGGAGATATAATTTGTTTAATGAATTTGTAAAGCAAGGTTACCATGATTAATTATCTCAAAAAGCTCTATTAGCAATTTGTCAAAGAAATATGCTATATTCAAGTTTCATAAATAAGAGAAATTGAATGCCTGGGCGACTATAATTGTTTTTGTTTTCGTGGAAAACTGTTGAATTAGTAGATTATTTTGACCACACACTTAAGATTCGAGTGCAGTATTGTCAATATTCACACTTAGGAATATTATAAAATGAACATGAAGATTAAAATTATTTACTTATTTTATGTTGACTTTTACTATAAGTGTAATCATGAAAACCTTATCTTTGATACTATATGACGTAAAGTAGTTATAAATTGCTAATAATAAATCTGTCATATTTCCTTAAAAAAAACTTAAAACGGCTAATTTTAAGTATCTGAAAAAATTTTAATCTAGTTAAAATCAGAAAATTTCCGACTAAAACGTTAAGTAAAAAAGTTATAAAATTAAAACTTATTATGAAAATATTAGCTGCAATTTTTTAATTTCTAATCTTCCTGTACCCACGTAATCAAGATAGGAAATACCTAATATAAATCAATAAATTGTAATATGGAATTAATAAAACTTCAACTTCCTCAAATAACCTACAGTAGCTAGAGGAAAATGGACACAAATTTCACGTACCAATCGAATAGCTTAAGTTGACATACCCTTCTTAATCATTGCGCGATAGGGAAAAATTAGAAAAATTAATTTTTATTATTAATTTTAGAGAATACGTAAACATTTAAGCCAGTTTCCAAACTTCTGTATAAAAGGGTCTCCGGAAAATGTCTACCAGACAGAGAGACAAACTCATGGATGACTCAATAATTATGCCGTTTTTCCAGTTTTAGAACGGAACACTAATGGAAAGAATAAATTACACAATATCAAAACGTAACGATTTTATACAGCTATAGGTTTGCCAAAGAAATTTTACGCAGTAACCAGAAAATTGTTATATGGATACTAGAGATTTTTCGCGTCGGTGCGATCAGATTTGAAAGTTCCCTAATACCCACATACCAGGTAATATCAAAACTTTACGTTTTTGTACGCAACAATTTCTATAAAAATTATATTTGTTTTCTGTAGGATTTTGTTAAACTGAATAATAAAATACCACGTAATTATTCGCTCTATGCTAGGTTTCTCATGAATTTAGAGAGTTGATTTAAAGGAAAACTATATTTTTCTTAAATAACGTTTGAAATAAAGAAAACATAGATTTAATAAGTATAGTTTTAATTTACATATGATTAATATTGATGCAGAATAGGCGAGCAAATTAAAGATATTTTTAAGACCCATTGTAAATAACAAATAATTTCATTTTTCGTGCCTAACTATTGCAGAATGATTTTAAAATATACTATATACATTATAAAGCGATATATAGACAAATTGATGATTCTCAAAAATAATCTTCGAAAACTATATACCGTTTTGTTTATTTTTTTTATTTAATTTGAATTCATATCAAATGTATCTATAAATAAATTAATCGATATAAAATATAAAATTCAGGAAAATCACTTCGAACCCATAAGATTTAAGTGATGTTTTTTGCCATAAATCGTCGCTCCCTGCGGAATCTAAGTTTTTTTTACTAACATTACTCAGTACGGTCGTATTTTTGTTGTCTTTATTATCTTTGTCGATTTTACTTTGAAAAATGAACCCCAATGAAAATGAATGCCAATCGACTGTCAAATATCAAATTTACGCAATCCTTTCTTCTTACTTTAGTTTTTACGTTTTCGGTTTTTTGATTTTTTTTATATAAATTTTCATTTATGTTTACATATCACACATGTTACTGTCGCCAACATTTTTCAAAACAATTTTTAATCATGAAATAATCGCTAGCATCATATAATTTTGTTAAATATTTTGTTTTAATTTTTTAGCTTAATAATACAAAAAAAAACAGTGGAATTTTCATTGGAGCATATTTGTCCATCTCTTTAAATTTTTGATGCGAGTTAACCAAAATAATTTTATTTCAAAGTTCCTATCAGTGCTTAAATCATTTCCAAGTAAAATGATTTAAGTATAGTGAAATCCCAATACATACAATCAACCATTTTTAATTTCTTACAATTAACTATTTTTGCCATAAAGCAGCAAATCAATACAGTTATGAAAATGAAATAATTTAAATAAACTCATTCGCACTACCACGTCATCCGAACGTCATAAAGGATTTGTACTGGAATATACTTTGAAATTATTCATCCAATCTTCTAGCAAACTTTCAGAACTATCTCACCAACCTGTGTATTAGACTTACAGAAACTTAAAGTACTATCAAATAGACCTTTATGAGTATACTTAAACTTAAAGACTTTCTCTCAAAATCTTAATACATTATTAGATCAGAAGCAACTTTCGAATTGTTATTTGTAATCTACTAAAGTAGAAAAGGTAGAACATTTGCTTGGATACTTGTATTATATTCAAACTGTTCGGTGAAATATTAAAGCAAAAATAAATAATCTGTACTAAATAAATCTATATACTTTCCCACAATATGCCTCATAATAACCAAACCAACATAAGCCTATAATATGGAAAAAGTCCACCAAGTGCGAGTAAAAGTCCATACCTTGGTACAATTCCAATGATAAACCT
The DNA here is from genome assembly GCA_039881145.1 of Druceiella hillmani. Classification (NCBI taxonomy): domain Eukaryota; kingdom Metazoa; phylum Arthropoda; class Insecta; order Lepidoptera; family Hepialidae; genus Druceiella; species Druceiella hillmani. The sequence goes on from JAYKKI010000001.1 coordinate 13,874,572, forward strand.
ACAACACTCTATCAGTATATACCTTCTGATATGATTATGGCCCAAAAATTAAGAAATCAGAGAAGGAGACAAATTAAAACTTTATGTCTTTATAAAAACTGCAGAGGTCTGATACTTTGTTTAATATTCTTAGATACAAAATATTTTATTAATTTCAATTTGTCTAATTTTGGCTTATCAACAACGCAAATAAGAAGGAAGAAATTATTTTTCACTTATTACTGGTCATAAATCTAAAATTTATTGGTCATAAATCTATAATTTACTGGTCATAAATCTATAATTTACCTTAGAAAATGGTTTTTAAATCTGTAAGTTCTTTCTTATGATATCCCACTTGACCTCATTGCCTTGCTTTGAAATTACATCCCAAAAGAATGAACAAGGAACTGCATGACTATTCTCAAATATTTCCGAAAAAAAATGACTGTCAAACTTGTGTATGACAAGTTTGACAGTCATTTTTTTTCGGTTTACATTTTTTTACAGAATCATTTTTTGAAAGAAAACATGTTTACATTTTTTGACAGAATCCTTCTTCAAATGTGCACAGTTTGATACACAGAATCTCCTATGTGAAGAATAGACACGTTCTTTCTTACAACCTGTATAAATAGTGAGGTAATAGCAATAATAGAATATAGTATCGTACACATACTCTGCCTCGTATGAGAGATGCAGAAACTGACACGAAGAGTGAAACTCAAAATATCTAGTTCCAACACCTAAATCATTATACAAGATATGGAATACAATAAAAGACTTGGCCACGCAAGGAATTTCCCATTGCGCTTCAAATAAGGCACCTCAAATGGAACTAGAGTAGCCATACGCTCAGGAGGCAACAAGCTCATATCTCCAAACAGGTAAAAACAGGATTAGAACCATCAAGAGAAGTAGAAACGTGGACGTCCGAAGCAGATCTGGCAGCAGGCTGGGCTGGAAGAACTAAAGAGCATCGGAATGGTGAAAGTTAAGCAATTCTTTATGCACAAAAACAATCAGCATAGTGAAGCAATCACAGGGTTGCTCTTCACCTTCCCGAGGGGACATAGGATAAACAAAAAAAGTTATAATGTATATTACGCATCCTTAATAACGTTAGCGCCCCGCAATTTGAATATTGTAAATTTATAATGTTATTTTGTAAAGTAAACAAATAATCCAAAATTATTTGTTTACTTTTCAGTTTAAAAAAGTAAATTTTTTTTATTTTTAAATGTTTATGTAATTTTGGGTAATGGTTTTGAAATTGACGACGTTTATATAAATTTTGACACAAATTGGAGCATAAATAACAATTATTTTCCGACGTGTTGATGCTAGCGTTTTGAAATTTAAATTTTAACTAAAAATTTCTAATTAGCGACTTTTAAAATTCTAAGATACCGATTTTCAGTCAAATAGAATCACAAATGAAAGTCCTCGGTTTTCGTCCAGCATCTTAAATTTTTATTGGACGAAAACGTCAAATTGTGGAAGTTTCATTACAAAATTTGATTAAAATTAAAAACGGAACGAACACAGGAAGTGAAGTTAATAAGAGCTTATAAAAATGGCTATAATATTGCGAATAAGAGCAGGAAACAAAATGAAGAAGTGGTTTTCGAATAAGGCACAACGGAAAAGGATAATGCCATGACTCATTTCAATATACATCACTACATGATGTATATTGAAATGAGTTGTAACCTTTGTACCTCATCCAAGAAAAGATTTGGCTTCAAAAGTAACCAAGATATAAGACAATAATATCCGTGGAAAAAAAACACATTTCAAAAAACCAAATAATATTTTGGTACAATTTAGTCATTAACAGTAAATTAATTCACAAACGATATAAGAAAAAAAACGAATCAAAACAAGTGATCGTGACTAATTTTCCGACATCTTCGGCATCCTGCATTTTCCGCGCAATCATACGTGCATATATGAGTTTACTTGGCTATTAATAGATATAGATGAGGGTGGAGGTCTTGAGATAGTGGACTATTTTATTGGTCGACTTCCCAAAATGTGTTAGTTATGGAGGACTGAGACTAGCGACAAGTAATTGTGTATTTGAAAGTCTGTCAAACTACTATTTTAAAAACCTAAGAAAGAATGCAACCATTGTCAATTTTTTGCAGTTTCGCGGTGTAAAATCAAATACCCCTTGCCCAATTTCGCTAACTCTGAATAACTATTTTTCGTTATTTCCTATTTAACGTCATTTTCTTTAAGAAAATTCTCTAAAAAATTCATAAATTTGTTTGAAATCAAGAATTCCTTAAAATGAAGTGTATTATTAGAATAATTATGTTCAGGAATAATTTTTCACATTATTTATGGAGTCTTCACGACATATGTAAAAATAGTAAATTCACGATATATTTACAGAATATTAAGACCCGAACCAACCTCCATTCAAAGGGACAAGTCCTATACTCGAAGAAAACCATTTTGCTTTTCTTTACTGGCATCTCTAAATATTGTTTTAAATAATCCTTACTTGATTGCGAACAATATGGTTCAAAGAAATATCGTTTACACTTTCTCTGCAAACTTTCAGACACTGATCTCCTTAACCTATACAATTCATTTACCAAGAATTGGCATAAAATCATAACTTTAAACAAAAGAAAATGCGAACATTAATTAACGCTACTAAATTCTGATATTAATTAATGCTATTAAAATAAATACATTATGCTCTAAGGCATTGGAAAATTCACCATTAATTTTACAAAATAGATACTACTATATTTATTCCTAATAAGCCTAGTATTATATAATCTTGTTACATAATCAATATTATAGAAGAAAAAACCTTTTCATACAACGAGAAGTAATATTTTATTAAAGTATTAACGGCTCTGTTATCTTCTCTATAATACGTTCTTGTATTCTATAAACATATTTCTAACCTTAACGCTGTACTCCGACTCTTCACTTTTCCAACGTATTAATCATAGACTCGTATTAATCATATCCGTTTACTCATTATAAGATATCTAGGATTATTCGATACAAGAAAGTATTCTATGATTTGATTTTTCATCTAATGGTTCTAATACACTCCAGGTATCCAAGCAAATGCTAAAAACTTTTCTGATTTGGTGGATTACAGCTAATAATTTCAAAATTACTCTCTGTCAAATGATAAATTAAGTTTCTGACAGAACGTCTTCAACTTTAAGTATACTCATAAAAGTCTATTTGAAAGTACTTAAGTTTGTAGAAGTCTAACACCAGCAAAGACGAGATAATCCTTAAAGTTTGCCTCAATATTGCATGAATAATTTCAAAGTATACTCAAAGTACGAGATTCTCTAGAACGTTTAGAAGATATGGTAACGCAAACGTGTATATTTAGTATTAAACCATTACTCCAACTTTATTGAATAAATATAATCTTAGCATTAATATCGCACCATTTTATGTTTAGCTGAATTGACTTTATAATAAAAAGTAGTTTAAAACCTAAGGGGAGTTATTTGATAATTTTCTTAGGCCATAAGTCATTAGTTTTCCGCAGTAAAATATAAAAGAACTTTCCGGAACCTGTGATATGTTACAAGCTATATTTTTCTTTCGTGAAGTTTGAAGCGAAAAGAATTTCCATTTTTAACTTTTGAAAAATTGACTTTCCATAACAACTCATTCATCTCTGCCGGGGTGAACCTTATTTTCAATAAGTACTAAGCAGTACCCTTTATGTAGCTAGGTAAATGAAGCGCCACTTGTCGAAATATGTCAATAATCTAAACACAACAAAATTGTAGAACTGACATGTCAAAAATATAAACATAAATACAAATAGGAAATTATACATTAGAATTATACATTAAAAAGTAAGAGAACAAGAAAGTATTATATTTTTCTTTTTACCAATTTATTTTTCTGCGCATCAACCAAGAACTTCTAATCGAATTTCAATGGAGTTTAAATTTTTAAAATAAGAAAAAAAAAGAAACAGTAATTTCAAATTTCTATACAAACCACATTTAACTAAAAAAATGACTTTATAATGATTTTAGATGGCGTTACGTGATATTTTACCGTTTAACTTAATAATATTTTCCAAAGGTCCAATCTTACAACTAATTTAATAATATTTTCTAAAGGTTAACGTTATGAAGTGGATATTGGAACCGTAGTCTACCTTAACGAAATTATGAATGCAACTAGTGCACAATATTATGAAAGTGTCTATCTAGTACCAATATTTTCAAGATTTAAAGGAATTGAATAATTTACTTAAAATTTAAGTAAATTATCTAATAGTAAGGTTTGAAACTGGAACACATAGTATAAACTGGATATTATCACAATTTTTCATTAGGTGTCTACTCAAATTTAATTTTGTATATATACCTGTCCAATTAAACTACTAGAAAAAAAAAGAAACAGTCATTTCAAATTTCTATACAAACCGCACTTAATTGAAAAAAGTTATTTTATAATGATTTTAGATGCCGTGAAGTGATATTTTACCCTTCAATCTATAGCTAACTTAATAATATTTTCCAAAGGTCCACGTTATGAAGTGGACATTAAATAATTGAAATGAAACATTTGAAGTTGATTTGCAAATTCTACAATCGTTTGAAGAAGGAACACATAGTATAAACTGGATATTTTGACAATTTTGTATTATGTGTGTACTAAAATTTTGTTTTGTATATATAACAATCCTGTTTTATAATTACCAAAACGAAAACCCTTTTAGTGAAATACTTTTTTCTGCACATCTGTATAGAACACATTTCAACAATTTGAATAATATATATTACCAAAAATAGTGCTAAACGAAGTAATGTGTCTGTACTCCATTAGCCGAAAGTAAAAACAAGACTTTTCACCATCTACTCGCGAAGATGTTACTCTAGAAAAGCTAGTTTTTTTGGGAAAAATAACAAGAAAGAGACCAAGGTATCATTTTGTGATTGAATATTCCGACCAGATATGGAATATATCGTATATACTCTTCAATAATTCCGACGTGCTTAAACCGGGACTTGTGGAAAGGATTAATAATCCTGCGAGTGGGCAACTCTATGTGGACATAAGCCTCAATCATGAAGAAGCAACTAATAAGGATAAGAATAGTGGTGTCAAAATGGGCGTCTTACCAAATATATCTATGCTTTTGTTTGATCCTTAAATATTATTTATCCCTGAAAAATTGGAAAAACAAAAATCTTTTAACAAATTATCTCCGCGCGAAAATTATTTCTTTGAAGGTGTATATACCTATTATGTAAGAAAATATATTAAATAAGGAAATAAAGGGGTATATTACCTGGTAAAAGATAATTTTATCTATTTAGCTACTTTTTTGTATTATTAGGAATATGTATGGAACTCTTATTTAAACATTAGATTTGCTAATATCCACTAGTTCGGAACTTTTCTAAAAAAGTTGTCGAAGGTTCTGGAATATTTTATTTAAGATGTAAATAAGTTGAAGTGCACTTGTTTGATGGCAGTGTCGAGTCTTCAGCACATCACACCAAAGAAAATAGACTTAATCGATCAAGTATGGACTCTTCTAATATATGAGTTTAGCCTGGATTATACTAAGAGGACCGATGCAAAAAATATATGCCATGAACGATTATATGGACGAAGCGATAGTAATCATAATGACTATATGTCTATTTATGAAGTGACGTACATAATATTTTTATATTGATTACTCACATTTTCAAAAAGGATCCTGGTAATGATCGACAACTAATCAAATGAGCTTTAGAAGATATTGCAAGTTTCTGAGCTTTCGTCATTGGCTGTATCTTGTATAATGAACAGAAGTTAAAAATAAATTAATAGTTAAAAAAACTGAAGAACAACGCTTTTACAAAATACTACACTAAAAAGCAAAAAGATAATCGAATCTGTTTCCTCTGTCTACTCAGTAAAGACTTTAATGTAAGCTATTTTTGTTACTGAGTGTAATACTTGATTTTTAGCGATGTCATGAGCATATATAAACGCAATACAATTAGTCAACGATATTGCTACTACACCATAGACTGCGCCCTAGGAAATTTCATCGAAAAAATATTTGATTATAAAGGATTCTGCTACTGCATTGTAGATGGCGCCCTATGAAACTACTTCTTAACTTATTGCTACTGAACTATAGACGGCACCATATAGAATATAATTGAAAATGTAGATATCGACTAAAGAACTGTACAAGTACTGATCCAAGAGTAAAGTGATTATTTGGTTCCATGTAGGAATATTTCTATATTTCACCGTATTTAAACGTCTATTTAACCTTCATTAGGTACACAGTAAAGGCAACGCAATGCCTATGTGTAGTCTCACAAAATAAGAATGTATAGATGCGCTTCGCGAAATCCAATAGCGACATTATCAGAATTTGAAAACTGTTTGAAATGTCATAATAGCACAAAAACTAATTCCCAGTATTACCATTTATAACCTGTATAAAATTTATGTCAATAGCTTCGGTACTTTTCGTTTTAAATTTGTTCGTATAAAAGAGAGACAACACAATAATAAAGAGAGACAACATTTTTTTCTATTTAATATTAGATTAATTTTAGTAACAAAATATTCAAAGGGTACAAATATCTAATAGCTGAAAAGTTCTAAAATTTCTTCTTAAATTTTATTTACCTGTCTTGATAAAATTAGATTCATTTTAGCAACGGAATATGCAAACGGTACAAATATCTAATAGCTAAAAGTTTCTAAAATTGCGGGCACGCACTTAAATTTTATTTATCTGTCTTGATGAAGTGTAACATGTTTTTACTTAAATATTGAAAGCCCCGGATAAAAGTAGTTATATTCAAATTGGGCATATTCAAATTGAATGTGACCCTGCCGCAGCTGCTTGTCAATCCGAAGACGCAATTTTACACTCAATAGTAATAAAATACAATATAATAATTTAGAATAGACTCAAATATCTCATCTCAATTAGAAAATATTTAACACTCAGAATATTTTTTGAGTCTTCAAGACTTGATTCACAAAACTGACAATAATATAATTTTAGCGTCGCCACCACAAGTTTAGAATGTAGTGAATATCTCGTGTTACTGGCTGATAATGAAACAACGTTATGTATTAATATAAATATTATTGACGTACATAATATTTTTATATACAGCCCTAAAATAAGATATATAAGACTAATTTTGCGAGGTAAGAAATTTATGCGTTCAAATTCTGCCGCATAAGCAACAGACTTAAACGCGCCCTGCGATCGCTTTTTAAACGATCCACAAACAGCTCTGATACTTCGCGCCCTGATAAATTGGCGTCGCATAAACTTTCGGTAAAAAGCTCTCTCGACAAATACCGCCGTCGAAACTCGAACGTGAAAGATAACGGAACAGTTTTGAGCAGGATAATATGACAAATATTATGTAACTTTAACTAGACCGATATATTTTCGAACAATAAACCAGTTTGGTAATCCAAAATCTAAAATATTCTCATAAATTTCGCTCGTTTTCAATAATATGGGATACGAGGACCGGGCACTTAAAGTCTATGCGAGACGCCATTGATCGCGAATGTTTGAAAGAATTTTTCCTCTACGCTGCGCTACGCCACGCTCCAAATTGCTTTTACTTTTGACAACGACTCGAGAAAATTTACGTGATTTATATCAGCCGTATTATTGAACAAGCGCTTAAATTTAAAATACTTTTAATTTAAAAAGCATTGCTGAGGACGTTCTACGCGCCGCGTCGGACAACGGAAAGCTTTTTGTGAAAGTTCAACTCGCACGGACCGCCGCACATTGCGTTCGGTATTGATGTTTTGTCTCGCGGTCTGTAAGGCCATAAAATCGTTTAAGCATTTTGGTTGCCCGTCATTAGCGTAGTTCTTCTTGCCGGCGCGTCGCTAATGACGTGACATAATGGATGTTCGGCCTCGAACCGTTTATCAGCCAGCGCGGCGCCTAATGTCTCTAAGCGAAATGAAAATGAAGGCGCTACACATGGAGGCGGTCGTTTTATCGATTGATTCATTTCAGCTTTTTGTGTATTGTCATATTATGACGATGCGACCCTAATTATCACCGTACCCGTACCCTTTGAAAAATAATTATGCTTTTATATATTCTCCCGTTTTAGTAGTGACAGTTGTGAAAAAAATTCATCTCTTTCTTAACCTCATATTCTTAAAATAATTTTTTAAATTTTTATTTAGCCAATTCTTCCAAAATTTCTATTCTTCTCCTAGTTTTCCTAAGTTCCTAACTCACTTTAAAAGGCTCTATGGTGCCTATGGATGTTGTATTGTATATACACCGATTAGTAACCGGAACTTGGAGCAAATTTTTAGAGTATCCTATTTTTAATTACATTTATTAAAACTTTTTGATTAAGAGAAATATATAGCTGCGGTCGCGCAGAGTTCTTAACGCATGCATATTTTGGACGAAAACTTATAATGTTTTGAATTTCATAGTAAAATAATTATAATTATGTCATATCTGACTCTTTATTCATCTATCCATCGGTCACGGTCTGACAATTTCTTCAATTGTTGACTTGGGTCAATAATGTTAAGAAATGTGGACAAATTAGGAAGCCTCTTTTAAACGTATGTCAAAACGCATTTAGGTCAGTTTTTTCCGTTATAACACATTTATATAATGATCAAAATAATTGTAATCAGATATTTTTTATGTATACTTATGTAGTTTAAACAACATAACAGACTCATACAGAATGGCAACTATGTTTGCCAACGGACATAAAAAAAACGTCATAATTTCTAATATGAAAATTTGGTAGTAGAAGAACCTTGGTAATAGAAGATACTACAAAGTTGGAAACTTTCAAATTTTCATATTATATATTATATATTTCATATCTTCCATCTTACAGTGATACTTTACTGCGATACCCTATATATTCATTATTATTACCCATATATGACATAACATCTCACTTCCATTGCTCATAGAGGGCGTTATCAAAGGAAAAAGTTAAATTTCATTTCACGGGATTTCTTTGCAAAAAACTTTGTTGCACCACAACATCTACAATACCGTTTTATTTAAGGAACACAGAACACCTAGGGTCTGAAAGATGAGAACATATTTTATATGTTAATTTTATTGTTAATAATACACATAATAAAAGCTTCCAGTACTTGCATGGTTGCCGGGGAACAAGAACAGGTATTTTGTTCAGCGCGACATGTAACTGTTGCCAAAGGTCGTTGTAAGTATTTATATGTATGACCAGAAGACAGACCTGAAGCTGATTTACAAATTGTTTACTTAAGTAGCGACTTTAGTTAAGTTCGGTAAGTAGCAAGTTTTGTCCAAACGTCCTGCACGTTTAGCTTCAAGTACCACTGAAGCCAAAGTAACTAAAATTGATATCCAATAAGTAACTAAAGTTGACATCAACGACTTAAAATTGATAGATAAATATTTCGTGTTCGATAGTAGATGTGCAATAGTAACAGTCAAGAAACGAAAACAATAAATGAAATATGTCGAGTCCTGTCAAGTTATACACTGCAATAAACTCGCCCGTCCACACGCACCGCCGATTAAATTGATGGGGTGCGGGAGACGCAGGTATGGAGTATACTGCACTTAACTCGCCAAAAATATAGAAGGGATTTCTAAATAATATTAATCATTAAAAATACATAATCATCAACTTACTACTTAACTGGTGGTTAACGAGGTTTAGGGCTTAACTCGTCAGATCAGCATGTCAACTACGCTACATAACTATATCATGTTGAAAACAACCTTTAGAAGAATATAAATATTTTTAGTTTGCGATATCTTAATATCAGTCAGTCCTCTCTATCTAACAATATGGTGACAAGGGTATCAAAAAGTTTGTTCAAATATTAATCTGCCGATGAATGTTATGTCCTCACTACCAATTTTCTTGCATTTATTAGACATGCAATAAATTTTGTGTCCGATATAATACAAAATATTTAAGTGAGTATAATAGTATCCCTTATTCAATAATTTCAAGTGAAAATTGATTAAGTATATTAATATATATTAGTAAAAATGTCGTTTTGTGACAATGACCAAAAAAAGGATATACTTCTAGATAACTAACGATTATTACAAATTATTAAAAAATATGACCCGTTAAAGAAGTTTCACTTCATCCGTGAGTTCATATGAATGAGACACACCTATTTTTGGCTCCTTATATTACTACATTTAACGTATTCTCATTCTAACTTCACGTTTTCCACCTTTGCCAAGAATTGACCTGTGCGTCCTGAAACAGGCTATATATTTTTTTATTCACTCGGACTATTCATATTCTTCAAAACAGTTCAGTTCCTAAACACAACAATTATGTAGTTTCAGCAGATCCAACTTAAGGGCTAGGCTAGCAGTTCTGCAGTTGTTGCAGTCCTATCGAGAATTTTTTCACGTTATTAAAATTACATGAATCTACCATTCAAATTGGCTCCAAAGGTAATACTGTTTTTTATGTGGAAGTTTTTGTTTAACGTGTTTATTGTTGGCCCATAATATAGTCTTGTATCTTTTCATTGTTTGCAGACTGGCTGACAGTGACGTGGACGCAGGGCGGGATGCCTCTGCGGCCCGAAGACGCCAATGGATCCTCGCCCATGGACATGGATAGTGTCAAGGCTCGGTGAGTTAAACAGACATTATGGCCTTACATAAAGCTCTTGGTTTTTTTCAGTTTTCGTTAACAATACAAATTCTTCACTGGAATGTAGCGCTACATCGGGATTTTTAATTTGTAATATAGCACTACATCGGGATTTTTAATTTGTAATATAGCACTACATCGGGATTTTTAATTTGTAATATAGCACTACATCGGGATTTTTAATTTGTAATATAGCACTACATCGGGATTTTTAATTTGTAATTTTGTGTGCTTTAACTTCTTCATCGTTGATTCTCGTTTAAATACATTAGGTCTGGCGAAATAAACCGGAATATAATACGAAATTATAAATTAAGTGAAAAATATACCAAAACAAACCTTGTTATCAACACTTCAATTTGTTCAAGCATTTGAGATCATAGGCGACATAAGATTAGGTACAAGCTTTAAGACCTTATGAATTCATTCAAATACCTGAAATAACTGTTACGGTTAAAGATTTGAGCAGACAATTAATTGGAGCCACTTTTGAGTACATTTTCTTAAGATATGAATACATTTTCTCAGAAAGTCTGCGCGTGTTTTTTGGTTGCTTATAAACGTCGTCGTGACTTTTAAAACTATTTATTAGAAATGTGTATCACATGGAAAATAAAAAAAAATTATTCCGTATTATGAGGACCCAAATCCTTTATATGTCTACTATAAAATAATCTACTACAAAATTTAATTTAATGAAGTTTGGCCCAATAAATTCTACAAGAGTGAATTAAAAATTTATTTTTTTTTTAATCAACAAAACGTTTATTTCGCATTTTATTTAATATATACACATCTGTTTGCATGAGAGATTTATTTCTTCCATGTACCTCTAATGTTTAAAGTAGTGCACGCCAAGATACCTCCTCGACAAATGCATTTTTATCGACTTCATCGTCACAGGTCGAATATTTTTCACAAAATGTACGTAAGTTTGACATCTATTAACATTTTTCGTGAATCAATTTGTTCATTAATGAAAACGAGTAAAATCCGTTCAATAAATCTTGTAAAAATCGTGTGAATACAGATAGATTTGAAAAGAACAATATCGCAGTGTTTTATTTTTTTCCATATCCTTCTAACAATTAAAGTAGTGCGCGCCAAGATATCACTCCGACAAATGCTTTTTCTAGCGACTTCATCGTTACAGATCGGATATTATTCACAAAATGTTCATAAATTTTACATCTAATATATATATATATATATATATATATATATATATATATATATGTATCTAATTGATACATATGGCAGACTTATTGCTACGAGAGCAATCTCTTATAGCCAACCATAAGACCAATCTAGTCCCGTCTGACCAACGACCGGGAATAGAACCCATGTCCCGGCGGTGTGCCGCATCGTCCAAGACCGTATGCCTTGTGATTAACCCAATACACTATGGTGACGACATCTACTAACCTTTCTCGTGAATCAATTCAAAACTAAAACAACAAAACAATTGTAAAATCTATTCAATAAATCCGGAAAAAATCTTGTAAATATGAATAGATAGACGCGGGGAAGGACTTTGTTTTTAATATGTATTGCTTGATTAGATGTACCATATCCATAGAGGGTTTAAATATAAAGAGACTTCGTCGGATGGAAGCTAGCCCTAAAGGTATTAAGATGTTAAACGCAAAAAAATATTACGTATAATATACGTTAAAACTATATCATCTTGTAGGTTTCAACGTCGAAACAAAGTGTGTCTATATTTACGAAAATGAAGATTTCAAAAATCTTAATAATTGCACTAAATATAATACAAATAACGATTATACGTAATAGTTCCACCATATTGACGTATGGTCGTGAAACAAGGTGAAGTTCTGCCAATTCTGTTTAAAAATTGATTCGGGAATGAAATTAATGTTTCGTTAGCCCCATTTCTTGTTTTCACAATTTTCATTTTCTAATAGTTTCGTCGCATCGTTTGTTCGGAAAATAGTTTAGCTTTATTGGAAAGCTGTTTGTAATGTAAAAATAATTAGTGAGTTATGCGATAAAACGCTGGGAAAATATTCATGAAAAATGACACGCCGGCAATTTTTATTTAAGATAAGAAATTTAATTTTAAAATATTAAATTTCATTTCCTAAAAAAAATTGCGCGTATTTTAATATTTTTTTCAAGACACGGTTTTATCCCAGTCGTTCATTATACCGTTTTTAAATTAGTATTCACGTTGAAATCTCGCAGAAAGTAAGTTTCCACTTTCAGGAAACAACCTGAAAACTGGACGAAACAAATGCCTAATAATCGTTTTCTATAAATTGTTCACAACAAATTATTCATACGAGCTGTCTAGAATAAATTTAAAGAACTCTTATCAAAATGGAATTTATTAATAAATATGGGTAATTTGAAGTTAATTCTGTTTATCAAAAAAGCGGACCTATTTTTTTATAACAGCTGACTCAAACTCCTCACGACGGTCATAAATTAAAACTAATCCGGTGATCAATTTTTTCATGAAAATAAAATAATAAACTTAAATTGATATTTTATAACAACTATCTGAATATTTGTTTTGTCGTTTTCAATTCGTACAAATAAAAATATTTTATTACAAAAAAATTTAAAAGTTAGATGTTTTACGTCTGTCAAGCGTGCACTGATGGAAAACAATATTTCTTTCTTCAGTTTTGTAGCCCATAAATTGAAATTTTTCCATGGCCTAATTCAAGCACAGTAGCTTATTGTTTTGCTCGCTTCTCTGAGCGCTGTAGTATAAAAGAAGTCTGCAATCAATCAGATGCTTCCTTTAGATTTACATGTTATTGTATATATATATATATATATATATATATATATATAAACTCTTTTGCAAAAAAAACCGGGCACTTATAGAAATAAACTATATCAGAGTTATTTTATTATTATTTGATGCATTTTATAAGGCAATATGATGAGAATATTGTTATTTACTATTAAGATATCGTTTCTACCTACTTCAGTCATTAAAAATGCGAATAAATAAAAAAAACCACAAAAATCCACAGACCAGCGTTTTCATACTGATTTGAAATTTGAAAATTTAGTAACGAGTATGACTTTCTCTAGCTAAAATCAATGCACTTAATCTTCTAGGCATGCTTTTGACGACGTTTTTTATCATTTCCTGAGGAATACGTTCCCATTCAGCGACCATCACATTATTAAGGACCTGAATGTTTTCTGGAGCTGATTTAACGGTTCTGACGCGTCGTTTGAGATTATCCCAAATGTGTTCTATCGGATTGAGGTCGGGACTTCTAGCTGGCCCGTCTAACGAACGAATTCCGGCGTCCTGCATATACGCGTTAATGTCTCTAGAGCGGTGGGCGCGAGCGTTGACATCCATAAAAATAGACTCGCCTCCAACTGCTGTTAAAGCGGGTTGGGTATTAGGAGTAAACACCTCTGTTATGTACCTTTGCGCATTAAGTGTACCATTTTCAATAAAAACTAACTCGGTACGGTCATCTGAGTTAATACCAGCCCAAAACATTACGGAGCCTCCACCATAAGGGGTGATTTCCTCAAAGCAAACTTCTGCGAAGCGTTCTCCAGGTCTTCGTAAGACTCGCCAACGTCGATCCTCACCACTAATCGATATACGAGCTTCATCGGAGAATAAAATATTATTCCAGTCTTGTTGGGTCCATGACGAAAAATTTTGAGCGAATCTCAATCTGGCAACTCGATGCTTACGGAGCAATGTAGAGCTCCGAGCTGGGCGATAGCTACGTATATTGACGGCCTGAAGTCTCCTTCTGACTGTCCATAGGCTCACTCGTGTACCTCTGACGTCCTCGAGGTTCTGATTGAGATCCACGTACGTAACTTACTTGACGATTTCGTAGCGCTTGACTGACTATGAAGCGGTCGTTCCGTGGCTCAGTGCACCGTTTTCTTCCAGAACCGGGCCTTCTACTGATGGAGTCGCGTACGCCCGTTTTTTATTCAAAAGTGTGTGTGTGTATATATATATATATATATATATATATATATATATATATATATATATTTATAGAATTTTATATATATAGAATTTTAATAATTATTATATTTATTCAACCGTGTAACAGTCGCAAAGTAGTTTGTCTATATTTTAATCCGCAGCCAAACAAAACAGTGATATGAAAATTATGAAAAAAACCTTTATTATAAAACGGTTATTTCAAATTTAAACAAACATTCAAAGCATGCCTCAACTCACGAACCTATAATTACGAAAATTTTTACAGCCTGAAATTCGTTATAGAAAAAAAATTATTTAGCCATCGTGAAGATTAAATACAATTTATTGGGCTTCAAGACTTTTATTTCTTACTAGGTTTCAAATACTGCCCCACATTTAAACAGTTTTTTTTGTAAACAGCAACTGTTACAAAATAACCTTTTTTGACATTGTCATGTCCAGCTTCTAACATTGCACTGTGAAATATTTCCCATAAAATCTGTTTCTCAAATGAGATATTTTTTGCATCTAAAGCAATTAAGAAAGGAAATGTGACGCGCAATCAAAGAAACAGACAGTCGCAAGTTATTTATGGCCCTTAAACTACAGTCGCTGTGGTATGTTGGATTGATCACAAGGCATACGGCCTTTGACAGCGCACCACCGGGAGCCGATTTCGATTCCCGACCGCTCGTCGAACAGGGTTGGACTGGTATTCTGGTTGGCTATAAGAGATTGCTGTCGAAGCTGTAAGTCCGTCATGTGTATCAAATGTATACATTAAAGTATATGTATACATTAAAGTATATAGCATAAGTATATAAAATAAATAAATTCATTTTATGCAATAAATATGTAACGTTCACTGCTTTATTTCTTTACTATATCTATAATTTTATCAGAGTTCAGTGAGGAAAAATGTCTCATAAATAATACTAGTAAACGTAAATCTGTGGTTCATAAAAATTAAAAAACGGAGTGCAATATTTATGTTGAAATATGTATCTACGAAGCAATTAAATTAGCGTGTGGATCTAGAAAATTAATTTGTGTTAAATAACAAATAATTTAATACGAAATATAATAGGCAATTACCCTATTTGTTTTTTAAAAAAAAAAACAAAAAGAGACAAATAAGACAATAATGTAATTTAGAATAATACTCATTACATTCTACGATATCAAATGAGACGGGGAGATGTCCCCACTATATCCCTGCCATTAAATTTAGAAACTGGCAGATATTTTTTTAATTGATTTTTATTCTAATTACAATTTAATAAAAACAGTAAATTTCTGATAAGTCAACTACCGAATTACGGGGGACACAATAAAGAGATCGATAATATTTATTAATAAAAAAATAAGAAAATTACCAGAGGATCAAAGTGCTCTTATCGATAATTTTGTATTGGAAGAACTTGTCTACTTGTGAGACTCAGATGTAGAACCATAATAGAAATATCTGTTGATAGTGTAAGAGTATATGGATCAACAAATGTTTCATAGATTTTGTTTATTCCGAAGTAAGACAAAAAATGTATACTTTTAATATTGTCCTTTATCATTTTAATCAATTAAATGAATAATACAAAGTAAATGATAAGATGTATGAGCCTAAAAAACTCTGATATTTTTATTTTTTTATCATTATTTGAGTATTTAACGATAATATTTTTTTTAATTTTTCAGTAAATAATACATAATTCCGACGTAAGTTTTTTGGAAAAACTTATAGTCACATTTAGTTACGTTAGAAAAAGACATTTAACATCAAAGTTCGCGAAAAATCGTCAGAGCCATATTTAAGAAAATTCAACTTTTTCATTTTTTTTTTCGTTAGTCAACTCTCCTTGTAAATATGTGAATTGTAAGACGTAAAATCATTAGCGTATAACATCTATACTATTCATAAACAAAATTTTCTGAAAAGTATTCTGACTAGTATATGAGAAAATAAGGTTTTTTTTAACATGAACTATCCTTAATTTATGAACAACAATGGCTGAAAAATAGTTATTTTATCTTTAATTCTAAACTAGATATCAAATTTAAACAAGATCCAATTGTTTTTGTGCTAGTCTAATTATTGATAATTTATAAACACACGCAAACAAACACGCACACACATATAAGTACAGACATTTTTCCTTAATATATTTTGCAGCAAAGTGATACAGACACAATATACATAATAAATTGTAAATTAATTTTTTTCAATTATTTCTTTATTACTCTTAAAATTGCTTAAAAATATAATTTGGTAATACTGTAGACCAGGGAATTCATAAAATTACGTACAAAGAAAAACCTTATCAAGCTGAAAAGATATTAAAAAACAGAAAGCTTTGAATAGTCGAGAAATATCAAGCCAACATAAAGAACTGCCAATACAGTCGTATTATTAATGAAATTTGGAAGATATATCAAAGATTCTAATCGTATTCATTGATTTTGGAACCTGAATAAATAGGCGACGCAACTCATAATGTCAAATGGTAAAAAGAACGGGCAGTGAGTGAGTTACAAGCTATTAATCTTTTTCCATAGACGGAAAGGACCATAAAATTATGGGACACAATTTACATTATAAATATAAAGCCTATATTTTAACAAGGACTTAAAAGACAAAAGACTTTTTTTATAATCAATCGATGTGATACACCGTCTTGCCGCGTACTCCAACACTCCGGTATATACAACGATAGTAAATCAGAAGATTTCTGAACGATTATTTGATTTCATACAAAATGTCACAATTTGTGCCGACATCATTCCACAAGTATACACAGAGCAGAGATGTGAAAATGAGTATCGTTCTGTGATCTTATGTCAATTGATTAAGTTCTATGAAGCAAGTTAATAGGGGTCAGTTAATAGGTTATTTTGTATGGAATACTTTTTAGGTCTAACCCATTTTCCTGCCACATTGTGTCGAAAATATTTTATTACTTTAGCATCTATGCTTAAACATATTTACCAGCTTTCTAAAAGTTCCTATAAATTATTTTCTTTTACTAACCTTTCCCCAGAACTGTGCTCATGTGGACCACTAATGGATGTAAAATTGTTTTATTTAGTAAAAGAAATTTTGTAAGGTTAAAAAATACATATATGTGTATATGTTCGCATGTATGTTTGTTTATATATATATATATATATATATATATATATATATACATATATATATATATATATATATATATATATATATATATATACATATATATGTATATATATATATATATATATATACTTATATATATATATATATATATATATATATATATATATATATATATATATACAGGCTGTCCGGTAAGGAGTGAACCAACGAAATGTCAGTGATAGAGGCAGTTATTACACATACAAAAAAATAAGTTTTGTTTTCCTAGGTTTCTAGAGTTTCAGAGATATGATTTTTTTAATTTTTGTTAATACGCACGAAATTTTTTTTCTTATTAGGTATTATTACTATTTCTGCTTTTTTATTGTCCCTGATCTTTAAGAGAATATTCGTTTTCCTAATTAAAATGTTCATCATTTGTTATTATTGTCTACATAAAAATTAAACGTTTCAGCGTTTTTTTTTCAATTACAATACATGAAGTGATTTTTGAACAATGCTAGTGTAAAAGAAATTTATGGCAACCTTGTGAGACTTTATTTCAAAAATATCTACAATTAATAATGTTTTTTTCATGGGCAGTAACAAAAATTTTAAAAATCAAATCTCTAAACCTATTAGGCCTAGGATAATAAAATGTATTGTTTCATATGTATAATAACCACCTCTATCACCGACATCTTGTTGGGCCACTCCGTACGGGACGGGCTGTATATATATATATATATATATATATATATATATATATATATATATATATATATATATGTGTGTGTGTGTGTGTATATATATATATGTATATATATATATATAAATATATAATGGAAAAGCTACAATAAGACAAAGAACAATAGAAAGTAATAATAATATAACATAATTTAGCAATTAATATAATTGCTAAATGACCTTGTGTTATTATTCGTCACATTCTCATCACTAATTTGTCAAAGGAACTTTTAGGAAGGTTAAAAATATTAGGTGAACGATAAGAAAGATTAGGTGATTTTAATTTTTCCGACTTCAACTAAACGAAACAACTAATACAAATAACGCGGACGATAGAAACAACTAATACAAATAACGCGGACGATAGAAACAACTAATAAAAATAACGCGGACGATAGAAACAACTAATACAAATAACGCGGACGATAGTTATTTATTTAATTATTTACGTACTTCAACGTATCTAACTGATACATATCGGACTTCATGCTACGAGACAAATCTCTTACAGCTAACCAGAACACCAGTCCAGCCCATTTGACGAACGGCCGGAAATCGAATCCGGGTCCCCGCGGTGCGCTGCGCAGTCAAAGGCCGTATGCCTTGTTATCAACTCAATATACCACAGCGTTGACGATACTTAAGGCGGGCGAAATTAAACTTCGTTTAAGAAAAAACGTTAAGCGCAATTTCATTATAATATATTAAATTAAAAATTTCAATTTTAATATAACATAATAAATTAAAATTTTACTAAATTAAAATTTGGATATAAAATTAAAATTTTACAAAATTACAATTTCAATATAACATTAAAATTTTACTAAATTACAATTTCAATATGACATTAAAATTTTACTAAATTACAATTTCAATATGACATTAAAATTTTACTAAATTGTAATTTCAATATAACATAATAAATTAAAATTTACTCAAAAGTAGTTTTTTATTGTTACTAATACAAATAAGCACACTTTCCTGCTCATATACCTGAATCGCATATGAAGCAACTGCTCATTTTCTAACTTAGACTCCATGTGATAAAGGAAAATCTTCATCTAAATCCAGTTAGCAGTTTTTTTTAAATACACGCATCAAAATGAACAAAAACAAACATTCTAAATAATCCACTATCACTAACCAATAAACCAATAAACCACTTGCTAAAAACAGTAATATACAAACATTCTAAATAATCTACTTACTAGTGATCCAGGATACTACAATAAAGCTATTTTAGGATTATTTAGAATTATGATAGTAGTTTAGACTGTGCCTAGACTATTTAGAATATAAGAAGCCTATTTAAAACTTGATTACTTTTTAAACGTATTATTTACACTAGCTATTTTCAATGACGTAGAAGTTATTATTTTCACAACTTTGACGATTGAAAATTGAATTTGAACATCTCTTTCCTCCCCAATATCCTTCCAGTGCGTAACTATCCGCGCACCAGGATACGCCTCATAAATATTAACATAGCTCCGTAACTTAAGTATCCATACATATAAAACTACTTCAAAGACCACCTAATTTAACTCAAATTATAAGCGAACATAGGGATAGACCAACAGAGAGACAGACATTGCTTTTTATGTTTATAGAAATGAAATTAAAATAAAACTATCATTATGTAGTAACATAATGATAATTTTATTTTTGACGGAATATTTCTAAAGAATACCTCAAATTGCTACAAAATACGTGAGGTCATTTCGACTATATGAAAGGAAAATTAACCCACTTATTCAAGCGCTGAACAACTTCGAATGAATTAAAGGAAAAGGAAAGTAAAATTTTGATTACAAACTGATTAATCGGTTTCACAGTTTGATTAATTACTACACTTTCGTACAGGTTTCTTTACGTAACTTTTGTTTCGGATAAAATTATCATGCGCCTTAGCACAGGTCATGATGAAAGTAATGAGTCTGCGTTTTTTTACAAGAACGATTTATCATAATTTGCTTTTCGGTTAATTAACCCCATCCCAACATAATTCAGAGAGTAATATCGTATCCAATAAAGAGACATTAAGGAATTTCCAGTAATTAATTTAAATTCTTATGCTTTTGCACTTACTTTAAATTATTCAAAAATTTAAACCGTCGAGTAAGTATTTTTATGACGGTTTCTATGTGCAATTAAGCTTTTTGTTCTTAAATTTTACACTTTTAAGCGATAAGATAATAATCTTTCCTACATAATATTTCATGCCTGTAAGTTTTGGCATAACCATTTTACGTTAATAATGCTTTCTATTATTTTAAATGTTTCTAAACACTTTTTTACCTACCGATAATACTGTGGACTAATATTTTTGTTATATATTTGAAATAGTTATTTAAATAAAACCTTTTATGTACGGGTAGAACTCGCAATACTAGGATTCTTTACACATTTAGGTATACAGTATTATGTGTACATAGTATAACACTTTTTGCAAATATTAATATTATTTTTACTATACAAATATATGACACGTCGAAATATCGTGAATACATCAAAACTGTAAAATTTAGAAAAACCTCTATAATTTTCCTCTATATTTTTTTATAAAATTCTAGTAACTAAAATCTCATAGATCACGAGAAATTCTCAATATTATTACGCCTATAAAAGTCATACTATATATTTGCGACTATGTGCTTACAGAGTGAAAGGCGTCGGTCAAACGAATTTTGTATATAAGACGAAGTGCATCGTTTCAGGAATTATGCTTTATTTTTTATTAACGTTTTAAGTATAATTTTATATAACACACGTATGTTATTTTATACAATCATTCTAATATTTCAAGTCTATCTGTTTAATATTTTATCTGAGAGTAGTTTATTATAATACGCGTCTATTATTATATTTTTTATTTTAGTTTTCACTTCTGTCGTGTGATCATAAGCACATTTAAAGACCTTTAACGTAACACTGTTCATAATGAGTTTAAAGTTTTTATTAATCTAATCCATAACATTCTACCGTCGTCGAAACATTGACGTAGTATGTCATCCATAACATATTACGTCAATTTTTCCATAAAATTTATAGTTTGTTACTACTTTATTAAATTTTTCGATAAAATTTATAGTCTATGTTACCCACTTTATTAAATTTTTCGATAAAATTTATAGTCTATGTTACTACTTTATTAAATTTTTCGATAAAATTTATAGTCTATGTTACTACTTTATTAAATTTTTCGATAAAATTTATAGTCTATGTTACCCACTTTATTAAATTTTTCGATAAAATTTATAGTCTATGTTACTACTCTATTAAATTTTTCGATAAAATTTATAGTCTATGTTACCCACTTTATTAAATTTTTCGATAAAATTTATAGTCTATGTTACTACTTTATTAAATTTTTCGATAAAATTTATAGTCTATGTTACCCACTTTATTAAATTTTTCGATAAAATTTATAGCCTATGTTACCCACTTTATTAAATTTTTCGATAAAATTTATAGTCTATGTTACTACTTTATTTCTGACAATTGGCATTACAGTTTATATATTACGACGGAACATTGTTTGAAGAGAACTTTTCAACATGCAAATATACAAACACACATAAGACAAATTTTATAGCATCTTCTTGGTTTCGGGTAATATATATATATATATATATATATATATATATATATATATATATATATATATATATATATATATATATATATGTTTTCCTGTACCGGAATTTTAACAAGCGTACAAATATTCATAACTTTTTTCTGTTTATTGAATATCGATATTTTTTTTTAAACTACGCAAATTTAAAAAACAATTTAAAATAATGTTCAAATAATTTTGCCTGTCGCTGTTTATTGTAAAATTAATATCTACGTTATTTTATTTCTGAAATTTCCAAAACTTTTCCAACTAACTTAACTTTGTGGGTTAGAAAAGAAAAATGATTTGGTCTCTCTTTTAACTCCATGAAAATATTCCAATTTTTCGTTTTATTTTGAAACATTCAAATGATCTCTTATAATTTCACACTTGCACTATGTTGCTATGTTGCAGCTTCCTAATACAAACAATTAAGCAACTGCAACTGAAGACTCAATAAATGAACAAACATTTAAATGACGTGTCCACTTCAATAGTTTTATTACACACATATCGTTATAAACAATTGAATCGGTAACAATAAAAGTTGGATTCGTGTACTATGAATTCTACTACAATCAATCCAACATTTAAAAAAAATGCCCCGAGAAAAAAAGACACGTTTCTAAACCAAACATATATATTTCTAATATTTTCATAAGGAAAACGTCTTTTATAATATATTGATATCTAATTTGTTCAGCAGCTCAGCTGGATAAACGGTGGATTAATCTATAAAAAGCAGCACAACTATAATATAGTTTGGTATATATGGAAGAGTTTATCGGATCGCAATATAAAGTCATCGAGATTCTTCTTCTTTGGAGATAATATCTGGATAGCGACGGTCTCCAACCCCCAGCCATGTGAAAGCGATTAAGTTTTGTGTAAATATAGGTTGTCAATATTTCATAGACCTTATTTCTTTTTCTGAATTTACCTAGGCGATATAATCACATATAGAAATAAGAAAGGATTAAATAAAAAGGAATTATGAAAAGATATATTATGTTACAGAGAAGGAAAAAATATATTATACGTGAGTAATATGATCAATGTGTGTGACTTTGTTTACGATTAGTGACTTTAATATGAAGTAGAAATCTTCATATTAAAGTCACTTATGTGACCTGCCCCACCAGTTCGTGCTCATAGATTAACCGATAAGTACCTGTTTCTACGCACTAATCAGTTATCTCTTTTCAAACATTCTAATTACATCAATCAAATTAAATCATCTATTAAAAGCAATTGATTAATAGCACACCATGTTCTAATTAGCATAATGTTGTTACGCATTTGTAATTTGCCTAATATATAATTTGTCTGGTATGCGTATCTTACCTAGAACATATTTCATAATTCTGCCAATAATCAACTTTTCTTATTGACGCAATGTATATATATATATATATATATATATATATATGTATATATATATATATATATATATATATATATATATATATATATATAATAAGCAGGTACAGTTTCTCGCATAATTTAGTTTAGTCTCTGATAATATGCAGTTTAAAATTCCAAAAAAATATATATTCCTTATACCAACCTTTGCGGACGTTACTAAGGTAAAGAAAACTAAAAAATCGATTATTAAATTTGTTGCCTCCAAGTGCTTACGTCAAAAGATTTGTGAGATCGTTGGCTGTGACAGAAAGATACATAAGTGTTCTGATAAATCTTTCGTTTCCTCTTTTAAGATAAAGAACCCTAAAAACAGCTGAGAAAATTTTCTCTAGTTCGTAATTATATTATTATATTAATGTAAATCTTAAGAAAACTCCTGGCTATTGATCGACTGTGTGATTATCTGACAAGGCTATAAGCAAAACAAAGACTTCATGCTGTAGCAAGCCTCCCTCGATGACTGCTATAATCCGACAGATTGAATTAAACAAATTTACGGGATAGTTGTCTATGTTTTAATGATCTACTCGTAACATTTTTATAAAAAACTTTCGATATTTCTGAACCTAGAAATAAAGACATCACCCAATATCACATTCACACGTAATCCATTATTTTAATGTGATCACACGACATCTTAAAAAAAACAGCAAGTCAATTAAGAATTACCAAAACCCTCCTGATCTTAATAAAACTTTTATAAAACAATTTCATTATTTTTGAATCCAGGGAATTGAGACATTATCCAATATAATAATCATAAATAAACCATTATTTTACTACACTGTGTGTCGTACACTTGGAAAAATAGCAATTCCGTGGAACATTACGAACGCTCTTCAAGCAACTGATCGCATAAAAGATCCAATTACTGTGATATTAATATCAAAGGTATAAGCAAACAATACCCCAATCGCTGGGTACTGTGACCCTACTGGAATAATCAATAATTAGGTAGGATTACAGTCGCTTAAGCCTAAACCAAGTAATTGTTACGAGACAACATTGTTAGCGACCGCGCGTGTCGCGGCACGTGCAGGTCCCGTGGTTGTTAAAGGCGGGCCTCGTATGAGCAAAGGACTGCCTGCGTCCTTAGAAACATATCCTTTACGTGACCCTGGATTTAGGGTTCATGCATACTCTCGTATAAGCACTGATCATATCACTCTCTCGTCCGAAGTTTATTTGTACATGTACATGAACCCTCATTATAAAGGGTCATGGCACCTGGTGATACAAATTTTTATATATAATCGAATGGAGAATGTAACAGAATATACGCTAATAAACTTGCAGCTCAGGGATTTCAGACACTTATAAATAGGCAATGTTAAAAGGAAGCTATTTTCTATTTGTTTTTGCGACAAATTATGTCAAAATTAAACACAGTTTCCATACCCGCACTATTTATTATACATACTACATTCTGTTGGGTTAGATGTTTTGAGAAAGCCTGATATGAGTATAAAAGTTACTATTGAAATATAAAATAAAATGTTTTACGCCGAATACTGCTGGAACTGTTGATGTGCACTTCATACAGATTACAGATAATAACCCCAGCACCAACTTAGTTTTTCCTGACAACTTCATCATGATATCGCAAAGGATTCCGAAGTTATGATGATACTGGTATTGGATTCTATGTATCATTGCTACAAGTTCTTACTTTTTGAATTTATAGTACCTACACGTACCTTTTGCATAACCCATACTACGAGTATACATCATCAAATATCCTTTTGTATAGGGTGGAATCTGGAAACCTTCCTGTGTGAAATCATATAATTACTTTACTCTTTCATCAGTACCTAATATATGTTTTATAGAAAATATCTATATTTTGGATTATATTTCATAGGACACCGTTTATGATGCAGTAGCAAAACTATTTTCATATGGTGCCATTTCTATTGTAGAAGCAGAAACCTTAATTATAAAAAGTTTTTACGATAAAATTCCATACGCCGCTAACTATAGCTCAGCAGCAAAACCTTTGACTACTTATGTATGCTCATAGTTTATTTCAATTTTTTGTACATAACTTATCTAAACAAATCCAAAATTCCATGCGAACGAAGTGAAGTCGCGGACATAGCTAGTTTAAAATTTATTTCAGACATACGATAGAAGATCTTAATAACTAAAAAAACTTATATATTACTCATAATTTAAAATCATTTTTGCTAACTTAGTTTTTGCATTTTTTTGTTCAAATATGGATTATTTTCGTAGAGATAATTAAGAATAAAAATCAAAATAAAAAAAAAAGAAAATAATCCATGTTCAAATACGGATTATTTTCGTAGAGATAATTAAAAAGAATATGGATTATTTTCATAGATTTTCGTAGAGAGTGCGTCTCACCGGCGCATAGTGGGCTTAGTGGAAACATCATAGATAATAATTTACATAAGTACGCGTCGAAAGCTAAGAAGAGAGGTGAAATCAGTGGGAGCAGAAAAGATAATCATTTATTTCGCTCTGGATCATGCTATTAGTACATGCAAGAATAAGAGAAAAACTCACGCACATATTATTTGTATTTTGTAGAGGGAAATGATAAAAGTTGTTATTTTCGCTGCCTATCGTGAAAGTTGCTTTGGTTTCTTCATTAAAGGAGGGGGAGGGGTACGGAGTCAATAGCTTCAGGAAAATATTCAATATTTACCAGGATTTTCAGATGCCTAGGTATGAATTCCATTTTTATTTGCTAGTTTTGCTCGCGATTTTGCTCACGAGTACTTTTTTTCATTTTTAGGGAGGAGCTTTTTCTCCCGTGACGAGATTTAATTTCAAAAGTCTCTCTACATTGGATGAAAAATAACTTATAGATTAAACTTTAAGCTAAATTTTCAACAGTATGGATAATTTCTATTTAAAGGTAACTGCATTTTATGTAAACCTCGCATGCTTTGTCTCCAATGGGTCCAAAGTAGATCTAAATCTACTCTTGCTGCATTTTTTTTCTATTGTATTAGCTAAAATTTTGAAATATTTCCAATTATACACGATTACAGGTCGGGCAAACATCCTTGTTTGGATATTTAATTGACAGATATAATCTGTGAAATAAATATCAGTGGATATCTTGTCATTGCTCTGTTTCATTCTATATTTTTTCTATCACCCATATAATTTTTCAATAGTCACAGTACATGATGGCATCTTTGCTTGAGAATCTGCGCTTATATAGTGATTGTAATATCTCTAGAAACCGTTTTGTGTCGTATTCACAATTTCAAAGTACTTCAGGAAATGCTCTATATATATTGGAATATTGATTCTATGTTTTTGGAATATATACTTCAGATTAATTTGTCTAAAATGTGATTTATCGAATCGCCAACACTACCTGGCTAAGTACTTATTTATATTTAGAATTTTAAATATTCTCGCCATATACACTTGTTTTATGTGTCAATAACTTAATTTGTTGTCACTAATCCTTTCTATGCATATAAATGAGTCTATACATATAAATGAGTCTATACATATAAATGAGTCTATACATATAAATGGACCTAAATCTGATATTCTCTGTCTATATTTTATACCTTACCCAATTCGATGGCTTACCCTTCCATCTCTTTTCTCGATTTTGCGTTTTTTTCTATTTTTTAAGGTTTCGTGCCTCATACTACTGATCTGAAGAGCAGTTTACAAAGATTCACAAACAATTTTTTTTAAATTATAGGCAAGAGAATCAAAGGTATTGTTCGGGGTGCCCGCAAAATTTATACCACCATTCCGTTTACAAGAATTATAGTCAAAGTATTGAAAAAAACGATATAACTAGAAATATACTTAAGTATACCAGGAAATAATAGGAATGATAACTTCCTTTTATCTTTCTAGAAAGTGTGTATATATATATATATATATATATATATATATATATATAACCTTTTTTAAATATATTTTTTTTCTATGTAAATAACGCCATTTATCCATTTGGCAAGTTGAATCGTCTTGTCACTTGTCACGATGACAGGTTAATTGTCAGTTATTATTAAACACCTGCAGTAAATTGGCTGCAGCACTATGGCCGGCAGCTATCAGTTGTTTATATTGCCTTTTTTATACCGAACTCTCATCTAAGAGTCACATTGCTTAAGTCGTTGTTTACAAAATTCTTTACAATACTAATAAGTTATAACTAGCGTGACCCGTGCGAAGTCTTCGCATTATTTATTCCATTATGAAGCTCAGATGACAGATCAAACAAATATTTTACTAAAATTGACATATAGAGGCGCAAGTATCAAAAACATTGAGCTAAAGCGCCACTTTATTTATACGTGAGTGGATTTGAAATTAAACAAAAATTTTACCGACCGTCGATCATATTGACGTTGAGCCGTTAGATGGCAGCATTGCTGTTTTGTGTATATAATTTTAATAATTAATTAATTTGCAAAAACAATAGCAATAATAAATTTTTTAGTTGTGGATGCCGGTAGAGCAAGCAATTATCTATAAAATGATATATAATTTATGTGGATTAGTTGTGAGGTTTTTTCTAAAAAGGGAGTGTAACATCTTAACCTTAGCGTATGATGATGATGATGATGATGATATCAACAGAGTTTTAATATTATTTTGTAGGTTTATATCATTTGTTTATCAAAACAAAAGAGACGAGTGGTGATTCTAATAAAGAAACCATATTGTTGAATTGTCTTAATAATAATTTCCAACGCCCATAAATCGTAGACTTCTACGGCATGCCGTTGCCGTAGACTAAAATTTAAAAACGTCTTGGTACAATCTCATACATTTTACTCCCCTGTTAAAGTGTAAATCGTGCTGTGTCATTGCTTACATCCTTCCATCCTTTACTCCTTCTTTTGCGTAACGTTCTTCTGTATAATTATCAAATAGCAATGGATAGTTAGAAAAGCCCAGTTAACGCTCACGTCATTAAGAAGGCTATTAATACAATATTGCCACTTTTATTAAAATGATAGAGATTGATGCATGGCCAGGATAATTACTAGGTATTTAAATTACTAATACACTATTAAGGATTGAAGTGGTTGATTCTGTGTAATTTACAAATTATATATATATATATATATATATATATATATATATATATATATATATATATTGACAAAACTTGGAATTTCCCACGTGGGTTATTATATTGTTTTCCACCTCTTGTATTCTAACGGCATTCTAACTTTAATAATCCCTTCAGTTCCTCCTACTAGTGGTATAACATTACCAAGATAAGAGTTATGCGGTATATTACGATAAAAAAGGAAATTAACTTACCTTTAGAATGTTTAATTCTATTCAGATTTTTATTTCTTCTTATACATTAAATATTACATTTTTGCTCACCCATAACATTTCTTGTGGATATAAAACAAAAAATTTATTTACTTTCACGTGATTTGCGGTGAATATCATAAATCATTATATCACATATATCATGAATATCATGGGAAAAAAAACCGGCATAAGAATGTGTGGCCAAGATTTCATATACGGAAGGCGAAAATAACCTAAATTAAAACCGATTTAAGTAACACACAATATTAAGAAAACATTTAAGCGATAAATTGAGAAATGGGAATATAAAACATTGATATCGATTAACATTTAAATCAATTTTAGCAAAATTAAAAGTCTTAACAATCATTAAAGTCTACATTAAAACCCAAACTGCACAAAGTGCGTTTTTTATTTTAAGAAAAAGTTACAAATAAAAAAAATTAAAAACACCGTATAAATGAATAGACGTCGCCGACTACGAATAAACGGAATTTTTCTTAAAAATTGTTTATAAAAACTAAACTGTTCCACAAACCATTGTGAAAATCAATAGATTTATATACTGATAGTTAACAGAACCAGAGAAAGTGGAATTACCAAAATCGGTCAAGAATTGCGACATATCTCATAGGTACTTATAAACGTACAACCATGGATAGAGACGCGTGTCGTTTTTCGAGGGCAAATTTAAATTACAATAAATATTTTAAAAAATTATAAATGGTGTCATTTGTTTTTAGATAATTACATGTAAAAATAACTGAGTTATAATTACTTCTAGCGTCAAACCTCGAAACTGGCATGCTAGTCAATAATAATGCGCACAAGGCGAAATGTGCAACAGAAAAATGTCACAAACGTTGTCAAACCTTGAAACTGGCACGCTAGTCAATAATGATACGCACCCCGCGAAATGTGCCACAGAAAAACGTCACAAACATCGTCAAACCTCAAAACTGACACGCTAATCAATAATGATGCGCACCCCGCGAAATGTGCAACAGGAAAACGTCACAAACGTCGTCAAACCTCGAAACTGGCACGCTAGTCAATAATGATGCGCACCCAGCGAAATATGCAACAGAAAAATATCACAAACGTCGTCCAATCTCGAAACTGGCACGCTAGTCAATAATGATGCGCACCCAGCGAAATATGCAACAGAAAAATATCACAAACGTCGTCCAATCTCGAAACTGGCACGCTAGTCAATAATGATGCCCACCCCGCGAAATGTGTACCAAAAAAACGTCACAAATGTCGTGAAACCTCGAAACTGGCACACTAGTCAATGATGATGCGCACACCGCGAAATTTGCAACAGAAAAATATCACAAACGTTAAACAGATGTACGCATATCAGAACAAGTAGAATTATACCTTCGAAAGTTACTAAGAATCACAGCGTTAAGTTACAATAATTCTACAACATCAAATTTTCCATCTGTCACGAAGACGCCTCGATAGTCTTAAACCTTTTCAATACAAAAGACTATACTTTCCTAAGAACCCATACTCTCAAATGAAGCTGAACAAAGACTAAGGACGATCCTTCGTCCTGAAGTATAGTACTGAAATGTGATATGTTTAAAAAATCGAAGAAAATATGACATTGCACTCCGATTCAATACCATTTGTTGGAATTTTAATTCTCTTAGGGTTGCCTACCTAAAAAATATTATTGCGTTCCTCATAACAAGCCTTTCAAAGGATATCCGATATAATGTACAAAATTAACCAAAAAAATAAGATTTTTATTCAACCCCTCTTTCAGTCTTATGAATATTTTTAAAAAATTAAATTAGACTAGATTGTGCAAAATATATGGATTGATAGGTTACGAATATTTAAAAAAAATTAAATTAGATTAGATTGTGCAAAATATGGGGATTGATAGGTTGTGTTACTGTGTCAAATTTTAAGTTCTTACGGCTCATTGCTTCTGAGAAAATCGACTGTAATCACGGAAAAACATAAATATGTCTCCTACTATATCTTTCGTAGGAGTAAAAATATGTTATATGTTTAAACAATTATGACTACTCACTCAGAATCATGGCTATAATTTTCCTATAACTATTATATGGGCTTCTAAAAGTATATATATTTTTTCATAACTTTTAGTTGGTTATTTTCAGAAATAAGAAGTGGATCATATATTTCAGGAAATAGGAAAAAAATATTTCGAGACCATTCTAACTAACCCGTTCAAATGATTGGCCACACTACATATGGAACTTAAAAGTCGAGCGCGTAATTTTCCCTTTTAAATTTTCCAAATCAATATTTTAGAATTTTGACTATTCAGATAATTTTAACTATTAAACAATTTTTGAGGAAAACGGTTCCAACACACAAACGCGTAGACACGCGAATGATCTTAGAAGTATTCCGTTTTTCTTTATGAACTATGGAACACTAAAAAGAAAAACACTACAAAGAGCTGTTTGTTTTCAAAAAGCTTTTTAAGGTGACATAGCGACACATAACACAACAATAATAGAAGACGTTCCATATAGCAATCTCAATGTGTTAAGGCCAAATTCAATTTACAGTAAAATGGAGTTTGTTGGCTAAAAATAGTACGAAGAATTAAACATCAGGACATGAAAAATACAGTTCCCAATTGACGAAAATGTTCCTTTATGTTTTACAAATAAAATACGATCCTACTTGATACAATAATACTCGTTACTCGACAATACTTAAGTACCTATCAATCAGGTAAGTACAACATATTCAATCATAGGTAAATCTACAAATTGTTCAAACATCAGTAATATTCTTTAAGAGCAATAATCAAGATCATTCTTAGAATTTTAATCCTAAAATAAACCTAGAAAAACATTGGTAAATTGTTAGTTTCGCTCCATCTACTTCTTAGTTGTATCATTTAGAAATACCTGTAACGTTACGATATCTTCAGTCTTGCTGCTACTAATTTCTACTTTTACATATAAACACATTCGGTTGCTACCATCAATGCGTTCTGAAACTCATTTCAAAGTCTTTAGTATACTCAACTCAATTGGCGTATGTTAAATACGTATCTTATCGTATTTAACATACGCCAATTTTTTTTATTATCCCTAGTGTGGAAAAATAGGAACATCTGGCAGCACTGACCACAAATTTCCTGACACAAGCTCTTATCACGTTTCCGTGAAATTTACGTAGTCAAGGACGCTATTAAATACAATATACATTTTTTATCTAATCCTTATGTCCCGTAGTGAAACGTGTAATAATCCTTATGTCCATACATCTGGGGCAGAGTGGGATATAATTAGACAGATCTTTCTAACTTAAATTAAAATTTAATTTGCTATTATTAATTTTTTGTGAAATATAACATTTCATGCTAAGGTAAATAATTATTTATTTATTTATTTATTTCGGATGAGGAAAACACCTACGTATCGTGACAAGTTAAAAATTTCAAATTACATGCTAGGTAGACTTAAATTGTATCAAATCTACTTCAAGATATTTTTTTACATCGGATATTATAACGATATATATATATATATATATATATATATATATATATATAAGTTGAAAAAAGAACCTTAAACTATAACCGTCGTCACTATTTTCAGTATAAATTGAATATTCCGAAAATAATAAAAGTTTAAAAAAGGTTAAAAATGAACATAATAATAATTTGAAAACATAAAATAGTAAATTTAAATTGAAATAAAAAGGAAAAAAAATTAAATTATACTCAAACATGTGACCGTATTTATAATATTCTATAAAATGTATAATTTTTAATCGTAGAATTGATTATAAACTTTAATCGAAGTTACATTGATTGATTGATTATATCAATAATTTTAATAGATATAAAATAATTGTTAGCAAAAATAACAACTATTTTATTTCTTTTGGAACTTATAATGTAAACCCGGTCAATATTATTAATATGAAAATACATTTTTGGCCCTTGTTCTAGTTTCTAAATTATGAATATCGTCTGCATATAAATCAATCTTACATTTATATAACATTTTTTATTTTATCGTGACTTAAAGCGAGTTTTTGTTATGTTTAGAGCTGATTTACTATTTATCACTGTCAGTACTTAAAGCGAGTTTTTGTTATGTTTAGAGCTGATTTACTATTTATCACTGTCAGCAGAAAATTGTTTTATTGTAAGTCGCTCTAATTTATGTCGGAATACGCACAAGGTACTGCGTATTCCGATACATATTATAGCGATTTTTTGTCTTTTCTTAAACTAATATCTATTGAATTTTTATGCGTATCTACAATAAATCAATTTTCTGCTGACAGTGATAAATAGTAAATCTCAAATATTATGATTCAGTAAAAGACATGGCTCACACTAAAGTCCTTACAGAGTAGACAGAAAAGTAGACAGGTTCTATAATTATTTTTAGTTTTTAGAATAGCATTTTTAAAAGCGGGTTTCTTTTAATCTTTTTAAACTATTGATTATTTTTATCTTTTAATATTATATCTTTGTTTCAATTTAATTTTTTTTTCATTTCACAAAAAAAAAATTTATTATCATCAGAACTACATACAATTGTCAAGTTTTATGACGACACAACAATTGAAGTGCATACAATTTTATTTCTTTGATTCCATTACATAGCTAGTTACAGATCGACCTAATAAAAGTGTGTTAAAAAACAGCCAGAAACCATAATGATCCCATTAACACCCCTCTTTATCTATTTATAACAGCGAAATAAAAGGGCTAATTAGTTTCGAAATGAGGTGTGGTCCCTACATCAACAAAACATATTAGAAAACCAAGGCCCTCGCCGCAGCTTCCAACCTATATTTACAATTTCCTCAGTTGGTACTAGGCAGATTTTATCCCGGTTTACGTTAATGGATATATTAATTAACGAGAAAGATTTAGATATATCATTTAGGAATATTTTTTGAAAATTATCCGACCTGTGACGATGATCACGTAGTTTCATATACCCGTTAATACAAATTGAGGGCTAATGAATTTCTACAAAATTAACGCCAAATATATTCGATATGTGTATTTGTTATTATGACGTTTCCGGGCTTACAATTTTTCGACTCAATTTTCGGGAGTATATTGTACAGAACTATTTTTAAATTCGATAAGGATTAATCCTTATCAAATTTAATAAATAAATATGAAATAATTTTTTAAAATATGAACTAAGTAATTTTTTCAATATATGTACTTAAAAAACCCTCTTCCGTATTGTAGATCTCTAACGAATAGTTGAAAAGTTATGCAAAGAAGGAAAAATATACTCAACGGCTTTCACGCATTTACCATTTTACCAGCATAACAACAACAACAACACCCAAGCGAGGTGAATATTTTTGAAATGAAACCTTCTTTCTCACCTGCTTACTTTTTCTGAGCAGTGAACGAAACTAAGCCGTTAAGATGCTGAATAGGATAAACTCGGCTCTTCAGCATCGGCCAAGCGATTTCCAAATTTAAAAATAACGAAACGTGATCGATTGAATGCGCACTGCATTGTTCGGGTAAACTCGGCTCCCTTCGGAATCGGTCGAACGAGTTTACTATCTAAAATGGAGTGCATCCCTTTAATATAATACGCGTGTGTTATTTTTATTTTTTAATTTTCGTATTTAAAATTTCTAACATACACAGTACGATTATATTGGTTGCCAGTTTCATTGTTGTCTTAAGCACACCAATTTTTTTTAACGTGGCATGTGTTGATAAAAATCTTTACCTTCTCGTGCGAAATACTAGTAATGATATGAATTTCAATTATATTTGAGTGAAACATGATTAATTTTCACCTCAACACTATACACGTGAAAGAGAAAGAGAGTAACGGAAGAATTTCGATAAAACATCGATAAAAGTGTCGATAAAATGAACTATAATTACACACTACTTTTGAAATTAGCCCAGTAACGGCTAGCAAACGAGCGCAGCCCCAAGGCGATTCGACTAAGGCAACGCGTGCCGGCCCTCCCACCACGTTTGCCGCCATTATGCTCAAAAATAACTTTTATATTAAAAGGAGATACCTTGAAAGTGGCACAATGGACAGCGCCGCGGCCGGCCATTCTTCCCGTACCAGGTCGTTATAATAATATTATTATGGTTATTTTTCATCTTAATGCGCGCCCTTTTTAGGTAAACATGCGTCGTTCGCCATTTTATTTGTCCCGTAACCTCTTACAAATTATAGTCGACGTTTTTTTTCTCAAATATTTTCCTTTGTAGTCTGAACGTGGAACTGTGGATATGGGGAAGTGTTATTCGATAACATTTGGTTTTTGTGTAAAAAAACTATTACTTTGAAAGATAGTATTGATACAAAAGGGTGTTTAGAGTACCATAATGGAAAAATCCCCATATTATATTCAACAGTCCATCCGTCTGTTACAACTTTGAATTTTCGACAATTTCGGACATACATACGTGAAATCTACGTTAGCAAAATGTTAAGCGAAAATAAAGACATGGAACGACTCTCCCCACCCTCAACTTCATATGTGGGATAGAAAAATGTAAAAATTCCAGATAATAACCTTTGATTACAAATTAAAAATAAACATTTTGAGTGTTTCCTATACACACTTGAACGGTTTTTACTAGTATATCTTATTTTATTTCTGAAAGAGATTTACTGGATAATCGTATAAACAAATGTGGTATTTATTCATTATGATTCCAAAAAAATAAAATTACCTCAGTGTGACTCATCCACGAAATATATTCGTATGGTCGTAAAATAGTTCATAAAGTCTATGTATTTTGCGGGATTTCAAATATTATTCTACTTACATCGATAAAGCAAACGTCATATAAATTATTGCACAACTTATAAATAATAGACGTCAATTAATAATAAAAAATAATCATATTTTTCACGTACCCATATGTTTAACTAAACTGGACCTACTTTTAAATTTACTTATAAAAAATACCATACTTTGGAATTTTATCATAATATACACCAAGTAATTCTAGTAACATAAATAGTCATGTTTATTACAAACCCATATGTTTACACTTACCTACACCTAAAACATTTACTTCTAAAAAAAATACCATGCTTTTTAACTTTTTTCACGTAATTCTAGTCACATGAGTCATCTTTATTACAAACCCATATATTTACATTAAATTGCGCCTAAAACATTTATTTATAAAAAATACCACAGTTTGGGACTGTTTCTTATAATACACGCCAAGTAATTCTAGTAACATAAATAGTCATCTTTTTCACAAACCCATTTGTTTACACTTAACTGCACCGAAAATATTTACTTATAAAAAATACCCCAACTTGGAACTTTTCCGTATAACACACGCCAAGTCATTCTGGTAACATAAATAAATAGTCATCTTTTTCACAAACCCATATGTTTACACTTAACTGCACCGAAAATATTTACTTATAAAAAATACCCCAACTTGGAACTTTTCCGTATAACACACGCCAAGTAATTCTAGTAACATAAATAGTCATCTTTTTCACAAACCCATATGTTTACACTTAACTGCACCGAAAATATTTACTTATAAAAATACCCCAACTTGGAACTTTTCCGTATAACACACGCCAAGTCATTCGGGTAACATAAATAAATAGTCATCTTTTTCACAAACCCATATGTTTACACTTAACTGCACCGAAAATATTTACTTATAAAAAATACCCCAACTTGGAACTTTTCCGTATAACACACGCCAAGTAATTCTAGTAACATAAATAAATAGTCATCTTTTTCACAAACCCATATGTTTACACTTAACTGCACCGAAAATATTTACTTATAAAAAATACCCCAACTTGGAACTTTTCCGTATAATACACGCCAAGTAATTGTAGTAACGTAAATAACTCCATAACCATATTTTACACTAAACTGGACTTAAACATTTACGTATTAACAAATACCATACTTTGGAATTTTTTCTCATAATACACGCTAAGTAATTCTAGTAACACAAATAAATAGTCATCGTGTTTACAAACCACATTTTACACTAAACTGCACCTAAAACATTTATTTAAAAAAATACCACAATTCGGGACAGTTTCCTATAATACACGCCAGGTAATTCTAATAACATAAAGAGAGCGTAGCCTCATATACGGAAAATGTACGTTCTAAACATTTTGATTATCATAAACATTATCGATCTCTGTAACTCTTTATAAATAATTGTGCTCGGTGCCCATTATCTATGGTGTGACTTTCGACAATCAGAGAGTTTGTGCCCTTGTAACAACCAACAGTTATTTTAGAATCAATTTTTATTTATAATATTCTAACTTCCACTATAACTTAATTGAAATAAACACTTGAACCAAAGGATACAGGTTTAAAAGAAACAAAGGAACAAAAGGACTTAAGTCATTCGGTGTATTGTAATAAAATCAATTTTGTGAGTAATTTTATACTACCGAGACGAGACGACAAATCCTAAAGCAATTTTAGGTTCAGAGTAATACAGCAGGACTCCCTACTCGTCTATTTAGGCTGACCAGGGATATGCCATAAACTAAACAGGAACTCCAATCATGTCTGGTTACTGTTATGAAATCAAATTTTGATTTGTATATCGCACACATATTTATAGGCCACCAATATTTACCGAGCATAATATTTTAAAAAGTGATTGATTTATCATATGTAATGATAGTAGAACCTATTTTGAGAATTTTTCTCTGTCTTTCTGTCTGTATTTTAATTTGTTCTTCAATCACGTGAAATCTACTGCACGAATTTTGATGCAATTTTGTAAGGTAATGGTTAACCTTCGAGCAACATATAGGATACTTGTTCTGAATATTACAGATATGAAAAACACCCTGACTGTGAATTTATCGATCTTGGTACTGCCAACGCCATCTATTAACATTTTTAGTAAACTTTACGCCCATAAAGTTCTGAGAGAGAAAAAATAATAAAAAACACAAAAAAAGTGCGAATAACTTTTCTTATACCGAATTCTACGCAAACGAACTTCGTGCGGGCATAGCTAGTATTGAAATAAAATTAAACCATATGTAATATTTTTTATTAACCGTTAGGTTGGCAAGTAATGCAGCCGCTACCTCATTTCATCTGTGTATGAACTCATATGGTAACTTAACAAAATTCCCCCACTTTTTCCCCATAGTGTGAAATTGTTTTTCTATTGCAATAAGAAAGCATTAAAGTGGATGTAGCAGATAGCGTGAAATTAAACTGTTTCTGTTTTAATAAGACACCAAACTTTTCTTCTTCAAATATTTGGAACCAATACTTGGTTGTTTCATAAGATAAGATATACACAGAAGAGTAAAGGACTGTAAGGTCTGTTCTTGAACTTTATATATTTTGTGTGTTCTTTACTCTCGGAAACTCAGTTGTTAATTGAGCACAAGATCGAACACCGCCCTCTTTATACACCCTACCAGAGATGTTCGAGAAGTTTCTATGACATTCAAGATATCGCTGAAAAAATATCTGGTTAATTAATTGTTAATATATTTCCTTATGGCTTTTGTCCGCAAACGCGCCCGCGTTAAATTCAGTTTATTAATTTAACAAAACTTTTTGTTATAGTACATACATTTTTAAGATTAACTTCAAAATTACTAATAGAGAAAACTTTGCTAAAATCTTAGCAATTTTTGTGTGACGCCAAGCCAATCAAAACATTATAGTTTTAAATACATTTTGCTCTTTAATTCTGTTCCCAATTGGCATAGCGTGGTGAAATGTACTTAAGTTTTTATACAGGATCTTAAACTTTTACCCAATAAAATCGGTGATACTAGAAATCACGCCAACAACCGCTTAGTAATTCTAGTGTGAAGCCAAACTAACAGATAAACAGTACATAATCATTTTTTTTTCGAAAGTATCTTCAGTACACTGTTACACCCTTGTTATAATTATATAGATTTTAATAACGATCTCACAAATTACAAAATATTGTGGTCTTAATCCAATATTATCTTATGAAATAATAACTTTCAAACCAAAAACTTAAATATAAACAAAAACTCTTTGACTTGTATTTTGAACAGAGAACAGCTTATTTCCATTCTACACTTCAAAGTGGCAAGTTTTAGATTAAAATTATTCTTGGAAAGCAGATTGAAGATTATACTCCGAATTATAGACGCTAGTCTGTATTTGCCTCTGTTTGTTACTCTTTCGTTTTACCTTAAAAGTTTTAAGCATAATAATGTTCTGTCAGTTTTACGGATCGTACAACCCGAAACCAAGCGTGAAGGTAAAAAAGGACGAAAGGTTATGACGTTGGATGAAGGTGTTTTTAAAATGTATTATTGGTTGATACAACGCAATGATTCAACGACTCCCAAAATGAATGCAATCGTTGCAAGGCAAAGTATAAAGTATAATTGCACTCACCCTGGAACGGCAAAGCAAAAAAAAATTATTCAACCGCTGCAAAAGTTGAAAGTTCTGCACGTTTATTTCCTTCGAGAGGAAAAACTCGTAAACGAACAGAACACAAAATTATTCCAGAAACATTTTAATTTAATTTTCCAGCAAGTGCAAACGGCACAGAGCGAAATGTGTATAGAACTAAGTGTCATCTTCCCTCAAATGGTGCATTTATCATACTTTGAGTATTTAGAATTGATTAAAGGTTTTAAAAATGATATATCTATATTGACTTCTAGAGTTTTGTGGATGTACCTTTTGTGCAGAAATATGGCCCATGGACGAAGTTACATCAACATGAAGGACCACTAAATATCCATTTTTGAAAGTAAGCTTCCTCCATTTTCCCTCACTGCTGGCACAAGAGATATATTTTATGTAACGGCTACGGATCCCTTATTCATACGTGGCACAACCCATCTTTTTATACTAGCGTAGTTTCTTTAAAGGATTCACTTCATAATCTCGTACATGTTGCTTTTCATTTTACAGATGTAATGCAACACTTGCATTTCATAGACGTGATGGCCGTATAATATTCCATATATCACAAATATACGAATAATCATCAAAATGCGGCATCTTTATGAAAATAATGTTGTGTTCAAATATTTTTCTCATGTTTAATAAACAAACGAATTCGAACATTCGAGAATCGAAAAAAAATTACAGAGAGGCTTTTTAAGTTTAAATTTAATATAAGAAAAAAATAAAGTAATTTAATTCAAAAATCCTGTCGATTACGAGTATAATTCGCATTAAAGTACACATTTAAATACTTATAAACGTTTAAGGGCAAATAGTATTTCCATTAGAAAATTTACAAATATTAAGTTTTCATAGCGTGAATATATCGACTATTATATCGTTTAAAGGCTTAAGAACACGGTACATATTTAAAAAATGAAGACATTCAGCCATGGTTTTCCTATAACCCTCGCGTAAGCTTCTGAAAACTCTGTTTTTCTGTAATTTAGTCACGGAAATAGTAGACGTAATATATTTTGTAACTTTGCATATTTTTCAGTGGAGATTTGAAGACATAATTTCTAAAAATACAAAAAAATATTTTGACAACCTCATAATTAGCCCTGTCAAACAATGTGTCATACTGCATATGAAATTTAATAAAAAAATTCATTTTCATACCCAATTCTATTATACAATTTTTAATTGTTAGCTGTTAAAATATCTGTGGGTTAATATGATTTATTATTGCGCAAAATTACAAATTTTTGCGTCAAGAATTTTATTTATCCTTTTGAGGAAAGAAAATCATAAAAGTTCTAAAGTAGTCATTAGAATTGTGGTATAATTATGGATATAAAGAATGTTAAAATACATAGTTCATTTTTTTTAAATCAACCTCAAGAAATGAAATAAAATTATCTCTTGTCGTAAACCGCAGGAAATACAATTTTTTTCATAAACCTGCCACCGTTTTCATTTCGCTATACGGCGACCGCACATAAAAAGGATATGAAGGCGCGAAACGAGCAAGTAAAGGAGGTACTTAATTGGAATTACAAAAGAAAAGATTTCCACTCCGACTCGAGAATGTTTGTATTGAAGGCGAATTCCAATCGACAGGTCTAAATTTCCGTAGTTACCGTAGCACCGTAGCTGGCTACGATTCTTTGCACCTGTGAAAGCCTCCAAATATTACATGAGCACATTTTTGTCGATTATGGGCCCCTCCCTCCCCCTATTAAGGAATACCCTGTAGGTTGCCCCGCTCAATGATCTTACGTATTATTTTCACATCAGCACATACAGGGTAAATGTGCACGCATATATTTAAAACCCATGCGGAATATATTTTGATTATATCATACTTCTATATTATTTTTACCTGAATAATTAATGTAGGAGTATAAATGTATGGTTGTTAACTGTAAATTTTCATTTTGACAAACATTATTTTTAGCGTACAGCAGTCTTTACAATAACGACTTATAAAATTATTAAAATAATTTTTTGAATGCACCATAAAGTTGAGCAAATACACGTGAACTATACCAATTTTTTCTTTTGTCCACTCTACGGAGTGTGAAGTTTTTGGATACGCATTTTGAAATCAACATAAAGTTCGAGTGGGGAAGCCAAAGCGCCTTTCATGGCGGGCTGTAAAAATAGTAGTTTTTATCACTTCTCCATACAAAATACGAATATACGAATAATTCTACAATATACGAATAATTCTACAATATACGAATAAT
This sequence comes from Druceiella hillmani, assembly GCA_039881145.1. Lineage (NCBI taxonomy): Eukaryota > Metazoa > Arthropoda > Insecta > Lepidoptera > Hepialidae > Druceiella > Druceiella hillmani. Next base: position 13,915,997 of record JAYKKI010000001.1, read on the forward strand.
TCTACATAATTCTTCTGATAATTTTTCTCATATTCACGCATATACAAATAAAACGATCGAGAGCGAAACAGGAACTATTTCCGCTCCCCGCTAACATCAACTCCCCCTAAGCTACTCTCGTGGTAGCCATATAAATTGTTATCTATGGCATGTCCAGTAAATCCGCCGCGCATTGGAAAAATTTAAACCTCTATCTACAGATCTTTTTTAAAGTCCCCCAAAGAGGCTTAACGGAAACCTACTATTCTGTCAAAACCACTTATCTGTGTGTTTGTCCGTCCATTTGTTAGGGCCTTTTAATTTTTAGACGAAATAAAACAATAAGTTTAAATTTACACACTACATCTAGTTCATAAACCGAGTACTAGAAATAGTTTTCAAAATGACTTAAACTTTATATGTTGATCGTAATCTCGTACATGTATGTAAATAAATATTAACTTTGCTTTATCTAAGTGGTAGGCGTGTAGGATATCATTGAAAACAGAGCTCTCTGCGTAGGGTACAAATTTATTTCTGAAATCTTTTTTGCTGAAAAACAATGTTTTGGTGCATCACCAAATTGCCTTTTTAAACCCATTTTGTTTCCAATTTGGATTATAACCTAAAAAGTAAAGGTTAAAATGAGATATTCCAAATTTAATTCAACTATTGCGTGCAAGACGATTCATCCGCTTATCCATTTGCTAAAGTACTATTTCAAAATGCCATAACTAAATTAACGAAGCAGCTCTCTTGACGAATGATTAGTATGACTAAAAAGTATATTTAGAGACCATTATCACTACAGTTTCACACAACAATTCAAATATGACGATTCATCCGCTTATCCATTTGCTAAAATACTATTTCAAAATGCCATAACTAAATTAACGAAGCAGCTCTCTTGACGAATGATTAGTATGACTAAAAAGTATATTTAGAGACCATTATCACTACAGTTTCACACAACAATTCAAATATAACTTTAATTAATAAAGTCTCAAGTAATTTCGAGCAAAAAATATTTGTTACCTATAAAATTTTATTTCTAACTTAGAAGTCTAAATGTACATGATATATCTTGTTAAATTGCAGTTTAAGCGCACAAATACAATTATTAATAGTAGTAAATGATAACAATAATTAACCTTACTTTAAAATTAACAATATAAACAACGTGCTAGATGTTGGTTGTTAGAAGTTGTAAAACATTAGGGTTAGGGCAAAGTTAAGGAGACAAGGTTCAAAAATTCTGAAGAAAAAGATTATTTTAAGTACTATAACTTTGACAACATTATAAAATACAGGAAAAAAAATTTGTATAAATTAGACCACGACGTAGAAGTGAAAATTTTGGCAACCAATATAACCGTACTGTTTATGTTGGAAATGTTCAATATAAACATTAAAACACAGAAGTAAGATACACGTATTATATTAAATCATAATCATATGAAATATTATACAAAAATAGAATGTAATTCTTGAAAAGATGCACTCCGTGTTAGATAGTGAACTCGCTCGGTCGGTGCCGAAGGGTTAACTCGGCTCATCGGAACAATACAATTCAATTAATCATATTTTATCATTACTAAATTTGAAGCGATATCGAAGGGGAACGAGTTTACCGGATTCAACGTCACCGACCCGAACCTGACGGCTCAGTCTCATTTACTACTCATAAAAAGTGCGTAGGTCCGCCGAAGTTTTCACTTCAAAAATATCGAATTGATTCAATAGCCTGGTTACACAAACTCTTCCATATAAAGCCCTTCTAAACTAAATTATCAGAACAGTATTCTTGTTTTTAGATAGGAAAGGCTCCCCCATTCAATGATTCAATGATTCTATTCTAAACTATCAGAATGGTGTCCTTGTTTTAGAACACAATTCAAATTGTAGTATTTTTTATTGTTTTTAAATGAAAAAAAAGCTCCTAGTCACAATGCCCTTGTATATTAAAGGATCAGAAGAGTATCCTTGTTTTTAGAACATAATTCAGATTTTGGTATTATTTCATATTTTTATACGAGAAAATCTCCCACACATAATACTCTTCTATAGTAAAGGATCAGAAGAGTATCCTTATTTTTAGGACACAATTCAAGTTTTAGTATTATTTCATGTTTTTATACGAGAAAAGTTCCTACATATAATGACTTTCTGTACTACAGGAGTAGAAAAGTATTCTTGTTTTCAAAACAAATTTAAAGTTTCAGAAAAAAAATTGTAGACAGTAAACTACCTCAGCATAAAGCTGTTCTGTTGCTGGTTTCGTTATGTTCTAAAAACTATAATACTACTGTAAAGCGATTAGAACACTATTCTAGTTTTTAGAACACAATTCGAATTTTAGAATTATTGTTTGTAGGCGGAAAAGAAATTTCAATGCTTTATATAATAAACGATCGAAACAGTATTCTTGTTTCTAGAAAGCAATTTAAATGCCATATATCTACGAGATTTGATAGAGTGCTAGGATTAGTGAGATCGTTAAATGGACACACAAGCAAATCGATATAAACTGCCGGACGAGGTTTCGGCTATCCATGTTTCTGTAAAAAAACACTCTTCAAATAAACACAAATTTATTTTCTTCTAATATCGCAATGGTAAGAGTTATTTCGCTCTAAAGCTCATCATACTAAACATTTGCAACGTGCTTTGCTCATATTTTTATTAGTAATATTAGTAATTATTAGTAATTATTAGCAAAACAAAAAAAACCGTTGAACATTATAAATAAGTCCCGTACCTACAAAAAAGTTTTTAAAAAATCGGCAAGACTCGCTATTATCGAATTATATTGAGAAAACCATCTGCACCTTTCTTTCTAATATGGCGGCCAAACTGTCACGCCCCCTACCCCGAAATTTCATTTTTACGCCCTTCACAGACACCCCCCCCCTTCATATGGAAAAAACGTGTTTTCGAGTATTCTTATCGTGATCAATGTATGGAAACAAGGTAACATTTTGTAACGCATAAAATGTTCAATGATATTTAAAAACGTTCTAACTAGCTAGAATATCACACAATCGACAGTTAATAAAGGCTTAGTTTCTAAAATTCTGTGATTGTAAAAAATATTTATTGAAATAATAATGTACAAATAACCTGAAACTAATTAGGATTTCTTAGTAATTAGGATCACTAACCTTACTAATTAGGGTCATCACATAATAATGTCTCATGGGCCACTTGTGTTAATTCCCAATTAGGTATCACCAGAAATGAAATGAAAAATCGATATATAAATAAAATTGTAAAGAAATTGTCCTGAAGACGAACACTAGTTTCCTCTGGATATGCAGTTCCATTCGAAAAGTTATTTTCCGTCGAAGATAAACTTTTGACTCAATATGTATCCAATAGCAATAACCCGCCCTTATTAATTGTTTCAAAAACTTTTGGACAATGTCCACCCCCTAATAATTTGTAATTTCAGTTATCCCAAAGCACCAGTTTTTTAATTTTTTTATTTATTTTTTCCTTCATTTTCATTTGATTTCTTTTTCTTTCCTTTTAAATTGATCATGCTTTTACCTTTTACGAACTCTAAAGTTCTTTATGTTAGTTTACATAAAATTATTTGCTATTTTTTGAAAAGTTAATATTTCTAGATAATGGTAACAATATTCCATCATATACATAAATATTAATATGTGCCCAAAATTAAATTTCAAAAAATACTCATACTGACAACACTAAAGATGCTTCGCGTGGACATAAAACTGAAATTTGGTGCAGAAAAGAAAAAGTCATTCATTTATTTTCATTGGATATAGAATTATTACGTGACAAAAATTTTTTTTTAACTTTTTTGTTTTTTATTTCGTTTTTGTATATTTGTGAAATATGATGAAAGTTACAGAACATTAAGATCGGTTAACTAATACTTAACTAATTTTTTTGTAAATAGAAGTACGTCTAACCCGGCATTAAATGGAGACTATGTTGAAACTGCGATAAAACAAAATATATCCCAGCTTATGTACTCGTATCTCCGAAAATAAAACCTTAGAGTAATAAAAATATCATTATATAGATTATATAATCTTAATTATAACAAAATTTAGTACACAATTTAGTTCAGTTTCCCACAACTTTGTATAATATGAAAAAAATAAATTGAATCTTAAGAAGCTAACGCCATCTATCTGATATTGTTCACATTATGTTCAATTATAAAACGATAATAATGGTTTGGAGAAAATTGCCTCAATCTTTATCAAAAAACATGTTCAGTAGTGTCGTAACCCCATTTTGAAATTTGCGACACGGTTGCTATTATGCTTATTTCGATTTTTTTCCACTAACTTCATTAGCACTTGCAATAAATGGAATGGCTTTAATCAATACAAAAAATGTTATGACATTGCAAAAGACCCTTTACATTTCCGTTATATACAGTATTAGTGTTTAACGTCTAATTTTCCACTGTTACGGCTCATATATTCCACCTAACTATCTAATAATTCATTATTTACCACCCGTAAGCCATATATTTTGTAAATCCACTTATCAGATCCACCCCCTACCTCGAAGCAATTAAAGGCGGACGCAAACTATTAATTGTTTCAATAGCAATAACATCGGCCGGCGACCATTTACCGTGCTGTACTTAATAAATTGTTAGCGTCGGAGGGAATGCAAGCCGTAGTGCAAATATTGTACGATCAAATATTATTGTATTCAATATCGATATCGATAACTTAGCGCAAATATACATATACTAGCGTGACCCGTGCGAAGTCTTCGCATTATTTATTATATTTTACTAAAATTGGAATGCAAGCCGTAGTGCAAATATTGTACGATCAAATATTATTGTATTCAATATCGTTATCGATAACTTAGCGCAAATATACATATACTAGCGTGACCCGTGCGAAGTCTTCGCATTATTTATTATATTTTACTAAAATTGGAATGCAAGCCGTAGTGCAAATATTGTACGATCAAATATTATTGTATTCAATATCGATATCGATAACTTAGCGCAAATATACATATACTAGCGTGACCCGTGCGAAGTCTTCGCATTATTTATTCTATTTTACTAAAATTGACATATAGAGGCGCAAGTATCAAAAGCATTGAGCTAAAGCGCCACTTTATTTATACGTGAGTGGATTTGAAATTAAACAAAAATTTTACCGACCGTCAATCATATTGACGTTGAGCCGTTAGATGGCAGCATTGCTGTTTTGTATATATAATTTTAATAATTAATTAATTTGCAAAAACAATAGCAATAATAATTTTTTTAGTTGTGGATGCCGGTAGAGCAAGCAATTATCTATAAAATGATATATAATTTATGTGGATTAGTTGTGAGGTTTTTTCTAAAAAGGGAGAGTAACATCTTAACCTTAGCGTATTAATATATATGATGATGATGATGATGATGATTAAACTTGCGACAAACACCGAAATAGTACAATAAATGGAGAATGATTCGTGGAATCAACGTGATGTACAAAGTGTTGAGTCAAAATGTGTATTCAAAAATTGCCCCACAAAAGTAGGAATAATTTTCATAAATTTTCCATCAAATTTTCTATTTTTAGTCGCTATTTATTTTCTCGTTATTTCTTGTTTTTCTTATTTTCTTTTTCCTGATCAGTCTGGCACTTTGTTTCGTCGAATTTAAAATATCTTCCTTCTGTCTTTTTTTTTTTAAATAAGTCATAAAGGACGATTATTGTATATTATTATTTATTATTGTGCATTCATTTTTACTATTTATTGCCTCAAGGCTTTACTTATTAAGGTACTCTATCTTCTTCTTTTTATCATCCTCGCCCTTTCCCGTTTCATGGAGTTGATTTTTTGATCAAGGCGCCATTTTATCCGCTTATAAGCATTGTCATCAGAAAAGTCTGCTTTTCTAATATCCCTTTGGCCTTTGATCAACTAGATTTTTGAAAGCCATAAAAAAGTATTCCTTTACGACATGATCATCAGTTATTCGCATCACGAAGGTTTTCTTCATTTTCGCCTCATCGCAATCTGAATTCTGCTATTTTATCCATGCTCGGGTATAGTTTAAAATTTCCTCTCATATGCTCGTTATATACCCTGTCTTTAAGCGATTCCATTTGATTAAGTTAGCATCTTTATTTCTGTCTAACTTAATTTTTATTCATGGGTCTTATTAGTTTTCCAAACTTCACTGGAACACTGGTATACAACAAATTTATAGCGCCTTTATTTGGTTTTTATTACCATTATTGCGTTACATAACACTTCAATTAGACTACACTAATTAAACTACGTTAAAGAATAACATTAGAAATAAGTCCTCCATCTAATCTCTTGCTATATTATTTATAAAACTTTACAGCATTAGCAGTAATTTTTTATTAATAATAAAAAAAAATTAAATAACTTAATATAGTACACGTAATTGATTTAATTTACTTTTTAATGTTCCTCGTGAAAATTAAAAAAAAAACAGAACATATATTCATTGTAGAATCTTTGGTATCTGCCAATTGGAATTGGGAATTTATGAATTACCACGCTATCTACAAAAAATTGACTTCCGTTTTGTTGAAGAGTTTTGAGGGTTCAGAAAACATACAATTTGCAACTATGTTACCATTTAAAAATTTTCAACGCGTCAATTATTGGAATCCTAGTTTTTGAAATTTCTTAGGATCATTTGAAATTTCTTTTAGAAATAAAATATACAATTTTATTTCTAAAATAAATTTCAAATGATCCTAAGAAATTTCAGTCGATTTGCTCAGTCTCAAAAAGAATAGATAATTGTGTCCATATTGGCTAAAAATTACCTACATCGCAAAGGCATAATTTTTTTTTGTTACAAACAATTTAATTAATTAAATCTAAATTACAGTAAAAGTATGGATGATAAAAATAATGAAAGGTAATAAATATTTTGTTTTTTTATTATTTATTTTTTTTAAATTTTGCGTTCGCATCACACCCTACTAATACCGACTTCATTTACATTGCAAGCAAGATCAACTTGACTAATTTTATGGTTTAATAAATTTACTGTATTAAATTATAATCTTAAATTAAAAAAATATATATTTGCAAAATCTTAAAATCAACTGTGTTTAACAAATAAACTTTTACTAACCAAATTGTAACGATTTGCTTCTGACCAGAAGCCATTAGGTGTGTGCAGGAAATCCCCTCAAAGCCTTCCCAACCATGAATGAATCTACTGAATTAGGTATTTAACAAAAATTTAAAGCAGCTCCACTAAATCTACGTAACGTGAAATGTTGTGCCACTGGCTGCAAAGACAAATGGAAAATTTCGTAATTTATTATTTATCCGTCGACACCTCCACAAAAATCTATAGCCGTCAAAATCCATAAGCTATTCAATACAGATTGGCTACCAGCGTCAGCTATGTTGTAATTTGAGTAACGTAACATATGTTACTCCGGAAACTATGATGAATCCAATGATATATCAAACAACAAAATCCACTAAGGCTATACAGTATCACATACACTTACCCATATATTTACAACTGGAAAACCTTGACAAAAAATACAATCGGAAAACATTAACGAAACATAACCAATAAACACTTCCCCGCTCATTCAGTTGGGTAATAAGGAAACAATTATACGTTTTTTTGTGTGCTTGGGCCTAATAATTCGATTCAAATAAAATTGTCACCAACGTGTTTTCGATACCTTTTTGCGATACAGAAAAAAAATAAAAAATGAGGATTAATAAATATACATACGTACAATACCCTTGTAGATGTATGTAAGTTACACAGCTCAAATTAAGGACAACCTGTAAATAGGTCAGTATATGCACATGCATTTTTATTAACAGACTAGCTTGTACCCGCTTCTTCGTTCACATGGACTACAATAATGAAGCCTATGTTTCAATATATATATCTCTGCCCCATTTTTTTCAAAATCCATTTGCATTCATTAGTATCAATTTAATCAAATTACAAAAAGGAGAATTTCGAATACGCTACGGAAATCACGATCGAATTAGTGAATTTGAGATATACGATATAAGTATGTGATCAAGTAGAGTTCTGATGGATATAATAAAATGAGAATAATATACCTCAGGAACTACTTCAAATTTGAGGATAAAAATATCTTACGTAATATTAAAAACTATAATCTATTCGTTTGCCGAATTTCGTACATGCCTGTTTTGAAATTAAGGAGGTATAGAGTAATAAACATCCATCCACTCACTCAAACCTTTACAGTTATAATAATATTTAAGTTAACCTATAATAAGTATTTTTCTGAAATCAAACCGTGTTTACATGCGTTCACCCATCAAAGAAAGTATTAATCATATTTGATTTCTAAATTAAGTAATCCAGCAGTAATCGGATAATATTGTCACTCAAACCTATACCGTTATAATATTATTTAAGATAACCTATGATAAGTATTTTTCTAAAATCAAACCGTGTTTAAATGCGTTCACCCACCAAAGAAAGTATTGATCATATTCGATTTCTAAATTAAGTAATCCAGCAGTAATCGGATAATATTGTCACTCAAACCTATACCGTTATAATATTATTTAAGATAACCTATAATAAGTATTTTTCTAAAATTAAACCGTGTTTAAATGCGTTCACCCACCAAAGAAAGTATTGATCATATTCGATTTCTAAATTAAGTAATCCAGCAGTAATCGGATAATATTGTCACTCAAACCTATACCGTTATAATATTATTTAAGATAACCTATAATAAGTATTTTTCTGAAATCAAACCGTGTTTAAATGCGTTCACCCACCAAAGAAAGTATTGATCATATTCGATTTCTAAATTAAGTAATCCAGCAGTAATCGGATAATATTGTCACTCAAACCTATACCGTTATAATATCATTTAAGATAACCTATAATAAGTATTTTTCTAAAATTAAACCGTGTTTAAATGCATTCACCCATCAAAGAAAGTATTAATCATATTCGATTTCTAAATTAAGTAAACCAGCAGTAATCAGATAATATTGTCACTCAAACCTATACCGTTATAATATTATTTAAGATAACCTATAATAAATATTTTTCTAAAATCATACCGTGTTTAAATGCGTTCACCCACCAAAGAAAATATTGATCATATTCGATTTCTAAATTAAGTAATCCGGCAGTAATCGGATAATATTGTCAATAACGACCACTGTACATTTCGAGACATGACCTAATTTTCGATTCTGTTTACGATACACAAAGAACTCTCTCGTTAGAGAAGAGTTTCACTCTGCAAGAATTCTGTTATTTTCAAATTAAAATGTAGCCAGTATATTAATTTTAAACTTAAACTATATTTCTAACAAGTTTTATGATAATGTGTTCAGCCTTTTTGTATTGATTCAGCAACAGACATCTGAACATAATTTTCTTGGTAATAGCCTTCCACGCTGAGAATAGTAGCCTATGTGGTACTCTTCCGCACAGGGTAGCTACTGTTTAACTTAAAGCTCACTGGAAAACTGTAGTAAATTAACAGACAATCAGAACAACTTAAATTAAGGAATTAAAAACTAAATATAATAAAAAGAAATGAAAAGTCTTTTATATTTCTATATTTGAAACATAAACTCCATAAATATATTATAATCATGTTTCTTAAGTCATGAATTGAACCAAACAACAGTTCAAGATAAGAAATTGTGCGCCACACAAATTTGAACGAACCATTAGAATTTGAAGATCACTGGAGAACTTTCAATAAAACAGTTTTATCGTTTCACCTGAAAGTGAAAAGATAAAATTATTTTATTATATATTATAATAAATGAAAACTTTAAAAAAACTCTAATCGTTTTAAGACTTTCAAAGTATTATCTACAAGAGCTTTAAACATTCAAGATTGAGCATAAAACTCAAAGCTTTTCTCCGAAAGACGAATTTACGATCTACGCTCGCAGCCGTTTCCCGAGATACAAGAAAATAATCCAATAAGCGCTCGAGAGTTCCAAACTAGTATAAAGCATTGTATAAGTACAATTAAATCATATTTATTTCATGTTTTGTCTACTATACAGATGGAACCTATTTGAAGCGATTTGTGGTCCGGGTTACTCCAAAAACAGTATCTTACTCCGTTCCTGCAAAACTAGTATAAATTATCCACTATATATATATATATATATATATATATGAAAAAATATTTGATACAAAGTATATTATAATTTAACTAGATTAAAACAAAATAGAAAAGAAAACTAAAGAATTCGTCTAATAATGCTTCACATAGTTAATTGTTTTTACTCATCAAATCATTTCATTTAATACTCATAGTAAAGGGGTTGTGAAGAATGAAACAATTTAACAAAAAAAATTGAACTGACTTCAAATAACCATTGACTTATTCGGATAAAAAGCACATTGAAAAGTATAAAGCAATGAAAATACGATAATTATTTGGATTTTTTGCGGTACAATGTCATTTCCGAATATCACAAATTTACAAAATACTGCTACTGCCAGAAATATTTTGGAATCGGTGCTAAATTTTATGAGAATTCGACTTTTTGAGTTCAGCAAAATGGAATGGTCAAATTCTGAACATGGAATGGTCAAATTCTAATCAAATCTTCATGAGACCACACTGGGATTATCACTTGCTTAGGGATTATCACAATAAAAAAAGAATCATTCAAATGTATCTGATAAATATTGGAGGTACGAGTTAATATATACTGAAATACAATCTAATTGAGATTCTCCTCCCTTTTTGAAGTCAGTCAAAAAGATAATCTGCCATAATGTAGGATTTAGACCAATACTGCATTATTACGGAACTTGCATGTGCAAAATTTCAAACTTAACGCAAACAACGAAAGGGAGGTAATAAAATCGTTGTAAGAATATGAAAATAATCGTTTCATAAAAAACTACCATCGTATTAATTGTGGATTTGTCAGAAGCTTTATAAATACGTAAACATTTCTGAAACAAACGTTTTAACCGGCAAATGAAACCTTCATATCAATGAGGACTACAATTAAAAATAAAAACTATTAATTTCACTACAGTAGTCCTGAATTCTAACCAGAAAATTTCAAGATCTTAAGGAGATTGAGACATTAAGAAAACGCGAAATCAGCCACCACATCGTCCAACTGGGCGAGTGATGCTCGCGGATTGAAATTATTTTTTCTCTTTTTAATAGTAGTCCCGGCGTTTACCATTTCCTGTAACGTGGAAAATACTTTAATATAATTTTATTATTATCCTTTGTACGAAATTATGCCCTGTTTAATTAGCATATATGTTAAGTGGATACAGTACTCAGTCTCATGATAACCCCTCAATGGGTTTAAGAGATACTTAAAAATATATGCATGAAACCTTTTCGTTTTAATTTAAGTTTTTTATTTTGAATTACTTATCTATAATTAGGTAACTTTTGCCAGCAGCTTGACCTGTTTGGCGTTAAAAGAATACAAGCAACTATTTTTTCAAAGAAACTTACTTGGCAATATATCTACTTGCCAGCAAGGAAATTTATAAAAGGATTTAAAACTTTCCATAATAAACATTCGTGAAAATGAAGTTTGGGATAACACAATATTCAGTAATAAAACCTTTTATTTACAATTAAAATGATTGTCATCGTTTATATTCACTGTACTAATCCTATAAATAATAGCTCATTTGTACATGGTTTTTCTTATAAGCAGATCATATATATATATATATATATATATATATATATATATATATATATATATATATATATATATACAAAATGTTATTGAAACCCGTTGAGTCATTTAAGCGTTAAAGAAAAATAAATAAACAAATAAAAAAACAGCGTTTCACTTTTATCATATTAATAGAGATTTACTTGCACATATATTCCTTACATACTTTATGTAAAATAATGAATATTATTAAGATTATGTGATGTAGATATCAATCACACCGCCTTGTAGTTAAATAATGTCATGGGTGGCATTATAAAAATGCTTACATAACTTAACGGATAGATGGAGTTACGTTAACTCCATAACGCGATAAAATACTGTGGAATTACCTCTCAGCGTTATCAATTAAAGAACAATTTCACAAAATAATTAGCCAATGACAAATTCTTCACGCATACGCCCCTAATATTTTGTGGTATATTAATTTTTATATCAAAAACATCATTAATTTTTATATCAAAATCGAAACTAATATACTAAATGGAAAAGTATATTTATTTGTAGACAAAACTACAGCAATTTCCAAAATACTTTTTGTTTTAGATAACTCATACTTTGGGATAACCGACTAAATGTGGGAAAACTTAAGTCTGGGAATACTGCTAACACGGTGCGATATATAGAGAGACCAGCTTATTTATTAACTTATCATCCCGAGTATTCGCGCCAATATATCGACAACCTTGACGAACGATGTCATTTGGCGAACGGAGCGGACACATTTAGTGATCCCGAGGGGACGAGCAGCATAATTAAGATAATTCTACAGAGGTGAAACCGCGGGGCACAGTTAATGTGACTATTATTTGGTACTGATAGGGTTCATCATACACAATACTAGGATGGAAAGTAAAATAAACCTCTACGACGCAAGTTGTAGAAACTCATAATGGTCTCCCATTAATCAACTCTTACTTCCAGACTATATTAAAATTGTCTATGCTTAATTTCTATATCAATGAATACTAAACCTCTTTCACTGATGTACAAACTGACGTTTTCTTAATCAAGATAGTGGATGGATTTAAAAACGAAATAACTATAACTAATTCACATTTTTTTATAAGTATGCATTAACATTTAATAATAATCACAGTCTATTAATCTAATGAATCCCCGACCATTTTTTGCTTACTATAACGTATTAACTAGTTTGCCGACTGTTTACTGTTTTGGTTAGATAAAAACTATTCATAACAACACTAGAAAATTTTTTTTATTTCCAGATAAAACTTTTATTTTTAAACGTAATCAAACGACTTGTGTAAATAACTTTTAATCATATTCAAAAACACAAGTTTTTTGTTCCTTTAACGTAACTTACCAATATCATAACTTTTGGTCATTCTTTTTAACACATGGTGTGTTTGGATGATTTTCTTAACTGCTTCTTTATTAGGAATTGTTCTCTTTCAGCACACAATGTGTTTTGATGATATTCTTAAATATTAATGAAGACAATTTGAAGAGAGTTTATTTCTAAGGTTTGTTCTTTAGATTTCACAGATGTACCAACATTTATTACTTTAAGTAGCTTGTTAATTAAACTTATTTTAAAGCATTTCTTCTTTTTCTCATTTTATTTTATAATGGCGTTCATTCTGTGTACATTTCATTGCTCTGTACTCATATATATTTCACAATGTTTATAATGAACCGTTCAATCCTTTAATGTCGTTCTGGGAAGAGACATTGAGAATTTTTAATTGGGGACTTTACTATAAATACAAGTGATAGTTTAGCGTCGAAAAAGTTACTCCTCGCTACCGACAATATTTCATTCTAACCAGAGTAAAAGATTTCGTTAGTTCGAATCGTATTTCCCAAATGCAGACTCTAAATAATAAATTGCGTTCATCGAGTGCCAAAAACCAACAATTCTCATTTTTTAAATTGTGCTTAATGAAATATATTAACGATCTCGAAACATAAAATTACAGCATCACTCTAGGTCGGCAGGCTCATTTATCAGACGAATGGAATTACAGTGAAAGGCAGACCCGGCTTTATGATGCGATCGAATCGGCTGCGGACCGCCTTTTGGATAATAGTTCCTTCCGACGGTCTTCTCATAATGGAATCACGTCTTTGTTAGTTTAAACTGGAGCTCTCCGAGGCTGAGGGTGTATGTACTCCTTCGTCTACGTTTCGCATATATCACCGAACAGAAAGTCTAATCCTATCACATACATAAAGTGGAAAGTATCTTAAATAACGAGCGGAGAAATGTCGCTGCGTTGTTCGACCTTCTTTATACAGAAATGAAATTTTGTGACACCGTAATGTGATTTGTCAAGTCTAGAAGTTGACAGTTTTTCATTCTGTAAGACAGAATTTATAGGAGCATTATCTCTAGTTGAAAGTGGTATCAACTTAAGAAATTATACATCACTAGGATGATATTTTTACGTGCCTTGTAGTTCCAGCAACCACGGTAAATAAATACACGATAGCAAAGTTGTCATTTAAATTTAATACACTTTAAACAACAAAAGTCACAATTGTGTTTAATTAGACATCGAAAAAATTAAACTTTCTGCACCCGAAGACGAGAAAAATCTTTTTATAAAGTACTTTAAATTTTTCTGTAATACCTTCACTACACTACTCGCGAGGTTGATCGAAGTTAGACGAAGAGAATAGTGTAGAGATGTACTTCGATTTGTTTTGTGCAACTTCGCCTCGCCTCAGCCGACTTCCGATCGCTGTCGGTTTTTTGCGCCCGAGTCAAAGGAATTTACGAGGTGAGCGTACGGGAGATTCACAGCGACTGAGCTCCTCGTTAGGTTGCACGAGTGTGTAGTCACGTACTTCAGACTACGATCAACTTCGACGAGCACTTCGTCGAGGTAACTTCGCGAGTAGTGTAGAGGACAGTTTCATGTGAGGACAATGATATTGATCCTATTTTCCCATCCCCAAATTAAAGCAACGCAATAATTAAGACGAATTTCACAGAAACATTCGTAAATTATTTATAAAAAATCTTAAATTTTTTCCAATTTTACCAATTTACTTTATTAATTTTTATCGCACTTTATTAATCAACGTGGAAGGAGAAAACATATACTATAAAATTCATTTCAGAAATTTATTTTTTTCAAATAAAACTTCCTACTTTCTAGTAGGTACTTATGTATTTATAAAATGTGTAACAAAAGTATTTGTTTCATTTACCGTCGAACATTAAATGTCAACGAAAATCAAGAAACTTTAATATTTTGCTTATATACTTGAAACGAATGCAAATTTTTTCCACATCTTAGGCCCATTTATTTATTAAAAATATTTCTGATACACACAAACATTTTATTTTATTGAATGTGTTAATATTTTGTGTATCCCATTACAATGGTTACCGTCATATATCTAACTAAGTCAGCACTTGATGATGCTAATTAAGTTAGACGCTCTATTATTTCCCCACTTTCAGGATAGGTTTTCGAATGGAAAAAAATATCTTCCTTGTAACCTTTTCCTCATTAGTTTTTTTACAATGTAAACGGTACATATTATAAAAAAATGTACGAAATTAATCTTTCCAGCTAGTGCCTGCCACAGGTTTTATTATATTATATAAATAATACCGCATGTTATTGATGTGCATAACACCAATGATTCAAAAAAATTAAAAGCTTCAATATACACCTATTTCTCAAGTAGAGCAAAGATTCGTACATCAGCTGGCATTTTCCTTTTTTAATTCTCATTTATTTGTTATGAAACTCTTTTCTAACAACTTTGACAATTTAAAACGAATTTACCCAATTACAGTATACATTTATAAGTGTATTCCCTCGTCGAAATCGAACAAATGGGCCGACCCTGATGAATCATATCATCCATCATAAGACTGTTTCAATCACGTATAAATAAACTGATTTATAACAATTATAAAAAAAAACTAAAAAATTAATATTTGTAAAACGTAAAACAACTGTAACAAGTCGTAATTTAAAATTAAAATAGACATTTCAAAAATATTTATGGATATGACTAAAATATTCCTAAATTATAAATGGAAACTCAAGTTTATAGGTAAACTCAAGTTTATATTTGAGCTTCCAATTTATTTACGACTTCTGTTATTGTTTAAATAACTAGTTAAACTTAATAGTAATGTTTAGTTCTAGAATTATGTTTTTTTTTATCAAACCATCCTATAAGTTCAGTTGTTTCAAAAAGTATAATTTAAAGATTTACAGCCTTTGTAATGTTATTCATGTTTTTATCCTCTTTGTTTATGTTTGCTTGGACCTTAATCCAAAAAAGGTCTACTCTTATGAACTAATAATGACACAAACTTTTAATTAAGTTAAAATGTTAAATGTGTTATGTTAAGATGTCTGTGTTATGATTATATTAAATGTTATGATTATCTTAAGTTTCCTCAAGTTTCATAATTACATATACTGGACGATATATGTAATTGTAATAAAATAAAGGATATTGAAAATATTTGCGTGAATAAGTTATTAATAATAAAGATTTTTAACTTACCAATAATTGCATTTAATAAGGATCACATGATATATGGTACCATTTAGAATAAAATACCGATAATTCCAGGAGTTTAGAAGATTTGGACAGGTGTTTGAATCTGGCTGATCGGTTATTAGAGCTTGAGCTTATGCATAAAATAATCAGAAACTGGTGAATATAAATAAGTCTTGATTATTTTATGCTTCAAATATTTCAATACCATACATGTAAAGATAATAAAATTTATCTTTGCGTTAGGAACCCAATCGCATCTTCCATGGACATGGAATTAGAAATTTTACGCTTCCAAAACTCACAATTAAATGAAACTAAGTGATGTAGTATTATTTTTACTTTCTTTAAGTTCTTTACCACGACCTAGGTTTCGTTGTATTACAACATCATCAGATGGACTATTAGCAAAGATATTCAATGCTTGCAATACTGTTTATATCTTTGTCAGGGTTAAATATTAATGATATTTTATATGAAAAAGTGAATAAAAAATTATCTAATAATTTTAATAAAATTTAAAGGCTCACCTAATATATTGGAAATCAACTGAATACTTTTACTATTTTACTTCATTAAAATATCAAATTACAAAATTAATTCTATCAGAGCTTCTTGAATTTAAAATTTAAAGGAAATAAATTAATTTTCATTCTTAATGTATAGAAACAAATAAGCAAATTTCCATACTACTACAAGTTTTCCCCGATCTTTTCAAACTCTAAATATTGCGTATCAAAACTGTGTTCGTCCTAAAGTACAATGAATTTCTGATTCAATAAATCACGAAATTACCAGGACTTATTCAAAATTATCGAGATTCGAAGGCCAGTCTATTCTAAACAAATAGTGTTATTGGTAGAAATCATTACCAAGTTTGTAAGGTAATGAGTCAACATAAGCCTAAATCATCATCTACAATTGTGTGAAACTTGTGGCTTAAATCGAAACTAACATAGTTTGTGTTATTTACAAACATTCGTATTGTTAGTAATTGAATAGGTATATTTAGTTTTAATCTAGATTATTCCTTTTTGTTAATTAGAAACATATAGCTGTTTAATCTAGGTTATGTCTGCAGACGAATTAAATTTTATAAAAATTCAGAAATGGCGTGAATTCAGTAATTTTTCGCTTAATTTTTGCAAATCCAATGTTTTCACTATTTTGGATTAATATTTTTCCTTTGCAATAAATTTCCCAATAACCATATTAGCAAATCAAAAGCAATATGTTCCGCAAAATTCACCTTTCTAATTGTTGTAAAAATGTAAAATGCACTTTATTACTTATTATATAATTATCAAATTACGAAAAAAAAAACGAATTAGTGCAATAATAAAGTACACGTGTCTAAAAAAAGATCCACAAAGAAATGTTTGTGGATTTTAAGCAAACATCGGAGTTGATGCTGATCCATGATTGATTAAAAAAATACATCCAAAAAGTGAAAAAATTGGTTTTAAAAGAAGAAAGAGTCCTGATAGAAAATTTTGCCGAATTTTTACAGATTTCCTCTTGATTGGAATCAAATATTTTTAATAGACACTTTGGGGTTGAAAAAAGTAACGACAAGATGATTTCCGCGAATGTCAATTGAACAAAAAAAACAAAACCCATAATCCGTTGTTTGAAAGCTCCAGAGTTAAATCTTGAAAATCTTGATTCGAATAGATTTTTTTGTTTTTTTGTAACAATGGATGAAACTTGGATACACCATTTTAAATGAAGAAATAAAGCATATTCTGGAAAAAGCCATTTTCTCTACCTATGAAAATATTTCCAGTTGCTTCGACCGTAGGAAAAATTATGGTTCTCTATGTTCTGAGACTTGCAGAAATCTTTTTATTGACTTCATGTTGAAAACAAAAACGATAACAAGTGCCCATTATGTAGGTTTGCTCCCAAAAGTGCATGAAGCAATTAAAGAAAAAGGTTCTAGAAAATTATCATTGGGCATGGTGTTTCACCACAAGAATGCTTTAGCACATCAAATCTGACTTCGAAATTCTTGATCAGTAACCACATTCACCGAATCTAGCCCCTGGTGATTTTTGAGAGAGAGTTTTTCCCATAATCAAAGGAGCCTGTACATGAAACAAAATATGATGACGACGCTCAATTATTGTTACCGTAGGGCATTTGAAATTAATATTTTTTTAGATCCCACCTAAGAAAATCTTTTTATTTTGTAATGTGAATAATTCACAATTAAACGAAACTACGTGATATAGTATTATTTCTACTTTTTAAATTTCTTTACCACGACCTACGTTTCGTTGTATTACAACATCTTCAGGTGGGCTATTAGCAAAGATAATAGCCCACCTGAAGATGTAATACAACGAAACCTAGGTCGTGGTAAAGAAATTAGAGAAAGTAGAAATAATACTACGTCACGTAGTTTCATTTAATTGTGAACAATGAATTTCTACAAAATTAACGCCAAATATATTCAAGATGAAAATAATATTACGATTATGTAAATAAAAAAATTTTCATATTTTAATTTCTTTGTGTTAATAACGATTCTGATTCGTCCTCGTATATGTACATATATTATATATATATATATGTATATATATATATATATATATATATATATATATATATACATTAGTTGTAAATACATAAACAGATACATTGAATTCAATAAATCTATTGTACTAAACAAATATTTCCAATTACCGCTGAAATAGGCAGCTAATTTCCAGACTAAAACGCAATTCGATTCACGACTATCCACATAGTCCGATTTATGTATTTTGCTACGATAATTTAGTAATTCTAATTTACGAACATCTCGAAACAAATCCGAGTCGTCCAAAACTTATTTCGCAGCAGATGGCACAGCATTATCCTCTGTTAATAATTTATGAATAATATTTTACCGTTCGACGGTTAAAGTAAACCGAAGTCTGTAATAAAGCAAGGCCACATTTGAGTGTTTTGTTTCTATGTGACTCCGCGTTAGGGCGAGGTTACCTGATTTATTGAAGTCCTGACGTCGGCCAGGAAAGCATTAATCATTCACAAATCTGCAATAAACAACGAAAGTCGAACTGAATGATGTTGGATCACCATAAATCAAAGTTGGTTGACGTTATCGGAGACGGATTTTGTGCGGTCGTGTCTCGCTTAAGCAAATTGTTAAAATATCTTTTTTTGAACATTTACTAGTTGATGAGCGAGTTCTACTGATAAAAAATTTAAATTGAACTGAAACACTTCATACAACCTATAAATAATCATTAAAACTTCATATTAATTTCCAGCAAAATTTTCTAGCAAAAGTTTAAGTGATGTATGCAATTAAGATTGGTTTTAAACTCACATGATTCAAGTTATTTTAATAGCAGATTCTATGACTATTCGTGGTCTTCGATTATATTCTGGAGACTCACTTTGTATCCAATTATCAGTATTCGTCACAGTAATTTCCGTCTAAATCGGAATTCTATTTTTGCACATATTTTCAGAGATTTCCATTTTAATTTAAATTGGAAATATCTAACTGAAAAGTATAATTATTTTTTTAATAATGCTGGAAAAGTTTATGAAGTCTTTCTGTGCAATTATGCAAGCGTTTTATTTTGGGCATTTTTAGTTGATCTAAGAATTTGGAAATTGGTGTTTAGATATGAAATGAGTTGTAACTATTTAGAAAGTTTTTTTTTAATTAGTTACCACAAAAAAATAAGAACACGCAAAAAATATAGTAAAATAATAAAATTTTATTGTAAAAGTACAGAGCTCGTATCTCGGAATAAACCCTTTTTTCCTTTTTTCAGGCTAACACAAAACTAAAATAAATTATTATCTTTAAGACTTTCTAATAAATACGGAAACTTAAGTGTTTGAAAATGTTGAGATAAATAAAATTATTCTGAAGTATAGATTAGTGCCCAGACACCTATTTGAATTTAATTTTTTTCTGGGTTCGTATCTCGGAATAATCCCTTTTTCCTTATTTTTAAACTAACCTAAAACTAAAATCAATTATTATCTTTAAGACTTTGTTATAAATACGGACACTAAAGTGTTTCAAAATTTTTAGATGAACAGAATTATTCTTAAGTACAGATTAGTGTCTATTTTAATGTAATTTGTTTCTGCAAACTATTAGAACAAAAAAGATAAGTATTAATATGAAGCTAACGTCTGTTTCATGTAGAACTGATCATGTACATAACGTTATGTAACTTTTCCTACATTAAATATCGAGCACAAGAAACCGCAAATAAAATACCATCTTAACAGTCAATTCGGTTGTACGACGCTTTCTATGTATCTAGTGCAGATGGCGCATCTATTTCATAAACGTTATAATAAACCTTCTCTATTCCATATACAAAACAATATTTGTTATTTACTTACAGAGATTGATTGGAAGAAATCACTAACATCAAGAACACAAGGTGGATTTGACCGATCGACATTAAATGAATCCTCATATACCATATGGTGTTCCTCAACCGTACACCAAAAATCAACAAAATTCAATAATTACGTCACTGAAATAGTTTTAATTTGATTTGAAATTTGAAACAGGATATATGTAAATTCTAACACGCCGCGCTGCTTTGTGCGGACAAAAACAACCGCGCGCTGTCGCCGTATCATAAACATTTGCAAATGTTATTTTACGTTTTGTTTATATTAAAATTGCATTTAATTTGTAACTATTTTTTTTATTTTGGAGTGATGCTTATTTCACTATTTTAAAGTATTTATGACAACTAGGTTTTCTATAGGTTATATATATAGGTATATAGGTTATATAAATATATATTTTCTATATCTAGGTATTTATGACAAATTGGTTTTCAATTAATGTCGAACGGGGAAATCCACATGTTATACCAAATCTTATGCAAACACCTACGTCCCCATAAAATAAATTTTATAGTTTTGAATTATAGAAAATAGGCGGATAGAGTGACATTATTCATTTTACCCATTTTATTGATATTGTAGAAACAATTAATTTAAAAGGACCTGTACAATTTGTAAAATATGACGTCTGGAAACCATGATTCAGTTTATGTACATACGAGGAGTGGGAGAATCGAAAATGCCTAAGGGAATATCGGAATGAAACAAATAATATTAACGCTAATCAATGTTTAGTCATCAACAATTATATTTTGTTCATTAAATTACAAAATAAACAGAAATTGTAACTAAAAATGAAGTGACGCATAATTTTTGTCCTTTAAAAAATAAAAAACTGAGCAAGAAATATTTAACACTGCCAAAATGTCTTATGAGTAATGATTTTGAGGCGAAATCTGATTAACGAACATCGATTTTTCGTTATTAAAAGAAATAAACTGAATGTTTCCTAAAGAGGCGCCTATAAAGGTTATTTAGATTATTTAAGATTGAATTAATACCGTCCTCAAATAGTCAATTCCATTTTAGTTAAAAGATTATATTGTTAAGTCGAGTAGAGCTTGCACTACAGAGGTACGGAACCGTAATAGAAAACATATTAAGCCACATGAAAAAATTTAAAAATACGCATATTATTTTTAAATGTGTAAATATATTACATAGTATATTTTTGCAAACTCAAAAATATCGGGAATTTAAAAAAAAACTATACTATTTAGAATCGTTGTTATATTTTTCCAGTAAATTTTAGGTAAATTTATAGTACCGCAGTTTTCGTGACTGACTTCAGTAGTTTCAAAGATAGGGGTACGGATTTCAAAAATATTTTTTGAAGTATCTCATCTCAATTTCTAATTCTTCTTTAATTTTATGAAAAAAATTAATTTAAGTAAATATATTTCAATAACAAAATATATATGGTTTAATGTGCTTTGTCATCATACCAAATTTCCAATATTTGCATTAAACAATTTTTCAAATAAAAAATTGTGAACATTTCGCCAATACCTTAAATAAAATTTAAAATAAAATGGTTTTAGAATACTTACTAGCTTGCTTTGTTAAGTAATACGCACACAATATTAAACAAAAAATTATATTTTATTTTTGCCCCCCCCCCCCCCCGTAAAATGTCAGTAAATTTTTTTTAATGTCAGTTACTAATATATATATATATATATATATATATAAACACAACGTACATTTACAATAACAGTATTCTAAATCTCGGACACATCCTAATAATTATAATTAAAAAGAAAACAAATATAGTAACGCAGGTATCTCTATGCTTACCTTAAATAAATTTTTAAAAAAATGGTTTTAGAATACTTACTAGCTTGCTCTGTTAAGTAATACCCACACAATATTAAACAAAAAATTCTATTATATTTTTGCCCCCAAAATGTCAGTAAATTTTGTTTAATGTCAGTTACTGAAATATATATATATATACACACAACGTACATTTACAATAACAGGTTCTAAATCTCGGACACATCCTAATAATTACAATTAAAAAGAGAACAAATATGGTATATAAATACGATAACCATATCAGTGTTTAAGATTATGCCGTTCCACCTTCAGTTAAATATAAGGTATTACTTTTGTTATCTAACATATCTGACGACAACGAGTACAACCTACATCCAAATCGCCTTATTCGTTTAAAACTTAAATATACAAAACCTTATGCGATAAAACATGAATATACAAAACCTCATACGGTAAAACGTGAATATACAAAACCCCATTCCGATACAAAATAAATGATAACAAGTAAATCCATACGTACATTCAAATAATGTATTTGCCCATTAACGTCTAGGCTAATGAAGTCTGCCGCACAGAGTTTTAACCAAATCCATTGGCAGTCGATATCCATATTCATAATCAGATATGGAATACGTGCACACACTTCGTCCTCGCATTATGCCGTATCAGATGGAGGGGTGACTCGATTCGAATATGAGCTTCGCCATAAATTTATATTAAAGCTCCGTCAACTAATGAAATGCAGAGGGCGCGCGTGTCGCGTGCCGCCGCCGGATATTAGAGCCTCGCGTCGAACGGAAACCGACTCGGCCACTGAAAGGCTTTCGATTTTACAATTCAAATCGTGCCAGTGAGGAGCTTTTTGATTAGTGACAACTTGGTAATAGTGTCCGTGCTGCGATTGGAAAGTATTCTTTGTGTTATTTGTAGTCATCAGCCTTGAATACGATGTGAACTTTGTCACTGTTTCTGTTGATCAAATACAGAAACGGTGTTGCCAAAACTTTTATGTATATTTGTTTGTAGCCCGAGATAATTTTCCAACAACTCATTTAGCGATTATGCTGAAATTTGATAAGGGCACACAATTTAGAGAAAAAAAACAGATTACGAAATCAAATTCAAGGAAAAGGGATTTTTGTTTGCGACGAAAAGCTTCAATAAGCTTATATTAGAAATGTAGATGTAGAAACTAATAAAAATGACTAGGGTACAAAGCATGTTTAAACGTGAGAGTATTTATTCCAAATTCTCCACCGGCTCGTCTTCATCTGGGAAAAATTTATCACGAGTATAAGAGTAAAGGAAACTGTATTTTACTACTACTTTAGAAACTATATTTTTTTGATAAAAATCAGTGCATTTCTATTAATCAATAATGCAGTCAAGTGTAACATGGTAACGTGTATTAAGGATTAACCAAGTAATTTCTGAATTATTAGCTAATAAACAATCCCACTTAAGCATTTAAATCATTAATTATATTAACAATATTGTTACTAACGAAACGAGGATCATTTCTTTGGGTCTGTAATAAATAATAAATAAACAGAAAATCAGACCGATGATAGCCAATAAAAACGAAAGAAAACCAATTTTCTGAATGAGTAGTTAATTTTTAATTGTAATATTTTGTTTTTTCATATGATTACCCGCATCTAATATATCTGTCTGGCTCATAAATCAGCATTGACATGTATAGATTTGTATGTATCGTTATTTTTTCAACGAAAACTATCTTCCCATTTTCCCATACACACAAAAGGAAATGTGAAAAATTCTGCCCCCAAAATATATGGGAGAATCGCTCGCTTTTAATTTTAAGCTTCACGGGGAATAGCTCGCTTCTTTCTTTTATGTGTGTGGGAGAATTATAAATTCTTTCTTCCATATGTATGAAAGAAATATTAGAATCTCCTTTTATGTATATGGGAGAGTCGGTCGGATTTTCCTTTTATGTGTATGGGAGAATTTTGCAAATCGTCCATCCATATGTATGAATAAATTGTTTTTGTGTACTCGCTCGCTTTTTCTTTTTCGAGTCTGGAAAAATTTTCAAATCTCTAATATGAGAATCTTTTATATGTGTGACAGAAATGCTGGAATCTTCTTTTATGTACATGGGAGAATCGCTCGCCTTTTCCTTTTATGTGTATGAGATAATTTCTCGAGTCTTCCTTACATATATATTAAAGAAATACTAGGTTCTTCCTTTTATATGCATATGAGAATTTTTCATATCTGTCGTATGAAACGTATGAGAGAATTGCTAAAATCTTAATTTTACATGTATGGCTGAATCGTCCACCTTTTCCTTTGTACGTGCATGGGAGAAATCTAGAATCTTCTGTGCATGAGAAAAATCCTAGAATCTTTCTAAGAAAACTCTTCAACAATCCACACAATAGCATATCACTAGAAGAATCATAGCGCTTGAAAAACATGCTACGTGGATCGTACATCGACGAAGCCGAAGAAAGGCCGCATAATAGTTAATCTACGTCAATCAAAAATGTTCACTACAGTAATCCCTGACGAATGAACAACATTACATTAATCGGTCAAACGGTTTTGGAGAAAAATGGGAGCATTCGTTTGTAACAAAATTTTGCAGCATCCCTTGGCGATCTAACACCATAACACCAATCTAAGAACTGTCGCCGATTAGTCCCGAATGTCCCGAACTCTTTATGTATATGGGAGAATTAGTTTTTTCTTTTATGTGTATGGAACAATTTCACGAATCTTCCATCCATATGAATGAAAAAAATGCTGGCACATAAGAAAAAATAATAAGATAAAAAGTATTTATATGTAAGTATAAAGCTAAACAAATAACCACAACCGTTTAAATACCAGTTACTATATTAGTCCATCTTCTATTAGTATATTTATGTTTGTTCGTGCTTAAAAAATTTTTTAATTTACTAAATATATTTGGAAGAGTTTTTAACTTTTATATTTATTAGAATCTAGAAAAAAACTTGCATTTTGATGTCAAAAAAATTTTAAATTAAGAAAATTCGTAGATTCATTAGGGATCACGATACGACTATGCAATGCTTACATGTCTCACAGTCATTAACAATTGTTTAATAACTTTATGACAACACTTAAAATTCCCTCACCACAAGTAATTAATAAACACGTGCGTAAATATATGTTAATATAAGATAATCTAACAAATAAGGCCAGAATAATAACTGCCTGTCTAAAATGGAGATCACTAACCGGAGTGTTATGTGACGCTAGAATGCCCATTAAACTCAAAGGTCAAGTTTACAAGCAAGCTGTATGATTGATGTATGGGTCGGAATGTTGGACGATGAGAAAGGTGGAATAACAAAAGATGCACGTCACAGAAATGAAAATGCTGCGTTGGGACGTAGGAGTTACAAGACTGGACAGAATAAAAAATGAGTACATTAGAGGAGCGTTTAAAGTTGCAAAAATTGAGGAACAACTGAGGGAAAATCGCCTGCGTTAATACGGGCACCTTATGTGGCGCAACGGAAATCATATGACCAAGGCAGTGTTAAAAATAAAAGAAAGAAAGAGATGCCGAAGTCAAGCTGCTGCCAACTGGGAGAGCATTATAGAAAGAGATCTTAAAATTATGAATTTAAACTTTATGACAACACAGCATAGACTGTTGTAGCGAAAATGTGCGAGGAAAGTTGATCCCAAATGAGTGTTATGTCAGCAATTTACGTGTAGTCTATATTTAACTAATTCGATTTCAATACACTGTTTTCTCCAACCAACAGCATTGACAATGGTTTCAATATTAATATTCTGAATTTAATTCACAAATTAAGTAATACGAAACGTATGCACTATAAAATTTTAATAGAAGCAATTAACTGTAAAATCAGCAAGTTACTAATTGCCTCTTAAATTTAGATGTAGGAAAAAACATTGT
Source organism: Druceiella hillmani (assembly GCA_039881145.1). NCBI lineage: Eukaryota > Metazoa > Arthropoda > Insecta > Lepidoptera > Hepialidae > Druceiella > Druceiella hillmani. The sequence continues at coordinate 13,942,278 of JAYKKI010000001.1, forward strand.
CGATATCGTTATTTATTCATATGTAAATCGACAACGATTAACTTGTCGACTCACATGTAAGTTAAATCTAACTCGAGAAATGAAGAAATTGAATACAACGTAATTACATGAACAAATGCTTTGCACATGGCAAATGCTCGGAATTCACTGACCGCCGCGCTTCTTCCTTGCGGTTAATAAGACGAGATCGTTTAGTAGACATCATACATATTAGATCATTTAACAACTAATAACACGAAATCCTTTAGTGCATTAATCAGTTAAGTAATACAGTGATACTGCTAATAAGAAAAGATATCTTTAAATACTAATAAATTCTAGACGTTGTGGCAAATACTCGGAATTCACTGACCGCCACGCTTCTTCCTTACGGTTAATATGACGAGATCGTTTGATAGACATCACACATATATCATGAGATAACATCATTAGATCATTTAACAACTAATAACACGAAATCCTTAGGTGCATTAATTAGTTAAGCAATACAGTGATACGGTTAACAAGAAGAGATCTCGTTAAATACTAATGAACTAGCGTGACCCGTGCGAAGTCTTCGCATTATATGAATTTGTGTGGTAGATTATAAATATTTACACATGAGAAAATGAACTCACAGCTGTCATATTAGTTACAACAGAGTGTTCAGAGTCAATTTAATAAATCAAAATTGATTGTAGGTATTCAATTCATTTCTAATTTTGCACACTGCTTATTACGTTTTTATTCCATTATGAAGCTCAAATGACAGATCAAACAAATATTTTACTAAAATTGACATATAGAATCGCAAGTATCAAAAGCATTGAGCGAAAGCGCCACTTTATTTATACGTGAGTGGATTAGAAATTAAACAAAAATTTTACCGACCGTCAATCATATTGACGTTGAGCCGTTAGATGGCAGCATTGCTGTTTTGGGTATATGATTTTAATAATTAATTAATTTGCAAAAACAATGGCAATAATAAATTTTTAGTTGTGGATGCCGGTAGAGCAAGCAATTATCTATAAAATGATATATAATTTATGTGGATTAGTTGTGAGGTTTTTTCTAAAAAGGGAGAGTAACATCTTAACCTTAGCGTATTAATATATATGATGATGATGATTCTGTACATCGTACTTTGACTTACACATGACGGTTTTATAGACCTTATGAATCCCAAGGAAACAAAAAAATTATATCTCCCTCCCTCTTTATTTTCCTGACTCATTACTGTAGCTATAGAATTTTCATATCAAGACAAACGACGCCTTCATAGATCTTAAGAATACCCACGATGTGATAAATTAACAAAAATCAAGGAAGGTACAATTAATATAGGAAACGGAGTCGATGGTAACTCAATCTGGACTCATCTCATAATCTCAATATAAAGACAATAGACAATATCCGTATCAAAATCGACAAGTTACTGATACCGACGTCTCAGATTAACATAACAAGATAGATTAGACAGGGGTATTCCATGTCGCCCTTTTATTCATGGACAGCTGTGTGAATAAAATTGGAAGAGAGACTGGTGAACAAAAATATGATATGTGTGAATATTGTAAAATATAAATTTATGATTGTTGAAGAATTAAAATATGACAGTGCATATTAGAAATTTTGACAATGTATCTATTAACGTTCAAGCCGGTAATTTGTTATCATTACATAACTGTGAAAATGATAAAAACATTCAAATTCGAAACTTCAATTAAATAATGTAAAGAGGAACTAAGTATTGTTGATATTATAGAACTCAAAAACTATTATGCCAAATAATTTATTAATCTAACATTTATTAGCATAGCAAGCATATAGAAATAGCATAATGGCAAGTTAGTAATGTTAAATATTTTCGAGGTATTTCTGATTCATCTACTTCTAAACTATTATCAAAAATAAACAAAAAAAATAAAAAATCATAATGACAAGTTAATGACAATAAACAAAAAAATAAAAAGCATAATGACAATAAATAAAAAAAATAAAAAAGCATAATGACAAAAAAAAATAAAAAAGCAAAAAAAATAAAAAAGCATAATGACAAAAAATAGCATAATGACAAGTTAGTAATGTTAAATATTTTCGAGGTATTTCTGATTCATCTGCCTTTAAACTATTATCAAAAATAAACAAAAAGAAAATAAAAAAGTTCATCTAAAAGCATTGAAGCCTGTCTTAAAGGAATCTCTTCTCCCTATACGTAGTTCTTGTTAAAAAAAATTTACTATAAAACATAATTTAACTCTACTATATACTTGTATTCAAGAGATTATTTTTTACCCAGTTCGTAATATTTATTATCTGTACTTCAAGTAAAGCTTCTAACATTGGATGATTATAACTTCTTGTTCTCTCTCTCTCTCTCTATATATATATATATATATATATATATATATATATATATATATATATAGATGTCACTTTTATCATAGCTATGTTTCTCTCTGCCATTTTCGTGCATTTATTATCAGATTATTTGTTTTAAAGTTACCTCGCATTGTGATATTCACTTTATCTAAATAATATTAACATAAAATTTTTATAACATACGTGCCACTAAATATATTGGATATTTATTTTAATCTGCATTTATTACACCATTTATATTTTTAATTAATATAACACGAAATTGTTTTTCTTCTGAGAAGGATCCACCAAAATATTTAATTTTGACAGCTGTCAGATTGAAATCCGTAATAATTTTGTGATTAGAAAATTTTATATATGAGGATGAAAGTTACTTGATATAAAAATAATTAGGTAAATACAAAAATCATCAATTTCGTATTTCACTGATAAAACGATCAGAACCTATGGATTTCACGTCCGATAGAGCTAAGAATTTGAAATATGGCTTATATCTAATATTTAGGATAATAAAGAAAAAACTGAAAATTGTTGGCTAAAAATAAAAATAAAGTTTATGTCAGTATACTGAATAATAAAAAAGTCTAATGAATAAAAAAGGTAAAATTCAACCATAGGTTCGTACAAGAATTGTATCCTTTTAAAACTAAGTTTGGGATTATTAATAGAAACTACATACCTTAGTATGACACATGCAAGAATGGCGTATGCTAATAAATTATTTAAATAAATACAATCAAACATCTTCACTGCAAACAAAATAATCTGAGCTTAGTCAGACAAAAAACACGCCTTAAAGCTTAGTCACACAAGAAATCACGCCTTAAAGCTTAGTCACACAAGAAACACGCTTAGCCACACAAGAAACACGCTTAGCCACACGAGAAACACGCTTAGCCACACAAGAAACACGCTTGGTCACACAAGAAAACACGCCTTAAAGCTTAGTCACACACGAAACACGCTTAGCCACACAAGAAACACGCTTAGTCGCACAAGAAACGCCTTAAAGTTATTGGGATGGAAATTAATTAAATAAATGCAATCAAACATCTTCACTGCAGAAAAAGCAAGAAAACAGCGTATATAAAATATATATGGCATATGTTTTCTTGTGTAACCAAGCTTAGGTTGCTTTTTCTGCGGTGATGATGTTTGATTGCATTTATTTAATAACTTTAAGGCGCAAAAATCGAACTATTGCTAAATACAAACTATATGAAACGACCTACCCACATGATTTTCCATACATACAATTTAAAAATGCCCTAATAAAAATGTTAAAACCGTGAATATGTAATGCGACCAACTATAAACGAAAGGAAGAGTTAAATATTGGAACAGTACAAATTGTGGAAACTCAACGAGAAAAAGAAAAATCCGATCAAAAAGAATACTGTGAAAAGAAGCGAGTTCATCTTTGTAAAGTTACCCGTAAGAAGTAGTGAGATAAAATGTCTTGCAGACCTTGGCTAGAGAAGTGTGGATGATAGAGTTGGAGCATGGTGTCTACATTTATTGAATATTAAATTGAACTCACAATATATATATATATATATATATATATATATATATATATATATATATATATATATATATATATATATATATATAATGAATATTAAATTGTCACAACGTTGAACTTTGCTGCAGTGAGTAGTTTTCAGATATTTATTGTTGTAAAAATCAGATTTATGTAAAGAAAATTCTAATATTTTGATTTATCTCATCATGAGACGAAACGACATAGAGACGGAACTTATATTTAACTATTTCATAACGACTCGTATAAATATACCAAAATCACTTTTTTATATTTATTTTTTCCAAACTTTTATGCATACGAGATAAATTCATCGTTAATATAAGTAAACATCGCTCACAAACACAAGGCCATAGTATACAAACATACTATACTACCCAAGAACGGCCCATACTTATTGAGAGAAACACCTTCAAAGCAATTTATTAATTAAGTCGTAATCATTTTCATGGCCGTTTAAGTAAAACCGCAACAGCCGAAACCGACAGACAGGTCTCACCATCCTCATAGCATAACAATCGATTTAATTTCTCCTCAAGCCCAAACAATAATTATAATAAAACTCCTCGTAACAATGTGCGCCTCATTTGAACGCGCGTGCCTCCCCACTCCCCCTCCCCCTCCCTTCTCTAACAAAAGTTGCCAAGCATTGGAGTTATTAATCTCGCAAAACAACATTAATTAAACGATACTTTGAGGGCACACAACAGGTCGCCCTTAATTAATTCTGATATTCAGACAATAAGCATTTGCGGGCCCGATAGCGAGCCGCACGTCCGTATTACCGCTGTCAGGCGCACTTTCTTACAATAACTTCGTGTCTATTACACCTTTCAAGTATAAAACTTCAAAATGAAGATTAAAAAATTCAAATTGATAAATTTTTCATAATTACATTCTTTCAAGCTTAGAACTTGTCTGAGTTGTATGCACCGATCAAAACAAATAACGCTGATAGAAGCAAATCAGGATTGCGAAATAAATTGGAAAAAAAATGTTTTCAGTTTTATGGCTAAATTAGATTTTACCCGCGACTTTTCAAACGTAGATTTTTTTGTTATACGAGAGAGTTTTTCTAAGGTAATAATGTTTTGATCTCAGAAGTTTGCTTGACCGAAATACAAATGTGTAGTTTCTATTGCAATGATTTCATGCAGATGTTGGCCAAGTTTCTAAGGTGTAAGACTGCAAAATTTCATGAAAATTGGTCCAGTAGTTGTTGCGTAATGCGCGCACAGATATGTGTATTTATATATCTTGCAATCATTATATATGTATTTATATATCTTGCAATCATTATATATGTATTTATATATCTTGCAATCAACCAAAATAAAACTAATATATATAACCTGTGCCAATCAGAGCAGCCCTTATTTTGAAATTGGTTATTACAAATTTGAAGCCGTTAGCAACTTTAATCAGAATAACTTAGGATCAGAAGTTAATACTCTCAATGATATCGTGCCTGAGATCCGTAGTAGAGTCACGACAGCTGCCGCTAAACATCATAATGTTTTTTCGGTCTTAAAAAGTACTTGAAATCTAGCTTCACCAATAGGAAAACAAAGATTCTGAATGACAAAAGCTTAATTAGACCCATTCTTAACTACTTGCTAAGACATGGACAATGACATAAAAAGTTAAACATACTATTTCTGTTTTTGAAAGAAAGATTTTAAGAAGTATTTTTGGTGGTCTAAAATGTAACAATATCTGGAGAAGATGAACTAACTGTGACATTATAAATTATTTAAAAAACCGGATGTAGTCAATTACATCGCAATTCAGAGAATAAAATGAACAGGGCATTTAAGCAAAATCTATCTACTATCAGGAAAATTTTATTAAGCGTCGTGGATGAATGAAATTACATTATTAAATTTTTCCAAAATATCAAAACTTTAGTAAGTGCCGACATGCATGTATTATAGTTTAATTTACGAGTAAATTTTATTTTGATATTACAATGTCCCACAGCAGTATTATAAAGAGAACAGAACGGCATAGTAACTGCTAAAGTTTCATATACACATAATTTCTTTCAGAGTCATAAACAATAATAAAACCAAAAATAAAAAACACTTTAGTAAAAGTTCATCGACCTCGGTCACTCTCTGTATGAATGGTTACTTATTCGAAACAATTACATAATTTCAGTTAAGTGTTAAGCTTTCTACAGTATAAAAAATTAATTCAATAAGCAGAAAAAAAATAAGTTTTAATCCAGTCTGCAAGGTATATTCTTCTACTTGAAAAACAAAATGAGTCATAAGAAGCTAATGCCATCTATCGGATACATCATATACTATTTTAAAAAGGATGCATACTCGGCGGAAAAGCGTACGCCCAGATGATTTCCCGATTTGATAAACATTATTTTATGCTATTCAATTAGGAAAATAAAAAAACTGGCAAGTTCGAGTAGAAGTCACACTATAAGTGTACATCACTATATCTAAACTCTTTTAAACCTTTAGGGTTAAGTAGTATCTATATATTAATACGTGAAGGGAAAACGTTTTACCACTTTTTAAGCATATTGAACTTTTGACCACTTTTAAAGCATATTGCACGCACAGAAGTGTAAGGTTCGACATAATTAAAATTTATATGGAGAAGGTAGTGCAAAAAGTCAAAACTGATATATAATGTGTGTTACAAATACATTAAATTATATAATACAAATACATTAAAAGATTAATTGTTTACAGTCAACAATAAAACAATCATAAATGTAAACAACGTTCATATTGTCAATATCAAACACATAATGGTATGTGGTCAAACAGTCGCACAGAGTAGAAATTGTCGCCAAAGAACTTTAAAATGTCAGATTGACTGAATGTATTCTGAATAATTTATTGAATTACGATCGAATTTCGTCCACTGGATGACCACTAGTTTCTATTAAACTATTTAAAAATATTAATTTTTCAAAACATAAATATGTCGCCTGTTATGTCTTTCATACGGATAAAAACATCATGTATATTTAATTAATATTATTTCACACCATATAAATATATTGCCTATGATATCTTTCACTAACATAATAAATATATGTTTTATAATACAAAGTTATCAACTGCAAAACAGTTGATTTAAGTTACATGTATGAAGTTTCTATGTACTTTTTACAGGCCCTAATGACATGTAGCATAAGTTGGTCGACTATTACCCGTAAACTAGCCTAAACTAGTTCTGCTAGTTCCCTTTTAATTTCATTACATATATTATAATTTTTAAAAACTTTCCAGTTATTCAAAAATAGCAGTTTAACTGATAGAGGTGAGGATAACTCCAAAAAACTCCGTAACTCCAAAAAAGATTACAACGATAATGCTTAATATTTCGTAAAGAAATATCTGTATCGATAAAGTATTCATTACTTTTCTCCAATATTTTTGAAAATTCCTATTCAATGATATACAATAGGGTATGTGAAACAATTTTTTTTGACTGTTGACTGTTTGACTGTTTTGATAACCTACAATTCAATATACCTTAACGTTCATTATTTTTATTTTAAAATGAATACTTCGTGTTATTAACAGAAATGCTAATTTAAAGTCGTGTTATTCTTTTCTTTACTACTATTAAATTAACGAGATACTTTCAAAATTTATCATTTCTTTACAACAACTTGGAAACTTTAAATACTACAAAATGTGATAAACAAGGAACTGACAAGTAAACGGAAATTTAAGAATTTGTCTAAGTATCTCGAATCCTTAAACTTTTTAACAGAACGTCTGTACCAAAATCTATTAAACTCAACGTTTTCTAAGAATTAATAACACTTTTCAAATCTCCCAACAGTAACAAATTAACACGCGACATAAATAAACACAGTGACTGCGTCGAACGTCTTCACGGTCATTAATTTCGCAGCTTTTGTTAAAAGGCACAACGGATCCAAATGACGTATTAAAATCGATCGTTTAGCGTCAAATTCGATTTCGCAGCGAAGTTTGTTTAGGCGCGCGACTCCTTTCATCGCGAGACGAGCTCGGTGGCGGCGGGCCTCTTTAAACACTAATTATAATTCAATTTTTGTTCGTGACACGACAGATTTGTTAAGTCTTGTTACATAATGAACCGTTTTGCAATCTTAAAATTTAAACAACAATTAATTAATTTCTGTGTTTACGCTTATTTCCACACTTGCCACGTGATGTTTATGTGTATTGAATGTATGGAAAGATATACTTCAAATAAATGAATGTATAGAAAGATATACTTCAAGTGAGGGTTTAAAAAAATATGTACAGCCTAGATGGATAGCCTAGCTTTCTTCCATCTGAACTGTACGCCGTTTATTTTTTTTTTATTTATTTCTTAAAGACCCTATGTCCAACTTACAAATTTATTCAAAGCGCTGGACATGTAGAAGTACTCTAAAAAAATGGTAATAAAGTTTACCAAAACAATAACTTATAACAGAGAAATAATTTGAATAAACATAACTATATCTAGTGATTAATTATGAACCGCCAAGTATATCTATAACCAGATCCCTAAATCGGACAACGGAGCGGAAAAGAATATCAATACCGGGCATATCTTGTAATCTGCATTGAACAATGTTAATGCATGAAAGTCAGGTGACATGTATAGAATGTCAGGTGAAATCTGCAAAAAATCAGGTGAACTCTGTAGAAAGTCAGGCAAGCTTTGCAGAAAGTCAGGTGAATTCTGTAGAAAGTCCGGTGGACTATGTAGAAAGTCAGGTGAACTCTACAGAAAGTAGGGTGTGCTCTACGGAAAATCAGATGAACTCTGTAGAAAGTTAGGTGAACTCTGCAGACAATTAGGTGAACTCTGCAGAAAATCAGATGAATTCTGCATATCTTACATTGTCCTCTCATCTAAAAGCCAGGTGTACAAAGTGCTAATAAACTCAAGATTTAGGGCTTGTAAACATAATTATATAATCATTAAAAAATGCATGATCAAAAGGAATTCACATCGGAATTGAAGAAAATTACACCCGACCACGTATATTATACAATTTGAAGTGAATAACAAGTATAATACTCATATATTTTATAATACAAAAACCTATCGCACCTTTTAAATATTTTCGTCGCTATGAATATATAAGTAGCTGCCATACGTAAATAAGTGGCTTCACTTGGAGACCAAACCCATGAATTAATGGTTCAAACAAAGTCAAGATATATTCGGTGTCGAATGCCATATAACAAATCATAGTACTCTGGCAGATTTATGATATTACTGTAATATAACTGTGCACAAGGCGGACATGTAAACGGAAGTACGTCATCATTGCACATTTGTTCAAAATAAATGTAGCTTATTGTTTAACCTCCAATGGCACACTGAGTCGATATCATGTTAGACCAGCTCACTATGAGACTGGATATTGATGTCTAATAAGAATTATATACCATCAGCAAACAAAAGGCGACATCATTCATCGTAATGAAGATGATAATATTAGTCTATTTCAAGCTCTAGAAGAACAACAAATAGTCGCAAGAGAAAAGTTTTGTTTTTATAAATCCGAACCAGCTATTTATTACAACAGAGCTTTTGCCTATTAGAAATTTTTTAAATTTTAATTTATAATCTTAACGGTTACCCTGTTAATACTCAACTGAATGTCTCAGCGCCGAATCCAAACTTTAAACTCGAATATCTCGGCAAGCAACAGGGGAGTGGTGTTCGATAATTTATTAGCGTGGATTTTTTTAGTCACTATGTCGCAGTGGTCTGGCGTACACCGCTATTATGCTATGTAAGCGTATTTTTGCAACGGTTTTTCTGTTAATGATACACAACACAAGTTTGTAATCATTTTGATATCCGGCGTTTTAATGATAGGCCAAGTGTTTAGTTAATCAAGTTGTAGATAGAAAAGTTTAGAGCGTCAGAATGTACACTGAATCATTCAAGTGGACCTAAAAATAGACCAATTGAACACATTAACGGCCCCACTGCTGCGGTCAAAGAGTATCCACAAAGATCAATTAGAAAACATGCTGCCTCTCTGAATACTTTAGAACACATACTGCCTCTTTGAATTTCGTTCAAGTCTTCAAAGAATTTTGGCTTTAGACTTAAAATTACATGCCTATAAAATACAGATCGTTCAAAAAATGAAAACTGAAGACTACAATAAGCGGAAAATTTGAAGACTACAAATGTCAGAAAGTGTTAAAGATTTTTTCAGTGGGAAATGAGATTGAATCACATTTTCATCGTTAAGGGTTACTTAAATCGTCAAAATTGACATTACTGGTCATCCAACAATCCAAAAAAAGCATCAGAAAGCTTTACATAACCCAAAAGTTACGGTATGGTGCGAATATCGTCTAAAAAAATCATCGGGCCATTTTTCTTCGCGAATGATCGCGGTGCAACAATTACAATGATGAGCGAACGGTATATCGAAATGATTAACAATTGCTTTTATCGCAGCTATAAGAGGAGGCTGTTAACGAGGAGGTTACAAGAGGAGGGTGTGTGGCACCTACAAGAGGAGGATGTGGACAAGGAGGAGTTAGATGTGTGTCTTCAGCAAGGTGGGACCACTGCCCACACAGCCAAAGTCTCCATGGACACAATTAGCGCGCTATTTCCGGAAAAGTCATAAACCGATTTGGTGGCATAATTTGGCCACCCAGATCGCCTGACTTAACCCCAGCTGACTTTTTTCTATGGGGCTATCTCAACGCAAGAACTTATGAGACTCCTCTTATGAATTTGGAGTAGCTGAAAGCTAAAGTAACGGAAGAAGAGAGAGCCATCTCAGTCAACGTTCTGCGGTACGTCATTGCAAGCTCGCGCTTATGCTTTGAGGAGTGCGGTCGCCTTGATGGAAAACATCTTGATATTCCATACATAAAATCCGCACAAATGTACGGTGTAGATTTTTTTATTATTATTTAAAGTATAAATTCCGCGCTGATACACTTTTTATATATTTCTTTCCATTTCGATTTTTATTCTACTGAAACACTCCCTTTTATATATTTCTAGTATAAAATTTAAATTTATTCGTTGTAACAAAGTCAGTCTTACTTAAATACACGATAGGTTTGTAAACCGGTAACCATCTACAATAGATACGTATGTATATATATATATATATATATATATATATATATATATATATATATATAATTATATCCTGCCTTTGTATGTTTCATATTTATACTTACCTACCTATCTATTTGGTTAATTTCTTGTTTACATTAATACTAGTGAAACGAGTCCATGCTCGACGAGTTTACTCGTCATCAGTGAAAAGTTCCTGTGATCACCTCCCGATTCCATCTCGATACCCTGATATTGCTTAAGGACAAATTTATACCGCCCTAATTAGCGTCAAAACTTAATTCACTTTATTTCGAAATTATCAATACACCTTTATATCCCAACCGGATTACAGCACCTGTTTTGTACATTTTTTAGCTGTTCTATGATACACCTTCAATATTCTGCAGCACGAGTACTGAGAAGTAGGAACCCAGAACTTAATAAAAAATGTCTATTTGAGACTTACAAAAATAATTTAAAAACAGCAGATCCTCAAATCTAAATGTTTAAGCAGATAGTATCCCAACAACGTTAATATTAAGAAGTTTCAAACCAATTTATTAGTAGAGACTCAGCTTGAGACTAAACATTCTGTTTTAGAAACATAAAATCCTTAAATTTTACGATTCAGGCCAGCAAAACCCTACAGCATTAGGACTGAGGAGTTACAACCCGGAGTTCAATACCAGAGTTTTTGTTTGAGATCCACAATACTAATTTAAAACAGCTGATCTTCAAGTTTCAGGACTCAAGCTCACTCATAGCGTCAAGACTTAGAGTTGGAACCCGAAATTCTCTCTTACGGTCCACAAATGATCATCATGAGTTAAGAGTTTGGGAGTTCAATACCAGAGTTTTTGCTTTAGATCCACAATACTAATTTAAAATAGCTGATCTTCAAGTTTCAGGACTCAAGCTCACTCATAGCGTCAACACTTAGAGTTGGAACCCGAAATTCTCTCTTACGGTCCACAAATGATCATAATGAGTTAATAGTTTGGAACTCGAAGTTCAATGACGAAGTCTCTGTTTAAGACTCACAATACTAACTTAAAAACGGCAGATCCTCAAGTATCACGATTTAAGCAAGCAGTACCCCCACAACGTCAATAGTGAGGAATTGAAATCCATAGTTGAGTGAGAGAGCTTCTGCTTAAGACCCACAATATTAATTTATAAACAGCAATCCTCAAATTTCGTCGTTTAGGCTGGAAATACTCTTGCAGCATCAGAATTGATGAGTTCTGAAGTTCAATGACAGAATCCCTATTCGAAACACATAATAACATTTTAAAAACAGCAAATCCTTTCGAGTTTAGAAAAGTCTCACAGTTTAGAAGGACAGTACCTCTGCAGCACCAGGACTGCAGAGCTGGAACTTGAAATTTAATGACAGAGTCTCTCCTTTAAATATGTTGTATGTTCCCGTATATGCTTACCTGCCTATTTTCTTGCTACGTCAAACTAATCCAAACTCGATGAGTTTGCTCCTCATCACTGAAGAGTTTCTGTCTCCACTTTCCGGCCCCACCTGATTTTACTATAGAGTAAATTTATATCGCTCTTTGTTTAGTCTTATTAGATGATCATTAGACTTACATCATCGAAACTCAATCGCGGCACCTGTGCTTTTCAATGTAGAGGAATTCTATGATATATCTTCAATTTCCATGGTCAGATCCTAACCAAAGTTGATGAGACCATAATGAGAGTATACCTTCCCAAATAAAAAAATTATTACACAATTTTATATAAGATAACATAAGTTAAAAAAATGATACGAATTGACAACTTCCTCCTGTTTAAGTCGATCAAAAAATATGGGAAGATACATACGTAAAACGCTTCAGAAATGTAACAAGACGTTGCAACATACGCCGTAAAGAAACAATCGTTTATACCAGATTGCCACGTAGCACTTGATAGAAAATCAGATGAAATTAACGATGAAATAAAGAGTTTGGATTCATTTATTTAAACATGAAAAACGAGAAAATAACCCTTGATCTTCTTTCGCCTTCTGTTATAAAGAATTTAAAAATCTCTCAGAACCTACAATGATAATTATTTAATAATATTTATACCTCATACGCAATTTTATCAATCATAGGAAAATTATATTCGTGTACCAAGTAATACAGCATCTGATACATATCTGCTTTTATCCAAAGCCAAAAATCGATAAAGTGTCTCACCTGCGACGTCACGTGCTTATAACGATATAAAATTTTGATGCCTGGAAAAAGGCAAAGCAGCACGTAAAACTATAAAAGAAATTTTATTGAAATTAAATCAAAACTAACTACGAAATAACAAATGTTCATTTGATTAATTGGGTACCTGTAAAATTAAAAGATAACTTGCACAAGTTTAAATAAAACCAAATAAATTTTAAACTTCTTTTCTCAAACAACGTAGATATTGTGTCGGAAAAGTCTCAAATGAAGTCAAATGTTATAGTACTGACGCATAGAAAATGTTCAAATGGGGTCATGGTTACAACGACATTTTGTGGGTACAATTTATATTAGATCCAACACAAAGAAGTTTTACTTCAAAAGCGTTGGCTTCCGCGTACTTTCTTTTCTATTTACAACAACACCATCGCAATTTTCCTTGTCAACTTTTAACATTTAATTGAGTCCTTTGACGGAATCGAATGTGCTTTTAAGAAAAATATTGATCTCAGCTGAAAAAAAAGAAAAGAATATTGATCTCTGAAAGAAAAAACTTTCGTTACAAACAATTACCCTGCTTGCACCACAACAAAAATTGACGTGACTCTTTCTTCCTACAGGTGCGGTCGCGCCGGCAGCCTAGCGGTGACACCAGGTGAGCGGCTCCTAGAACTGCTGCGGCCAGCGGCGCCGCGACGTCACTCGACTGCAGCTTGCGCGACGCCGGCACCTCATCCGCCACCGCCACCGCCCCCGCACACACGACATTTTAAATATTGCCCCTCGGACGCCCTTCCTTACTGCCCACCCTCAGCGCTCCGACCCAAGATTCGAATTACCAAGGTTGGTTGGTATTCTCAATTTTAATTATACCATACCCTTTTGCAGTGTTTAAAAAAAGTAATATTGAAGCTACGAATATAACGTCTTGCGCTTGCATTGCTTGCATCATAATATTGAATCACAGTCTGAAATAACTTTTGAGCTATTTTTTTTAATGTTTTTCATCAATTATCTACTAATAACTGTACAATAGAATTGTTCTTAATTTAACCAATTTTTTTTTCTCTGGAATTGTGCTAACAAAAGCCAAGTAACTTTCATTTTGTGTAACCTTTTGGCAACATATAAATATTCAAGTCCATATTTCAATCGTGGAGTTTCTGGTAGAAATATGTCTCAGGACTTCAATATTGAACTTCGGTCGGTTGGCTCTAATTCTGGATTCTGCGATCATTAGGTAGACATAATCTCGGATTATGCTCAACATTTAAGTTAAACATAACCCGAATACTACTTAAATTATGCAATAAAATAATAATCACTATAAACATATCCTCCAGCTCTAAATTTATTACACGAAGTACAAGATCAAACAAATTTCATGCTTGTATCATTAATAGAAAGCAAACATTCATTTCTTTATTACTCAACTCCTTATTTTCAATTCAAAGTTAAAGTCTCTATTTCCAAAATCTCTTAAAATGTCTAGTAACCATAGCTTAATGATACCGTTTATATTATTATCTTGTTTTCTTTCTTCTTCTTTGATCACTAACTAGCATTCGATCGAGATTAACTCTATCGATATTTTAGAACCGTGGTCCTTACTTTTATCAGATCGATTCATTAATTTGTCAATTTTTCCTCGATTTGTCTTCATCATGTTTTCTTTAACATTGCACATGCAGAATACTTTACCACAATATTAAGTTATTCTCGATTCATCCATTCGACACATCTTTGATACAAATGAACATCTACAGCCTATTGGCGTATCTACGTCGTTATTCGATGCTTGTTTTAGTCCCCTGAACAGTTGGCATGTCATTAGTCGTAGACCCTACATTTAAAATACCTTGACCCTGCTAAAAGCTCATTGCAACGATCTTGTATCGTTAGAATGATATCAAGAACACAAAATTTTCTCTAACCCATTTTCCAAAAAAATAGACAAGTACATACTTTCAGTTGTTTCAAGCGCCGACATTATTTAACTTTTTATATTTTAACATACAATTGCTTTGATAACATACAATTTCTACAATAGTATGAGGAATTCTTATCAAATTCCATTAAGTTGAACAATTCACAAAAGATACCTCCTATTGTTACTCATCGCTTAACCGGTGCTTTCAAAAGTCAAGTTTCAGTTTGTACAATAAACAAATTTGTACTATCACACGATAACTGGTCAGCAAAAGTACAAAATTTAATTTTTTTTCAAATACACTCAGTTTGGTATTGCTGAGAAGTTTAATATGTGTTTATCTGACCGTAAAAGACTCATTTGATTACATGACATGTGACCAGTTATCTTCTGTTAAATAGTTGTTCTGCAGAACCATTCTAAACGAGTTTTCTCGTTTGTTTTTTTAAGTGCTAATTGATATATTTGGGATTATCTTGGAGCTAGCACCAAAGTAATTTATTATGGTTTTTGATATCTACGATTTTTTTTTTATTTTACCTCCCCTTCGAAGAAAGAATATTGTTTTTTGAATAAAAATTATTTCTTCCCTTTTTTCCTTCCTTTTTCCTTTCTATTTACATTCGTTTTTTTCTATTATGGTGGAAACTGGCTGATGCAAATCAGGTGATTGTTCTTTATACTGAACAATTCGAAAATTTCACAATTTTTAGTACATTTGCTTGAGGTTTTCCGCGTTCAGATAAAAAATGAATTTTCATATGTAGACGTGGGTGAAATAAGTTTTTGTGAAATGAAAATTGAAATGAAATTTTGAAAAATGAAAATTAATCTAACAAATAAAGTTGAATCTAATACAGGTGGCGAAGAGGTTTTGTTCACAAGTTATGATGTTGGACCCACAAGTTTTTTATTCTTGTCTATCAGATATTATTTATATATGTATATATATATATATATATATATATATATATATATATATATATATATGTACATATAACGATAATTAGATTCATGTTATATGATAGATATTAGTTTGGCGATTCAGGAACAAAGCGAGAGTATTATTTTAAAATACAACAATATTCCCCCATTATATTAAACTATTCTCGAATAAAATATTAAACACTATCTGTATATACTTGAAATATTACATTAATTTTATGCAATAACATACGCGTATTATATAAAATTATACTCAAATAAAATATTAATCAATAACAATCAAACTAAAATACAATTTAAACAATGCGCAGTATACACACATTGAACTTTCCACGTAGTCAATTTAACTTTACTTGTATATACCCTTATAGCTACATATATACTGCTATTACAGCATGTTGGTGACGTAAACTTTTGATCATCCAAAAAGCGTCCAACGAGCATATCATCCAGTCGGGTATATACATTGCGTTGGTGTATATATGCATATACGTGTACACAAGCCGCTGCGCGTGTACCAATCTGATGCCAGAGCAGTAGATGTTATATATAAATATGTATATACCCTTATAGCTATATACTGCTATTACAGCATGTTGGTGACGTAAACTTTTGGCCATCCAAAAAGCGTCCAACGCGCACATCAACCAGTCGGTTATATACAATGCGTTGGTGTATATACGCATATACGTGTACACAAGCCGCTGCGCGTGTACCAATCTGATGCCAGAGCAGTAGATGTTATATTTAAATGCTTTCACTGAAGATTTTCCCTTGCCAAAAATCACTCAACACGCATAAAGATGTTTTCGCTTCAAAAATCATAATAGTTTCATTTGTAAGATCTTTAGATTTTTTTAATAAGAAATTAAGAGTATTAATCCACCTGGAATTACATTTCCTTTAAAAATTCTGTTAATAACATTCCAAAAAAATATTTCGTCGAATTTCCAAACTTTTTAATTTCCATAAATAGTTATGAAAACTATTTTATTTATTTCATTTCTTTTTTTTCATTATGTATATATATGTATATATATATATATATATATATATATATATATATATATATATATATATACATATATAATCAATAAATAATTATTATATTATTGTTTTATTTTATTTTTGACAGTGTCGTTTTTTAAATGAATTGTAACCTTTTTGTCTTTTTACATATCTTTGATCACCATCAATGTCATAATTTTGTTCTCATAGATCAAAGGATTTTTCTTCATGCTCTATTATTGTATATGCATAATTTGGACGTATACAAATCAAAAAAACAATAACTAATATTTACTTATTTGTATTATGAAAAGCGGAAAATTTACGACTTAATAGTTAAAATAAATTTTATTTCTCGCTTTAAATTTTTCCAATTTAAGTATCCTTTAAAACAGTAAACGTTTATTAAATAATTAACTAACTCATAAAACAGGATTTCAAACTCCAAGTAATAGTTTAACTCCTTATATTCGGTATTTTAATATATATATATAATCGGAATTTAATTTCGCATTTAACACGCTGAAGTAGCACTCTACGTACATCGTAAAATGAAGTCTCTCATCGGTACTCAGCCCAGAAACTACAAAAACCCTTCAAAGAAGAACTGAAGGATCAAAAATCACTCGCTCGTGAACAACCCTCGTATATTCGTTTCGATCGATTATGATATTGCGGTCCGTATTTGACGTTACGCATTTCGTCTGAAATCGCTAGTGTGGAAGTTTGAACGCCCCGATTGATTGCTTGCGCAACCTTCTGATTTGGTTCATATTTAAAATTACAAATTAACTCGTGCATAAAATTACAAGAGTATTAATATTAAAAGAACTTTCATTTACACTGAATTTAATTTATATTTTAAATATAGATCAGCAAAATTTATTGAGCAATAAAAAGCATTGGTTCTGGTTTAGTCTACGTGATGTACCGTCACCTTCATATTCACATTCTGTTATTAACTTAAAATAGAGGTGAGATTGAGAAAAAAGACGTAATTGCAAAAATAAACAATTAAAGAAATTGCGTGAAAAGTGAAAAATCTTTACCATACAGTTAGCTATAGGCTGACATATTTCCATCATGTTATAATACATTTATGTGGAAATTACTTGTTTGCGCACTGTTTGCGTCTCATATAGTGTTCTAAATTGTTGTCGATCACCGTGACCGGCTGGAATATGCTAGAAAAACCTAGAGCTTAGAGGGAATGACTAGTAAAATATTGCCATCATAAAAAACCGCCATTACATTTCTCAATAAATGTATCTTTCCCATATTAAAATAGGTGCCAATAGAGTTAATTTTGTTCAGAAAGTTATATTTCTGAAAACATTAGTTCATAAAATAAAATGCAATTTTTGCGAAGTGCGGAAGTTATGTAACGAATCTATTTACCTGGTGGTATACTTTGCATATTTTCACAACTTATGCCCTAGCATTGACTTATATTATGAGGCCGACTTGGAGTGCATATTCATCTTATAAAAAGGGACAGTGGGATTTATACTTGATTTTCATTCCAAGACTCTTGTAGGGGTCACTTAGGAAGTCTGAAAATTACTTTTAGCCGGTTCGTATATGTACCAAAATATTCTATATGTTTAGAAGATTGTGTGTAAAACTCCCTGCATTTCACAAAGACTACAATATAACACTAGACATGGGGACAGATTAGCGAGTGTAAAATGCAAGTTGACTAAAAAATCAAATAGTTTTATCGGTAACAACCCAAGATTTTTTGACAATTTGCACAAGAGTATGAAACGATTGAATTACATTTTGTTTAAAAATGCCGTCAGTAATGTTTTTATTTGAAAAATTATTTTATCTTATTTCCAATTTTTTTTATTATCCGTATATAACAAACAATCGTTGTTTTCTTTCATTTTTTTATTGTCTTTTACTTTTCTTACCATACTTTGTTAACATTCATTAATATTTGTTGAACCAGTGATGTTTATATTAAGGCAAATCACCGCAATATGATGTCATTAATTAATTTTTATAAATAATTTAGTGTTTTTTCTTAAAAGTTTACGTATATGTTTGAGTTTTGACTTACCAATGTTGTTAATAATATTATTACTATTTTATATTC
Source organism: Druceiella hillmani (assembly GCA_039881145.1). Taxonomy (NCBI): domain Eukaryota; kingdom Metazoa; phylum Arthropoda; class Insecta; order Lepidoptera; family Hepialidae; genus Druceiella; species Druceiella hillmani. The sequence goes on from JAYKKI010000001.1 coordinate 13,961,414, forward strand.
ATTGTCATTCAATTAATTTGTTCTCTATTTATTCGATATTAGTATTGAATTATCTATTTTTTCCTTTTTTTAATTATTTTTGACGGTATCCTTTTCCTAAAAGAATATTTACAAAAATATATAAGACGTTTGTTGGAAACTTAACTATAATATTTTATAGTTAAACAAATCCATGATCAACGTCACGTGTAGCAATTGTATGTTGATAGGTTTTATGAATGCGTAACATTTTATATGAAGAGATTTTACGTATTTAAGTGTTTGCCTATGCTTTCTAAAAATGAATAAATCGATAAATAAATATACTCCAAACTGTTTCTAACTTTACGCCTCATCGAAAATACTTAAATTAATTTATATATTGTCTATCACTTGCATTATGGGGAGATTATTTTAAGATCCATTTAAATCAATTCCCATACCCAGATCGTAGTAATCCAATGTTTCTAAGAATTACCATAAAATTAATTGACTACATAAACGTTGATCTATTGCTTAGTATTAACAATCAGTTAGTACTCATGGTTTAAATTTCATTATAACGAAATAAACGGATCTTCCAGAACTACGCAAATGTTAGAAACAAAGTTTTAAAAATTTATACGCGCAATAAACTATCCAGATGCCTCAAAATTTAAAAGAATAAAATACAACATATTTGTCACAATAATTTTGTTTTTTGAACAATGCACGACTGTCAGACCTTCAACTACGGACAAAAAAGACATTGTTGACAAAAAAGACATTGAAGACGTCTATAATGAAATATTCATTGCACGTAAAATCTCTTAAAATTTGTTTCGTATTTTTTTGTAACCCGATTTTAGTATTTTAAACTTCTATTTTATTTCAAACTATTAGTGGAGAATTTTGTTGCAGTAATTTATAGAATTTACTAAATATTTTATCCACGAACTCTGTTAACGACATTTATAGTAAATAAAACATAAAAATAAATGCTTTATATTTCGTAATCTTTTTGAGGAAGTATTCTTTTAAAAGGCAAAATAATACATACACTCGATATTATTCACCGCGTAATTACATGAATTATTTTTGTCATCAGACACCACCAGCCCCGCCGCCACCTCCAGTGCAGCCGCCGCCCATACCGCAGCGTACCGCTGCGGTGCCCACGCGCGTTCCGCCACCGCCGCGGCGTGCACCACCGCCCCCGCCACGCCAGCCGCCAGCACCCACGGTACGCAAGCTGCCACCGCCGCCGCAACGCACTGTCCCGGCACCGCCGCCGCAACGTACCACTGCGGCGCCACCGCGTACGACAGCTGCGCCGCCACCGCGCGCCCCCGTTCCAGTTCCCGTTCCGCTTGCCGCTACCGCAGCCGCACCCGCCTCGCCGCCCGCCGCTCCCACCGTGCGTCGCTCGCCTTCCACTGGCTCGAATATCTCGGTGCGGCAAGATTCTAACGTGTCGTCGGACAGCTTCAGCCAAACATCGTCGCCGAGCTACACGACCAAGACAATGGAAGCGCCACTGTTGCCACATCAACACATCAACAAAAAGCTGGCATCGCGGCTGGTCCGCGAACCGCCGCCTCCTATCGACACGAGCGCCGCCCAGGCACTGACTAAAAGCATGTCGACGCCCGCCTCGCTTCAGACAATTGTCCGCTTCCAGAACGGCTCCAATATGTCACTACATCACAAGGTTAGCAAATAATTTCGTATAATTTAAATTAAATCGTTGTGTACATATCGATAAGTGACCTAAAATTTCACATTCTTTATTTATTCTTGAACGCAAAGCTTTTCACTCTCACAGTCAAAAGATATTTTTACATACCAAAATTTAATTTAATACTATGTGATGTATAGAAAAATAAATATTCCTCTTTATTTGTTCTCAACTTTTATCAATCTATATCTTTTTGTGTTAACTTCTAAATGACAAATCAATTTGCTTTATGAAAATACCGTTCTTACAATTCCTTAGTAACTTACAGCTACTTACACCAATCTCTCTGCGTCTATTCTGTATTAAGTGTAGATAATTTTGTAGAATGTTTAAGAAGTGTAATAAGTATAGTTAAACTCAAAAAAAGGTAATTTTTTTCGTTAATCGCACACCCCGCGGGTATGTCCTTTCTTATCGACCGGCTCGGCAGTCTCGAGTTTTGACGATTGAAATAACCATAAATCTGGTAATTTTACAAATAACAACTTTTTTGAAAGAGATCTTTCCCTAATAAATGATACTATTTTTTAATAATTTATTAATTTATGACGACCTAAATTTGGCTTTGAAAGTGACATATGTTTCCGTCCGTCGCATTGATATGTGTGTATGAACATATGTACGTATATACGTATGTACATATGTACGTATGTGCATATGTATGTATGAAGACACACTACAGATCTCAATTCTTGGCCGATTTTGATGGTTCTTTTATCTATCAATGGGTTAACTACAAAAAAAATCTTATTCATTTTCTTGATTTTCCAAGTATACAAAGCATTTTCATAAAGAATTTTCTGCAAAAACTTCCTTTTTTATGCATATATTTCCCTCTGTTATTTGCTGTATTCAATTTATTTGTTTTTAACTGTTTCTTACAATCGTTTATTTAATGAATAATAAAAGAACATTGTGTCTGTACTTTTAATTTTACCAACGTCTTCTTGTTTATTCTTTCAGCTAAAAGAAAAGAAAATTTTTAACCTAAATATAAATATATTTTAATATTAAAAATGTCATTCTTTAGACAACCCTGATTTTGAATATGGACTACATTCACCTATGATATATTCACCAATTTAATGCACACACATACATATTCAATTTCCAGCTTAACAATATACGAACTGGGAAAACCAACAATTGTTTTGTTAAACTTTTATTTTATCGAAACCAAACCGAACCATGGCTGCCTAAGAGCATTAAACGATTACGGGCTTTGAGCCGTTTATCAGCTAGAACTGTGCAAACCAATTTGGAATCATCGGATAGCATTAATAGCCAAGTAATAAAGGAGATTAAAAGGTATCTCATATGAGGCGAATAGCTCTTCAATATTGTTTTAATTATTTTTAATTACTAAAATATCAATTTGCATACTGAATACCAGCATATAGGTATGCATTATCAATAGCGCAATATTTTTTTCAAAAATTAGAACGATTTGGTACTATTTTCTGAAACTATGTAGTAAACTGAGTCTACTACATAGTTTCAGAAAATAGTAGAAACTATGTAGTAAAGTGAAAAACAGTATAAATAGTATTTTGCTACAAATAATTCTGCAAAATAAATAATTTATGTTTGAAATATGGTTTAAAATCACAGTACATCTCCACACAATTTTTTGACATTCAAGAATTACATTTCCATACAAACCTTTCGGCGTCAACGTAACCCAAAGACATCATCAGTGGATGACATGACAAAACAAAATAAAGGGAACCTCAATAATAGAATAGATGAGTGACTGTCGATCGTTTACCCATCAGATGTTACGCGACGCGCGCCCGCGTGGTGCAGCTCTGCGGTGCCCCGCGATCCAACTGCTGGTGAACGCACTGGCGCTCCTTGCCATCGCAGGCGGGCTTGCCGCCTACTTCAACGCTTATCCACCAGTACAGGTAGGATATAAATCATAAACTCAGATGAAATCTACCCAAGTCTCACTTTTTTTAAAAACGTATTTTTGCTTCCTTATTAATTTAATTTTTAATTACATGTACTAGAGGGGCACAGAATAACACCTAAAAAAGAACACAGAATAATACCAAGCCTTATCATTGTTTGTGTATTTAACTCTAGCCCGTGTTATTTATGGTTTAATTACATACATCTAGTCTCCATAGGAAGCATGAAGATAAAAATCTATGGGTATCAAACACACAGGAAACATGAAAGTTATAAGGATATCAACCACGTTTTATATGGAACTTAACGCTAAACAGTATGAAGGGTAGAGGGGAAATACAACGTCTTATAACGAAACTCATACCAACAGCGTTTAAACAATAGAGTACTCTGTTTTGTGAGATGAATGCCAATACAATTATTTGTGTTATTTGTACTATCGTCTGTTTTTTTTTTTTATTTAAAATTCATGTTTTTTTTTCAATCCAGCATCGCTTCAAACCAAAAATCGAGTGTGACGTAATTACAAATTAATGATTTTCGGATTTTTTCCTTTACTTGCTTATGAGACCGTGCTTTTTTCAAATTTCATGATTCTAGGTTAACGGGATTTACCCTATAGGTTTTAATTTTTTTTGCGAGTGTCAAAATATTCTCATATTTTGACACTCCCAAAAAAATATTTTGACACATAAAGGCCGTATTTTTAGGATTCCTCTTCATTGCGTTGACATAGAAGCTTCATTTTTTTACAGCTCCAAAGGAATATAGACATAAGTATTAGTATTAATTTCAACTTGATGCCTCCATGCGTTCCTGAGGAAAAGTATCTTGACAGACCGACAGACGGACAATGAAGTAATCCTATAAGCGTTCCTTTTTCCTTCTAAGGTGAGGAACCCTGAAAACGACGCTAAAATATCTTTTAATCTCTCATTTACGATTCTAGCAATATTTGCAATAATAGGCATCCAATATTCGAATTATATCATCATCATCATCATATATATTAATACGCTAAGGTTAAGATGTTACTCTCCCTTTTTAGAAAAAACCTCACAACTAATCCACATAAATGATATATCATTTTATAGATAATTTTCTTGCTCTACCGGCATCCACAACTAAAAAAATTATTATTGCTATTGTTTTTGCAAATTAATTAATTATTAAAATTATATACACAAACAGCAATGCTGCCATCTAACGGCTCAACGTCAATATGATTGACGGTCGGTAAAATTTTTGTTTAATTTCAAATCCACTCACGTATAAATAAAGTGACGCTTTAGCTCAATGCTTTTGATACTTGCGCCTCTATATGTCAATTTTAGTAAAATATTTGTTTGATCTGTCATCTGAGCTTCATAATGGAATAAATAATGTGAAGACTTCGCACGGGTCACGCTAGTTATAAAATAAACATAATAGAATGTATTAATTTAAATGCAATAATGTAATCAGCTATAATGTTAACTATAATTCAATTACAGTTCACGTTGATTATTTAAATTAAATATTTAACATTTTACGTAGTTTATAATGCCGTACAAAGTATATCTTTAATCGATTATCGATAAACATTGTCGTTACGCCGTAAATAGCTTATAATAAAGGTATTTTGTCTTTACGGATGTTGGTGTTTTCATACTGTAAACAGATTTCCATAAGATCCCCAAATAAAAAGGAAGTAGATAATTAATTTGAGGAGAGGTTTTTCCTTAATTGCCACGATGGTAAAAAAAAGAAAACATGGTAATTAAAATATTAAAAACTGAAAATCCCTCCAGTCTTTATTTAATATATTTGATTTTACTTCAGGCACAAAACTGTTTTAATTAGTAACGTTGTAAATATGAAAGCTTTCAGTTGCACAGCCGGCTACAAAATTATCGTTTGTGCATATTAATGTTAAAAAATAAAAATGAAGGTAAACTTAACGGATTCTCTTAATACTTTATTTGAGTACGTTATTTTTCTTTTGTGGATTCTCTTGTTATATATGTTAATTAAATGTCTGTGGAGTAATGTTTTTTCTTCATTTCTTAGTTTTTGAATATCATATCAAGATGTATTTCACTTTACTAAGATACTGAAGATTAATGTGCATAGAAACATAACGACAATCCGATGGATAAAAATGTCAAAAATAGTCGATGTCTTCTCGATAATTTCTTTAAAGTCCATAGAAATCATTTTTTCAGAAAAATCTTTCACAAACAAAATTCTTAATCGTTTCTTTTTTTATACATGTGTATAGTCTGCATTCATCAATAATGCCATATTTGTCCTTAAACTAGATATTTGTTTTGCTCCCCCTTATGTATTTTTAATTATTTGAATTATGGTATAATGTAATTTTTTACTTTAATATTGTTATTTTTAGATATACTAACAAAATAAACCATTGTTTTTTTTTTAAAATATGCTTTAAAATGCCCAATTTCGACATTGATTAAGTAGTTTCTGCCAATATTTGAATCGCCCCTTCAATAATTTGGCACTTAATGACAATGTACACTTATTAAGAAAAGCTCTTATCGACTTTTGTTTTCATATACATTTACAGTACGATCATAAATAAAGTATCAACGCCTTCTGAAAACGTAACAAATTTGTACACGAAAATAATACTTTTTAAACGTCAATAAAAAGATGGGGACTCACATCTTCATTTCCCTATTCTATTTGGTACTAAATGATCACGGAAATAATTATCCGTTGCGCAATACAAATGATGAAAGTATATATTAATTATTTCGGTACTAAATATAAAATTCATTATTAGAATTAATTTAAATCTTCTCAAATATTTATTTACTATCATTTAGCCATTTATTTATCAACAAAGTAAATAAATTAAAAAGTAATTTTAAAACAATGACTGAGAATATTGAAAACCCTCTTCATCATAGGAAGGTCGATAAATCTCTAAATGCTAAGGAAATATGCACGCTGTATACAACACTATTGCCTCATATATACCCAAAATAGAGTATCTAACTATTTTTTTTTATTTCCTTAATCATAATTTCAAGGTACAAACTGATGAAGAGTGAAAAAAATGTTTAAAAGCTTAAATTTAACCTTTAGAGAAGGACAGCAATACTGTGTTGTGAGGCCATTTTTAATATTGCACATTATATTCTACGTGAGGAAAAAAGGCAGGGATATACCTAACTCTATCCGTATCTTCAAATTTAGAAGCCTACAACTGGCTTATTTTTTGATAAATTTTTGAATTTTTTTCAAGACTGGTTTTTCATTTACTTATATTTCACAATGTTCTACGAAAAATATCAAAATTTAGAATGAGGCAACTACCATGAGTAGTTTTCAGCAATCTAATTAATACTATTAACAACAAAAAAAACGATCAGTAGATGCGTTGAATAAATTACAACATCAAAATTTGCAATTGCCATGTAATATAAACACCATATCCTAATAGAGTTATTATATGGTAATTAATATAATAAACAATTTATTTTACTGAAATATTCTACACATAGTACTAAACTAATACAATTTAGTACTTATTTTTTAGTTTAAAATTATCAATGCTGGGCACTTCACTTAAAATTTCATTAATTTCAGATGGCGGTTACCTACGGATAATATGTATTATAAAAATGAAATAAAAGTGGACTTATTTATGATGTATCAATGTTTTTAAATTGACATGTTTTTCCACTATGTTTATGGCATTTTTGCCGACAGGCGTAATACTTTCCAACAAAAATAAATATATTTCGTTTTTTCTCAGCTCAGGGAGCGTTTTTTTCTCACCTTGACTGACGTTAAAATGCGAATGTGTGGCGCATTTACTTACAAAAATTATGTCAAAAATTGACAAATATTCTGCACACAACGGCATATACGTTGCGTGTAGTTTGCCAATTTCTGTTTCACAATAATTTGACCTATATCGACTTCTTGAATCCTTATTTCCATAGTAAGAAGCCATTTTTATACTTATGTTAGAGAAATTATTTAAAGATATTATCTTTATTTGTTGTCTGCAGTATAAAACGTTTATAATTTCGTCATGTCCGTGAGTGTGTCCGTTGTTCTGTTACCCCCTCACAGTTTCTGCACTTATAAACAAACCTGTATGAAATTTTGCAAGTATATGCTTTAGATAAGCAAAAAAACCCTTTTTGGAGTTTATTCCTTACGAATCGATTTTCATGTATAGCGCTAGATATGAAGTTTTATGAGGAGTAAAATCAGAAGTTCAGAGCGTACGAAGTTCAGAACGTTACAAAAGTGTAACCGTTAGGTTCTAATCGTACGAAGTTCAGAGCGTTAAAAAAGTATAACCGTTAGGTGGCCTCTTCGTGCAACATTTCTGCTCATCTTTAGAGTGAGATATCAACATGTTCGTTTGGCATTTTCTTATGGCGTAATCGCAATGAGACATACAGATTGGCATTTTCTTATGAAGTAATCGCAATGATGGAGTATACACATAGTTTACTATAGTTCGCTTGTATCAAGATGTAATCATTAAATATCATTATTTGTGAATATTTGATGTCTTCTATCCTACAAAGTTAAAAAATCTCTTTTCATTTTGACTTCTTAGTATGACATTACCAAATGTTTTTTATTTTGTTGTATAAATTTAATCTTGTTTATTTGTGTTGTACTTGAAAATAATTATATTGTCAGAATGTTCCTATTTTTGAAGGCAAGCAGCTCCACTTATTGAGAAGAGGTAGGTAAAATCTTTTTTAGCATAATCGTCATGTAAGATATCGTTAGAAAGGTGTAAAAAGAGGTTTAGGTTCCATTTATTTCTTTTTCTTTTTAAGCCGTTTGTGAAATAATAAACTACAAAATAACTTGCGATGTGATCTCCTCCCTCTAGTCAATATTATAGATTTTTCAACCTCATAATTTTCAATTAATCTATGAAAATTTATGAGATGAAATTCTTCATAACATGTAGAAGACTACAGAACCCTTCTTTGTACGTTTCGTGACTTGCATTTGCCCATTTTTTTTACATTTACACGATAATAATGTTTAACTCCTGAATTTTGGATTTGGTAGACCATTATAATTCTCGCTTTTACACGGGAGCGTGAAATAGTAGTCTATTTTACCTGCCAAAAGAGCGCATGAATATTCTGCATCATTCTCTTGTCTTTCGTGACCTCACTTTATTAACGCGGTTCACGAAATACCATTAACCATATCAAACATACGACTATAAAATTTCTTGATAGTTCATGTTCAAAATTTTAATTGTTTTTTTTTGTTTTGTTTGGTATTTCTATTCGTACTCTTAGTTTCTGTTCGTACTACACAAATGTAATACTTTAGGTCGATCATCCTATGGGCATGGCGTTTTGTGAAATAGGTAAATAAATGTATGTATATACATATATATATATATATATATATATATATATATATATATATATATATATATACATTAAAGCAATATACATTTAAGAAAACTTTCGAAGACCTCCTAATATCGTTACACATCGACGATCAAATGCTTCCACTCAACTAGTTAGTATTGTGCCTGCTCAATAAGCCATTTAGCACCTTCATTTTTTTTTAGAACGTCTTTAACGAACATTCTAATTGCCTTAAAGTCCACACTCGACCAAGTCCGATGGCTAAAAAGTACTAATCCTAACTTTTAGCATGATTCCAATATACTCACTGCAATCGAGCAAACCATGATTCGCATCCTGTGTATTGAATCCGCAGGAACTCGTCGGACTAACTTTCAATGCAAATCTATATAGAAGTCTAATATTAAGATATAGTATTGTCGGCTTAAATAAAAATAATAATAATAACTTAATAAAGTACTTAATATCGATAGCTTTCTTAATATGAATTCATTGCCTAAATTAATAAAAAATAAACTTTTAACTATTGATATTCGTTATGTATCAGTCAAAACGAAAAACTTTTGAGCTCTTTTTAAATTTTACGTAACTTTTTTCAACAACCGACCCAGAGTACTTCATAGATCATGTCACATTTGTACATAAAGAATACAATGACACACAATCTGCATTTTGTTTCATCTTGCTGGTTTAAAGTATTCCATATAAACAGCATTTACACTCTATTGAGAAAATTAACTATATATTTACAAACACAGAGATAATAATTACTGAGATAAATGTGAAAACCAAAAAAATTTAGAAACTAACGTGGAAAATTAAAAAAAAGAGACACAAATATAAAATTCAAAAATATATTATATTTCAAAGCGAAACACATTTCTACAATTGCATCAGTCATTATTAAGCCTAATTTCACCAAGATATTTAAAAAAAACCGATGCGAGCTGTATAAATATTGTAAAATGTTTGTTACACAAATTTATTTAGATAACGCTCCATCGAAAAACATGAAAAATTTAATGAGCTCGTAGCCCTGAATCAATTAATTATGCAAGAGATCACAAGCTTTGACGGCGCAGTTCGATTTCGATTCCTGGACTGGACTAGTTTTCTGGTTGGCTGCAAAAGATTATTCTCGTAGCAATAAGTCCACCATATGTATCAATGGTATACATTAAAGTACATAAATAAATAATTAATTAAGAGAAAATTTCAAATGTATCCCATGGTTTGTCCATTGACTCAGAATTATCATTCCTGGGACCTGTGCCTGATTTTCATAAAAAATAAAACATTTCTCGTTCATCTTAATGACGAGTTAGACAAAAGTTTTAAGGAGCCTGTTTATTCAACTTCTCTACTTGAAAGCGTCATTTTTATTCATCTAACACCTGGGCCCAACATTATAAGAACTTATGTTAGCCTTTTTTGTAATTCTGTGGAAATAGGTCTTTACTTTGATTTTATTGTTATGATATTCTAATAAATTTCATAGACTTGATATTTGATATACGTATTTATTATAGTTCTAGCTAATAAAAAACAATCAATTTTTAAAAAACAACGGTGTGACTTTTTTTTAACACTCAGAACCCGCACACCGGAAATACTCAACTTCATCCGTCAACACATTTTCTTACTTATTTAATTCATCCACTACGGTATTTCTTTGCTATATTCTTGGTATTTCTTTGCCTGTCATTTCCATTTATATATAATCCTCAATTTATCTATTGGGCAAAAACGATTAAAAATCTAGTAGTTATTCTAAAACTGTGCATGTGACACATTTACACATTGCTATCTATGAACAGGTTCACTTCACATAAGACATGACATTACGTTGTATACGCATTATCAAAACACTATCTGCCTCTCTCACATATTTGCACACTTATAAGCACGACAGAGACTGCTGCTACATTGTATCTTACTAGCGATGTAAAATACAGCGTATTTCATTCATTTGTATTGTTTGAGCTGGTTAGTTAGTTGTCAACCCTGGGACGTGAACTAATATGACTTGTTTTATATTGTTTACCAAATTTAGAACTTAGTTACTATAAAATACTTTGAGAAGGAATCGGATCTCACAAAACTTAGAGAAATTGTGCATAATGTTTTTTTTTACATTTTCCTGTATAATAATAAAAGAGTAGAACAGCATATGTAAATGAACGAGACATAATGTAACTATACAAGCGAGGAGTATTCTAAGAGAAGTATTCAATAAATTGGTTATGAAGTAAGCGAGCAAGCAATGGAGGCCATGATGTTATAAACCAACATCACAACCTTCAACATCAGGACCAACAATAGTATTGTTGATAGTGTAGGGTAAAAATAAATATTTAATAAAAAGGTAAAATTGTATACAAAATTATATTTATTGCCGATAAATCCGTAAATAAAAATAATCACAACAATTACCTTCAAAACACGTTAAACATTTTTAAAACAAGAAATGTATATTTTAGGTAATATATTTTTAAAATACAGCAAAAATTTCCTGCGTTTATGTAAGGTCGTGTTTTTATTATACAGCATCATAAGTGTTAATAGATATTTATCTTTTTTTTCAACAGACTATATATTAAAAATGTATTTATGTGAACCGTGAACGCGCCAGCTTTTAATAATCGACCAATAAATACAATACCGACGTTCGAAAGTCGAGTAAAGGCGCTTTCTCTTCCTTTTATTCTTTCTTTTGTACTCACCGCTTCGTTCTCGCTCTCACAGCCTTTAAAGATAACGACACACTCAGTTCCATTTTTTAAGTGAAAGTTTTGAAGCGTAATTTCTTTAGCGAAGTCTGAGTCATTCTGTCACGTTAAAACTGTGTGACACTTAAGAAAACAAATGGCGAACTCATTCGCCCAGTGGCAAAAAACTAAACTCTTATAATATAGCGATCTAGAATGTCAAAAAGTTTATTCAAACACTAATCCACAGGAACCGGAAAATTGCCAAGAACAGGGAAAACATCGATCATAGTTCCTATTTTGATACCTGGAATTTTCAGACGAGTGTAAAAGCTATTGTCCAATTGTATTAAACAGTATTTTATGTAAAATCACGGAACGTATCATTTACACCAGAGTCATGAAAATTCTTGTGGAGCAAAAATCTTTAATTTTTTATCAAGGCGCCTATAGGAAACATTCTTCCACAGTCGATCTACTTTCCATCTTTGTCAATCAATTATTGATGGTTTCCTGGAAAAACTACCAATAAAACTATTGGTGTTTTCCTGGATATGGCCTCTGCTTTTGATAATATCTGAGGACAAAAATTTATCTGAATTGCCCACAGACACGGCACCAATAGCAATGCACTTTTATGGATTGCTGACTGCCTGAAGGACAGACAAAATTAGAGTTCGTTTTACTGGTGCCTTTTCAAAAGACATAGATACTTAGGCACGCGTACCTCAAGGTTCTGTCCTTATCCCTTTTCTATTTCTGCTTTATTTTAACAACATTCATCAATATTTACATGAGGACACACAAATTACCTGCTTTGCAGACGACATAGTAATATGGCATCCCTGCAGTTATATTGAAAAATCAACCGCTATTCTAAACAATTCTCTTAGAAATATTTTTTTCTAGTTCCGAGACCTAAAACTAAATTTCAATCATAAAAAACGTTCTTCACGATTTTTAAAACAGTCGTCGATCCGTTCACAGAAAATAAATAAAATAAACAATTCTGATGGATAATACTCCACTTACGCAAAAGGAAAATCCAAAATATCTGGGAGTTATTCTTTTTGAATTGGTCTGCAAGAAACAAACTTAAGAGGTCATCTACCGTGGAATTGGTATTGTCCGTGACAATCTGATAATACTTAAAGAACTTTTCTTCTCCTCGACTATTCCTCAAAACACTACAATAAACTTAAACCTTATCGGGCTATACACAAAAAGGACGTCATTGAAGATGCTCTGGCAAAAGGTTGGAAGACAATCGAGCCATTTAAAGCAAGAAACCTCGTACCCTACTACACTGACGGCTCTGTTGATGAAAACATTCGCAATGGGAGTGCTGGCATATATTCGTTATTCTCAAACGAATGTATGCCAGCACTCCCATTACGAATGTTTTAGAGAGGAAATTAAAAATTAGCACATGCACTATCGCCTCAAATTTCACTAGTGAACTGAGAGTAATCCTAAAGAAATTAGAAGAGTATCTCTCTCTAGATTATACAAACAAGGCAAATGGACTAGTCATATTCTGGGACTCCATTGTAGCTTTACAGGCAATAAATAGAAGTCAGTCTGCAGTCACCCAAGAAATCCATCGTCATCTGGAACAAATTGGCAAATTAAGAAATACAAATTTCATTTTGCAATGGATGCCGGCACATGTTGGTATTCCGGGAAATGAGGCAGCTTGTAAGCTTGCAAAAGAAGCTCGTGATCTTAGTAAACATTTAATAATACTAGAACTACATTTGGCAATGTAAATGCTTACGCAAGGTATTGTTTATGAGAAAAGGCTATCAAAAAAGACCATCAAGTATATGATATTAATGCAAATCGTGTGCTCAACAAGACCTTACAAGACTTAGAACTGGGCACTTATAAGGCATGAAAATCCATCCTGATGGTACTAGAACCTATCGTCCCTGTAATAACTGTGACGTCCCCCTCAACCCAGACCATATCTTTAGCTGTCCTGCGATTTTGGGATCTCTGTGGAGAATTTCCATTTAGTTGACAGCTCTACTCTGAAAATATCATCAAGATCACCAAATGCGTAATTTCTGTGCATGGACATTTGTCGCCACTTCTTCGTCTCATGTGGACACGACACCAACCAACCAAGCAAACACTAATCTATCGATAATTCGGTCGTTACCAATTTTTTGACCTTTAGTCATGCATTTAACTTTGTGTACAGTTAAAGTTTATAAGTGAATGTGAAAATATATTTTTAATCAGAATAACAGGAAAAAAGAAACATACATCTGGGTAAATAATGATTATTATAAATCATTTCCTAACATGAACCATTAAAAAAATTTCACTTTATCCCGGATACGTATTTAATTTCTTGACCATCCTGATATAAACAATAATAGAAGTTTTTCGTACATACGAAATTTTCACAATTTTCCAATGTTCAACAAAAACAATTGACCAAGTAAATTCATTATTCTTGTTACTAATATATATCGGCATCAATATCATATTTTAATAAGAACGAGCAACGAATAAAGAGGTAGCATCAGGAAACAGTAATTGTCAACAGATGTTAATTTTTATGATTATTGCTTTTCATCCAAGTTTCGTGTTACTTTTTTACATATAGAGGCTGAAAACATTGAAAATAAATATTCAACATTTCATTGAAAGTAACAATTTTTAATTCAAATTATATAGGTCGAGCTTTATATTAGAGTGAATACACACAAACTTTACCATAAAGTGCTGTTTCGTCAGAATAGCGAGTGTAATATTAGAAGTTTAGATAATTTTGTTGTAATTATGGGACAAATCCCTAAAAGTAGTAAAATATCAATTATTTCTGGAATTTGTTTCTATGTCCGCAAAGTGGTTTATTTGACCAAATTTATAAATAAAACAAACACTAGCTTAATTATTGATTCAGTCTATATTTAGTAAATTCATGATATTACCAATAAGTGCTAAGTTCTAACAAAGGAGTCTTTTGACAGTGACTATAATTTTTCCTAAAGGGCAAGTTTGAAAAATGTTTAACCCACTCATATTTATTTAAGAAAAATTTAACAACATTTTGAGCTTATTATATATTATTGCAACTGGTCTAATTTATGAATACTAGTTCATTTGACGGTTGCACTCAAATTATATGCGGATATTCTTCGCAAGTTCCTAAGGGTTCATTTAATGGGTAAAAAGTCCATTTTTTAAGTTTTATTTTCGTATGACTTTGTAGAACAAGTGTGTACGTGGTAATAATGCAGCTACAATAAACAAATTCTAATTTGATCAACTTTTTAAAAGTGAAGACTTTTAAAAATTAATAATAACTAAAAAAATTCAGGATGATCTATTTTTGGATTGTTTAAATGAAAATTGTGCTTTTTTAAGTTCAGATGTTCAACCTGAAGTACCTCCAGATATCATGCATTTGGATTATGTTTCGAAAATGTTCACAGTCGCTTTAGCTCTAAAGATGGCTCAGTCTTTTGTGAATACCTATTTGATTTATACACTGTAGAATCATTTTGACGTTATCGAAAACAGCTTTTTCTATTTCAATACTTTTTAAATATTTTTTCCTCGTTTTCTTTTATGTACGTATGAAACCTCCACAGTGGTGTAACCAATGGCGACAAAGCGCCAAATTGTACTTGCACACCGATGCGATCCCTTTAAATCCCTCTCTTGCTTTGTTATTTCGTAAGAGCTCTGATTTCGTTCTTCCCTTGTTTCCCCTTAAATTTTGTCGATTCGTTTTTGTTTGTCAATATGTGATTTCGTTTCAGTTTATACAGTTTATTTTTTATTTCAGCGTGAAATTTTTATCTTTACTGTGATATTTTCTGTCGTCGTGTGATAGAGTATAAGTTTGTTTCTACAACCTCACGAAAAGATGTGACGAAACTAATGTAGCGCATGTAGGGAAAGCAGGTTACGTTAAAATTGAGCATTCTAGTGTGCACCCATATATTTTAAATGAAATTCATACAGTGAGATTTTGAGCATGCTTTAGATGAGAAATTTAATACAGAATGTGCAGGCGGATTTATTGCTACAGGAGCGATCTTTTCTGTTAATCATGACAATAAATTTTGAAAAATTAATTTACTCATTAATTAGTAGACTGAGACAGATACAACAATATAAAATATAAGGTACATATGTGTAAGAAAAAAAATCACAAATATTGCAATGAGTTAGAATTTTTCAATTGGTACTTTTTCTTGATGTAAAGATCTAGTTGATTTAAAGTTTACCGTAAGGAATTTTTCGTAAGTGGTAAAGGAATGTTGGGGAATGAATAAAGCTTTTAGAGCGTAATCGAAGGCCGTGAGCAGACAATTTTTTTTAAATCTACCGATGAGAACATTTGTATTCTGGGACTTTTTTATATATTATTAGCAATTAGGGCTGCTTGTAGATATTTAACCATAATCTGTGTTCAAATTAGTTAGATTACTTTGATATTATAGAGATATAATAAAATGTACTGTCGTTTTATATGTCATTTTTGAGGGTCATTTCTTTAGACATGTCACAGAAAAAAAGTTATGAACTTCACCCACATAAGCTCACGAATAAAGTGAGACTTTTTTAAGGTTTCATGTTATTTGATTCAAAGGTATGGCATAAATGATTTCGATTTTAATCGATATATGTTATGTAAAAACATATATTTTTTTTAAAATACGTTGATAAAATAATATCACATACACTGCTTGCGAAACCAGATGGAATGCACTAAACACGAAGTAGTTTTAGTAACAGAAAATACCTTGGACCTTTCTAGCGTCCTGTCATATTGTGGCAGATATAATGCATATAAATAGATATATATATATATATATATATATATATATACATATATATATATATATATATATATATATCTGTTTATCACTTATAAACCATCAACCGAATATTTAAAAAAACTATTCAGACTCAATATTTAAAATTTCTTACTATTAAAATGTATTTCTTTAAATATTACTATCTTGTCAATTTTTTGGAATTTAGCGTCAAGATGAGTGTATTGTCGTTCTTCAGCGAGCCATTTGCATAGAAAAAGAAAATGGAAGCGAAAAATTTTTATTTATCTTATTTAGATTTACAGTTGATAAATAATAAAAACATATTAATTAACTGAAGAAAAAGTCAAAGTATTAAGGATTTGGAAGCTGTGAACCTGAAAGAATCGATTTAAAGTGACGCAGCAATTCCGCTACAGCATACATTCAAGTGCTTAGGCGATGTCCTGTCGATACGTATATAAATATGAAACATTTAATGTGTGAAACTAGTACCCACTTGACAGGTTTCCTTTTTCTTCAGAACATTTATTAAAGCGGAAAGTTTTAGCCTCAGAGCGGAACTAATACGTGACCGCTGCCACGTGTTCTTATATATGTATATATATATATATATATATATATATATATATATACAATTATACTATATATTTTACTTCTCTATGTATATAAGCTTAAACGAATAGAAAGACTTTGAACGTCGCCTCCAAAACAGCACCCATATTTCACGCATCGCATTATAAAACGTACAGACGTATTGACTTTGCAAAATATTATATTCATGGAAATAATAAAAAGCCATGGGCAATAAATAAATTTCTCGCAGAGGTCTATCCGAGCGGAAAACTTCGATAACGTCCCTTTACGTCGATTCCATGACTTCGGAATTTATTAAAAGTGTCGATAAAATATGCGCAAAGTTAGTTTTGTCTGCATAAGTCATATTTTGGAATATTTAAAAGAAAACGTAGTCGGTAATGAACGCATGGCACGCCAAGATACGATTGAATCAAGTTCAGAAACGTTTGTCATAGAAAAGTCTAAGAAGACACAAAGAAATAAGTTACGTAACATAAATTACTTCAGGGAAGAAAATAAGTCATCTGATATAACTTATTTCACTTAGCATATCTTATCTCATATGAAAACGATAATTAAATTGAATTAAGTGAGGCCCAAAATATAGGAAACACATTTTAAATAATTTGACCCATCAAAAGCCACATATCGCTCGATTAAACATCTAGTCTATGAAGCTACATTCATCCTTGGAACTCTTTCTTAAATTCCTAAAATATATAATTTTCATATATAACACTTATAATGATTTAAGCTTAATGATAACCAATTAATTTTAGTTGAACCTCACCAAACTCAGGAAATTTTTAAAAGTTTTCATACATACGGTTTTAAAATTATAAATAAAAGAGAACAAAAGGAAATTTTAAGAAAGTATCTATTTCCAATATCATATTTAAATGGACGAAGAAAAGAAGAAAATTGTATTTTCTATTCCTTTTCCATAGCCATTTAATATAAATCCATTTTACGTTTCATATCGATCCCAATGTAATTTCTACAAAAAAATATAAATACTGTGTTTTTTTCTCTAAAAATAATTTAATTGGTTAACGAATATTGTAAAATTAATGTAGTTCAATGAGGTCGAAAAATAAATAGTATTTCAAATCCATACATACCAACTGTAAAGACCTGAATCTACCGATCGATCAAAGTCTTAACTGGCAGTCTCGGGTAAATAATTAGACGTGTCTTCAGTAAAATAGGCTCTCCCAAACATCTCCGCAACTTTCTTCCGACTAAAACGAAAATATATCTTTGTCAAAGACTCCTATTACAGTTAACTGACTATAGAGTTTTATACTATCCTGATTTTAAAGAAAAATATTCATCTTCAGTATTGTGATAAATTGGATTAATCACAGGCTTACTGCCTTTAACGGCGTGGTGCACCGTGTGATCCCTGGTTCGATTTCCGGCCACCCGTCGAGTGAAGCTGGATTAAATGATTAAAAAGTATAAATAAATATAAAACCAAATTAGAATGCATTCAAAAGGTACGTATCCGCACATTTATTTATATATTTATCGAAGACCCCATGTCCAACTTACAGGTTACCCCCAAAGCTCTGTGCAAACACTAAAAGTACAAGAATTTATAGTACACATAATAATTAATCAACCAGAAAAAAACACACGTTTAATCAAATTAAACATAAAAATAATGAATTATAATATGACATTCCTAAAGCGATCAATAGAGTAGAACAAAAAAATATTCATATTTGGTGCCCCTCCCAATACCTTTATGATCAACATATATGTGTGAAAAACTGATGAATGCTACAGGATTTTTGAGCGCCCTCTAGACAGATGAAATAAACTATGAGCCCATCCTCTCACCTAATAGTAACATAAAGCGTTACCAATTCCAAGATGGAGATATCGTCAACATAATTATGTGATAATTCAAACAAATTTACAATCAAAAATAAATCCCGTCGGAATTGAAGTAAGTTATATCCTGCCATGTCCATTATAAAATCAGATGGAAACAAATGAGAATAATTCTCGTACATTTTTTATACAAAAATCTATTAAAATGTTTTATACTTTCTCCAACATAAGTATTTAAGTTGCTTCATGCGGAAACCAGACGACTGCATTGGTTGCAATGATACTGCGAACTAAGGAATACACCAGTGGCTCCAGTAAATATTATCGTATATCTGAATACAGATCACGTCCCAAATGGCTGAAAACCCACGATCGACGCAAACTTCACATGCTTACGCTTCTCTCTAATATATTAAAAAATCCACAAAGTCCAAATTATCTCGTTGAAAGATTTAAAGATTTTTCTGCTCACGGTCTCGGGTTACGCTCTGAAAGCGTACGCACTACTTATTTTCAAACAAACCTCTACCACTCGCGAAGAATCCCCTACTGTCCAAGGATCAAAGCTTTGAAATAGTCTTGATCCTGATACCAGGAAAATATCCTCGACATATCATCAAGGATGGCCTGAAAAAGTTCTACTTTTTCTGAACTCTGTTTCTGCCCCTTTGTCGTTTCGTTCTTTCGTCCTAACGTATGTCAATATTTGTTTACAAATCTTGTCTTTTTTTCTTAATGAGATACTATTTATGTAAATTGTAGGTTTTTCTAATTTTAAAATAGTAGTGTTTCCTATGGGCGCAACTGGTTTCCAAGAGCTTTCGCCGATGGACCCAATTATTGCCACTTTTTAAAGCCGTCAGCGTTTGAGACCAATTACTTCAACCTCCCTGGCAATAGATCTCCTTTAAGTTCCGCGGGATCTGCCTAAATTCCGTCAAATCTGAGGGTTTAATTCCAGCACATTCTTCTCAATGGCTCTTCTTTTTCTCTCAGCGTGTGCCGAACTCACCTCCACTTCTTTTAGTTATGTTACCAGGAAACGTTAGATCTGTTAGTAAGTCTTACAAAAGAGACGAAAAATTTCGAAATAACTATTTTATAAAAGATTCGCCTTTAACTTAGGTGGATGGACTTTATTCTCCACAGTTACTTTATGCTATGATTATATTGATGAAGCGATAATATTTGAAAACAGAATTTCTAGCATATCAATTGAATTTGCCTTAGTAACTATTTACATATTCAAATTTCACAAATATACCTTTTGAAGCTATATCAAATGAAGAAGGCATTAAGTGGGATATTTTAGTCAACAGAATATTATATTATAATGTAGAAACTAATAGAATTTGTGCTATCATAATACGACATCAAAGTGAGTAATGAAGCTATAGAAAAAAAATTAAGTTTGTTGACGAGAAAATGGAAATTCTTAGCGTCGACTCATATTGAGAAATCGACTAAATGATATTTTAATGAAAATTTTAATGATCAGTAAAGCTTTCAATTTAAATAGTGAAAAGAATATTTGAAACTAACTGTATAGGGACAAGCGTACATTATGTTAAGTGTATTTTTTTACTATCTTAAAAATATAAATTAGAAGTAAAAAATGACCAAAGATCGTGCGTAGAAACGCTCTTCAATGCTTGAATCGGTGAATTTTTAAATCATTAATATAAGACTACTTTTAGGAAATCATATTGACTACTTTTAGGAAAATTGCTACTAGAAAAATACGTTATAAATTTTTTCCTAAAGTTTCAAAGTAGTGTGGCTGACCTGCGATATTTTGTTTTCAAAATGTATATTTTTAAAAAATTCTACGATTATTTCATCTTCCGCTGTTATAGCGATTATATTTCATTTTACGTTTTCCTCCAATCTTTCCCTTCCATGTCACGCCCTTCTTTCTTCTATCAAATGTACTATAAATATGTGACCATATATTTATATGCGTATGTATACCAGTGTTTATAAATGAATGTATATTTATATCGTTTATCTATTAATCACAGTCAATCTTATAATAAATGTTATCCCTATCTATGAGATGATCATTTGTCCTAATCTTTTTGTATGGATTCACTCAATTTCTCCCGAACAACGTATCTCACATTGCCTCGGTTACTTTGACTACTCTGAAATGCATACAATTAAATCTTCAATTGTAAGATCATGTATGTGTCATACATGGATATATGTATATTTGCGTCATTCCCAATTCATTCAAAGTATCCCTTTCTTCCATCCAATGACAAAATCTTCTCTCTCTTGGCTCTCTTTTGGATTCGTCCGCTCTTATACTACACACTATGTCCTGTAGATTTTATTAGTAGAAAGTAGATGGAAGAAAAAGATTATTTGTTCCACATATTTTAAGCAGTTTTTTGAAACTTAATAAAATGTATCCTCTTTGAGCCTGTTTAAATTTAATTTATATCTTAGCTGGAACTTTAGTCCGAATCACAGCCGAGAATTTGTACTTCAGTCAAGTTGTCGGAATTAGTTGGTTCAATTCGTTTGTCGTCAAAACCCCATATAAATCTACCGAATAGTGTTTCCGTGCTGCTCTGATAAAAATAAACAGACAGGCATAAACTGATGCCAGTATTTTTATACCATCCTATAGTATTGTAAATAAGAACTATATCTTGCAAACGAAAGCTCTGTGCCAAATCAAAGGAAGTGCCTAATTTTCAGACCGAAAATCCCCTTTAAATTAGTAGAATAGTTGTATGTGCTGCTCTGCCAAAAATATAAACACATATACAGAAATAACATCTATATTATTATGCCATTCTACGTCATTGAAAATAATGATCATTTTTTAACCAAAATATTCTGTGTTAAATGAAAGGAAGTGCCTAATTTTCAGACCGAAAATCCCTTTTAAATCAGTTAAATAGTTTTATATGTTGCTCTACCATAAAATACAAACACATATGAGAAATGACACTTTATTATTATGCCATTCTATGGTGTTAAAAATAAGGATTTTTTTTTTGATAAAGTACTTTATACTTTTTCCAAATGAAAGGAAAGTGCCTAATTTTCAGACTGAAAAACCCGTTTAAATCAATGTAATATCTTTTGCGTCCTACTTCGAGAAAAAAATAAACAGATATAAAAAATTGCCCATATGTTTGAAACTCTTAAACATCTATTTTTTCTTATTTTATTATGTGATGTGCAATTCTGATAAACGAGCATACAGTATCATGATAATACACACACACACACACACATTTATTTGAAAGGGAATACCTTTTACATATTCCTACAAAAAATTGATCAGAAATTTAAGATAAAAATAAAAAATTCACCATAAAAATCCTCAAAAATGAATAGCACAGACGTCGCGATCAAATTTAGATTATATAAGTCTAACTATAATCTAATAATAAAGCCTTTAAAATTTTGTCACATCTAAGGATGACGTAAATTTATCTTTTAGCAAAATCAATCTAATGACGGAGCTAGAAGGTGATGGCAGGAACTCTTCGGTGATAAGGTGTAAACTCATTGAGTATCTTGGCGTAAGCAAGAAAGTAACAAAGTAGATAGGTAGGTAACTATATGCAAGTTTACATACATATGAAGCATACATGGACACCAAAAGGAGAATATATTTTTAGAAATTCAAATATATGTAATCATGTGTGTGTTTATGTGTGTATGCAGGCATTTATGTATGTAGGTATGAATGTTCATTAAAAGCCGCAAACGTTAGTTTCTATCCCAGTAAATGAGATATTATTGAATTTTGTTGTAAGTTCGTGATATTCTGGGTAATATAAGATAACATAGGCACTAAAATATTTATATCAAAAATCGTTTAAATAAAAAAATTAAACAGACTTCAAGTAACCACGGAACAAAAGCCACATTTAAAAGTATAAAATAATAAATATACCAACACTTACTTTGGAACGTTTGCAATGCAATATCGTTACCGAATATAAATAAATTTTAGACAATACTGCCATCGCTAGAGATTTTTGGGGTTGGTGCTAAATAAAAGGTAGCACTCATCTGTGTCGGTGTGAGAGAGAAAGAGGAACATCGATTTAGTACCGATTTCAAAAACATACTGGAAATTTGTTTATTTTCGGAAACAATATTGTACTGCAAAAGTCCCAACTATTTTATTCTTTTTAGTGCGCATTAATTATGTGATAATTTGAGGTCGGTTCCATTTTTTTTTTGTCAAAAATGTTATACTGTGCTTTTATGAAACTAGAGCAAAATTCTACCTCTCAATTTTAATCTTTACATCAGAAGATTAAACTTGGATAAAAATTACAAACCAGCCACATAAACGAATGAACAATGAAGTCCCGCAGAAAAATAACTTTTTTTTTCCTTTTGAAGTGTCGATCGCAAAAGGTTTATGCCTTTTACGATAGTTTATGCCTTTTGCGACGTTAGAAGCACATAACCTCGTTAAAAAACAAAATTGTTTACAGCAACGATTACGTGCGTCGGTATAACGTAACGAACTGCAAAAGTAATCCGTAACAAACGCCCACACTTTGCCCTTTAAAAACCAACTTGCTCCTTTTATACCTTATTTCAATGTATTTTCTTTTCAATATACATGTCAACAAACGGTTAAATGTCTTCTAACTATTATGTCAACGTCACAGTGAAGTTATTCGTATTTATACA
Source organism: Druceiella hillmani (assembly GCA_039881145.1). Classification (NCBI taxonomy): domain Eukaryota; kingdom Metazoa; phylum Arthropoda; class Insecta; order Lepidoptera; family Hepialidae; genus Druceiella; species Druceiella hillmani. The sequence continues at coordinate 13,985,001 of JAYKKI010000001.1, forward strand.
ATTGTATCAAGGTTACAATGCGCCTTACAAAGCTAACAAGCGAAGCGACTAAGTTATTCGAATAAATGAATATAAGGTAACCTACGTTTTGACCAGTAACATAAAGAAGGAGTGAGATAGATTTTTATACTCCCTCAAATAAAAACTGATTGCTTTTATTATTTGTCTTACGTATCTCAAACAATAAACAGATTTTCATACAAATATGAAAGTCGGTTTGTTTATTTCTTTCACAGTTTGTTTATGTCACTCAATTAAGTAAAATTATTTCTCTCAATGTTTGCATTCTAAAAAATTCTACTAGTTTACATATCCTATTTTTATAGTAGTTTTATTTTATTATCCTTCTCTAAATATATTTTCAATAACAAAGAGGTTATCATACAAAAATGAAGAATTGCTTATTTCTTTGACAGTTTGTTTATGTTAGCCAATTCGGTAAAAACTACTTAACTTAATGTTTGCATTCTGAAAAATTATACTATTTTACTTGTCTTATTTTATGTTTTTGGTTTTCCGTAATAAAATAATAATTCCTTCGTGTCCATTCGTCGGTCAAAACCTCACTATTTTTATCGTTTTAGGACAAAGCAAACGAAATTTTGTAAATATATGAAAACGTCGATTACGCAAAATAAAATACTGTGAAAAATTAATCTCCGAAGTATTACGCAAAATGACTCAACAACTCTTTCTAATTTTCCAAACATATATGAAAAAAATTCTACGTACTAAATGCATTTGATTTGAACTTCTACGTGAAGTTATTTTGGTTAACACGCGTCGACATTTTCGGAAAATATAGATAACTACGGAACCATGCTTTCTGCGTATTTCAACACGCGTCTGTTCCGTTTTTTTCACTAATCAGAATAATTATTTAATTAAATGCAACTTTTAAACATCAAATTCAAAATTATATTATTGTCATTTTATGTTAGTAAGCCGTTGAATCCAATAATATTCCACTAGTTCTTTGGTAAAACCATTATGTCTATATGCTATATTCTCCGATATTAATATGTTGTTAATTTAAGTGTTTTAAATAGATTCATATTGCACAAACAGAAGGAGTCGCCGCTATGTGAGAAAACGAGATAGACATACCGCTCAGGCTGTTCTCGTTTTATACTTATAGCGGCATCTCGCTCTCTGCTCGGCGTACATGATTAATTATGCGTAACGGCTTTAGCTGTGATTTCACTCGCGTGATTTACTTTTTTTATCTAAAAATCAGTGAGAGTGATATATTTATTCAATTGTTAATCATGAAATGATTGTCGATAGGTTAGCATTTTCAAATTTTTGACGCCATCCCAAGATAGACGTTCTTATTTCTTAAGTTTTTATAAATACCACAGTCAAAGTTCCTTTTAAATTTGCCTAATAATTTCTAAGTTATGTGGATATAGCCGAATAAAGAAAATTTGCTAACCGAAAGACAAATGGCAATTTCGAAAACAATCAATACTGTCAAAAGACAGCACAAATCTTAATTATTGACCTCGACGAAACTGTACTAGCGAAGCCTGCTGAGAGGTCCTAGACTTCCGAATTTCCAACTGATGGCCTCTTTCTCTACAGTCCTCCTCCTCGACGCCTTTCACCTGCCCCTTTTCCTCTTCGCTGAGGGTTCCAGAAGAGATCTCCGATCCGTCCGATCTCCGAACCCTCTGATCCGTCACTCTTTTTCATTCTGGAATTGCAGGAGGATATATATAATCCTTCTCTCCTCTCCCTCTAATAGACACATTTTCTTCTTTCGTTCGATCCCAAAGCTTTTTGTTTGAAATTGCGTTTGGCCAGAAAATACGAAGGATATTTTCTTAGAAAATGCAATAGTAAATCTCCTCTAGCAGTTTTTAAACGATGTTTGGTCAATCAAAAATACTAATCGATCAGGAATGTAAAATGCTTCCTTTTCAGTGGCTCATTTTCTGATTCCCAATTAAAATGTTTAATTTTATCTTTCAATGTACAGACATCATTCACTTATTTTCTATGATCTGTATAGACGTAGGCCATATGTTGCAACTGCGAACAAGCTTTTGTTATATCACTTTGGTGGCTTCTGCAACAAAATATTCATGTTCCGATTATGCACACTTCTTGTTTATCTAAATACCTATAAACAACAAGAGATTGAAAACCCCCTAAATATCTTGTTATTCAACTAATCAGCTACTTACAAATGTGTAGATTTAATAAATGCTCTTTTGTCTTTTTAGAAATTGATTTAAGCGGCTTAGTGAGATACATCTAATTTTCAGAGCTTAGTAGAATTAAGCTCCCAATTAATTTTGTACTAAGTATTTTCACTTAATCATCAATGTCTGCTTGAGAACTTTAGATCCTAAAAGAGCTTTTTCTACTTCGCAGTCTACTGAGTTTCAAATTACTATCATTTTCTTTATATTTATTTTCCGGCCTCCCTCATTTCATTTCATTTTTTTCTGTTTTTGGCTTCTGATAACTATATTCTTTTTCATTTTATTTCTGTATATTTTCCTTTCTTAATTACTGTCTTTTTTTCTATTTTAAATACCTTTATCATTGATAAATAAAGTTGACTACGGATATAGTAACAAAAATTAATTTTATGCTTACCACGTTTTCATTTGTAGGTTTATGAGAATACTTGTTGCAACATTTTTATGACTTTTTAACCATAATGATAAAAATTGTGGAACAGAATAAGAAGAATAAGTTTCTTTTGAAACACTTCACGTGATAAATAGGGGTGAGTTCACGGTCTGAAATTGGAAAATCACTACCATTTTTGCCAGAGTGGTAAGGAGAAGAAATGAGGATTCTTAGAAAGAAAAATGCGATGAATTCACTGGCAGCGTCATCTGTCGTCGATCAGAAAGAAATCGGCTTATCAAGGGCGACAGAAAAATGCCACACTTTTAACTCTTTATTATTGAATATTATTACTGCAATGTTCCATTTATTGCTATTTTATATTATGTATTTTTTTTATATCGTACGGAAGAAAATGGGATTCTCGCAGCATCACTCACATGTCCGTCCGCCCGTATATAGCCGTTTTTTCTCGAAAATCATTTTTGATAGAAAGTTAACGTTTAGCCTAGTAATTCAGTATTTTACAATAATAAGAATCAAAAAAAATTTATCCGCAAATTTTGGAATGGACACGGATTGTAAGAAAATTACCTGTGGTTGAATGTGGCGTCGCCAAAAGGATGAGTTACAACAAGGATCCCAAAACTCATTTTTCTTTTCAGAATATTACATAAGTTTGTTCTGAAAATAGTTTGATAAAGATATCCGCAGAAAATATTCCTTACGTATCAGCTGCCAAATTTCAAGTTGTAAAAAAATTTCGCTACCACAAGTTTACCTATAATTTACCCGAAAACTAGAACAAAGATTCTGAATTCCAGTTGTGAGAAAGTCGTGACATTTTCTTGCGTATGTGGAAGATATCTACTGTGGAAGATATCGAATGCAATATATCTACTGAAGAGAGGATAACATCTATATCTATAAATAGTTTAAAAGAAACATTACGTACCCATAAATGTTCATACTGTTTAACTTATCGTCGCCGTCGTGTGTTGGGTTGATCACAAAGCATACGACCTTTGATTCCTGACCGCTCAACAAATGAGGCTGGACTGGTAGTCCGGCTGGCTGTATGAGAATGCTTTCGTAGTAATAATTCCGCCGTATGTATATATATATATATATATATATAGAGTATTATTTGGCAGATTTTCTTTTTAAAGACCTCTTCTAACCGCGTAGTATTTCTGAAACCTACCTTAGTTTCAAATAAAAAATTCGCACTTATTACTCATTTTAATTTTCGAGAAAGCAGTTGTTATTCCTGTTATTTACTTCTAATTGAGTTTTTCTCAATTTCATTCATATTCATTGTTTCCTCCTACATTTTAGGCTACTTTAATATTAACTAATTACTGGGTTTAATTAGGGCAGCCTCCTTTGCTAAACCCAAAATCCGGAGATCAGTAAAAACAAAAACAAGGCGAAGCCAAGTCTAACCTTGCATTAAATGACAGCGTTTATTTAGTCATTTTTAGTTAAATATTTACACTTGTTACAGCATTAATATTCTATCTTATAGATATATAGCTATAGTGGATTGGTACTTAAGTATTTCAACTCATTTTACACTGCAGACATTTTTTTCATAAAATTAGGTGAATTTCGGCGGGAACTGGAGAATTATCATACCAATCCGGAGCCCGGAGATAATTCCTTAAAACCGGAGACCCCGGTGAAACAGGAGGGTTGGCAACCCTAGGTGTAATACGTAATCGCATAGGTTTTTTTTATTAATACTCTTTTTCTCTTATCGCCCTCATATACATGTAAGAATAAGATTTTCAACGTAAGAGCTCTCACGACGTCACAAAACAAAATAAATGAAAGCAATATTAAAATGAATATGGAATTTATATAAAATATAAATAAAATTTTACTCTATAAAATATAAGAAATTCTGTTATCAAATTTTTTTTTAATTCCAATACAAATATTTTAAAACAAATTATGATGTAAAATATGTGTAATTTCAAGTTGCTGCGTTGCATTAAATGAAAATCGGCTTTGAAAATAAAAAATGTAGGTGTATTGCCTGCTACGTCTTTTATTTATATAAAAACATGGGAATATTTCTTAAATTATGATATCTAGAAGCATCGCTATAGTTTTCTTAAAGTCTTCGCGTGGGTTTCTGAAGACCCCATATTGTTTTCCTAATTTTAGGTTGCGTAATATTAAATATAAAGGGGTGGGGCATTAATTTTCTGCATATTTTTCAATATATATCTTAAGATGTAGTATCTATAATTAATTTTAGAGACTCTTTAACTAGTCCTTTCAAAGGATACTATGCACTACATAAACGAATTAGAAAACAATTTTTTCGAATATTTAATTTGCCCTCCATAAAATTTCCGAATTAATGTTTTTTTAGATTTAGCTATTGTGGTATATTCCGATTATTATTTTGATTGCTGTACCAAATTTGCCCTTCAAGGGATTTCTGGAAAAATAGCAAAGATTTCTGAAAAAAACGGTTGTGATTTCTGAGAAAAACGGCGGTTCCTGAGAAAAACGGATAGACATATCAGTGATTTTATAAGGGTTCCCATTTATCTTTTAAAATACGGAACCCTGAAAATAGTACATAGTATATTCATATTAATGTGAAATTTATTTGAATATGATACTGCAATTATTTAATGTAATTAGGGTCATATAGCGCAAATAGGACGAAATACGACATCAAATCATTCTCTAGCACAACTTTCATTAAAAGCGCTTATTAAATTAACTGTTTCATAAAGTATTAGCTAAGAGTATTAATTATTATTAGATCAATAGTACATTTGAGATAATAGAAACATAATTGTTGAAAGCCGTTTAATTGTAAAATTGATTTGTAAGTAAAACGTTTGAACAAATGGTACGAAGTCTCAAGTTCATATAGGGCGGGCATCCAACGACCCCTATTTAGTTATATGAACGCTTCATTTTTTCTCTAAGCACCGTACACAAAAAATGCCATTATATCGCGCCTAGTCCTAATACCCGAGACATCGTACGCGATCACTCCACTCGACATCCGACGAGCTCAGGAAAAAAATTGCTGCCGCGACAAGGGGCTTAACTTTAAATATACGATTTTTCCTCTAAGCTCCGCAAGAAAAATGGAGAAAACTGTGGAAAATAAACGGCGGGACGTTAAGAGGTTTCATTTGCCCCGGACTCCATTTAGGCAATGATACACGGGCGGACTTTTTCTCGGATCCGATTCACCGGTCCTAAGAGATTTAAGTCATATTATAGTAGAACCTGACAAATCCGGAAAATAATTTCATCTAATCTTTCATAATTGTAGCGTGGTTTTTAGATGCATAAAATGTTAAAAGGAAAAAAATAGATACAAGTCAAAATAATGGCCATTTTTATTATGTGCCATTTGCGTTTAAATACGATTGCAGACATTTGCACGCCACGGCTGGTTCCAATGAAGCACAATCTGGAAGTTCAACTATTGACCACTTTTTCGAGCAATAATTTGTTCAGCGATGAGGCTCATTTTTTTTAAATGGCTACATCAATAAACAATATTGCCTGATTTAAAGTGAGGAAAATATATGTGTCATTATTGAAATGCCGTTACATCTACGAAAAACCATGGTGTACTTTAAGGACGAAGTAATCATTGGCTCGTATTTCTTCAAAGATGATATCGGCGAGAACGTTGCAGTCAATGAAGAAAGCCTTAGATCCATTATTACTGACTTTTTAGTTCTCCGATTGCATGGCATTAATGCTGAAGAACTTTGGTTTTAAGAAGACCGTACATCATGCCATACAACATGCGACGCAATCAATTTATTGCAGGAAAAATTCGATGAGCGCATAATTACGCGTATGACCTCGTGAATTGGTCTCCGCGATCGTGTGATATCACATATATGGATTATTTTTTATGAGGATATGTGAAGTCGCTAGTCTAGGCCGGTAAACCACAGACGTTGGAACACTTGGAAGACAGCATTCTTTGTATCACTGACAATGTACGACTCTAACTATTCGAAAAAGTGGTTGAAAATTGGTCGAGCTAGCCGCGGTGTCCATATGCCTGAAATCGTATTTAAACACTAGCAGCAAAAAATAACATTTTCAATAAAGCCAATACCATGGCAATTATCATGATTGTCATTTGTTTTTTTTTATTTTAAAGTTGTATACCTCTAAATAAAACACGTTACTTCAACTTGCCTTTGATCTGACCTTTATATTACCAAATTCAACGTCACTACTTCATCCCGAAGTTATGTCACAGAACTGTAGTTGGAAATGTTGTCACTTCATACTTTGTAAAGAACTGCATCTAAAATTGAATCGTTTATAATCTGTATATATATATATATATATATATATATATATATATATATATATATATATACATATATCTTTTGTGCTTGTTTTATTGTAAATACACACATACTGGTTTCGTACTCGAAATGGATGTACTTATTTTGTATCCACATCATTAATAATATGAAGAGAAATATCTTGAATTTTTAGGAGACAAATTAAGTATCCAAAAGTTAAATATTAAAATTTCATATGCAGTGTATGGTATCGTTTGAAAGGATTAATTACAAAGGTCTCATAGATATTTTTTTTACTTTACGTAATGTCTTCAGAAATATATTGAAAAATTTGGAATAATATTAATTTCCCCTCGCCCTTATTGCGGAAAATACTGAACCTAAAATTACGAAAAAACCCTCAAGTATAAATGGAACTGATATTATAAATGTTTCCATTTAGATACTTATAAACATTTAAAGGTACATAGTATTTCCTAATAATACCTTGCATTATACCGACTTTCAACATAGTAGTCGATCGCTAGTACCCTATAGGTTTTGATGATTAATGAGTTGAAATTACAGCAAGGAGTTGACATTACAGCATAGGCTTCAGTATACTGTATTAAATTCAATTTGAAATCTTAAGCCGTTTCTGAAAATAAAACTTTGACACACAGGTAGACGGAGGGTCGGAAGGAGAACGAAGTGATCTTGTAAGGATTCCGTTTTTTTTTTCTTTTTGAGAGACGTGGGTGTTTAGAAGCCTTCGCAAAGATTGTAGGAAAACTGTAATGATGATTCTAGATACCCCAGTTTTTGAGATATTCACAGTAATATATATGTCTCCCATACTTAACTATATTCGGTAGTATTAATTATTCGTTAAATTCAAAAAGTTCATATTAATGAAGACTTATGATAAATAAAGTAACTTAACTTCAAACGCAGTGCGGGAACCTCGATGCGCCAGCCAGAATCGCATTTACTTTTAATAGTAACTATCCATATTTATATCCAAAGGCTCTAACTTTAAATATTGTCGAGGAAAACCGACTTTTAATAAGAGGAAAGTTAAATAGGATGATGTCTATCTTCGAATAGAAGACAAATTTTGCATGCAGCCCATTGATGGTAAAAATTGTAACCTAAAAAAGGTTACAATTTTTACCTCTAACTACTTTTCTAAGATGAGTTAGCATGCCTTCCTTTATTTAAGATAGTTGCTTATGCACAAACATTCGTAGCCAACTTCTGATAATGCGAACTCTGGCGTTGTCCCATAAATTAATATGGTTTCATACTTCCTCGCCCACTTAAAAAATAGTTTCGTCTTTAGCTTCCTTACTTATGTTTAAAAATTTTTAAAAAATCTTTGAAAATATTTTTCCCACCCAAAGTTGTCCCATCTTTTAATGCAATAGCAAGAAAATCTTGAAAATCAATTGGGAAAGTATGTTATCAGGTGCACCCTGAGAGTAATTATGAGTAATACAAGCATAAGATCTGTTTAAAATATGAATTAAGTTTGACTTATGATAAACCCGTTTTTTTTGTAATAAAATAGTTGTAATGTCTACGCAGCCGCAGATATTTTTAACGTGAAAGTATCTGCCCACGACTAAAAAAACAAATCTCGATTTATAATGCAATACATTTAATTCCTAATTACACTTAACTTGATTCAAATTTTTATATTTTCGCAATGTCTAAGGATATCAACTTCTGCTTGAGACAGCCGAAAATAATCGTTCAACATTCTTATAAAAATTTTCTCCGTATCATAGTTTGCAAGCCAAAAATTGTCGGTTTTATATCAATCCTGGCTCATCTTTTTTGATAGAATTTCTCATCTTGAGGCAAGCAGGTAATTAGCTTACTAATACATAGCAGATGGATATTTAGCATTCTATAAGTAACACCAAACTCACCATGTTTAGTATTCCCATTAAAACCAAACCAAAGCTTTTCATCGCTATGACTTGGCATAGAGAGGGAGCAATCACTTGGCTCAAAAACAACAAACGGAACGAAATGAGACCTGGTGCGAAGATAACAATTTCATTTCTGTTAGGTACAAAGCAAATAAAACGTATCCACCAATTCACCTATCTCGGAGTATGGTATCAGAGCCTTAATAAACAGCAGAGGTATCGCTTCACAGGTCATCAAAACTAGGACGACTTTAACGCAATTCCGTCCCATGTGGCAGTCGTGGAAACTGAAAAGGATAGTGAAAATCCGGTCCAACCTCAAAAACCGTGCTATATGGTACGTGGAATGGAAAGCAATAAAAGACCTCATAAGGTGACTCCAAATCTTCGTCAACCACTACCTTAGATATATTCTTCGTATAACTTGACCTGAGAAAATATATATGGAAGACTTGCTAGACCCATGAAATAACATTACGATTGAGGGCCGAGGGAGGGTAAATGTAATTGAATACTATACGCTTAGAAGAGTATACACACATCTCCAAACAGACTTTGGATTGGAACCCTCAAGAGGAGAGTAAACTTGGCCGTCTGAAAAAGACTTGACGTTGGAATGTACTGGCAAAAATTAAAAACTATCGGAAGTAATGCAATTTCTAATGCATAAACCAATCTCCGTGGCAAAGTACCATACATTCTCTTTGCCATACCAAGTGGACGTAGGAAATGAAGAGAAATTCTTGGACCATAAGCTTCCTGTCGCACCGAACATGACACAGTTGCTGGTTCGTCAACCATTACAATTGCTGTTCGCCAATCTTCACCGTTGCTGTTTCTTCTGCATTGTCATTTAATTCAATTTAAGATATCTTCGTTTCGAACTAAATAGAAGTATCTTGTGCAATAGTAACACTTCTGTTCCTTTTGTGCACTGTGCATTAATCCTTCTGTTGCCCCCTTATTTCCTTTTTCTTTTTTATATTATATACATTCGTTATACCTGAATAGTCCTTTATTGTGGCGTCGAAGACACAACGGCGTTATTATATTGAATTATCGGCAAGCAACTGCTGTCTCCAAAACTTTTGGTCGGATAATCGGATAAATAGATCATCTCGATTCTATAATCTATATTTTCAGGTTAGACTTCTTGAATTGTCTCCGCAATATTGATTGATTGGCGGCTAATGAACGGTTATCAATCGCGAGATAAAATTTTATTGCAAATTTTCAAAGTAAACGTAAAACGTTAAATTATTAATCGTAATTGTGTGAACTATAAGCAATGTTACTTATGCTTATTGTGAATAAAACGTAATCAACATTTTTTTAAGTCAGTCGACGCGTTCGCCAGTTACCGCACTCCAGGTTGTACTGTCTTCGGGTGGTAGAGTGCTCAAACCGCAGAAACCTTCGAGGAGGTGTTAGGTCATCACGTTAAAAGTTTTCACGTTTAATTATGCGTTTAACTGTAGCTTTAAGCTGTCTTGTAATATTAGAGTATTTACGAAATTTACATAATGTGAACACGATTTGCACCTAACTATCTTTACTTATCTCATGAGTCTTGTCTGATACTAGTTGAAGGCCTGAATTTTTTACCGCAAATGATGATAGAACTTAAAATATATTAACAAAAATTTAAATCTCTTTCTATTGTTCTATACCTAGAGGGTTTGAATGAAACCTTATTTTCTTGTGACCATATATTTAAAGCTTCTAGCCTTTAAACGGAAAAACATACTTTAAATTTATAGATGCTGTGTATTGCTTTCATCCAAAACTGAAAATTTAAAACATTTTATCATCTAAATTTTCGAAGGTTCGGAAATAAAAAAGATCTATTCGAAAAAAATTCTACCAATGCTTATGAGGTATGGTTGATAGAAACTTTTTAAATGAATTATACGCAATATTTAATTTTTACGGTTAGGTTATCTCAAAAAATATTACGAAACCTTCATAAGATCACTCACATGCCCGTCTGTCCGTCTGTAACAGGCGTTCTACTCAGAAACCACTTGAGGAAAAACGTAGAGTTTGATATAGTAATAAAGCATATAAATCCGCACAGTACCAATGATGAGTTATGATAAAGAATTTCGCTGCAATTGAGTTACAGTACCCTCGATGCGCGGGAAAAAGGGTAATAAAATAAATGGTAAGTAAAATAAATAAAAGTAACGTCTCTAAGAAATCTACAAAGTTGCCGAAATTAAACCGTCTTTACTACCGTAATAAACCAATCGTAATAAACCTCTTATACACAAATCCCATTCTATGTTGAAAATATCCTAAATTTAAAGAACAAATACTTAAACTGTTAATAAATTAAAGATAATTTATTTAGGCCTTTACGGTACTTTAAAATATACGTATAATATTACATAGATACATTTTCTACCCATATAACAAAAATATATATCGTCTGCATTAAAGTGAATATAATTTTAAGTAATGGAGGTACGGAACCCTCGTAGTCACGAAATTAATGCAAAATTCACCATTAGTTAATTATGGTCGCTTTAATTACAAAATGAATTGCATACTAGTCTCTACATATAATAAAACAGTAAAAGGGTAAAATTCTGATTCTACAGTTAAAAAGTTCATAGAATTTTCAATGTTGGCTATCTTAAGGAAAAAAATGAAAACAAAAAATGTAAAATGAGTTACGTATATTACCTATCTAATTTTACCTTGACACACCATTGTGGAATACTTTTCCGTCTGTATTTCACTCTATTTTTTACGACCGCACTTAAGGCCTACTAACGTGTTTAAAGTTTACATTTGCAACATTACATAGCTGAACTAAAGAAAACAAAATTATATACATCTTGGTGCATTGTTATTAGATTGATAAATAAAGGAAAGTTGGTATCCCGCAAAAAAGTTTTCATGTATTAAATTTACTCAAAAAAGCTTGTAATTTTTAGTATATTTTAATGTTTTATTGTTTTCTTATCACTAACGGAAAAAATGTTCGCCAAACGATAAAAAAAATGTACATAGTTTGATATTTGACACCACTGCCAACTAAAATTTAATAGATGTAAGTTAACTCGCGCCATCAAAAAACGGTCCAGGCGTTAAAAGTTTATACGGGCATAGCCGCGACAAAAGCTAATAATATAGAGACTATACCTAAGAAAATAAAAATAAATCAAGATATGTTTTCAACGCTTGCACTTTAAACTTTCCCCCTAGCATACGTCTTCACAAATGGCTATGATGGAAATTGTTTTACGAATAAACTAAATAAACAAAATAACAAAATTGAATATTGTCTTAATGCTAATTATAGATATAAATTACCTAACATAATAAAGACATGATGTAGAAAGATAAAAATAGAATCAAGACTCGTTTCCTACCTCTATACTTTTAACTTTCCCCTGGCACACAAGCTTAAATGTAACGAGCCTGCAAAAAGGCATTTCCCTAAACGAAGCCCGCTTTTACCTATACTAAATTATGAAGCACACAATTATTCAGGCATCCATTTCACCCGGCAACGTATAAAAAGACCAAAGCGTATTAAATTTGAATTAATTCCCGTCCATTTCGTGCGAAACACGCGCCTGCCGTATATTATTCATATTTAAACTCTGGCAAAGTTTCCTCACAGGACCAAATATTGATTCGCCAATAAGCTTAGCTAAAATTCTGCAAACTTCGTACAAAATTTTCTCTGAAATCGTCGCCTGCTATATATGTGTACATTGGAAAGTCTACTGCGAAAACTCGTTACGAACAGTTGAGAAATATACATATTTAGAATGTGAAAATATTCTTACATTTCGAAGATATTTGAATCGCGAATGTAGTTTCTTTCAAAGAGTGGCTGTTTTACCTTTAGAGTAAGCTTATTTAGGAGTTGGCAATGTTTTTGCTAATTGTTTCGTTAGTTCAATTTAACTGCTGCTATGAATACTTTGAAATATTTTGAATGTAGAAATCAAACTTTTTAAACACAATATCTATATAATAATACAAAATTTACTTCTCATTTAATAAAACCTTATTTTTAGGGATTTATAAAAACAAGTAAATCCCTTATAGAATCACTTACACATTGACCCGTCTTTCTGTCACAACAATTTTTCTCTGAAGCGATTTGGCATAGAAAGCTAATATAGGTCATAATGCATTGAAGCTTCATTGCCTCTATATTTTATTACAGCAAGAATCTAAAAGACATTTTTGGAAAACTTTGGAGGGGGTAAGTTGAATAAAAACATTTGTTTGCTTTCACTCGTGTGGAATAAGGAAATTCGTCATTTAGGAGTTTGCCATATCATTACTTCCATGTATTCTTTATATCTACATCCACTGTTATTAGTATGATACCTTTGTTCTTAATATATTCATTTGTGTAAAGCTAAGACAAATTGTTCTTTCCTACTTCCATGGCTTTACTTCCGCAACAAGCTTTTATGATGCCACATAAACCAATTTAGATCCTACGCGTTATAAAAATATAACCTCAAATAAAATATAACATTCAAACTACGACGTCACTGAGTAACCAGGTTTTGGAAATATAGAACACTTTAAAACTATTGCATCGGTCACTCAAGACTACATGGTATATTCCTTAGGGACTAACAATCCAAATTTTCGTCCACGTATTATTCACTTTCGTCAACTTCGTTTGCATCAATATAACGTAGGTGATGCAAATACAAACAAACGAACAATCAAAACATACTTATAGACAGCTCAAAAACCGAAATGCAAAAAAATGTCTATACTTCATATCTTTCCTCAGGCTCTACGTACAACAGTTTCATCAAAATATAGTCAGCAGTTTTTAAATGACTCCCTATTAAACAAAGTTATAGAAAAACATTTCCATGTTCAAATATTTTTTCTATAACTTTGTATGTGTTCAAATGTGTTTTTAATTCTCGAATTATCATTATTATAAAGCTTTCACTCACTTTTCTTACGTGAAGAGAATCTTTCATGTAAACTTTTTAAAATGTTTTTTCACTAAATTCACACTTTTTGATTGACACCTACATTTTCGAACCAGTTATATTAAGGTAGTTAATCTTGAATCATATTGAATTAATTTCACTGGAATACACACATTGCAGAGATTAAGTAATGTTTGCAGAGGGAAAAATGTTGTGCAATATTTTCAAAATGTCTGCAGTTCAATGGGTAATCATATTCGCTAGGAATTAATGTTATAACCAAATATTACATTGTTCATAAGAATTTTTGAAATACCACAACTTTTGTTTAAAAAAATATTTTATCACTTATTGAAAAAGGAAAACCTCTAAAAGGTATGGAAAAAGCTCTAAATAGAAAAAGCTCTATAATGTGTATATTCCAACATATGCGCATATGTCCATAAAATGTTATTTAATCTTGACAAAAACTTATTTACGAATCAGCACTTTTAACTTAATGCATTCGTCAAAGAGAATTTCGCTAGTTAAGTATAGAAATTATCTTTAACGAATGCAAATCTATTTAGACAAAAACACAAATTAAGTATATTACCTATTTTAGATGAACTCTCTACTAGAAGATAGCGCTTTTTTAATTGTATAATATTTAATTACGTTTCATTAAAGAAACTATTTAAGTTTATATTAGAAATCAACTAACTGGCTCTGTATCAGTTTTTCTTTTTATATTTTTACGAGTTTTTTGGCAAATCATAGTGCCGATCCAAAAGTAAACTTTTGTATAACTTAAATACGGAAATATTATTCTCTCGAATACTGCCTATCATTACAACTTTTTCATAAAATTATAAACAATATAGCTAATCAGTAACTCTAAGAATTTCCCGACTGGCACTTGCCATTGTTTATTTTTTTTTACATTTACTTTTCCAAATTTTGTGCAACATTTTGTGACTTTTTAGCAGCATAAATTTATACTTTCTGTAATGAAAAATGGTAAAAGAATTGTATGTATTTTCTCACACAAATATTTTCATTAATTCCACCGTGAACTCTAAAATAGTTAAGCTGTAACGAAACAGCAAAATCTTAAAAACTGAACACCTCTATTCTAAAATCTGTACAAATACCTATCAGCCGTAAACAATCTTTAATATCATTTACCATCGGAGTGACGGTGCCTTTAATAAATAATATAATTTGAATTGAAATAAACTATCGCACGGCGCATATTGAAATAACCCAGATCAAAGCGAGTTGGAGCAAAGCGCTTTGAGCCCTATTAAGTCTTTAAAGTTTAATGAATTGATGAACTGTTAAAAATTTAATATTACACTCGGAGCATAGTTCAAGTGAAAGTTTTTCTTATTTGTAACGCTTTAAATTTTTCGCAGCGAACAATTAACGTTTTCTTCGATAATTAAATTCGCAAACTTGAGATAGAGATTTGCGCGTTATTATAAATTCTCACGGGATCGCTCGTAGTTAAATCGGAATGCTACTTTTTTTTCATTATGGCATCGAAAATTTATATTTATTGCAAAAGAATATTTGCAAAAGTTATTTCAGAGTTTTAAGAGGTGTAATTGGAAACGCGTTAAAAGAGATTTAAGAACTTATATATCTTGGTAGATTATTTGAAAAAGATTGAAATAGGCATAAAAGTATGCGAATAAAGACAATTGTGGTGGAAATAAGTCAATGAGTCGATATTAAAAAAACATTTTCAACAACGTCTAAAAGAATGCCTATACCGACAATAATATATGATCGTGAATTTTATGTGAAAAAAAACAAAATTGACGCACAGAAAAAAAACAAAAGTTATACGTTTCAGAAATATATACAAACTATAAAAAACGTATTTATTACTGACGCAGTCGATTCTGTGTATAAAACTAAGTATATTTTATGAGTGTCCCTGTAAAATGTGTAAACTTTTTTTATTGTAATCGCAAGTTTGTCAATGATTTATCCGCAAACGATTGAGAATTTTAAAACATTTTTTAATAGTTTCCACTCAATTTGACGCATGAAAACTTTTTTTTTTCGCAACCTGTATATTCGAAAATAATACACCTGTTTCCTTAGTATACAGTTGCAACAAAAAAGTTTTCATGATAAAAGAACGTGTCTACTATTGATGTAGGTGATTATATACATCAAACTGAATGTATTTGAAAAGTGTTAAGGAAAAAAAAGAAAATTCTTTTCATTCAAATCACAACTTTGGCTTTATATTTTTTTTCAAAAATGATTTTCTGTTTTAATATTGTCACTTAACATTAGAATCATCTGTATTAATAATAGACTAATTGTTACAACCTGTATATGTGAAAAAATTGGAGCGACATAAGACAAAATTTTTACATTTAATAGAGCATCATTTTAATAACTTTGCCAACTTAGTTGATATGATTGAAATTCTTAGAACAGAAAAGACAATAAGAAGAGATGATCAATTTAAAATTTGAGAATGAAAAGCTCAAGTTTGTTGTCTGTAAACCCTCCAAAGCCTGTGGCTTCGCGTTTCAGAATGTGACAGAGTTACTTTACTAAAATGTTTTAAATATATAAAGACTTATTATTAGCTGCAAAAAATTGACTACACATACCAAGCGTATGTGCTTTGTTGTGGACTAGTGCAGCAGCCTCGAATTTTAACGATAGAACTAATTACAATTCGGGTAATTTTACAAGTAACTTTTGTTGTATCTTTTTGTGAAGAGAATTTTTTTAAACATTTGTCATGATGCAAATCTTCCTTTGAAAAGTTACATGCGTCTCCAACCATTGGTTTGTATGTATATAGGTATTTAAGTATGAGAACACGCTACGTATTGCAATTCTTGACTAATTTTGGTGATTCTTTTTTCTATCGATTGATTAACTGTCAGAATAGAAGCTTATTAATATTACGGCAATTATTCAAGTAGTTTCATTTTTATAAACAATTTTTTAGAAAAACTTCATTTTTCCATGCTTGGTGACTATTCTAAGCTTCCGTTTTGAGGGATTTTCTTGCCTCGTCTTGGCTCCCTACTGTATTTAACTATTAAACTTTTTTATTTGTACATGACGAAAGACACAGTTGATAACTAAATTTTTTCCGGTATATTCCTTTCTTATCACGACTTTATATACTTGATACAAAAAGTTTAAATGAATTCTAGAAGTAGTGCACGTTTATTTTGAACAACTCCAAAGGCAAGAAAAGCATTTTTTTTTCTGTAGTATACAGCCACAATATTTAATTATCCAAATACAGGGCTTCATTCTAAATGTCTTGAGATATTTTTAAGCTTCTCTTTGCCGAGTGTGTATCCAGATCTTGAAGCATAAATGTAGAATGAAATACCAAATGAGTATGCACAAAATGGGTCCATCACCGAAAAAGAAAAAAATTGTGCATAATTTGCATATATTGAAAAAAAATTAATTAAACACACTAATATTTCGGTCTACTGTTTATGATTAATGGAAGTCGCGTTTAAATTCTACATTTAGTTGAAACATTTCGGAATCGGAAAAAAACAAATGATATTTTTGGCAAAGCAAAAAGCAAACAATTGAAAATAGGTTATCGCTAATGTACATGTGCTACACCGACTGTCAGTTGTCACAATCACCGTATACGCAATACCAATGAAAATAAGGTAATTTAATTGTATTTAGCTTTACGATTCCTATATACATATCGTTATAAAAAAACAAAATGACTCTGAAGTGCATCAACTGCCTATTTTTGTAACAGAAAGGCGTAAAAGGACTATTGGTTGTTTATACAATGGCGCTTGTATTTGTCATAATCGCCGTATACGCAGTACCAATGGAAATAAAGTAATTTAATAGTATTTAGCGATATGATCCCTACATGTATATCGTAGTAATAAAAGAAAATGACACTGAAGTGCATCAACTGCTTATTTTTGTAACAGAAAGGCGGAAAAAGACGTTCGGCTGTTCATACAAAGGCACTTGTATTTGAGATTCCTGTCATAATCTCCGCATGAGCAGTACTAATGGAAATGAAATAATTTACTTGCATTTGGTGATTCACTTTCTATTTGTATATTGTTATAATAAATCAAATGACTGTAAAGTGCATCTGTTTATTGTTGTAACAGATAGCCAGAAAAGGACAGTCGGCTATTTATACAGTGGCACTTATATTTTCCATCACGGGTGAGGACGAAATCAATCAATGGAAAACTTTAATAATTATATAATAACTTTGACTATCTGAATTGAGTATTTTCACTATGTTGTCTCTTGATATATGTCATTTATGACTACGAGTGTACGAAGGACGAAAAGACAGATAATTTATTTCGTCGCCTTCACAATGACATTGAATGAGACGAAATAAATGTATTTGAATTATTGAAAACGGTGTTCAATTATATTTGACAGCGTAAAAATAAAAAATAGAATGAATGGTAAAGTAGATCACTCAGAAATTACGTTAAATGTTATTAGATAGCGCTAAATCTGTACAACCAGAGTCTACTTATGCAAAAACTTATAAATTTCTACAAATTATTATCGAAATGTTTGTTACAAATAATAAAAAATCTTTCAAATAGTATATGTTTGAATAGAAGACGTTGTTCAGTGATTTCTGACATCCTAAAACTGGCAAATACAAAAGTAAATTAGAACGCGTGAAAGTTGAAAACTTGCGCTAGATGGCGCTAAATCTTTGTAACCATGATCTTATATTTTGTTTTATTTTATGTCATTCATTCTCTAATAGAGAATATTCACCAGTAACATTAATCTATTTTTATAAATATATAAAATACACGACTTATTAAAAACGAAATTTTTATTATCTTTCGTTATAATTTTGAGTAATAATATAACATAAGTTTCATTTGTAAACAATTAATTTTTTCCTGGATCCAAAACCCTGTATAAAATTAACATACTCCATTATTCGGCATCAACACGCTATTAATTAAATTATGTAAAATTTCTGCAAACTCTTTTTTCATAATTTCAACTTCCCCAATTTCGAAGATTTGTATAATAGTTTACGTGATCCTATGGATATTTTCAACAATGGCTCTGGAATAATCTTAGACATAATTCTGAATAAAAATGAATAAAAAAGTTTAGAAACCATTTTAGCTCGCTTTTTACATTGATTGCCCATACGACAAAAAGCAAAAGCTTTTTCATACCGAACTTGCTGTACCAGCAATTCTCAAACAAATATCTATGAGATTCTTGCTATTGCAAATATACAGGTAAATAATCTCCGTAATTATGCCAAATTTCAAGTTCCCATATTAATAAAAGAACAAAAAACGCGTGTTTTTAATTTTGGTTTAACTGATGATTCAGATATATCGAAGAACTATAATTAGGTTTCCTACCCTCAAAATGAAATAAGCGAAACCCTTACATTACTCTGTAAATTGAAACATTACGGGTTAAAAGATGAAGTCCTTAGCTTAATTAATTCGTATCTCGTAAACAGAATGCTAAAAGTACAGATAGAGGAAATTAAATCAACAGGATCTTTAGTAAAGATGGGTGTTCCCCAAGTCTCTATATTAGGACCCTTTTTTCTTGTGTAAATTAACGATCTGCCTTTTTTGGTTAAAAAATTTACTGAAATAATATTGTTTGCTGACGATACACCTCACATATTTAAAATAAATAGACACGTTGAATAATCAGATGATACTAATAATGCAATGTCACAAATATTTAATTGGTTTACGGTTAATAATTTACTGCTTAAAACAACAAAAACTAAGTGCATTAAATTTACTCTTCAAAATGTAAGACTAGTTTGACACTAACTTAGTGTTAGATAATAATAAAATGAATTAATTAAAAGGATAGAGAGTAAACTACAATGCTGAGCTCACATTTCACAATTCTTTAATTTTTTCTTTTTTCACCATTGACTGGAAAACATAGTTCTGCTGCATATGCCGTCAAGAAAATTAAATATTTAACAAATGTTAAAACTGCAAGAATTGTTTACTATAGCTACTTTCATAGTATAATGTTGTACGGTGTATTATTGTGGGGTGGGGCTGCTAATATTGAATCCATTTTTATTTTGCAAAAGACAGCTATTCGTTCAATGTATAAATTAAGTTCTCGAGATTCGCATGGAGAATGGTTTAAAGTAATTAATATACTCACTTTAACTTCACAATATATTTTTGAAAATATTTTATATGTGAGGAAAAAAAATTACTTCACTGTAAACATTATGATTGTCACAATTGCAACACTAGAAATAAATATAAACTAGTTATTCCCGGTTTCAGACTCAGAAAGGTTGGTAGTTCATTTATGGGGCAGAATATACGCTTCTATAATAAAATACCAGAAGATGTATTGAAATTATCAGAAAAATATTTTAAACAAGTTGTTAAAACTCATTTAGTCAAAAAAGCGTATTATTATATTGACGATTATATAAACGACAAAAATGACTGGAGTCATCACTCTAAAGTATCAAAGTATAAATATATATACATAAATATAATTAATATAATTAAAATATTGAATGATAAATTTAGTATTTTTATATTGTTTTTATTTTTTTTCTTTTGTTTTATTTTGGTTTTTTATTGTTTTATATGCTTTTGACGTTCAACAAGGGAACACAATGTTTGTATGTTGAATAAAAATAAAATTGAATTGAATTGATCACTTGGTTGTCCGTCCGCTCCTCCGTCTGTCTACCAAGTTGTTTTTTTCTAAAAATGAATTAACACTTAGAAATGGATAAGAAATTTTATTGCAGCCTTACGTTGCCGTAAAAATATTTTGGTTCACGCAACAAAGAGATTTGGTACTTCAAAGCAGATTTTTTATATTTATATGATAGCTTTACTCATTGATCATCCAAACATAAAGGATTCTTCCGGTTGATCTGCAGTCTTGGAAGTCTGCACAGTAGGAGGTTTTATAGTACAAGTAAAGGAAAAAATCTAAAAACCAATAATTAATTATTCTATGTGGAATTATACATTTTTTATAATTAGCTCATTTTTTGCCTGTGAAAGGTATAATAAGCAACATTATGAAATAGTAAGAGAATTCTTTCGTTCGGTTGCCAAAATCATGGAAACTTCCGGTTCCAATGAGTGCGATTCTAGACTATGATAATGGAACCAATTATACGTAGCTTAATAAAATTGTTCTCTGATCACAGCACACGCAACCGGTGCCCAGTACGCCGCCGACGCCCTCCGCGCCCCCGGCAGTGGGGGCGGCACCGCAGTTGCATTGGGGGGCGCGTAACCCCGCGCCCGGTGTCTGCCTGCCGGTCATCGCCAGCTTCTGTCTGGCGCACCGAGTGCCCTATAATTTCACAATATTCCCTAATTACGTGGGACATTTTGGACAAAGGGACGCTCAACAGGTGAGGATCTATAGGAAAGAATTTTTGTTCCATTGCGTCTTCTGGACTTTGGATCACATTTTATTGAATCATTTAAAAAAGAAGATTTACCACTTCTTAAAATTATTTTGTATGCTTATTCATTGCAGCATATTTTAAATTTATCTTGTTTTAAGTTTTTTCTCTTCAGAGTAGTGTTTAGAATAAACCGATAATATATGTTAATACAAAAACAGTCACGTCAGTGCTTTGCGGATCATAAGCTGGTACTATTGATTTTTAATTTTAAATAGTGCTTTTGAAGCTTTTTTTTTGAGGAGTAGTGATTGTATCAAAATTATTTAAAAATTAAATTTATTTTAATCTCGAACTTTGAAAACCCAACCGTTTCAAAGAAAATACTATCTTGGAAGCGGTTGGGGTTTTCACCGAAAATATTTTAAAATTATAATGATGAAATGAAAAGAGACAACCCAGTGAACGTATGTGGCATGTAGAAGTACCGCAAATTAACAATAAAAACATTATTAAAAAAATATTTAACGAAGATTAAAGATTATTTTCTATAAATGTATAAAAACGATGATGTTAAAAATAGGACTTTCGAAAGTATTTAAATTGTTAAATCCGTTAAACGGAAATGCAAATGTAATTAATAATGTAATATATATATATATATATATATATATATATATATATATATATATATATATATTCACTTTTGAGTAAAACTGACTGCTTAAGGATTTAGCTTAGCCACAAAATACTTATTATTCACAACGGATATCTCTCTCCAATGTCTGTTCCTTCGCATATTATTGAATTTGAATTCCATTTTTGGCAGAAATTTTTGAGCGTTTTTCCCGAAAAAAAACCATTAAAAAATGTTGGATATATGTGATTAAATCTGTGCTTCAATAAGTTTTCATATCACCTTTTAAGGATGTCGTGTAAAATACGCGACGAGTTTAAGAGATTTTCTTTCTTGATTTACCCCCTAAAATTAACCCTCCAAATCAAAATTCACCATTCTAGGCTTCGCATCTATAATTACGACGCCATATGCTACCTTTATGCTAAATATCAAAACGTTTTTCTATAAAACTGTTTTATGTCAACTAATTTCTGGGAAAAAACATCCTAAAAACGAGAAAAACGAACAGACAGACGGATAGACGAACACCGAAGGGATATCATTAATGTTCCGTTTTGACCATTTTCCTACGAAATAATAAAACGCCCTCGCCCACTGCTTCTTGAAACATTCGTTTTGATTTAACTGTACATGATCGGTCAAAATTACGTAAAAAAAATTTACGATTAACTTGACCCTAACAAAAATAAAAATATTCATGAAGCCAAATTAAACAAAAAAATTTATAAATATTTTGTAAAACTAAATTTCTGACGCGTGTATTAATAGTAATAAAAATAAATAAAAATAAATTGAGTAAAAATAATAAATAAAATTATCATTTGATCAGAGAAATGTTAATCATTAAAATTCAAAATTTCATTAAAAATTGTTTTTAATCTTCGGTATTTATAAAAATTTCATTAAAATTTGTTTTTGATCTATTATAAAAAACAACAAATATTATAAAAAACAACAAATTTATCTTCTATAAAGAAACTCAAAAGATAATCCTAGAAAAGCGAATATTATAAAGACGTCTCGGCTCCGATACCCTGGGCAATCACAAAAAAAATATTTTAGCAGAACATATAAAAAGTAATAGAATATGAAAATATTGTTTTTGGGATGTTTGTCAGTTTATCTGCGAACCTATTTATTTATTCACGCATCACGCGGGAGCACCTAAAAGGATTTTAATGAAGTTTTTACTGGAATATTTTGTTATCTGGATAACATTTCAAAAAAAAGTATGGTAATACCTTTGGATACAAATTCCTCTTGTTCAAATAAAACACTTAAATAATTATTGTAATAGATGGTGTCACGTGATTAATAATCTTAGAGTTAATATCATTTTCTAAAAGCCCACAACTAGTATTTATAAATATACAGACGCGAAGGCCTCAGAATAACACAGTTTGGTCCTTACAACAGCTACCGAAACATGCTAACCTCGGAACCCCCGATATCCCTCAACTGTTTACGAATATTCGATTGTCACAGATTCTGTCAACTATTATAATCGAATACTAAAAACAGTTCAACACAAGGCTCTCAAATAATTACTTTAACCATAGGCCCGGTATTAAATTTTTATTCTGTAATAATTTATTCCAACGATACTCTTTTTTTATATGTAGCATTAAGCTTGATATTAAGTCGACAAACACACTAAACCATTATGTTTTATGGGAAAACTACAAGAATTCCTTCCCAAAAATTGCTCCGCCTTTAGTTTAGTGTTCCTAAACCAAGATTGAAAACGAAATACTTATGGAATCAACTAGAAATCCGTCACCTCTCAAGTTACATTACCTGTCAAATTATTTTTTTCAGAGATATAGACGTGATATACAGAGTATACGCTACTTATAGAGCTAAATTTTGACATACTTACATTTAGTAATTACCCGAAAATAGATATAAAACCTTCTTTATTACTATATACGAAGACTACCCTTTCGTACGTAGAATAGTAGTAGAAGCCTTCGTTCGAACTTCAGGGGTAGCTTTAGGGGCATAAAATGAAAATTATTGAAATCAAAAAAAAAATATAGCGTAAACTTATAACATATAACATAACATGTGGATTTGACTGTTCGACATTAAATGAAAACCCAGCTTAAGAAAAAAGTACAAGTTATCATAAATATTATAAAATAACAAAATGAACAATTACACCAAGAGTAATTTTTTTTCTAACAGCATTTTAATATAAACAATGCCTAAACAAAATTTACAATGTTTATGTTACGCGACAACGGCGACGATGACGACGCCCAGTTGTTGTTTTTGTCGGCACTGGTAACAAAGCAGCGCGGCGTGTTTGAAATTACATACAGCGTGTTTCAAATTACAAACCAATTAAAACTATTCCTGTGACTAAACCACTGAATTTTGTTAATTGATTTTTGTTGTATGGTTCAGGAACACCATATGGTACATGAGGACTCATTTAATGTCGAACGGTCAGATCCCCATTGTATATTAAAAGCATTCTTATACATAATTTTAAAAACACACAGTACTTTTACTGTGTGTTTTGTAATTTTCCCACAACATTATCCTTTAAAACAGTAGCCAATCGAAAATCGGAAAAGCTACGAAGACGCATGATTGGATTTACATTTTTGGAAAATTATCAGCAGCAAATAGTATTGAATTAAATTAAATTACGGTACGGAACAATTTTCGCGCGAGTTTCAATCACACTTCACTGCTTTTTAAGATTCCGTAACAAAATTATAAAAAAGGAGTCCTTGGGGACTTCGTCGTCCGTCTGTTGCCTGTATGTCACAGTTATTTTTCTCAGAAACTACACGTGCAATTAATTTGAAAATTTACATGGTTATATAAGTTTTTACTTCTTTCAGGAACATAAGAAAAGTAGGTCGAAAATTATATTTATTCAACTAAATCGAATAACGTCGTATGAAAGCTTATTGTCTTATGTATAAAAGCTTATTGTCTTATGTCTACTGTATGAAGTCTTAGTATACTCTAAAATTATTTTTTTTATATTTTTAGCTTCCGTAGTTTTTAGTATATAAGTAAAAACAAAAATATATAAACTCCTCGACTCTAAAAATGTTGGAAATTATTTATGGAAACGGATTTAAAGATTACAAGAAACATGAAAATATGTGCTCAAAATGAATAAAACCAGAAAAAATGAAAGAAACTGAACAATAATCTTGATACAATGAATTACTTTCCAACAAGTTCTGAAGAAATGCGATATTACATATTTTGTCTTTCCATTCTTTAACATATCTCTCGCAAAAACATTAAAAATAATAAACAAAACTTATTCATATCGCCTCCAGCCAGATGGTACACACTAGAGTATCTGATATATTGTTCTCATGGATCTTATAACATTTACAAATACATGTATATTAAATATATAACTATGCTCGGAATATGTACAGATTTTGCACGTACTTAGTACTTTTTCTTTTACATACCTGTTTATTTCAAATTTGACATAAAATTATGCATACATTTGACGGACTTATTGCTATATAAACAATTTCTTCCAGTAAACCACATCGGTTAAATATGAGAAGTTAGTGACTAGAAGACTGTAAACTATATTTATAAAGATATTTCATTATAAAGTTTAGAAGTTAGTTTATACAAGATTATAAGGTCTTATACCTGTTTACTACTATCCCAAACGGTATTAACGCACCTATGGTCCTCAAATCGATAGAGATATTTGATGACAAAAAAGTAATTGTTTTATTTTCTTCATATACAGTCGTAATTGTGAAATAATTTATTTAAATTCATTATTAACATGTTATTTTAGCGAGAAACACTAATAAATACACTGGATAATTTTTATTTTTATTACTCACTAATTTATTTTACATTTGAATTAATTTTGATCTGATGGAAACCCGGGCAATACCGAAACCAGCAACCAATTTCTGCATATAATAAAACTGTAGTGACTCCTTTGTATCAAATTATTATGTTTATACATCATTTAATGGCCAAACGAGTAACTGTGTGTGTACCTTTATAAACCAATAAATATAATAGTTTATAGCTCATAATCCCCCTCTCTCACCACACCGCTTCCGTTACACTTTTTCATAACAATTTTTAATTCAGTTTATAATTTTCCCGTGATAAAGTATTTCATTTCGAAGAAAAACTGAAATTGTTGTTTTTTTCTAATATATATTACTCATTTCATTATGATGCGAAAACTACTGAATGATTTAATATCATTTTATTCATTAAATTAGAGATCAGAGCGAAAGCCGAAAGAAATTTTGTCAAATCGTATTAACATGTCAACAGTAGATTTACATCGTTCCCTTTGTTTGTTTTTTATCATTAACACAAAAATTAATTGATTTGATTTAATTAAACATTCCTTAGCTGTTAATATGGAGTTAGGATTATATTCAGTCTTTTATACGTCAGCACAGAATTTTATTTTGTCACCTTTATAAAATAAAATAAAATAAATGGTTAAACATAAATTTATATTTATTGAATTAATATGTTGTCTTATAACCAACTTATGCTCGATAAATATTTTCAAAAGTTATAAAATGTGGGTACTATACATTACCTTTTTTGCCTTCTTGAATTTTCTTTTTCCGGTTTCAAATTACTTCAAGTATATTATTCTACAGATAAACATAATTTTATTTTTAAAACTATTTATTTGTCTATCCCAGTTGTTTTACAAAATAATTTTAGGTTACTCTCTAATTTTTGTTATACCCTTTACTGTGGTCGAATTTAGGATACATATAGAATTTATCATATATGGCTAAGTTTCTTTTTCGTACGTATGATTCAGCATTCGTGTAGTTCTTAACTTTTTAGAAAAATAACGTCTAAAATCAATTTATTATTAGGCCGAAATCTTCCATTTTTTCATGACATTGCTCAAAACATCTGATTGTGATCGCATCAATTTTTATTTGCTAAAATATTTCTTGGCAAAATAACTAAGTCAGTACTTTGTTACACAAAATATTTATTTATTTATACAACAGACAATATAAACAACTTTTTGCCCTAACACTTGCCAAGGATCTGGAGATATACGATGCGGTCGTGGATGTGCGCTGCTACGAGCTGACAGCACTGTTCCTGTGCTCCGTCTTCGTGCCCAAGTGCGGTCCGCTCGGCCACATGGTGCGTCCATGCAAGAGTCTCTGCGAAGGTGAGTAATGACAACTTCAAACCCGTGTTTTTCAGTCTAACATAGCAGTTGTGATAAATCACTAAAAGACAACAATAAATTAACAGTGCGTACTCCGGAAACTATAAGGCAGAAATGGAACTTCTTCCTTCACTTTATCAACCCCATATTACTAACCAGCTAACCCTGGATTAACACCAACGCTTATACTTTTATCGAATCGCTGGGTTTTTAGAGTAGGTAGTTTTAAAAGTGGTTTAGAAAATAAATAAATTAGTTTTTGTTATTTATTTTTTAACAATATTTTTCTAATTGTATAAGGTTAAGACACTAACAATTGCTTAGCTATAAGTCTATTCACAGCAATCAACATTGTCATACAAAATGAAGAAGACCAAATTTTAATCATTTCAATAAAATGAAAATGGAAATTTATATGGCATTTAAACTTAAAATTAGGAAAAAAGGGACAAATTATGAAACTAATATCCCCCCCCCCCATATTATCTAAGTTTTAATGCTGTAAGTTGTTTCATAGTGGACAAAATTTCCTCATCCTTACCTATTTGATAAGAATAGCGTTAATAATATTTTCTATTCCGCTATAATATTTTCTATTCCAGAAGTTTGTTAAAAATATTTTCTATTCCAGAAGTTTGTTAATCATCATTTTCAGTTAATAATCTACGAATAAAATAAAGAAAAGAAAATAAATAATTAGCGGAGAAAAATCGAAAATCTTTTGTTGCCTCTTACATTTAATTGCAATATATATACATTTTTGTGTATTTAATACACCCAAATTAACTGTAAATCAAATAATAATACTTTTCCAACAGTTTCCGAAAGTATGGACGAGGATGAGAAAAATAATACACAAGGGTAACTCCGGGACTAAAAACCCTTCGGGTTGACGTTAAAAATATGGAAAACCATTTAAAGCTCTTTTAATTCTACAAACGCATAAAAGATACCTTCCCAATTAAGCCCATAAAATACGTTTCCAATTAAGCTAGGTACCTTTCACTTGAAATAACGTAACTCCAAATCCTAATGTTATTGAATCGATTAAACCCACAATTCAATTCGAATCAAAATATAAATATTATCAGTTACCCCAGAAAAATAAGTAAAAATATTAATATTATCAATTGCGCCAAAAAAATGCTTGCCCCAAAATTAAAGGTTTTCTATACACAATTTCTCCATTTATATCGATAGCTCAGTTTAAATGCTCTTCCTATTAGGATGTTGGAGCTAAAAATTCCAAACGATTGAAATTTACAGCAAAGAGAAAAATCTCTGGAAAGCCATTAGAAAAAATGTTTTATTAATTTTAATTCCATGGTTTAGGAAAATACAAATATTCGAATGAAGTAAATTTTTAGACTTTTTAAATAAACCTTAATACGTTGCAATACAACAGACAGTAGAAAGAACATGTTACCAATCTAAATACTTAGTATTAACTTTATTCTAATAAGAAATGAAGATAACTTTAGGAAAATATATTACCTGAAAAGTGAGGAAACCGCCAATAGTTATTACTCTAAATTAGTTTTTCAAATTAACCAAACGATTGCGCATTTATAAATAAAATCATTATTATAAAAATAAACTCTGTTACAAGTTGACATAATGTTAAAAAAAAAATAATCCCAACAAAGAGAAAACCTTCTTTAAATAAAGTTTAAAATAGCGTCCATGAAAATAATTTTCCATTCTCGAAATATCAATATGGAAAGTAAATTTAGTTTAAATTTGTGATAAATTTAAATTATAGAAAATAATTTATTTTGTTTTTATAACACTCCATTAAATTTATTTTTTTCCAAAACAATTCACACTATTTAAAGATACACACATCGTGACGCAGATGACGCGCGAACAAAAAACGAAAGAGTTTCAAAGAAGCTCCGTCCGCTAATCTTCACCACAAACAGAGCGACAACAATAATAGCTAGAAAGAAGAAAAAATCACGTTTTAAACTACAGCAGTAACAAAGGCTGTAGAATAAATAGTGTGAAATAGTAGTGATATTTTCGCAGTCTAGAAACCTTGTGAACAGTTTCATAGAATAAAACGCTTTGTGAAGTGTTTTGGGATTTAGTGGACAATTGAAGCTTACTTAGACCAAAGAGAAATCGAGACGAATATAGGTTTTCATTCCTCAGATTCTCTTAAGCCGACTGAAAGGACTACGAATAAGCAGTAACCGCTTTAGAAAATAATTTCAGCATTGAACCTCTCACTGACCTTTTATGTTCTTTGCTCGTAACCAAAAGAAGACAAAGAGGCTTATTATTAATAGGAAAGAGGAACGGACGACCGAGTGAAAACAATGCGGTTTGTACGGATCATTCAAATGGGGAGTCCTGACAAAATTATATTTATTTAGAAGCAAAAACACGAAGTTAATTATTTCGTTTCTAAAATCTGTCCAAAATTTAATCTCTTTTTTTATCTTTTTAAATAATACACCAATCTCCAATTACGTATTTAATTCGCTCAAATCAACTGAAATTTAAGTAATACGCGATTTAAGAACGTGTAATTCCTAACTTATTGTGACTAACATGTAGTTCCTAACTTATTATGACTAACATGTAGTTCCAAACTTATTGTGGCTAACATGTAATTCCTAACTTATTATGACTAACATGTAGAGTTCTAACATGTAGTTTCTAACTTATTGTGACTAACATGTAGTTCCTAACTTATTGTGACTAACATGTAGTTCTAACATGTAGTTCCTGACTTATTGTGACTAACATGTAGAGTTCTAATATGTATTTCCTAACTTATTGTAACTAACATGTAGTTCCTAACTTATTGTGACTAACATGTAGTTCTAACATGTAGTTCCTAACTTATTGTGACTAACATGTAGTTCTAACATGTAGTTCCTAACTTATTGTGACTAACATGTAGTTCTAACATGTAGTTCCTAACTTATTGTGACTAACATGTAGTGCTAACATGTAGTTCCTAACTTATTGTTACTAACATGTAGTTTTAACATCTAGTTCCTAACTTATTGTGACTAACATGTACAGTTCTAACATGTAGTTCCTAACTTATTGTGACTAACATGTAGTTCCCAACTTATTGTGACTGGTAAACATTTTAAGACAAGTCCTCAAAATAATACAAATCTTAAACTTAATACTCTCTTAATGAACCGATTGCAATCTTATGCAATACATGATATAAAAGAGAACATATTTTTATACTAAATAATTGCCATACCACACACTCTCACTTTTAGAGAAAAGTCGATCGTGTATAAATATATTGAAATTAAACGAAATTTTTCTTTTAAAACATTTAATTCATTTGTATGACTATAACAATTTTTTGAGTCCCTTTTGCAAATATCAAATGTATCGGTCGAAAATCGGGAATTAATTTTTCGGGTATCCGGTTCACGACGTCTAGTCGCCACAGACGATGGAACAGTACTACCATAAACATTAATCCTTTCTCTTTAAAATAAGATACCATAGCTTATTTTTAGCCAAGTTATTGAACTTTGAAATCACTTCAACTGAAACTGTTTCTAATTTGAGCGCCATTGCCTCCAAAGCCAGGAAACGATTTTAAAAACGTTTTCACGTTAAACAATATTGTGAACTAACTATATAAAAAACGAAAATTAAAAGAAGCGAGAAAATTTTCAAAAAAATGTCATATGGTTTCAAAATAGTCTAGGGCCTTTAAATGTATGGTATTAAAAGTGATGTGAGAGTACTTGCAATTACGTAATTACGTAATACGTTACAGTGACGTCAACCCCAGAAACAGTAACAGCAATAACAGTGACGAAATATTGTTAGTAAAAAACGTAGATGTGTCGTGATGTTACATTAACTATAAAAAACAATTTTTTGAGGTCAAGATTCTTACTTAAATTTGCAACATACTCAAAGCATTAACAACAATTTTAAAAAAATTACTACCTACCTAGTTTTTTTTCCGAAAATAAAAACATTAAGAAACCATACATATAGGATAAATATATATTTATAGATATACAACGCGTAATAATCTACAAAGGTATGTACATAAAAGCTTATTGCGGATTCTTTGGTTGTAACCCTTTGTTCGTAATGCGTACTTAAATCTCAACCATTCATTGTCAAACTGCTACAGAATTTATTTCAATTTAATATGAGAGGAAAATTTACTAAAAACAATAATAATCCGGTAAAGGAATACAAAAATGTATGTATTTGCGATACATAAATTAACTACCAGAATGGTTTATAATAATTAAAAAATCTTCTCCTAATTTGATCACTAATGATAAACGATCAAATCATGAAATTAAAAGAAATGTGCAGTAAGTGCTTCAGTATTATTGCGCTCTGAATAATAAAACAAGAAATATCACCGTTTAGCAATAAAATTTATCACAAAAATCTGTAATAAAATTTCTCACAAAAAGTAAAAAACACCCAAGAATATTTTTAAACAAATATCAGTCATTTAAGAAAAATCAAACCTTCATATTCAACATATAAACGCTGGAACCAATTGTTCTGACAAGGGTAAAGTTGATTGAAGATGGTCCTTGCCCGTTTGCCGGTCGACGGCATTTACTGATGAAAACATCGATAAAGCCGATGAAAACATCGATAACTTGTATAAAAAGATGACAGAATACAAATGCGATAGATAACTGATACCCTAAATATTATTTTAAAAAAATTTTTCATTCATATTTGCATATGAAAAAAATTAGCGCACGTTACATACTAAAATGCTCACGTAGCCTAACAAACAGAAACGAGTAGACAGTTCTAAGGAGTTTTTAGAACCATGTGGAGATAATTTAGATACATTTTGTGTGACCCCAAGTTTAAACAGGAGTTAATCTAGTGGATTTAAAAAACGGAAAAGCTGCCGACGAAGTTAAAAGTGGAAAAATCATCATCCAAGCTTATAGCGAAAATTTTTTGAGGTGGTGAAAGGATGCTCTTTATCCATAGGGTGATAAATAATCGTTTAGAAACGGAGGTGGAAAATCTCGAAAGGGGTTTTGTTTTTGCAAGACAACCCACCCAACCGCATGGTTCAATTTACGAGGCTTGACCAATCGCTCACAGTATATTGTAGATCTAAGGCCGAGTGAAGATCTTCTTTCCAGTAGTTTAATGATAAAAAATAGATCCGCGAAAAAAAAAGGTTTGAGGACTAAGAAGGCATGAAGGCTGTAAACGAACATTTTTAAGGGAAAGAAAAACATTTTTGAACTGTTTTAAAGCATTACATAAACAATGTGAAAAATGTCTTGTATTGGAAGGAAATTAAATTGGGAAATAAAAATATTTTAGGTTTACTATTTCTTCTAAAAGAGAACTTTTTATGTTAATTTTGAATCATGTGGCTGATAAACGATTTTCCATAATGAAGAAATTTCCAAAATGATTTTCCATTACTTTGTAATTGATTTTCCATTCCAAATTATTTTTTCATTACATGCAACCATCACAGTTATGAAGAAGATAACAGGGAGGTGACAAACTGTTAGGTTGGATATTAAAAGAAAAACAAGTATCTAACAGTATTCAATGAAATGGGTATACGTTTTACTCATCAGCGATGAGACTTTCATATCCATAGTTGTCCCAAAAAATAGTGTCAAACGGAAGTACAGACATAGAGGTCTATCCGGAATACAGGCCTATCCGTATATTCAGCTATTTTTATAGTTATACCTTTTTTGGTGTGTTTTAAGCCGAACTTACAGATTGAAGACAAAATGTTTATGATATGAATAATCGCGATAGAAACATGATTTTTTTGTATCAACTAGGTAACTTACTGACCTATTCGATAAAAACATTCACCTACATCCGTCTTAACATGGCGTCAAAAAATTAACATAAACACGAGATGTTCTAAACACCAGATTTTAAACTTAATATTTGATGGCATTTTAAAAAAGTTTCACATTAATTTATTTTTCCAAAATCTAGTTCCAAAACGTTTTTATTTCACCAGCTTTTTGACTGAAGAATTTGATATTGCTACCCCTACGGAGTGATGCCAAAAATAAACCCTTAGTGCAGTAAGTGGATAATTATATTTTTTGTAAGTTATTAGAGTAATAAAAATTTGTGAAGAATGTATTCAAATTTGAGCTATAATCAACTTGATGTAATTGTAACTCCTTTTTAGATTATTACTACTTATGTCAATCAGACTAACCAGAGAATTTATTCACTCAATTGCCTACTTTTTCGCTTATGGTTACGCTACAATTGTTTCATAGTTTATTTTATTTAACGGTTTTTCAGTTTCTTCCAGGACTTTGAAGTATATAACTACCTGGATTAGCGTTATTACACAAATTGAATATCTCGGTAATATTAACGGATTACTGAACTACTTAAGATTTTTATATTTTTACTTGGAACTCAGTAAATTGTTATGGTTTTTTTTGACAAAAGACTATGCAGAAATGCATTACTATTATGATTACGCGAGATGGAACAACTCGAAAATAGCAAGACTGTACAGGATACATGTAGAACAAAGAGATGAGCCTCACTTAACCCGAGTTATTCCTCAACCATAATGAAAGAGATCTGTCAAAAAGTGTCAAAACTATAGAACGCTGAACCGGAGCCACAAAATCTGTGCTAGATCACATAGTCCGAGAAAATAGATAGTACTCATATCACCCCATTAAAGTTTAGTAATCCAATTATCTTAAAGATTATGATGGAAGAGTACCATTTTGTCAGAAAATGTTGAGAATGTAAGGGAAAAATTTCGATTTAATATTATGGACCCAACATTGAATCAATAAAGTATGATAACAATAAAGTATCTGCCATTAGCTGCCCATTTGAGTTATTAAACCCGCCACTCATTTACTCCTCACGGATCTCATACTGCTTGAAAATCTTGGATAAACATTTTAAGAGGCAATGTAAACTGAGTTTCTAGAATATGTATATTTACAAACGTGCAACGATATGACGTTACAAAACGATAGCTTATCTTGTCACTATAACTTGAACGTATGAAATTATTTACGGGTAAATGAAAAATTTTCTTGGAAATGGCAATGTCTTGGAAAACCTATAGTTATATGATCTCCATGGTTTTCCACTTAAATGCAGCACAAAACACCTAATGGCGCATTTGGATGGAGTTAAAACGTTCTGACCACACGTCGAGATGTGCCATTCGGTCAGCTTCGCATCTAATCAGCTAACACTATTATAACATTAAAAATACATTTTCAATAGATTGTTCAGAAATATTTCTGTTATAAGTTATTTCATAAAAATAAAATAATAAAATAAAATTAATATTTTCTTATTAACAAGTACCCGAATACTGTTTTTTCGTTTTCAATTCCTTCAAATAATAATATGGCAATGTAAACATTTAAATGTTTCACACCTGCCAAGTGTCCCTTGATGGCTTGCAATTTATTTTTTTTATTTGAGGTTACTGCAAAAAGTTGATACGACAGGTATTACATACGGTTGTACATAAAAAATCGCATTTTCGAAGAATTCAGAAGAAATCTGAAGGCAACCGAAGAAACGACTAAAAATAAGACGACAGCAGTAAAACATGTAAAAGAATATTTTATCGGTGATTTGATAAATTTATATATTTTTTTTAAATAAATACATTTCTAACAATTTTTTTGTAATTTTAATAATTTCTTTAATTACACACTAAAATCATAATTTTTCACTTACAACACTATGGGTTCAGTTTTAGTGTCATTCAGTAAATGTCAAATTTCTCATTCAAAAAGCTGATTAAATAAAAAAGGGTTTGAAGTAGATTCTGGAAAAAAGTTATGCGGACTTTTTTTAAGGACGTCAAATATTAAATTCAAAATCTATTGTTCACAATATCTCGTGTTTGGCTAATTTTTTGATCCCATATTAAAATGTATGTAAGTGATTTTGTTATCCCGAATATGTCGGTTAATATACGATTAAAAAAAAAATAATTTATGATTAAAAAAATCAACTTTATCACAAATATTCATGTCACAAAGAAACATTTTGTCTTCAATCTATGGACTTGGCTAAAAAAATACAAAAAATATAACTCAGAAACTATCAAAAATCGCTAAACATTCTTGGGAAGGTTTCAGGGAGGCCTTGATATTCTCAACCTCTGTACTTGCATTTGATACTATATTTTGGAACACCTGTATAATGGCATATAGTTAACATTCATTTATATTGTCTTCGGTCTATCAGTTAGGCTAAAAAATATATAACTTCGAAACTATCACAAATCGCTAAATATGCATAGGACAATTTCAGAGGCCTTGATATTCTCAACCTCTATGCTTGCACTTGACACTATATTTTGGAACACCTGTATAATCGCATATATTTAACATTCATTTATATTGTCTTCGATCTAGGAGTTAGGCTAAAAAATATATAACTTAGAAATTATCACAAATCGCCAAATATATATAAGAAGATTTCAGAGGCCTTGATATTCTCAACCTCTGTGCTTGTATTTGACACTATATTTTGGAACACCTGTATAATCGTATATAGTTAACATTCATTTATATTGTCTTCGGTCTATGAGTTAGGTTAAAAAAATATATAACTTAGAAACTATCACAAATCGCTAAATATGCATAGGAAGATTTCAGAGGCCTTGATATTCTTAACCTCTGTGCTTGCACTTGACACTATATTTTGGGACTCCTGTATAATCGCATATAGTGAGCATTCATTTATATTGTAAATTATTTATTCAGCTCTTAAACTTATATAATAATATTCATATAAATATAAATAGAGACATTTGACAAAGCACTCTGTCGAACTATAAACAGTTTTCTTTTCTTTTTTAATATAGCTGTATTTCATGTTAGCCCCAACTAAAATATTTTGTAGCCTTTTTTAAATTTGAGACAAATATTTATAACTAATAATGGAACTTAGTGAAAATCGAATGTACGTAACTTTTTAAGGAAGTTTATAATGCTTAAACTTTTATTAGGTACGTGCATATGATACTGCTATTATATATATACATATACATATATATATATATATATATATATATATATATATATATATGCAAAATTACAAATATTCCAATTTACTTCCTGAAAAATTATTATCGCACATCGTTCTTTTTAACCGGTCCAACGACAATTTTCTTTCAAGTCAGCCTTTAATGTAGTCAATTGCCGTTCGCTGGGTGAATATATCAAATAAATATAGCAAACATGGAAAATATCGAGTGACAGTGTCGGCGTCTCGTAAAAAAAAATATGTAAATAGATATCGGAAGCACATTTTTTTGCGCATAAACGATGAAAGCGTATGATAAAGTGCTTTTATGGAGACGAGCGAATTTACGACGCTCATAATAATAGGATCCGTCGGCCGCGTCTCGCGGCAGATTGTAAAACGTCATCTCCGCGGCCAACTCCAGATTACGATCTTATTAAATCTTGTTGCGACGAGCGTCCTCTCGCTGTTTCATACCAATTTACTGCGTCGCCCTCGGCCGATTAAGGTATCCGAGCGTGTTTTGTGTCGAGGTGTACGTGAATTCAATGCGAAACGGGGGGGCTGTAAAGAATAAAGAAAATTTGTAGGAAAGGGGAAAGTTTATGACCGGCACTTACGGTGGTGAAATACGATGGGACATATGAATTTGTAAGTTTAATGTGTAGGCAGAAAACGTTTTTCCTCCAGTAACCTTTAGGGCATTGGTTATTTTCCCTAAAGTGATTATACACTTTCTGCTATACATAGTTGAATGTGACAAGGCCGTGGAAAGTTAATTTTTTCTACGATATCTTGAATCGAACAGTGAAAACTCTTTTTTAATTCGGCGTAGTAAAGAAGTTATGATACTTCGAAAAACAAAAAGAAATGGTCCGCTTGAATGTTAATTAGGGAATCGCCAGTTGATTGATGAAAAAAAATGATAAGTTCCGTGTTTACCGAACGGGGGCGTACCTATTTCCTGTATTGTAAAACTATATTAAATAGAAGTTGTTTTAATAAAATCATACCTAATGCGATTTTCTGAATCCTGAAACGAGGCGGAAAATAATTTGTTTAAAATATTTTTGCAAAAATATTTTGTGTGGATGTGTTTTTGATTTTATTAAAAAAGTCTTGAAACATTT
Organism: Druceiella hillmani; assembly: GCA_039881145.1. NCBI lineage: Eukaryota > Metazoa > Arthropoda > Insecta > Lepidoptera > Hepialidae > Druceiella > Druceiella hillmani. The sequence continues at coordinate 14,022,089 of JAYKKI010000001.1, forward strand.
TATTGGATTATTAAATGATATTTTGTAATATGAAAATGGAAAATGTAGAAAACATTGTATAATAACCTTTTAAAAAATTTTAACTTCGAACTAAAATAACTCTGGAACCACTTCGAATTAAAAAAAAAAACGTTTTTCGTTGTTCTCTTCAGGACATCAAAAAGAATTACTTTCTCGTGGTTTTGTGGTATTCTGCTTTACGCTCTATGGGATATATGTTTCTTCAAATAATTTTTTTTTATTAGAAATTCTTCATCAAATATATATGTTATGAATCAAATAAATCTATTTATAAAATAGTTATTATCCAGCATACAGCCTAAATCAAAAGATTAACAAAGTAACACTTAAACACCATATTTATGCGTTCTTGCTCTTGCCAGTTTATTATTCATTTCAACCCCTAAAACATTACATACTTCAGCTATGAAATAATCTATACCTTCTTAAGATTTGTAATGACATCTACCTTTAGAGTACCTTATATCACAGAAATTTACAAAAAACATAATACCGGTACTAGAAACAGAATTACCCTACTCAAATTTGTGCTATATAAGCTCACCATCGTTTTCCAAAAGCTTCACAATATAATGATCTTAAAACATTATTGAAGTTAAAGCCTATATATAGACCAAAGGATCCCGTAAAAGGAGGAAAGGAATCCTGTAAAATTTTCGGTGGAACTACACTAATCATAAAGCAGAAAATTTATTTATGTTGTTGTTTGTTCACGCTAATATCCGAAACCGTACATTTGGTTCCCAAAAACTTTTTGGTATTATAAAGCCCATATCTTTGAAAGAGATTATTGGTGTATATTGTGTTACAATTTATTTAAGCAGAGCGGTGATAAAAATATAGCAGAAGTCAGTGAAAGCTGCCTAAGCGGTGTGCCTAGAAGAAGTTGGTTTATTTATTGCTTAATCATCCCGTGTATACCCGCTACTATAGCTCCAACCCCGAAGATCTATGACGTTTTACCGACGTTTGGCGAACGCCGTTAACGCTGGAGGCATTTAGTGACTACGAGGGAATAGTCGCCAGTCATACCGCAGTACAAACATTTGGTCTTATTCAATAATTTACATTTTCACGTCATAACATACATTATATAAGATGTCCCTTATGCAGGTTGTCCAGTGGCAGATTTAAAGTTTGAACAAACATAGTTTCTGAACGCAACACATAAGAGGGGCGCGAGAGGCGTCGTTAGAAGCGCAAGCGGTGCGGATGTTTTAGTAGCCATGGAACAGTGGAGTGGAGAGCACCGCGCTTTTGCCGTCGAGGCGTACGTTTCGAGTGGATTTTCGCTGTCTGTAGCACGCCGTCGATTTAATAATTGTTACAGTATTCGTCGATTACGTAATGGACCTTCGATCAACCTCATTCAGTCATGGGTAGCAAGGTTCAGACCTACACCATTGGTAGCCACGGATGAAAATGTCGAACGTGTTATGGTTTCTGTCGTTGAAAATCCCCGTTTATCACTGCGTATATGTTCATCGATATTGGGAATTCCGAAATCAACTTTACAGGTAATAATGCGAAAAAAGCTCAAGTTTCGTCCAAATAAAAATCAAATTATTAAAGATTTACACGATTCTGACTTTGAATTAAGAAAAACTTACGCGAAGGTGATGTTGTTGAGATTTCGTACTGCTACCTGGATGGGCAACATATTCTTTAGTGACGAAGCTCACTTTCACATTGGAGGATATGTGAATAAGCAGAACTTTCGTTACTGGGATGTCCACAATCCAAGACAAATGCATCAAGAGCCTTTACATAAGCCTAAAGTAACAATCTGGTGTGCCATGTCTGCATCTGCAATCATAGGGCCTTATTTCTTTAAAAATCAACGTGGCCAAACTGTAACTGTGAATTCGGAGAGATACGCCCAGATGTTAAATGAGTTATTCAGAGTAGAACTACAGAATAGTTCATCCTTCAACCAAAACACATGGTTCCAGCAGGACGGGGCCACAGCTCACACTGCTAATGTGTCCATGAATGCAGTGCGGCAGTTATTTCCATAAAAAAAACATATCCCGAAACCGTACCGTACCGTGACCACCTAGGTCACCCGATTTAAGCCCATGTGACTTTTTCTTATGGGGATACTTAAACTCCGTTGTTTACAAAACAAATCCAAGCACTGTGACACAACGTAAAGAAAATATTCGAGCCGAAGTCAGTAGGATACCCCAGTCGCTCTGCAAACGCGTTTTTGAAAACATGTGTGCTAGACTCGAAGAGTGTGTCAGACTCGATGGCCGCCATTTGGAAAACGTGGTTTTTAAAAAATGAAATCCGCATTTGTTGTTATAAAGTTAAAATAAACCTACTTTGTATTAGAGGTGTAGTTTTTTTTTTACAATTTTTCAAACATTGAAATCTGCCACTGGATAACCTGTATTTAGAATGTAAAAAAAATTAACTCGTAATCTCTAATTATGTTTACTAAAATATAATAAGCACTCAAAATAAATTTTAGCTTATTCTATAAGCGGGAACCCGTGCGGACTTGCTTCTAAACATGTCCATACAAGTAGCACAGGACAAGGCGCACATGCTCACGTAATTAACCATTATACCAATTATTAATTAATCATTAATCATTTGCGCAATTTATACATATTATTTTGTTTCAAAATGGCGGCAGTTGAACTACGAAGTGATAAAGAAGAAATTTATTTAGTAGGAAACATCAGTCCTCGCAAAATTGCCTTCAAATCGATAAATTCTAACAGTTTTACTTTTCAGAACAATTCCAAACTGTATTAAAAAACTTATGATCTTTACTAAGTTTGGCGAAATCTACAAAAAAAATGCAGGAAAATTCAAATTATTTACAAGCGCCGTGAGAAAACATTTATAATAGATTCGGATAATTCATTTGATATTGCTCACACTGATGCTCTTAACATAATGAAAATGGAAGAGGATAAAATATTTCTACAGCCACAAAAAGAACTAGGACATCAAGGCTGCCTCGCAGGAATAGATACAAAATTAGCTGAAAAAGCAGAACGGACTTGACAGAGAAAAGAGGAAGAATAATATAAAGTATTAAAACACATGTCATCAATGACTGAATCGTTGTCCTCTGTGATAGTTTGTCATCTGGAGCTCAAGAATCGTATTGTCTATTATCCAGTAGTTCCACTGAAAGTCTAAACAAGCTTTTTTACAATAAACCCGCGACAACATTTCAAACTTTTATGAAAAGAGGTTTAAAACATTTTATTACGCCAAAGTTAGTTTCAATTTTAAATAGATGTCAGTTGGGCACGAGAGATTATGTTTTCGTTCTTCAAACTGCAACAGAAACAATGGGTTCCTGTGTTGATGAATTTCTAATAAATGAATCATCAACAACTATAAAATAATCAACAACAATAAAAACTGATTTTCAGAATAATATTCCCGTAGTCGTGACAGACCACTGTGATAGCAAATTATTACCTAGTCTACACGTCAGAATTTCGATACCTATTCTTTGAAAATATTTATGTTATAACCACAGATCAAAGTCAGCGCGAAGAACGAACAAGAATAGCAAAATATATCTTTGATTATTGTAGTCCCATATATTCAGCCCCGGCTTAGATTCAGTTTGGCATTAAAAGGACCAAATCAACATTTAAATTTTTTCAAAAGATTTATGTCATTTATTTCAAAAAATACAAGAAATCGACAAGTTCATTTCAAAAGCAGCTTTGACCAAGTTCTGCCAACTCTTGTGGTGTTTGTTTGATGAAAATGCTGTCTTAGCTCTTTTCGATGATGAAGTTGATAACCAAAGAGAAGAAATCTCACTATATTGGAAAGAGATACAACCCATCTAAGGAAGAAATATTAAACTGTTCACGGTAAGGTTCTATTGTAATAATTTTTTTTTAATTTTGTCTTAAACAAATATTAATTGTCAAACCTATCTTTTAATTTTGATTACAGAAAAATCGTTGAACTACTTTGTATTGAAAAAGGTTTTAAGTTTACGAAGATAATTTCCAGAAAGTGTTTCTTTGTGGAAGAAAAACAAAGCCTATTTGGAAGCCTAGAGAAAATTGTCCTTAGAGGCTGTAAATGACACTGAAAAAAGGACAATTGATACAAGATTTTTACGGCTTGGTCATCACAGACAAAGAGCAAAAACAATTTCTGATACGTTAGTGCAAGAACACAGAAAGCCCTATCCTGATTGCAAAAAAAACACTTTAAAAAGAAAATATGCGTAATAGATTGGTATTTTTAAAAAATATACGTACACTCATATTTATATATATATATATATATATATATATATATATATATATATATATATATATACATATATGTGTGTGTGTGTGTATGTGTATTCAAGTACCTGCAGATAATAATTTTACGAAATTTAGATATTCGAAAAGATGTATATTGTAATTGGGTCAAAGACGTAAGACTTTTTAAGTAAATAAATCTTATAAAATAAAAAGAAACTTAATTCACTTTATTTATTTTTAAAATTCATTCATAAAGTATGCAATGTTATTATCTACTAATAGAAATGTCTAGACATTTAAGTATGTAAAAAGATCAAAGAAATTCTTCTATTCTCCCAATTGCAAAGAAATGAAAAACGCCCTCTTTTAATTTTCTTTAACTTTTTCACAAATTCTCTGGAAATTCAGTCTCTACCTCTCATGATATCTAGTCACGTATTTTTACGCCATGTTTCTCAAGAATTTCTCTTTCGGTGTCGTTTCTTTTAACCCTTTTCAAGTCTGAACACTATTTTATTGATATTAAGAATATTTGAAAGTATATCCTAAGTTAATTTTCAAATAATATTGTAATTTATCTTAGCTTTTTTAATAAGTCATATCAGCATGATTTTTAGAATTCTATACCTCAAAATGAAAAAAACCAAATCCTTATGAGATCACACACGTGTCCATTCCTCTGGCCGCCTGTCCCTTTCCCATAGCCGTTTATCTCATAAAAATATTTCGTCTAGAATATTAATTAAAACGACAAGTTACAAAGATTCCAAAAAATAATTCTAGGAAAAGATATACTAAATCTTTTTCTAGATATACTTAATCTTATAGCGCTCAATATATTCCCTTGCGAATGAAAAAAGGCATAATACATTTTACCCTTACCTAAAATATCGTCCATAAATCATCAATCCAAAACTGAGCAATGATTTCAGCCAATCACGCCTCTGCTACTGATATCTAAGATTTTGAGCGAAGTTTATATGCTCAATTTGTCAGTATTTTTACTTCAATTTGGTTTTAAAACAGCTCACTATGCTTCAACTGTACTATCACTGTTACTTACACTGTACTTGGTATAAACAATACCCAAAAACCTTTCTGATATTATTTGATCTCAGTTATGCTTTCAATACAGTTGACTTCGATATTTTGATTCAAAGTTTCTAAGTATTAATTCTTTCATATGCATTGATTGGTTCAATTTGTATTTACTTGACAGCAAACGGGCCATCAAAATTATTGAAAATGTTCCAGAGGCACCAGTCTCGTTACAGGTTTTTCACAGGATATCTATGATTATCTTCAAATATACTCTTACTTTATTCCTAATGAAATTACTTTTTGCAAATCTTGAATCCAGATCTAAATCTCATAAGCCAGTGTGTGAGGTCTTATAATCAACCCAGTTAGATCACAAGCTATTATAAATGGTAGTCAAACATTTCCATTGAAAATACATTTAACTCATCTATCACAGCTAGTCATCGATGGCTACTCGATATCTTGTTTATCTATTATATATATATATATATATATATATATATATATATATATATATATATATTAATATATATATATATATATATATATATATATACTCGATATCTTGTTATACTATTAAAAAGCTTGGCCTTGGTTATCTACCATTAAAAGGCTTGGATTGATAAATGTCTTCCATGACATTCTCAGACCACTGATGTTAGTCGTAAGCTTTGTATTATGAGATGTGTATTATCTAAATTTAACCGAGCAATTTCCCCATAAATTAGAAACCATTCTATTTTATTGAGAAATTGCTTGGTTAAATCGATGTATTCAATTGATCTTCGACTTCAAAAAAGACGTCCAAATTACTGAGCATGGGTTACAAGTAAAATGAATAGTTTCGCAACCAGCGTAATCTGCTTCTTTTATCGTTGTACATAATATCCTCAATAATTCTTTCACATCTAGGATCCAAATTCCAACACTTTTCAGGTAAGTAGATTTGAATAATTCCTGTTCTTCAGAGTAAAACTGATAATCGTTTACTGTGTAAGTCACAATAAACATTACCCAAAATAATCTATTGTCATGTACCCGCCAACGTAGGTTTTTGTGGTGATTTCAGAGTAAATATTCGAGATAACTGCTAGAAGGCAAGAATTTCTTTATTTCCTTCCCATTGTGTATTTACTAATGTTTAAATTGATCTGTCAATCACGCCAAAATATTTCACTAAAACTTCACAAGAAAGTTTACTTGAAGTAGTTTAGAGCGCAATAGGTAGTTGTTTTGAAAGAGGTGCCAATTAGTGTATATGGTGCTTGAAGGAGGTACCAATTAATGCATATGGTGAAACAGTTTATTGTTTTGTTTTACATTACCTGCTTTACTAATTAAATTAATATTTGATTTGCGAAAAAATACCGTTTGTATTTAAAAAGAAGGGTAAAAGGCGCGAAATTCCTATAAATGTAATATTGCGTACCATAGAAGAAATATCAAAAGGTGGTAAATTAAAAACAACTGCCAATCAATATGTATTCCTGGAACATATTTACAATGATATCTCAAACAGGAGTATATAAAAGATTGTGGCGTGATGTGTGACTATAACCTTTCTTTATCCTTAATGAGGAAAAATTAGTAGAATTTATGACGATATTTTCAAAAGTTAATTATGTATTGGGAAAGCTGCAAACTCGTAAATTGGATTACGACTATGCTGTAGCAACAATGAAGACTAACATACCAGATAATTGGACCAAGAACAATCTTTCATCCAAAGAGAGGATACGAGGATTTCTCAGCTTCTAGTTTATCGTGAACCACAAGCTTTAATAAAATGAATGTGGAATTTGTTTTTCGAAAACATTAGAATTGTTTATGGGTGGTATTTAGCCTCGAACCAATTTACAATATAGATGAAATACGATCGACACTCTTCAATGCGCTCAATGAGGGATTGATCTTAAAGCCACTAAATAAATATCACGAGCAACATCTCTAAATAGTATAAGCAATTCGATTATTCCTCGGATTACCAAGGGCGGAATCACTTTATATCCCTATAATTTTTCGAAAACATTAGAATAGTTTATGGGCAGTATTTAGCCTCGAACCAATTTACAATATAGATGAAATACGATCGACAACTCTTCAATGCACTCAACGAGGGATTGATCTTAAAGCCACTAAATAAATATCACGAGCAACATCTCTAAATAGTATAAGCAATTCGATTATTCCTCGGATTACCAAGGGCGGAATCACTTTATATCCCTATAATTTTTCGAAAACATTAGAATAGTTTATGGGCAGTATTTAGCCTCGAACCAATTTACAATATAGATGAAATACGATCGACAACTCTTTAATGCACTCAACGAGGGATTGATCTTAAAGCCACTAAATAAATATCACGAGCAACATCTCTAAATAGTATAAGCAATTCGATTATTCCTCGGATTACCAAGGGCGGAATCACTTTATATCCCTATAATTTTTCGAAAACATTAGAATAGTTTATGGGCGGTATTTAGCCTCGACCCAATTTACAATATAGATGAAATACGATCGACAACTCTTTAATGCACTCAACGAGGGATTGATCTTAAAGCCACTAAATAAATAACACGAGCAACATCTCTAAATAGTATAAGCAATTCGATTATTCTTCGGATTACCAAGGGCGGAATCACTTTACATCTCTATAAATTACTTTCCTGGTAATTATAATTTTTCTTTATCCTTAATGTTTCAGTCTCTTTCACTATTCTCTCTTTCTTATTTTCCAAGGCAATGTATCTTTTTTGTAATTTATATACAGATTGAGATTCATTTAGATCATCTAAAAATATAATCGCCGTATTATTCAAATCTACTTCACCTTTAGGTATGTTATTTATTATAGTGTCATATTTATCCAAATCTAAGATATGTTTTTTTTCCTGTGAAATATTTCTTAGTCAATTTAATCTTTATAACGGTTAATAAGCTATATCAATTTTATTTTCTTTGGTGCTGTCTTTTATCTTCTTCAAAAGAAACCTGTTTTTATAGTATATTTTTATAGTTTTTACTTACTAGTTACCATGACTAATTTTCGCAATGACTTAATAATCACTCTAACTCAGTTGAGAGTATACCAATATTTAGGTCATTTAAAGTGTTCACTAATTCCGTTCTATTATAGCAATTCTATGATATTAATCTATCGCACAACTAGTAATATGAATGCGATTATTTTTTCTTTCTTTTCATCTATTTACCAAGATATAATTTAACCAAATCTATTCAAAATTACAGTTATATATTTATTCTTTAAAAAAATGTTCAATATAATTTTTCAATAAATTCGTAAAATCAATTTCGTAAAAATATACCCGTTACAGAAATCTCGATTTGATAATTAAATATTCAGTATACAATCTTGATTTAATCAAAGAAAAAAGTGACGCGTTATTAAAATATACTATTTAAGAATTGAGCGACATTTTAAACTAATGTCAATTCATTTAACATCTCTTAAATTTGCAAACGCAAACCTAAAATAAGCATTTTCGTGGAAAAATAGTTTAGCTCGTAGTTTCCTAAGATTTCCATGAGCCATTCCAAATTTGAAACGCAAGAATCTCGAGACGAATACGAAAAACTTACATTCCAGACGTAACTTAATACTTTTACCTATCGGCCAAATTGCCTCTGCGATATCCGAACTTTCTAAGGAGCGAATTTATCAAGCGTAATCGCGACTTTACCGCGCTTGCTGGGGAATAGTTATCGTCCAGAACTTTTTCCATAATGGCACACGTTCCAACTTCCAAACTCCGATGAAAGTAATAGCTTACCCGATGTATAAAATGTTTTTTTTTTACTAGACTTTTACCAGTTCCGGGTGGGCAAACTGGAAAAAGCAAAGTTACATGTCCTCACGTATTTTGTTGACCTTGTTTTGAAGCGATATTTGTTCGTAAATTCAGTCATATCCAACATATTAATATTTCATGTTACCACGATATTGGTCACAAATTAATTACAAGCTTCATTCCAGCATCTCATTCTGTAGCTCACAAGTATAAATCATTATAAATACTTGCTATATATATAAATATACTCATATTATACTTGTGTACCTTTTAGTGTTGATATATTTATACTTATTTACCTTTTAGTTTTGATATATAATACGAAAGCTACGAAGCTTACGAAATGAAGCTTCCAGGCTTAAAAGGCACATTCATAAGCGTTACATAAACCGACCGGCTTATAAACTTTACTTCCTTATTACTTTATTATAAAATTTTATTTATATCCTTTCTATAAGTGTGGAGAAACTTTATATTTTAGTTTTCACTATCAGTTACCATGTAACTTTTGAAGAGCACATCAAAATGTGTTGACAATGAAAAAACTTACTTCAAAATGTTTTCAAATATTGAATATATTTGGCGTTAATTTTGTAGAAATTTATTATTCACAAATAAATGAAACTACGTGATGTAGTATTATTTCTACTTTCTTTAATTTCTTTACCACGACCTAGTTTCGTTGTATTACAACATCTTCAGGTGGGATATTAACAAAGATTAGGTCTTTCTTTCTCTAATCTTTGCTAATATCCCACCTGAAGATGTTGTAATACAACGAAACCTAGGTCGTGGTAAAGCAATTAAAGAAAGTAGAAATAAAACTACATCACGTAGTTTCATTTAATTGTGAACATATTTTTATGTGCACTCTGTAAGTTACTTGGTAACTGAAAGTAATAACTGTAATATGAAGTTTCACTATATTAATCGAAACGGTTATTAGCAAAGATTAACTTTAGGAACTTACAACAGTATTTATATATTTCACAAAACAATAGCGGAAGCCGAGTTTGTGCTGGTTTTCCCACAATCCCCAGCTGGCGAAATAACAAACCAGACACATATCACTTTGCAAGACACCTCATTGAAAATAACTATAACCCTCATACCGACAATGCTCCCTATATATTACAAATAAATACAAAGGGCAATAAACTTAATATCCTAGAAACATTAGAAATAAACAGACATAAAAGAGACATCAACGTTAATATATTAAACGAACAACTAAATATAATATCGTCACCCATACTTAATATCTTCTAAACATAATATAATTAAACAACATTGAGACTGCAATACACTTCAAATTGTTTCAGCCCCGCTACACATCTAAATAAATATAAAAAAAATTAATAAAAAAGTACAATAAAAAATGAAAAAATGGATAAATAAATAAAATAGAAAAAAAAATTAAATTTAAATATAAAAAAAAAAAATATATATATGTATATATATACGTAATATAAAAAAATAAATAAATAAAACGGGAGATATGTATAATTAATGGTATACCATTGTTCTATCACATACCCTTGTTATTGTATAAATATTTTACTGAAAATAACATTCATTTAATTTTATTACATACACCGGAATGCTCGCTTGTATAATCTCATAGAATAACATGAATTTAATTGATTACCCTCACTAAAATTTTTGTATATTGTATAACTTTCGAAAATATAACAAAACCTACACCACTCCCCTTTCATAAAAACAGCGGTGGGAAAACCCACACAAACCCGGCTTCCACTATTGTTTTTGTAATATATAAATGCTGTTGGATATTCCTAAGAGTTAATCTTTGCTAATAGCCCACCTGAAGATGTCGTAATACAAAGAAACCTAGGTCGTGATAATAAATTTAAAGAAAATAGAAATAATACTACATCACGTAGTTTCATATAATTGTGAACAATGAATTTCTACAAAATCAATGCCAAATATATTCAATATTTAAAAATGTGTTGGCAATGAAGAAAGTTGTTCCAATATGATTAAGAAATAAAACTTTCCATACATAAATAACGCATGCATAAATTAATACATGCTCAGCCTATACAATTTAGTTCCTTATTACCTTGCTATAAAAACTTGATAATAGATACCGTTTCTATAAATATAGTAAAACTTCATATTGTAGTTACCATATAACTTACAGAGCTCATATAAAAATGTGTTGACATTGAAAAGAAAATTGTTTCAAAATTATTAAGAAATAAAACTTTCCAGACGTAAATGATACATGACAATTTAGTTTCTTATCACTTTGCTATAAAAAGTTAAGTGTACCATTTCTTTAAGTACCACTGATTATATCCAACAGTTTTTTCTATCATTGATCAACATAAAAATAAAAGGTTCAAATTAGTTCAAATTAGGTTCAAAGGTTTAAAATAGTAATAATTAATTGCATCATATCAAACAATAAGCAGGCAACCAATTTAAACTTTCATTTCAATCCTGAGTTTATTAGCGATATTAGACCAGAATGGTAGTAAATCAAGAGGATATGTTAAGCAGATCTTTTGATATAATTAATATCAAGATGATCGAGAGGATCTGATGGTAGAGGAGAAAGATGGCCACTGGAACTTCTGAATGATTAACAGTAAACTCTAACAGTAAACCCAATCAAGATTGAGCTTGTTTTATTCATTTTTAGTTTTGTTAACTGTATATTTTTAATTTTTTTAACTGTACATTTTCTTATTTTATTAAAAGAAATTATCATATTTTTTTCGGCGTATACTTGAAGTTACGGAAGTTTATTTCCGTAACAAGGACTGAAGGAAACGATTATGATCCCTCACTACTTATACTTATGTTTTGATACATTGAAGTCTTTACTGTAGCTGCATTATCGTAATTATGAGTATCTCCCTCCTCCATCGTCAGATCCTCCCGGCTACAATATGTAATTAAAGGACTCGTAAAAACCAAATTCGAAAGTTTACTATTAGTAATTTAGAAGTTCACCACCATCACATCCTCTTAATTACAATATGAAGACAAAGGACTCATTGAAACAAATTAAACGAGCCCAAACTCGATGGGTTAACTGTTAGCCATAGAGAAATTCTTATAAACACCTCATAATATCAGCCTGATACCATATTATTATATTTTCATCAGAAATTCATAAGTTTTCATATCGATATAATTAGAAGTTGATTAAAATCGACTCGATAGATCTGTTTACATACATTGTTGAATATAAGATACTTTTAATGCATGTTAAAATATAACGATACATTGTAAGATAAGCTATTAAAAGCATGTTAAAAATAAGCTAATGATGCATTATAAGATAAGCTATTAAAAGCTGTTAAAAAGCTAACGATTCATAATTATACATAAGCTATTAAAAGCATGTTAAAAAGATAACGATACATTATAGATTACTAACAAGGCTTTTTATCGTACTTTCTGCAGAGACGATGCGCCGCTGCGGGTTCTTTCTAGAGGTTTTCGGCCTTACGATGCCCGACTACCTGCATTGCGACATGTTCCCAGACTCGACCGACACCAACGTATGCATCGGCCTAAAAGAGGTGCGCGAAGCCAAACATCGTGCCCAGAAAGCAGGTATGAGCTTTATAAAATAATACAAGATATCGATGAAGTAAAATTTCTATCATATTGCATTTTGGTATAATAAATATGATTAAAAATATTAAATGTAATACTATAAATTACACATACTGCGATAATGGTCACATATTTACGTAACCCTTATTTTTGAGTCAACAATGCAACCATATTGTCAAGTTTTTAACTCAAATACTTAGTTTTAACTTAATTAGTTATAATTTTACAACTCTTTGGTTCTGGGCAAGAATCTAGCGAAATATGGTTTGAAATTCAGAGCAATCTACATACTCTTAAAGAAACAAAAAAATTTTGAAAATATTTTTACGTTAACTCTCTCGCAAAGGTCGGATATAGACGACAGTAAATTACTGTGAACAAAGTCTATATCAGAATTCTTTATTTAGCTCAACGCAGAGAAATATTAGATTGCAGTTTCTCGCATAAACTGAGAAATATGGAGATCGATAATGGCCGTTTGCTCCAACAAATAAAGTCGAATATTCCAGGTGAAAGCGATCGAAGATATTTTTTCTGACTTTTTTACCCTCCATATCCCACAAAGTTAGAATTATTCAACTCAGTGAATATATGCCTTATTCTTCGATTAAAAATTTTAGTACCTCAATAAGCACTCTATTTTAAGATTGAATTATTTAATAAAAACTGTCCCACGCATTAATAAATATAATTAATTGAAGATGGGTATTTCATTTATTACGATTATCCAAGTTATTCGATTATTTAATGGAATTGGAATTTAATTGACTGCTGCTCAATGTTTTGAACGATTCATTTGAGTTGATTTAATTTAATGTTATTTAGTTTATTTTAATTTAACATAATTTGGCTTTATGAAATTCGGTTTAACATACAATGTCACCAATAATTATTTTGTGCTTACTAATTATTTATTCTATCGTGAACAATGCTATGTTAGAAGACTTATGAAATTCAATTGTAACCGATTGTGTGTTTATTTGTGTACCACGCCATGTACCATCATTTATAACGTTACGCAATAAACACGAAATAATAACGAATCAATCCAATTTGTGTCATACACGATAATATTAGTTCTTTGAAAAAATTATTGTCAATATTTATGAAAATTTATTAATGTGGCATTAAGATAATGTCACATCAATTAAACTCTACGGAATTTTCCTTCAGCATTTCATGTATTAATACGAAAGAAATTTCACTCAAATCTAATATAAGATGTCGCTTTAAAAATAAGAATTAGCATAATTTTATTTAACTGATACACAGACAAAATTATGGTAATTCTTCTTTTTAATTATGCTTAAATTTAATTTTAATTTTTTTTTATTTCATTGTAGGCACTACCTCTAAATATTATACACATTTTCTTGCAAAAGGTAGACTAATAAACTGATATGAATTTAGACAGAAATAAATAAACAAGCAAAATGTTATCCAACTTGGGTAACAATACAGCCTAAAGCTTATTGGAAAAAGCGATATCAGTTCCAAATAAAAAAATTGATTTTATCTGAACACATTTTAGGAGTACACTTTACATTCGTTTATGAAAATGCAATTTGTTTTAAGAGGATTTTTTTATTCCTCTTATAATTTTTATTGACGATTCATATTTTATATAACATATTACTATTTCAATAAATAATATTATTTTAAACTTTAACATGTCAATATTGAGTGAATCCTTACTTTTTACGGCCGAAAAATGTAACGGCGCCCTAATTTAATATTGTATTGAAATAATACCCACATTTGCTACCGCCGACTATGCACCCCCTTGTGAGAACTTATTACAGTGATTATTCTTTTACATTTTTTTTAAAGTTTCTCGTAATAAACGGAAAATAGTTTAATGACGATGAAATCAGCAATTTTCGTAGAAATTTTTCGCGGAACCAGCCTTGATTAAAAATTAAACAATACATGAAAAACACCATTACTGCATGTTTTTGTTTTTCAATTAAAACTGATTTCGAATAAATTTTCACCCGATTTAAATATGATCAATAGAACTGAGCTGACTTTTCCGCGGTCAGACACCAATGAACAATAGATTTACCCTCATTAGACCCGTATACTTTAAATAGGAATAAAGAAATCAATTAATATTACGTTACACGAAATCCAATATAATCTTCTCACTTGGTAAATACCGAATGGTAATATCCCTTCAAACGGTGACAGAAATTGTAATGTTGTGATAGAAGCGTTGATCTAAATATCAAAATACAATAAAAGTTAGAGAGCTTTAACTCAAATAGAAAAGACGACGCCTATTCATGTGCGCCATCTATTGCAATTAAACGAAACTACATCGTCGATCACAAGGTCGTCTGTATGCAACCGTAGATGTAGCTTTGTCCTATATATTTTCAATTTTCTGAAAAAAGTCGTCTTTTAAATTGTATTTTAACGACTATTTTTCACTCAAGGAATAACGTCTTTCTTCGTCCGAAACTTATTCCCGGGCACGGTGTATATATAATTTTATCAAATTAAATACAAATATCTCATCCATAACATAGAAACATCGTTTCAAACGCATGCATTTCCACACAAATATTTTTCTTCTTAAGCTTTCATTTACTAAATCTCCTTAATGATCACCTGGAAGGTAATTATTCTTAATGATCACCTGGAAGGTAATTATTCTTAATGATCACCTGGAAGGTAAGATATAATAAAACATCAGGATAAGACAGCGACATTCAATTACTCAATTCGTACGAGTGACTTGATCGACCTTGGTATCAAAGTTCGAATACTTACGCCATCGGCGACATTTAATTAACTTGAAGTAAATAAATTTCCATCGTAATTAATTACGCTTGTCTTTAAATTTTCATCCCCGTACGACACGCGCTTCGTATTCTTAAATTCATTAGATAAACGCGTCCGAGGCGTTACGTATGTACGCTACGCAGCTACGCCGTTATTCTGCTAATAAATTATCTCGAATGTGTGCTGTTGCCGACGTCGAACAAGCTGCTCGGGGGCGACGCGCGAGGAGGAAGATGTGACCTGGGCGCTTGTCACACGAGCGTGACGTAATGAGATTTATAAAATAAGTCATATGTAAAACGAATGACATTAACCTTCATAATGTGTGTAGTCACGTAAAATTTACAGTTTTGCAACGCCTTGGGTACTTCGTTTCCTTTTATTTGATTAGAACCGGAAAGTGATCGAATTTTAGCATATGCCTTTTCGAAAAGTAGGCTTTGTTTCTAAGTATTTTTTTTTATTTTAACGAGTTTCCTTATCAACTTCAGCTTCGATCATGTACTTTTTAGCTCTTCAAAATAAAACTATGATGAAATCGATCACACAGCTATTGGATATTGTTTCAATTGACATAATACCATAGAAATAATTCTTAAAATGTCCGAAGTCACAAGGAAGGGACAATTCTAATCGATATATGGACCCTTGCTCCACTTGGGAAATCGGTATACTTTTAAGCTTTTAATTCCTTGAATCTTTTATTTTATGTAGATTGTAAAACTATATCTTATTTTGCATAAGAACATGCGGTAGTGTTTAGATAATACATTAAAACCGCTAACAGACGCTAGTCGGAAAGACGATGGATTTCTTGGGTGAGTGCAGACTGACCTCTATTTATTGCCTCTAAAGCTGCAATGGAGTCACAGAATATGACTAGTCCATTTGCCATGTTTCCATGTTTTTTTTGTTTTATAATCTGAAGAGAGATACTCTTGTAATGCCTTTAGGATTGCTCTCAGTTTACTAGTGAAATTTGTGGCAATAGTGCCTGTGCTAATTTTTAATCCCTCTGTAAAGTCATTTAAAAGTACCGAATGAATGCCAGCACTCCCATTTCGAATGGTTTCACCAGCAGGCCCATCAGTCTAGTAGTGTACGAGGATTCTTTCTTTAAATGACTCGATTGTCTCCATAACCTTTACCAGAATATCTTCGATCTTTTTTGTGCATAGCCCGATAAGGTTTAAGTTTATTGTAGTGTTTTGAGGAATAGTCAAGGAGAAGAAAAGTTCTTCGAATATTAACTGGTTGTCATTATCAATATCAATTTCACTTCTGATTTCAGAGTTCTTTCTGTTGAAGGGGAGTATTATCCATCAGAATTATTGATTTCAATTGCTTTCTTCGTTGTCGATCTATTGAAAACATCGAGAAGAACGTTTTTTGTGGATTAAAATTCAGTTTGAGGTCTCGAGACCAGACAAGAACATCCTAAGCAATTTATTTGTTACTCATCTCATGAGTCTGGAGAAAAATACAATTGCAATATTACATGGTTTCTTGACCACGGTACGTACAAAAGTTTTCTTCGTGACTTGAACATTTTTAGAATAACTTCTATAAAATATTTATTTGTTTAAAACATTGCCCAAGATATTTTAAACGCTAAATGGTCTACCACGAAACTTATTTCCTTCCCAAAAACTTCTTATGGTTTTAAAGTTCTAAATTTTTACCTTATTATTTTTCAAACTATCATTATTGGACGTACATAAAAACTACTATAAATATACTTTCTATCGAAAACTCATATTTATGGTAAGGTTCTTTGATATATATTTGAATGTAGTGGTTCAGGAGGGGTAGGTTCTTTAGTAAGCAACTCGAATGCAGGCAGACGCAAGAGGACAGATATCGTTACAGATCGTCTTTCACATATATATATTTTTTTTAATTTTGCGTTTAAACTTTATTCGATTGATTTCAAAATTAATTTGTTTCCTGAATTTGTATATAAGATTTGAATCCGTGGTCAATATTTAAAATTTAATTATTTTGGTAAGTTTAGTATAAGGCTGTATAAATTTTATTGCTATTTACTTTATTGTCCATACGTATAATTAAACTGTGGACTTAGTGTGTATATATATTGCTGGTATTTACTTAAAAATGATTTAATGATACATAACAAAAGTAAATACGACATAAAAATATTGTTTTTGGAATGTATGCCCGTATCTCTGGGAGTCTGGTGGATTCTATTAAAACTGGAGTAATATATAAATTAGGTTTTATCGTAATCGACCAACTAAAGAGAAGATATAGTAATTTAAAATTTCAATACAAAATGTATTTACCTAAAAAAATTTACATTTATAATAATTATGCTAAATGATGTTACGTGCGACAATCTTACAGTAAATTTGATAACTTGTAAAAAGTTGTCACCGTTATGTGTATAATTAAGTAACATTATAATGTTACTTAATTTAATTAATTATTATTGAAACATAAAAGTGTTAAAACTGTAATGTTTCCGTAATAGTATGCAAATAAATTTCATTCAGCGTTTAACGACTGCGTTTTCTTTAAATACTTCTTTTTTACGTTGAAATATTATTTGCATAGACACGCCATACGCTGTTGGTCTGTGCCTATTTCAGGTCCAGTGAGCGCAGTTGCAAGTCTAAATAAATATTGTCTAAAATAAATTATTAGTCTAAAATAAATATTTAACGCGTCAGCACGTTTTACCGATTTACATAGACATTAAAAAATCCTGGATATGTGATAAAATACTGTACAAAGGTCATAAAAAATGACGAGTAACTTTTCATAGGCCAGTAAATTATGTAAATATAAATTTCAAGACTAAATTACTTTTTGATTTAAATATCTAAATAGATCTTCTTTTCCCTATTTATTGAAATTATTTGACCATTTTCCATTCTCATACTTTTACCCCTTATTTTGGGCAGCGAAAGCATAAGGTTGCTGCAAACCGATATATATATATATATATATATATATATGTATATATATATATATATGTATATATATATATATATATTTATATATTTATATATACTATAAAACTTTGTTCCATTTTTTTCTTTTCACTATGTACAAAATATATAATTCTATAGATCATTAAACTAGAAGATTAAGTGTTGCCCAAGCGGAAATTTTACTGTATTTTTGTGTACTTTTACAATATGAAATCGGCAATCTACCCAAAGACAATAAATAAACGAGTTAGCACACTGAAATATCATAATTATGGGCAGCTGAATCGAATTCACATCGTAATTGCGAGCGGCAACACAGTTTAAATTTACAAAAGACATTCTTGCATTTGACCGGCAGTATGCAGCTCAGGATTCCAGTGCGACGAACGACGCTGCATCCCAGCGGACTGGCGGTGCGACGGACACGTGGACTGCGGCGACCAGACGGACGAGCTGAACTGCCGCGCGTGCCGGCCCGGCGCACTGCACTGCGGCCAACACCGTTGCGTCGACAAGGAGCACTTCTGTGACGGCACTCCCGACTGCCCTTGGGGGCAAGACGAAAGAAACTGCCGTAAGCATCCTTCATACCTATACTAACATATAAAGTGAAACAGTTTGTAAACATCAAGTAGAATGTAAGTTCGTTCCAAAATTACCAAAAACTTAAGTAAATGTATAACAAACAATATAACAACTAGTATAAATCAAAACAAAATGTAATAATATACACAGAGAGATATATGTTTTAAGAACTTCGTTATTTCAAATTAGCCGGTCAATTTACGTTCGGTTGAATATAGAGGACAGGACACGGATTAAAGTACTTCAAACTGCACAGTCTAGCCTTAAACCGGACAGTTGGTAACCAAAAACTAGCCAATAAATTATACATAAATTCCATAGCTCTGCTAAAGCTTTAGAAACGCGAAACTTCGATTCAACTTCGGTTGAAACTAATTGCTTTGTTTAGAACTCTTTGTTCACTTGTTGATTGGCGCTCTCCTTTAAATTTGTCACAAAACACTTTATCCTTGACGAGAAATTTCTAATAATCCATTAGAGATTAGAAGTATAACCCGGAACTCCATTATATCTTAATAAAAAAATTAAAAATACAGAAAGATAGTTACACTACCAGTAAACGGTGTCGGCGTAGCGTGAGTAGCCTCCATGGTCGACTATTCGAAAGCTGTAGTGATAATAGAATTATAACGTAACAGGTATGAATAACATAATATAGATTGAAATAAATATATTATGTTATTGTGATTTCCAGATACTATGTTATTAAATAACAATACGCTTGGTTAAGATGTTAAAATATTATGTTACGGTGGTTTTAAGCAGCTCCCGTACAATGGCTGTCACTCGCTGAGTAAAGAGAGAGCGAGACAGTACGTTTCTTTTTGTTTTGCCCTTCGTTTCATATTTACCGAACATAACCGAATGACACCGAACTTTACCGAAAAATGAATAATCTGTTATTAGAACGTTAAAATTCATACCTGTTATGTGATATTACCATATATGCTGATATTACCGTGATATTACATAGCTATTACCATATTATGCTTGGTAAAATGTTAAAATATTATATTGCTTTATTGTCAAGCAGCGGCCTCACTCGTCTGAATAAAAAGATCAAGGAATAGCGCGATCCTTTTCTTAATGTTTTATATATAATCTGTTTTATGGTTTATGCTTTTGTGTATAGATAGCGATTATAGTGACGGAACATTACCGAACGACATGGAATTTTCACAGAATTATTATAAACAATTATTTACTACAAAGTTAAAATCCATACCTGTTATTTGAATTTTGCGTATGTTATATTCACTCAGTCTTCACTGTTGATCGCTAACCAACTGCAATCTCTATGCGTTATTATTTCGTCTTGTTTAAATTATGGAACTAGGAAAATAGTATGTGGTTCGAAATGTAATTTGTCACTGTATTGGCCATTACCTGGCCTTCTTTTAACATAAATTAATCGAATATAGATTAAAATCGAAAACCACATTAAAATTGAACTAGCTGTTGTCCAGCTACAAACAGACAGATATACGTATTTAATATAGATAGAGATTATAGTACGCATGTACTATGCATATTTTCTATACACATACGGAAAAAAATTAATTTCATGAAACATATCGTTTGAGAACGTATTGAACAAAAGTTATTCACAATAATGTCCAATAACATGTTATTTTTTAACAGGTATGATATTATGTTATTGAATGATGATGTTATAATAGGTATGGAGAAATAACAGTTATTTCCATCTTTAGAAAGCTGTCATTTATCCTGACGGGCAGCAAGCGGGCTCGAGTAAATAAATGGAACAATACAGAAATGTATCTACGCCAAATAGCAAAGCGCTTCTAAACGAATACTCGTGTATAGTGGAGCGAACAGACCGGCAGGCTTCAAATAGCCGTACCTGCAGTCGAGGGCGGCGTCGATTTACCGTAGGAAACCTTTCTCAGCCGTCGTTCACTGAAGGTCGTGCGCTTCATTGCATTTTCATTCGGAACTTAATGTATTGCGATTTTTTGTCGCTCAATTGTGGACCGTCCGCGGTTACAGTGCGACCAACCCTGAACCCGTGCTTGTAGAAATTTATATAAGACATTGTTAATGTATAAGGTTTACTTTCTACATATGTATAAGTATTGTTTATTGGATTAAACCACTGAATTAGAAAAACACTTTGCTTCCATCTTTGTTGACTTGAATGCTTTATTCTTCAGAGATTAAATATAAGTAGGGTTTCAATGAAATATATATAACACATGTTCTTATATAAAAATTCAATGTCTCTCTCCCATTTGAATGTGTATATTAGCCTTCTTCTCTTAAAGTGATGAATTTAAATTAAATTTTGCCAAAAAGGCCACTGATGATTCATGTAAGCAAACATACTAAAGTTTTGTAGATGCTCCCTTGGTGGTACCCGGCGAGACTTAACCTTATTTGTGTGCACATGCCTTTATTAGAGTTCTCTAAATATTATATTCCTAATGTAATATTTGTAATGTTAATTCCAAATGCCATATTACAAAATAAAACTTGACTGACTTTTTTCAGTAGAAGCACAGCAAACACGGAAGAGAATACTTTCATTTGTTCCAATCGAAACTGATAAGTTAAATCTAGAAAAGTGTAATATATTGCGTAGTATGGAAAATTCACGGTGTACTTGCAAATATTTCAATCCGACCGACAAATTTTCAATAAGGTTTTATTCACATGATAAAAACTTCAATTAGATTTTATTTAATGATGAATAACATAAACAGTGGGTAATTTTCTTGTTATTTTTCAGTTTTCACGTATTGTAGTCATTGAATATGCAATTGCTCTGAACTTATATGAAATGAACCTTATTGTTGTTTTTAGAAATGGAGGCACATAATATATAAGATCCATTTTTCCTTATTAAAACACACTATCCTTCAACAACGTTATTTGATGGTTTATGAGATCAAACTATCCACCCTTATAAATTTCGTCACAACTGCTACAATTATAAATCTGTCCACATAAGGTTTTCCAGGTAAAGACTTCAAGGAAGTTTCAAGTTAACCTTTCCATTCAGATTTTTTTTTCGCATACGACATTGGGTGGATAGATTTTACGACGTAAAATTGAAGTTCACATTTTAAGTTTATTCTAAGGAAATATAAAATTTCAAAGTTATTTCCGGTATACCACTTTATATTTTTGATACAAAAAAATTAAAAACATCTTAGAAGTAGTGCCCAAAGAGCACGTTCGTTTAAAATTATTCCAACCATATTGCAACTATTCCAACAGCAATATTAAATTATCCAAATATAGGGCCTCACACCACATGTCTTGAGATGTGACGTACATTTAAGCGTTTTGCCGTGTGTTGATCCAGATCTTGCTCTCCTGATCCTCTTGCTGATCTGATCCAAATCGACAAATATCAAATTTCTTCATTGTTAGCATGCTAGTATCACCATCACCAATTTATTTAGATAAAATTTCTAGGAACCACTTTTTCGTAATTTTACTTTCGGCAGTTTCGATGATAGTCACAGTAATGTCTCTTGGTGTATCAAATCTTAGATAGAATCCTGAAAGAAATAATTTAGGAATCATTATAGATCGCCTTTTCCATTAATAACCCACACGACCAAAAACAAGAGCTTTTTCATATCAAACCTGTTGCATCAGCAATACTCAAAAAAATATCTCTTAGATTTTGGCTGTTACAAAATTTGCAATTAGTAATCTCAATAACTAAGCCAAATATCAAATTTCTGCATCAAATTGTTTCAGTGAAAAACGCCTGAAACACATTGACATATGGATGCTTAAGTTCCGAAAAGGTTAGGTTTTTTTTTCTTTTTCGTTCGTAATCAGTTTCCATGTTTTATTTATGTCATCTTCAAACCATATTATAGATATTTAACAAACATCGTATGAGATTGTCGGTTTTGTTATTAGTATCTAATTCTAAAAATATTAAAAGCATTAACTAACTAAGCACACTGTGCAAAATCCTCTCGAAGTTAACTTGTAATGAACGTAGTCATCCATTCTTCTTATGAGGGTTCTTACCTTTATATCTAGGTACTCATGTTGGAGAAAATATCCCTTTTGATTTTTCACTAAGTCCATAGTATACATAGTCGGCTACAACTCTTTGAAAGGCAAGAATTGATCTTAAAAATACACTTTATAAATTGCTCACTGATTATACACTCCTGGATTCGAGCCAGAAGTCATCTACCATTTAAGATGCTAAACCACGGAACTATATTCTGCTGCGTTCTCTGTCGTACGAGCCTTAGCGTCTCCCAATTTGGTACTGAGCACTGACCTAAATTTGATTGGATTGATGTCATTAAAAACACGATTGTGAGATTTTCCTATGATTATAGATCTATTGCAATATCTATATTAAATAGTTATCTGTATTTTGTGACTGTCTCGTTTAATAATATTGTTCAATAATTATTAATGTTTCCAAAGCTCATCCAAAGTTTTGTCATCCAAAGCTCACCGTAAGTTACGAGATAAAATAGAACGAACATTTTCAATTCGCGACTTAAGTTTACGAAGCTTTCAAATTTAGATGTGACCATTTAAATATAAACCTTCAAAATTATAAAATTTAAATGTTTAAAACTGAAGAAGAAACATATTTGCACATTGGTACCGATAGCATTTTTAAACATTGAAGTTTATGTATTTGAACATTGATGTAAACATTGCGCGTAAATCGTTAACGCCTCATTACAGAAATATTATTTAGTTCACATTGACTGCAATTTAATGAAACCGAGATTACAATATATAACATATTCGAACATCGACATAGAGTATTTAAAATTGACGTAGAACAATTAAACATTGACCAAGCCCATTTGAATATAGACACATTTATTAAATTTTACAGATATTTCTACAAAGAGATGGACATCCTATTGAAATTCTTATACCCCCAGTTATTACTATACATAAACAGCGACGTTTCTTGTCTACTTACAGTACGCCTGAGTGATTCGAACGGCGACGTAGGTCGCGGCGAGCTACAGTTGTTTCGACCTCAACTAGGTCGCTGGCAGGCGGCCTGTATCGCACACTGGGGTGAAGATGCACCGCGCACTGTATGCGGCATGCTCGGATATCAGTAAGTGTAGTCGGTAACACACTTTTAAACACCATTGGCATATAAAACTCACCCTGCACTGACCACTACATAGCTTTCTCGCAATAAGGCGTAAAAACCGAAGAATTCTCGAGTCTCAGCTAACAACAGCTAATTAGGAACACGCCTACTTACTATAGCTTAAAAATCCATTAATATTTGATAGATATATTTTGCAAATACTTATAACGCCAAATTCATTAAAAACCTGAAAAATAACACTTAAGTGAACAATTCACAATCTGTTTTACGGGAAATTACGCCAGTAGGCAAACTCTCGATGGATTGCGTTATGCTGTAGCACCCATTACGCCATCCGGCAAAAGTGGACAAGTCACAGTCCGTTTATGGGAAACTGCGCCGAACCGCAAACTCTCGATGGATTGCATTATATTGTAGCACCCATCAGACCATCCGGCAAAAGTGGACAAGTTACAGTCCGTTTATGGGAAACTGCGGCGATTCACAAACTCTCGACGGATTGCGTTATATTGTAGCACACATCACGCCATCCAGCAAAAGTCGACAAAGCACAGTGCGTTTATGGAAAACTGCGCCGATCTGCAAACTCTCTGTGGATTGTATATATTGTAGCAAGCATTAGGCCATCCGATAAAATATTGCAGAAAGATCCTACAAGCTCTGCCGATCGTTTTACCGGCCATGGAGCAAGAATTTCTATATCCTGGAGTCCGGCGTAGTGTCCTGCCCTTTTCTTGAACCGTAAGCCCTTGCTAGCCAGCAATTCTGACATTTATATTTTTTTATACCCGCTATTTTCTTTTACCACACCATTATTCAGCGAATGAAGGCAGACATCGAGCAGGACCGGCCGTCGTGGCTTCCTGCAAAACAAACTGTGTATTGCACAATTTAATTACGCAATTACCTATGGCATATATAAAAATATTTACAGGCTTGCAAATTTTAAATACTTATCTCTCATTCTTTGCCAGTTTTTATTAGCTTACCCAACTGTAATTGAATTAATTAATTCTTTAAGTATTTCGATATATTAATTGCAAATCAGCCATTGTTTCAAAAATTCCAAAAATTAATTTATTAAAGAAATAATTGTTATTACTCGAAAACAACTGAAGAAAAAACTTAAAAAATTAATTAGCAGTTTGAAGACACACTAATTAATGAGGATTTTTCCAACGTTATACTAACCAACAAATGCTTTTATATTACACTAATCATTAAAAGATCTTTACAGTCTTACACTGTTCAATTAAGATTGTTGTAATAATCACACACTTATCTACAAAAGTTCCTGTAAACTTATAATGATTAACAAAGGTTATTCTGGACAACAAAAATCTTTGCATTACACGAGATCGACAACATTTTCCTTCGTAATACACCATTTGAAATTTACTAAGAACATTTAAAAAGTTTAGTGATCCTTTAATTTTGTTGACCAATGTAATTTCTTATACACATAAGCTGCTTTGAATTAAAAAATACTCTTGCTGCATTCTTTTGAGCTATATAAAAAAACAATGCGCAGAGTGGCGAATTCAAGCATGGTGGAGGAACGTGCGAGTGCTGAAGCGCTGATGTGGCGTCGCCTGCAGCGCCGTGAGCGAAGTCCGCTTCGTGAGTGGCGAGACTGCAGCGCCTCGGCCTCCACCGTACGTCTCGTCTGCTCAACATACGGTACGTCAGAGACTATGTGACATAAAAATTAGCACATGTTTCAGAAACAATGCTAACAAACTGTTTTTTTTAAGACTGACAACGGCAACTTAGTTTTAATCTACTGAGACTTTATATCTTAAATTTAAATCAGTATGAATTGCCACGTTCGTCTAAACAGTCATACATAAATTAACTTTATACCACACCAGATACTAAGCATATTACACAGTATATTTATCACCAATAACTTTCATTATTAAGGTCTGTACAGATTGGCACTTTATTTAAATTTCAAGGATTGAATATATTTAGTGTTAATTTTGTAGATATTCATTATTCACAACTAAATGAAACTATGTGATGTAGTATTATTTCTACTTTATTTAAATTCTTTACCACAACTTAGGTTTCGTTGTATGACAACATCTTCATGTAGTCAATTAGCATAGATTGACTGTTAGAAACTTCCAACAGCATTTAAACATTATACAAAACAATAGCAGAAGTTGGGTTTGCACGGGTTTTCCCACTGTTTACGTTAGTGACTTTATGGTAGGGGAGTGGAGTAGTTTTTATTATATTTTCGAAAGTTATACAATATACACGTATTTTAGTGAGGGTAATAAATTAAATTGATGTTATTGTATGAGGTTATGCAATGTAAATCTTCCGGCGTATGTAATAAAATTAAGATGAATACAATACCAAGGGTATCTGATGGTTGGGACAAGATTATACAACTAATTATACATATCTCCCATTTTTTGTTTTCTTTTGTGACGTGTTCCTCAAATGTGTAGCCGGCCTGAAACAATTTGAAGTCAATTGCTTCAGCCAAGCTGAAACAATTTGAAAGTGAATCCGTAGTATCATACATGAACGCACCCTCAATAAAATAAGCCATGCACTTTAATAAGATCTTCCGAAATAAAACCGGATTTTCGCCTAAATATACAATTAAAAACTCTCTTGATCTCTGTAATAAAATCCAAAATATGCACCTAACACCCAATTGTAAATTACTATCACTCGACGTGGTGAACTTATTTTCTAATAAACCACCAAAAAAATTGCCGAATATGAAAACCCGCGCAAAACCCCACTTCCGGTATTGTTTTGTATAATATTTAAATGCTGTTGGAAGTTTCTAAAAATCAATCTTTGCTAATTGCCCACCTGAAGATATTGTCATACAAAGAAACCTTGGTTGTGGTAAAGAATTTAAATAAAGTAGATATAATACTACATAACGTAGTTTCATTTAGCTGTGAACTTCAAAAACTCAATGTAAGTCTTCATAAAAGTGATGATCTGTCAAGAGAAATATGTACAGTCCCTTGCCAATGGCATTCAGTTACGGTTTCCACCAGCTTATTACAACAGATTGTTAATCAGATACGAGAACTTGTTACTTACAATGTTTCGGATAAATGATTTTTAAAAAAGTTTAAATCTATTGGAGGAAACTTCGCCATTAACTCGTAGCACTCAAACTGAAATCTATTCTAGTGCCTATTTTATAGAAACCACAGAATTTTATAAAATTTTATCACATTATTACCACCTCTTCAATTCTTTTCATAAATTTTATCAGTAGGCACTAAGGGATGTGGGCACACATTGAACTGAAAGTAGTTTGTTTCTGCGTTACCCAATGTAGCAGTAATATACAATAACGTTAAATTAGAGATCATATAGAACCATAAATTGTTAGGTTAATACTCTATGCCTGCACAAAATAATAATATTTTATTAGCTATGATCCACGGTTTTAATGGCATGGAAAAGGGAAAAAACGGTGATATATATTAATTACTGAATAATATTTTTTTTACACATACTATGTAAATACTTATATTTAGGCTTTTGTCCCTAAAAAAATCCTGGAATACAATTTGTTTACTTCATAAGTTCACCTCCATGACACAGTCTAAATGTATGCAAAATTTCAGAGTTCAATAGAGTAATTGATATCTGAAAGTGAGGCAAAGAAAAAGAACAAACAAACTCACTTTCACATTCATGATATTAGCAGTTAGTTTTAAATTTTCATTGCAAAGAAACATAATATAAAGCCAATACTATAGTTTACTTTGTCACAGCTCTAGTTCTCATAACATTGCTAGAATTTTACTTTACATACCAATAAAAATTAGAGACTTAATCGAAGAAAGTCGACAAGGAACAAAACCAAGTTAATAAATATTAATATCATTTAGTAAATTTATATCATTTCTATTTATTTAAATAATAACAATGAAAACAATGATATTTGCCAAATCCCTATAGAACTAAAATTACTTTTAACAATATTGAATATATTTGGCGTTAATTTTGTAGAAATTCATTATTCACAATTAAATGAAACTACGTGATGTAGTATTATTTCTACTTTCTTTAATTTCTTTACCACGACCTAGGTTTCGTTGTATTACAACATCTTCAGGTGGGATATTAGCAAAGATTACTCTATCAGTATCTTTGCTAATATCCCACCTGAAGATGTAATACAACGAAACCTAGGTCGTGGTAAAGAAATTAAAGAAAGTAGAAATAATACTACATCAAGTAGTTTCATTTAATTGTGAACTTTTAACAATATAAAGTAGCAATATTTCTGTACACACATACGGGTGCATTATCATACAATCAGCAGACACCAGCCGATGATAAAATTCAAGATCAATTTTTATGGATTAGAAAATACATTGTCGTAATTGAATATAATCTCATTCTTATGATGGTATATATTTCGTATGATTCTTTATAAAGCATAAACAGAAAATTTTATTTTTATCAATGCAAATTGGCTTCACGCCACCAGACTATAATAAAACAAGCCCTATCTCCATTTCGTGTACACAATTGACCACAACCTAAAATATACAACTACATGTTTAAAGTTTTCTAATTTAGTCAAAATTCATGAGAAAAGAAAAATAAATATATTTTATCTATATGAAAAACTGTTTTTATATCAAGAAGATGTCAATAGTCTTAATTATTTAAAAGATCAAGTACATTAAATGGTATCTAAAATTAAGTCTTTATTATTCAATCCATACGAGTCTTTCAACTAAATTTAATTACTTTTTAGTAATTAAATGTGATTGCTTCTTCAGTGTGCGGCAAGCGGCGCACTCACCCAAAGCCGTCGAGCAGGATTGTAGGTGGTGTAGAGGCCAATCCAGGTGACTGGCCTTTCTTGGCTGCCATATTGGGTGGGCCTGAGGAGGTGTTCTACTGTGCCGGTGTCCTCATCGCTGACCAATGGGTACTCACCGCCTCGCACTGTGTGGGCAAGTATGTGTCTGAACATGCTACATTTTATGACACCAACCATCTTATTTTTCTATTTACACCATATACATTGTTGTACACATTAATTCAATTTATACATTCTATTTACTATACCGTAACATATATATTTTCCAAACTTTTTAATTAATTAAAATTTAACACATTAAAATTTAAAAAACCATGTGAACTACAAAAGGTATCTACACGTCTTTAAGAACTCAAGAGTTATGTACTCTTGAGTAGTTATTACCATAGTTTTATTGAACTCCAACAATCTGGAAAGTAAAAAAGTTGCTGTTCAAATAAGGACTACTTAATTTCATATCCCAGAGAATGCATATTTTTATTCCTAAATTACAAACCATCGAAAACTACTATGGAGGCCTTTCTCGTCCAACTTAATACTCAGAAACATTTTATAGCAGGCTCTCTACTAAAACATACTTAATGAAATTCAAACATTACAGAGACCAGAAATCTAAAAATTAAGACTAAAATGTAGTATAATCCTAAGAGACAAGAATGTATTTTAACCATTAATATACCATTACATTACACTGTTCACAGTCATACAGATGTATCTGGCTGGACTATTCAACTAGGCATAACGAGAAGACGCTCACATGCTTACTATGGGCAAAAGATGAAAGTACGTCGAGTTGTACCACATCCTATGTACAACATTGGTGTCGCACACGACAACGATATAGCTCTATTCCAGGTCTGTTGTCTACTGTTTCTCTATATTTTAATAAGCAAACAAGAATGAGTTACATTTTTCTAAAACTTCGGTAATAATGGACTATAGCAATATCACAATTGAATTTGAATGGAAATCATCTCAACACAACCAATAATTTTTGCTTGTTTCCTTTATCAAATCTTCTGTAAAGAAAAACTTCATAAACGCAAGACAAGGCAATTTGCAAGATCACATAAGCACAATACCCTATTGAAAAAATTGCTTTTTTTGGCAATATAACAAAATTACCATGCAACGATTGTAATGAAATAATTGTTTTATTCATATTATTCATAAAGGCTTAAAAGTACAAAGACTCATTAAATCTAGTAATGTAAATGTGTATATAAACAAAGAAGCTATTTTAACCAGCTCTACTGATAAACAATTTAATCTCTGTGAATAATTATATTCTCACACACTTAATTATCGTCTGCCACTCTGTTGATCATTATCCAACGCTATTGCTTAAATTCTATAATGTTTTTCATAATAGACTATATTTATAATATTTTCCGTAGTTTGATAGCACAATGAAAACTCCCTAACATATTCATATTTTTGACCCTTTGTCCTGCTTTATTTATCCATCCGTGAAAATCATGACAGAGTCAAAGTCCAACAGTTTCTGAATTTCCCATGCTTCAGAAAGATACAATTTCACTATAGAATTATAAGCCTATAATTGTCTGCAGTTAAGGCTGTACTTAATTCATTCATTTTTATTTTCAGTACTTACTTTGATATTTTTATTCACAATAAAAATTTTATGAAAAAGCAAACTAATGGACAAGAAACAAATTACCAATTTACTTAAAGATATTTGTCAATAGATTGTGAAGCCATAAGTGGTATTTGGTTTTAAGATGCAAAGTACATATGAATGGCTTATATATATTGGTTAACAACTACCCACTGCCCACTCTACAGTGCATCGTTTCTACTTGTGCATAACCACCACCCATTGAAATATTGGAGCCTGTATCTTTCCAAGTATTTTTCTGCTATTTCGAGACCATCAAATTCTATGGAAATAAACTCTATTTTAACGTTTCCATCATCATCTAGCCTGATTGATGGGCCATCAAATTTGACATGTAGTGCACATTAGACAAGGCAATTTGCAAGATTCGAGGTGCTGTCTCTGTAGAGCAGGTCAATCCACATTTTCCTAAAGAATCATTTGAAAAGTATCATGTGAATACTTTCATGTAGATGGATTGTGCTTCCTCATCTTCCATATTCCCTGGATCTCTTGCCCCCTGAATATATTCTGTTTTGCTTATTGTCTAATTATTACTGTGAAATATATTTCATTCAAAATTCCACATAATTCTACTCATGAAGGAATTTTATCTCTGTATACCAGCTACATACAAATGATAATTTAATGATACGTACTTGAATGTTTATATAAAAGAAGATAGATTTTATTAATTAGATATAAAAAAATTAAAATACATTGTGAACTGGGTTGGCAGGTTTATTAATTACAAACCTAACATCATGTATGTTTTTCACATAAATTTTCATTATGTGTAAATATTTTTCACTTTTTTATGTCATAAAAATTTTGCACTTTTATATTTTATAACAATTTGAACATATTTTATACAGTTAAATGAACAAGTAAGTTATCATGAGCATCTGTCACCTGTATGCCTGCCACCACCAGACAGAGTGTTGAATCCGGGAACTCTCTGCACAGTCATAGGTTGGGGCAAACGCGATGACAAAGATAGTAAGTTCATTCTACTCACTCACATTCACTTAAATTATTTCTTTCATTTTCTTCCTAGCAAACTGTAACAATATCAGTTCACAAGGAGCTGGAAAACTGCATTTATTGAGCAAAATTTTTTGGTATCCTAAATAACATTATTAAGTGTGTGCATAAGTTTTCCACATTTTTTATTGATATTAAAATTGAAATTTTAGTATTTATCACTTACTTATAAAGTATTTCACTTGTCTGTTTGTCGATTATCTTAATTATCAAAGTATTTTCTTTCACTTTTCATCACTTTAGTCCATGCATGACAGAAATTTCAAATTTCTTGCTCATAGAACGATTGTATTTTAAAACTAAGGAAAGCCATTCATGCAACTTTTTATATAATCCACACTTCACAATTAAATAAAACTATGTGATGTAGTATTATTTCTACTTTCTTTAAGTTCTTTACCACGACCTAAGTTTCATTGTATTACAACATCTTCAGGTGGGCATTAGCAAAGATTATTAGCTATTAGTTTGCTAATAGCCCACCTGAAGATGTTGTAATACAACGAAACCTAGGTCGTGGTAAAGAAATTAAATAAAGTAAAAATAATACTACATCACATAGTTTCATTTAATTGTGAATAATGAATTTCTACAAATTTAACGCCATATATATACAATAATCTACACTTGTAATGTAATGACCGTACACTGTAGAAACCTAAACAGATGATTATTTAAAGGAATGAAAACATCGTATTTGAAAGAACTTCCCAGCTTAAGTCGAAGATTACCTGTTTTGTTGACAAATTGACATATGGATGAATATTCTCACGATTTCCCACAGGAAAGATTTTCTTCTTTGCCAACCAAAAAGTGTCATACAAACGTGCAAATTAATCTCAATATTTAATTTTTTTGGCTTTCTGTAACTTGTCAAGTCGATGCAGATGTCTATGAACTGTCAATTTGTCAACTCAAGCTCCAAATTCCACGATCTTACTGTAAGCACTTGACACGGATCTTCTTGGAGTAATACTTGCAAATCACCATTTTCCAATTCTTATGCTCTTCCATGGAAGTGTCTTGGTTTGGCTTTCAGATCGAAATCTCCCTTCTTTAACATGGCACACCATTCTCACGTCATAATTGTACCAATGCTGTCTTCCCCATGTGCTCTGTCCATCAATTTTGGGCTTCTAGAGAAAACTTTCAAGGTTAAAGAGAAATAGTATACAGTGTCGAAGGTGCATCTTTTCAGCAGCCATGATTAATATCTTCTCTTATCAAGAAATTAGATCTACACATAACACATAATTAGTCATTTTACTTCTTGTCCCAAATGAATTCACATAGATATTGAAGGATGACACTAGGAACTTATGCGCACATCTAATAAACATTTTTCTATAATCCAAACTTAAAACTGAGTGCCATAACATTGAAGTGTGTAATACACGATCGAACAGTTAGATCAACTGAGAGCAACGATGCTATTTTTCGAAAAAGAAGCACTCACATTTTTCTCTTTCCCTTGTATAGCGTCATCCCTCTCAGTTGGTCCAGTTGGTTGTTTATTTAGAGCTTTAATTATGATATCTAAAACTCCATCCATCATTAACTAAAATGGTGTGAAAACAACACATAGCTCTTAAATATGAAACAAAAATAGAAAAATCATAATGAATTTGTTCTTTTTAACATATGTAGTGTCAGAATATGAGCCTGCCGTAAATGAAGTGGAAGTACCAGTGCTGAACCGAGATCTGTGTAATGCTTGGCTGGAGCATAGAGATCTAAATGTTACCGAAGGAATGATATGTGCTGGTTATCCGGAAGGTGGAAAGGATGCTTGTCAGGTAACTTAAATCATGCTATTGTTACCAGTATTTGAAAAGTAATGACAGGGAAGCATCATAATACAATTTGTAGCATACAGCCTGTTCCAATAATTCAATATTAACCTTACGAATATACCGATAATAAAGTAAAACAGCAATATTAGGTTTAAATCTTAATATTATAAATCTGTGGTTTAAATCAACAAATGACTTTTAATCAGTGGTTGCAAGACTTAAAAATAAAAAATTACATTTCTTTTACTTAATTTAATAAAAACAAAATACATTTATATTTTCTAGGGTGATTCAGGCGGTCCTTTATTATGTCAAGACCCTGATGACACAAGTCGCTGGTATGTGGGTGGGATAGTCAGTTGGGGCATAAAATGCGCTCATCCAAGACTACCCGGAGTTTACGCATACGTACCCAAATATGTACCTTGGATACTGAAACAAATGGAAAGCTATGATTAAGATATTCTATTTGTATAAAAAAATACTACTGAAATTGCACAAAATAAATTTGACAATAATTTTACGTCATTAAATAAGTTTTAGAATTGTGACAATAACAAAGCAAGATTTTCATTGTAATGATAATGTAAAAAATACAAAGTGTATTTTTTATATTCAGGATATGAATGTATCCGTGCATGTTAAATGTGAGTGTGCAATTTGAATTTTAAATTAATCAAAAAGGGAAACTATCTGGAATTAATTGATTTTAAATTTACATCTCACTAAGAGACACACATCATATCACATTGTCCCAAACACGATCAAGAGGGTTACTCTGCTTACTAATGTCACTGGAGTGCATTCATATCTAACATATCACTAAATGAATATGAAATGAGGTATAAATCTGAACTGTGATAAACATTACGTTCTAAATGATTGTGGAAACGTTTCACAATGCCGGTGGGTGTGATATGATAATCACAAAGGACATAAACACGACAATATTGATAAAAGTTGTTGACAATAATGACAAATTTTTAAAACATTTTACTATAATAATTACTATTTTTTATAACATTAAAGTGTTAGGTAGCAATTAAATTTAATTGATGGTAGCTGTGTGTAATGTTTATATAACTTAACGTTTATACCTGCGACGATTACTTGTATTTGTAGTTTTATATGTATTGTGTAAAAACAAATTTTACATCAAATATATCCATTGTTGAATGTTTTGTGAAGATAATTTTAAAAGCTTATTAGGTGCTCTCAAAGAAACATAGAGAATTTTCCTCTTAAGACAATAAAACTATGCCTCAGATAATATGGTATCGACTTACTTTATTTCATATTATATGAGGTATTTCTATGTAGAAATAGTATACAAAGGAAATGACTATTGTCATTTACGTCGATCAATTAGACATTAAAAGACAAGAGTTACTTTCTATAGAGAAAGTGTGTCGATAATGATACTACTACTGTAAGTTTTCCATGAAAAGAAAATTATATGTTTGAAAAATGTGAGGATAATTATTGTATAGATTTATCATAAATGTTAAATTTAGAAGATTTTGCATATTTATACTTGTCAAGAAAAATATATTTATGATGAAAATTAATATAAAAACTATGTTTACTCTCGTATCTTATGAGCGACGATGTGAAACTTTGAGATACTACGTTTTAATTAAAAAACAAAATGAATATTTCGAGCTTTCCAAGGTCTAACATAATTATTGTACTTAATAGTGAAGAATCTGTAGACGGTGGATGTTTATGGCTCTGTAGCTTTGTACTGTATTTAAATGTACGTACATTAGTATACCTGATAGAATAAATGCTTCCACGAGTCAATTTTTAAAGGAAAGTCTAGTAGGCCAGCAGCACAGTAAGTAACACTTACTAGATGGTAGTGAGAGAGATATTTACAGCAGCATTCGACATTTTCCATGAAGTATTTGCTATCACATGGACAGTTGAGTGCGTTTACTTTCATTATAGACATTTACTTTCATTACGTAAACAATTAACAAAAATGTTTGAATATTTATACACACAAACAAAAAGGTTTC
Source organism: Druceiella hillmani (assembly GCA_039881145.1). Classification (NCBI taxonomy): domain Eukaryota; kingdom Metazoa; phylum Arthropoda; class Insecta; order Lepidoptera; family Hepialidae; genus Druceiella; species Druceiella hillmani. The sequence goes on from JAYKKI010000001.1 coordinate 14,057,520, forward strand.
ATGAATTTTACAAAAACCTCAAAATAAAACAAAAATTTAATTTCCAAATACATACGTAAGACTTTTACTATGGATTTTTACATCATAAATAATCCAATGTTGAACTCGACATCTTGAAAATATTCTGAGATTAAAATGTAGCTTACTAATAAATATTTTTGAAAATTTTTTCATGAGTTTGATGTACATTTTTACCTTGAGTCAATTTAACTTCATTCCAAAAAAACTTAATTACCTTCAAATTCAGACCATTTTAAATTATGAAATTTAGATTATTCAAAATCAAACAACAATCAAAATAAAACTCTTCATGTGATAACAAAAAGAAACTTTAATTATGCTTATAAAAAAAATATCTTTTTGACTGTACAAAATTTAGTAAGTAGGTGAATAGTGTCTTTAGAAGGTAGGGATGTCCTTATGTTTCCAATGTATATCCATTATTATAGTTTTTAATTCTCCAAATATATTAAAACCTCTTGGTTAAATTATAATATAGCTCATATATTCCAAATGTTGTATTGCTATTTTTTATCTATATATAATTATTTTTTATCAACCTCGGAAAGAAATTAATTTTTTGTTTGAAAAAGCCAAAAAACAAATTGACAACTTAAAGAAATTTTGTTTGAACATTGAAACCCACTAGAAAAAAATTAACAATTATAAACTTTTTATCCGTTATGTTAAAAAAAAATTATGTATAAAAATACAAATTTTTTTTCTCACAAACAAGAAATATGTTTCAATAGTTGTAATGGAATATTAGTAAAAAATTTTTTATACATTTTCACTTAACGACAATAAGAGGAAATTGCTCATGAAATCTTCATATATTGCAATTTATGACAATAATTGAATTACAAAATTATAAATTAATTCAGAATTTTTTTATTGAACATAAACATTTTTTGAGCTCATGAATCATTAAATTTATATTTAGCTATTAGAAGTAGAAAGCCAGAGAGCAAACATTTTTGTAAACTCATTGACAAAAATCTTTTTAGGTATATAACATTTATTGCAAAAATATAACTTAATTGCATATTTTATTGTAAAAATATTTGTTATACAAACGATTATTTTGATTCCCTTAATAATATTTTTCTAAATGTGCTTCTACACAGCTAGCCTCTCCGCTTTATTTGTTCATGAAACGACGCTATACACAACTTATGCCTATAAATTTTTTTATAATATTGCATATTATGAATGTAATTTTAAATTTATATAGGCATTTGTTTAATTGGATAATAGGTGACAATAATAAGATCTTCTTTTTTATATGAATAAAAATAAAAATACCTTATGATAATAAATAAAAAAACTTAAATGCATTGGTATTTGGCTTTATAGAACATGCATATTGAATATGCATGTTCAGCTCTTAATATAAAAAATATACATAATTCGTACCGTATAAATCACCGTTGTGATTAAGCTTAGTCTTTACACTAGATAATATAGGGTGTTTATAAAATTATTAAGTAGATTTATGAATGTTGTGTTCACTACACTATTAATTACTTACTTAGTAGTAAATTTGTAATGCATAGAAATTAGTCAACACTGTATGCATATGAAGTGGTTTGCAAGTCGGAACAATTCAAATTAACTCTTTGCACTATCATTACTTTATTTAAATAAAAGGTTTGACTTAAGAATATACAAATAGGTACAATACATATGTTTCAAGCTCATAAAGAGGATTCCCCTAAGATCGCAAGAATCTCCTTATATTTGAAAATGTAATTAATGTTTCAACATGTTATACGAAGCAAATTTACAAACTATGGTACAACAGTTGTGCATCAGTAATACAAATATCATCGTGACAATATTTGCCCATATTTTGAAAATATTTGTCACAAATTATTTAATAATTTTAAAAACTTAATATCGAAAAACGATGGTGTAAATCAAATACTACAAATGCATTATTTAAAACTGTCTCTGCAAGAGAAAATATTTTGACTGTGGACATCCCTAGTCCATAGTGATACCTTTCGAAAGCAGCTTTATTCACCATTTTGCTTTGAAGAATTTTCATATAATAGCTTTATTCATAACAAGGATATGATTAACAAAGTATATCTCAAAGAAATTGTATAGCCTTTGAAAACACCTTGCATAGTCAATTTGTAAGTAAAAGTGGTATGTTTTGGAAGACAGCGGAATGTTTAAACTGGTTTAATTATGCATATAGTATTTAGACTAACGAGAGCTTTAAAGCTAGGTATTTTCTTATGTGTTTTAAATAGTTTGTAAACTACATTCGTAAGTATCCGTATACTTGCAGTAACTTAAGTATAGACTATCATAATCGGTGTCTTTGATTCTCTCAAAATTTATGTTATAATTGATACTTAAAAATGTTGAAATAGCAAGGAATAAGTGTAGCACAAAGTTTTTAATAAAATAATCATTATATTTTGTTACAAGAGACGATTGTAAAATGCCATAAGCACCGTTCCAGTGCTAAATAAATAAAAATTTAGTTATTGGAAATCCCAACATCGTTTATATTATATCAATCAAAATGATTTACAATGCCTAAATATTTACAACGTCAATATCCACCATTATCGCAAAACACCAATGTGTTTGACCTATGGGAAACGAAGAAACGAATATTATAAATGAATGCTGTCAGAAAATATTTTAAAACATATTTTTTCATCAAAAGTTTTCAAATAATTTGTTAATATAATTCAGTATTTAGTTTTACCAAAGTCTGCTCTCAAATTAGCCCATAACATATTATAATAAATAGATACCTTATACCCAATTGCAATTAAAAAAAAATAAATAATATGACCCTAGGTAGAACCACTTACAAGCTATAATGAATGAAACGTAGTTCAAGAAGCCTATATATAAAAAAGGTAGTGTTGTTTTGATTACTCGATGACTAATTGAACATGAGAAACATTACCTCAACTTTTAGTGAGAACTACTTTTAGAGCACAGACGACATTTCTTTATAATACCATCGGTAATGTAACCACTTTTACTTTACTATTTTCTATAACATACGTACAAGTCACGTATACCCGTCTGCATCTCGATGTAAATATTTCAGCTCTCTTTCAGCAAAACCATTTTTGTGCATTTTAAACAATTACCATTCATTTTGCAATTTTCATAAACTTTGTATTGATTGATTCCAAAAAAGCATCTATTATTAACATTAGCAATTACTTAGCTAAAATTTTAAAAAAATTAACTTTGACATATTTATGGTACGAATTTAAATGGTCTCTTTCTATAGACTCATAGTTTTATATTCCCGCGCCCAACTTTTATATTTCACCAATATTTACTGACCCAAAACTGAAGGGGATAATTTTATCCAGGATAAAATTTCAAAGAAGGAACAATATTACACTATATGTATTTATATAACTAAACATTTTTACCTCTATCACCTTTAGTACCATAAAGGGTTTCAGCGACATCTATATTCTTGCATGGTCCTTGCAGGGATATTTTTTCACTATCAAATTCATAACCAATTTAAGAATAACATGGCAAAAAATGGAAATAACCAATAGTTCACATATTTAAAAAAAAGAAGGCTTCATGCGGGTTTGAAAATTTACTTAAATTTGTTAAAAGTACAAAATAAAACTACAGGCCGAATATTAATGCACAGATTCAACATAAGACACATTATATTTTGCACTAAATTAATTTTCAAGTACACCAGTAAACGTTTAGTGATTTTTAAAGAACTAAACACATATTTAACTCTTCTGTTTCTGATCAGGCAATGAAAACATCAATAAATTTTCCAAGGAAACTCAATATCTTAATAAACGCAACACAAATAATGTTACCTTCTTGGATGCAAATTGTATGGAAAAATATAGTAAGAACTATAAATTTTATTTAGTACTCATTTCTCGAATTAAATGATAACCACATCTTAATAGACTATTATCAGGATATCTGACCACAACAGAAATATGAAGTTGCAAAATCTGTCCGTGAGCAGAATTAACGCCAACCCACATTATTGTCTCTCCGACTATTCTAGCAGCCTTACAAAACATTGATGATCTTTAAAAAACCGAATTACCTAATAACAAGATTCCTAGGATTGTGATGACTGCCCATGTTTCATTTAAACAATACATCAAGGACACGTCATCGTCTTCATCATCATATTAACTTCCAGCATCATAACTTTGGATTTCCAATAAAATAATAATTCATTAACATTTTAACGAAAGTAAAAGAATGTGTCAACATTTATTTGAGTATCAATTATACTTTTTAAAAGTGTGACATTCTTTACTGAGACACCGATTCCTCTCATCCTACTGACAATAAAACTGAATATGTAACTTAATTGTTCATATTATGAAATAAGTATTTTTTATAATATATAAAGTAAAAGTATCTTTATGTTTAAGATCATAGCTTGGTTGTCTATAAACTGCTGTTAATGTCAATTCTATAAGGAGGCATAGAATTTTCTAAAACAGTTTCGGTAGTGTTAGTGGACAGTCATCTTTGTCTTACGTGGAAACACGTTACAACTATCGAAAACAAATACATGCTAAAATATCATGAAATGTACTAATTGTACAAATGACATTATACTATATTTATTTTTTTAAATCTAATTTATCAACATTTATATTCTGTACGTAGATTATCACGTTCAAGTTGACGAGTAACACGCAACAAAGAAATTGTACGATATCATATAAATTGCTCAATAGTTTTATAAGTATAATCTACATCAATTAAGTCCAACGACAAAAAAAAGGCATGATTAAAAAGTAAACTTCATAAAAATGTTGTTGGACTAACACCAGACAGAATGAACAATTTCATTAAAACGGAAAAAACATAAAGTAAATTAGATAGTTTCAGCTCTTAGTATTAAATCAATAATGGTCAATTATATTAAGCTACCAGAAATAAATATATTTATTTCATTTATACAGTCAATACAATAATCTATTACACACCTATATAAATGTACATTGATTGGCAAACGACCTAATTTTTTTAATACTGACCCTAAAAATAACCCATTTCAGGAATCAAAAGCATTTCATTAAGTTATGGTGTAACTGTTACCTTATGATGAGATATTAATCGCAAAAAAAAATTCAAATTGAGCAGAGAAATTTGTTCGAAGAATCAAGTAGTCCAAATTATAACTTATACATGAAAACATTATACATAAATGATTCTGTAGATAACTTCATGTTACTGAGGTATTTAAGCTTTAATTTTAAATAATATGTTTAAAGCATCTCAAATTTTAACAATTTTTATAAAAAATTAAAACAGCTAATAAACAAAATAAAAAATGGGTTAATAATAACAATGATAGGATCAAATCGAATTTTTCATTGTTCAATCCATACATCATGTTGTGACATATTCAGGTATTTAATATTCACATTTAAAATAAAATTAATTTATATGTAATTTGATATTTTTAGAAGATGCTATCTTTTCCTCTTTTTTAAATTTTAATTAGTATTTAAATTAAGATTAACGAAAACATAACAATAAAAAGTTTAATTAATTTTCTATTGTATAATTCTTAAGTTATTCTCTCTTAACCATTTTGATGACTCATTTTATAAAGCCATTACATCTCATTGTAAGGTAACATTTAAGCTATAAAACAATTGAAAATTTTGAGACCCACAAAGAGGCAAAAAAAACTCTAGGTTTCATGTCACTTCAAAGTTGTCTCATCATAACCATATCTAAAATATATCAACATTTTTATAAGTTCCCAAAGTCCCTGAATACGTTTCACTAGGTGGTCGCAATGTTCAAAACGATCATTCTATCATTCCACTTGGCAACCGCAGTCCTTGTTTAGTCGTGATCAAAACATCATTGATGACATCATTGTTCATGACCGCTTTGAGCCCATGCCGACCCACGTATCGGTGTGGGTCGTTGCAGTCGTCCATCTGTTAATTTGACTTTCACACATTGATATATAAAGTTTACGTAAGTAAATTATATCATCATTGTAGATTTAACATATTGATGGAGAGATTCACTTTATGCAACTCTAAGAAGTACCTAATAGAAGTAAAGATGCAAAACTGTGAAGTGAACAACAATGAAATTCTTATAGAAATTAAATTACACTTCAACTACTGTAAATGTTATTCTAAAGTACAATGCTATAATCTCTTTATTTTTGTTCAATACCCACCATTTCCTCATAGCTACGAACACGCATCATTCATATAACCCATTCCACTTGGATTCACAGTTGTAACGCTGATAAGCTAGTGGAATGTGTATGACTGTCATCATGATCGCAAGGATTATGGGTGGCTAGTGGAACGTAGCTCCTGTATTGTATAATTTTTGTTTTGTCAATTTCAATCAGAATCAATTTTGTAAAATAAGATTTTTTTTTTAAAATTGCAACACAAACAATGTAATTTAACTAATTTACTTTTAAAATATAACCATGCTGGGTATTTAACTATCGTCTTCCACATATAACAGTATATTAAAAAAATTAGGAGCAAGATATTTATTATTGGACACATTCTATAAATGAATAAAATAAAACAGTTTCTTTGCTAATCTTAATAAGCCATACCCCTGCAGAAGTATAAAATCAATACATATCGTATTATCATATTAAAACTTCAAAAATATTTTTCAAAGTAACTTGTTAAGTAACACACAATTTGTACAACATTTTAACTCTGGATGTAAAAATAAAATTTGCATGTTTTGGTTACAAAAGATTATATAATTAATATTGTGAAATATAACTGCAAATTTCGTTCTTTTTTAAATTTGATTAATTAAATTACAATCATTGATATCTTTGATTGAGTGTCATTAAAAAGTTGAGAAATTTATATTTGGCAAATTTCTGCATGTCATCACTTGAAAACACCATAATGTAAGTGTATACTTGTAAAAAAAATAATGTAAGATATTTTTTGATAACCTCCAAACGTAGGCCGTTTTCTTTTTAGGCATTAATTTAATCGTTAGTTGATTGCCCAAAAAATATTTTAAATGTTATATGTGCTTTTATTGTAATATGTATTTCTATGTCTTCATTTTTACACATTAGAAGAAGTAAATGGAAGTACCTAGGTACTAGACATGATTTTTTATGACATAAATTTGTATTTCTGTTTAATGTATGAATTTGTATGTGGAATTCACCGATTGAAAAGTATTTATGTTGCCGTAGATATTTGTGTAAAATTGGTATTATGTTTGAAAGATTAAAGTATGTTGTATACTGAACGTGTTTTTTATTTTTCTACTTCGATATGAACACATTTTTATGAACTGCAACCACCAAATATAAGAGAATTTAGTATTAAGTGAGAAGTGTTGAACTTCTTTATATCAATCAATCCCTTTATTATTGACTAAAATAAAGAAGTAATACATATTGTCTTAATACCCTTAGAATTGTTTGATTTCCTAATTGAACTTTTTTATTTTTCATTGTATTTCTAATTATAAAATTTTCTTAATGTATCTTCAGAATTTTTTGACTTCCTAATTGAACAGTCTTATTTTTCATTGTGTTTCCAATTATAAAATAACTACTTTTAGATAGTGATTATTAAATTGCTTGCAAAAAAAATAGTACTTCATAAAATTTTTATTTTTGCTGAATGACTAATCCAAACGTCCATTTTGAGCTAAATTACCTGGTAAATTGCATGATCATAAGTATTACCAGATATAATTTGAAAAAGAGGCAACATTAAAAAAAATTAAATACTTTAAAACCTTTTAATAAAATTCAGTCTATAACGTAAAGCTTAACTGACTTTAATAATAGCATACATTTTATAACAATAAAAATATATGGTACAGCCATGCTACACTTGCTGCCTTACAAATATAGTTGTAAAAAACCGTTTAAGACAGTTTAAAACCAAAAACTAAAGTTTGAAACTGTAAACCACTGATTTAAAACAGGATATTTTTGATTGCAAAAAAATAGTGTAATTTTTTGCACGTTATTTTATATTATTTTATTAGTTAATTTAAATTTAAAATTATTTTATATTATTCTATTAGTTACTTTATATTATTTTATTAGTTAATTGATAGAATGTTTAGTATATAAAAACATTCGGCGGACTTATTGCTACACGAATAATCTTTCCTATGTATCAAAATTTTATGTGCTTTTTATTTATAAAGACACAATATACGACAAGTCATATATATGCCAAAAATATTTTACTATTATACTTTGCCTCGTTTTAGCGGGGCGATAATGCGGTAGATGTGAAACAAATATGTCACATCGAAGCCGCACTGGTGCACAATTTTTTCGTTTCTGTGTTGTTGGCAAGTAGCCTTTTGATGTTTTCCAGCTATCTATCGTACTCGCAGTTTTGGCCTTTGGATCGTTTCCAGCTATCTTCTGCTCTCTCATATTATGCATATGTATATATACAGCTACATTCACTCGTGAATTGTTTATACAGTATGCTTTTTGCTATCATGGAACACTTTTTGAAACTTGCAGAAATTGATGCTATTGTAGTGGAAAATATAAACTTGTACTTTGTAGTGGAAAATATAAACATGCGAACGCTAATAAAGTAAAAGAATATATATTTAAATGTAAGAATATTCTAATGATGTTAAGAAAAATATAATTTGTTTCGAAAACATTAGTAATAAATTAATAGTCTAAAAAATTTTCAAACACGCTTTTACAAAATACTACACTAAAAAGCACAAAAATTATCATCGAATCTGTTTTCCTTAGCATAAGCCATATTTGTTATAGAGCGTAACATTTGAACAAAGGGCGCTTTGTCTTGAAATCTAACTGAAATGTTAAGCATTTTCATTAACTTAACATTAACTTGAGAAGCTAATTATTTATTTTTTAACTAGAGTTAACAACAGTATCTCACGAATTCACATTCCTGCCTCATTCAAAAAATGATGTCAAAATTCTCCAACCTTTGGCTGTGGGCATCTTAAACTCTGAAAGTGACAAAGCTTTGCTGTCTGATGTTCCTTTATTATTTAAAAACTTACTCAATATCACAGCAGAAAAAAAATTAGAAACAATAAGGTTTTTGGCCGAATAAGAAAAGGATGTATTGTTGTCAATTATTCAAAAAAGGAAAGATTTTTGTGTACAGCCTACCCATTAAACTGCATAGCAATTATATCCACGATTTTGCGGTAATAGTGTAACAGATAATGAAGTTTCTGTGGCCTCTGGGTATTTATTCCAAATGTGTAAAGTTAATGTGTAAAAGCTCTAAGTCATGTCCTGGCGGAAAACATTCACTGGAAATCAAGATGTAACTGACATAGTGTCGAAAATTTATACCGTACCACCCTCACCTTCAGCCAGCGAAATACCAAGGCTTGTTCACACAGATTCATACAAAAGATTGGAACCGTTAAAATAACTTAAGAGTTCTTAAATTAATTACTATCAAACTTAATCTAAACCTTTTTCACAAAACCAACACAAAGAACATTACCAGTTCCGTTGATAGATTTGAGGATTATAATAGTGAAAGGGAAGGTCCTGAAGACGACATTAATATTACGGAAGAAAATGGTGCTCTTGCAGTATTGATCTGTGTATTCGTAGAAGAGAATTGACAGAAGATTATTTAATAATTTTGGAACTTTTTTTAATACTTTATTATTCATGAATCTGGAACTTTTTTTTAATACCTTATTATCAATGAGGGCTCCGTACACGCTTAGCTACATATCAATATTGAAGGATAGTTACATAATATTTCTGTTAAAGTAATTACACAGGTTACAGTTTTGTCATCAAGTAAATATACAATATATTGCTGAGTATATCTTCCACAAACATAAAAATATTGCAACTCTCATAATCTATATGATTTAGAATAAATATAGTTTACTGTTAAACTTCAGGTTAACTTTTTTTTATAATTTTTATTTTTAGTTTATTTTGAAGATGGGCGATATGTGTTTTGTGAACTTATTGGCAACTAAAACTATCTTACATAAAACTGTGAAAAAAATATTTCTGACATCCTTATAAACCACTCCTTGAAATGATATCCCACATAGAATATGAAGAAAAAATTATTTTGCGTAGTTCATTAACTTACCAAATAGTTTCTGAGAAAACCAGCTGTGACAAATAATAAAGATATGTGAATGATAAAGATTCCATTTTTTTCCCTTTTGAGGTGTGGAAACCTAAAAATGATGGCAATAAATATCAATGGCGTGAAAGAATTTTTAGCACAAATTAGTAAGAAATTTACAACACATTTAAAAATCACTTAATAACTCGCAGAAGATGTCGGGAGGATGGGTTATGGATGATCTAAAAATGGGACCTCCTGCAAAAATCAAGACGCCTGACAACATTATGGGCCGCCCATAATGTTGTCAGGCGTGCATACATGAATGTGAGCGCCCACCATATCACTTGTTACTTATAACTAGTAACTTTATCTAATAAATTGTTTGTACCTCTTAATATAACTTCATCCAATAAAAGTCAAAACTGATGTAAGTTCATAACAGACAAAATATCATATGCAAATCCTGTTTTTGAAGGTTTCATCTCAAGACAATAACGTTGAATTATCTCAAAGTTGATTACTAGATGTGTTACCGTACCTGCACTTGCCATATCATAAAACGCAACCTGTTACATTTATCTTAACATATATCTTGTAGGATTACAGGAAAATTTTATTGTTTTATTTCATTGTTAGGCCATAAAATATATTTGTATTGTTGGAGTTACAAAACACTGATCATGTCAGATTCGGACCTTCTCACGAGTTATTAGTTAATTATATATAACCTTTAATAAACCCCTCCTTCTCATAAATTGGTTAGTTATAACGTTTAATAATCCCCTCCTAATAATTGTCAAAAATCAAGTTTTTATTGATTATAACTTACTCCATAACTCCATATTACACAAATGAAACTTCTTTAGAGAATTTAATAACAGAAAAAAGCCATCAAATATATAGATAAAGCTGCACGTATTCGCCACAAGATGACCGTTCGATGTTTTGTTGCTACGTTTTAACGGATTGTATTGTGAGTATTGTAATTATTTTATCGCTGTAAAAATGTCCAATAAATTGTTTTTAACGATATTATTAAAAAAATGTAACCATTATTATAAGAATGAGATACGATGTACATAATACTGAAGAACACAAATCAAAGTTATCAGAATCAATTCCATAAATCAAATATGATTAAGGTATATTTTGCAATAGTTTGCTTTAATTTCCTTTTTTACCATATAATAATTTATAATCCAAACACCCACAAGTGAATTAATGGACCTGGAAGTAAATTAATGAAGCTTTATAGTTATTAGTCGGTGAACTTGGTGAGTTTAGTTACGTTGACAGTTAAAAGTTTTAAAATATATCATTGTGGTAAAGCATCAATATAATTGTGGTGAAGCATCAATTACATTGCTTGACCTTACATGACAATATTTGCATAACTCCAAAACTACACGGGGAATGTTTTGTTTAACTCAATTTATTCGCTGAATACAACAAATTAAAATAACCTTCTTTGCGGCACAAACACTTTTGATATAAAGTTCCATAGTGGTGTAAGGCGATCTTCTCTAAAATTAAAAAATAAATAAAAACATTAATCCAAGTTAAAATAAATGATTTAATTTTGAAATAATATCAGTTGTACAAATAATTTATACAGTAATTGCACTAAAAGTCAACACACACATAGAATATTCGCTATATAATTAAAGCCTTTCGAAATTAACTATTTTCTGTAGCAACATTTATTTTCTGAGCAATAATGATATTATTTATCATTTTGAGATTCAATTTTAATTTCATTTTCTACTACGACTCTACATAATCAATTTTGTTTGTCTATACCTAAATCAGATATATAAAAAATAATATTTATAAAACTGATCACAATTCTTAAATTTTCAGTGATTAATCATTAGAAAATTACCAATTTTTATGAAAACAACTTAAAATTCATACTTTCGACACAATGTTAACAAAATAGAACAGTACAACGTAATATAATTCAAATAGCAAATTCTTAAAGCACTTATTTAAAGTTTACAATCCTTCACTCCTTTTTTTAAGATGTGACCGTTAAAATTAATATAAATTGCAAAATGGGCTAAAAGATACTGCCGTTATCAAATATTTGTATGCCGTCTTTGCAAATGTAAATTTGTTTACAAGTATTAATTAACATTTCAATCGATCATTTTTCAAAAAGCATTTCTATATTAACTAGAAAAAAATTATTTCTGAATTTGCTAATGCAAATGTTCCCATTTCTCACGTCTGATTATATGACACTGCATCTTCAAAAATTATTAATTACCTTATGACTAATTTAATCCGAGATCACTGTATTCATTTTTCCATAATCAATATCAATCGTGGTATTTTTTAATTCACAATCAATTATGTTGGTACAAAAAATAATTAACACGTAAGAAATATTTAGAGAGCATACTCATATAACAGACAATCGTAATAAATTTAACAATTAATACTTACAATAAAGATTTTATATTTTCAACAAAACTACGTAAAAACAATATAAATGTTAAGGGTATAATTAATTAATTATAATAATATATCGAAGGCATACTGCAACTAAATTGATATATATCAAAAACATTCTATTTGCCGTTTGAGATAACTACAATCAAACAATAGCAACGTTTAATATCTCTTCTAACACTAGTTAAATGCCAAAATCTATAGTTAAAAACAATTTTGCACGTAGTCAGTCTTTGCAGTACGCCGATGATACATAATAGGAGTTGATACATATTATATATATGTATGTATAAACTAAAAACTTATACAATTGCATCACTACACATGTGCTCATTATAAATGCATTACAAACGTGTCCCTCTACATATATTATCCTTCTATTTTTATCTTATTTTTTAATCAATTAATTCACATATACATTAGTCAGTCCTCTAGACTAGAGGTGCGCAATATTCCAATTTTTCAATTGGCAATCTTTACACGAATCCTCTTTACGTTTAAAGCCCGTACACACATTTACAAGCGAAAACATATCATATAAATCTAATCGAATCACATTACCGCCTGTTTTTCATAAATATACAACCTGCCGAATCTAAGAAACAATCGTCACATTGAATATAAAAATGTGAAATGCCAATATACCTTTTGTACAGTTATTTACATTTGCTTAAAGCAGTAATAACTCCTACGAACGATATGTCTTTCGCCGATCAAAACATTCTACGTTACTACCCTACAAAGTGTACATTATAACGTAACGACCTTGCGCACCGCTGGTCTAGATCAAATCGATATCAACTTTATACAAATGTACGTACAATAAACAAATTATATTATATACCATACGAATAATAGCCTCGAACGACTTAAAACATACTTATTACATATTGCGTTAAAAGTATAACAAATATTCTAAACGTAGCCTCGTCTAACCTCAAACAGGCTTCCACATCATTACAATAATAGAAATTTATCTATCTATTGTCATTTAATTGATGAGATTATATTGGTATTTCATATACTTGGAAGATAATACAGACCATAGTTTTCCATTGAATTTTATACAAAAACTATTTAAATTATTTTAATTCAACTACTGGCTTCCTATTAACAAATCTACGACATACATACAATTAACAATTGATTTCGCCACATCGATTTAATTGCGAACATGCCTTGTGAAAGTGATTTTGTATAGTACCTAATTTTTTGTTGATAATTTTAAACCTTTCGTCATTATATAAATCTACTATAACACACTCCTATAACAATTATTAACATTGAATTCTACCCCGAAACACAGTAATGGGTATAAAAGTCCATTTAGCTTAAATACTGTCTATATTTCAAACAAATGAAAAAGGCATAGTCACTCCGCTTTCTAATACTTCTTTTAAATAGTATTACGCAAGATTATCCTATATTGTTGAAAGAATCACAAAGCAGGTACGTTTACAATTTAAAATTGCTATCAATAAATTTAGCTTAAAAGTTGTAAATATATTATCATTTTAATTTCTCAGCCATATTCCATCTGCCTTCCCTGTGACTATTCCTTAAAAGTTAAGAAAAATAAAAGCAGAATAAAATTTACTGCTTCCTATTGTCTTTAAAAGAAAAATTTGTTTTTCAAAATTATAAATTGTTTATATTTCTAAGCAAGTTAGGCCCTAATAATTGACTGAATAAGACAAATTATAAACAATGTATGTATATATATGAATAATGTATATTTGCGATGAGAAGGAAGGCACTAGACTAAACACGAAAATATCATCTAATTGCATAATTGTCGCAAAATAAATGTCAAAATAGCTACGACATTACGCAACATAGTATATCAATATACACCCTTAAACTAAATAACTCAGATTGTTTAATCACTCATATTACAGAATTTAGAGAAGTGTTTTTAACCCTTTCACGACTAGCGTCGCTTTTATCCAGCATCCATTTAACGCTTTATCACATTAACTAGCACTATTTATGTCTGGCATACCACTATATACTTCACTTTGTCTAGCATCAGTTATACTCGACATCCACTCAATATTTTTAATTGGCTAGCACCAGTTATATCTGGTATCAAAAAGAAGGTATACAAATGCTAGCGTCACCTTGATTAAAGTGGTTTTTTTTATGTACACCTTAGCTCAATAAGCTTTTGATTTGTTTTATAAATCTTTATATAATAAACTTTTAAATACATGGACACACTACCAGTTCCATAAGTACGAGATGCTCTTAATACTTAAGTTTGTACTAATGGTATGACAAACTTTTTATAAGTGGAGTACTAACGGCTATTCTCACTGTCGTGAAAGGGTTAGTCAAAAACATTGCTACCAACAATAGGAGCAAATATGTATCTAAAGTAAGACACACTAGAAAAAATAACTGAAAAATTTTAATGTTTCTACAACAGAGTACAACTACACCAATCGTATCAATACATTTTTCTATAAAACTTCACATCGTTATTGTCGGTCATCCAATGGTCGTGCTATAATAAAAAATCACTACCACAGATATTAAGCAATCAGCGCTGTGGCATTTCCACATTTAATTATATTCATCAAAATTACGATTGATAAATAAAACTATGTTCTGCGTTCTTTAATACTTTTGTTCAACGCTGCAAATTTGTTTTGCTTTTATTTCTAAGCAAATTGTCTTTTGTGTGTTTATATAATCTTGCATAATGTTTACAATGATACAATGCAAACAAGCAAGCTGTAAAATGCTGATTAATTTATATAATCTTGTACTACGTTTACATTAATACAATGCAAGCGAAAAACATTCATCTTACAAATTCAAAGTCCTATTAAATCAATTTTTAGGCAAGATATTAAAGAGTAATCCAGAATTCTGTAAAAAGAATCAAGCTAATTCCGTATCTAAATAAAAATAATTTCTATCAAATCCTTGCAATGCAAAAAAAATTATGCAAAATATTTTTTACGTTTTCCAATTTTTATTTATATATTTATTCTTCTAACTACTCTTCGTTGTTTTGTTAGTCCAGACTTGTGATATGCATTTTTTGATATTTGCCACATAATTACAAAGTCTCAATACAGGGCAAATAGAACATTATTAGTCACACATGAGTTTCTTAAGAGATTCTCAAGGTTTCTTTAAAAAAAAAATTAAAGATTGTGTATTTAAACATAAAATTACAATATAACAATTACAGTCTTATTATCTTTGGTTTAAACTTTATACATTACGAAAAAAGTTAGAAATAAAAAAAGTAAAGCTATATTTAGGCCAAATACAAAATTAGTTGAACATAGAATTGTACATATTTTTTTAAACAGCATAAAAGTTAACTTTATAAATTAATTTTTACAACCAAACTATGATGTGATGTAGTATTATTTCTACTTTATTTAAATTCTTTGCTACAACCTAAGTTTCGTTATATGACAACATCTTCAATTCATTTATTTGTAAAGGACCTTTACAAATTGCCCACCTGAAGATGTTGTCATTAAATAAAGTAGAAATAATGCTATATCACATAGTTTCATTTAATTATGAAAAATTAAATTATAATAAATTTCTACAAAATTAATGCCAAATATATTCAGTAAACTTTATTGTTCGCAAGTAATACTCATAATATTAGCAAACCATCCCATTAGAAGTTTGACTGCAAATTTGCGCATTTCGCTGTATATGCAAATGCAATCAACGAAGATGAAAAAGAGCCTTTCGATATTACTCTTTTCCTTCTAAATTCTTGTGTCCAATGATATTAAAATCCATTTAATATTTTGAATATAATATAAAATAGAAACTTGAAAGTAGGAAGAGCAGTGTAGAAAAGGTATCCATCACACAACAAAGCAGCCCTCATTTAGTCTTTTATTTATAATTCTGTAAATTTAGTTAATTGCATTTAATGGCTGGCCATAATCACCAATACTAAAAATTTATTATAACGAAGTTAAAAATGAATCAAAAAGCGAAGACAAAAATTTTCTTTTCCGAGAATGTATTAAACACCTCTCAACAGATAGGATTTTTGCCACCTTACAGAAGGTACCCAAAAGCGCAAGCATTAACTACAGAACAATAGGCTATTTGACTTGATTTTTTAAATTGTTCTATTTTGCGTATATAAGCATACTACATTTATATTTTCAGGATATTTGCCGTATTTTTTATATAAATCACTTTTAAAGTTCAAATTTTCGAACTCGCAAAATAAAAACGCAATTTCTGTATTGTCGGCTAGCGTGACGTCACACGCAATGTAAACATAAACGGTCCTGCCTGCTGAAGGGGATTATTATTTATTTTCATATTAAAATGGTGTGTTGTGCTACAATGTACAAATACTGTAAAAAGACCACACAAAGTGTTCGTTTCAGTGCCAACAAATACTAAAAGAAGAAAAAAGTAGCTGCAATTAGCCCAAAGAGATCCAAACAGCATTGTAGCTCACTTTTTCTGTGTGTGTCTGTGCTCTGTTTTTATGTGTGAAGATCATTTCGATGTAAGTAATATTTGTGTTTTAAATATTATTATCGATATCAATGCCTATAAACCAAAAGAATAAAAACATTAAATTTTGGTATGAATGCGTTTTACTCGTCTGTGACGTCATCTGACTTTTAACCAATAACCGTTTGCGATGCTGATTGAATTTCAAAAAATATTGTGATTTCTTTACGTTTTTTTTTATAAAATATAAACTTATTCTTTCAAAAATGAAAAGCAATACGCTTATTTACGTTCTAATAGGATGACCATGAATTGTGGTATATTTTCGATCTTGTCAAATAGCCTATTCACATACTAAGCATAGCCAAGTGTATGGAAAAATTTTAATCAAACAAACGAATGAAAACCTGGAAGCCTACTGTGGGATGTACAAATCAATTTTGACATTTCAGGGTAGAATGAAGAAAAAAGATTTTGACATTTCGGGGTAGAATGAAAAAAAAATTCCAGAGTTTAAAACCTAAACGCAAATGAAGTTGTATTATTAGCACCAAATGAAATACATTTATATCTATCGATACAAATATCTCAAAAATGCTTAGAGAAAGACCTATGTATGAATGCTGGTAAGTGTGTAGCGATGAATGTTAAAAGAATTAGTAAAAAATAGTAGCGCCATCTCTAGTCATTGCATGGCATTTTGTATAGCCGTAGGAGTATTCATACATTTATATTTCACATAGCAGTGCGTACAGTAGGGTTGCCTCCGTCATTTGTTCTAATTTTTAAAGCTCCTTGGGCTTAATACTTAACATCTGAGACACTCTTTTCTTTTTCTTAACTATATTCTACATAAAGGTGCTCCCTCACTGGGCGCATTCGCTTGTAATGTAACGTTACAGATTCGAGCATTACATCAGTGAGGGAGGAGAACCGAGCATTACGGTGCACAAACTGTAATGATACAATCTATAATATTTTGATACAACTTGTAACAATGCGCACCACTTGTAATTCACCATGTTATGGACGCGGAGCGCATTGTAACGTAATGCTCAAAATCGAATCTGAAATGTTACATTACAGGCGAATTCTCATCAGTCAAAGAGGCAGCATTGTAACGTAATGCTCAAAATCGAATCCGAAATGTTACAATATAGGCGAATGCTCGTCAGTCAGGGAGGCAGCATTGTAACATAATGCTCAAAATTTAATCTGAAATGTTACATTACAGGCGAATGCTCGTCAGTTAGAGAGGCAGCATTGTAACGTAATGCTCAAAATCGAATCTGAAATGTTACATTACAGGCGAATGCTCATCAGTTAGAGAGGCAGCATTGTAACGTAATGGTCAAAATCGAATCTGAAATGTTACATTACAGACGAATGGTCCTGGTGAGGAGAGTTCTAAAAAAGAAACAAATTATTCCAAGGTTTGAATCTTGTACTTCTATGTACAGAATACAGTACCTTACTACTCATTTGGATTCTTGGAGAAGCAACGAATGGAAGATGTAATCACTACACACTTTTGCACTAAAAAGTTAGATAATTGTTTATGGTAATTAGATAAACAATTGGCATTGGTATCAATAGCCCACATATTATCCGAATGTCAAGTTTCATGTTCTTAACTCCACTAAGAACCCAAAATACAGACACAATTACATAATCATGCAAAACATCCCCATAAACGTTTCCGAAATTAAAAACAATGACCAAAATAACCAAAATGTCATTGTCAAGGAATGGAAAGGCAGTGTGACATGATACGATAATATTATGCTTAATCGAATGAACGGCACACTCCTATACCTTATATGTGCTTTGATTATCTTATGTCTTCTACAGGAAGAATCTCTTTTTTTGAAGACTAAAATATATCTTGAGCAAAAATCATTTTCTAATAGTGGATGCAATTCGTCTTATTTTGCCAATTGCATTTTTTTGTTTAAAGTGTTATTTTCAATAGTAACTAAGCAGATGATCTTGATATTTATAAAGATGTAAGGAACAATTATTCAAAACCAAAATACACTTAAGAAGACTGTAAATTCGTATTTAATAATAATTTTTAATATAAGCCGCAGTTTGGTAGCTCAAAGAATAAGGAAACCATTTTAGACCTAAAATTATGTCAACCAAATTTTCTTATGAAACACTCGTTGTGACTCAGGCTCTCTTTAAAGTTTACTATATTTCAAAATTAAAAGTTTTAGGACAAAACTAATGGTACTACCATATTTAACAATATAGTTTTCATAACCAAAAAAATT
Source organism: Druceiella hillmani (assembly GCA_039881145.1). NCBI lineage: Eukaryota > Metazoa > Arthropoda > Insecta > Lepidoptera > Hepialidae > Druceiella > Druceiella hillmani. The sequence continues at coordinate 14,076,805 of JAYKKI010000001.1, forward strand.
AGATCTAGGTTTGTGTGTGAAGTGGTCAGTGTTCATTAAACATAATTATTTGTATCAAAATTAATTTTCAGTTTTCACTTATACAAGCTTAATTTTTTCACATAATCTTAAAGTATTTTTGTCCCACATTATATATATAGTTTTAATTATAACATTGTTATGGAAATTAATAAAAACCATGTTCCATATTTCTTCGTCTTGAGGGAAAATGTGATATTACAAAACGTTTATTTCTTTTTATAATATAATTGGCTAATTCCATAGTAACATTACAAAACTATGGATGCTTAAATTTTATAACTTTACGCAAATTGTTTTAAAATGAAAACTGACTCATTGATTAAAATTAGCGGGATATTAAATTTTCTTTTACCACACTTACACATGCGATATTATAAATTATAATTTCAATAAGGTTTCAAATGCAATTGGCTAATTCCACAGTAATATTACAAAACTATGGATGCTTAAATCTTATATCTGTATGCAAATTGTTTTAAAATGAAAAGTGAACTCCTTGATCAAAATTGGCGGGAATATTAAATTGTCTTGTACCACACTTACACATGCGATATTATAAATTATAATTTCAATAAGGTTTCAAATGCAATTGGCTAATTCCACAGTAATATTACAAAACTATGGATGCTTAAATCTTATATCTGTATGCAAATTGTTTTAAAATGAAAAGTGAACTCCTTGATTAAAATTGGCGGGAATATTAAATTTTCTTGTACCACACTTACACATGCGATATTATAAATTATAATTTCAATAAGGTTTCAAATGCAATTGGCTAATTCCACAGTAATATTACAAAACTATGGATGCTTAAATCTTATATCTGTATGCAAATTGTTTTAAAATGAAAACTGAACTCCTTGATTAAAATTGGCGGGAATATTAAATTTTCTTGTACCACACTTACACATGCGATATTATAAATTATAATTTCAATAAGGTTTCAAATGCAATTGGCTAATTCCACAGTAATATTACAAAACTATGGATGCTTAAATCTTATATCTGTATGCAAATTGTTTTAAAATGAAAACTGAACTCATTGATTAAAATTGGCGGGAATATTAAATTTTCTTTTACAAAATACTAAAAATTAATATAAAACTCCTCCATAACCATTACTATTACTAGGAATAAACAGACCACTTAATGGAATTGATAGATTCGAATGAATATAATATTAATTTCAATGTTTCTTAACTTCATATTTGTTAATGCAATGTCCTGATGGTGAAAGAGTGAAACATTTATAACAAAAAAAGAGAAGTATATCTTCAGTGGATATTATATAAATTTTAATTTGTTTTGATTTCAGCAGTGGGAAGCAGTACTTTATGAGCAATTACACGCAACTTTCCCTGGACGTCTGGCCTATACATATACATTATAATTTATGAATATGTAAACAGATTTATTTAACGTATTCAAAGGAAGTCCGCTCTTTAGTAAATAATCTGTAGTCCGCAGACGCAGACCCAATGCTACATGCAGTTTTACATGCAACATATAACTTCATTCATATTTTGTGAATTATGAAATTACAAATAAATTCTCGTTGAAAAAGTTTTCCATCAAAAATTAAAGTTGATTAAGTCATGAAAATTCCTAGGCCGAAATCACACTATTATATTCTATTCAGACTGAAAAAATATACAACACACACATGATAACGACTTCATTTATAATAGCAATCTGTGTTGTCAGTGAGACTAAACAATGTTTTACCTCTAATGGAAATAACTTTTTTGAAAATGTAGTTTCGTCTTTTTTAAAATTATTAACCTATTATATTTTGTGAGCGTATTTAATTAACTGAATTAATTTTTGTGTACTTGTTTACTGCATTTATTCCATTACTTTATTTTGTGAATGCGCATTTCCATGGTGACAGGTTAAAAAATGAGAAATTTACATTGCTCTGTAGACTATATCATTCAGGTGAAGTTTTCCAATTTATATTTTTATTGGAAAAATAATATAATTATTACGCTGAAGCCCATTTCGAAATTACATATTCCCTATTATTCTGTATTTTTATAACATTTTGTGCGATAAGTATTTATAGTTTGCTGGGAGCAGTGTATTGAATAAATTGTAGCTTCATTTTCTTTTTTCTTTCTATTAATGAAAGAATTATCAAAAAAAAAACTAATCAATAAAAACATTTATATTTGTGATAATTTTAATAAAAAGAAAAAAGTGCTTTCGCTAGGAACAAACAGATGTCAATTGACTTCCAAACACCAAATTATAACCTCACTTGCTGATTAAAATTTGTAGATTTATTTTTTTATACAAATTCACGTTTGTATTTTCATTTTCAATGTTTAGCGTGACTAAGAATGGCAATTAAGACGAAAAAAATCATTGTAAAAATGAGTTTTGTACGGAAATATTTCTTAAATCAATTTTTATTGTAAAATAATGGCAAACTAAAATTATTTTTATTAAATATATTGTTTTTTACATATTATTCTTTCATTTAATAACCAATAAAAAGTGAAATTTTCATTGGTGTTAAACTGCATATGTAGAAGCTGTAAGAACTGCATATGAAGAATTATAGCAGGATATTTAGAAAAATAATTGATAACATATTAATGTAAATTAATCAGAGATCCCGACCAAGCCGCCTAAGTATATATTACATTGAGGACACAGTGATCCTCAATGTGTTCATTTGATTTACAATTTAATACGAATTGTATTGATATATGTGCTTATGCAGTTTTACATTTGACCTTTGATTATCGAAAATTGTAAATTCACAGGTCTACAATGGTTTTCCCCTTACAGATTTGATGACTAATTTTGATAGATTTTGGGGCACTGACTACGGAAAAAATGCTAAAAATTCCATCACGTCAAAATTTTTAGTTATTTAACATAGTTTTTTTTGCCAAAAGCACCTAGGCCTACCTAGCGAAGAACTGATATTTTATTATCATTGTTTCTTATTGAACAAAAAACACACTGAATTGTTTGGACATGGGGACAGTAGACAACAAGGAATAACTTCTCATAAATAGTTAAATATAATGTAATTAACAAAGTGACATACTCTTATTGTTGAAAGAGAGGTGGATTTTTAGGTCATTTGCTAAAGACATCATTTAACCGTAATTAACTTAAATTGTTAAAAGAGGGTTAATGAAATTAATAGATTTTTGTATAAATACCAACATCATTGTTTTTACAAAATCAGTACTTCCATGCAATTCGTAACACTCACTTAAACGATGTCAACGCGAAAGTGTTTAACTCACCAGACAGTTTTTGCTATATATGCTGACAAAACAGCAGCATAACATTACCAAATTCATAAGTAACCTTTATAACATGTATTTCGGCCTAGCAGTCGCTAACCAAAACAAAAAGTGGATCCCATAAAGTTTGCCCGACATGTGTTCGTGAACTTTGAAAGTGGTGAAAAGGGACCTTTGATTTACAATCGCCTATGTTATGGAGTGAATCTCAGAATCAGTGGGTCCCATAAAGTTTGCACGACATGTGTTTGTGAACTTCGAAAGTGGTGAAAAGGGAAGAATAAATACCTTTGATTTACAATCGCCTATGTTATGGAGAGAATCTGGGAATCACACAGAAGACAGTTATTTCTGCTGTTGCAAGACTACAGGCTACAATTCTAAAACAAAAAAAAAATTTCGTATATCCATGCACTGCGACCCGAACGTTGCACCACCATCACCTCCATATTTGGAATCAGTGCAAACTGAAGACATGTTGAAGAGGTAAGAGGTAGATCTCAACCTGAAGCTCAATTTGAACCAAGTGCATGTTGAACACAGTTGCTTTCACAGTCAGAACTGAACGACTTTACGAGAGATCTAAGCTTGCCACAAGATGCAGCTGAACTCCTCGGATCAAGACTATCGGAAAAGAATATGCTTGCTCCTAGCACCTCATTTTCTTGGTATTGCAATAGAGAATAAGACTTTGTACTACATTTTGCTGAAGATTGTGATCTGAAAGTTATAAGTATACTGCTTGGTCAACAAGGTACCTACACAAAATACCCTTGCGTTCTCTGTGAGTGGGATAATCGAGACAGAGGACAACATTGGACGAAGAAAGAGTGGCCACTGAAAACTGAACTAGTTCCTGAAACCAAAAATATTATGAAAGAAAATTTAGTTCCCTGGGAAAAAGTTACTACCCCCTTTCTTTACACATAAAACTGGGAATGATGAAACAATTTGCAGTTTTAAATAACTATACCAAATTTTTCCATCTTTATCTGAAACTAAAGTGAAAGAAGGTATTTTCGTTGGCCCGGACATAAGAAAATTGATGAAAGACCGATTTTCAATGAAAAATTAAGTGAAATTGAATTAGAAGCCTGGAAATTGTTTAAGAAAGTAGTGATCAATTTCCTAGGAAGCCATAAAAGTTCTATGTGTAAGGTTATTGCGAAGAAAATTATTGAAAATTTCAGAAAAATGGGATGTTAGATAAGCTTTAAACTTCACTTCCTTAATTCGCACTTGGATTACTTTCCTGATAACTTGAGAGCTGTAAGTCAAGAGCAAGGCGAAAGTTTTTATCAGGATTTGAAAGAGATAGAATGTCGCTATCAAGGAAGGTGAAACAAAAGGATGATGGCAGTCTAATGTCGGTTGCTAAAACGAGATGATCCATGTCGGACTTTTAAGAGAAAATCTAAAAATCGGAGCTTCCAAGAAAAAAGACAAGATACCACAGAAGTATTTAATATTTCTAATTTATTTATTAACGTCATTCAAATCTATTTACAATATTTTAAAGTCATGTAATTGTTTTTTATGGTAATATAAATTTTTTACTTAGTAAAATTGTTTTTTTTTGCGATTTCATACAGAGGGCTTTCCCAAAAAAACTGAGGGTAATGGGGAAAATCTAAATACATATTCATAATGGATGCCGGTAGAGCAAGCAATTATCTATAAAATGATATATAATTTATGTGGATTAGTTGTGAGGTTTTTTCTAAAAAGGGAGTGTAACATCTTAATCTTAGCGTATTAATATATATCATGATATATATATATATATATATATATATATATATATACATATATATATATATATATATATATGAGCCTCTGTTTTTTGCTCACCCTACCCAAAAAGCACTGCGTGCCATGCATATTACGCAATTCAATATATTAGAATGCTTCGAGAAAATTAATTTCTTAAAGTTCATGGCATATTGTTCTTCATGGCATATACATTTATCGTTCGAGAAAACATTTATCGTTCCAGAAACATTTATCGTTACAGAAAACATTTATCGTTCCAGTCGACACTTACCTAGTCCCAAATTCAAAAGACAGAGTCTACAACTCACACCACTTTTACTGAAATGTGATAATAGACGATGCAATTATGGTAAAAATTATCATAACTGCCACAGGAAACATTCTATATTAATACCATTTATTAAGTCAAGTATTTTAAGCTCATAACATATTAATTATTCACTATATTAAATCGCATTTTTACACAAAGCACACAGTTTTTTTTAAACAATTCAACAGTTTTAACATTTTTCATTATGAGAAATTTACTTCCCGTTAGAGAATTTACATAATGTTCCAATTAGTATTCATAGTATATATTTTAGACTTCGTTACAACTAACCTTGCAAACTTACAATTATAATTTGAAGAAAAGACATCACTTTACACAAGGTGCTGTCCTTTGTAACTATTAAACGTCAATCAACAAATACATACTGCCTATGTCATCTGTACGATTGCAAATACTTATTTATATATATATATATATGTATTATATATTAACTCACTTTGTGTTTCGCAATGTGTTTCTTATAATGATGGAGATTGGTCACAAGTTAAATTTTGACAAACTCTATATACTACTGTAGACAGTATACAGGATGGAAATTATACAGTTAAATATATGGATATAAGAAGAATAACCTTTTATTTTTCCATTTCCCCATAAATACAGGTGTAAAATTGAATACAATAATACTGCAGAAAGGTAGTTCTGTCCGATGTCCTGAAAAATACTTATTTATATATATATATATATATATATATATATATATATATATATATATACATACATATATATACATATATACATACATACATATATATATATCTATATAGTATAAACAGTGGAAAATGTTTTTCCAAATTTGAAGCAGTTTCAGAGTTATTCAAGTTCAAAGTATATATTTTCCACATTTTAACAAATAAATTACCCGTAAAATTATTTTAAATGAAATTTGTAACGGACCATTTCAGTGTTTGGAAAAGTGTATATAATAGTTTTTATGAAAGCATATTACGTGTAATATCATTTGAAACGAAACATACGTACGTTGCGTCCGGTAACAACGAAACGTATGTTTTGTTTATTTCATAGATCAACTGACGGTTACATAATTAACCCTCAAGTGGGCGATTAATCTTTTTCAATTTTTCAAACGGTCATAACTTTTCATTATGCGGAATTCTGAAAAACAGTTTTCACCATTCTCTTCAGGATATCGAATGAGAATTAACGCTTCACAACTTTGCCGTAATGAATTTACACCGTATACACAGATCTTTCATCTCATGAAGGTAATCATCAAGGATATTCTCACATGTTGTGCAAACATGAAAGTTATTCTCGCATGTTGTGCAAACATGACTATTTGTCATATTTTGTATAATCGACAAATAAACCATACTTACACATTGCGATATTATACATGTGTGACCATGACAATTGCTTTCGTGAAATAAAAGAACTGTATGTCTGCTCCTGTTCAATTTTTTAGGGTGCTGAGATTTGTATGCAATGTTCATTATACACCGTATATATCTTTAAAGAAAAAATGTACGAATAAAGGACATAATTGTATTATCTAATTAATTTTGCTTGACGCTTTTTCCCATCTTAAAACGGAAGCACAACTTGACTTCGGAGGACATGAAGATTACCACTAATTCTGAACTTAAATATTTTTAATCACACTACTAATATTTCCAACAACATACTTGTTTATATGCATCTTTAATAGAGTTTACAACTACTGTCTAAGTAGATCACATGTATTAGAAATCTACAAAAAACATTATGAATTCAAATACATTCGAATTTTGCAACAGTTTTGGACGTTGCTGAATTTATAGAATAAAAAAATTATGGTTTTAACATTTATAGATTTATAACCTTTTATTATTAGTTCAGTAGTTGAAGTCTAAAAGTACGAGTCATACTACCATTGCCGCTTAAAAAAGTTTTTTTTTTTGGTGTCTACTATAATTTATTGTTCATGTCGCATAATATAATTTTGGACAAAATTTATTGTAATTAAAAATTTTAAAAAAAATCCAAGTGGCTTTAATTATATTTTCCCTTTTAAATAGTTCTACATGTAGACTGACCATTACAATTTCACTAACAATGTTAGTAGTAAAACCTAACAGTATAATTGTGTACAACCGTATACCATTATGAATACAATCTGGAAGAAAGAATACAACACTATTGACATTTAAATAAAATTTCTTGAAATTTTGAAAGTATAGAACTTATAACTTTTAGGGAACGTCTAATTACCTATATCCGTATTATATTATGGAGAATTTGTTTCTTTTTTACACAGCTTTCTTCATTCAAATAATTTGTTCAACTGCCATTGCTAAGTAATATCCCATATTAATAATGGCTAACAATCATAACCAGACTTGTAACTAAATTCCATGAGTTTTTCTTTACTATAATCTGTTTAGATTATTGACCAACGATTAGACTATATAAAATGTTGCAAAGGAATATTCTCTACCAAAACATTTATTAACATCGTTAAGATCTCTATCAATCCAATGCTTTGTGATAATCTCGATTACGTCTCTGACATCATGTTTTACATAATTCTACTACTGTCATCTTAAATATAGTTACCATACAATATATGTTTTATACTAATCTTAAGTTGACTGCTGAATGGACGCCAAGAAAGCAGGATCAACGGAGGCCACCTTTGCCGTTAGAAATGCGTGCATACAGAATAATAAACTCTGGAGTATCTGACACTCCAACTCCTGTAAAAAGAAAATAGAAACAAACATAAAACTTGTTTACCCCCCTTTTTTTATGCCCCTATGCATAAGAATAATTACATTTTTTGAAAGTGATAATTATGGGGAAATTTATTTTTTAGAATTACTTCTACAAGTAACAGTATAACTGGCTATGCCATAACTGTATAAATTAAATGTAATATTTCAAGCACTTAAAGCACAAAACAAATATCTAATACACTAATCCTGTGACTGTTTCGCTTCTTAAACTGGATCTCGAGCATTCCAGTTCATTATCACCTAAGCCATACGATGCCAGTTTATGTATGAGACATAATATAGAGATAGCCACTAGGCTGCTGTAATACTGTACCACATCCTCTTAATACCGAGAGTGATAATCAATAATTAAAATATGAGTAGATTGTTAAGCAACAATTCCAAGAAATGAGAGAATTAAAGTATTTTAAGTGGGAAAGGATAACCTGGCCTAGTCTTAGCTAACAATATAAACAGGACACCATTGTTTTATTCAACTTAGAGTTAGTAAGTAATAAAATCAATATCAGGACTTCCCAACCAATGGGGCGCGCCGGCCTAGGGGGATGTAAAGAGATCATAAGGAGGGGCCAATGTGTTCTGACTTTCTATAAAAAAATTCAATTGAAGTCTATAAATCCAGTCACTAACTAATTCAGTCGTTGATTAAGTTTTAATAAGTCTCAACTTGTAGCGCTCCACCCACACTCCCACTCCATCTACTGCACCTGCGTGCGTCTCTAACTATCAGGTCAATCAGGCCAAGACAGGGGTACAAAACAATCACGTGTGTCTATTCTATACGATTCTTTGTATATTCATTTCGCATTTTCAATATTCCCCCATAAAAGATAACTTCCATCTCTGGACATTGGAAAAGTTTTGAATAAAACGTTTCCCCCTTAATCCAAAAGTTGCTTCTCTTGCTTTGCGACAAATTATACCATTTTTGTGATTATATGAGGTTTTTCAGCAATGGTTGAAGTCAAAACTGAGCTACGAAATTGTCTTACTATCTATAGTGTTTTTTTTATTGTAACAATGAAAAAAATTTCAATTGTAGCAACGCAAAAAAAAATTTAAAGGGGTATGAATATATTTTTTATAATCCGGAAAAGTCCAAAGCAAAAAAGGTTGGGAACCCGTGATCTAACCTAATATTACTGTACCTATTACTTCTATTCAGCTGAATTAGGACATTGCGTCTTATACTCACACTATGTTACGTATCTCTATAGACTTTGTATTTGTGAATATCCTAATATTATAATAACTAATTTCAGCCCATTACTCACATTTTAATGAACACTTGTACATTTGCACAATTTTTTGTTTACCATGTGATAGACTTTGCTCGATTGACAGCATAGCTAAATCAGTCAACTTCGGTGTACTAATTGTAGATCTAAACTATCTAACTTTCATTAATTTTAATTCTAAAAGGTTATTCTTACAAATATCATGAACACCAAATCACAAAACAACAAGGACCATCAAAGGACACAAAACAACAATCAACCTTGAATTTCACAATAAATTGTAACTATTCAAGTCGACAAAAAACTGCAAAATTACAGATAGTCACACTTGAAATCCTCTTCATCGTGTGATCAATGTCAAGACCTAGATTGCACTCTTGGTCAACATTCAGCAGTTTAGCAAATGTAAATTGCTTAATTTCTCCACCAAATCATGAAGTTGCTAAATCTCGACAAAATTTTTCTAAAGACGAAAACGTTATTGTTCTCAAATCATTACCTAAGTACATTGTTGAAAATACTCAGTCACAATACATTGATAACTAAATAAACCGAATACCAATTCTATTCTGAAACCCAGTTCAGCTTGCTTCTGAAGTAGCAACATATTATTAAGAAGTATCAGTTCCCAAAACCTCAAGAAATCATAAACAAACTGTCTTATTCACTGATGAAAATAGACCTCTCCAATGCATGTATCATCGAAGGTAATTCCCATAATCGCATTGTTGGACACACAAGTTAGCGGTTCTCGGTTATTGGTTAATGGTATTTGAACACACAAGTTAGCGGTTCTCGGTTATTGGTTAGTGGTATTTACCTAAGCAACTCTCGGTTACTGGTTAGTGGTATTTAACTACGCGATTGCAAAGACTGCTCTAACCCTGCCAGACAAGTGGCCGAGTATCGAACCTAAACTCCATAGTGCAATGCATCAAAGGTCATACACCTGTGATCAACGCAAGACACCACGGCACCAAAAAACCTAACGAAATAAAGAAGCAAAATTGACCACAACTTAACCAAAAAAATTTCTGAATAGATCCTTTCATTTCAAACTTTCATCCAACACTGTCAGTTTTCCTAAAGCATTTAGATTTTCTTTTGAGTACTCTTTCAATCACAGTTTTAGAAAAACTGTTAGAAAAACACAATTTTAAACACACAGTTTTAAAAAAAGAGTTAAACAAAAATAAAAAAAAAGTTTAAAAAAAAAAGTTAGACAAAAGTTTGAAAAATAGAAAGATATGCTCGCTGCTATATATAGGAATTTGAAGACAATTCAGAACACCAAATTGGTTATAGAATTCCTTATACTCCATCGAGTATCTTTAATAACCAAATAAATAACTCCTACCAATAGTAACGAGCAGATCTTGCCAATGATGAGCAGGCATGGAAAAAATGTATAACAACTTTCTAACATGCTAAAAAAGTTACTGAATTTTGCTTCAACTAAGATAACATAAAGTATGACTAAATACCTTCGTCTCAATGGCTCTTGTCTCAGCATCTTGAAAATGTAACTTGAGTTTTGATTTTCCGTCATCGCTGGAGCCTCGTAATTGGGAAAATCTGTAATGATAGTAGATATATTACATTTACACTTTATATTTACTGTACTTTATACTGAATATATTTGGCGTTAATTTTGTAGAAATTCATTATTCACAATTAAATGAAACTACATGATGTAGTATTATTTCTACTTTCTTTAATTTCTTTACCACAACCTAGGTTTTTTAAAATTAAAAGAAATAAATAAATATATGAATACACAAAACCGGAGGTATGTAGAATTAGTGGTATTACCTTGTCCTTACTTTCAAATACCCTTGCTGTTGTATAAATATATTACCGATAATAACTTCCATTTAATTTTATTACATACACAGTAAAGTTTGCATTGTATAACCTCACATAATAACAAGAATTGAATTTATTACCCTCACTAAAATACTGATACATTGTATAACTCTCGGAAATATAATAAAACCTACACTGCGCCCCTGCAATAAACTCACTAACACAAGCAATGGAAAAATCTGCACAAACCTGGCTTCTGCTATTGTGTTTGAAACATATATGCTGTTGGTTGTTCCTAAGAGTTAATCTTTGCTAATATCCCACCTGAAGATGTTGTAATACAACGAAACCTAGGTTGTGGTAAAGAAATTAAAGAAAGTAGAAATAATACTACATCACATAGTTTCATTTAATTGTGTACTTTATACGTTTTACGTGATAATTAACTTTCTTATAAATAGCAACATTGCTGACAATATTTCTAATTGAGGTGAAATAGTTTTTAACAATATTAATTCAACATGCAAACATGCTTTCTTTCTTAACATCGGTTTTTTATAGTTTTATATATATAATTTTACATATAAAATGAAAAAAAAAATTAAACCAGTAAAGAAAAATCAAGTTATAATGTATAAAAAAAATACTATTATTTATATATATTAGTTTGATGAGGTGGACTGATCACCACAGTCATTTTTGTATCTATAAAAACCCTGTAGAATATTTATAAAATCCTAGTGAAAAGGTCAGTTTGATACTTTTTTGAATTAATAAACATCACTACTGCTTTTCATTATTAAAAAAAGTACCATATGAGTTAAAGAATGTAAAATATTTTTAAGATGGTAAAATATTTTTTAAGTTGGTATAATTGCAAGACTTAAAGATGGTAAAATATTTTTTAAGTTGGTAATTGCTTATTTTTGACAATTAATTTAAAATATGACATAATTTGAAATATTTGTAAATTTCTATTTTTACCTTCTTTAATTGCATTAATTGTTGTTTAAACTTTGGTTTAATGTGTATTGTCTAATAATAAATTCATTACAAAATTAGTGAAAAAAGTTAGGAACAAACAAATACATTTCTCTTGAGTAATATTTTTCAAATTGATTTTTTTATATTTATTATAATTGTGAGACGCAATATATTTTTAGAATGCGTTGTTTTCAATGCACATTCTTTCATGCCATATCAAAAGAATTTTCCAAATATCATTGGTCCTAAACTGCACTCATGTCGAAAAAACGATCAATTCTCCGTAAAAATTGGGATTGTGACGATGGCAATATTGGAAATAAAAATGAAATGGTATTCCAAACTTTAGACAAAGATTAGTAATTCATTTGTATGGGATAAGTCAGATAATTGTATTGTTATTTGTATGGGAAATATGTGTTGTTAGAAAAACACTTTAAACGCATTATTAAGAGATAGTTATTAAAAAACTGATTATATAAAAGACAAAAATGACTAGGCCTATCAATCCGCAACATCAATCTAATATATAGAAGTAATGATATGAAATAATGTGATGTAACAATATAATATAATTTGACATTTGTTTGGCTTAAATTTTTTTTATATACTTGTTGTATGCTTGTTATATTCTTGTTGTATGTTAACACAACTGACGTTCACTAAGGGAACACAATGTTTGTATGTTGAAAAGAAATAAAAATTAAATTGAAATTGAGTTAAAATTGGCATATTATTTCCATATTGTAAAACACTAATAATTACCAACATACAGAAAAATTTTCAGAACAATCGAAAGTTAAGCTTCCACCATATTCTTACCTATAGCTCCAAATTGGAGGTGTTCCAGGCGTTCCTTCACTGAGAGAGAAGCCAGACGACCAGTCTAAGGTTAAACCAGCTGCCTTTCCAGCATGTAAAACCGTAAAAGTTTTTTTCTGAAAAAAATTGATTATAGTATAAAATCTATACAAGGGGAATATTTTTTCAATTTAATTTCAAATTGCATAAATATTACAAACATCTTGATTCATCTTCTCATCAAACAATTATGACAAACAATTATTATTTATCATTTTAAATGAAGCACAGGGGGATATGAAAGTGTTTTATGAAAATTACATTTTTAGTTTTTTTTTTCATTTGAAAGAAAATTTTTCACAAAAATAGTAATAGTTCAATAAAATTAAAAAATGTCACAATTTAATCATTGCAAACATAATAAGCAGGATAATTCACATTTTTTAAATTGACTTTCCAATTAAATAGTGAGTGACTTTGTGACTATCTAAAGTTTTTTTTTGTTACAATTTTCCTTTCAACCAATAATGAATAGACGGGAAAAAATCATTTTCTGTATAAAACACTTGCAACTGATATAAAGAAATAAAATTATTTGAATCAATATGCTATAAGAAATAAAAAGAAGAAAATATTGTGAAAATCCAAATTTCATAAAGAAATTAATGGCTTGCTGTGAAAGCGTTTAATTCATAATAATGTTTGTGCTTTAAATAGTAAGTTTTGGTTATTAATAGTGATGTCATTTATAGTGATGTTTCTTTTCCCTTCTAATTTAATATTGAATTTGATTTTCTAAAATAAACTGTCCTTTACATTCCTTTTTATTCTCAATTGGCATTTAAAAAAATGTATAAATTCAAATAAAGAATGAATGATTTGACTAAAAGAAATTCTGTCAAGACTATAGATAAACTCTGGAGAGAACGAACGCTATATAATCAAAGATAAAGATATAAACTAAAAAATAAAATATTAAACAGAGGGTTATTCAAAATATACATATAAATATAACAATAGCATATATCATTTTTGCTAAAATTGGTATACCATTTCCTTCTATGCCTGACAAACCTGATCTATGTTATAAACTCCTTCTTGGACTGTAGTTAACTTTAAGGTAAAATGAAATAAAAAAACAAAACTAATATTTCTTTGTTTCAGAATACTAGTTCCCTTAATTATGATATGGGAAGGCAAGCACGTGTGTTCTTTGACGAAACCATTAGAATCATTCAAATTCCCACCTACCGCCGGTTGGAATAAAAGGCTTAAGTACCACATCAAAAACATTATTCTCGCCTGTAGCTGGCATCACGAAACCAAGAAAAAACTACGAAGCTCAGCTACATTAACTGCCGAACGAAATCGACATCGTCAATCTAAACATTTTTATATTATACACCCGTTTTCTCCACTGCGATATTTCTGGCAAGTCTTCATAGCTATTACCTGGCTCTTTGTTGGTGTCTACATACCTATTATAGGTTTTTCCTATGGTTAGTACAATTTTGTGAATTTTATAACGTATTTATATTAAGAGAAGGTAATATTGTTTGAAACATTACTAAAAACAAAACATTCAATCTAGGACTCATCTCGAATTACATTTACTCTTAGAGTATTAAATCATATTGATAAAACAATAATTATGTTTTACAATATATAAACTAGAGATTAAAAGGAGAGCCTATAACATGTAGATCTCAACAAGTTTGTAGAGGTGGAACAACTGAGAATCGGGCAGATTCAGGTGAATTTGGACATTGTCGTTCATGAGTTAAGTAAGCTAATGACATATTGACTGATTAACTGAACTATTTAGATTTGTTGGGAATTGTAACCACTTTCACTTGTTATTTGAGGTTACTGCTGAAAATAATTTGTAAATTGCAAGACAAACTAAGAAAAACGTCACTCGGTAAAGAAAAGATCATCTATTTGGGAATATATTAATTAGAGATGTGTAACTCATGAGTGAGAGATATAAAAGATATAGCTCCTATGTTATGATCATATCTATCACTCGCTGACTTGAAATCAAAATGTATTCTAGCTCGGGAGTGATAGGTGTTTTTTTTGTATAATCAAATCAATCATTTCACTCACTTTTTGCATCGTGAAGATAGATGTAAAATTAGATGTTTTGATGTTAAATGAAAGAGAAAGAAAACGATCAAACTGTTTAGTCAAATATGCAACTGGATATATGTAGACGTCGTAGTCACTCACAATCAAATGTGATAAAGTATACTTTGGTTCGTTAGAGATAGTGTATACTTTAGTTCGCTCAAAATATTTGAAAGGATCAAAAAATTGTACCAAACATCTACGACAGAATTTAAGAAAAAATTTAAAGAAACATTTCAAGTACTCTTGTGGTTTCTGTTATATATGATATATATAACAGAAACCACACCAATATGAATTTCACACCAATATGAATTTCAAAAGCTCATTGGTTGTCTCCTGAATTCAAGCTGCAATACGGAGTTCTTGCTATGAAGTCTTTTCCAAGTTCTCACACTGGAGGAAATATATCATTTGTGCTTAAATCGCAGATCGTTGGAATATTAACCAAAGCAAAATACATTTACACAGTGACAGTGATGCTAACATAGTGAAGTGTTCAGAATGACTGAGTATGATTCTGCTAGAAATTTCATCCATTCTCTAAATAGGGTCTTAACTGAGTCATTGAAAGTTCAACCTAAAGTAGCAGGAGGAATGATTGCGACTTGTAGATGTCTCATAACGCACTTTATCATTGAAATTGAATTGGCTTAAAAAAAACGGTTAGCTATTCAAAAAGAGTTAAATTTAACGGAGCATCAAATAATACATCAGCACAAGATAGAATTTCACCTTTTATATAGTAGAGCACCGGTTTAAACAAAAGCAGGCTATGTGTGGCTAATCACATTACACTCACTAAATTGACGCCTCTACAGCGGTGTTTGATGGAGCAACGCATTAAGCCTTTGGAAGCCATTTGAAAAAATAAAAAACTACTTCTGGTTTCTCCACTTTATCCAAAATAATACCACATGTTGCTACATTAAAAAAGTATGTAGATACGGATAAGACAACAAAAAGAAACCTTAACATACCACACCTGAGAGCCTCATTGAAAGCTGAATTAGAAAGTCGTTTCAGCCCATTAGGTCCAGATCCAAACTACTTGATTGCAACCTTCCTAGATTTAAGATTCAAGACAAATTATTTGGGGGTTTTTGAAACTAATACAGCTTGACAGAAGATTCTATTGGAATTTATAAAAATTCAAGAGAAGAGTCTTCCACCAGTGCAGTTCATCTCCAATGCCTGCTAAGAGTAGGGGAGATGAGATAGAATATCAACTGTGAATCACAAAGCTCATGAGACTTTTCAGAATTGCTTTAATGAGGTAGCAGATAAAATAATAATAATAATGGTTGAATTCATTCATGGTCAAATTGAATATTATTTGAAGAATTGAGAAATATTTTCAACAGATTGAATCTATTGAAACTGCAACCCTTATATTTGGTGGTCAGCTAACGGCGACACTATTTATTGGCAACTTGTATCCGTCTGATATTGACTTACTATCCTGTGTCCGATCAAATGGTAATATGAGGCCGGATACCAAGTAGTTGCCCTATATCCGTTTCATCTCTAGTAAAAACCTACAAAATGGTATTTTTAAGACAGTGGGTTTAAAAATTGGCAAATAAAACTAATATTTTGTGAGCTTTCACAAAACTGAATGTCTACCCTTTTGTTTACATTTAAGAGACAATTTCTAAATTCAAGTGCATCTATTCTTAAGTAAATTTAGAATTTAATTGCTTAACTGTGAAGGTCCAGTAAGTAATCCATCGCTAAAGAAAATGGATTTGTGAAAAATGATATCATACAATCTTTATATGATATGTACTTTCAACTTGAACCATGAAATTATATTCTTAAGAGTAACACATATCTATACATGTATAGAATGACGGTTTTTACACTGCAATTATTTAAATATCAACTGTTCTCGGTTTCCACCTTGCCCAGCAATTGCGCAATGTTCACAAATATCATCATCATCGTCATATATATTAATACGCTAAGGTTAAGATGTTACACTCCCTTTTTAGAAAAAACCTCACAACTAATCCACATAAATTATATATCATTTTATAGATAATTGCTTGCTCTACCGGCATCCACAACTAAAAAATTTATTATTGTTATTGTTTTTGCAAATTAATTAATTATTAAAATTATATACACAAAACAGCAATGCTGCCATCTAACGGCTCAACGTCAATATGATTGACGGTCGGTAAAATTTTTGTTTAATTTCAAATCTACTCGCGTATAAATAAAGTGGCGCTTTAGCTCAATGCTTTTGATACTTGCGCCTCTATATGTCAATTTTAGTATAATATTTGTTTGATCTGTCATCTGAGCTTCATAATGGAATAAATAATGCGAAGACTTCGCACGGGTCACGCTAGTAAATTAATTATTAAGGACTGTAAAATATCAACTGTTCTCGGTTTCCACCTTGCCCAACAATTGCGCAATGTTCACAAATATAAATTAATTATTAAGGACTGTAAAATATCAACTGTTCTCGGTTTCCACCTTGCCCAACAATTGCGCAATGTTCACAAATATAAATTAATTATTAAGGACTGCAAAATATCAACTGTTCTCGGTTTCCACCTTGCCCAACAATTGCGCAATGTTCACAAATATAAATTAATTATTAAGGACTGTAAAATATCAACTGTTCTCGGTGTCCACCTTGCCCAACAATTGTGTAATGTTCACAAATATAAATTAATTATTAAGGACTGTAAAATATCAACTGTTCTCGGTTTCCACCTTGCCCAACAATTGCGCAATGTTCACAAATATAAATTATTTATTAAGGACTGTAAAATATCAACTGTTCTCGGTTTCCACCTTGCCCAACAATTGCGCAATGTTCACAAATATAAATTAATTATTAAGGACTGTAAAATATCAACTGTTCTCGGTTTCCACCTTGCCCAACAATTGCGCAATGTTCACAAATATAAATTAATTATTAAGGACTGGAAAATATCTACTGTTCTCGGTTTCCACCTTGCCCAACAATTGCGCAATGTTCACAAATATAAATTAATTATTAAGACTGTAAAATAAAGAAACTGTAATATTTATACTTTATGAAATTTTAACATTTCCTACACTTTATACAAAAGTGACCAACCATATATTCAAAATAATATATCAAAAAACTTCAAATTAGTCACGAAATGTGCTATTAGCATATTTCTTTGTTAACAACCTGTCTCAGCTTTGCCAGGACAAAAAATTGAATTGAGAAAGGAATTTAATGGTATTCTTAACAATTTAACTAGTTATTCAATGTTTTGCAGTACTTTATCTGGCAATATAAAAATATTTACAAATATAGAAGATTACATTGGTTGATAGATGGTTGAGACTCCGATTCCGTTTACTTAAATTTTTATTCTTACTCAAATATTCTAAAAAGGTACTTATATATGTACCAAAAATACCCTATGTCCAACTTACAGGTAACCCCGAAACATGTGCAAATACTAAAAGTACTACAATTTACATAACACATAATAATGTAAATATTAATTAATAAAAGAGAAAAACACATATTAATTTAAATTAAACATAAAGCTATCAAACATGAACTACGAAGCAACTCCATAATCGCATTCCTAAAGACGTCAATGGAGCAGAAGAAATATCAAGATTTCGCCCCTCTCTTTGATTAAAAGAAATCCGTGAACGCCACAGTATATTTTTGTGCGCGTACTAGGCAGGTGAACGTAAACAATGACTCCATCTCCTCATGTAACAGTGAGGAGGATAAAGTGTTACCAAACTCAAGACTTCAGGGGTTATCCACATAATCATTTAATCATTTAACATACGTTTTTTTATTTAAAAATCTATTAAAGTGTTTTAATATTTTCTGTATATTTATGATACAAGTTGTTTCATGTAGAGACCAGATGCCTGCATTAGATTCATAGATGCTACGAACTAAGGAATTAAGGTCACAATACACACCCTATCATGGAAATCGTAGGAATGTCGCATAACAAATCTTGGCATCCTGTAAGCTTTCTAACAAGTTTCAATTATATGATCGTGAAATGTGATCACGGTGTAATTTTGGATAACCATCTAAGATTATCCATAATTACACTAATGTGCCGCATGGATACCCTTTGGAGCGCTGAAGGGAATATGACATCATTGTGCATTTGCTCACATTAAATTGTAGCTTGTTGCTCCAACTCCACTTAAATACAAATTCAATATCACTTTAAAACAACTCTCAATCAGATTGCGTTTCTATGATGAGAATAGTTTCAACTAATCAGTAAACAAAAGGCAACATATGGTGCTAATAACTCCGGGCAAGTCATTAATCATAATGAGAAACAATTACATTCCCTATCATAGAAACACTGTTAGCTGAAACTACTGACTCGCAGAGGGTTCCGCAATGTGAATTCCACTTGTACCTAATAGCCAATCCCGTTCAAACCTATTCAAGAATGTGAAGACATTTTCCAGTGTTGTGGTGAAGAGTTTCAGGGAGATTATATCTCCTTGTATTATACCTTTCTGCAGCTGGATTGGTTTCACACTCTAAACTGTAAAATTATTATGTCCTTTCAAGCAATGATTGAAAATTATTTGTGAAAGAATTTTAGGATTTATATTACAATTTTGGAATTAACAATTTATCAAAATTTAATTTCAGAGGAACCTTTCGCATACAACATATTGCTTGTATCAGATATGATTGCGTGCACGGACATAATGATGTCCTTCCACACTGGCTACAGTCAAGACGCACTGATAATAATTGACCAAAATCTCATTGCCATGAATTACATAAAAAAGTTATTTATATTCGAATTAATTGGCGCTTTACCTTTACAACTTAAAAGTTTTCCTTCATTGTATGACCTAGGTCATCCTGTAACTTTCATTTACATATTAAAAAGTTTTCGTTTCATGACTCTAAGAACAAATATGCAGACCATCTTTAAACAAATTTCCCTGCCCTATTCAACAACAGTAATTGTAATATGTTTCATACAAATGTTTTTATTCTTACACTGGGTAAGTTATATTCACTACCAGTTTCCCATTTTCATGGCATTATTTCGTAGGGGTGACATCTCTAAGAGTTCCTGGATAATGCAAAAGAGTATTCGAGAAGCTAATAATTCTGTTATAGTCCCTTATACTATTAGCTTATTTTATGTGTCTGGATTTCTAATGGGAGCCGGCTATCATAGTCCTTTTCAAGAACCTGTAATTGAGGAAATATTACTCCGTTCGATCATATCTATTTTTGGACTATTGTTCCTAGCCTATACTATGATCACCCTGCTACGTTTATCCATCTATAAAAACTACCAAGTTAGTGCATTTAATGGAAAATTGCATCAGCTGGAGGAATTTATGGTCAATAAATGCATCCCTAAAGTCTTACGATACAAAGTATTACTTTACGTCCACTATAAATTTAAGGGTAATTACTTTAATGAGAAGTACATTCTGGGAACACTGAGTGAGCAGATGAAACAAGAGATCAACCTATTCTCGTGTACGCGACTTGTTAAGAATGTGTCAATTTTCAAGGATATGCCAAGGACCCTAATATACAATTTGATCCATCACCTTAAGTTTGAAGTCTTTCTTCCAGGGGAGGTAAATATTTTCACTCAAAAATAAAAATAGTTATCGTGATTTGTTCATAAGTAATAAAATACAGACAGCCATTTTTTACTAATTTGATTTGTAATTAGTTGCTTAACGGAAGATTGTGACTTATTTAGCCAAGTATAAAGCATTATTTCCGCTATCAGCTTTATTGTCTAATGATCTTGTCAATCACTAATTGTACATTTTGAATGCAATATGTGAAAATTGGAATATAACTACAAGTGGCTCTTAAAAATCGCCAGATATAATTTTATTAAATTCGTATTAATTTATTACCATATATGAGATAAACAATTGCAGCATATATCCCACATCAAACTAATGTTTTTTTGCTGATTAAACCAAGTTTGGCAGTTTGTGATTCCACACTTCAGTATATGGTTCAGAGTTTTGTTTGACCAATTTTGATAATTGATTTCATTGAAAACATGTTTGTGTACTCGTAAATCACACTAGATTTGATTACCTGTATTTTAAAAATTATTCCTAACTAAAATAGTTATTCCAACTAAAATATGACATAAGAAACCATTAAACAGATAATATTCCAAGCCGGGACATTGGGAAACGTCATGTATTTCATATCAAATGGAACTGTGGCAGTATATACGCCGAACGGACAAGAGGTAAACAAATTTATAGTATCCATTATGATAAAGAATTACTTTCATCTTTAATTCTATAATTTACAAAAAGAAACAAAGTTATGTAAATATAAATTTAAGCAAATCACAAAAATGTCACATTATAAATTTACAATTGGTGTTTTCCTAATTTTTAATGTGCAACAGCTTTTAAATATTAGCTATGAAAATCGAAAACTATATTTTCCATTTTTTTTCTCCAATATTTTTCTGAATCTATAAGTAATACTTAACCCTTTCGCAACCTGCACCGGTTATATCCAGTATCCGTGAAACATTTAACATTAGTGCCAGTTATGTCCTGCATCGAATGTTTCACATTGGATTGGCTAGGCCCGCCTTGATTATAATGAATTTATTTCAAAATATAAGTAAATTTTCAACACAAATACCTTTATACATTCTTAAGTCTTATGCTTTCTAATGATTTCATCGGTCTCTGATAGTTGGTGCCCGATGGCTAGCCTCCTCCTTCGCAAAATAGTTAATATACAATATGACTTTGACTATTCGACATTAAATGAATCCTCATATACCATATGATATTCCTCAACCATACCCCAAAAATTAATAAACAAAATTCAGTAATTTAGTCACAGGGATTGTTTGAAATGATTTGTAATTTCAAACACAATATATGTAATTTCAAATACTCCATGCTGCTTTGCTGTAGGTACCAATAAAAACAAAGACACGCCATTACCACGTAACATAAACATTGCTAATGGTGTTCACATTTTGTTTATATTAAAAAGTATTTAATTTGTTGCAAAATTTTTTTTTCGAGGCCTAATCGTTTATTTTACTATTTTAACTGTTTTAGTGCCATGGTTTTTTACACATATATAATTAAAAATGCCAAAGAAATCTTTTGTTTTTGATGCCATTTACCCTTGTCTCTGAAGAAAACTGTATCTTTTCCAAAAATTATCCAATTTTAATAATTTTTTCGGTGTTTTCTTCATAAAAACTTATACAAGGATAATAAAATACAAAGAAAATTATGGAAATATATATTGTGAACAAAAATTATTACAAAAACTGAAATCAAGGTCACATCGTATTTTCGCAGTCCGGTACATTCACCGTATCAGCAAAATAATTGTTATCGTCACTATTATCACTACCACTCAAAATTTGTATTACGCCAAATTGTGAGCGCAACACAATGTCACTCCCACTATCACTTTCTTCACAACTTGAAAAACAATCAATTCACCCTACCGCGCATTAAAATATTTATGACAACTAATACTGACTGGGTTTTCTTTAAATGTCGAACAGTCAAATCCACATGTTATACATTATTATAAACTTTTGACAATATTGTACGCAAAAATAATATCTCCCAGAAAGGATATAATTAAAAATACATTAACATCGTGAAGTAATTCTGAAGATAATTCTTTTTTGAGAAAGATAAAAGGTACTACCCTTACTCCTAACTGTACCTCCTACCATTGTACTCGGTTGGATTTACAGGACAATTAAATTTTTACACCAATTTAAAAGAACAGAGAAATTGATGGCAAATTTAAATTCTATTCCTTCTTTGTTAGTCTTTTTATACATATATTGACTAATTAGTCAATACTCTATCTTGTTCTTAAAAAAATATATATTTTGAAATATAAATGTTTTCAAAGGAGTCAAATTACATGGCATTAACAATAT
This sequence comes from Druceiella hillmani, assembly GCA_039881145.1. Taxonomy (NCBI): domain Eukaryota; kingdom Metazoa; phylum Arthropoda; class Insecta; order Lepidoptera; family Hepialidae; genus Druceiella; species Druceiella hillmani. Next base: position 14,099,827 of record JAYKKI010000001.1, read on the forward strand.
ATATTAAGCATAAAATTATTTTTTAATTTTTCTTTTTGAACGTTCTCTACACTGATGAATTTTTTATTTTATCAATTAGCTCCGAATAAGTGGTTAGACAAAATAGTATAGTAAAGGTGTATATTTTACAGTATGCATTCTCAAAACTTTTAATTAAAACATATAATAATAATTTAATTGAAACAGATTGCACTTTATGTAATAATAATTTAATTGAAACAGATTGCATATCATCATCATGATCATCATCATCATATATATTAATACGCTAAGGTTAAGATGTTACACTCCCTTTTGGCATCCACAACTAAAAAATTTATTATTGCTATTGCAAGTTGCAAATTAATTAATTATTAAAATTATATACACAAAACAGCAATGCTGCCATCTAACGGCTCAACGTCAATATGATTGACGGTCGGTAAAATTTTTGTTTAATTTCAAATCCACTCACGTATAAATAAAGTGGCGCTTTAGCTCAATGCTTTTGATACTTGCGCCTCTATATGTCAATTTTAGTAAAATATTTGTTTGATCTGTCATCTGAGCTTCATAATGGAATAAATAATGCGAAGACTTCGCACGGGTTACGCTAGTTATGTAATAATAATTTAATTGAAACAGATTACAAATTATGTAATAATAATTTAATTGAAAGAGAATGCATATTATGTAACAATAATTTAAATGGAACAGAATGCACATTATATAATTTTAATTCAATTGAAACAGAATGCACATTATATAATAATAATTTAATTGGAACAGATTGCACATTTGAAGCAAGGTGCCCATTTTGGAGAAACGGTGCTACTGCAACCCACACACAAAAGAGAAGCGACTGTGATTTCGCTAGAGATATGCGAACTCTATAGGTTTGGTGCCTAAATTATTATTTATGCGCAATGCAGATGACCCTCAATAATAAATCTGACAATCATTTAAAAAAAATATGTGGTATTAAATACATTGATGCACACTTCCACAAAAAAAAAGTCCTACAAACAATTAGAGCGACTGATCGACTCTCATGGATCTGAACTTCGCGAGTTAAAACGCACCATACCACTGAACATCTGACCTTGTAAAACAAAAGTTGGCTGCAGAGTCACCTCTAGCAAGTTTTTCATCTGCGTTGCGCATTACCTATTAATCTATAATTGTTAGTACTTATTTACTTAAACAGTAATGATTGATATGCAAGGAAAATTACCTCTTTGCAAAGTACAGAATTAATCATTTTTGGATTGCAAGACTTCGATGTCTATCTGTCTACAAGTTACAACTGTTTTTCTTAGCAACTACATTGCTATCGGAATGAAATTGTAAGACAGTTGTACATTTTTACCACCTATTTCCCATCAATTTCCAATAAAAAAAATTTAGAAATATTTTTATTCTTATTTAAAATGGGGTCCAAAATGAGGAGTTCAAGTCCTAACAATTTATTTAGGTCTAAGAGGACAATTAAGATATAGAGTATTACAAAGAGTATTTAGAAATTTCAAAACTATGAAATTGTCTTTCAATTTTAAGCAGCTTAGTTTATGACTTGTTACCAAAAATAAGCAAAAAATCAAATCCCCATTCCAATGTAAGTTTCAAAGTTTTTAAGCCAAAAAATAAGAAATAGTTTAGACTGATAAAAGATTTTGTATATATTAAAGGAAAAATAAAACAAAGTTCTCCACTTAGTTTTCGAGAAAAGGCATTTGAAATGTTACATTGTTTTTCCCTCTCTGAATTCTCTTTTCTTTCCTTAATTTCTATACCATATTCACGTAGATAAAAGTGAGGATAAAATAATAATCTGTAAGACCATACACCCTCGAAATCGTCTATTATTGTAATGAACTTATCATTGTAATATTGAGTTGTCAAACTATCTTCACGCTTATTTGCTACGAGTGGTTTACGTCTGATATCCAGGCGAAAGTGATGTGGTAATAGGTGGCTGTAGTGTGGGGCGGGAAAGCGTCAACGATATGTGACTGAAAAGCGCAGCAATGTGATCAAGTAAACAAAATGAAGATGGGTGTGTAAGGACAGGTGTCATTGCTAGTTATCATGCAAAAATGGAATTTTTAGGGTCGTATTGGATCTGTAAATACAATTCAATTTCAAATATTATTTAAATATCTTCTCTACCAATTATAATTACCTGCTATTTATAGCATATATTTTTATTTTCATTGTATATGAATATATACAATGTAAACCTTGTTTCCAAAAATACGCAGAGTAATTTGCTCTTAAACAATTTAAATAAATCAAACAATTATAAAGCAATAGTTAACTAAAATGTGAAATCGAGTGAAATTGACGGAGAACGCAAATTAAATTTACAGTAAATATTATGATTTCTGGACTTTAAATGCAAAGAATTGCAATAGAATTTAAGAATTTAGTACAAGACGGAGACCGGCTAAAATCGGCCTGATGTTAAAGAAATAAAACAACTTTTAAAAAAGGTAATATTTTTTAAAATATAAAAGACCAAACAATTCAATGATTCACAATCGGGAGCAAAAAATAAAATACAATTTATAATACAAGACGGAGACCGGCTAAAATTGGTCTGATGTTAAAGAAATAAAACGTAACTTTAAAAAAGGTATTTTTAGAATATAAAAACCAAACAATTCAACGATTCACAATCGGGAGCAAAAAATAACATACAATTTATGATTAAAATAGAAAACAAAAGAAAGCTATCTTCATAAATACGCATATACTATATTTTTAAAATATCGAGAACTCTCAATAAGACATAAAAGTGACGAAGGAAATTTAATGAAATATTTAATAACTTTTTAGAAATAATTACAAAAAATAATCAATACGGATTGTTTTATGTTTTTAGGTACAGCCATTGCCTACATGAAATGAAAATAAACGGTTGATTGACACTGACAATATGATGCCTTTTTCACGTTTTTCAAATTTTATATGAATTTTTCCACATCCTTACGCAGCCTGTAACTTTAATGGATTAATATAGTACATCTTTGCATGGAGGATACAACAAAACACAATCTGCGATTTGTTTCGCCTTACTGGCTCAAAGTGTTCCATGGAAATAGCATTCAGAAACAATTGTAAAAAATATCCTGACTTTTCACAAAACTTCTCATTTGTCTGCTTGGCAATTTAGATGAAACTTTGAAGGAACTTATTTTTTCCATATACATTATGATGGTCATTTTTATTCTTGTAAAACCTAGGCCCAATACTATGTGGACTTTTCCCAGTATCCTTTAATTGTGTAAATAAAATACATTCAGAAATATTTTATATTTTACAAACATTACAAAAAACAATAATAATATATTTTTACATGTCAGTGTGATTAAAACTTTTTTAAGACACCTTAAATAGTTATGAGTAAAATTTGGTGGATTAATTTTTTTAAAGTTAAATATTTCATTATACGATAGGGCATGAGTTAGTTAAAAAATTTGTGACTGAAAGAAAATGGCAAGAATGGGAATAGCACTCTTCAGGTATCCAAATAACGGATCAAATAAAGCAGCTGCAAGATCAACCCTATGGATGTGCTATGATTTCTGTAAACATTATTTCATTGACAAATTTTTTGAGCACTCTTCAGGTATCCTAATAACGGATCAAATAAAGCTGCTGCAATATCACTCTATGGATGTGCTATGATTTCTGTAAACATTATTTCATTGACAAATTTCTTTGAGCACTCAAGTATCCTAATAACGGATCAAATAAAGCAGCTGCAAGATGAACTCTATGGATGTGCTATGATTTTTGTAAACATTATTTCATTGACAAATTTTTTTGGGCACTTTTCAGGTATCCTAATAACGGATCAAATAAAGCTGCTGCAATATCACTCTATGGATGTGCTATGACTTTTGAAAACATTATTTCATAGACAAATTTCCTTGAGCACTCAAGTATCCTAATAACGGATCAAATAAAGCAGCTGCAAAATCACTTCTATGGAAGTGCTATGATTTTTAAAAACATTATTAAATAGACAAATTTTTAGAGCATCCAGGTATCCTAATAAGGGTTAGAATAAAGCAGCTGCAAAATCACCACTATGAATGTACTATGATTTTTGAAAACATTATTTCATAGACAAATTTTTTGAGCATTCTTCAGGTATCCCAATAATGAATCAAATAAAGCAGTGGCAAAATCAGCACTATGGACGTACCATGACTTTTGAAAACATTATTTCAAAGACAAATTTTTTGAGCATTCTTCAGGTATCCTAATAATGGATCAAATAAAGCTGCTGCAATATCACTCTATGGATGTGCTATGACTTTTGAAAACATTATTTCATAGACAAATTTTTTTGAGCACTTTTCAGGTATCCTAATAACGGATCAAATAAAGCTGCTGCAATATCACTCTATGGATGTGCTATGACTTTTGAAAACATTATTTCATAGACAAATTTTTTGAGCATTCTTCAGGTATCCTAATAATGGATCAAATAAAGCTGCTGCAATATCACTCTATGGATGTGCTATGACTTTTGAAAACATTATTTCATTGACAATTTTTTTTGAGCACTTTTCAGGTATCCTAATAACGGATCAAATAAAGCTGCTGCAATATCACTCTATGGATGTGCTATGACTTTTGAAAACATTATTTCATAGACAAATTTCCTTGAGCACTCAAGTATCCTAATAACGGATCAAATAAAGCAGCTGCAAAATCACTTCTATGGAAGTGCTATGATTTTTAAAAACATTATTAAATAGACAAATTTTTAGAGCATCCAGGTATCCTAATAAGGGTTAGAATAAAGCAGCTGCAAAATCACCACTATGAATGTACTATGATTTTTGAAAACATTATTTGATAGGCAAATTTTTTGAGCATTCTTCAGGTATCCCAATAATGAATCAAATAAAGCAGTGGCAAAATCAGCTCTATGGACGTACCATGACTTTTGAAAACATTATTTCATAGACAAATTTTTTGAGCATTCTTCAGGTATCCTAATAATGGATCAAATAAAGAAGCTGCAATATCACCTCTATGGATGTGCTATGATTTTTGAAAACATTATTTCATAGACAAACTTTTGAGAATTGTTCAGGTATCCTAATAATGGATCAAATAAAGCAGCTGCAAAATCACCTCTATGGATTTACTATGATTTTTGAAAACATTATTTCATAGACAAATTTTTAGAGCATTCTTCAGGTATCCTAATAATGGATCAAATAAAGCAGCTGCAAAATCAACTCTATGGATGTACTATGATTTTTGAAAATATTATGATTTTTGAAAACATTATGATTAATTTGTGTAGCATTCTTCAGGTATCCTTATAACATATCAAATCAAGGAGCTGCAAAATCACCTCTATGGCATACTATGATTTTTGAAAACATTATTTCATAGACAAATGTTTTGACCATTCTTCAGGTATCCTAATAATTGATCAAATAAAGCAGCTGCAAAATCACCTCTATGGATGTACTATAATTTATGAAAACATTATTTCATAGACAAATTGTTTAAGCATTCTTCAGGTATCCTAACAATGGATCAAATAAAGCAGTGGCAAAATCACCTCTATGGATGTGCTAAGATTTTTGAAAACATTATTTCATAGACAAATTTTTTGAGCATTCTTCAGGTATCCTAACAATGGATCAAATAAAGATGTGCTATGATTTCCTGCAATAAACTCACTAATGCAAGTAATGGGAAAACCCGCACAAACCCGGCTTCCGCTATTGTTTTGTGAAATATATAAATGCTGTTGTAAGTTCCTAAGAGTTAATCTTTGCTAATAGCAGATGTTGTTACTGAAGATGTTGTAATACAACAAAACCTAGGTCGTGGTAAAGAAATTAATGAAAATAGAAGCAATACTACATCACGTAGTTTCATTTAATTGTGAACAATGAATTTCTACAAAATTAAGCCAAATATATTCAATAATCGTAAAAATATAAACTTTTGTTAATAGAAAAAATTGTGAGCCATCACGGGACACCTGGCAGATGTCAAACATTTAAATTTTTTAATATTTACATACTTTTATTTGAATGAATTGAAGACAAATATTCAAATAGTTGTTAACGATAAAGTATTAATTTTATTTTTACGAAATATTTTATCACAGAAATATTCTGTGATAAAATATTCCCTCTTGTCTGTCTATTGAAAATATATTTTTAATTTTATAATACTGTTAGCCAACAAGACACAAACCTGACCGAATTAAGTCTGAAAGAACTGACAAGACGCGAAGCTGGCCGAATAGCACATCGCGATGTGCCGTCTGAACATTTTAACTTCCATCTAAATGCATCATTGGATGTTTCACACCGAAACTCCTTTTTGAATTTTATAAATACCACATGTATAAAGGTAAATTATAATTTTTTTATATAATTTCAGACTAGAGCAAAACGATTATCAATTGTGCATTCAACCGTATCCGCATTTAAAGAGAAAGCTGGACGAGTTGGCAGCACTGCGGAAAAAACATACAAATATCTTAGAAGAAGAGTAATAACACAATGTTATTGATGCCACAAATGCCAATGTTGCCATTTTCCTTATCTGTTTTGTTTAAATTATTTACAATGACAAATGTGAATTTATTATTTTAATCTTAATAGAGAAAGAATATTTGTTCAGTCCAGTAAAATTGTACCCTTTTTTGCATGGATAATTCAATTCAATTTTTTTGACAGTATCGTTAAAGCCAGTTGACACGATTTGAGTGGTTATGCTAAATCCATCATCTTTCTGAAATTTTAAAGTTAAAGATCTCATTGACCATTATACTATGACAAAAATGATAATAGAGCATTCTATAATTTCCTTTCAGGATCATTATCGTAAAACCATCTCTGTTTACGAGTAATAGTGTATAATATTGCAAAACAGCAAAAAAGTATAAAAAATATAATGCTCTACAAGATTACTCCTCGCATTGTAACGTTTGATCAGTAGTTCGTAAGATAATTTTTAAAAAAATTTATAAACTTTAATGCAGTATAACTGGTAAATAGTAAGTTGTAGGACAATGCCTCTAAGAAATAAATGATTGACAACTTAATGCTTCAAAAAAATTATTTAATCATTTTTGTCATAGAAAACAATGATTTGTGAGGTAGCTTTAATAATTCCTAAAGAAATTGAATTAAGAAAGCCATGTACTATGAAATTACATTTTTTGACAATTATACTGGACTATACTTTCATCACCTATGCGATGTGCAACAATTTAATTATTGACATAAGTTAATTTATAACTAATAGGATTACTTTAAGTTTTATGTAAAAACCATTTGTGTTAACTTTTTAAATAATTGTCTTTATTCGTCAAATTCGACTTTCATTAGTGTTTTTAAAAAATTTTTCATATAAATATTATTACAAGTAATATGTAATTAAATATAATCCGATACAACTACAACTCTTACCGGACACAAATATGCCCCTTAACACCGGACAGTTTACAATTTGTTTTTTCCAGGGTAACTCAGCCAATAAGTGAACAGTTTTGTCTTTATTAATATAAATTATGAATATAAACATATGTTTATTGAATTTTCACTTCCCTTCTATTGTTTTAGGTAGTTCGTCTTATTGGATAGAGGTCAGAAAAAATTGCCTAAAGATAAACAGTGATTTATATAGAAATTACTTATTCTTTTAATAAAATGTTATTATATTAATATAAATGTAATTATGTACCAAATAACGTTTTTTTCATACAAAATATATTCCATGTAACTGCCGGCTTATTGTTACCAATGCCTGGCAGCGTGCCACATTTGCTATTTTCTTTAAATAACTAAGTAAATGTTTATTATTGAAGCATTGTATTGTTATTAAAGCACTGTAACTCAGTAGAGTTTTATTATAAACAAAAAAGCCAAAGAAAAAAGTGGAGATAAAGCCAAGGAAAAGGAACCATTAACCCTAATATCTAATATAGGAAAAACTATTTGGGTAGTGTGCTTAGAGGACCAGACAAAGACTGGATACAATGCTCAAGTTGCCAAGAGTGAGCTCATGAAGCATGTACAGACATTCCTGAATGTGGAGCTTTCTATATATGCGATCGATGCATGTTTTAATAATGTCCGGCGCTTGGGGTTCGTAGTTAGTTCGTCCGAGTACTAGGTGCCAATGGCAAAGATTGCATTTTTTCATACCAAAACTCATTTAAGATTCCTAAATATGTTTATGCAGAAGTTGTATTTTTGTTGTTTGATTCTGATTTTATAATTGATTTACTTAACTAATTCATGAATAAAATATTACATTTCTCGAAGTAGTTTTTATTTTATTTTCTGAAAACCTTAGGTGTCCGCCACTAGGGGCTTCCCCCTATAATAAGGATACTTATATAATAAAGGATTGATTTTAAAGCATGTTATATTAACCATTAACAATATGAATTTTGAAATAATTGGATATATTTTAGATATACCTAATTTTAATATAACATCTGTATTTTCCATGAATATTTTAGATAGATAACGTTCAGTAACTGGTTCTCGCTTCACTCGCATATCCTCTAAGCCTTGGTTAGGGTTTGTACTATATGGCTATAGGGTATAAGAAACCATTGTTCCAATTTGTTAAAAACATACCTATATATCTAGGACTTTCGATATATTATGCATATCTAGAGTCCCTCGTAAAGTACATACATGACAAATCTTACATTAGAATCTCTTTTTACTTGTGCAACATGCTTGTACCACTAGTCCCATCAAGTAAAGCATGATGCCATTTAAATTACATATAAACTTTGAGGCCTTTTGTACCCTGGCCTTTTGTACCCTGGCCTTTCGTACCCTATAAGGATCCTCTTAAAGGGTCTTTTGCAATTATGACAATTTTTCAATTGGGTTAACATATGTCTTTGTCTTCAGATTAAGAATAATGATTAACAATGTTTAACTGCAATAGATTCAGTAAAAATATTTGTATCTAATGAATTCAAACAAAAATAAAATTGTATTTTAAAATTCATGGCATTTAAAATCAACACAAATCGTCCCCCAATCAGAAAGCGTGACATCAAAATATACTACACAGATCATAATATACTAACACATGGACTTAATATATACAGAACTTCAAGTAACTGATAAGCAAGATATATCAATTTAATTATTGTGCGAGGCATCATAACATTTTGGGATTTACATTTCACGTGACTAATTGTTTTGTAGCAAAGTTTATATAACTGGAATAAAACATTTTGTTCAGTCACTCAGTCTGTCAACCATTCACATACATCTGACAATACACATTTTGATAAACAAAATTTGACCTTCACAGCGTATTTTTAAAATTTTTAACTTAATATTACAATACAATGAAAATAATTTCAGATCATAACACTCACCCCTAATCGAATAACAGAATTCACAATAGCGGCTGTCCAAGCAGCCTCCACTCTCAATAAATCCTGGCGTGTCTCCACGCTGAAGTAGCGTGGTCCCGCTGCACTGGGGCCTCCCGCGTTTGGGCCGCCCGACGATTGGACAAGAAAGCAGTGCTGTCGCCAGTCCACTGTTTCACTCTCTTTCACAATTCGAAACATTGTTTGATAAACCTTGAGGGTTTCAGGACATTTCGTCAGTGCCGTTACAGTTAGCTGTGAAATTAAAATAACTTGTATGCATATTGTATGCCGATATAAATTTAGAACATCACATAAAATTACAAAATCATTGGTAATAGTAACAGCGCCCGTGTGTTTTTTTTTCTTTTATTAATATTATTTAAATAGCAAATATTATTTTTCTCATATTTACGCATCCTAGGTAATTTAGTAAAAGTTTACATTATAACTAATAAGCAAGCAAAAATCAGTGAAGAACATAGACATCAACCACACTTTTGCTTGTAATATCTAATAAAAAAAGTTAAAAAGTTTAAAATTGCAGGAAGCAAAGAAAAAGAACAAGAATACTCATACAAGGCAGAGGTTGAGAACAGTTGCCGAGCTCACAAAACGGGAGTTTTTGTATAAAATTATTTATAAAAATTAAACAATTCGATAAATCATTGATTATCAATAAGCTTCTATTCTGACAGTTAACTAAACAATCTTCTTTCATGAAAATTCGAAGCTCGCAGTTAATCGATAATAAACACACACCCACAGGTGTGCAATTCAGCTTGCATATTCGATTAAAGCTTATGATAATATTGATCAAAAACAGATATAGGGCAGGTCCCGTGGAGTATTCTTATCTGTTAGACTAACCGGAGGAGAATCGAAGAGCATCACATCAGTTCCTTTCAGCATAAGAAACTTTGGCTGGTAGGTCTGCCAAGGTTGAGATGGTTGCATCACACCTTCATGGACCCAACCCATGTATTCTATCCTTTCACCCACTGGGAAGTTGCGGTTGAATAACTTCATCTGAAAGCAATGTCATTGAATTATATTTCAATATAAAACTGAGTGGGAGTCTTATTCAACCGGGAGCTCGCTTATTTTTTTATACACAAAAAAGGACAACTTTTTTAGGCCCATATCAGCAATGCATTTCACATTTGCAATTATCAGTGTTTTATATCAAAATTAGAAAAACGGAACACTTGTAGAATCATCTACCTGATGCAGTGATTTTTCTCAGAAACCCTTTGTCATAAAAAGTTCAAGTTTGACATAGTTGTAGGAAGTAGTAAACAAATTACAGACTTTAAGTACGTAAAGCTGAATCTATATTTTGATAAATAGTTTTGAGAAGTAAGAGAGAAATTTAAAAGTTTTTTTCAAGATAATTGTGTTAAGTCACTCTCAAATGAAAGTTCACAAATAATTTGTTCATTTAATATAGAAAAAATATTAAAATCATTTTTTATTTATAATCATTCATTATTTATCAAGTATTAATTAAAACGTTTTAATTACAATTTTAATATAACACGTAACACAGACTATACTCGTGCTACAATGCCTGTGTGAATTAATAGTTCATTTTTAAAATAAAAATAAGGCAACAGCTATTTGTATGTACTAGAATTTGTTCTGTTTGTTTTTATCATATTTTTGTATTTAAATTTAATATAAACTTGTTCACATATTTAGTTATATTCATTATTTTTATAACTTACCTGCAAGTTTGTCAATCCGACAATGTTATCAGATATAGACTTAAGCCAAGCAGACATTGCTGCAGGATCATTATCGCAATGCAGCACACCTGTAGTGAGCGGAGGGGCATCAGGGCGTGGACCAGTTCGCACTTCAAAAGCACCCGGCCGCAACTTATCAGTGCCCCACACATAACGCGTCACATATGACATCATTAGAGGCACTGTAAAATGAAAGTGTAAGAATTATTTGAAATACATATAATTATAATAAATAATTTTGTTGTGAAATTATTTTATTTTTAAATATTAGATACACTAACGAGATGAAGCAAATCTAAGAATAAAAGCCCAAAGTGTTCGCAAGATATCTCTCCTGGGCAGAGTCAGTTGGTAAAGCAAAATAACCATTAATGAAAATCTCTCAGAAACTGTCCAATTCTGTCCAATTCGAGGGCATTATGCCAGAATCGTGGACGAAGGATGAGCTGGTGCTGCTCTCGAAAAAGGACAATAAGACCTTGCCAAAGGATTATAGACCCATTGGAGGGTGACTTCCAGCCTACAAAATATTTATGCTATCCCAGATTATACCGAAGTCTGAGATTTATAATCAGATTTTATATCTAACATTTCTGGATTATGAAAATGCCTTCAATTGTCAACCTGCACTATGCCTTAATCTCTATAATTACACTATATTGACTACTGGTATATTAATGCATTTGTACAGTAACACCAACATGTCAATCCAATTACAGGACCAGAGAAAAACAAATACGCTACTGGATGACCTTGGTATAATACTAAGGAAAATAAGCAGACTCCATATCATACCTATACCAGTACGTGGGTGGCTTATCACTATTCCTTGGGACACTCAGTTAAGTTTAACTTGGAGAAAAAGAACAATTGGAGAAACCAACTTGGCTGGGCAGCTTTCGGGAAACTTAACCATATCTTGTCCAAAATATCCCAGTATTTAAGGATGAAAGTCTTCAGCTAACGATGACTTGTGGAAGTGAGACGTGGCCTTTTACTGTTGGCATTGTAAAAAGCCTCAAATTACTTAACGAACTGAAATGATGATACTCAAAGTTTCTCTGTAAAATATGATGCATAACAAGGAGATTCGTAGGAGAACTACGGTTACCGACGTATCTCGCAAGTATAGTGGCATTAGGCGAGGCTTACAGCATGCAGATCAGAAGAATGTTGAGAAAGAAAAGTTCTCAAATGTTACCCATTTACTGGAAGATGCAGAGAGAGAATAAATTACAAATAATTTTTTTGATTCAATTTTGTTTCGTCACTTTCAGTTACAAGATTTATAAAAGAGAATATAGTATACTTAAATATGTTAAAAAGCTCATTTTATTTGGTCAACAATCCTTAAAGGAATAAAAGGAGGTTTGATTTACTCAGTTATGGGATGGTTGTATTACATTCCATTAAAATGTTTCAATGGAATGTAATACAACCATCTCAGTTTTTCACTTATTTTTTTAACATTTACATATTATTATTTAGATATGATATTGAATGTTCAAATTTTTTTTTTATATTTTAGTACTTTTCTAAAAGGATATTTATTACGAGGGTAGCACTGAAAGCTATCAGATCTAGCCATTTACAATAAAGACAATAATAAATAAATTGAAATTTCAAAAACCTACTCTAACTCTTTATTTATTAATTGAGATACTTCGCTTGAATTGTATTTGTTTTATAAATTAGCAATTTAAAAATTATGTGTATCACCCCAAACGGAATTTAATACGAGTAAATTTTCATTCGATAATTTTTACGACTTTCCAAGATTAGTGGATTTGAAAATATTTTAATTTAAGTGTTACAAAAATATAATACCTTGCACTGAAATATGTAAAAAGAAGAATGAAGTGAAATAAATAAGAATAAATTAGTATTAAATATGTGTTGAGAATTTGTAACATAATCACGGAAGTCGAAATCAGCTTTGCTTTCATGATAAAAACAAAATACCTGTAACTACATCAACCCATTCCTTGGTTCTGGTTAGTGTAGAGGAATCAAAACAGTTGGAAGCCACCGAAGAAGGCCGACTGCCTGTGAAGGAACCAGCTGCGGACCCCGGTCGGCTTGTTGCTTCTTCCAAGAGATCAATTGCACCAGGGGCAATCTGTACATGTTCATGTTCTCATATTAGATGTGACAATAATTGAAGCTAAAAACGATCAGTAATCCTAGGGGTGTATCTATTATTATGGAATTAGACAAAACAAATATTATAATATTGTACATAAAGAGAGAAGAAACAAATTAGTTTTTCGAATAGCTGCAAGATAAAACTTCATTGATTGTTAACAAGATAAAATTTCATAGATTGTTAATAAGATAAAACTTCATTGATTGTTGACAAGATAAAACTTCATAGATTGTTAATAAGATAAAACTTCATTGATTGTTAACAAGATAAAACTTCATTGATTGATAACAAGATAAAACTTCATTGATTGTTAACAAGATAAAACTCCATTGATTGTTATGAAATTTTCTAATTTTAATGACTAGAGGCACAGGCTCAAATATTCTTAATTTCGCCACCACCATTTTAGAGTGATGAGAACAATGTTCAAAAACAGAAATACACACCTGCCAACCGCCATTAAGCTGATCTGTACTGGGTAGCTCCATATTTTTGTTGCTATCAACCTTTTTTGGATGTAATGAAGGGTGATCATCACCTGTACTGCTATCAGTGTCTGATGCGCCATCTGAGAAACATTGCAAATAGGAACCGTCAGAATTTGGCATAGACGCTTTTGTAATTGATAAGAAAATTTATTTTGTCCATTTATTATTATTATATATAATACCTTGTTTTTGCAAAAAGGGCGTCGCAGCTCTATAATGCTTCACAGTCAATACAACAATGTCACCGGCATTCCTCAATATATTGACAGCATCATCATGTGGACACGCAGTAATATATTCTCCATTTACTAAAAGTTCAAATAACACATAAAACATAATTTCATATTTCTAATAACGTGACTCAACGTGAATCTTTCTGAATCTTTCTTTGTAAAACACTATATATGCATACACGTAGCTATATCCTTTCTTGATATATAATGCTCCTACAGATATATTACAAACATTTTTATAAAACGTACATTATTACAAACATTATTGTAAGACCATATTAGTTCAGTATTTTTTCAGGTACTTTAAACTTTAAAACAAACAAATTAGATGTAAAGGCACAAGAGTCCTACAAAAGTACTTTTTGAGGAGACATTTTATTTTACAACCCTCGCCACTTAATGTATTATTTACTTTAACAGCTTAATAGCTGGCCTACCTTAGGTAATTTTCGAAACCTTGTGATACTATGTTTAAACAATATTTCATCACTGATGATAGCAGTGCATTGACCATAGAATTTGTGGGGCTACTATTCTGTGAGGTATATGACTGGATTCTAGCAGCCGACCCCATCCCACTTCAAGGTGTGATTGGCATTCAAGCTATTAATTGCGTACAAATCCAAACTTTTTTTGCAAATCAATTATATTGTCCACAATTGGACTAATTTCATATAATTGTGCCAATCATAAAAATTGTCCCTTTACTATCTTCAAGTGTCTTAATACTCAATCGGTTTTCGTTGTTTAAAACAATACTTAATTGAGTAGATATAGAGTAGATATACAATACTTAATTGGGAAGATTTTGTAACAATACTATTCATCATATTTACATTAAGAACAACTGTGATATTTTCCTTACCTTTTATGACAGCGTCGCCAACAAACAATTGATTCGTTTGATCGGCAGCTTGGTCCTTATAAATTTTAGATATCAATATAGGTAATTTATGTTCGGCTCCTCCTTTTATACTCAGTCCAAGACCTCCCACCTTCTGTCTCGTAATCTGTACCATCCTTTCCTGAAAGAAGTCACCTATTTTATAATATCAACCTCTAAAATTTAATTTTAAATTAATGTTGAATAATAAAATGTATAATTATATTGTCACTTTGTAATAATTTACTTATTCTAAAATATAAAAATGCTGTGTCATTTCTAACATTTTGTGAATAAACTCAATGAATTAATAATAAATTTGGTTGGTCCATATTAACTGATGCAATTCCAGAAAACTTACTCTTGCATGTGGTACATTCTTATCTTTATTATTGGTGACTTGGGTTTCGATGGTTGCCTCTCGTTGTACTGTAATATGTTCCATAGTAAGAACCAGCTTCGCTGGTCGTGGCCGACTTTTGCCATCACTTACTCTTATTAAACCTGTTCTTATCTATAATGAAAGTAAACAAGTGATAGGCCTTAATCAGTGTATTATCATTTACTTATCTAATAACGAAAACTTCCATTTTTAAATTCAAAACATTTTGGAACATTTTGGGTATTTTGGATAGCTTTCACCTACATAATACATTGTAACAAACCTAATATTTTTTAATAAACTTGAAATATAGCTATTTTGTATATTTTAATTAAGATATTTCCATTGGTTAAGTAATTTGCTTATACTATGTGAAATCACACAAATAAAGGATTTTTTTCCATAACAATAAATGGTAAGCGAGGATAAAATAAGTGGACATTTTATAACAAGACTTGTACAAAACATAAATGAATTTCTAAAACACTAATACAATAATATGTAAAATAATTTTGAAATAAGAATCTAATTGCTGCCAGTATAGCTTAAAAACTAAAACACAAATACAATAATATGTAAAATAATTTTGAAATGAAAATCTAATTGCTGCCAGTATAGCCCAAAAACTAAAACACAAATACAATAATATGTAAAATAATTTTGAAATAAGAATCTAATTGCTGCCAGTATAGCCTAAAAACTAAAACACAAATACAATAATATGTAAAATAATTTTGAAATGAAAATCTAATTTCTGCCAGTATAGCCTAGTATAGCAAAAATAAAAAGCTTAAATACATTACATTCACACATCCTTACTAAAAGAACAATAAAATTCTTCAAATAATACAATTCTGCGTACAATTAGATGTTTAAATTTATTCAAAAAATATGTCAATGACAAAGAAATGTTTCTTAATTTAAATAAAAAAAATATACTTCATATACACCAATATATTGTAAATAATGTACTTGCGTATTTTTCTATTATACAAATCATGAAATATATCTTATTCGTCAGAGAGTTGATGGTCTTATCAATATTGATGCTTCTTATCAGATGCGTGATGGTAATGACAGAGCGTTGATTTAAAATTTATTTCAGTGTATTAGCTGCATATTTTTATAGATACATAGAGATCTGTTCATTTTTTGAATAGTATGAGTAATTCAACAAATATAATTCAAATGTAATGACAAGAAATTAGTATTTGTTTTCCTGTAAAACTTGACTTTTAGCAAATGATTTCATAACCAAAAGCTTTGACAACTGTTTTGTATACAGCCAATAAATTGAAAAAATATTCAAACACTTTCAGTAGATACTTGAAAAAGGAAAAAAACGTTAAAATATAATTTTTCATTATAAAACAATAGCCTATTAAAAATATTGAAAACCATTTTAAAACAATTTTACACAATGAACAATGGGCTTATTGTACAAATTTAAAACAAGTTTTTGTTAATTATATTCTATTTATTATTTTATATTTATTTTTCCAGGACATCATTGAAATATATAGTATTAGACAAAGTTGAAAATTAAAATATTATCCACAGACTTTATAGATAGTATACTATTGACCAGAATTACGTTGAAATTAATTACCTTAGATTTATCTTCAGTTTTTTCTTCCACTGGAGTCATGATTTTCAACTTGCTATACTTCGTTTGTCATTATCAAAAAATAATGTCACGACAGGCACTTAAAGAAACGATCTACAACATTAAATAAGTTTTATTATGAACATATTCCACCCTGGGTCGTTGGTCTGCTGTTGAGCAACGTCAAAACCACATTACAATTAAACATATCTGGCACATAGTGCGATATTATAAAGCGACGACGTCTTGAAACAGTGAAAAAAACGGGTCACGCAGGCTAAAGTAAATCAATATAGCCATGAATGGATATCACGAAATAAAACTTACCGTATGAATATTATCACCGACAAATGAATACATCAACATAGTATTAATTTTAACTTCGTTTTAACTTATAATTTATAAAACAAAAACAACTTTATATTGTTTACGTTCTGTCAAATAACATTGTTTTTATTTCAAATGTATGGCCTAGCAGCAGTCATTATCTTGTCATATAAAGTGGTGCGTATAGAGATGCGCAGAGTCGATTTAAAAGCTCGATTATCATATTCATCGACTGTTTTAGAATTAAGTAATGCAAATATTTAAAATTCATAAATTTATTAAGCATTTACATAAATTATAATTAAGCCAAATGACGATGTAATTTTATTTAAAACTTAATATTCTATGTTCATTTAGCTAGATTTTAATATAAACAATTAAAAACAACAATTTAGAATGCAATAATGAATAGCATTATTTAAAATTCCTATCTATTTTAATCTCAAAAAGAAAGTTATAGAAGAAATAGTAAAAGAAAGTCATATAAAGTAAATGTTATTTTTCACATTTATAGAATTGTACAAATAGTGAATTTATAATATCATTTAAAAATATGTAAAAGAGATATTAGTATTGTTGTAATCTATAAATATCATCAAAAATTATGGTCGAATCTCTTTGTACATATATATATTTTTATGCCATATGAAAGTATCGACCAAAATTACATCTCGGAAATAATATACTAGCTTGCTACCAAACGATGTATATTAGAATGACTCCGACTCTTAAAATCTCAATACGCTTACGTAAGGTTCTGTTTGTCTCTTTAAATGCTCATAACGCATTAATAAATATGACCGCGAAATAGCGCCATGAGAAATCAAGCAAATTGGTAGATATGTATATTTGATGTAAGTAGTCAAGGCCCACTGACCTAGTGACTACACCAATATTTAAGTTTACACAATGAATATTTTTCTTCATTTCCGCAAGAGATGTTTTTTATTATTGCGTCGATTAGATAGTAACGTTAAAAACTGTTGTTATTTTACAACTGAGTATTTAGATATTATAGTAATGTCACAAAATATTCTTCACAAACCGCAAAAAAATGGAAATGAAAAAATTTTATTTAATTACATTTCATGTAAATAATTCAAGGCATTTTATTGAAAGTATTATTTAAGTTACACAGTTTTAGGTCTTTCCTTATAAAGGAATAAAAAATATGTATTTACTTTAAATACACTATTTGCTATAATAATATGATTGTTCCGATAGTTCAATAATATATCTAATATAGTTAATAATCACAATTAAATGAAACTACCTTGATGTAGTATTATTTCTACTTTCTTTAATTTCTTTACCACGACCTAGGTTTCGTTGTATTACAACATCTTCAGGTGGGATATTAGCAAAGATAGATAGCAAGCAAAGATAGATCTTTGCTAATATCCCACCTGAAGATGTTGTAATACAACGAAACCTAGGTCGTGGTAAAGAAATTAAAGAAAGTAGAAATAATACTACATCACGTAGTTTCATTTAATTGTGAATAATGAATTTCTACAAAATTAACGCCAAATATATTCAATAGTTAATAATATTTGAATTTAGAAATATTTTTATAAATAACTAGAGTACAAGTTACTTTGAAATTAATTATAACTTCCGTTCATCTGGCTGAAAAAAAATATTGACGAAATGGCATTCCCACATTACTCACACACATCTCTCGCTTAGTAAATCATATATAAACACCAATTCGCTACCCTAAGCTCAAACTAATTTATTATTTATAATATCTCGACCTATTTTCGTTGAGGCTTACGCGCCATGCTAACATGGAGTGCCTGTTATATGCGACTAATGACGCATGACGCAGAAAACGTAACATTTACGAGCGCGCATAGGTGTATCGTTTCGCGTAATTACAGCATGTTTATCACGCTCCAGGGCATTATTCGACGGTGGCAGGGTTAAGAAGCAATGTTTCAAGTTCGCATGGGACGAGTCGACCACAGTGAGTGCGACCCACTTCACACGTGTCGAGACGTGGCGTCGCACCGACCCGGTACATTCCATCACGCAATGCTGTTTGCCGATTGACGATGAGCCGCGACGGAGGTCGATTTTTTATTGGGTGTGATAATTAGGTATTGACACAAGAAAAGGTTAGACTCAGTTGTTATTTATGTCGCGGCACTTTCCTAGCTCCAAAGAAAAATTAACTAAAAAATCTTGGAAAGCATGGCAGGGAGATATCCGCCATACATAGAAAATGATCCCATAAATAATTTAACGAATTTAATACTCTACTGGTCGATACAATACCTACCTAAGAATTTCCAAAACAATCTAAAAATGATTAAAAAATCGCAGAAAGCATGACTGGGATATATTCACCACTCGTAGAAAGTTATCTCATAAATAATTTAACGAATTTAATACTCTACTGCTCGATACAATCTACCTACGAATTTTAAAAACAATCTAAAAAAATAATTAAAAAATCTGGAAAAGCATAGCTGGGATTTATTCACCACTCAATAGAAAGTGATCTCATAAATAATTTAACGAATTTAATACTCTACTGGTCGATACAATACCTACCTTCGAATTTCTGAAAACATGGCAGGGAGATATTCACCATATATAGAAAGTGACCTCATAAATATTTTAACGAATTCAATACTCTATTGGTCTATACAATACCTACCTACGAGTTTCCAAAACAGTCTAAAAAAAGTAATTAAAAAGTTTCGGAAAGCATGGCTGGGATTTATAAACCACTCATAGAAAGTTATCTCATACATAATTTAACGAATTTAATACTCTACTGATCGATATAATATTTACCTTCAAATTCCAAATCAATCTAAAAAAACAATTAAAACATTTCTGAAAACTTGGCAGGGAGATATCCACCATATATAGAAAGTGGTCTCAAAAATAATTTACCGAATTTAATACTCTATTGGTCGATACAATACCTACCTACGAGTTTCCAAAACAGTCTAAAAAAAATAATTAAAAAGTTTCGGAAAGCATGGCTGGGATTTATTCACCACTCATAGAAAGTCATCTCAAACATAATTTAACGAATTTAATACTCTACTGGTCGAAATAATACCTATCTTCAAATTCCAAATCAATCTAAAAAAACAATTAAAACATTTCTGAAAACTTGGCAGGGAGATATCCACCATATATAGAAAGTGATCTCAAAAATAATTTACCGAATTTTATACTCTATTGGTCGATACAATACCTACCTACGAGTTTCCAAAACAGTCTAAAAAAAAATAATTAAAAAGTTTCGGAAAGCATGGCTGGGATTTATTCACCACTCATAGAAAGTCATCTCAAACATAATTTAACGAATTTAATACTCTACTGGTCGAAATAATACCTACCTTCAAACTTCTAAATCAGTTTAAAATAAACTAATTAAACAATTTCTGAAAACATGGCAGGGAGATATCCACCATGTATAGAAAAATGATCTCATAAATAATTTAACGAATTTAATACTCTACTGGTCGATACAATACCTACCTACGAATTTACGAATCAGTTTAAAGAATCTAGATTGTAATTGCGATATTTATCTACATCTCCATCTTTATTACTATGAGGTTATTATTTATAATTTTGGTGCCTGTAATTTTATAAACGTCACAACCTTGTTTTCAAAAATGGATAATACTTTTAAGTACAAGAAGAACTTGCATAGAAAATGATCCCATAAATAATTTAACGAATTTAATACTCTACTGGTCGATACAATACCTACCTACGAATTTCCAAAACAATCAAAAAAAATATTTAAAAAATCCCAGAAAGCATGACTGGGATATATTCACCACTCGTAGAAAGTTATCTCATAATAATTTAACGAATTTAATACTCTACTGGTTGATACAATATCTACCTACGAATTTCGAAAACAATCTAAGAAAATAATTAAAAAATCTGGACGCAATTAGATACATATAAACATTGCAAGGTACATAATATTTCTATTAAACTATTTGGAAGTGTTAAGGTCAGTTTTCTCTTTTCAGTATTTCCTATTATAGAAATATATTTACATATATTTTTTATGTCGCAGGCATAAAAATAGCGTAAATTTCTCAATAATCATGAGTTTTAGAATAATATAAAATTATAATGGGAATTGTTATATGTTTCCGGGCAAACTTCTAGTAACGCTGTCTTATAATCATTTTTATTTCGGAAATTTTGGGGATAAAATGGTGGAGTGAACATGTTTTTTTGGAGTGGACAGTTTCAACAATGTTATATGTTTCCGGGCAAACTTCTAGTAACGCTGTTTTATAATAATTTTGATTTCGGAAATTTTGGAGATAAAATGGTGGAGTGAACATGTTTTTTTGGAGTGGGCAGTTTCAACAATGTTATATGTTTCCGGGCAAACTTCTAGTAACGCTGTTTTATAATAATTTTGATTTCGGAAATTTTGGAAATAAAATGGTGGAGTGAACATGTTTTTTTGGAGTGGGCAGTTTCAACAATGTTATATGTTTCCGGGCAAACTTCTAGTAACGCTGATTTATAATAATTTTGATTTCGGAAATTTTGGAGATAAAATGGTGGAGTGAACATGTTTTCTTGGAGTGGGCAGTTTCAACAATGTTATATGTTTCCGGGCAAACTTCTAGTAACTCTGTTTTATAATTATTTTGATTTCGGAAATTTTGAGTTAAAATGGTGGAGTGAACATGTTTTTTTGGAGTGGGCAGTTTCAACAATTTTTATGTTTCAGGGCAAACTTCTAGTTACTCTGTTTTATAATTATTTGGATTTCGGAAATTTTGGAGATAAAATGGTGGAGTGAGCATGTTTTTTGGAGTGGACAGTTTCAACAATATCTCTGGAACCAGTTTACTTAAAATTCTAAAAAAGGAATGCTTTTTCAGTTGATATACGACATGAAATAAAAAAACATTGATAATTTTGCCTCTTCTAAAATGTCCATTTAAATATGTTTGTGTGTTAACAATTGAAATATGAAAATTAATGTTTTTCTCTCTTCGCAAATACTTTCTGAAAAATGGCTGTGACAGATACACGGACGGATGCGTGAATGATCTTACAAAAGTTTCGTTTTTTTCCTTTTTGAGAAACATGCGGATTCGTAAATATAAGCCTTCAAACGAGGGACAGAAAATCGTTTAAGCAAGGAGCAGCTGGTACAACAGCTATGTGCATTTTAAAGATGTCTGATTAATAACCAAAAAATCACCATATATTGTTACTAAAAATTCTGTAAACAATATTTCGTTGAATCCACAGTTTGATACCGCCTCCGAGTAACACACGTTGGTCTGAAAATCGACTTTCATAGACTTTGAAATTTTAAATCTTTGGAGTTGTTTTTTGTCGGATTACTGTGCTTAAATACGCCACGCGGGTTAGTTTAGCATGTAAACGGATGACTTATAATTTTTTAAAAAAAAATTTATTGAGCTGATATGAAAATTCCTTTATCTATGGAACTGGAAGGAAAACGGTCATAATATTATAGAAGGTCATAATGCTAATTATTTATGATTTATTGACATACCCCGCATTAAGGTCACTACCGTGGATTCTTTTTTAATTTCGAAAAAATTTCAAATTAAGCCTAAGCCTATGAAAATCGCATCCCACCGTGCACCGTGCATCCCATCGTGCAACGGCGGTAATTGCAATCGCATGGTGTGTTAATTTTAATTTTTAATTTTGAAAATTATAATTGCGAAATGTGAGAAAAACAAAAAAATACTGATCTCATTTTCCTTTTCATTTCGTCAAATTAAAATCCGAACACTCAAACTCGAATTTAAGTACTTACACGACTACAAAATCTATGTATGAATTTCTTTTATCATTAATCAAGGTAAAGTAGTGACAATAATAACCACACCAAATAATCTTCATAAACTTTTTATCTGACATATACTCAAGATATTTGCTAATAATTAAGATCGCTTTTAGAAATTTCTGAGCACAAATGTCTTATGTATTCCTATTTGGCTCTTCCAACCATCATTCTTTACACACCATATCGGCTTATATTATCTGTCCGAACAATTTATACTTGTATGTGAACATATAAAAAAAGTAGAGTTCGTTAAAGTTGACAAGAAAACAATATAAAAAATTTACATTGCTAATCTTTTTCCTAATACTAATTTGACATGATAAAGTTGACAATAAAAGTGTAAATTGTTCTGGTGGATGAAGTAATAGATAACGTTTCAAAATCAGTCTGTCTGTAGCGTTTCAGCTCAGTGACTTTTGAAATACGTCAAAGGTATACTGAAATTAGATATCCATATGCTCTAATTAAAATCTTTTATTTGGATTACTTTGTTATCTGTTACGTCACTTTCGTTTGATAATATTTTCCCATTCAATTTTAAAATGTACGCCCAAAGATACCTAACTCGATGAAATACGCGAAAAAGAATGTACACGATGAACATGCGAAAAGATATTAAAATGTATGTAGAGATTTCTAAATGAAGCATATACTTCCAAAATTGCATGCACATAGGTCTGAAACTGTCAAAAATGTAATGCTGGGGCAGACAGACAGAGAGACGGACAGTCAGCGAAATTTAAAGGTTGGTGATTTCACCACAGAATCCTAAAACAAGTACAAAAGTAGCAATATAATTCGAAGTGTTTTAAGTACAGGTCAACAATATCTCAAATAATAAACAACACAGTAAGCTTCTCGATATTCGGAGCATAGCTATGGTTTTTGAAAATAACTTTGTTTATTCTAGTTATTGATTCAATAAGGGCTGAACCTTTCTCTTAAGAAATACCAATTCCAGCAACTGTCACAATATTATGTGACTCATCTAAATTTCTCAGATTTTGATAGCGTTTAGCAATGCTTAAAAACTAAATTTCAGGTAACCGCTTTATTTAATTATTATATTATAACCAAGTTTTATAGATTCAGCTATATAAGTTGGAATTTTTAGAAAGGCCACAAACGCCAGAAAAAAAAACAGTTGCACCTTTGAATGCTTTCATCGCATTACAATACGTTGTATGTAACTTTGTACCTAGTTTTAGATATCTTCATCATTTGATTCAAGTTTAATAATCTTAGCCTTGTCAAAGCATCTATTTGTGGAATCTATGAAATACTCCGATGGATTTAAAGAATATTTTTCATTGCCTTTTTTAGTGGCCATAGATAAATAAGAAGTTATTCAGTTACGAAGTCTATTATATTTTGAATTACATACTGGCTCAACGTAGAAAACACACTGACTACATATTCCTACCTAAGCTCTTGCACAATGTATATGATAGCTGTTCATTACTTTAAAATCATTCTCCTCAACAACAGTCGACGCATTTTTATCGTCCCTTTGTTTGCACTAATATAAGATTTTTTGCCTCAGTCAATAATAACTACTTCAGTCAATAGTGAATGAACTTCCTTCTTCTGAATTCCTTTCGATCATTGTTTTGTTCTAATTTTAATTGTGTTATTTGACTGCCTGTTTTATTGATTAATTCCGTTTTTTATTATTTATTTTATTTCATAGATTCATTACTCAAAATATACTTAATTTGAAATTATTTTTAGCCGACTACAGCAGAAGAAGGCTTACAAATTTTACAGGCTAAGGACACCTACTAAAGTGATTTCAACAAATAAGGTGTCCTTAGATTCGTCTTGATCCAGAGAATACATTATGGTATATAATGTTACATGAAATTCAGTGCTGTGTATGTATATATGTATTTGAGCATGCTTATTTCCTCGTACAGACTAAATTACTAAAGTGTTATTCAGGTTTAATCGAGAGAGTGTCCTAGGATATTACGTGACATGAAATTTATTGCTCTGAAATCGTTCACATATTTCCCACTCTTAGAAAAGTCAACGATTGTAACAGTAAAATAAAATAACTGAATTATTGAGAAAACATAAAAAATGTATAATTTAAAAGCCCTTGATATTTCCATTGAACCAAAAGCATATGGCCAAATGCCTTACCCTGAATGCACTGCTTAAGACCCTAATCGGACCGGTGAAATTGTATCAAGTATGGTAATTGGAATTGGCTTGCGAGTTATGCTCAGAAAAAATTAAATGTACAAAAGGGGCTGGTCAATGGAGCAATGGGTGTTATTAAGAGTATTGAACCACCTCTCAGATGGGACTAGCTTGCGGTCGAGGGATTACCCAATGCTTTCAACTTTAAATTCGATGATCGAACAATTCGTAATGATCCTTCATCATATCTCATTAGAATTGAGACTTCAAGCCTAGAATATCATAGGCTGAAATTGGGTGCAAAATCACTAGAATCATACTTCTGTCAATATTGTCATGGGGCGTTCCTGTACAAAAGGTTAAAGAAGGAAATACTCTTGAAAAAGCTGTAATAGATCTCGCTAAAACGGTTTTTGAAAAAAGCCTAGTTTACGTCACATTAATCCGAGTTAAAACTTTAGAAGCCTTCTTTACAAGTAAGTTGGCACCTTCCAAACTGTATTAAATACTCCCCATGACAATAATTCGATAAAAGAACTAGATCGGTTGCGCAATCATTCCAATTCATAATAAAAGCTGCCTACTAGAATCATAATTGAAATCAAAGCTCTGTGCTCTAATTCCATGAAGGCTCTAGATCGATTGCACAATAGATCTAAGTCATAGTAAAAATTTTAAATAAAAATAAAAGTTAAAAAACTAAAACTCGATTATGGAAAAAATTAACTGAAAACACGAAACAAGGAAATATTCCTCTCAATAATTGTTCTAGCCTGAATTTTTTTTATATTTAGTGAAATCTGGATTGTAAAAATATTTTTAATGAATTTCCTTTGAAAAATATAATATAGTCGATTCAATTCTTTGCGGTATAGCCGTGGTCGAATGCCGCGTTAATAATAAATATATAAAGGATACAGTATAGCGAAAAAACAAATTTACTCGCTTAGGCACATACATACATAGTCCCTGTGTATATATATATATATATATATATATATATATATATACACACACACACACACACTTATCCTGTAAACATACACAGCGGCATGCGACCACGGCTAAGTCATCTAAGTTATTACGGTACCCATATAGAATTTAATTGAATATATTATCTTTGTGAAAGGAAATTCATTAAACAATTTTTTACAACGCCTAAATTTAACAAAAAAATCAGGCTAAGACTATTATTGAGCGGAATATTTTCTTATTTCGTGTTTCTCACTTAGTTTTTTTCCGTAGTCGTGATTTAGTTTCTTAAACTTTTATTTTTATTTATAAATGGAGTTACCTAATTAACTATGCTGTACCCGCACTTTTATGTTATCGCAAGATAATTTTTTATTTTGTCTAGTTAAAATTGAAACATTCTGATTATGACATTACTGTTTGAGTGTCTGTGCCAAACATGTGTAATAAATAAATAGAAAGTTTATTTGTTCTACTCGTTCATAAAGTTACATTTTATTGAGTACCTATCCGCTTTATATGTTAATTAATTAAAAATCTAATGAATTTGATACAGAAGTTTTTACTTGCCTAAGAATACAGAGTTTATTGTTTACAGAAATCTAACGATTTTTCCGTCAGTCCGATGGAAAAATTGTTTGATTTCTTAAATAAGAAAAATATCCATTTTCCTCATTCTACTGTTCACACAAGGTTGATCATTGATATCAAGTGTTTTGAAGAGTTAAATTGAACTAAATATTGTTTTAAAAGAATTTAGATTCTTTATAATCTTATTGTAAGATCAATTATTTTCACAGATATCCAATGTGACGTTTGATCTTAATATAAAACCAATTTTTCCCCAAATATTCATTGTCTCATACCTTTTCGCTTTAACCCGTAATTTTTTTTATATAAACATCATCATTATTTTTAGATGCTCAACCAACTAAACTTCAAGTATCTTTACAATGTTTCATCACAATGCTCAGACTCAGACTGAAATATATAGAATTTTACAACATTGCTAATTTATTTTTTAATACTAATGAAACATGATAAACTAGACACCAAATAATCTAGTACGTTTTTAACTGTATAATATTACGTTAACGAATTAACAGAGAAATGGTACCGATAGAAAATTCGACTTAAACTACATACTTTTTGTGATGCTGGATATCAATCATGATTAACCGTGCTTTTTGTCAGTAAGGGTACCCACATGCCCAATTTACATCAAAGATTGCCAATTTATTTCTTAATACTAATAAAACATAATAAACTAGACACCTAACAATCTAGTACATTTTTATCTGTATAATATTACGTTGACGAATTAACAGTGAAATGGTACCGATAGAAAATTCGACTTAAACTAGATACTTTTCGTGATGCTGGATATCAATCATGATTAACCGTGCTTTTTGTCAATAAGGGTACCCACACGCCCAATTTATATCAAATATTCCTAATTTATTTCTTAATACTAATAAAACATAATAGATACCAAATAATCTAGTACGTTTTTATCTGTATAATATTACCTTGAAAAATTGACAGTGAAATGGTACCGATAGAAAATTCGACTTAAACTAGATACTTTTCGTGATGCTGGATATCAATCATGATTAACCGTGCTTTTTGTCAGTAAGAGTACCCACATGCCCAATTTATATCAAATATTCCTAATTTATTTCTTAATACTAATAAAACATAATAGATACCAAATAATCTAGTACGTTTTTATCTGTATAATATTACCTTGAAAAATTGACAGTGAAATGGTACCGATAGAAAATTCGACTTAAACTAGATACTTTTCGTGATGCTGGATATCAATCATGATTAACCGTGCTTTTTGTCAATAAGGGTACCCACACGCCCAATTTATATCAAATATTCCTAATTTATTTCTTAATACTAATAAAACATAATAGATACCAAATAATCTAGTACGTTTTTATCTGTATAATATTACCTTGAAAAATTGACAGTGAAATGGTACCGATAGAAAATTCGACTTAAACTAGATACTTTTCGTGATGCTGGATATCAATCATGATTAACCGTGCTTTTTGTCAGTAAGAGTACCCACATGCCCAATTTATATCAAATATTCCTAATTTATTTCTTAATACTAATAAAACATAATAGATACCAAATAATCTAGTACGTTTTTATCTGTATAATATTACCTTGAAAAATTGACAGTGAAATGGTACCGATAGAAAATTCGACTTAAACTAGATACTTTTCGTGATGCTGGATATCAATCATGATTAACCGTGCTTTTTGTCAATAAGGGTACCCACACGCCCAATTTATATCAAATATTCCTAATTTATTTCTTAATACTAATAAAACATAATAGATACCAAATAATCTAGTACGTTTTTATCTGTATAATATTACCTTGAAAAATTGACAGTGAAATGGTACCGATAGAAAATTCGACTTAAACTAGATACTTTTCGTGATGCTGGATATCAATCATGATTAACCGTGCTTTTTGTCAGTAAGAGTACCCACATGCCCAATTTATATCAAATATTCCTAATTTATTTCTTAATACTAATAAAACATAATAGATACCAAATAATCTAGTACGTTTTTATCTGTATAATATTACCTTGAAAAATTGACAGTGAAATGGTACCGATAGAAAATTCGACTTAAACTAGATACTTTTCGTGATGCTGGATATCAATCATGATTAACCGTGCTTTTTGTCAATAAGGGTACCCACACGCCCAATTTATATCAAATATTCCTAATTTATTTCTTAATACTAATAAAACATAATAGATACCAAATAATCTAGTACGTTTTTATCTGTATAATATTACCTTGAAAAATTGACAGTGAAATGGTACCGATAGAAAATTCGACTTAAACTAGATACTTTTCGTGATGCTGGATATCAATCATGATTAACCGTGCTTTTTGTCAGTAAGAGTACCCACATGCCCAATTTATATCAAATATTCCTAATTTATTTCTTAATACTAATAAAACATAATAGATACCAAATAATCTAGTACGTTTTTATCTGTATAATATTACCTTGAAAAATTGACAGTGAAATGGTACCGATAGAAAATTCGACTTAAACTAGATACTTTTCGTGATGCTGGATATCAATCATGATTAACCGTGCTTTTTGTCAGTAAGAGTACCCACATGCCCAATTTATATCAAATATTCCTAATTTATTTCTTAATACTAATAAAACATAATAGATACCAAATAATCTAGTACGTTTTTATCTGTATAATATTACCTTGAAAAATTGACAGTGAAATGGTACCGATAGAAAATTCGACTTAAACTAGATACTTTTCGTGATGCTGGATATCAATCATGATTAACCGTGCTTTTTGTCAATAAGGGTACCCACACGCCCAATTTATATCAAATATTCCTAATTTATTTCTTAATACTAATAAAACATAATAGATACCAAATAATCTAGTACGTTTTTATCTGTATAATATTACCTTGAAAAATTGACAGTGAAATGGTACCGATAGAAAATTCGACTTAAACTAGATACTTTTCGTGATGCTGGATATCAATCATGATTAACCGTGCTTTTTGTCAGTAAGAGTACCCACATGCCCAATTTATATCAAATATTCCTAATTTATTTCTTAATACTAATAAAATATAATAGATACCAAATAATCTAGTACGTTTTTATCTGTATAATATTACCTTGAAAAATTGACAGTGAAATGGTACCGATAGAAAATTCGACTTAAACTAGATACTTTTCGTGATGCTGGATATCAATCATGATTAACCGTGCTTTTTGTCAATAAGGGTACCCACACGCCCAATTTATATCAAATATTCCTAATTTATTTCTTAATACTAATAAAACATAATAGATACCAAATAATCTAGTACGTTTTTATCTGTATAATATTACCTTGAAAAATTGACAGTGAAATGGTACCGATAGAAAATTCGACTTAAACTAGATACTTTTCGTGATGCTGGATATCAATCATGATTAACCGTGCTTTTTGTCAGTAAGAGTACCCACATGCCCAATTTATATCAAATATTCCTAATTTATTTCTTAATACTAATAAAACATAATAGATACCAAATAATCTAGTACGTTTTTATCTGTATAATATTACCTTGAAAAATTGACAGTGAAATGGTACCGATAGAAAATTCGACTTAAACTAGATACTTTTCGTGATGCTGGATATCAATCATGATTAACCGTGCTTTTTGTCAGTAAGAGTACCCACATGCCCAATTTATATCAAATATTCCTAATTTATTTCTTAATACTAATAAAACATAATAGATACCAAATAATCTAGTACGTTTTTATCTGTATAATATTACCTTGAAAAATTGACAGTGAAATGGTACCGATAGAAAATTCGACTTAAACTAGATACTTTTCGTGATGCTGGATATCAATCATGATTAACCGTGCTTTTTGTCAGTAAGGGTACCCACATGCCCAATTTACATCAAAGATTGCTAATTTATTTCTTAATACTAATAAAACATAATAGACACCAAATAATCTAGTACGTTTTTATCTGTATAATATTACGTTGACGAATTAACAGTGAAATGGTACCGATAGAAAATTCGACTTAAACTAGATACTTTTCGTGATGCTGGATATCAATCATGATTAACCGTGCTTTTTGTCAGTAAGGGTACCCACATGCCCAATTTACATCAAAGATTGCTAATTTATTTCTTAATACTAATAAAACATAATAGACACCAAATAATCTAGTACGTTTTTATCTGTATAATATTACGTTGACGAATTAACAGTGAAATGGTACCGATAGAAAATTCGACTTAAACTAGATACTTTTCGTGATGCTGGATATCAATCATGATTAACCGTGCTTTTTGTCAGTAAGAGTACCCACATGCCCAATTTACATCAAAGATTGCTAATTTATTTCTTAATACTAATAAAACATAATAGACACCAAATAATCTAGTACGTTTTTATCTGTATAATATTACGTTGACGAATTAACAGTGAAATGGTACCGATAGAAAATTCGACTTAAACTAGATACTTTTCGTGATGCTGGATATCAATCATGATTAACCGTGCTTTTTGTCAGTAAGGGTACCCACATGCCCAATTTACATCAAAGATTGCTAATTTATTTCTTAATACTAATAAAACATAATAGACACCAAATAATCTAGTACGTTTTTATCTGGATAATATTACGTTGACGAATTAACAGTGAAATGGTACCGATAGAAAATTCGACTTAAACTAGATACTTTTCGTGATGCTGGATATCAATCATGATTAACCGTGCTTTTTGTCAGTAAGGGTACCCACATGCCCAATTTACATCAAAGATTGCTAATTTATTTCTTAATACTAATAAAACATAATAGACACCAAATAATCTAGTACGTTTTTATCTGTATAATAATACGTTGACGAATTAACAGTGAAATGGTACCGATAGAAAATTCGACTTAAACTAGATACTTTTCGTGATGCTGGATATCAATCATGATTAACCGTGCTTTTTGTCAGTAAGAGTACCCACACGCCCAATTTACATCAATCTTCACGTCGACCCGGTCACGATATGATTAATGGTTATATAATTACACGACGCGACACTTACGCGACCCGAGAACCCTGGCACATTAGGCCGTGACACATCGTGTGCCCGCTCAATTACCATAAACACCGCTTATTTCGCTTCTGAATTCTCGACAATTACGCATGAAGAAAACGTTATTTTGTCTACAGAGTTCCGTTTGATAAATCTGTCTCGTAATTCAGCAGTGTAGTTAAAGTATAGTTTAAATAATATGACCAAATGAAACATTTTTGACTACAAAATTTTCGCTCCAGTAGCTAAGATTTTGCTCTATATTCTAATGGTAGGCTGCTTTTTCTCATAAATTTCTGATAAATTTTAAGAGACATTGGAAAAAATCTCTAATATCTCAATTTAAATCTGAACATGGCAACATGACCAACATGTTCGCATTGAAATTTCTGCACTATAACTTATATCGATAAAAAGAGCTGTTGTTTTATATTAAAACTATTGTCTGACCACGACAGTAAGCATGGTTACAGTGGGTGCATATTTTAAAAATACGGTGGAATTTTGCACAAAACGCCCCTTCCTATCATGTAGCGCAAAGTGTCCTTTAAAAGCATGTACACATATCCGTCATGCACGACCAGCAGAGAGAGAGACGCTGCTATAAGAAAAAAACGATAAGGATAGAATGAACAGCATGTCTATCTTATTTTCTCATATAGCTGCATCTCTCTTCACTTAAGATAGATGGTGTAAAAAGCGCTTAAGAATATTGACGAATACTTATTTTTTAAATTCTGAATGATATCGGTACGGTTCATACTTTTTCCCTCTCATATTGTAGAAATGATTAATATTACAGAGTGAAATCATATTAAACTATTAGTTCATTATCCTTCAGTACTATTCTAAATTTAAAGACCTATTAGTGACAAAAAATTATTTCAATGAGTAGTCATTTCCGAGAAAGAATGCAGAGCTAGAGCTAAAACAGAGGAAATACACAAGCTCCGTAAAGAGGATTTCCGTTTTCGAGTTCTAAAAATTACATTTTAATACCCAAATCCCGAAATTCGAATAAGTCCCATTCATAGGACGGCACTTCCACAAAACAGAGAGGCATTTCTATATCCCGGATATGATTTAAACCAGTTTGGCATGTTAATTCAAGAACTGGTCGTAAAAAGTGTTATTGTTGAAATGTTGATGTATTTAATGAAATAGAAAGTGTACGTATTATTATTTTACTTATTGTGTAGAACGTTTTGTCATCTTATATATAAAGTAAATTTTATTACGACTATTATTTTTATAAGTGTCCGTTATGAAATATTCGTTTAACATATTTATTTAAGACGGTTTTGTTTACCGAATAACGTCATGCACTCCCATAGTAATCATGTTTTTATTTTGGCACTTTTCACTTGGTCTTGATGTTCAGACGCCAAAACGCGTGATCTTGATCACACTGTAAATAAAAATAGTTTATTTAAAACTGGTGAAACGAATAATTAAAAAAAAAAGCTAAATAAATCCGTGTAGAAAAACTGAATAAGTTTCAATTCTTATTTACGTCAGTGCATCATCACTTTTTAATTGTCAAGGAAATTATTACGCACAATCCGTTTATGAATTGAATGTGCGATGTAATTTTCATCGATTTTCTTCATTTTTCAACATAGCCTTTATTTTATTTCCTACATAAATTGCGATCAGGAATATGGTTGCTTTCTTTTTTTTTTAATTGATTTGTTCTATTTGCAGCAAATAAATGTACTTTTTATACTCTTTAATATGATACTTTGCGCAACATAATTGGGTGAATGTAATATTTTGTTTTAGTTTTTAAACTGTGGGATTTAATGGCCACAATATCGCTTTTCTTTGTGATGTTATACTCTTTGACATTCGGCATAGCATAAGGATTACATCAATTCGCCATTTCTCAACATCTGTTCTGCTATTCGGTTTTTACGAAAAAAACAAAGAAACTCGCGCGCAAACACGTATATGTATTACATGAATCGTAAACATACGGTTCTTTTTGCGAAGTCGTAAAATAAATATGGCCAAACGTGTTTTAGAAATCAACTATAAGTATCACACAATTAATCTCTTCACAGGAATTTGTTAAAACATAGACATTATATTTCTTTTGTAATTTGCTTCTTACATAAAATGCCTAGGATGGTCCTTGTTGTCTACTGCAAAGGATCATGATGAACGTCTGTCATAGTTGTCAATGGCCCACTGTCATATATATATATATATTCTGTTTCTATGTGAAATTATACACTATTCCATAAAAATAAAATCCTTTTAATAAAAATGTTAAAATGTGTATAAATTTGTATCCAAATCAATAAGAAAATAATAAAATATCTATTATATACTTGAAATTTAGGTCACAGTTATTATGCGCAATATATAATAACTGTGACCACATAATAACATTTACTTCAAATGTTTATTAAAAAAAAACTTTTACATAGGAAAATCAAAGATAAAAATCTCAAAGACCTAAAGATGTAAAATCAAAAAAATGTTCTCACATACCTAAACACAGGAAAGACTTAAAAGCGCGCAAAATTGTAAACAAACCAAATTGAAATATATTAAGTTGGCTGGTAAGTTTTTTTTCAACTTCGGGACTTTTCTAGAAAGATCTCGAAACTTCTAGAAGGTTTTATTGTAGGATATAAATAGTCCAAAGTGCGTCAGTTGTCAACAGTCAGCGTCGAAGGTTTACACAAAAGATAATCGATTTAAATCGATATGAAATACGCATTAGATTACTTGAAGAATTTCGTCTGGGTCACGATGTAAAGAGTGCCACAAATAATATGTGTCATGGGATGGGCGAGTGCACGGTATCTTACGCGATGGTAAAGATTTGGTTCAGAAAGTTGAGGAATGAGGACTACGATCTTGGTGACGAACCCCATACCGGACGACCTGTTGAATAGGACGTTCAACGATTACGACGCCTAATTGAAGAGAATCCTCAACTGACGACTCGTCAATAGGCAAATGAGAATAAAAGTTTAAAAATACGGTGTGTGAATACTCCACGAGTTGTCATCATATCATCTTCAGTGCAGAGTTGATACTTATCAACGGTTATTGACATTGAAACGTAACTTCGACTGGCTGAATCAGTTAGTAACTAGCGATGAGAAGTGAGCTAGCGATGAGGTTACATACGTTAACCATACACGTAAACGTCAATGGCTAGATGTCGGAAAAACAAGAGTTTCAGTATCCAAACCTGAAATAAAAGCCAAAAAGGTGATGCTCAACTGCTGATGTTATATAAAGGGATGCGGATATTTACTGTTAAAAAATGGATTGATTAGCTAACAAATTAACTAGTCATTAGGATCGAGTTTATTTTCTATGCGATGACGCCAGATCACATGTTGCAAAACACGTGATAAATTAGAGGAGCTCGGCTGGGTTCTATTCATTCATCCGCCATATTCGCCGGCCATTGCGCCCTCTGATTACCATTTATTCAGGGCTTTAAATACCATTTACGTGAAAAAAAAATCGACGTTATAGAAGATCCCCAAAACGACCTCGCACAGTTTTTCGAGCCAAAGTCACTGAAATTTTATAAGAAAGGCATATTGTCAGTACCAACTAGATGGCGACAAGTAGTAGATAATAATAGTGCATACTTAAATTAAATTTAATGTAAAATATAAATGTTTTAATAAAAACACTCTGACAAACAAAATACTTACTACTGATCTGGAAAATTACAATAGTTAGATATAGTTACTAAAATCCCGATGAATACAATGACATTATCATTTAAACACTGAATAAGCGATTGCTACTTTCTTAAATCGAAAAGTTGAATAAATAACAATAATGTGGACGTAACAAACAAGTTGTGTGGTTTTAGGAAACCACGATGAAAGTGAAACTTTTTTTCAGATTGTAGGCATTTAATTGAGAATTTTTCGAAAGCTACTTGATTTAGGATTTTAAAAGTAATATTAACTTAAGACGTGAAAAAGGAAATGATAATAGTAGACAAGATATATAACTATGAATGTTTATTTTACTCTGCGTACTAAAGTACAGAATACATAAATAAATACAATGTTCGGTATGATATATATATATATATATATATACATATTAAAAACGTAGATCAATATTTATATAAATCATTGAATTATTTTAAATTTCGATTATTTGATCACTAACTTCATCTTCGCTTTGAGTCTCACAGTTTATAAATGTAAATAATATTTTGTGGTAACTAAAATAAGTAAACATTGACATGCATTCTATTTTTTCAATGTGTCTGGTAAAAACTGCATCGATCGTAGTACCATACCAACGCTGCACAGCTGATGAGAGCTATAGGTACCGCCATATTGGTTTCTTTACCCCCACTCCGCGGCCGACTGTAATGCGACATGCGATAGGTAAACGAAATATTCTGAGGCGATACAATAAAAGTTTCACTTTAAAAAATTACCTGCCAACTAACTAAACATATAATAATATTTCTTAAAATGCGAATAGTGAAATATCACGACAAGTATTAATGGAAATTATATTTGCAATATGTAAAAGAAAGAAGTACCCTTTCGCATCATGAAATCTTAACAAGCTTTATAAAACAAAAAATGTTACCAATTCCAACAGTCAATGGATTATTAACAAAAGAAATCTTCAATTTGAAAAGAAAAAAATGCTTAGTTACATACGAACAATTTAGTAGGAATAAACTCTACTCAGTTATGCCTAAAACGGAAGCCATTGAATATTAACGTCATATCCAATCCACGCCCCTTAACCTTTTGCGTCCGGCCCGGTCTGTGAAGCCCGATTTGATAATTGAATTAATTCTAAAATAAAAAGCATGTATTAAAACTTTTCATATTTAATGACCTTTTTTACAATATTGCCGTGAATATAAATTTACACTTAATACCACCTCCGACGAAGTTTATTTTTAAATTATTGCGAATAGTCCCTTATCTCTCACAACTGGCCAATGAAGCCCTTTATCAAAATGCTTTCAGTTTTTTTGCTAAGGTAAACTGAAATTTCTTCTAAAATTGTATTGTTTCAAGTAACAATGATTCCAAGTTGCATTATTTTACTGCATTTTACTATATTATTTTAGTATATTTCAGCTAATTCTTTATTAATATTTCTTACCGGTCAACGGGTGTCGAACTTTATTATAAAATCGAGAGGTAGATAAGCACTTTGAGCAAAAAAATAACGTAAGTATTCAAGTGTAACGGTAAATTAGAAATATTAAAACAAAAGAAAAAGACGACCACAAAGTTAAAGCAGTGATGACAAATTCTTAGGAGGCAGATAAGACAAACATGTTAATTTAAAGGAATATATGACGAAAAGAATTGATTTCGCCATAAAAGGACGACAACGAGAAGGTAGTTACTCTATAAAGACCCACCTTAACGGTAAATTAGAAATATTAAAACAATCTTTGGTAAACGAATCTTTGGTAAACGAATCTTTGGTAAACGGTCTCTGACTAGTCAGAGTCGTAAACAATGTTGATGCCAATTTTTCACGATCTCTTTCTGGTAAAAATGAACCATCGTTTGATAATTTTATATTGGTAATTTGGTGTAATGTTATATACATTACACCAAATTACCAATATAAAATTATCAAATGTATATATAAGTTTCTGGGGGTTATTACGATAATTCCTTATATAATAGATTATAGAGATCCACACAGCGGTTTACATAATTCAAAAATTGAACCTTCAATTTATTATAGCAAACAGAAAAGTGCAATGTATAAATTAGAAAACATTTTTTTTCAAAAACCACTAAAAATTTCTGTACAAACTTATTAAGAGTACACTTTTTATGACCACTTATATTACTTAATTGGTTAAAAGCAATACTTTTGTTCAGCATTGACCGTGATCTGCAAGAATGTATCATGTATTAAAACTAGTTAACCGACCCAAAATGATGTAGGATTGTCCAGAAAAGCCAATTCGATTATTAAAAACCTTCGAGAACATTCAACGGTTGAGTATCTAAATATAAGGAGGACGCGGCGTTATTCAGCGTCATTTATTGTTTGATTATTGACAAGTCGATAAAAAATGGATGATACTAAAATATCGAGAAGATATGGATGATACTAAAACACATGTGCGTCACTGCTTGCTTTATAAGTTTCAATCTGGTCATTTTGCAGCAGAAGCCACGCGCAGCATATGTAAGAGATGGTGTTTTTGAAGATAATGCAAAACAATTTTTCTGGCGATTCCGCTACTCCGAAATTGGTGAAACAAATAGCAATGTTTTTAATTTTCAGTTGGGAAATTTTTATCCCTTAACGCTCATGCGCAGGGCCCTCCCCGGGGCGGATAACTTGGACATTTATCCAAGACAGCAAATAAAAAGGCATTTTGACTGTAAATATGACAAAGTCTTGACAAGTTAAATACCCGATTAATCGAAATTCAGGCTTGTCGATTTTTTTCTTTGGTTCAATTATTAGGTAATTTAATCGTACGTTTCATCGTCATAGTTTTAATCTAAACCCAAAAAAAAATGTTTATAGTACTTCTGAAAACAAAACAACAATAACAAAGTGAATTAAATATCAAAAAATGACAAATCGTGTACCGCAGAGAACACCACACAGAGTGCCGCAAGAATTTCTTGAAACAAATATAGGAAGGACTATCATGCATTGACTTGTTTATTATCTCTAATTATAAAAGTGAGGTTTCGTTACGCAAATCCACATGAAGTGACCAAATCATATCTTAAAAGACTAATTGAAGAAGGTCCCAGACTTTCAACGTGAATTTTAGCTACTCCACATCAATGCCCTTTCAATATACTATAGAGAAAATTGCACAAATTAGGCAAAATCTACTAATACAGTGTTGACATACACGTGAGTCAAGTCAGGATCAATCTAATATATGTACGTAACTTTTATCTTTTAGGAGTACTTTCGAATGATTGAACTACCTTATGACTGAGAATGAACAGTGGGTTGCGTCCATGAATTATATCCATAAACGCCATTGGTAGCCGTATAAAAAGAAAATGTTTGATGTTTATTGGGATATACATAGAATTATATAATGATATAATTATTACCGCAATAGTATAATGCCATCATCTTCAATATTTGGAACTTGAACTCCGTCGAAGATGTCCACAATACGACAAAGCTTCCTTCGAAGATGTTTGCATGATAATGGCCGCCCATTGCAATGTCCAAACGTTGCATGAATTTCTTAATTAATATTGGTGGAGCTAGGATGGCAAAAGATTCCACATCCACCTAACCCACCAAACTAGGTGTTGTCCGACTTCTGTGCGTTTAGATCACGTGAAGAAAAGTTTGATGAAGAGAATCATCTCCGAGGGTTCAATGACAAATTTTTCAATTCAAAACTTGTCAGTTTCTATTTTGATGCTGTTCATTCTTTGACAAATAGATGTAACCCAAAAAATATGGTGAATATTCCATTTATGGTTAGTTACAATGAATTGAAATGTATTTTTTTCTTTCGAATTGATTAGCCAACCCAATTTTTAGAATAGAAATTACGGATAAGTAGAAACGGGAATTCTTGGCAGACTGATACATGATTATAATAGATCCTTAACTAATAGTCTTTTAACTTTTAACTCAGATCCTTAACTAAATATCTTTTAACTTTTATCCCTTAAACTTGGCAAACCGATATATGATTATAATAGATACTTAACATAGGTCTTTTAACTTTTATCACAGAAACTTAACTAAATATCTTTTGACTTTTATTACAGATACTTAACTATATATATTTGAATTTTTATCCCCTAAACTTGGTAGACCGATATATGATTATAATAGATCCTTAACAAAGGTCTTTTAACTTTTATCACAGACCCTTAACTAAATATCTTTTAACTTTTCTTTTAATTTTATATTATGTCTCCTTAATTCCAATTTCATTAGACCCGTTCATTTTCACAATCAATTGTATAAGTTTTCTAAGCAACACAAAATATTTGAACTCGCATTACTTTGGTAAACAAAAGAAAGCAAAAATGTTTTACTGTATGACTTAATTCACAATTAAATGAAACTACGTGATGTAGTATTATTAACTTAAAGAAAGTAGAAATAATACTACATCACATAGTTTCATTTAATTATGAATAACGAATTTCTACAACATTAACGCCAAATATATTCAATATTCAATGTACGACTTAACGCAACAAAAAGTTATCTGAATAATTATTTGTACAGAATATTTTTCGCAATGGCATTTATATTTGCTGTATCTGCAGGGTCAAGATCAATAACCGAACGGACCAGCAGCACCGGTCCGAAGCGGATATGAACATTTTAAATGTTTGTACTTCATTAATTACTGCATTATATTTATGGCAGTGATAAAACCGATCACAAGGCACGAGACTTGGTTTATGATACGAAGTGTAAATGGAAACTATGTGTCACATCATATCACTATTATTATTACAACGGGACTTGGCAAGTATAAAATTATATAAATAAAATAAATACGTGTCTGCTAAATTTCCTTTATGAGTATTTGTAGAGGTAGAGATATCTTTCCTATTCAACATGGTCCAGTCATAGAGAGATTATGACAAATAGTCTGCTTTTATTGCGACAATAGCCTTCCTATCATAATCGTATCATCAGCTTTCCCAACATTTATTATTATATCAGTTCTCAAACAAAATCAAAGCGTTTGTAAACGCTGATTTAAATGTTGATTGATCTTTTTAATATAATCGATTTTGGTGCAGTTTTTGTGTATAAGCTAAATGGGTCATATTTCATCGACTGCAAAACTTATTATTCATTATTTTATATAAAACACTTATGTACAAGGGATAATTTAAAAATAATAGCAAACGGTTATTTGTAATTCATCGAAATGCCACAAATTCTATAAATAGCCCACAACTAACATGTACAACGAGAATGAGAGTTGAATATAAATGTCTGCAAAGATAAACGTCGTACGCAAACGTGTTCAGTTATCTCTCAATAAGTTAGAACCATGATGCCTAGCAGACTTAGATTTTCGGTCTAACTTCACAATTTCTGAGTTTAGATGCCGACACAAATAGATGGAAATACGAGATAAGCGTACACGAAAGTTTGTTGGTAGGCGCTTAATGTAAAATCTGCAAAACAGATTTAGTTGAAGGTTGTATTATGCTCTTCAGAGTCTGGGGAAAATTATGAGGATTACGCGTTTTTGGAATTGTCTCCGGTCTATGCTTATTTATTTTTTTCTATATTTATTTATTTCCTTTCATTTATTAAATTTTACTATACCTTAGAAAAACGAATTTATTGTTACAAAAGCAGCCTCTTACAGCTGATTAATGTAAAAATTGATACAGACAAAGACAAATAAAAAAATAGGTTACGTAAACGAAAAGACAAAAAATACCATATTTTTACGTATGTACATGAAAATTGGATATAAAAATCATTGTGAAATTAAATAAAAGAACACAAAAGACATAAAAGACAATAACGGTGCACTTTATATATTTACATTTAGTTTATTCTATAGTTTTGTGTATTGGATACTTATATTAGTTCAAGTAATGCAATTTCATAAAAATTTGAACGTAGACACTAACGGTGCACTTTGTATATTTATATTTAGTCTATTCCATAGTTTTGTGTATTGAATCCATAGATTATTTCAAGTAATGCAATTTCATAAAAGATTTGAACATAGACACTAACGGTGCACTTTATATGTTTATATTTAGTTTATTCTATAGTTTTGTGTATTGGATCCTTATATTAGTTTAAGTAATGCAATTTCATAAAAATTTGAACGTAGACACTAACGGTGAACTTTGTATATTTATATTTAGTCTATTCCATAGTTTTGTGTATTGAATCCATAGATTATTTCAAGTAATGCAATTTCATAAAAGATTTGAACGTAGTCACTAACGGTTCACTTTAGATGTTTATATTTAGTTTATTCTATAGTTTTTGGCGTGTACGATATGTTATTGTTCATAGAATGCATATGGCCACTAAGGGAGTTGGGTGGGGGATGCTTTTTATCTTTAGTACGTAGCTTAAGACGATGATTTGAAAGTTTTTGAAATTTGGATCGGAAATATTAAGGTGTAAGAGGATTCTTGAGGACCAGCTGTTCTAGCTGGACCAGCGACTTTATTCGTATGTTGAACTTTCGAAAATATTATTAAGTTAACTTTAAGACTAATATATGTAACATCATCTATTATAATAATGGGGAAGGTAAACTTTTTATGCAAGTACATTTTACATTAGAACATTAAATTTTCTTTTTTTAATAGTTGATTACGATAAAATGTAACAAATGTTACATTTTATCATAACTCCAGACATAATAAAATCTATCAGTAAAAACTCCATCGAAATCCTTTTAGCTACTCTTGCGTGATGCGCAGACAAATAAACAGACTCACAGAAAAATGGATAAACATTCCAAAAACAATATTTTTGCTTTCTATTACTTTTTTATATTCCCTTAAATCATTTTATTGTAAAAACCTTCAGGATATAGACAGGTCAAATCTAAAATTATACTATATATATGAGGACTATAAACTACGTAACAATCAAATTTATACAGCTTAATATTATACCTAAAAAGTTATTAAATTATAAATATTGAAAGGAGACTCAATTTTTTTAACAAATTGAAGAAACAAAGTAAGTTTATAACGAATACATACGACACTGGAAATATTTATGTACGAAAGACGACCAACAAAAACGTCTACCAACAATACCCATGGAAATCATAAATGTATTAAGGAATCGAGGCATTCACATTTTCCATATTATATATAATAAGATATAGCAGACAGAATAGTGACCAACAGAATGGGCTCAAACCGCCTTCATTTCTTTACATTAAAAGGACTCAACGAAGAAATGTGGCAACTAACGACTCATACGAGGTAGGTCTCCTCA
The DNA here is from genome assembly GCA_039881145.1 of Druceiella hillmani. Classification (NCBI taxonomy): domain Eukaryota; kingdom Metazoa; phylum Arthropoda; class Insecta; order Lepidoptera; family Hepialidae; genus Druceiella; species Druceiella hillmani. The sequence goes on from JAYKKI010000001.1 coordinate 14,142,543, forward strand.
TAGAAGTAAAATCTTGCTATACAATCTCAACGATCGGCTGAAAACTTGTCTGCTCAAGGAGATCGCGCCTGAGCAAGCTGATTTTGTCAAAAAAAAACTATGGACGAATACTCAAAGTCCTTCATATCAATCGAGAAGGTCCGGGACTTCAACAAGCCAACTTCTAATTGTTTTGTTGACTTTTCAAAAACGTTCCGCTCGGTAACATGGCGAATGCTGTAAAAAAACTTACTGGAAAAGGCACAAAGCATTTAATATGGCTTCTTAGACATTTCTATGAAGAGAACGGTATCAGTACAGACTGATCTTATTCAACAATTTCCGCCCTAGCCCAAAAATCCACCAATATTGCATGATCACAACTCCGGCTCAACATATACACCGAGATGATTGCGCCAATCACTCTGAAGAACTAACAAAAGGTGTTACGGTGCATAGCTGCAGGGTCGTACTGAAAGTATATTTGAATTCTACCCACAGAGACCAGTTATTAATATCGTTAGCAAGCGTCATTCTAATAAAACTTTAGTAAGAATCACCTCTCATTCTGCTTTGTCAAAAAGATCCTAAACTATTTTATCATCTGTATATCCAGAGATTTAACCTTCACTTGACTGGATGGAACGTGTCAAGCTGGATATGTAGATTTGGCCAAATAATGGGTTTTCATTTTTTAAAACATTATATTAAACCTAGTGCAAAAATCACCATAGCCAAAATCCAAATACAGTAGTAAATGTGCTTTCATATTTTTCTGAATTTATTCTTTGCATTCCCCAAATATGGTGTGAATAACGTTCCCCTTTTCTTAAAATTTTGAGAGATGTCTTGTGAGATATTCCCAACCGACGCACAGCTCTAAGTGTATTTGCCTTGAAAGGATGTTCTTCCAAGGATGTTCTAGGAAAAAGTTTAGCACACATTCCACACGGGTCAATCTGCCAATATCCGCAATATTTCTCTAAGAAAGTACCCATTATTCCCTACTTTTTGGAAGGTATCGATAATGGTGGTAAGTTGTTATGGATACTGTTGGGTTGGATGTATATCGCGATATAAAATTGAAGCACGCCGCGAGTTACCACGACATTCGCTGTAGCAAAATATCATGACTGCGTATTCTACATTAAAGTATGATATTTTTATTAATTGTTTATACCCTATGTTACAACTGTACTTAATAAACTTAAAATAGTTACTGTCTACTTGAGTTTGTATACGAAAGGAAACTTAAAAACTTATTACTTATACACTTATTTGCGCTACTTAGATAATACATCCTAGTTCTAGTACTAGTTAGTCTAGTACTAGTTCTCGCCATATGGAGGAATTACTTCATAAAATGGAAGACGTGAACCTTGAATTCGAATTAATGATTAATCTTAAAAAGGTAAAATGATGATAGTGTACCGTGCTAAGAAAGCTCGCACAAATGATACGGATTGCAGTGCAATATTACGTACATCTAGAAGCTTTGGTCTCGAACAACGGTGGTTGCATAGATAAAGTGAAAAGACTCATAGCGATAACTAGAACTGCAAGTTAAAAGAAATATAGAGGAGACAAAATACAACCCAAAACCCTCAAGACCGTATCTTACGAAGTCAACACTTGGAAATATCCCGCAGAAAAAGGTAGATGTCATGGATACCTCAAATTCTTTGTCCATTCCTCATAGCGAAACAAAAGCTACACAGAGTACCTTGTTATGCAGAATGTAAGAGGGGACACCAGAGTGCGCGGGCGGTCTTACATGTAACCATACACCGACCAGATCAAACATAATGTGAGCGACACCTTGTACTAGTGAACCAGGCTGAGAGCAAGCTGAGAGAGATGGCAAGTTATTGTGAGGAGGGCTACATTGACCGCGACCTCTATTTCAAGAGCATCATAATAGGGATAATAAAATATGTATTATGCCGCCAATCGCGAATCTCTACCCACTTTAGCGTGTTCTCAGAATTTAGTGTTTTAGTTTGAAGACGAATCGAACACACAGATTTATATTCGTAACTACTATTTGAAAACTGTTATGCAAATTTAAATCTTAAGATAACCCTATAATAAGTCTTAAGATAACCCTTTAAAATTTGCAAATTTAAATAGTTTTAATATAACCCTATAATAAGTCTTAAGATTATCCTATTAAATTTTGCAAACTTAAATAGTTTTAAGACAACCCTGTAATAAGTTTTAAGATAATCCCATTAAATTTGGCAAATTGAAATATTCTTAAGATAACCCTATAATAAATCTTAAGATAACCCTATAAAATTTGCAAATTTAAATAGTTTTCAAATAACCCTGTAATAAGTTTTAAGATAATCCCATTAAATTTGGCAAATTTAAATAGTCTTAAGATAACCCTATAATAAGTTTTAAGATAATCCTATTAAATTTTGCAAACTTAAATAGAGTAATTAATGGTGTAAATTTAAATAGGGTAAATCTTATTAGAGTCTATGAAAGAAACTTAGCTATGGCGATACGACGTCAGAAAATTTAAGAAATAAAAAGAAAATGTCGGCCTACAGTATAATCACATACGCTTAACTAGTGACTAAACGTGTAGCTGTCACTCAACGAATGATCAAACCAAATAGTCCATACGAAGAAAGTCTTGGACAATAAAATTGATAAACAACTTTAACTATGAAACACATTTTTAGAGTTAGTAGTAGTGGAAGAAAAAAGTAGTGGTGGAAGAAAAAAATCTGCACTTGGCGGGTTTTTTTCTTATTAAATCCTAGAAAAAATTGGTATATTTTTATGCATCACATGCAAATTAAGAAAAATGAAAAAAATTATCGGCCTATTAATAATATCAACACATAATTATCCATCAAATACATATCCCACCGACACCGATAACTTCTTCTGTTTTTCCTCTTTTTCAGCCACTTCTCACCTACTGCTGAGTATAGGTCTCTTCTTTAGCATGAGAGTCCTGCCGATGTTGCGCTTTCTGCCCATCTCGCAGGCTATTATCGGACAACGTTAAATGTTATGGTTAACTGGAAGAGATTGCTCATGTAGTAATAAGTTCGCCATATGTACTATACATAAAATAACTTATCACCATTCCACACCTTATGTCTCAGGCCCCCCTGGGACCTGTAACATCCCCCCCCCCATACAAAAAAGGGAACCTTCGATGGTCCTCTAATAGTGTTCCTTATCTACAATCACAACGTTTCCACTAAACAGGATTAGGTACTGTACCTACTCAGTGGGCCATTCAGTATCTTCATTTTTTTTAAGAACGCACTTTGTCAACGCTCTGAAAAACTCAACGACCAGTCCATTCTCAACGATGGCTAAAAATACCACGTTGTAAAGCTCCGCGTGATTCTACCCTAATATTAAGACGTATGCTCTCTAACAAAACTCTACGCGAATCATCGTGCTCGCTGTAGTGGACCATCTCGCAGGCTGACGACCAGTACCCTCGCTTTGGGTTCGCTGTTTCCACTCCAAAACCTTCTCGCTCCATTCGCCCCTAATACTATGGCTCACGTGACCAGTAATAACGCCACTAATAACTAGGTTAATCAGTTAGCTTGTGACACGCGAGCGAAGTTACGAACAAAAAGCTAAAAATCGTTAAGAATTAAAAAAGATAAGAATCGAATAACTTAAGATTCAAACTGGGAATAACATTCCCAATATATTATTAGTACATTCAACATGTATGGAGATTATAATATCCATGCCATGGCGCAGTAAATTACAAAATAAGTAGATAAATCAAGATTGAAAAATCACACTCCGAGTCTCGTACGTTGACCAGTTTCATCACTACTATGAAAGTATTGTAGTGTTTATCAGCGTAAAAACTTATAAATTACCGATATCCAGCTTCGACCGGCCCTACTGGTCCACCTAGTATTCTACTGATGCTGATAATCTTGGCATTTAAGGTTCTGTAAATACTAACATCATCGCAACGCGTAAATTACATTTACACAACTTTGTGCTCCAAAGGATACTAAAAAAATACCGATACCTTTCAGTATCGAATACATTTTTTTCTATATCGATACTTTTGTTCTCTGTAACTTTTAATAGATACTTTTACTCATATAAATACTTTATAGAAATAATCGAAATTCTATTGCATCATTGCACATTCTAAAAAGATAATATTTACACAATGTCCATCTGGATACTATAAGCTATACGATATTGAAATAGTTTTATGTCAGCGAGGTAAGCCGTTTTCGTGCTAAACCCTGAAACTAAACGGTCCCCTTTATAAAATTAAACTATTATAGCCTTATTCAATATGTGATAACCCTATCAATATTTCAAATCATTGCCCGCAACTCTATTTCGATCTCGCATAAAATCTACGTAATAGAAGCTAGCGGACGCCAATAAAATATTTGCGGCGTCTTTATTCGCCACAGCCAAGTGTGTGAACGAGCGAGTGTCCCGCGATGACAAATGGCACAGGTGTGGAGTAATAATAAAAGATAAAAACATGATTAATTTACTTTCGTTTTCGTAAGCATTCGAGAGCCGGATATTTGTGGTGAAAGTCGAGTGTAGCGCACGCGCAGATACCTCATACGAAGACTCGTCCGGCGGCGGCCGGCTCGTCGCTATTGCCACCTCTTTTCATCGCCTTTTCGCGCTACCTACATCCACTTTGAACGAAATATAAACTAAGATACAGTTGAATAAGATCTATAAAAAAAATACGAATAATAAAAAGTCTAAGACCAAATAATCAATTGTCATTCGAGGTAGAAGCTTATCTCAAATATTCCAATTCCAGTCCCGTTATAACTAACCTTAAGTCAAAATATCATGTGTTAGATCAAGAATTTTCTAGGTTCAAGGAAATACTAGGGTTTTTTAAAACATCTTAATCCGCATTCCCTTTTGTTACTTTCTTATACCTATGGTTATTTTAAGATACATCTGTATTAAGCTTATTAAACATATATGGAAAAAAGTTTTGCTTAGTTCAAACCAAACTTACTGCCATTAAACTATTTAGATCCTCTCAATTTAAGGCATATATGTTTAATATTCCTATTCAGTTTGTGAAAAAACCTATTATCGATGCATTTTTATTAAATTAATTGGCTTTTATTCGCGTCTCATTTCACGTGACATTTGTTAAACCAAAACTAAGGGTTAACAAAAATCAAATTACAGTTTAACGTGCAATAATACAAAGTACTTTGACGAATTACTTTAAATTATATATAGGCACAATACGAAATCGTGATATAAAATTGCTCGTAACACTAACCAATTTCTAATAATCTACATTTTTTTTTTCTAAATCCTCGAAGGAAAAAGTCTATATTTTTCTCCTTTCCATAATTTATACTATTTAACAGTATTTGCAGCGAAGCAAATAGCATGCAGATATATGTGTATTTTCCGAAATCTAGTAATATTCTATTTCGGATTTAAAGGTCATTTTTATTGGCTAATCAGTATTAATTACACGCATTAACTGAGCCTTATGTAAAGTCTTATATATCGTTGAGAAGTAAAAATAAACTGGGATTTTCCAATGTATATATTTTTGGAGCATAAGTTATGCTTTTATTTTATTTTTTTAATTTTTTAAATGCTGAAAATTAATTATCATTCACACTCGTTACCAATACCGTTAATCGCAGCGATGATTAAAACAAGGAGAAGAAAAAATGGAAAACGCTTCGAGAGAAGAAAAGCGTACGTGAAGTTAATTCTTTGGATAACGCCTGCAATTCGATGAGAATTACGTGTGCACTCAACGCGAACTAATAGGGAAGCTTGTCTCAATATAACAAATGTATAACAATAGTTATTTATGATTATATTTTTAAGCTTCAAGGTATTTATACATTTAACCAATTTATTATTATACTTCCCAGAAATTGAGAACTCAATGTTATAGGTCAGAGCAACAGACTGTCAATGAGAGATTTTGAAATTAAATATTCATTACAGAAAAATTATTAATAATGTAACAATGTAATAAAGATTAAACTAAGTAACTGATACTAAATTAACAATTATTTAGTTACCAACATGGATAGGAAAAAGAAAGAAGATAGGAAAAGAAGGAATATGGTAGAATCCTACCAACTTAAATATATTTAGGTAAATCGGAATATATTTTCAGGCGAATTTAAAAAAAATATAAATCGACGATGCGTTTAGTATGACCGGAGTTTGCCAGCATGTTCGGTGAATGAATGCTCGTAGAAGGTAGTGTTAGGTTTAAGAGTAATGTTGAGAAATGTTGCCCGATATAAGACTGAATTAGCCAGGCTTCAAATATACAAGTGCTCCAATAAAATTGAAACCATTTCTTTAAGTCTCAATAAAATTTGCTTAACAGACTTTAATTACCAATCAACTTCGTGAGTCTCCGTCGAATAGTGTACTTTCTTGATCTCATCAATAACTTGCTTAACAGACTTGAACATCTTTATTATTTCAATATCTTCATAATTTATCACGTAGTTATTACGTTTTCATATTATCTTCATTATTTATTAAATATTTATTAAGTTTTCTTCTTCAGAAAATGTAAAGATGTTACAGAGTTTATATCGCGAATTGATTTCGTGGGAATTCGACAGGCGCAAACTGCATAATCTTTCGCTGCTAAATAACGACTTAAAAATTCACACAGTTGCTTTTATATCAATTCCAGTTTTAAATTTCCTATCTGCCCACGATATTTTTCCATATTCTGAATTTTCTTACGTTTCCCTTTCCCTATATACGTAATGCGTTCTTCTTCATCAAGCAACCATTCACATTTTGCGACGCTTTCAAACTATGGAATGTACTAGATTCCAATCCCATCATTTACTAAATCCAATCGCCGTTAATACACGCTTTCAAAAGTCACCTAAGAAAAAGTTCTACTAATTTCTAATCCAATTGAAACAGAGTAAAGGTTATGATGGTAAAACTAAAATCCCAATAATAATACAGGAATTGGTCATACGTCATGTCATTCCATTTCTAAAACGATGACGTACTTCTAAATGATTGCTGTTAGAAGTACATTATTTATAATAAAAAAAACGCTTTTCATATTTTAATCGATTCTTCTAAAAAATGTGCTCTTTTAACCTATAACACAATTATTTTTTTATAAATCAGATACCACATTATTGCTCTTTAGACCAAAATAAAAGATAATAATGAAAAAAAGGATTATAAGCTTCCAAAAAAACCGAGGTAAAAATATGTATGGAAAGTGATTATAAAACACTAACGGAGTTTTTAAGTGTACGTCCGCCGTATTGTAAAACACCTCAACCCCTGACTCACTCTAATTACGTACAATATTTAGAAGTTTTTCATGAAGCACCGGAGTTTATATAATTAGTTCAACTATACAGATAATTTACTACAATAAAATAAAACAATACAATTTTATTGCAACATCAAAAACGACACGTGCCGACTTGCGTTTTGCGAAAAAGTAAACGCAGCGTAACTGTTCAGAGTATTCTCCAGAAGAATTTGTTAAAATATGACTATTCAGTTTATTTGCTGCAAGAATCCGTGAAAATCTGACTGTTGCGTTTATTTTCTACAAGAATCTGCTAAAACTTTTTTCTGAAGTGTCGATTTCCGTTTCGAAGCACGATATTGGCCGGGTGCAATATCAAATCGTATCTTCGCTATTTGAAACTCGATCAAAACTAACTCTCCATAAAAGAGAAAGACGAGGCGAAAATATACATTCATATATCGATTATTTCTATGCAGGAAACACATCACTCAGAAGGGACAGACCGAGTTTATTTATTTATGTATAGTTCGACGTCATCTCAGTTTCCGGATAAAAATGAAATTAGAAGATTTTTCGGGACTCGAGAGTTTATCAGTTTCAATTATGTGGGAAATATATTTAAAGATATATTTATCTAAATATATTTCTCATTTTATATTCTAATCAGAAGTGTATTGCGATGTTCTCTTGCCAAGCATTTGAATCTTAAATTCGAGACTCAACGCTGACCCGAATTATATCATTTTCTTCTACTTACTTCCTGGTTGCCTTTACTGTCCTCCGCTTTCATCTTGTGTTTTGTTTTTGAATATTCTTACAATTATTCATTTAATTGAAATTGAAAAAAAACGCGACGTATCTATGTTTAATTTTACCAACAATCAATAAATATAAAAGAAAACAGTAAAGGTATATTCGCGCCAAATAGGGGTACACGCGAACATAAAAATAATTCAAGGATGAATGTAATATATATAATGTGGAATATATAGTATAAAGATTGTATAAATTCAAAGTAAAGGTATTGAAAGGTGGAGGCGCGCCCGCGCTGATGTTGCCTCGTCCAGAGCCGAAAATACAGTGGTTCGGTAGGGAAGAACTTCATTACGTTAAAGCCGCGCTGTGCTTTGATTCGCTGGAATGATCGTTGTCCGTGCCTACGTGTCAGACCTCCAGCACGGTTGCGCGTACAGGTAAAAAACTGGTCAAGTGCGAATCGGACCCGCGCACGAAGGGTTGTGTAGCACCAAACAATATTAAACTTATAAGTTTGTATCTCTCAAAAACACCAGTTTATATTTCAAAAACTACACAACATATCTTATTGGAACCATTTTTTCTGAAACATTATTTTAAATTATACTACCTTAAGTTTTTCAGAATTTTTCACACTTTAGTTGAAAAGTTAGAGGGGATATACTTTTTAAGACTTTAAAAGCGCATATCTCACCAAGTAATGACTTAAATAAAAAAAGTTATTTTGGAACCTATATATAATTTTTAAGACCATCCAACGAAACTCCACAACCCTGTTATTACTTTGTCATAATTACACTACTTCCTAGAATAGCGATTCATAGAAGACACCTACTATCTATATTTCATCTATATAGTACCAATAGTCTCTGAGTAAAATGGCTGTCACATACGGACAAAGAGACGGGCAGACGGATAGAACTAAACTATAAGGGTTCCGTTTTTGCCATTTCGCTAACGGAACCCTAAGTACACAAGTAAACTATGGGGAAGGAGTTTTTTAATTTATATATATATATATATATATATATATATATATATATAGAGAGAGAGAGAGTGACATCTAAAATTGAGGAATATTTTATAAGATTCTCAGTATTGCACAACTCATGGCCCCAATAATAAAATGAACTAATGGATACTACGAGTGACAAGTTGATGAATAATTTCCAATTTAATGTTTATTCATACTTATATTATACGAAAATAAATAAGTCAATAGAAAATCAAAATTTTTTATTGAATTACTTGAAATCTAAAAAAACGGCCAAATGCGAGTCTGACTTCCATTGTCACCACACATACATCATTGAAGGTTCCGCGCCTCGTTTGAAGTGAAATTACTTCATTTATTATAAAATTTCACTTTATCGCAATTAATATATATTACAATTAAATAGGAGTCACATGTCTATTATTGCAATTATCTCAAAAACTATTACCTACATGTAGAAGCTTCGCTAAAGATTCCCTCTCGCAACCTACTAGAAACCCTAATTTTTCATAATTTTAGGTTTAGTGCTTCCGGAAATAAAGTGAAGGGACCATATTCTTTTCCTTATTTTTTTTGACATCCTACCTAAAATTATGAAAACAGATTGATGCGCCTAAGACCACGATGTAGAAGCGGAAATTTTGGCAACAAATATAACCGCACTATGTATGTTGGAAATTTTCTATACGAAAATTAAACACAAAAATAATAAATAAATAACACCTATTATACTAAATTATACTCAAATAAAATTATTATTCAAAAATAGGACATAATTCTTTAAAGGATGCACTCCGTGTTTTGACAGTAAACTCGCTCGGCCGATACCGAAGGGAACCGGATTTACCAGAAACAATGTAGAGCTCATTCAATAGATCACATTACATCATTTTTAAATTTGGAACTCGCTTAGCCGATGCCGAAGGGAGCCGAGTTTACCCGGTTCAGCGTCACAGACCCGAACTTTACAAAAGCAAAGTGCGCAAGTGCGCCTAAAGAAGTTTTCACTTCAAAAGTTCTTCTAATTTTGAGACCCTTACAACTGGCCCTTGCAATCGATACTCTGCATTATATACAGAATTTAAAAAAAACCGAGTACTTAAATTGTGATTTCGAAAATTTCCGGAAAAACATTTTAGGGTGTTAGCTGCTGAAATCTCTTTTTAGTGGTTACATTTTTAGCAGAAATGTCATGGTCATTGTGTCAAGGGTGTCGTAAATGAGAGATGCCAACCCTCTCAAGTGGATAACGGACACGTGAGTGACATTATAAGTTTCCTTTTTCCTATTAACCCCTCGAGCGTGCAGATCATTTTCATGTGACATCTGAGCTCACATCACGTTAATAACATGATGTCTAAATACGAAAGTAGTGATTTCATTGTACATAATTTTTGCGTACACAGAGAAGAATATAGTTACAAAATAGTCAAAACACTTGTAACATATTTACGTAGTTATGAGTATAAAAAATAATGAAAAGAAAGAAAATAAAATTTCCCAGTTTCTTTAAGGAACAATTGTTTATGAAAGAAAAGTCTTATTTTTTAACTACCATAAAAAAGTATGAATAAAAATTAAAGGTAATTATAAACAAAATCATTTATCCTAATAAAAATTTATCTTATAGTTAAGTTTTAACACAAATCACAATCACACACAATATTCAAAAAATCATAGCGGCAAAAATTAATGTACGCCACAGACGACTGTATTACCATTTCATTTAATATTTCGTTCTCTTTTCTGTGATATATAATTATCTATATGTTTATTTCATTAGAATATAAATAATGTTGGAGTTTCGCTAATTGGCACGAACGGTAGCATCACTTAATAAGTGATATTCACACTCCAGAGGTTAATGTAAGGACTACTATAAAAAATAATTATTTGTATATTTATTACTCATATAGAAAACGATGTTAAAATTTGAAAAATAAACAATAGATATCAGTTTGCCAATTACGTACACACGCTTATCTCAGTCAAAATTAATGTTTTAAATGTTAAAAAAGGCCTCAAAGAATTAATTTTCAATTACAGAATGTTTATTATCACAATTTATTTATTATATATCAAATGTTAAAAAAACATCGGAAAAGAGTTAAACAAATTTACAGGAAAACACAATCTTTGAATTTGTACTTTAACATGTCTTTATTTGATACGGAACCCTAGAAAAAATTAGTGCAAACCTTACAAAAATATTATTTTCCGTGATGATTGATGAGATTACTTCAAATATTGCTTAGCAATATTTGTAAGAAAGTATTAAAAAACACAAATACTTAAAAAAATTGTTTTTTTAAATACGCCTGCGTAAAAAAATTTGTTGCAAGTAAAAAATAAACTATTACAATCGGTTTGTGATTAGAAACCCCATTGTTTACCAATTCCGATGAATATACATACAACTAGCAAATTCATCGCTTCAGGTACGGCTGTATTCCTTCAAATCAAGCAAAATTACAGTGCGTTATAAAGTCCCAGGACAGTTAGATAGCAAAATATGACGGTAACAAAAAATAATGAATAAATTTTTGAGAAAAAACCAAAAGCAAAGAATATATAAATAATATAATTTTAATAGGTCAGGAATGTTTTGAACCAGGATTGAAAGGTAGGAAAAGAAAAGAAAAGGATATGAAAGGAAATGGAACTTAGAAAGTAAAATTAGGGGAGGTATCATTTTATCGTTGACAAATCAAAGCTTCAATGGACGGTGAAGATTCGGTATCGATATAAAGTTTGTTCTGTAACTTAACAGCATAAATAAAACCAATGCTCATTGAAAAAAGTACTATGTTTGGTGATAAGGAGCATGAGCACATTCGCAGAAAGTGGACCCAGACAAAGGACAGAAAGAGCTATTAGTAAACTTCCCTCAACTTTCAATTGTATATATCCTATTAATTCCAGGGAAATTTATATTCATTGATTGGAATTTGCATCACAGTTGGGAGACCTGTCTGATAACAGAATTTGTCCAAATTCTTGAGCATAACATGTTGTACTACGCACCTCAAGTAATAAATTAACATCCGACAAGGCGAAAGGATGCGTTTTACGAATCGATATTCATAGATGCGTACGAGACGGGTCTTTACTTATAAAGTATATCGATATTTTCACTGAATTAGCTCACAAAGCTCACCGGCAGCATACCATTTGTTTGAATTAAATATTTGTAGTAATCGCGTATCTACATATTAGATTAAATCCCTGACGTTATGTTGCAAGCCTATGTGACTTGGGATAATAGCAATACCAATTTTAATAGTTACGTAACTATGTAAGTTTACGTAATTATGAAACTTCAATACATAACACTCCTTTATGCACAGGTATCTAAAAAGAAATTAGATAGTTTTGCACATAAATAGAGATCGACCATAGAACAGCATGGAAAGGCATTTTAAACGATTACTTATTACAATTAAACTACAAGGATGACAGTAATCGATTTCAATAGATTGTCCTGATGACGTATGAAATTATTAAATAGACTTAGGTAAATACCTTAAGAATTGCAACCTGTGTGGTATTTTGGTACGTATCTTAAAACATGCGTGCGAATAACTTACAGGTAAACGGTTTGTGACAAAATTCGAGATCTATTTTGAGGCTTAAAGAGGAACTCCATTATAACCGACAAAATATGTCTGTGTGTATGTGCCAGCCGCGCACGCGCTAGGAAGGTTTTGTGCCCATGTTATTTACTTTAATTTACTATTTGACACATTATAAAAGTATTTTAACGCCTGATATGGGAAGAAATATATTTTAAATCAGTAAAATTACTCATAATCTACAAATTATTATAAAATGAAATCTTAACACTTTATTTAATGCATAGATATTTGCAATATCGACCAAAAATGCCACATGTTTCTACGTTATCAAAATAGATCCAGCAACAAAATTGGTCTAGGAATGAAAATTCCGACGATCTCCCACATCGTTATTTCCCAATAGATTTAAATACAATTGCTCCTTATTTTTTTTTGGAACGAAGTTCTTTTACGCGGTTTACAGTAGAGCGAGCTGGCATAAATCGTCACGTAAGGAAAAAGCGTTATGCCCCCTCCAGGCGACCTTTCCCTCTCTTTCTCTCTGTCTCTTTCTATTATATACGGTTGTATGTGTGTGTAATCGTGCGAGTATCGACATTCGAACAGCAAACATTGTAAATATTATTTAAACTTATTTTTTGTCGTTCTACTGGCTTTCTATTGTAAGCCAATTATCTGCCAAACCATTTCCATGTCGATATATATTTAGTTGCATTATAAATTATAAATTTTGCTATATCATTAAATATTAATCTAACTAAACTAATAATAAATAAAAAACTTACAAATTAATTTATTTTCATTATTATTTTATAATTTATTAAATACTTAAAATTAATTAATTACACTAAATTGTCAGCATATTCATTTATTTTCATTAATTAATAAAATTTTATTCAGAATATTTCAGTAAAATTTAACAATTCATTATATTCATTTAAATTTTTAAAAGGTTTAAATTTAGAATAAAATAATTAAATAAAAAATAAATAAATTTTAATTTTTAATATAACTAGAAGTAATTCTAAACGTACATCTAAATTAATTCTTTAAAAAAATTAGAATAAATAACCTTAAAAAAATATGAATAATAAAATTTTAATTTTAATTAAATTTAAACTTGAAATTAACTTTAAATTTGATTGATTTAATAAATAAATTTTAAAATAATAAAATGAGAAAACATAAAATTTTTAGAATAATAAAATTTAATGTAAAATAAAAATAATTAAGTATAAACTTAAAATTAACTTTAAATTTAATTTGGTTGATTTGATAAAAAAATTAAAACTAATAAAATAAGAAAAAATTAATTAGTAGAACAATCAAATTTAATATTAAAATTAATTTTAAATTTAATTCAATTTTGAAAGAATTAAAATAAAAACATTTTAATTTTAAAATGTTTAAATTTTCATTTTTAAATTTAAGCATTTTAAATTTAATATTAATTCCAACATGAAATTTTATTATTCTAAAAATTTATTTTATTACATGAAACAATCTAAATAAAGTTTAATTAACAATGAAAATAAATGAATATCTGGCAATTTATTAATTTTAAATATTTTGTTATTGTTTTTTCTTTAATTCACACAGGATTTATATTGTGTCATTTTTACAATTTTATAACGAAAAATCGAGAAACAGAAACTGCAGCCAGTGTAAATAATGCAAACTTAGAAAAGTAAGTTAACAAATCATATAACTTAATACAAGTATTTACTGTTTACGTACATTTAAAATACATGTGATTCGAGCGTTTACTATTTTCATGCATTACAGAGAAATAATAGTACAGCCAGTGTAAATAATGCAAACTTCGAAAAGTAAGTTAATAAATCATATAACTTAATACAAGTATTTACTGTTTACGTACATTTAAAATACATGTGATTCGAGCGTTTACTATTTACATGCATTACAGAGAAATTATAGTACAGCCAGTGTAAATAATGCAAACTTCGAAAAGTAAGTTAATAAATCATATAACTTAATACAAGTATTTACTGTTTACGTACATTTAAAATACATGTGATTCGAGCGTTTACTATTTACATGCATTACAGAGAAATAATAGTACAGCCAGTGTAAATAATGCAAACTTAGAAAAGTAAGTTAACAAATCATATAACTTAATACAAGTATTTACTGTCTACGTACATTTAAAATACATGTGATTCGAGCGTTTACTATTTACATGCATTACAGAGAAATAATAGTAAGCTCAGCGTCAAAAAGAATATCGAAAGAGAAAAAAAATCCAAAATCAACTTCAGAGTGTGAAAAAATACAAAAAACAAACGCTCAATGTCAATAGACACATTCAATGGCAAAACGAAACATTGAATCTTGCCAGGTAATATATATACAACAGGTATGATATATGCGACAGGTATGATATATGCGACATTAAATGAAAACTTGTTTCTTACTATTTCATTCAAATAGGTACTTGTTTAGAATTGAAAAAATAATGTAAGGAACTTCGTTCCTGACGGGGGTACCCCGCCCGCACAGTTTTTTTTTCATTATTATTAATAAAAAATGGTAAATTGTACAACTACCCATATTCTGAGAATAATACTACCTAAGTAAATGCTTGTGGAACCATTCTACACATAGAATATTTTTTGGTGGTTTTTATTTCAATATTTCTTTTTATTTTAATAATATTTCAATTTCTTTCTATTTAAATTTTAATATTAAAGAATGAGATGCTGAAAAATGGGTATTATAAGGAACTTCGTTCCTGACGGGGGTACCCGGACCGCACAGTTTTTTTTTCATTATTATTAATAAAAAATGGTAAATTGTACAACTACCCATATTCTGAGAATAATACTACCTAAGTAAATGCTTGTGGAACCATTCTACACATAGAATATTTTTTGGTGGTTTTTATTGCAATATTTCTTTTTATTTTAATAATGTTTCAATTTCTTTCTATTTAAATTTTAATATTAAAGCATGAGATGCTGAAAAATGGGTATTATAAGGAACTTCGTTCCTGACGGGGGTTCCCCGACGGCACAGTTTTTTTTTTCATTATTATTAATAAAAAATGCTAAATTGTACGACTACCCATATTCTGAGAATAATACTACCAGTCATGAAGTTGATATAACAAAGATGTCATTACTAATAAACTCAATAAAACAATAGAATAACTATTCAGAAGTTATTTTAAATTCCAACATGACAACGTCGCTTTTCATAGACAAACACGTAAATTATATAATTTTGACTCTGATTGTGAATAGAAATTACATTTGTCAGGTCAAATGACGTCTTTCTTTAGAGTATCGTTTAAATTTAAATTCTATTTCACTTGTATCCGTTCTCGTTGAATTTTTCTATTTTTTTAGTTATAAAAAAAAGAGAAAATTGAAATATAAACTTTTAAAACCTCCCTTTTCTTGCAGTGCCTTATTTTATTTATAGAGCTTGGTATTCTTGGTTATACCAGGTCATGGTATTTTCGATAGAAATTTCTTCCTTTCAAGTCTAGAATCAATCTTTATTTATAGTCATAACGCACAATTATGAAACTACGTGATGTAGTATTATTTCTACTTTCTTTAAGTTCTTTACCACGACCTAGGTTTCGTTGTATTAAAACATCGTTAGGTGGGCTATTCGCAAAGATCATCTTCAGGTGGGCTATTAGTATCATTGCTAATAGCCCAACTGAAGATGTTGTAATACAACGAAACCTAGGCCGTGATAAAGAACTTAAAGAAAGTAGAAATAATACTACATCACGTTGTTTCATTAATTGTGAATAATGAATTTCTACAAAATTAACGCCGAATTTATTCAATATAGCTATAACGTTTAAATACTAAACTGTGTCAAGGAAGACATGACAACCAGTTTTGTATATTCTCTGTTAGGATCGATGTACCATTTTAAAAAGACTGAAATACAACAGTAATGATCTGAATAAATCAAATTATAAAATGAGTTTAATATAAGAATAACTCTTAACAACAAGAATATATAATATTTAGAAAATATTCTGTTAGCCTTTAAAAAGAGTCCCACGCGATTCAAAATATCCTTAAGGAACATTTCGTGATTTGAGAATATTTTGAGTAAACTTCTCTGAGCATCTTCTAGAGTAGATATTTTGTTAGTCTTATTAATCTTGAGAACGAGTTTCCTTTTCTTTTTATATTTGTTATACTATAAATATATAGTTGGTAATAGTCACAACAATATATAAAGGAAAAAATTGAATAGTTAATTTTGACTTTATAGCGGATATTTTTTCTATAAATTGTTACTATATGCATACGTGTATACATTTTATACCTCCTATCATGCACTGGTTATATTGTTATGATGTAATATGTTGGACTGAACCACGTCTAGGCTATGAGTTTTTCCACATATACTGTATTAGTTTTAAAACTTTTAGAAGTAATATTTATTTTTAAAATTGATTTCGAAATTACGTTTGATTACCTAAATAAATGCTTGTAGAACCATTCTACATATAGAATATTTTTTGGTGGTTTTTATTCCAATATTTCTTTTTATTTTAATAATATTTCAATTTCTTTCTATTTAAATTTTATTATTAAAGCATAAGATGCTGAAAAATGGGTATTAGCAGCTTATGAAAACTATATTAGAACATCGTGAACAAGCAACTATTAACTTAAAATTTGCCAAGAAATTTTGGAATAACTTCACTAAAATATTTTTACAATAAATGAGAATATTACGTGAACAATGGTTCTCATTTGTATTTAATTTAAAAATTATCTTTTAGAAATATTACTCTTGCTACAGCTCGACGCAATAAATAAAGTAACATTTTTCCTAGATAGTATAAATGAATTGATATGTAGCTGTTTTCTTTAAAATAATTATTAACAGAATCG
The DNA here is from genome assembly GCA_039881145.1 of Druceiella hillmani. Taxonomy (NCBI): domain Eukaryota; kingdom Metazoa; phylum Arthropoda; class Insecta; order Lepidoptera; family Hepialidae; genus Druceiella; species Druceiella hillmani. Next base: position 14,160,027 of record JAYKKI010000001.1, read on the forward strand.
AATTGCAAAAACTGATACCGTTAGATATATTGCAAAACTATACCGTTAAATGTATTCCAAAACTATACCATTAGATGTACTTGCTAAAATACAAACGTTTTTTTTTATTATACCAAAGATAAACTTAGATCAATGTCAGAATAGTGTTTGACAAATAAAGTTATGACGAGCTCGTTATTAGTAGCTTTTCTTATAGTTTCCCTATTTATACATGGTATAACTTTCTATTATACTATTCCAATGCACTTTCTGTTACACGCCTAGATGAAAGCCATTTTTTTTACTATAATTTCTAAATATGAACGCCTCTTTAATTATTTTGAGGATATTATTTTAAACATGATTATCGTTTTCGAATCAAATAATTGCATAACTTATTCCATTTAGAAACTAAAGACCTCTGACCAGTGAAGCTAGTGGACGAACAGGCAAGGTTGTCACACAGATAGGTTTCCTTTCGGACCCTTTGGATACAGAACCCTACAAACGATTTCTTCAAAGAACATGTTCACCGCAAAATATATAAAAACTAGTCACAATCTTCGCAACTTTGTTCGCATGGACTACGATAATGTAGCCTTTATGAGAATCCCAGCTATAATTTGTATGTATTACATTTTTTTTTCAAAATCCATTTATCTTAATGTTACTTACTTTGTGATCGAGTCATAAAAAGGAAAATTTCGTATGCTATTCCACGAAAATCAGCCTCGGATTGGAAAATTCAGGATACATTGGTAAAATCAAACTAACAAAAGTAGAATGCCCAGACGAAACAGAAACCTAATAAACGTCATGAAATATGGATTTCATCCCTTAGGATCTACTTTAGATTTAGGGATAAAAAGTATTTTAATCCAGATTATATCTAACACGTCTGTCAAATTTCGTATATATCCATTCTATAAGAAATTTTGCCGACGTATCCGTGATAAGTTATAGAGTTACAGATATCCTTCCGTTCATATAAACTTTTGTATTTATAATATTGATTAGGATTCGCAGAAATAACGAAATATTTCAAATAGAAGGGACCGGTAAGGATCAGACATTAATACAATATACTGTAATGAAAATGTTCTTGGGTTCTTTACTGATCAAAATATTAATTAAGTTTATACGTTGAATATCCGTATAGTCGCTGAAGAGTCGCTAACTGTGCGCACATTATTGATTTTCTCCGCAAAATAGTGTGGTGTATTTACCTATTTTTTCAAAATTAAAAAAAGAAAATGAGATATCGTGGACCAAAATGGTTCTAAATCACAAGTCAGAATAATATGCAGCGTAGAGATCCATGTGAAAAGTTCATCATGAAAAAGCAATAGCACCTGAAAAGAAATTGAGGGTCAACTTGAATGACAAAGAAGTTCTTGTGAACTAAAAATCGATGAAAATTTAGCAAGTGAAAAGAAAATTCAAGTTCGTGTAGACAAAACGTGTAGATAAGCGTTGATTCGCATTTTTCTCGTAGACTTCTTTTATGTTACGCAAGATACTCTTACTCAAACACCAATAAGCCGAATGAAAAAAAATTTCAATTTAATTTTCATTCTCATAGCTTAGTGGATATGCAGCCTATTTAAAAACTTGTAGGACCACATTGAATAAAAAAAATTATTATTTTCGTAAAGCAGATCGTCACTTTGACAGAAAGAAATGAGAACAAGAAAAACCGACAGCTAGGTTTTAGGTTTACACCAATTTTTCTTTCAAATTAAATAAGTCTATCAACTGATTTAAAAAAACTTTAATAAAAAAATTACTTAAACGTGATTCAAAACTTATGTCTTAACGCGCCTCATTTAATACTAAAAAGTTTCCTGAGAAAATGGCCTTTATTACAAAAACAATTTATGAAAATCTTGAGAGTGGGAATATCCTTTGTAATAACCAAACTTTAAAAATTTTCAAATAAATTTGTTTTTATCGAAAAATGACCTGATATTATAGAAAAAAATCTTCTCGTTAAAATGATGCTACCTTTGTCGGAATTAAATTTTAGTCCAAGGACTCTAAACCAAGGAAAACTCCAAATCGGTTCAGTCGTTAATTAACAATTAAGTAATAAGCGCTCAGACAAACAGATGGTACTCTCGTATTTATAAAACTATTTAAAGATATACGCAGGAGTAAATGTTCCTTATGTAAATATCTCAATTCCAGCGCACACTCCCACACGCGACGTCAAGTCAAATTTAGATAGATATATTTGTAATAAATAAAACTACAATCGCACCGCAAAAAATGTTGTGTGCGTTTCGTTACGCAGTCATTAGAAACTAATTAATACTATAAATTGTGCGTACATTGTATGCGTTTCGTGTTTTAATTAATACTTTCCAAGTTCACACCTCGTTAATTCACGCGGATCAGTGACGATACATTTTACTTCAATCACCAGATATTTTATACGTCACGTGCATCGTCTGTGATTTATCGCGACAGGATAATGTTTAGAAACTACTCATTGGATAGCGACCACTCTATACAATTCAGTGGACGAGTCATAAATTAATTACTGCGACAGGATAATCTTTAGAAACCCTGTACAATTCAGTGGACGAGTCATAACCTCTTCAGAAACTCTGTACAATTCAGTGGACGAATCAATCTTTAGAAACTCTGTACATTTCAGTGGACGAGTCAGAAACTCTGTACAATTCAGTGGACGAGTCATAACTCTGTACAATTCAATGGAAGAATCTTAAATTAATTATTGCGATAGGATAATCTTTACAATTCAGTGGACAAGTCATAAATTAATTTACTGCGACAGGATAATCTTTAGAAACTGTTCATTGGATAGCGACCATTCTGTACAATTCAGTGGATGAGTCATAAATTAATGTAAATATCCAAAGCGGTTATTAGGTAAATCATTGCCATGACGAGACAATAAATTAATGTGTTATTGTATTCCTACAAAGATATTTCCTAATGGTACAGAGTTCTCAATTCAGATCGTTATCTCTATGCAATTCCAAATAGTTTTAACATTTGTCAAAACTACTACAGAAAATATAAAAGTAAATAAATAGAATTTCAAAAGGACAAGAACTTTTAGTAACAAAAATGTTGTGTGCGTTTCGCTAAGCAGTATTACTATAGTACTTACAATAGTATACAAAAACACGTAAATTATGAGAACATTAGAGTTTCCAATGGCTAAATAATTCGAAAGAAATGTAATTATCATTGAGAAAGGTAATGAAGGTAGATGGTAAATTAAATTTAGAACACACAAGTTATATTTTATAAAAACGAAGTTAGGGGTATGTACAAAGTCGAATAAAAATTAAATAAAAGAGTGTTATTAAAAAAAGTTAGGGATGCACATAAAATTCCAAATAATGTTCCGGACAAAACGGTTATTATTAAGAAAAGTTACGCAATGCAAGGCAATAACTCGGTTTTTAATTAATAAGTCAAAAGAAGATTTGCTCTAATCTAAAATCTAACTAAATTCGGGACAGAATTGTAATCGTTGAAAAATGTTAAAAATATGCTCAATTGCTAACTACTTTTGCCAACTACTTTCAGGACAAATGTTGGCTATGACACAAAATACAGACATCCACAGTAGCAGACTACATAAAAGTTATCGTTATAGTATAGAATAGCTTTAATTCTTTAAATGTAGCAAAAAATTATCGCAAAATTTATTAAATTTGCACGAATTTTTTACCCTTCATACACTTTTCTAATGTTAGACATATTTATGACGACATTTTATGCGATTATGGACTTGAAACTTGGTATTTGAATACATAATTTTGCACCCAAATTACCTAGAAAAAGACGTTACTAGTTTTTCACCTAATAACCACTAAAATTAAATAAGGGAAGAGTACATAGTATGTATACATTTATTTCGTCGTTTTCCCAAGTAAATCATTTCTGCAGCGGTAAAGTATGTCAGTCTAAATTTGAAAATTAATCTCACAATGTATCTTTTTTCTTTTTCAAACTAAAGTAAAAATCTTCCAGCAGAATATTTCGTAGGCATTTGCTCTTGCGACCAAAATTTATAATATACCAGAAAATTATACAATTGGGTTGATGTATTAACAACATTTTATCACGTGAAACTTAAACACGTTGACTTGAACCGTAATTAAAAAAACTAACAGATGACGCTAGAATACAAGTGAAAGGCGCAAAAAAGCCTACAGAATTTGCAATAAAACATCTGAAATTTCTGTTGGTTTTTTTTCACTTTCACGCTTTTCACTTTCTTTCCATGCAGTTTCACGTAATAATATGCCATACCCTACCATGAAGAATATAACACCAGATGGCACTTGTATCCATGACCTATCTGCATAGCTGTTTGACGTTTATAACAGAGTGTGCTTTCTAGTACAGTCCATTTCTAGGCATTTTTCCACTACGTAATAATTTCTCTACAAATACATAACATATTATATTAGGCCTTCTTTAGTCATAGAAAAGATATATTCCGAAAAGTAATATATACAACGCGATGAAAAATTAGTGCAAATTGATTCAATCAAAAACTGAATTCTAGCTACAAATTAGTCAGGAACTTAAGTTTATTGTCTGTTTAATAAGTTTCACCTACCTACAACGCATAAAAATATCCTGCAAAGTTTGCCTGCTTTTCAAGCTCTTACATTGATCGACATGGTGTTAAACCCACCAATCTTGACATTTTTTGTGCCAATGACCGCTTCATGGCGTAACCTGGCGCCACGGGGCCACGCCACACGCCTTGTGTTACTTGGCAATTCATGATCAAATCATTCATCAAGTTAATGTCGTGCTTTACGTTTTAGCCATATCCAAAACATTGTTTCAATGTATTATTTGAGGGTAAGTTTTAGGATCACGTAATAATACAATGAACCTTATAACTTTGTCATGTTCCTCCCCATACTTCTGCCCATCTATCTTACCCTTACCTTAAGAGTAGAGTGAAAAACCATTTTTTTTTCGTTTATCATGACGGAATACAAAAAATCATCTTATGGATTATGTTTCCATAACAGAAAAAATGTCTTGAGTCTAAATCCATGTTTAGAACTGCTCTTTATGTGATGTAGTGCCCCTGGTGTTGCTACCAGTATTGGTAATTGCGAATATTTAAACTTTTGTTAGGATGACTCTGCAATCAAACAACGAGTTGCTACCAAATTTGGCGTATACGCGGATTACACATGGAATATTAATACTCGAAAAGTATGTTTCGATTTTTGTCACTCGTTCACGCCCAAAGAGGGCCCAATAGATTTTCATAAAATTTCCTGTAGAAGGAAGCTGTGTTTTTGGTGAATAATATCATTTTTGTTCAGCAACATATAAATAGGTGGCGCAATATGAATATATATATATATATATATATATATATATATATATATATATATTTATACCTGTAAGTATGAATGCGCATTTTAGGAACACATGTAAAATGTTGTTTTCTAAAATTTGTTTTCTATTGAATTTATACGGAGGCTTTTTGAGTATTTCTTTAATATAGATAATCGGAGAAGATGTTCTCACTCTACCCTATAAAATGTACATATACATTTTACGAATGTGAAATATATAGTGCGCAATACACGGTGTCCGGGAATAAGTGTCGGACAAAGAAAAACATACGTTGATTGAAATATAGTTGATTGCCATTAAAATAAAATTTAAAAATGACTTTTTTTCAGAAAATTGAAAAAAATATTCGTAACTATTTGTCATCTTTTTCGTACACACAATACTTGCATTATAACATTTCACAAATAGATGCTTCAAAGAGGAATCGCAATTGCTATGTACAAAAAAACCTGTCAAGTAGAACTCGTGATATGAGGGTTCCATAGACATTTATGACTTATATACATTTAAATGTACATAGTACTTCTATTGAACTATTTAATATTAATTTTTTCCAACATAAATATACACGGTGTCCGGGAATAACTGTAGGATAAAGAAAGACGCTATTCGCTGGCTATAAGGGAATAAATTGTCGTTGAAATAGAATGTGAAACACGCCCTTTTTCTAATTGAGTGCAAAAAAATGTTACACATAACTCTTTTTAACACACCCAATACTTGCTTGGAACGCGGAGCTTGCCCGGGCAGCTAGATGTCTTGGTTGTTTTTGCTGATTATTCCCCTGAGCGGCGCTGAATAATGTGCGCAAGTATCGTGTGTATGAAATAGGTAACAAATAATTATGAATATTTGTTAAATTTTTTGAAAAAAAGTCATCCTTTAAATTTTATCATAATGACAATCAACTATACTTCAATCAACGTATAAAGTCTTTCTTTCTTTGTCCGACACTTATTCCCGGACACCGTGTATTTTACACTATATTTCACATGCCTAAAACATAGATCATATAATCATAAGATTATATCTCACCAAGTAAACATACAAATACATTATCTAGTATATCTTTCACGAATATGATAAAATACAAAGTTACTTTTAAAGTATATTTTAAAATACAAAGTTACTTTTAAAGTTAATTTAAATCATTTCTATGGAGTTTCTATTAACTTTTTATAGGCACACTACTTGCCATAAGTTGGTCAACTGTTATTCGGAAACTATTTAAAGCATACTTGCTGTTGTGAATATTTTTGAGGTATTCAAAAAAACTGTTAAGCCCACTTGTTGTTTTATAAGCCTACTTGCTGTTGTGAACATTTTTGAGATATTAAAAAAAAGGGTTGGGGATACGTAACTTTAAATAAAAGACCAGTTTAAAGCTTAATATTTCGTAAACAGATTCCTGTATCGAAAACGTGTTTATGATATAGCCTAAATATTATTGAAAAATCTTTTCAACGATACTTTACAAAATGGGTTGTGCTAAAAACAATCCACCCCTACTTTACATCTATTGGAGATACCCTAAAACGAGTTTATCCCTTATGTTATTTAATGCCACTAATGTTATAAAGTAGAAGTTTGTTTAATTTTAGAATATAACACAAAAACGCGTTATTACCTATTAAAACGTGAAATAACCTGGAGTAACGATTTAAGAATAAAAAGACAGAACGTGCTGGGTTCGCGTACACTTTTAAAATTAAACTGTTAACGGATTAACTGGTAGTTAATCCGTTAAATATTTCTACAGACATCGTGAAAATCTATATAAAAACTTCAACGATATATATATATATATATATATATATATATATATATATATATATATATAATTATAAATTTTCATAAGCGTTTTAAGTCACGAGATTGTGCTATACAATTATGTACTGAATTAAAGCACAATATAAGTAATTAAGCGATTGAGAACACCGGTAAAAATAACGGTAAATAATTATTGTAAATAATAACCGCAAAATAAAAAAACGATTAAAACAAAATACTGTTACGATGCCCGTCAAGCTACAGATTATCTAATAAAATAAAGCTATAAAAGTCCCACTAATATATAAATATTGAATACTGAGAACTCTGAATATTACATGACTATAGTTCAAACTTATTACAAGCGCGAGCATTTTATTTAATATTAATGTTGACAGGTACACAGCGTGTAGTTTTTTGTTATAAATGGCCATAATTCAAATCAACAAGTACATCAACGAGTCGATTGGCAGTTTATGATTGTAGTAATGTCTTGGCAGATCTTTAAATCAGCACCCAGATTATAGAGGAGTGTTGCCGATATTGCACGCCCAATTAATCCTACCACCTGAGTATTTCCTGGTATAAAATATTGCTTTAGTGACTTTAAAGAAGCCACTGAAGCTAGTCCTGTTTTGGTTACACCGAAAGAAAAGTCACTGCAGTGCCAGCAACATTCCGCCATTTGACACTAACGTCAAACAGGCATCGAGCCATTCCCAACTTAAAAAAAATAATCGTCTGCAACTCAGTATGCGTGATAGAAGTGAAACTTCTTTGGCGAGTTAAACCTCGATTTTTAAGAATATAGTAAGGGTAGAACAGCAGAGGAAGGGAGAATATACTAAGTGTAATAATATATTAAATTCGTTTAAAAAGACTTGAATACTATACAATCAGAAAAATTAAAATGTCGTTATAAATCGACGTAAATATCTATCAAAATCTTCATATAAATTTACATAGATAAATTACAATTAAAATAATCACAAAACACGATGAAAAATATTAATAACACAACGTATGCGTGGTACGTCAGCTTTTCATATGTAACGTCTGAGGCGTATATCTACAACGCGCTCATGTGCGACATTATCTTATTCAATCGCTTTATATCGTTGTGTATACGTCGCTCTCTTTTGCTCCACTTCCATGGCGTCGGAATATATAGCTCTATTTCTCTCTGCGACATATATTTCTTCTCTCTTATGTAACGAAATGTGCCTAAACGTGAACATCCTTAAAATTTTACTCTCAATTCTCGCCCACTTATCAATAATCGAATCGCCACCTAAGAAGTTCCATTTCAAAAACTTTTCTTGGACAAATTAATGTCACTTATTTATTCATTGTCTAAAGAGATAAACGACTTAACACTTGGTATTTCGCAACAAACATTGGGTAAAAGTGGAATAGTTGCCGTATGAGGATAGATGCCTCAATAGTAATCAGACATGTTTAGAAATACGTATTGAATAGTTTAATACTATATTAGGAAAGAACTAGCCCCCACGTCTCGGATTGAGCGAGTCAACGAACAGGACAAGATGTGTCGCTAGGTTACGCCGAAAAGACGATCGTATTTAAAATGCTGATCGCGTATTACGGATCTTTGCGATATTATCTGGCTTGCAACGTTTTATTTTACGAGGTTAGTGAAGTGAATATGTTTCATTTTAGTTCTCTAGTTACTGAAGTATTAAATGAGTATTTTTTTCATAGTAATTTATTGTTGTTTTTTCTAAAGCAAAGGACATCTATCCCTAACAAAAAGGATAGATACCTCAGTTTCGGTGAGTATAGACGCCCATAGGGACTCTAAAGGTGTCTATCGCCCTGTTAGAGATAAACGCGTCTTATCTAAAAATAAGTGTTTATTTATTTTTTGGTAATAGACAATGCCACGTAAGCATGCCGGGGAAAGTGATTCTCCACCGCATGCTGAATGGACCCAAGAAGATTGATAAAAGTCAAGGATAACGGCGAAATTACCTTAAACAAAATAGTCCGTCTTTATGGAATACTAGAAAGAACATTAATAACGCATCATGAAAGCAAAAATTCTGAAAAAAAACACAGGTAAATACTTACCCGCAACGTCGTTTTACTCAAAGGGCAAATATCCTCTCCACAAAAATTGCGTTTGGTTTGCAACTATCCCACACCGTAGGTAAGTGTCCTCTTTCATAGAGGCCTATCCTCCTATTCAGATCCTATTTTAAAGACCCGGGACGATTGTATTAACAATCATTAAAATTATTTACAAAACCTTTATTAGTTTTAAAATATAACTGTTTTGCAAAAAATTATCCCACTTTAGCCTACCAAGCTATTGCAAGAATTATTTTGGATAATTGAACTTGTTCTGAACAGAATTTATTTCTCGTTAAGAGAAACATCGTCTGATTTAAGCGACTGTCCTCTAATATATAACTTAGTATATTTTTCACGAATGTAAGATAAATAACAATACAAATTAACCAAAATAATTTTACATTGAAGTACTTACAGTATGTCGTTATTGTATTTTTTTCAGTTTTTCTTTATACGTATTTAAAAAGTGCGCTGTACAACAATGTGGAGACTTATATCTCATATAGAAGACTCTTGATCCTCAAGTTCAGTGTACGGAAGTATATTTGAAGAAAATGTTTGCTACCCTCGTGAAGTCTTTGACGTGCTCGTGAGTATAAATAAAACTGAACCATTCGTCTGTGAATTCGAAATAAAAACCTTTTTCTGGACTGTTAGAAATGGTAGAATTTTTGCCTTTCTATCTGCTTGTTCGAGATAAACATAGAACATATTAACTATATAGCAATATTTGCTATATATATATATATATATGTATATATGTATATATATATATGTGTATATATATATATATATATATATATATATTTATATATATATGTACAAGTTATAATATGAGAAAATTTGCATTTGCGTGTTTAGAAATGTTTTACATTTTGCTATCACAAAAGATTTAATAAAGTAAAAAAAATTAAAAAATATTACTTTCGCATGTACACATAACATCGAGTCTTCGTCGTAGGTAACACCAAGCAAACTCCAACCTGTGAGTAGAAGGTACCGACAGGGTGTAACCCCACGAGGGAGCTGGCAGACAATCTGGGAGGGAAAGGCGAGTAGACCCACGCGCGGTTTAAAATAAAGTAATTAGTTTTGCCTAATATAATTCCACAAAATAAATTCTTTAAAATACTGTTATTACATTTCGGATCAGTATAATAATTACCCATCAGCGTTTCATCTATAAAAAACGATAAGTATTCATCAATAATGCATTCCTGATTAATATATAATTTTTACATTATACCAATTGGAGAGGTTTTTTTGTTTGTATTTAGGCTAAGTTTGTTTATCTGTAGTTAGGCTAAAGTTGTTTATAGTTAGTTAAGGCTATTTTGTTGAAATATTCTGCATTTAAGTTATCCAAAAACCCACTTTAGGTTGGCTATTAGATTCGCGGAAAAAAATTATTAAAATTAAATTCACTATTTCTGTGAAATAATATAGCGCCATCTTCCTGGTAGGAACTTGATTAACGGTAAATTTTGTCATACGATGTTATCAACGTATCTAATTTAGATGCCGCACATACAACACCACATGGGGAACAATGGGTATAAAGTAATAAATTAACACAATTTTCGTTAATAAGCATTTATTAACTACAATAAAGAATTAAATGTGCTATTCATCAAAGAAATACTTATTAAAACGAAATGACGTTGTTGAGCATAGATTGAAGTACAGTTTAGAACATTTTTCTTCTTTCTAATATGAAAATTAAGTTTTAAGCAAAAGTTATAGTATTTTACAAATTTTTTTTAATGACGTACTTGTCTATCACTTTCATACTTTAATTGAAAGATGAATTTTATACCAATTTTATTGTACATTAAACTTTGTCATTTTGAAACTATCACACAGATTATTACAGATAGATATACTGAACCAGATTTTGTTCTAAGTTTTTTTGTACTTAGTTTCCTCCCGACCGAATAGGAAATGCAGCTTCCAGAGCGCCTATAGATAAGTCATATTCTATATACATATATTGCACACCTATGTACATATGTGTGCGTGCACGTGCGTGTGTAAGATAGAGTGTATATTTATATATGTGTGTGTGTGTGTAAACTTTCAAGTTGACCTTGAATTTGTTGTCTGGAGACCATGACCGATAAATATATCGAAATACGTCACCTCAAAAATCAGAAATTGAAAACTCCTAGGTATATTTATACGTAATTTACGCAGAAAACTATCCGAAGAAATGAGATTACCAATAATTTGCAAAAACATATTTAAAAAAAATATCATACCCCTGATCACATGCAAATTATTTACAGCGACTTTGACGGCAAGTCAACAGTGTAACTAAGTTGCACGTGCGCTCGAAAGAAAACACAACAAACCGAAAAAGCGAGCGAAACCAAATCTGAATCGAGCAAAAAAGCATAACACATAACATCCGAACGTTCCATTTTCTTCGCTTTAGCGCAAGGACTTTAAAAAACAATGCAAGTTTTTATCGACATATCGACGCGAAAATAATGGCAGAAAAGGAAAACAGAGACAATGGCTCGAAACAAAACGCGCGCGACCTTCCACGGACCAGTTCACGCTTGCACGGAGCCGGCGTTAAATTGGACGTTTACCTGATCCGATGCGTCTGGGTCATTCGTATCGCTGCTTGTCACCTTTTTGCATTGTTGCCATCATTCAATGGAGTTTTCAGATCGACGTTAGCTGGTAACCAACAGCGTCTGGCATTGACATCTATTCTGAAAAGGAGACGATGTAGCGTTTCAGCTTAAGCAGCCACCAGGACTAAGTGACTTTACAATTATCCCACCATGAATTTCATTCATTGTGAAACTTAGGAGTAAGAAAAAACTGTTTTGCGAAATTTTATCACTTCGTCAGGATCTTCTACCAAAAGTTTACAGATGGCGAAAGACAGATAGAGTTTATAGATGATACATTTTAATTCGCGTTTACTGACAAGCAAAGACTGACAATCAATCGGAACGATTCTAGATATAATATTGTAATCTAAATCTTTTTTAATTTCGCTTGAGACTATTTTTACCACAACAGAAAACAGACGAAAATTCAGACATGCGAGGTTTTTCAAATTAATAATCGAATTGTATTTATATCAATTCAAATTCTTGGCGTTGGCCCAATTGTGTAGGGCAAATTAACAGTTTTTCGATTTAGAATTATGGTTAGGATAATACGCTGATAAAGATAATTATCCTCGTTGTCACTAGATAGAAACAGGTAAAGTGGACAGTTATTACGTAACGAAATAATTAAAAAAAAATAAAAACTTTTTAAAATCTACCATCGGAACATGTCAATACAGTAAATATCTTAGAATATCAACGTGATTTTAGGTGGTATATGGAGTTACCGTGAATTTACAGTTTACGTCTCTATATTTTACTAATATTAAGAGAAATAATTTAAAATACTTACAGAATTTATAAATTTTATTACATCATAATACATGGACGTTACTGTTGACTATGTAGTCATGAGTATGGTAGCAGGGTCGATTACCAATGAATACTCGTCATCGTTGTAAGACAATTTCTTTATTATTTATATACTGTTTAAAGTATACTAGTACTACAAGTAGAAGTTAAACTCAAACTCTATTCGATGACTATTCGAAGATTATCCCGATGACTATTCTCACTATCTAGGCAGCGTCGTGATGGCGCTAAATGATCCCTTTGTGCGGCCGCCGGTTGTCCCTCCAGGGGTTACAAACCTACGGCCTCTCGATCGTCGCATTGGTTAGTGCGGCCATCCAGAACAGAAAGGTTAAGATGTATAATTTCTGAATATTTTATGAAAATTATCGGACCTGCGAGATACATTTAGAAAAAAGTATTCGTCAGAGAGGTATATTAGCGAAAGGTTGCTTCAATCATTAGATTTATTAAAATAAAGTATCGCAACATTGTTCCTCTTTAAAGTTCTAGAAAATAGTTCGCCATACATTAAATAAAATCCATACACTAAATAAAACATACATTAAATAAAATCCATATTAAACGATGTACTGTTTAAAAATTAAAAAAATAACTTTTCGACTCGACTTATAAAGATTAAATTTTCCTCTTATACCGTAGTTTTCTATCGAATAGTTTTTAAGTAAGCAAAAGTATTCGTGTGGGCTTTCACGCATTGACACAGGGCGCATTAATGCGTGAAAAATGTTTCCCTACCTGTGCGAAGACGGTACGTGTTGTTAGTCATAAATTTGACATACTCTGGTACAGCCGCGATCACGCGATTCGGCAATTGAATGCTGTTCAAAAGTTTGGGATTAGATAGAATTTAATTCTAGATACTAATATCGAAAAGGATTATAACTACATGAATATACGCATCACAGCTTCTTTAAGCTGCAATGAATGAAAATCTAGATCCTCCTAGTCTTCAGTAGAAAATAAAAAGACAAAATCAAAAGAATATCTCCATCCGTATCAATCAAAACAATTAAGTATACTTCTAACTTACTTCCTACTGAAGACGTATGCAATGATAAAAAAATCACACAAAAAATAATCTTCATTACTCTATCCAAATTTTCGCTATGATTTTTTTTTGTATAATGCATGAACATGAACTTCCCAACAGCACAGTAACTGCTATACTCTTAAGCTGAAATCGTAAACAGCAACAAACATTTGCCATTATATTGAATACGATGGCAAATGTTTTTTTAAAACAACCCAGACCAATGATAAAACGTCTCTAAAGAGAAAAAAATCACACAAGAAATAATATTCATTACATTATGCAAATTCAAATTTTCGCTATGATTTTTTCTATATAATGCATCAAATGCCCGTGATGAATACAAACTTCTCAACAGCACAGTAGGTGCCATACTCTTAAGCTGAAATAGTAAACTACAATAAACATTTGTCATCATATTGAGTACCATGGTAAATATGTTTAATGATCCCAGATACCCAGATTCCCAGATCAATGATAAAATGTCTGTAAAACATGTCTCATCGTCTTTACCTTAAAATGTTTATAAAAATCTTGTTCAATAGATAGTTCAATATTATTTAATGATTGTCACTGCTGGTCTCATTACAAATCGCACATAACAATTAATATGGATAATGAAATATTTTAGTCTCTACACTACGACTGCCTTACGGTTTATTTAATTTACGAGCACTTTCTCCTATTTTTAAACTAATATTGTAACATTCATGGTAACACATGGTAACACGCCTCGTCGTCTTTACCTTAAAATATTTATATAAATCTTGTTCAATACATAGTTCAACATTATTTAATAGATAGTCACTACTACTGGTCTCATTATAAATCGCACATAACAATTAATATAGGTAATGAAATATTTTAGTGTCTACACTAAGACTGGCTTACGGTTTATTTATTTTACGAGCGCTTTCTCCTATTTTTAAACTAATTGGATACGTTTACACTAATCTTATAACATTCATGGTAAAGCAACTTCAGAAATTAATTTTTGGATGCAATAGACTTAACGTTCAGTATTAAGGTACTAGAAAACTTCAAGGCTAGAAAAATTCACCATCTAAAAAGCTGATGTATATTCGTTTGTAACGTCAACGAAGATACATCAGTTAGTGTCAACTTGTCAATGCATGTAAACTGTAACAGTTAATGTCAACTTTCCAATACATGTAAACTGTAATGTAAGTAATAGTGACACGGTCTACATAAGTCCGTGTAAATTGTTCATATACGTAATAATAAAGGCACATTGAAACAGGAGATTCGCACAATTGCAAAAGTTAAGCCTTCTTAAATTTAATTAAATAATTTCTTTTAATGGAACAAGTTCAGTTTACCAAAAATGTAATTTTACCAGGTTTTTTTTAAATTACGGCTCGGACACGATTATTTTATTATAAAAAATTGTTTTCAAAATTCTCTTTCCATGAAGAAACGCCTGTCAGTTGGCCGTCAAATATAAATTTTATAACCTCACTACGCGATCTTATTTGCGCATTTCATATTTTTATTTTTGGGTTTGTTTTTTTTATATCAATTCCTCTTTGTACTTGCAAAGTACAAAGAGGATTTTTGTATTGGAACTTTTTCCATAAAATAATAGAGACCGAGCCCTACTTTTAAGTGATACTTCGTTTTTTCCCTATATTCTTTCAATTAAAGCAAAAAAAATTAGGAAAATCACATTATCGCTAAACTGAACTTGTTCCGATTTATATATAATCTTTATTACATTGCGTTCATTTAAATGATTGTAAATAAAATCTGAAACCACTCAAAGTTTAGTGTATTAGTTATCTATATCTTTGATTATATAGCGTTCGTTCTGTCCAGATGTATTAGTTATAATAATGGCGTTATTTGAAAGGAGTAAAAAAATTTGAGTAAATTTTTTTCTTTTTAAATTAGTACGCTATTACCCCGATGGTTATGAGTAATTACGGCCAGTAAACGTTTCAAATTAGTAAAAAAAAAAGATATCAGTTGCTTCATTTTTAATTATAATTGCTGTTAATATTCAATAAGAAAATAGTAGCGTGATGAAAGTTAATGATAAAAATTGTCTTGTTTTAGTATCGTCAATTCCTCCACTCAAGTTTCAACACATCCGAAGCAGTTTAGATTTACTAGGTATTTTCACAATTTTTCACCCAGTTTTGTGATATTATTAGAATTTCTTCCATCAAAAGGTAAAACGGAACGGTAAAAGGTAGAAGATCACTCGCATATCTATCTGTCTGTCTTTCTGTCAGAGTCGTTTCTCCGAAAGAAACCGCTTGGCGTAGAAAATGCGTGGAAACTTGACATTTGCATAGTAATAAAAACATAGTAGCTGACACATACTTCAATTGACAACACTCAAAAATATCCATACATACAATTGTTTGAGACAAATTAATATATCGAAGGACATCTCTATACATTGTTTCTCAAAGGGGTCTTTTTTTGTCGTTACGCCATATCTCCCTTAATACTTCGTCAAAACCAATAGTTGAGCCATAATTTTGAAAATTATTTTCATCCCTAAGGACAAAAAATAAACAAAAAATTCAAAATTAATTATTTAATTAATTTTTGAATTCTCTTTATATTATTTCTCAAAGATGTTTAAATTGTAATGTTACCATTTGGTTACTTGCGAATTATTTACACGGGCCAACTAGTTTTTTCTTTTAATTTCATATTTAGTAAGGGGTATCGTTCGAAAAAGCTATCTACATATTCAAAAATATTTTTTTCCTAATTTATTGTTCATAATTAAATGACACTACGTGATGTAGTATTATTTCTACTTTCTTTAATAATACTACATCACGTAGTTTCATTTAATTGTGAACAATGAATTTCTACAAAATTAACGCCAAATATATTCAATATCTAATTTATTGTAGTATATCTTCTGAGATATTTTGGAAATTTGTAAATAATGTCGCTCTTCCCTTATTTCAATCCAAAACTATGAAATACATGGATTTTTAGAATTCTATGCAAATGTGATTGTAGATGTAGTAATTTTTAAATATGTACCATATTTTTAAAGCTGTGAAGGGTATAATATAGAATAAATGTTTATAATTGGGTTCGCACCTCTCATAGTGCGACTTCTACAAGTGCTTGACAGGTTTTTGTTCATTGCTTCATCTCAACTAAAGATAGCACTTTTTATAGTCTGTGATTATACCAGAGTATACTAAAATTATATTTGTGAAACCAAATATAAATAAATTAAATTTCTTCGATAATAACACGACGTCTCTAACGGACAAACATGAAATATTATATTATGTAAACATTTAATACCTCAATATCGAAATAAATTCCGAGATAAATTAAATATTGTCACCGAAAAGTAATTCGTAGTGACAGCAAATATTCCACGAGCATCGTAACATCACGACAATCAAACTATATGGACGCGACCTTGGCGCTTTAGGCGGTCTGTCCTTAGCGGATCCACATAATATTTGCATAGGTTGACATTGTTGTTGGTTTATGGTATTGTTTGTGAGCATTGTGCGCGGCTCGTCGCGTCTGAGTATTTATTTTATGGCTATAGGATTCCTATTATGGAAATTCCACGAGGTATTAGCACGTGCCCGGACCGCATACCGGAGCATTCGATTCGATTAAGTTGTTGCCGAGCTAACGATTCTAGCTCGCCCACTCTATTTCACTGGCGCGCGAAAAAATGCGAACATATTTTCAAATATCGAACGACACGTAAAAGAAATGCGAACACATTTTCAAATATCGAACAACACGACAAAAAAATGAGAACATATTTTCAAATATCGAATAACACGACAAAGGAATGAGAACATATTTTCAAATATCGATCGAGACACGTAAAGGGATCTGCTAGCTCTTTTATTCACTTAACGATCTCCATGCCGGAAGTGTGCACTAAGGCGGCCAATTCTTTGGAAAATCAACACGAGACAACATGGTCTTGGACTTAGGAAAAGAACACGTAAACCGGCGAAGAGAAAATATCTCGTTTTGAAATCGTATTTTTCACGGGTATGACACTTTTTGACTAAGTCTAGATTTTGTACATCTTAAAAATTTTCACAACTATGCATAAACCAAAATCAATACACGTAACGCTTCTATTTTTTTACAGATATCTGGCTTATCACTGAGTGTCTTTCCAAGATTATCTGAAGGGTACAGGGCGACCACATTTAGCTTCACGTTTTATTTTAAACTTCTTTTCAATTTTTTTTCATGTCCAATGCATTACATCGATGGAAACCTTGATTGTAACGTACCGCATAGAAAGTTCATAATGCTTTGGCTTTTGGCAGCTATGCTTTTGTCCAACTTATGTAAGTGTGGTTTTGATGCTACTCGAGATGGATAACTATAATTTTTCACCATATTGTAAAGAATTCAGGAATTGCTGGACGAGCAACATATTACTTTAATTAAAGATACTTTTGTGTGCATGTATAAATGGAATTGTTCATTGGGAACTCTTTCAAGCTGATAGTAAAATTACAGCTAAGATTTATTATAAACAATTGAGCAAAGTCACAGCTAAACTTCCTTCAGATCAAAGCAAAGTTTATCTTTTACATAACAATGCCGGACCCCACGTAGCAAAAGCAACTGACTCAAACGTTACCTCGAGTATGATCTTTTCAACATCTTGGCGTATTCGTGAATAGAGAAATTATTTTGCATATCTAAGATAGTATACAGCCTAGATTAAAAGATAGACTTTATATAAATACAGAAAACCTGCGCACGAAACAACTGAATGCGCTGTTCTTAATTGAAGTTTTAAAAGTCGTAGAACATATTGCACTTCACATGCCATATTCATAGGCAAATTTTCGTACGGCATTTTCATATACAGTACCAATGCCTGAAAACGCTGGGTGCGCCGCTCTGCCCTACAGTAATTATTATACTTCAGGACACACAAATTAAGTTCAAGATATTACTTTTCCCTTAACTACCTTCATAACGGGTATGATTAAAATATGTACCTATTTCTTCGAAAAAAGTATTTTTCCATTTTCCCAATACCGCGAGAACGAAGCCACAAGTAAAATCCACAGGCATAAGTAAATTTGGAAGTACTTAATCTCTTAAGAAGACCAAATAACTACTTTAACTTCAAATTGATTCCTGTTAAGATCATCTTCAAAATTATCTTTAAACAATCAATTTCGGTAAAATGCCTAATAATAAAGCAAATAATTTTATACGACCTTTCGTGAATATGTAGAACGTGATCGGGAACATAAACAGACTGTTCACGAACACGCCAAGATCTTGAAAAGATCTTACTCGAGGTAACGTTGAATCAGTTACCAAATATATAACGTGGAGTACATGCAGAAATGTGTCGTCATCGCACATTCGTCAATTTTAAATTTAAATTTATTGACCGAATTTCAATTTGATCCATAGATTAAGAAGCTCAATATTACTCTAAAGCAGCTCACACTCATAAGTACTGTAGATTCTGGCAAGATTAAGACATAAGCTGCAAATTATAAATTTAAACACTTCCAATCTTCATTATAATTAAAGAGGTTATCAATCCTAACTAATATTGAATAAGCTCGATATTACTCTGAAGTGAGCACTACCTATTCTCGTAGATGATAAGCAAATAAATGACATTTTGCGGTGCTATCATGTATAATCTGGCAAGATTAAGACAAAGGCTGCAAATTATTTAAACACTTCCAATCGTCATTATAATTAAAGAAATGTTTAATCCTAACTAATATTGAATAAGCTCAATATTACTCTGAAGTTGGTACTACCTATTCTTGTAGATTATAGGCAAATAAATGACATTTTGCGGTGCTAAAGTGTACAACGTGGCAAGATTAAGACATAGGCTGCAAATTATTTATATACTTCCAATCATCAATATAATTAAAGAGGTTATTAATCCTAACTAATATTGATGAGGCTCAATATTACTCTGAAGGGCGTTACCTAGTCTTGTAGATCATAGGCAAATAAATGACATTTTAGGACGTTATCATATACCCAGTATGATTAAATTATAAGCCACAAATTGTTTCCAATCGTTCGTTGTAATTAAAGAGATTATTAACCCTAACTAATATTGAGAAACTCGAAGCGTGAGTTGTAAATGACAGTTTACTGTATTATCATGTATCACCTAGCACGATTGAGATAGAAGCTGCAAATTATTTAAACATCTCCAATCGTCACCAAGATTAAAGAGGTTATTAATCCTAACTAATATCGTAAATGCGTAAGTTTGGATGGATGGATGATTGTTTCTCTGTAACTCGATCTGTTTCTACACCGATTTATATTTGACATATGAATAGCTTATAACCTGGATCAATTTACAGGCTACATTTTATCCGAAAAGCTGAAGGATTTTATGAGAGATAGTCTAGTGCCTCTCTTTTATGGTGTTCATAAGGTTTTTACTTGGTGACGTAGTATTGTCTGTAAGGAAAATTCTGTAGGTTCGATTTTATAATGTATTAACTCATACGTGTTTCCTGAATTTCCAAACCCGAACGAAAATTGTGTATGATTCCCGTGTGAAATGATACACAATTTTCTCCCTTTTATGACTCGATCCCGATTTTACTACCGAGCGCAAACGGATATTGAACAAATTGGAACAGAAATAAATTACAAGCTTGATTGACACATAAGTTTCATTTCACATTTCTGGGTACCACTTTTTGGTCGCAAAAATCTAAATATATTATTTCTAAAAGGTGTTTTTTGGTCGAGCGGCTCGATCTCTTTAACTACTGCACCAAAAAAAATAAAAAAAATACCCACTTAAAGCTTATGTTTTCTACTTTGGGCGAAAAATATAAAAAAACTCGAAAAAAATCTTTTTGTTAATAAAAAAATTAATTTTTATAACAATTGGCATGAGCGCCATCTGTGGGCGACACATCAAATATCTTAGCCAAATTGTATACTTGGAACACGCTAGATGGCGATATAGTGCGAAGACTTCGCACGGGTCAGCTAGTATTGATATATTTCTTAATTTAAAGCATAACTTAAATGGATGGAAATAAGTGATCGGCATAATCTACATATTCTGTATAATTTTCACTTTTGTATAATTTTCTGAATAATCTAATTTATCCAACATACCTTAAAGCAGGTTTAGTTACTTGTCTCCACACGTTATAGAACATAACTCTGATGACGCTGCTCAGCAACCAACTTTCATAAACTCTTTCTCCGACCAAGCTATAAAATTATGGAATCAACTATAACCTAAATGCCAATAACTCGCTCTCTATAAACGTTTTCAAAGGCACTATGAAAAAGTTCTTTCTCTCGCAATCCCCTAATTCTAATCTTCCCTAATTCCATTTTGATCGCCTTTCATTAGCCATGCCATATCAACATTTGTAATAGATATTCTTTTTTAACTTTTTATGCTTAGACTTGTGTTTTACTTATTTTTATGATATTGTTTTGCTTCGTATTTATATTTTTATTTGTAAATGTTATTATAGAATTTGTCAATGAATATCCGGATTAAGATCATTATTTTACAGTCACACAATTAAATTAATTCTCATATTTAACTAACGTGGTTGAATGGAAGAGACAGTCCATATAACAATAAGTATGCCAAAAGTATCTATGATTAATTTAATTTATTAACTTTAAAGTTACAAATAAATAATTAATTAATAAGCTACATTACTGTAGTCCATGCGAACGAAATCAAAGGTAAATTATAAATAATTTGTATAAACAATATCTATTTATCAGAGTGAATATAGAGCTTCAATTTATAATTATTTCGTGTAATTGCTAAAAGTATACCAACGTCACTAGAAACTACGGCCAGCTGACACTTGTCGCTATTATTTCACCGCTGACAAGTAAAATTTAAGTAAATATATTTAATTTGACAAAATTAGTTTAAAACGCAATTACCTTAATGCCTAAAAAAGTATTTCTTAAAATAATTTCTTATAACTTTGTAATTGTATGAAACTTTATAATAAGTGTGCCAGAAGACAATCAAAAACAAAGTAATTAGTCGGAGAGGTGATGACACATTTTGGGAACGTATTTTAGACACAACCAAATATTGCATTGTAGTGTATTTATATTAGTAGAGTTGGGATTGAAAATTGAGGCTACTGTGCTTTTATGCAGCTGCAAAAGTTGGAAAAAATATGCCGTCTGAAATATTTTTAGGCCCTTCTTTAGGCATTGCAAGATAGCCCAAACACTTTATCACAAAGGAAGGGACGAACTCGAACGTACTCCCCTGATAGATATATGAAAGAAATATCGGCGAGTGTTACACAGAAAGAGATTGTGTGGAATGCATCTGACGTGAAGTTTCCAAGTGCAAAAGGTTTTTGTCACTGTACGATGGAACTGCAAGATAACCGCAACACCTTGTCACAAAGGGCGGACGAACTCGAACGTACCATTCTGATGAACATGGGTAAAAAATATCAGCGAGTATTACGCAGAAATAGAACGTGTGAAGTGCATTCTGGCGTGAAAGGCTCCGAATCCAAAAGGTTTTTTTTACTGTACGATGGCATTGCAAGAAAACCGCGAACACTTTGTCACAAAGGGGGACGTATTCGAACGTACCATTATAATGGACATATATAAAAAATATCAGCGAATGTTACGCAGAAAAAGAACGTATGTAGTTCATTCTGACATGAAAGGCTCCGAATGCAAAAGTTTTTGTCACTGTACATGGCATTACAAGATAACCGCTAACACTCTGTCACAAAGGGAGGACAAACTCGAACGTACCATTCTGATGGACATATGTAAAAAATATCAGCGAATGTTACGCAGAAAGAGAACGTATGTAGTTCATTCTTACATGAAAGGCTCCGAATGCAAAAGTTTTTGTCACTGGACATGGCATTATAAGATAACCGCTAACACTCTGTCACAAAAGGAGGACAAACTCGAACGTACCATTCTGATGGACATATGTAAAAAATATCAGCGAATGTTACGCAGAAAGAGAACGTATGTAGTTCATTCTGACATGAAAGGCTCCGAATGCAAAAGTTTTTGTCACTGTACATGGCATTACAAGATAACCGCTAACACTCTGTCACAAAGGCAGGACAAACTCGAACGTACTATTCTGATGGACATATGTAAATAATATCAGCGAGTGTTACGCAGAACGTCATAATGCACTTCAAATGTGCTCTACATTTGAAGTGCATTATGACGTTAAAGGCTCCGAATGCAAAAGGTTTTTGTTACTGTACGGTGGCATTGCAATATAACCGCAACACTTTGTTAAAAAGGGGGGACGCACTCGAACGTACCATTCTGCTAGATATGCGTGAAAAATAGCAGCGAGTATTACGCAGAAAGAGAACGTGTAAAGTGTATTCTAACGTGAAAGGCTCCCAATGCAAAAGGTTTTTGTCACTGTACGATAGCTGAATCCAGTTATTCGATTTGCGTAATTTTACACAAACTCGTTTTTAACTCTATCAAACAGTGTGATAATACCTTAAACATTCGTTTTCGCTTCTTTAATTTCAGCATTGCCCCACTTCAAAATTGTGATTAAGTTTTGAGTATAAAAATCGCATAGTTTAACAAACATTTAAATAGGTACTTACATCGCACGCTTAATAGTAAAATGATCTAGCCAAAAAATTCAAATTCTTCGTGAATAAATTACTTTATATTTGAAGTTTCTTATTGTGGGTAATTGAAGTGGTATATTAATCATTATTTTAATTATTATGTACTCTTTTGCTCGACAATCGAGACAAGTGCGACAATCTAATATTTATATTGCAATGCAATCGAGACAAGTGCGACAATCTAATATTTATATTGCAAGGCAATCGAGACAAGTGCGACAATCTAATATTTATATTGCAAGGCAATCGAGACAAGTGTGACAATCTAATATTTATATTGCAAGACAATCGAGATAAGTGCGACAATCTAATATTTATATTGTTGAATGGCATTTTAGATCGTTTGGTAAAACTCATAATCGTATTTCGAGTTTATATACTTTGTTATTAAACGTGTTATATAATTATGTATAACATATTATCGACTACAAGAGTATCCATTTTAATGATTGTTTTTCTTATTCCAGAAAACATCTTTCATATTTCTTTAATAGTTTTCGTAAGTTCACAGCAATGATTGTATGACCGAACAAACATTGGTTCATTATTTTAAATAAAATATAAGACAAAAAAATGTAATGACTCAATATTAGTCTCATTACATTTTATTCTTGAGTTCTAAACTACATACTTTACTAAAAAAAATGACTTACCAAATTTCACAAAAACATGAAATTATGAGTTGTTACAGTTTTTAAGGGTAGATTATATAACGACCATGAATTTTCTGAAGATTTCAACGGATGTTCAGAAAATTCATGGTCGTACTATATACTTTAAACTACATACTTTACTAAAAAAAATGACTTACCAAATTTCACAAAAACATGAAATTATGAGTTGTTACAGTTTTTAAGCGTAGATTATATAACGACCATGAATTTTCTGAACATTTCAACGGATGTTCAGAAAATTCATGGTCGTACTATATACTTTAAACTACATACTTTACTAAAAAAAATGACTTACCAAATTTCACAAAAACATGAAATTATGAGTTGTTACAGTTTTTAAGCGTAGATTATATAACGACCATGAATTTTCTGAACATTTCAACGGATGTTTAGAAAATTCATGGTCGTACTATATACTTTAAACTACATACTTTACTAAAAAAAATGACTTACCAAATTTCACAAAAACATGAAATTATGAGTTGTTACAGTTTTTAAGCGTAGATTATATAACGACCATGAATTTTCTGAAGATTTCAACGGATGTTCAGAAAATTCATGGTCGTACTATATACTTTAAACTACATACTTTACTAAAAAAAATGACTTACCAAATTTCACAAAAACATGAAATTATGAGTTGTTACAGTTTTTAAGCGTAGATTATATAACGACCATGAATTTTCTGAAGATTTCAACGGATGTTCAGAAAATTCATGGTCGTACTATATACTTTAAACTACATACTTTACTAAAAAAAATGACTTACCAAATTTCACAAAAACATGAAATTATGAGTTGTTACAGTTTTTAAGGGTAGATTATATAACGACCATGAATTTTCTGAAGATTTCAACGGATGTTCAGAAAATTCATGGTCGTACTATATACTTTAAACTACATACTTTACTAAAAAAAATGACTTACCAAATTTCACAAAAACATGAAATTATGAGTTGTTAAAGTTTTTAAGCGTAGATTATATAACGACCATGAATTTTCTGAAGATTTCAACGGATGTTCAGAAAATTCATGGTCGTACTATATACTTTAAACTACATACTTTACTAAAAAAAATGACTTACCAAATTTCACAAAAACATGAAATTATGAGTTGTTACAGTTTTTAAGCGTAGATTATATAACGACCATGAATTTTCTGAACATTTCAACGGATGTTTAGAAAATTCATGGTCGTACTATATACTTTAAACTACATCCTTTACTAAAAAAATGACTTACCAAATTTCACAAAAACATGAAATTATGAGTTGTTACAGTTTTTAAGCGTAGATTATATAACGACCATGAATTTTCTGAACATTTCAACGGATGTTCAGAAAATTCATGGTCGTACTATATACTTTAAACTACATACTTTACTAAAAAAAAATGACTTACCAAATTTCACAAAAACATGAAATTATGAGTTGTTACAGTTTTTAAGCGTAGATTATATAACGACCATGAATTTTCTGAACATTTCAACGGATGTTCAGAAAATTCATGGTCGTACTATATACTTTAAACTACATACTTTACTAAAAAAAATGACTTACCAAATTTCACAAAAACATGAAATTATGAGTTGTTACAGTTTTTAAGGGTAGATTATATAACGACCATGAATTTTCTGAACATTTCAACGGATGTTCAGAAAATTCATGGTCGTACTATATACTTTAAACTACATACTTTACTAAAAAAAATGACTTACCAAATTTCACAAAAACATGAAATTATGAGTTGTTACAGTTTTTAAGCGTAGATTATATAACGACCATGAATTTTCTGAACATTTCAACGGATGTTTAGAAAATTCATGGTCGTACTATATACTTTAAACTACATCCTTTACTAAAAAAATGACTTACCAAATTTCACAAAAACATGAAATTATGAGTTGGTAAAGTTTTTAAGCGTAGATTATATAACGACCATGAATTTTCTGAACATTTCAACGGATGTTCAGAAACTTCATGGTCGTACTATATACTTTAAACTACATACTTTACTAAAAAAAATGACTTACCAAATTTCACAAAAACATGAAATTATGAGTTGTTACAGTTTTTAAGCGTAGATTATATAACGACCATGAATTTTCTGAACATTTCAACGGATGTTTCGAAAATTCATGGTCGTACTATATACTTTAAACTACATCCTTTACTAAAAAAATGACTTACCAAATTTCACAAAAACATGAAATTATGAGTTGGTAAAGTTTTTAAGCGTAGATTATATAACGACCATGAATTTTCTGAACATTTCAACGGATGTTCAGAAACTTCATGGTCGTACTATATACTTTAAACTACATACTTTACTAAAAAAAATGACTTACCAAATTTCACAAAAACATGAAATTATGAGTTGTTACAGTTTTTAAGCGTAGATTATATAACGACCATGAATTTTCTGAACATTTCAACGGATGTTCAGAAACTTCATGGTCGTACTATATACTTTAAACTACATCCTTTACTAAAAAAAATGACTTACCAAATTTCACAAAAACATGAAATTATGAGTTGGTAAAGTTTTTAAGCGTAGATTATATAACGACCATGAATTTTCTGAACATTTCAACGGATGTTCAGAAACTTCATGGTCGTACTATATACTTTAAACTACATACTTTACTAAAAAAAATGACTTACGAAATTTCACAAAAACATGAAATTATGAGTTGTTACAGTTTTTAAGCGTAGATTATATAACGACCATGAATTTTCTGAACATTTCAACGGATGTTCAGAAACTTCATGGTCGTACTATATACTTTAAACTACATACTTTACTAAAAAAAATGACTTACCAAATTTCACAAAAACATGAAATTATGAGTTGTTACAGTTTTTAAGCGTAGATTATATAACGACCATGAATTTTCTGAACATTTCAACGGATGTTCAGAAAATTCATGGCCGTTATATAATCTACGCTTAAAAACTGTAACAACTCATAATTTCTTGTTTTTGTGAAATTTGGTAAGTCATTTTTTTTTAATTTATTAACCATTGTTATGGAATTTTCATTTATTAATAAAATGCATCCGTAAATTTAACAGGCGATTCGCGGAAACTATTACCCCTAAATTTAAAAAAAATATAATGACACTATATCCCGAAAAATAAAAAGTTTCAAATATCTCAACTATAGAGGACTATCGACACAGTCCAAATTATCTCAATAACAATTTCAAAGACTTCTGCTCATAGCCTTTAATTATGTTCTGGTCTAAGCTCATGAGCAGATAACTTCTTATCCTCAAAAACACCAAGCTTCTATTGAAGGTCATTTATTGTCCAAGTCGCAAAACTTTGAATACTGACACGAAGAATTCTTCCTCGATAAAGACTTTGAAAACTGTTAGAAATACACTACCTCTTCCAGATTTTATTTGGTTTCGTTTCAATTTTTTAATGGTTCCAGTTTCTTTATATCTATATTAGTTTTCTCTTTTATACAAGATTTTAATAGCAGAATAATTTATACATAGGTGCACAAAGTATTTTTAACATTATTAAAATCGTACATATGAAATGGGCTAAACAATTAGAAGTATTAATTTTTACGATAATAAATTAAAAATCTGAATGGTAGCTATATAAACAAGTTGTGTGGTTTTAGGAAACCACGATGAAAGTGAAACTTTTTTTCAGATTGTAGGCATTTAATTGAGAATTTTTCGAAAGCTACTTGATTTAGGATTTTAAAAGTAATATTAACTTAAGACGTGAAAAAGGAAATGATAATAGTAGACAAGATATATAACTATGAATGTTTATTTTACTCTGCGTACTAAAGTACAGAATACATAAATAAATACAATGTTCGGTATGATATATATATACATATTGAAAACGTAGATCAATATTTATATAAATCATTGAATTATTTTAAATTTCGATTATTTGATCACTAACTTCATCTTCGCTTTGAATCTCACAGTTTATAAATGTAAATAATATTTTGTGGTAACTAAAATAAGTAAACATTGACATGCATTCAATTTTTTCAATGTGTCTGGTAAAAACTGCATCGATCGTAGTACCATACCAACGCTGCAGAGCTGATGAGAGCTATAGGTACCGCCATATTGGTTTCTTTACCCCCACTCCGCGGCCGACTGTAATGCGACATGCGATAGGTAAACGAAATATTCTGAGGCGATACAATAAAAGTTTCACTTTAAAAGCTGAATGGTAGCTACATAAAAATAAATACATAAGGGTGATAGGTGCAAAAATTAGAAGTATTAATTTTTACGATAATAAATTAACAATCTGATTGGTAGCTATATAAAAAGCTGAATGGTAGCTACATAAAAAGAAATACATAAGGGTGATAGGTACAAAAATTAGAAGTATTAATTTTTAAGATAATAAATTAACAATCTGAATGGTAGCTATATAAAAAGCTGAATGGTAGGTACATAAAAAGAAATACATAAGGGTGATAGGTGCAAAAATTAGAAGTATTAATTTTTACGATAATAAATTAAAAATCTGAATGGTAGCTATATAAAAAGCTGAATGGTAGGTACATAAAAAGAAATACATAAGGGTGATAGGTGCAAAAATTAGAAGTATTAATTTTTACGATAATAAATTAAAAATCTGAATGGTAGCTATATAAAAAGCTGAATGGTAGGTACATAAAAAGGAATACTTAAGCGTGATAGGTGCAAAAATTAGAAGTATTAATTTTTACGATAATAAATTAAAAATCTGAATGGTAGCTATATATAAAGCTGAATGGTAGCTACATAAAAAGAAATACATAAGGGTGATAGGTGCAAAAATTAGAAGTATTAATGTTTACGATAATAAATTAAAAATCTGAATGGTAGCTATATAAAAAGCTGAATGGTAGGTACATAAAAAGAAATACATAAGGGTGATAGGTGCAAAAATTAGAAGTATTAATTTTTACGATAATAAATTAAAAATCTGAATGGTAGCTATATAAAAAGCTGAATGGTAGGTACATAAAAAGGAATACTTAAGCGTGATAGGTGCAAAAATTAGAAGTATTAATTTTTACGATAATAAATTAAAAATCTGAATGGTAGCTATATATAAAGCTGAATGGTAGCTACATAAAAAGAAATACATAAGGGTGATAGGTGCAAAAATTAGAAGTATTAATTTTTACGATAATAAATTAAAAATCTGAATGGTAGCTATATATAAAGCTGAATGGTAGCTACATAAAAAGAAATACATAAGGGTGATAGGTGCAAAAATTAGAAGTATTAATGTTTACGATAATAAATTAAAAATCTGAATGGTAGCTATATAAAAAGCTGAATGGTAGCTACATAAAAAGGTATGCTTAAGGACGGTAAGTGCATCGTTAAAAAATTAGGACAAAATATTGAGGAACCAGCATTTGCATACATTGATGGATACATTCTAAGTAAAACACATCGTGACGGCAGTGTTTTTGAACAGCACCTGCAACATGAGCCGCAATTACATAGATTGCTATTAAAAACTTGTAAATAAAATTTTACTTTCATTTCAGGAACGATTTAATTGATTTTCTTATTTCAAAGTTTGTAATAAACCATTTTGTTTACATTCTTGCACTCCAGTATATAAGCTCACATCTAACTCTCAGTTAATACATTTTCCAAATTCATGGCAATATTTATGTTGTAATTTTATTTTCCATATGAATTTTAATTATATATGCAGGTGTAAAAAAGAACGTGTCTGTAATTCATACAGGTGATTCTGTGCATCAAACTTTTCAGAAAATGTTGAGGAAAAGTCTCAACCATTTCTTAAAAAATCACTGCCAAGTTGCCATTCGAATGAAAAAATGCTATGTTTTTTACACGTCTTGTATGCTCAGTTTGATGAACATAATCACCTGCATGAATAAATAACCACGTTCTTTGTAACAATTTGTATAATCGGATCAGTTCTATGTAGATTTTATTTATTGAATTTTACCAACTTTTCTACTTGGAGAAATTAAGTGACTATAAAAAAATATTATGGCGGTGTTGGCTTACATATATTACAAAAAACTATGTTGAAACAATAAAAACAAAACCAAATTTTAAAAAAAGAAATAAAAACCTTACGCAATATAATAATAAAAACAAAACCAAATTTTAAAAAAAGAAATAAAAACCTTACGCAATATAATAATAAAAACAAAACCAAATTTTAAAAAAAGAAATAAAAACCTTACGCAATATAATAATAAAAACAAAACCAAATTTTAAAAAAAGAAATAAAGGCTTGAAAATGCGCAAAAAATTCTACATGAAATAATCTATAAGATAGTTGCATGAGCTTGGATTTCCCAACAGTTTGACATGATTTATCGGAATAAATTGAAGAAGCAGAATGATTCATTTTTCTTTACTTCTCCTTCAGATAAATTACTCTTTTTTTGGTAAGATTAGTAATCGATAATGAAAAATGGATTCAAAAAGTATCAAAGCTTCAAATATATATAGAAACAAGTACAATGATATATATCAAATAAAAAAGAATACTATAACCAAAAAAACATTAAGATTATGATAGGATGTTGGAGGCTGCTTGCTTCTAATCTGACAACTAATGCAGAAATTAATTGCTCACATATAGAATAATTAAAAGAAATATTGATAATGAATTAAGCATTCACCCTAATAAAGAATAAATGATTGAATTTTGATAAGGGTTTCACTTTGTGACTGGTGATGAAAAATTGATAATTCAGAAAAATATAAAACGTCGCAAGCACCACGATTTCCAAAATAATTCTACACTCAAGAAAGTATTAAAATTATGATAGGATACCAATCGGTTACTTGCTATTTATTAACCGATATTATAGCTCATAGATAGAACTATTAAAAGCAATATTGATTACGGCCCCATGTTTTCACCAGCGCGAGCATAAAATAATCTTAATTATACTACTCTCTTCATACAGATCTCGGAATAATCAGTCAATTAATAAACAGGTCTCTATCCATCTTGCATATTTTAAGTAATGTTCTGTGACTTCTGTTAATTTTTTTATTGCTGCCATAACTCTATAATCGTCCTTCTTCTAAGACTTCCTAAAAGAAATAAAAATGATATCGGACATCTGTTTCCAGAGGTCAGCACGAACAAACAAACGAAGCAAACAAGAAAGTAATATGCTAGGTCGCTGCTCTGTCTGTATTAATCTTAGCTTGAATATATATAGCCTATAATCTTCCTCAAAATATGGAC
This sequence comes from Druceiella hillmani, assembly GCA_039881145.1. Taxonomy (NCBI): domain Eukaryota; kingdom Metazoa; phylum Arthropoda; class Insecta; order Lepidoptera; family Hepialidae; genus Druceiella; species Druceiella hillmani. Next base: position 14,191,269 of record JAYKKI010000001.1, read on the forward strand.
TTTATGACATAAAAATAATTTTAAAAATCTAACATGCAGTTCTGGAGATTAGTGCAAACAAACAAATGAACAAACTTTTCCGATTTATGTATTAGAAAAAATTAAGCTTAACCCTAATTAATAGTAAAAGATTCTAATTTTCGTAAGGGTTTTATTTTTATAAACCCCATCAGCTTTATTTACTAAAAATGTATTAAACTTTAGACAGGATTTACCAAACTCTATATCCTGTCTATTTCACTCTTATGAACACCCATCTTCTTCGATCTTTGCAAACAAATTGGCTGGGAAAAAGATTGGATGAATTAGAAGAGATCGTAACAAAAATAGAAGAGGTTTTGTATTTAAACATCGAGATTTTCACATAAGGCAATTTCGTTACTGGTAAAATGTACTGCCTAATAACAAAGTGTTATTTCTGTGCACTTGTATATTTACTAGAGAAAAAAGGGCATGAATAATTGATTTCATTCCTTTTAAGAACAACGATGAAGAATGATTACAAAAGCAGAAATATAAATATTTGCTCGTATAGGAACATCGTAAGTATCCTGCTGAAAAAAATAAAAGTAAAAATACTTATTCACATACTCGCCCCAACGTCTCGGCGAACATTCGACGAGAATCCTCGGGCACGAGTACAACACAGTATCTTTTCGTATTCGCGGCGATATTAAAATTAGTGCAGCATCAAGATCGTATTGAAAAATATTATATAATTACATTAATCGTTTTTTTTAATAAAGAAAAGGATATACATAGTAACCCTCTTTACTTATTTTTCCATTATAAAATATTCATATAATTATGTAAGATGCATAAATACAATATGGATGCCGCATAGATTTCGATATCTTTCACGTACCTTTAACTCGAGCCCAAAAAATAAACACCTGTTCTCAAAATGATGCTCGACCAGTCTCGGAGAATACGTGAAATGCCATAAAAGTAAATCTTGTTTAAACGTAACTTCGAAAATATTAGCAAATATTTTTAATTTAATCTATTTATTTTTGACATATTCGAAGTGAAACGTCACAAACTCATCGGTCATCTTCACGAAAAAATACTTGCATCCGTCACCGCATTGGAATTCACTATTTCCATAAAACACAGGTACATTGTTAGGTAAATATCTATGTACTCGGCCGAGTACTCTACGATCGAAGGAGCGGTGATAAGACACGGCGCGGTGGGATTATCCGCGCTCGATAACAGCTTTGACATTAACATCGAATAAGGCAAATGAATCATGCGATATCGAGAGTTCGCTTCTACGAGAAACGTGTCGTTAAGTATTCGGCAAAAATACCCATCGATAATTAGAAATTGTTTATTTGATCACTCCATCGTTTCTCCCATTAGCTACACAGAACGTTTTTACGCGAGGTGTTTTTGCACATATGAATGAGTAAATGAAATATGTGTAACACTTTGTGTTGTTTGTTTCTATTTCCTTAAGGTAACTAAATAAATATAACAAGAAAATATGGACACGAAAATATTTGAGGAAAATTCCTTTTTTTACGAATATTTGTCGTACCTAAAATTATAAATGAAATCAATATTGATATTTTCCGTAAAATCGCTGAAGGCCTATGTCACATATCGGTAAAAGTTAACAAATATGTGTTTTTATTTTCCTTTTATTTCATTCCGCAATAATTTTACCGTTTTACGTTAATACACCATATTTATCACAATATAAAGAACTTAAAGAAAGTAGAAATAATACTACATCACGTAGTTGCATTTAATTATCAACAATATATATATATATATATATATATATATATATATATATTATATTTTTCCTTTTATTTCATTCCGCGATAATTTTACCTTGCTTTCGTACGTTAATACACAATATTAATCACAATATAAAGAACTTAAAAAAAGTAGAAATAATATTATATCACGTAGTTTCATTTAATTATCAACAATATATATACATATATATATATATATATATATATATATATATATATATATATATATCATTAAAGCTAAAAATTGTTAAAGAAAAGCCAATAATAGTGAGTATTTCAAAACAGATTATTAATATAACGTTGTGCACAAGATGAAATAAAACTCTTACATAGAGAAAATGAAAAAACGAGCCCTTTAAACTTGATTAAAACAAAAGGGAGAAGATATGGTACGGTTTGACGGTGCGCAGTCCGCGTAAACCAAGTCCAATGGACCTGGTTGTGTTTTGTTCACTTCAATCGCACACTGATCACCGGCGGTAGACGTGGAGTTCTGGAAATTAAAATTGCTAATATTTTCAGTAAAATCGATCCAAAAATGCCTTCTAGTGCTTTTACCACGTGCATTAACCATTCACAAAACAAAAACAGGACACATGGAGTTACTTTTCATGCGTTATTACATAAAAATATTACAAATTTTCAAAAAAATGTTTTCTTTTGTTACCGTCATGTTTGAGTGACAGCGACATGCGCAAGCGTCACATCGTGAGAAGCTATAGTACTAGCGGTACATTCGGTGCAATTGTTAATTTGCTGTAATACCTTGATTCACTCGCGCTACAGTCACAATGCATCGCTTTGTCTCTTTCAATTTTACATGTAGGCAATTTGTTATTGCAGTTGTGAGAGTTTGTGTACGTATAGTTGTACCTATGCCCGTTTTGTATTTATATAAAGTAAGAGTGTACCGTATCTTCCCGTTTTTGTTTTGGTCTAAGCCTTTAAATTTAATTTAAATTGTCAGACGAATGAAAAATCTTGTATTTTTTATTGAAAAATTAGGTTATTTTTCATAATAGTTTGTAAATGCTATCTCTACGCACTCTTTTGAAACAGCACGCTAAAACAAAGTGCAGATTGTGTCTTGTTATATCCTCTACACACGGATATAACCAACTAATGCATGAAACTTGAAAAAAGTCACATAAAATTCGTAAAGAGCAAAAAACATTTATTTTGACAATAGAACGGATGCCAATATGAGTCAACAGTTTATTTTTAATTCCTTTAGGCAATGACTACATATTAAAAGCGGTCGATATGTATTATGCTTTAATAATTTCTAAAAAGTTATTGTATACTTCAATCGAGATTACTCCTTAAGAATCGATTTAAGAAGCTCCGGTTTTTTACCCGGCATTTTCCAGGAATTTGATTTTAAAATATTGTCCATCACTTCTTTCTATGAGTGGAAATAATACCACATTGCATTGACATTGGTGTAAATACAAAGACTCGCTTTATGTGAGACATATATAATAAAGGGAGACTAGCTGTTTTCGCTGTATCATACTTTTTAAGATATTGGGTAGTCATTTCAAGGGTATTATATAAGATACGTTTCAAAATTTCCTAGTTCGAAATTTATTTAAACCATCAATATACCAAGCTTTTATGGTTCCGTAGACAAACATAGAATCTGTATACTTTCGCCATATCCATGTTTGTCGCCATATCCGTGAGTGATATCCATCTGACATACCTCGTACTTTCTATAATTTGAACTTATGTACTTAAACTTTTTCAAGCGTGTCTCAAGTATGCCTCCAGTAAAGATGTCAATTAATAGGTAGCAACATTTTCTTTCCTGTTTTTTAATGTACCTCCCCAAATATAGAAGAGGGCACAAAAAAAATTGGATAAAATTAGAGAAAATGCCATAAATGCATTTTCACGCTTTCTCTTAAACGAAATTATTTCGAGTAATGCAACTTCGTCAATTTTTGAAGTATCAAAGAAAAGTAGTCTTAAGTACACCGAAATAAAGCAGATGGAAATTGTTGGACGACTGAGCTTGCTAGTGTACTTAAAATAAATTATATGAATTACTGAAATGTATTTTGCAATATTCGTTTCAAAAAACAATATACAGAAGACGAATCTCAATAGCAGGTCCAACAGTCATGGTATTAGACTCCTCCTTACTCAGCTACGGTAGACCTTTTTAATTTGATATTTTCTGAAATAACCATATAACTTTTATCTATGCGTGGTCTGACACGCACTTGCCTGATTTTATTAGTTACTATCTCTACTGGAATTACCATATACATGTAATCACTAATTGTAATCGATTACAATTGATCCAAAATTTCAAGACAAATTATATCAGCTAATACAATATAATAAAATATATATTCAAAGACAAAAATTATACTATATAAACACAGATATGGTAAGATGACAATTACACGTTTGTAAATTAAATACACGAATTCCGATACACAAGTAATGACATCCTCAAGTAATTGTAATTATCTCAAGAAATTTCACCAAAATTTATATAATTTGTAAATTTTTATAATTTGTAAATTTTCACAAAAAATAAATTAATATTTTGTTGTAAAATGCGTTTTGGAAATTAAATCCTTTATCACAAACTAACATAAGAATTAAGAAGATGAAATATAATGACAGTATGCCTAATGAAGTGCCAGGGTTGTTTAAGGAATTGCGAGAATAAGTTAAATTTATTTCATTACATAATGAAAAGAAAATCATTAGAATCTACCTAAATTTAAACGAACATGTTCTCTAAGGTCAAAGATTCAATGCTAATTTTGAAAAAAATGTAAGTTATTAGGCGATATCAATGAGACCGAGCGAGATAATGCAAGTCGAATATCTCCAGTACCGCATAACGTTCAATACTGCAAAAAATCACCTCGCGTTTTATCCACGGATGACACAGTTAAATCGTAAAAGAAATATACAAAGGCAGGTACCTCAAAAGGAAAAATGTCTAGGTACACCAGTGTTTATCTCGCATATTTCGCCAATAATCTTGCCGCATCTGTCACTTCTTGTCAATGATTTGACGTCCGATAAATTATTATTATGCTTCTATCTAACCTATTTATCATCTTGACAGTAATACAACCAGCCGTGTCTTTTAGTAATTCGTTTTTCAAAGTGAAATGTGTACGTGACAATAGTTTGTTTATAAATATAATGCAACTTAATTCGATGACTCATCGATTGGAAAAGATTCCGAACCATAGATAAGAATTTGTCCTTTACAAAATTTAATAGTGAAATTAATTTAATAGTTTTGAATTAAAAAAAGTGATAAAAACAGTTTCAAGCATTAAAATAAAACGGACCTTTTTAAAAAGAACAAGCATTCTGTTGTCAACATCCTCAGTGACGCACACTGGCACGTCAGGGTCGTTGGTATGATTCAATGGGGCGAAAGGTGAGATTCTGGTTATTGATGTTCTAAGTAATCTTTACAATATTTAAACCAAACAGACTCTTCAAAGCGGATTTCGTGATTCATTTACAATTTACAAAAAGAAATATATTTCATATCAAATCAACAAGCTGTTTGGTTAAAAACCTTTGGCGCGTTGGTGGGTAATTCGAAAAATTTCTTGGTTTATTTCTTTTAGATTTACTCCTTCATTACACTGTTGTTCTTTGTTATTATTCTGAGTCACCAGTTATGCCGCACTTAGAGTCTCTAATCTCATAGCTGATTATCAATCTAGATTTTTGCGAGATCAACGTTTTATATCCCGCGTGATCCCGATATTAATATAATCTGGCGTACTCGTATCTATAAGAAAAACCTAGATAATGTGTATAAAATTGTCAGAAACGAATTTTTATTTAGCTGTTAATATATATTTGAACTTACGTCAAGACAATAAAAAGTAAAAGTAATACAGAGCAAATAAAAAAAAAGGATTAAATAGACAATCTAAGTCTAAGGCTAAGATAAGCCATCTTACGTTGAAATTGTTACCGGGGAACACAAAGCGTGTCATTTACGAAATTGCTATGAATATCAGAGGTTGCACCAAAGAAAAACTTTTTAGTTTCAACGCTCATGGACGTTATATATTTATGTTCTTAAATTTTAATTCAAAGATTTATTCAAAGATTTTGTGCCTCCCTCCAATTCGTAAGAATCGATTCAATCGAGCTAAGATTGGATGGTGGCGAGTAGCTTAATTCCGAAGTGAGTGATAAAGTAAGCTTTGATTCCTGTTATTATGTAAGAACTGACACAGAAACTTCATAATTTTAACAGCTATCACACCACCTGCATGAGAGCACGGCCGCGATTTAATACTTCGGCGCTCGTGTTCGTGGCAGGATATCTCAATACTCTTCCCTGATCCCCCGGGATTCCGCACACTTAATCCTACTCCGAGGTTGATTAGGATACGAGATCTCGCTAACCCGATCATGATCACCGAGTCTTGACCAATTTCAATAAGTCTTATAAAATTTAAAGAAATATGAGAAAAGTGGTGGAATATTTGAACTTAACATTCTCAATTTGAAAATCAAACAAGTGGATTTCAGCAAAGTTATTATTTTACTGTTTCTCTTTATTTAATTGAAAGAAGCCTTATACTGAATCTTATTTTGGATAATTACGAAGGCCGCTTATGGTTTATTTTATAAAGCAAAGAAAACTGTCCCTACCTTTTTTCCAGGCAATAAAGAAACCATGATTGTATTTTGTTTTAATCACTTTCTTTTTTAAAAATTATTTTTTTTTTCCTAAATTATTAAAATTAAGCATTATCCTCAAAGGTTTCGTTTTTTCTTCTGTGTGTTAGTCAAGTACAAAAGTGTGTGGCTCAATCTTGAAACACAAAATGCGTAAAACAAACAATCTATAATAATTTTATTAACGTGCAACTTTTTTGTGAATTTTTATGGTGTCTACAAAATCTTTGTAAATTATTTTTATTAGCTTTATAAATTAAAATCGGAGGAATAATTTATGATTAATTTTATACAACATGCAACTTTCTCGTGAATTGTCGTGGTAAATGTAATATCATTGCACATTATTTTTATTAGCTTTATAAATTAAAATCGGAGGAATAATTTATGATTAATTTTATACAACATGCAACTTTCTCGTGAATTGTCGTGGTAAATGTAATATCATTGCACATTATTTTTATTAGCTTTATAAATTAAAATCGGAGGAATAATTTATGATTAATTTTATACAACATGTAACTTTCTCGTGAATTGTCGTGGTAAATGTAATATCATTGCACATTATTTTTATTAGCTTTATAAATTTAAATCGGAGGAATAATTTATGATTAATTTTATACAACATGCAACTTTCTCGTGAATTGTCGTGGTAAATGTAATATCATTGCACATTATTTTTATTAGCTTTATACATTTAAATCGGAGGAATAATTTATGATTAATTTTATGCATCATGCAACTTTCTCGTGAATTGTCGTGGTAAATGTAATATCATTGCACATTATTTTTATTAGCTTTATACATTTAAATCGGAGGAATAATTTATGATTAATTTTATGCATCATGCAACTTTCTCGTGAATTGTCGTGGTAAATGTAATATCATTGCACATTATTTTTATTAGCTTTATACATTTAAATCGGAGGAATAATTTATGATTAATTTTATACAACATGCAACTTTCTCATGAATTGTCGTGGTAAATGTAATATCATTGCACATTATTTTTATTAGCTTTATACATTTAAATCGGAGGAATAATTTATGATTAATTTTATACAACATGCAACTTTCTCGTGAATTGTCGTGGTAAATGTAATATTATTGCACATTATTTTTATTAGCTTTATAAATTTAACTCGGAGCAATAATTAGTAATTAATTTTGTACAATGTGCAACTTTCTTGTGAAGTTTCATGCTGTTTACAATATTTTTATACATTATTTTTATTAGTTTATTAGTTAAATTTATACAATCTGCAACTTTCTTGTTAATTTTCATGGTATCTACACTATCTTTTTGCATTATTTTTATTAATTTTAAAAATTTAACTTAGAAAAACCCATGGCACACTTGGACTCCTTTACTTAATCATTATTGCTAATTACCCATGCATTATAAAAATATATATGCCCATATAACTAGTATAAACTATATTGCAGTGAAAGTGTCATGGCACTGAGATTGAGCCTTGAGCCAAACCCTAAAAAGCAACAAACTAAACTCTTTTATTTATGAAATTAGTATCACCAAGGTAACAAATTTTGTTTACACACAAATTATATTTTTGCGACGAGTCGTTTACAATTTTTGTCGATGTAATTAAATGTAAATAAAGATTTAATATATAAATAAGACCAAAAATTTTTCTTTCACAAAAAGAAAGGAAAATAATTTTTTTGCGAATAAAAGTTTGTATTTTAACTACCATTTGTTATGAATAGGGTTTTCAATCGTTTTTTACTTAGTTAATTGTGGGCACTTTTCATAACTATTAAACTCATTGTTTTCATTAAATTCAGGAAAGGTACCGACTTTCAAAGAATTGTCTTATTTAAAAAAATAATGAAACAAGACAGGCAAGTAATATTTGCGAAATTAGTGTTCGATATAATCAATTATTTTTGAACATAGATTTTACAGTATATTCCAAAGGGCAAAACAAATTTTGTCGCCGACTTAACATTTTATCTAGAAAAGAATGTGGAGCAAATGTAAACATCATCATAATTTTCTTTCAGCTGTACTGTATTAGCTCGAATTTTTTAAATCGTCTAAAGTATTTTTAGGCGATCTTTTCTGGTATAAGGTAGGTCACAGTATTTCGATTTTGTTTTTTCAGAAAAGTATTAAACAATTGATATGAAAAAAGCAAGCACATATTTTCGACTTTGTGCTTTAACATATTTTCATTTTCATTTCACACAAGTCTTGTTAATCGATTGATAAAAATAGAAAAAAAACATTTTTAATTTCTCTCTCAACTACCATTAATAAAGCAATTTCAAGTAAAGTGCACTTGTAGTATACAGACTACGTAAGTGTGCGTATTTATAATATCGTTGCTTTAATTTCTATGTAAAAGTTAAATAGTAATATAATGCAATTTCTTTCGATCTTTATTCTATAACCTTATTAAAAGGTTATATCCACATGTATAACGAAATTGAAGGGAGCGTTTCCACTAAATGGGTTATCAAAGATTTATTAAGATATTTCTTGGCACTACATAATTTCACCTAGTAAAATAAGAGCACCTGAGAAGTACTAGCTCAAATTTAAAAAAATGCTGTTTTTTATTTTCAAATATTCTAATTTTTTTAATCTCATTAATAGCTATAAGATTATAGAACGTTTTACATAAAAAAGCAACAAGCAAAGAAGCAAAGCGCGCATCCAAAAGCCGCATTTCTATAAACGGATACGCTATTCGAGCTGTTTGATAAATACTACGAGTCACGAAGCTGTAGCAGCACGAAACGAGCAATTGATAACATTAATTCTGCACTCGAAGAAAGCACCATCGGCCAATCGAAAGTAAGCCACTGGTTCCGTTATTTTGCTTACGGAAATACGAGCCAGGAAGGTGAGAAGCACTCGGGAAGAACAACAATACTCTGGCAAGCTGTAGTAACATTTCCTCCCATGAACTAGCAGAGACACTCGGCTGCACTCATGTGCCCATAGAGAATTGATTTCGAAGACATGAAGCATAAAAGCTTCTTGCTTATGAGAATCAATATTCTATAGCAAAAAAATTGGCCTATGGGTAAATTCTCAGTTGCAATATTATGGTATTACAATTTTGTTATTCTAGAAAATGTTTTATTTACATTCATCAGCGAGTTTCTAGAAGTAATATTTCAATAAACATTTAAACGAACGAAAGACAAAATTAATGGTGTCAATGTGTCAATACTTCCGTTACGCTAATAACTCAGATTCCATCAGATCAATGTTTGATCATCGACTGTCAAAATCTAACACCAAACAATGAAAAGTGCGTTTCACGAGCCGCGTGGCAAGAACCGAGCTAACGGTGTCACAATATTAATTTTTGATAAACGGCGGCGCTGATTGCGGCAAAGAAATGTTATTGCGTTTTTTTTCAACAATTAGGTTTTTGCTTGTAATTGGAATGGAACGCGAACAATGGGTATTGTTTTGTAACACTGTCACTGTTGCGTATTTGTTTGTGTATCTGATGAGCGTCAGATCGGCGTCGCGGCTGCGTGGGTCCTTTTCGGGTAACTGATCGTTTTCACCACCGCCACCGTCATCAAAGCGTCCGCTTGCAATTTGCAAACATTCCACAACTGACATAACAATGAGAAGTAACGCACGCTGCGTACGCGCGGAGCTCATGAGCCGACCACTTGTTTCTTTTTTGTCATAACTCAAAACAAGCAGCAATCACGTAAACGAGATAAATAAGTGAAACGTGTATTTCGTGTTTCTCTATTGATTTTTTTTTTTTCAAAATAATAACAGACCTTTATAAAGAGATGTATGAAACAAAAAAAAAATCCAGATAAAATATCGGACGACAGGTAGGAATGAGACACACTTGTTTGTGAAGAGACAGCTTACTATTCCAGTGCTTGGGATTTGGTACTAGGAAGTCCTGCCTAGTATTAGTACTATATTAAGCTTTTCAATATAATATGATATCCTACACTATTATATTATCTTTTAAAGTATGATCTGAAGATGAAATCCAATAAAATAATTGTCATCTTCGAAAGTAGGTACTTTTTCCTGAATTTCATTAAAATTTATCATCACGTGTTTTTTGTGGAGATTCTTGCAACTTGGAGAGACTTCTAGATCGATATCACGTTTATATTCGTCGATCAGCCAAATAGGCTTCTGCTGAAACCAAAGTTTTGAAATCGCATATCGAATCAAATATATACAACATAGGACATATATTTCTATATATTCTAATATGCTATATATTTCTGGCTCAGGCAATTTCGGCCTAAACAATTTTTTCCACAACACTCAGGAAAATTGTAATGGTTGACAAAACTGAAAGCTAAATTTACAGCTGGCGCCTTTAATTAATGTATTTATACACTTATGTGTTCCTGTTAGTCGGGATTGGCTTCGGTGTAACCATTCTCGGGTATTAGTTTGAATGAAATTCTAATATATTAAAATTGTGTTACGTCGCAGTGATCCCCTATAATTTTTCTTTGATTCTGCTTAGAAAAACTACCGTTTTCATAAACCCTACAGTTTTCTACGCAAAATATTTCTATTTCAAAGGTGCAAACCTTTGAAATTAATTGGATAACAGACGTCTATAAATGTTTTCAAGGGTGGTCTAAAAAAATAGCCATGACTGAGAAACCTTTCGTGATCCTTTATTCCTTTTGTACTTTAATTGAATTATTCGTCCCTTTCTAAATCGTACCATGGCAACATCTGAAAATTTTCTTTTTTCCACGCATTTTCTTTAATTTCAACACTTTGACATCCGCGAATTTGGCCAAAATTTGTTTGTCTGGTTTTTACATAAATTCTATTGCCTGTCAGTTTTTTAAGAGATCGTAAAAGTTCTTAACAAAACATAAAAATTTCAGCAATGTTTAATCCTGTGCCCCATTTTGAAAAAAATTCAAGAATGCATGCAAATAAACGTATTTTTATTATTTTGTAATATTTTGGCCATTTGTACAATATTTTTCATTTCACATCTAGTTGGTATCATTTTACAAGTGAACATCACTTAGTTAGTTTTTATGCGGTTCTGTAATTTCTTAACTTAAACGGATATTATCATTCAATACATCGGTATAAATAATCTCGCTCTAAGTACTAGAAATTACCATCTCGCATAAAAATGTTTCTTACTTTAGAAACGCCTATTTTTTATAACATAAAATAATATAGAAAAAAATATGGCAATAATGCAATAACTTAAATTAATCACATCCATTTAAACTTCCTTCGTAATATGAAAATGAGCTTAATTTTTATTGCTATCACCAACACCAAATTACGGGAAATATGTAGCCTATATGTAAGCAGGTATACATATAGGCTATATGTGAGCTAAGATATGTAGCCTATATCTAAGCTTATATCCTGCTATATCTCTATCTAAATTCTTTATCTAAACCCATGTGCAATTATTTATTTATTACTTATTAATTTATTGCATCTTTAACGCAATTTACACCGACGGCATTTATACACTATTGCTACACTAGCTATCTCTATCAATCAAACACAACCAAGGAACATAATTATTTCCGAAATAGGTTGATTTTTTTTAAATATAAAAAAAATAAAAGGCAATAATGTTTTTATCGCTTAATAACTATAAAGTTTAATTAAAGAAACGCCTACATTTGACATATAGAGAGAAAAAGAAAAAGGATGAGGTATGAAGAAAAACAGGATGTGCTCCTGAGCGTACAATTGCCTTTACACTGAAGATGTTTTTGAAAAGTATTTGGAATCAACTATAGGGAGGCGATAAACGAATGTTACGAATTTTCATTCTTTGCAAGTTGAACTTGGACTAATTCTAGTAATATATACAATATTCCAAAAAGATGTCTCATTCCATGTAATAAATTTATGTCATACATATTATACATACATGTAACTGATTTGAAATTAAAGTCTCAAAATGGGCGTCGAACTTCCTATGAGTTGGTCTGGACCCAAATTCGTATCTTTAAAATTTACTTCTTTGAAATAAAGTAAACGAAAATTTTCAAGAATCAGTGATGTGAAACTTCTCTATTCATTTCCTGAAAACCCCATGCCCAACTTACAGATTTACCTAAAACGCCATGACTATGTGGAAGAACACAGAAACGAATGGTTATGAAACAAAAATGAGAAAGGCAGAAACACAAAGCAATTTGAATAAATATCAACTAATAATCAAAGTAGATCTATATAAAAGAGTATGTGTAAGGGAGATGTATCCTTAACCCATATAAAAAACCTATATAATATATAAATATATACTATAGCCCCATTACATTTTTACTAGCTTGATCAATGGAAAGACCGGAATCGAATGACCACGAACCTAATAAAGGCATAATTTCAAATTCGAATAAATTGCGAAAGATCTTGCTCCAGAATTTAACAGTTGCTATTAACTAATCCCGATGGCAATCAATTTATTAAAATAACTAAGTCAAAACATGAACATAATAAAGCAATTCTCAAAAAATTTCTTTATTGTTCTTTTTCGCAAACCTGTACAAATATACGCCATGGCCCCATTGCACTCTTACTAGCTTGATCAATGGAAAGATTGCAATTGAATGATCACGAACCTAATAAAGGCATAATTTCAAATTCGTATAAATTGCGAGAGATCTTGCTCCAGAATTGTAACAGTCGCTATTAAATAATCCCGATGGCAATACATTTATAATAATAACTAAATCAAAACATGAACATAATAAACTAATATTATCATTGTCAAACTACAAAAGTTAGGCTCCTAATCGCATTTAGACAAGAAGAGAAGTTAATCGTTAGAAATTTCTTTTGCCAACTATTAGTATTAACTTTTAATAATTTGGATAGATATGATTATGGCTTCTTTGTATTGTAAATCTGTGGATTAACGTAACGACGTTAATTTATCAATATTTGATGAGTCAATCACTTTTGTTAAAAACTTTACTGTACAGTTGGTAGTAGAGGACAATTTTTGTTAATTTTTATTGACGTGAATATTTTGTTGAGTTCAAACAAATCTTTTATTTGGGTCAAACTCATTATTTTTCCTAAACTACTAATATTTCTATTATGTTCATTTACACAGCATAGTGTAAAAAAAGAATAAATAACGTTACTTGAATGAGGTTTTATTTTTAACTTTGCCTTAAATTCCATGTCTGCACCCTGTAGTAGAAATGTCCCGGAAGAAGAAAGTTTACATATGGTTACCCCAGTTAGGATAGGGGGTATATCCGTAGGAATACTTAGGATGATCAGTTAAGAATTAAGTACATCTCTCTCTCTCTCTCTCTCTTTCTCTCTCTCTGTTTCCCTCCTGTAAATAAAATATGTAAAATTACGTAATATCTTTAACTATATATAATTAATAAAATTATAGTCTGCCTTATTATAGTATAACTCAACTATAAAGCCGTAAAGACGATGCTGCTTTAAGCCATCACATAAAACGTGACTATTATTCCAGCCCGAGTAACTTATTTTATTTCATATAATATTTTTTATTACGTACAATCTATCGAATATTTTTACATATAAAACTATCGAAAGTTTGACGTATGCCGTATGGTTCACGGGACACACAGTGGTATTTTTTTAATTTATTCCAATTGTTTTTGTTTAATTCTCATAAAAAGAATTCATATTTTCAAATTACTCACGAAAATATAAAAAAAAAATAATCAATAACATTTTACGAATTGGGCGTGTATTGCGGAGAAATAAATGTTTCTAACGAAAATTTTTTTTGTTTTATTCTCAACATTTTCTCAATTATGAATATATTTATACGTTTCATTATTATAAATAGAACATCCATGTAAAATAATGCTTAGTTGCCAGTATTACCCACTTTTCTGCATACAAAAATAAGAATAATCACTATGCAAAGCCGAATAAGGTATTCAGTGCGTCGTGTCGTATATTGCTTTGGTGATACCTTACGGTACTCAGCTTCTTGCACTTTAGGACGTTTAACCCTTTTAGTAACGTTGTCATACCGTATCTCGTATACAGGGTGATACGAAAAAAAATTATTGAATATAATCGTTTTATTTTGTATTCGTGAAACCATAGAAACCGGCTTACTATACCAATTAAACAACACTTGTATGTTTGATATCCGGATATCATCCATGAACTATTTCAGTTTTACCAAACTTTAATTTTTTTCACAGCGACTGTGAAACTGTAACTTATGAGTGAGGTTTGAGTAAGAGATGGTTTAGACAAACCGTTCATTTAATAACATTGCTTCCGGCGGTCACGAAAAACCTCCAAGTTCACTGATCTCGAAACTTTTTCACCATCCGAAAACGTTTAATTCAATAACATCGATACAGACCGGATGACATTGACACCGTGACACCAGGCTGCGCGTACGTTGAGCAACGCGGCGGACGAGACGGGCGGGCGCCCCGCCGCCGGCTGTTCCAGTGATTGAGCGTAGCGTAGCTATTTAGGGTGGAGACTCACTTAGGGCGAGCAGTCCCTAATCAAGTCGCAAGTTTTCTCATTCGTAAAAATATTGTCGGCGGTTAGTCTTACTGGCAATGCGATGGTATTTTTATGAACAATGTATTCTACTATACCAATATTCTTATAAATAAATACGAGTAGAAGTCGCAATACAGGGGTTCCGTACGCACTTAAGTATGTATAAATATTTAAGGGTAGGTATTATTTCTATTAAACTACTTTATTTTTCACCACTTTCATATATCAGAATATATTTTCCACTGGAATAAAAAATGTTGGGAGTTTTTCCAAAACTATTAAATGTGAAATCATTACAACAGTTTTCCGGTAAACTTGACGTAACAAGTAGTAAAGCTGTTTTTTTTATAATTTGTACTGTAACAGTTTCGGAGATTAGAGGAGCGAAATTGATTTTTTATAAGACAATTACAATTAAAGTTTGATGGGATGTCACATAAATACTTAAAAATAATAATGTATAAACTCAATAACATTTTCTTGAATACGTTCGCCGCAAAGTATTCATCGTTATAATAATATCCATCAAAATGTTACTGTTTATTTAGGTACCACTAGCTGCGCCCCACGGTTTCACTAGATAAAATTACGGTTTCACTGTCGAAACTATTATTATTATTATCATTAGTATCACTACAAACGCCAATAGATATATGTTGCTGGTAGTAAAATATAGTAATATTCACCAAGTCAAGGGTTTTTCATTGGCCCAGATAAAAAGATCCCGTATGTTGCTTGAGGGTATAAACTATTGTCTTACCAATTTTCTTCAAAATTCGTGCAGTAAATGTTGCGTGATTGAAGAACAAATTAACATACACAAAGATAGACAGGAGACGAAAATTCTAAAAACAGCTTTTCTAGTTTCTACTAGTATCATATACGCCAAATCAATCACTCTTTTTAAAATATTTTCCATGTACAGAATTCCCTCCGTTACAATTTTACATCTACAGTATCACTCTGTAACAATTTTATGATATATATGATAATAAACACAAAAATAGCTAAGTATACCCAGTGAAGTATTATTATCTTTTATTGTTGGTATCTCGTATAAGTTATATTGCTGTATAAGCATTTATACGTCGTCCAAACTAATATGAGCTCGCGCAAAATCTGCAATGTTATAATAACATCTATTAAATTGGTATCGCTCGCTTACTAAAATAAGTACAAAATATCTGTTATCGCTTGCTTAGTACAATAAGCATAGAATATCCCGAAGTATCCCCAGTGTTCTGTTATATCTTGTATTGTTGGTATCTCTTTTAAAGTGCATCTCTGTATAAGTTTTATTTATATCTAAAGAAATCGTCCGAACTGTGATAAGCCCACGTAACGTGTACATCGTTTGTAATATATATTATAATATTATCACTTACTTAATGTAGTGAATACAAAAAAATAGCTAAGTAAACCCAGTGAAGTTTTATTATCTTGTATTATTGTTATATCGTATAAGTTACATTGCTGTATAAGCATTTATTTGTTGTCCAAACTATTATGAGCTCACGCAAAATCTTCATCACTACAATAAAATCTATAACCTAAATTGTAATCGTTTCCTTACTCCAATAATGTACCAATAATATAAAGTATGCCCAGTGTACTTTTATATCTTGTATTGTTGGTATCTCTTTTTAAGTTCATCTATGTATAAGTTATATTTATATCTAAAGAAATCGTCCGAACGTGTTCATCGTTACAAAATAATCTATTAAAATATTATTACTTACTTAATGTAATGAACATTATAAAATAGCTAAATATACCCAGTGAGGTATTATTACCTTTTATTGTTGTTATTTCGTATAAGTTACATATCTACATAAGTTACATTTATCTCTAAATTAATCTCACGAACTGGTATAAGCTTACATAACGTGTTCATCATTACAATGTAAACTATTAAAATATTATTACTTACTTAATGTAATGGACACTATAAACTAGATAAATATACCGAGTGAATTATTTTTATCTTTTATTGTTGTTATTTCGGATAAGTTACATATCTATATAATTTGTATTTATCTCTAAATTAATCTCAGGAACTGGTATAGGCTTACATAACGTGTTCATCATTACAATATAACCTATTAAAATATTATTACTTACTTAATGTAATGGAAACTATAAACTAGCAAAATATACCGAATGAATTATTTTTATCTTTTATTATTGTTATTTCGTATAAGTTACATATCTACATAAGTTACATTTATCTCTAAATTAATCTCACGAACTGGTATAAGCTTACATAACGTGTTCATCATTACAATATAACCTATTAAAATATTATTACTTACTTAATGTAATGGACACTATAAACTAGCTAAATATACCGAGTGAATTATTTTTATCTTTTATTGTTGTTATTTCGTATAAGTTACATATCTACATAAGTTACATTTATCTCTAAATTAATCCCACGAACTGGTATAAGCTCGCGCAAAAGTGTCGCGCGTTACAATAATATCTACCGTTTACTTACTGCTATTAAAACAAAATAAATTTTCCCAATAAAGTATTCGTTTCATTATTGGTATCTCGTAAAAGAAGTATCTCTGTATAAATTGTCAGTGCCTGTAAAACTGTCGCTCGCTGCTCGCTGGCTACCCCAGATGGATGCTTACCTCAATTATGCGGTTGATCTCGCAACCGGTAGGCGGTGAGCGGCGACACACACAGGTGTCGCAAGGCGGATCCACACCCCACTGGAAGGTAGAATCTACGCGAGTGGTCGGTGAATGTAAATGCGCGAGTTGGCTTGCTGCAACGGTCACTTAGCAATGCAAATTTGTGATCGTTTGCAGGGCGCTTCCCAACGCTAGTATGCAATGTGGTTACTTATTTATATATACGTACCTTGTGACAAGCGACTACATAGGTGACCTTGATGTGGGTGTCGCAGCGGGGACATGAATAAATTAAAGATATGAAAGGCTTGACACTTCGCATCGTCATTTGATCCATCATCACGCAATTCAGTTTTCCAAATTTGATCAAAAGTGGCACGCAATATTGACATATAATCTAAATATATTCCATCATAGCATCACCAAGTGAGATAATTAGCTTAAATTTTAGTATGAGTAATAGAAATACCATAGTCGTGCAACTATGTATGTATAATTTTCAATAATGAGAAGAAAAATATATTTGGCGTTAATTTTGTAGAAATTCATTATTCACAATTAAATGAAACTACGTGGTGTAGTGATATTTCTACTTTTTTAAGTTCTTTACCGCGACCTAGGTTTCGTTTCGTTTCGTTATATAACGCTGGTACAACATCTTCAGGTGGGCTATTTGCTAATAGCCCACCTGAAGATGTTGTAATACAAATAAACCTAGGTCGTTGTAAAGAACTTAAAGAAAGTAGAAATAATACTACATCACGTAGTTTCATTTAATTGTGAAAAGTAATTACATTATTATGATACATACTTATAACATTTATAAATTATTTAATACATAACTACGACATATTTATTTCCAATCCGTATATGTGTCTGTATGTGTAGGTACATATATATATATATATATATATATATATATATAAATATATATATATATAATTATTGTTAATTAAAAATATATTCTATATGTTACTCTGTTACTCTTACAATTTTACAGTTCAGAAAGTCAGTTACGTTGCTTCACAGCAGACTCTCGACGTGTACAAAATTCTTATTCTTGATGTGTCTGAAATTTTGATATTACCAGAACGGATTTCCGAGTGTGGAAAAATATCGTTCTGCTCATTCTGAACACTCTCAAATTAAAAAAATCTGTAGGCAATAGGATGCTGCCTTCAAATTTTATAAGCATTTCAAAGCGCACGTATGTATGTCGGTATGTACATTTGTACGATTTTCCACTTACATTTTCTTTGAAAACACCGTTCTTCCTTTACTTTCATTATGACTTTCCTAGATTCTAATGCAATATTTTCATCATTTTGAAAAGTGCAAACATTTTTTATATGCACAAATATCGAAAAAAACCTATTTGACTTTCAAATCGCTTGGTTTATATTAAATGTTGATTCAATATGTCTAATGAACTTAAAACTTTACAATGAACAGAACTTAGTACACACAGGAAAAGTTCACAAACCTTCGACGAAGTTGAACTCCAAGATTTGAGTAAGACCGACTATAACATATAATTAATATTTACCAAAGTGGGTTAAGTCTTTCTTGGAAATGAAACAAAAGCAAAAGACATAAAGCTGGCCCCATGTAAACAAGACTAATTGAAAATGGCGTTTTTGTCATTTCCATACGTCCAACTTCGTATGGAATAGAGCACAAAATATAATATAATATATATATATATATATATATATATATATATATCATCATCATATATATCATATATATATTAATACGCTAAGGTTTTAAGATGTTACACTCCCTTTTTAGAAAAAACCTCACAACTAATCCACATAAATTATATATCATTTTATAGATAATTGCTTGCTCTACCGGCATCCACAACTAAAAAATTTATTATTGCTATTGTTTTTGCAAATTAATTAATTATTAAAATTATATACACAAAACAGCAATGCTGCCATCTAACGGCTCAACGTCAATATGATTGACGGTCGGTAAAATTTTTCTTTAATTTCAAATCGTGAGTGACGTATAAATAAAGTGGCGCTTTAGCTCAATGCTTTTGATACTTACGCCTCTATATGTCAATTTTATTAAAATAGAATAAATAATGCGAAGACTTCGCACGGGTCACGCTAGTTTATATATATATATATATATATATATACATATAAGTGTATATATATATATATATATATATATATGTATATATATACATATATATAAAATGACGTTTTTGTCATTTCCATACGTCCAAATTCTTTACCTGTTTCTAACACAATCAGATTCCATCTTGTATAATTCATGTTAAATATAATCTATATATATTTTAGAAGACGATTATCTTACGAAACACCATATTTTCAGAATCTCGTGCCAAAATGTATAGATTCACATCCGCATCTCTCCATCCATCTATTGGTCTTTTACTTTTTTTGAACCGTTTAACGTAAACAGATAATATTTATGTCAACAACATTTTGGTCTAACAACCCAGTAGTTGATAATAATTAAAACTTTCATTCAATACTTTGAAAATAATTTCAAATTCAATACTAAAAATAGATAATTAATTGGCAACATTTCCAAAGAAACGGATGTAAATGCGTAACAAAAAATATGCCAATCACATATAAACATTAACCAAACTATTCAATACACAATTGGAAAATAACCTTTGATTCATTGTTCTTCTTCTCAGTCGATGCACTCTTGACAGAGTGATCGCAGTTATCGTGTGAAGTGTGTTGCAAATAGATGACACACGATAGGTCACCATTCCTCTCTGACAGCCGCTATCCGGATGCACTCGTGTAAGGAGTGTCTATAGCTGATTGACCTGATCTATCCATTTCATCTGTGCGCCCCAACCTATTCTGATACATTCCACTTTGCTCTGCGCCACCGGGCGTTAAATACTACCTCCGCTATGCTACGCGGGTCTGCTACGCGTCCAAAGAATTTCGTAACGCGAGTTGGTAGGAAACTAGATCAACGCTGCCTAGTCTCCCCGTCTAACCAAAACCTTAAAGTTTATGGAGTATGGTTGCATTAGTACGGAAATCGATCCACGATACTTCGACCATTCTTAACAGCGCTACATTTCCAAGGCGTCCACCTTTTTTTCTTCGTTTCCACTTAGTGCCCTCATCTCTCTAATATACGTCAGACAAAATGTGATGGTCTATTTACGGGGAAATTGTACGAGAGAAATTAATCTAATTGCATTCTCCTGTTATAACGCACTTTCACTGACGTCTTTTATGCACGCAACTAATAAGATGCATTATAAATTAATGATTTTGTCTTAAATTAAATTTTTTTAATTAACTTAATTAATAATGAAATAAATTTATTAATGAAGTAGTTATTCGTTTGCGTTGCACAATACCATAGCCACATAACACACTTGTTACATACGTATACTGATACCTCTAATTAAGAACCAAGTGTTTCTTAATTGTACGTATATCCAAATATCTAATTATCTAATGTTTGTTAATACATGATTTTCTTGTTAGATTAAGACAAGATGTCATTAAAAATCATCCTCATTTTCCTGCAGGGTCAGGGGGAAAACAACTTATTTCATATTAATAACCACAACCATTTCCCTGTATTCCATACTTCAAAAGGAAACAAACGAGATCCTTATAAGATCATTCATGAAATTCCAACGAACGAACAGGTGTTCGTCTGTTTATCATAGTCGCTTTTCACAGAAATCTTTAGATTTAGAAACTTGGAATTTGTCATAGTGATAAAGCAAATAATTTCAACAGATAACAGTCGAAAAATGGTGGTGTGGTTTGGAGCAGGCAAATTAAGTACTGGCTTTTTTATAATCTAATTTATCGTGTAGAATATTGAGAAAGCTACTTACAAGAATTTCAAACAAAATTTCTTTGCGTAAAGTAGTACATTTCTAAAGGTATGCTGAAAATATGTGAAAAAACATTCCTAACACGTATCTCTAACTTAAGACGTTATAGAGAGTTTTCCATTACAAAGAGTGTCATAATAAAGAGTTTACACTGTATATGAGTTTTATAAAACAAATATATTGTCGCTATATTGGTTTTATAAAACTGAAATAAACTTTACAAACCCTGATGCTTCTTTAATTTTAGGTTTAAAACTGCTAAAGAAGAGACTAGAACTTCTAAACCTAAAATTATAGAAGCAACAGGGTTTGTAAAGCTTATTTCAGTTTTATAAAACAAGTATAGCGACATTATATTTATTTTATAAAACTCATGTACAGTATAAACTCTTTATAATGCCATTCTTTATAATGGAAAACTCTCTATAACGTAAACACTGTTTGAATTTAGTTGGTTTGCCTTCTCACCCATACACTGATTCACATTTGTAATAAATCTTACGAACGAGAAGACTTTGCTTAGTCGTCAAAATTTGTTTATTGTTTATTGTCGGTAGTACATATTTATTACCAATAGACTCATCTAGACTCCGAAATTATCTTTACGAATGTCGACATTTCTGCGAATGAATAGACACATGCAGTTATTGTGTACAGTTATTACTGCTATTTTTGCTATACGTATATGTTTACTGGGTAAAGTTGGCCCTTAACACTTTACTGCTTTCGTATATAAGAAAATACAAAATAGCTATGGGAATAGAAAACGAATCCAATCAAAGTTTACGGATTATTTTATATAATTATTTTAAAATGGAAGTACCCAATGTAAGCTATAAGAATAAGGGAACTGATTAAATTTCTTTGTTAAGAAAACCAAATAAGCAGTTAGAAATCTTAAAAAAAATATTTATTTTATATACACACTCCATAAAGCGAAAACTCTCTATAACGAAAGAAAATACTCGGTCCCTTGAGTTTCATTATAAAGAGTTTAGATCGTAGTTTTTCTTATTTACTTTTTTCAAACTATAATTTACACATAGAATTATATTTTCGGCGGACTTATTAAAACATGAGCAACCTCTTCTAATTAAATCACTACGCTGTAATTAACTTAATAATGAGAATTTAGTAATGTAAAAGATCGTAAAAGACATTTTATTGAAACCTTTCCCATTGCGCAATTCAAAAATCGGAATACACATCCTTTAAAAAAAAACAGAAAAAACACTATATAAAAAACGTGAAAAAAATGCACTGGCCATTATTAGAAATGAATGCCTCGAAATAGACGTATGATTTAATCATTTTGCGCAATTAATTCACTAGTTGTGACTTGGGGCAGTTTATCATTAGCACGATCAACAATCACCTAACTCAATTTATAGTTTATTTAAAATACCTCTAACGCTTTTTTTATATATAAAACGTGCAGTTTTTAAAAATTTTACTATTATATTATAAGGATTGGAACGATGCCTTTGTTATTAAAATGAATAGCGGCTTATCAACATCTACTCAGGAAATCTTCCGGATTAAAAACTGCAAATTAAACAGAATTTTACATCCACGATAACGATCAAACGACCGCCTTCGCTTTATGCAACGTGCACATGAGGCAATGCGCATCATCGTTAGTCGAATTCGTAAATGGATTAAATTTACGTTTCCTTTTTACCTTCTTTCCTCAATTAGCCATCAGACCGTCAAATTCCACAATCTATGAACTAATTGAGGAACACGGTTGGAAAATGAAACATTAAATTAATACATTCGCAGTCCACGCGCTGATGATAATGCGCATTGCCCTCGCATTCTCCTTTCGTCAGTGCCGGTTAATATCGAGCGGAACTAGGTACGTGCTTCTTACCTTACTCAATAATGGACGGGCTGCTGAATAAAATAACGATTATTCATAAGCCTAACTCGCTGCGCAATGCTAAGGTCGATACCATAACATGCCGCATGTTCGCCGTCTACATATGTACATGGCCACATGCCGGGAGGCGTCTAATAATGAAGGCTTTTTCATGCCATATTCGTATGTATACATATATGTATTCCATTGTACGTATATAGAATGTAACTATACTATTAATACACATAAATAAGGAGATATTTGAGTTCAAACGTTATATAATAGCTTAAGCTTCCTTCCTTGAAGAGGTTTAAAAATATTTTTTAAAATTAATGACACAGTGAGAAAATCATAACAATTTACAATATTTGAATTTTTGAATAAGTTAGATTTGTCCTAACAATTCTTAGATTCTAAAATTTCCGTTTTAAAGTGATACTCTATATATTATTCAATTTCATATACCCAAAAAGAAATATGGTTAAGTTGGAGTAGTCCTAACAATTCTCAGATTATAAAATTCCCTCATCAAAGTGATACTCTACTATAATTTTCTTATTCCATTTCATATACACAAAAATAAATAATATGATTAAGTTAGAGTTGTCCTAACAATTGTCATATCCTGAAATTCTCTCATCAAAGTGATACTCTACTCTCATTTTCTTATTTAATTTCATATACTCAAAAATAAATAATATGATTAAGTTAGAGTTGTCCTAACAATTGTCATATCCTAAAACTCTCTCATCAAAATGATACTCTACTCTCATTGTCTTATATAATTTCATATACCCAAAAAAGAAATAATATGATTAAGTTAGAGTTGTTCTAACAATTCTCACATCCTAAAATTCTCTCAACAAAATGATACTTTACTATCATATTCTTATACCATTTCATATACACAAAAAGAAATAATATGATTAAGTTAGAGTTGTCCTAAGAATTATCATATCCTAAAATTCTCTCATCAAAGTGATACTCTACTCTCATTGTCTTATATAATTTCATATACCCAAAAAGAAATAATATGATTAAGTTAGAGTTGTCCTAAGAATTGTCATATCTTAAAATTCTCTCACAAAGTGATACTCTATTTTCATTTTCTTATTTAATTTCATATACTCAAAAATAAATAATATGATTAAGTTAGAGTTGTCCTAACAATTGTCATATCCTAAAATTCTCTCATCAAAGTGATACTCTACTCTCATTGTCTTATATAATTTCATATACCCAAAAAGAAATAATATGATTAAGTTAGAGTTGTCCTAAGAATTGTCATATCCTAAAATTCTCTCACAAGGTGATACCCTACTCTCATTTTCTTATTTAATTTCATATACTCAAAAATAAATAATATGATTAAGTTAGAGTTGTCCTAACAATTGTCATATCCTAAAATTTTCTCATCAAAGTGATACTCTACTCTCATTGTCTTATATAATTTCATATACCCAAAAAGAAATAATATGATTAAGTTAGAGTTGTCCTAAGAATTGTCATATCCTAAAATTCTCTCACAAAGTCATACTCTACTCTCATTTCCTTATTTAATTTCATATACCCAAAAAGAAATAATAAAATTAAGTTAGAGTTGTCCTAACAATTATCATATCCTAATATTCTCTCATCAGAGTGATACTCTACTCTCATTTCCTTA
Organism: Druceiella hillmani; assembly: GCA_039881145.1. NCBI lineage: Eukaryota > Metazoa > Arthropoda > Insecta > Lepidoptera > Hepialidae > Druceiella > Druceiella hillmani. The sequence continues at coordinate 14,216,258 of JAYKKI010000001.1, forward strand.
TTAATTTTCATCTACCCAAAAATAAATAATATGATTAAGTTAGAGTTGTCCTAACAATTGTCATTTCCTAAAATTCTCTCATCAAAATGATACGTTACTATCATTTTCTTATTCCATTTCATATACACAAAAAGAAATGATATGATTAAGTTAGAGTTGTCCTAAGAATTGTCATATCCTAAAATTCTCTCATCAAAATGATACGTTACTATCATTTTCTTATTCCATTTCATATACACAAAAAGAAATAATATGATTAAGTTAGAGTTGCCCTAACAATTGTCATATCCTAAAATTCTCTCATGAAAGTGATACTCTACTCTCATTTCCTTATTTAATTTCACATACCCAAAAAGAAATAATATGATTAAGTTAGAGTTGTCCTAACAATTGTCATTTCCTAAAATTCTCTCACAAAGTGATACTCTACTCTCATTTTCTTATTTAATTTCATATACTCAAAAATAAATAATATGATTAAGTTAGAGTTGTCCTAAGAATTATCATATCCTAAAATTCTCTCATCAAAGTGATACTCTACTCTCATTTTCTTATTTAATTTCATATACTCAAAAATAAATAATATGATTAAGTTAGAGTTGTCCTAAGAATTATCATATCCTAAAATTCTCTCATCAAAGTAATACTCTACTCTCATTGTCTTATATAATTTCATATACCCAAAAAGAAATAATATGATTAAGTTAGAGTTGTCCTAAGAATTATCATATCCTAAAATTCTCTCATCAAAGTAATACTCTACTCTCATTGTCTTATATAATTTCATATACCCAAAAAGAAATAATATGATTAAGTTAGAGTTGTCCTGACAATTGTCTCATCAAAGTGATACTCTACTCCCATTTTCTTATTTAATTTAATATACCCGACAAGAAATAATAAACAGATGTAACAAGAACGTGTCTATTATTCATGTAGCTGATTCCGTGGAACAAAGTGAGTGGAAAAATATTAAAGAATTATCTGACAATTCTCAACAGTTTTATTGTCAAACATTTTTTTTCCAACAAAGTTACATTTTTTTACAGAAACCCGCTTCAAACATACTCGTTAATATTTTACTACCAAACATTACATTAAAGAAATACAAATGAAAACAATAATGACATTGTGTTAAAAATAATGAAAATATAAACTCTCTGTTCTGTTACTAATAGCTATGCTAATTACATAATATATAAGTATTAACAATAAAATAAAGCAACAAAATTAATAGTTAACAATTAAAATTAATTGTCACAGAAATAAATAATAGGATTATTAAAACGAGAAATAAGCTAGCTTATTTCTATTCTGAAGGCAATTTGTGAATTTAACTAGAATGTTAAATAAATATATAATTTTGTCACTAAAACGACATAAATTGCTGCTAGTCGAAAAGGAAACCAGTATTTTCTAACATCACATATCTAATTTTAACGGAAAACTCATTAGGGTCAGAACGTTGGAGTCATAACTTCCATTGACTCTAAAAAAGAAATCACTGAATTTCACTGGAAATAAATTATCGAAAGGCCGAATATTTTTTAGAAATTATAATACTTTTATTATTTATAAAAATCTAACAAATATTTCAAGAGAAATTACGAAAATACGTAACCATAAATGTTCTTATTACAAACTCCTTAAAAGATGACGCCCTAATTACGTCCGATCTCACTTATAATTTCATAATAAGTGAGAATATCGATAAAACACAAAACTCTCTTTTGTGATCATTATATTGTGCATTAGAGCCATTGATCATAAGACTCAATACAAGACTGTATTTTAGAGTCATTAGTCCACATATGGCGTACGGATTGAATTAATAGCAAATCTACTAGCTCTGATATCAACATAGTTATTATAATCTTACAAAACAAAAACCATACGTTCATATGAGCATGCCAAATGTATTTCCGAAAAGTACACTTTATAAATTAGAAATCCAATAAAATTTTATAATCATTGACTGTCTATTTTTTTATACAGACCATTCTGCAGCATTTGCTGCAATAATTGAACCATCCATTAATTTAACGTTCAGTTGCACGCTCAAACAGGGAATCATTAATTAATGCCTGAAGCTTTTTGAACGTAAACCGGAATCTAATATCGTATCATAATTAACAGAACAAATAAGCTGACAAGATTAGTGTCATACATGAAATAACACACAAACTATTTTAAAGATTTTTTTTCGAACTTTTATCTTGTTCATCTCTTCCATCAGTTTTTGCCGAAAAGTCGACTTTTATAATTAGATACACAGCAGTAGGTCAGCCAAGTTTTGAAAAGAAAAAAAGGCAAACGTTGAGCGTGTGTATATTTACAGTTTACACGTACTATTTCAAATCACTTTCGACCTATAACTCAAAATATACTTAACCTAGAGCCTTGTAATGTATTTGTCTTCTAGCTAAGGTATCCGATTTCGCTCAGGGACTTGACATGAGATTGTGTGGTAGTTGGAATACAAGGATAAACTTTAAAATGTAAAAGGTAAAATAAATTTATTGAAAACATATTCTAACTTTTTACAATACTTGTTTATAAACATAATGTTTCATTTTGTTATCCGGGGTATAAATGTACAAATTTTTCGAATTTCCTACCCGAGAGTAAGCTATGTGTAGTTGACCATGAGAAAAACAGGATTCTATGAGGTTGATGCCGTAATGTTTTAAAGTTTGTGTTTGCGCATTGTTAATTGTAAAACTATAGGCAAATTTGATTGGAAATTGCAGTATTTTAAATTGGAATGGCAGTTCAGCAGCGATCAGTGGTATTCTGGGAATAAATACTGTGTGTCTTTGTCCTTTCCAGTCATAAGTTCAGCTTCGATGATGTTATTCGATAGCTGTTTGGCGATCATCCTTGTTCCATTACATAGTTTTGATGAGTTGAGATTTCTGAGTAGTATGATCGGAGATCCAATTTTCAGTCGAAGGCAGTGTAATGGCGTTCCTGGTACTTGCAAAGAGTTTAAAAATTCTGTAGGTAAGTTGACACTTTCTTCAACGTTTACCACCGTGTCGATCGATTTATATATTTTCTCTTCATCGGGAATTTTCTATTGAATATTAACGTTGATATCGTCGACAGTGTTATTTATTGTTGCCAAAATTGCCAATTGAAAGTCGAGTTGTGAACAATTTTTTGATAAATTTGGTCGATGAGTTCGTTCTCAGTAGTGGCTAAGTTGCACAAATCCCTGCTGAGTTCAATGAGGCCGGTCGTCTCGTCAGTAGGATATGTCGCCAAGTTGTAAAAGTTTTTGAGCAAAATGTGCTGTCGTTTTGTCTTTAGATAGTTCAACTCTTATATTTTTGTTAGTCGCAATATTTGTATGTGTGGCCGGAGATGTGATTTTTTAAGCATACATTGATTTCATCTGTTGATGTTGACTTGGGGATAACTGGAAGAGTTTGTCGAAAATCTCCTGAGAGTATGAGTAGAGCTCCTCCCATCACACCAGAGTTTCCTCGCAAGTCTTGTAATGTTCTGTCCATGGGTTCGAGTGACTTTTTATGTGTAATTGTGCATTCGTCGCAGAAGATAATTTTAGCTTGCTTTGGAAGTTCACCCCGTCCAGATGCTCTTGAGATTTTACATACTGGGAATTGTTCTTGGGCTATATTCAATGGTAGTTGTAGGGCGGAATGGGCAGTTCCTTCTCCTTCCATAAGTGTGGCAACAATGCCGGATGACGCCAGCGCAAGTGCGATGTATTGTTGAGCTCGTATTCCGGAGATAGAAACATTCGGCGTTATTCGGATGTACTGTGTATACTCGGCTTAGTGCATTAGTTTTCACGATTCCTGGATGATCCTCTACTGGAATTTCTTGTTTTCGTTGTTGAAAGATTTTTCTTCTTGTGTTCCACATATAATAGGTAGGGACATCGTATATATAGTATAATCTTAGTATAATCTTTTCGCGAATGTATCAGTTTGGCACAGTTGGAAAAAAGCGGTTAATGTTGTGTTCTTAGGTGGTTCGCTTATAATTTTTCTGGCGGTATCTTTTCTGAAGTAAACTCTCTGTCCGTTCTCGAAATATACTGCTAGATGTTGTACAGTTGGTTCATGTTCGTGTATGGGAAAACCAAAAATCCGCCACGCTACTTCGTTACTGTTGATATATCTTCCTATTTGGTACATGAGGATCTCGTCGTTTGTCTTTTGTAGTCCGCTGTCTTTGGCTATTTGAAATACTGCCAGACATATTTAATAGATTTCACTGAATAGCACTATTCCACGTTTATGTGTGCTTAGACCACTTTGAAAAGTAGTGGGTTATTTGGTACTACCCATTGATTATCTATTTCCAGTTAGTCTCTGCCTCATATTCGTATTATTGCTGTGAAGCCACCTTTTTTGGGTGATCGTCTTCTGTATTTGGGATAGCCATCATCTCCTGTTTATGTGTTGTCCAAGCACGGTTTTGGGTATTTTTTGTACGTTTCCATACATGGTGAATTGGGTTTAATATTTCTGGCCCGTATGAGTTTAATGTAATGGTTTAATAGCCTACATGGTCCGGAATCATGTTTTTCACAACTATGTCGTACAGCTCTGGATCTTCTTGTAGATTGGAAAATTCAGCTTGGATGATTTTGTCGACATCCGTGGGATAAATTCTGTCGTGTAGCCATATGAGATAGTGTGAATGAAGCAGTCCTCGTTTTTGCCATTCGATTGTATACATCGAGCACGTAACGGTTCCAGAGATGTGGTATTTTGTGATGACTTCAAAAATCTTATTTGTTTTCGTCGGAAAACTCGGACTATTATGCTATGTCGATCCATGGGGCTCGTCTGTATCTTAAATGTTCTTTGAATTGTGGCCACGACGAGTTGCATGTGAATGTTATGAACAGGCCAGGTCGCCCATATTTTATTACGTAGGTCATGGCATCTTGAGTGTATTCGTGCATATGTCTTGGTCTTCCTATGCAAGATGAGGGTAAGATTCCCATTGTTCCAACGTCGTCAATATTTTCGTCATCTATGATCCCGTCTCGAAGGTGGATGTATTCTTTCGTGTGTAGTTTCTTCTGATTTAGTCTTATGTAAAGCATCCGTTCCTATCTATTTTTGAATATGTATCTACCAAGAATTATTGGAATAAACGGCGAGTGTTGAGTATGTGATCGTATATTTCATTGTCTCTGATCATTAAGCGATAAGCATAGAACTCCTGGAAAGTGACTTATTTGTTTGTTTCTGCGCCTGTTTCAGGTGGAATTTGTTTCACATTAATATTATATCCGTCTTTTCCGTGCAGAAATATTAATGGATATTGGAGGGCATTATATCGAGGTCTGTCTGTGTAATGCATTGTAATCCTTCTCTTCATCGTTGTACACGGCTTGTGTTTTCATTGTCCACAATTACGATGGCGACTTCGTCTGTCTGAGGTGCATTCAATCCACGTTCGTTTTCTCCAGGTGGTCTCTTGTCGGCTCGAATTATAACTTTATAGTCATCACAAATCATTCGGCCTAGTGTTGTTTTGAATATGTGAACAAGTTTTTTTGAATATGTGAATAAGTTGACTTATTGTGTAAGATCCTCTGTACATCTTGGATTATTTCTCATCTCAATCCACTGATATTTATGCATCGTTGATCAATTTCTATTTATTCATTTCCAATGAAATATACTTGCAGAAATTTATAGTCTTCTTTGGGTAGTGGTAGTAATAATCCCATTTTTTGATAGATTTATCTTTAGATGGAAAAAACATTATCGATTTCATCTCTGTTACTGTTGATCGAAGTGATACCGAAAGCAGTCGTTTGGAAGCAGGTGCTGTACGCTTGTATATTTTGAAGAAAATGTTTTGATTCTGGGTAATCGAATTTTTCCAATCATGCAACAGGTTCCTGGTGTTTCTCTACTAAATTTTTTCAGGTTGAAAAATTGGCAGATGTTATCTATTTTTCCAGTTACGACGTGTTTGTATTTGTTATATTCTTTCATCGGGTCGTAGTCGAATGCTTCATTTGTTAGGTTGTACTGTTTACTTGCACTCGTCCGCGCTTATCGTGTTTTCATGAAAGGCTTGCGTTTGCAGTCTTTTATTGTAAGATTTTGTCACAATTCTTGATTCTTCAATTCATTTATTTCATTGTTCTTAGCTTTCTCTGCTTCTCACGGTATTTATTCTCGTTCGTTGAGAACGTAAACGTGCTTCGTATTCTTCGACTGTTTCGTTTTTCCGCTTTTCTTTTTGTTTTCGCCGTTTGGCTTCAGAACTAGCGAGATCTCCTCCTCTTTTACGTTTTGGCCCTGTATAAAACATAAATAAAATCAACTTTTTATTAAAAAATACACTAAGTACACTTTAAACACTTTCCACGCTTCATTTTCAATTTATATTCAGTCACTTTCACACACTTCACTGTTTTTTTTTATTCACTTACTACATTCACTGGAAAGAAACTGACGTTCGAATCCACGACGGATCTTGCTTTATATACTCCTACCAATGGATAGCCCCACCTATACAAAAAGGCTTCGAACGGTCCACAATGTTTCAAAATATTCCACAACATTCCATACTGTTCTGGAAAGTTCCACAATGTTCTCGAATTTTCCAGCCTATTCCCATACATTTCAAAATATCCGGGATGTTTTGAAATGTTGGGGAATGCTCTCGAATACTCTCGAATGTTCTGAACTGTTCTAGAAATTTCTAGATGGCGAAACTTCCAGCCCTTAAGCACGCCCTTCAGGCAAATACGGGAACCTTCTTCATGGAGGAGGGATAGAGGGCTACCACACCATACATAACTCCCTTGATCGTATCGGGACTCGTTTCTGAGTTTTAGCGGCACGCACATTGTACACTTACTTTTATAATATATATTGATTTAAAAATTACCAAAATTGATTTAAAAATTACCAACTTACCTAGAATTCTAAATTTTAAAAAAATAATATTCAACAAAAAGCCCTATTTTTGCCCTCTACGTAATTATTAACTTTGCAAGCTTTCTTTATTCACATTGAAAATTATAAATGAATGACACGTGTGTGAAAACAAACAAAGTTAATGGTTAAGTAAATAGTGAGCAAATTATATTTTCTTCTCTTTAACCAGTATTATTTTCTATAAATTTCAAGGAACTTTAGTAGAACTAAGCACCAATTAACATCCCTATTCATTTTTCGACAAAACCAACAAACCCGTTTGTTCTTATTAGCGAATTTGTCCTCTTTGTCCACATTGAAAATTATAAATGAATAACACGTGTGTGAAAACAAACAAAGTTAATGGTTAAGTAAATAGTGAGCAAATTATGTTTTCTTCTCTTTAACCAGTATTATTTTCTATAAATTTCAAGGAACTTTAGTAGAACTAAGCACCAATTAACATCCCTTTTCTTTTTTCGGCAAAACCAACAAACCCGTTTGTTCTTATTAGCAAATTTGTCCTCTTTTTCATATCTGTGTTTTGGTAGGATTCAATTCGCAAAATAATCAGATTAGATTACCCAATAACTTATACCATGAAATTTATGCAGAATGCTAAGTTAAAGCTGTGTTGTTGATAACAGTTTAATTCTACATTGGAGGCAATAAATATTTGATTAGATATAACACCGGAAGTGCTTTCTTGTTGGAGATGAAATGGTTACTGCTGATATAATTTGGCAACTAGAATGACACAGAAGATCTTTATGAAAAACTTCCTATTATTATTTCTGTAATGAAATACGTAAATACTATTAGATACTGAATAGGATCATTTTTACAATCGCAAAAAAAATAAGTTCTCCATTCAAGGAAGAAAATCCTTTTTTATTTTTTTTTCATTTATCCTTTCATAATAGGTACATATTTGAATAGAAAAATCTTTTTTCTTTTTAAAGCCGATATTTCCACAGTAATTCTTCTCTACTATCATCAAAATACGCATTACGGAAGAAAGAAAACATTATTCTAGAAAAGATCATTAAATGTCTTTATTAGCACATATCTTTTTCATGTCACACTTTTATTTCTTTTTAAGGAGAAAAGTTATTTTCTAACGTTGTCTCCTGTTGCTGTAGGCGTATTTGAATAGAAAAATCTTTTTCCTTTTTAAAGCGGATATTTCCACAGTAATTCTTCTCTACTATCATCAAAATACGCATTACGGAAGAAAGACAACATTATTCTAGAAAATATCATTAAATGTCTTTATTAGCACATATCGTTTTCATGTCACATTTTTATTTCTTTTTAAGGAGAAAAGTTTATTTTCTAACGTTGTCTCCTTTTGCTGTAGGCGTATTTGAATAGAAAAATCTTTTTTCTTTTTAAAGCGGATATTTCCACAGTCATTCTTCTCTACTATCATCAAAATACGCATTACGGAAGAAAGACAACATTATTCTAGAAAATATCATTAAATGTTTTTATTATCACATATCGTTTTCATGTCACTCTTTTATTTCGTTTTAAGGAGAAAAGTTTATTTTCTAACGTTGTCTCCTGTTCTTGTAGGCGTCAAAAACAAATATAAAAAAGACGGCACCTAATTCGGTTAAACTTTTTGGTTTACTTAAATAACCTTTTACCGACTGATAAGGATTAATATACCTAATTGGAGAAAATTGTGTTAAAAAATTATAACGTAATCTGCTTTAATAAAACTCGATTCACAATTACCCATCTTGTTTTAATGTCATAACGACTCACTCCGAAGGCTATCATGTCGAAAAAGTTTGTATGAAAATGACCTTGTGAATAATTGGCTGTTTGTCGGTAATAAACTCTAAGTGATAATTGAAATATTATTTATAAAAGTACATTGTTTAAGAACTAAACTAAATGCTACAAATATAAAAAAAAAACAATAATGGTACCGAAAATTGTATTGTATAAAAATAAAAACATATATATATATATATATATATATATATATATATATATATATAGCGTTGTAGTTCATTGGGTAATATTCTTTCACCGTCGGCGGCAGCAGACGCACGAGATGGGATTGCTTTGTGCATACAACGTGACACTAATACGCATGGCTAACTCACATTGTTGTACAATAATAAGTAAACACGTTTCCCGATTTAAGACATGTTGGTATTGTGTTGCTCAGAAAAAGATAGAATTATTGCTGGAATAACAATGAATATAAATAAAGTTTGTGAATAAATGATAGCGGACGTTGAAAATTTCTTTAAATCTTTGTGTACCTCTTTATATATCTCATGACCAAAAAGGTCAAGGACTTAAACCGTTGGACCGATCAGGCCTTTTTTAAAATATCTCTCCAATCATCCTTTTTCTTAATTTTATCTAACTCCTAAAATATTGAAGATAATTTACACACGAAGTATTTAAAAACGTAATTTCATGAACTGATCAAACAATTTCATCGAAACTTTCCAAACTGTTATTAATTTATAATCCAAACAATGTGCCATAACCCATTTTTCGGTAAAAATTTATCAAACTACTCTAATTAAAAAAAAACTGAAAGAAATTGCGCGTTTTCATTGGGTGGCGCTACATTGATTAGAGCTCTGTGAGCCAAAACGTAATAATTTTTGAGCCCAACAATAAAATAAAATTGTATTACGACTTTACAAAAAAATGTGTACTAGCTACAACAAAGATGTGTCTATCATAATTCATTCAAGTTATTCTATGTATCAAATTCAGTATAAAATGTTAAGAAACTATATGAAAATTTTTGAACTTTTCTAAGAAAATAAAAAATAATTGCTATTTCGATGAAAAAGATTTAATTTTTTTTACAGAAACACGTTTCAGATATATTCAATTTGATGTACAGGATCATTTGTATAAACAATAAATACCTAATTTGTATAAACAATAAACACTGTATACAGTCCCTGACCAAATTATTAAACGCGCTGTAATTTTTATGCAAAATAATAATTAACAGGTTTTGGATTATTTTGATGGCATAAACCAAATTTTTGTCTCTGCTGCATGTAATTGAATTGAATTGATTGAATGTTTTGTTATAATTAAAAAGTACTTTTGATTGAAAATGTATTAACTTTTAGTGTGAGAACAATAATAATAATCCAATTGTATCCCTGTGTTAATATTTCGTTGAACTAACTTTTGCAGCTATTACGGCTTCTGTCCTTCGCAGCATGCTGTTAATGCATGATTGTATAATTTCCTGCATTTGTGGATGACAACTCCATGCTTGTATAATTGTTTTCCAATGAACTGAATTTTGATCATGACCCCTTCTTTAGCCACTTCCCTCTTCATCGGTTCCCAAATATTTTCAATTGTATTTAAATCGGGACTGTTACGTGGCTAATCCGAGAATGGGATATTTTGATCCCATAAATTTGCTTTGATTGTATGGGCAGTACGACGAGGAATTATATCTTGCTTAAAAGTAAATGGTTATCAATTTCGAAACCATTTTCTTAACCGTGGAACCAACGGATTATCTAGGACTTCTTTGTATTGACCCTACCTGATGACGCATTTTACTATTGTAGAACTAACCAGCATCCTTGCCACTGATAACGGGCCAAAACATAACCTTTGTCGGGTGTTTTACGGTCCACACAACGCAGTCAGGGTGAAATTTTTCGCCTTGATGTAGGCGAGCATATTGAGCTTTTTCCCTTAAAATTTCAAACTTGCTTTTCTCACTGAAACAGACCTAAAAGAAATCAAAAATAACAAAAAATTACCAATAAAATGTTAACATTAGATGAAATATCTCTCTTTATAAGCTTTAGCCCACTTCAAAACTTTTTCGTTCACTGCAGCAGTCAATTTAGGTTTCCTAGCAGGTCGGTGAGCTTTGAAATATAAATCCTTCAATTTTCTTCGAACACTGTAGAATAATGTCAGCTTCTTTCAGTTTAGATTTTATTACTTTTTTAGTAAATCTGTTTTCCACACAAATTTTATTTTGCAATATTTCTGACTTAAAGCTGAAAACTAGCTTTCTTCCGCTTTTTCCCTTTTTTTCGGGCTCAATTCTACACCTATATTAACTTTTTTCTTTATATATCGTACACTTGCTTTAGATACATTCAATCTTCATAAAATTTCACTAATCCAATATATTTTAGTATTAAGAACATAATTGTACTTAAATAATAATGAAAATAGAATAAAACCACAAACAGATAAAATAAACACGTCCGCACACGTGGCACGCAATAACTCGACTAAAGCGTGTCAGTACTTATTTACATTGACCCGATACCAAAACATGTACATGACAGTATAATAAACCAAAAATAGATTTAAAAAGGAATACTGTAATAATTGTCCTAACTAATAACTACTATTTATAAAATAAAATCACACCAAATTGAACACAAAATCTGTAATCATTTTAATATTATAAAAAATGTTGAGTGCGCCTAACAATTAGGCCAGGGACTGTACATACAAACAGCTTGAAATATAGTTCTCATTAACTTTTTTTTTACTTATTATGCTTATTTAATATGTAATCACGTAATCTTGAACTTTTTTACAACAAATATGTTCTCATACTGTTTATTAATTTATGAAAACCGATTTAGTTTATTAATATTACCTGTTAATTCAACATTGAAAAGACGTCACAAGATTGCATTCCACATTCATTCACCGAATGTATCCAATGTCCTCAAATCGTTTCCGTCATTAACCGAATTCAACGCGGCCACTAAACCAGGTGAATACTAAACTGCCGAACGAAAAAACACGAGAGTAAGGAACCATTGGATGTCCGTAGTGTTACGTGCACTCGATAAATTAAATGTCGACATAACGTAACGCGTCCATCGTCCCAGAAAGCATCTCCGTCCATCGCGGAACCGGAACGGTGACAGGTGCGGTGACTCGCTTCAATCGGTCGTGTGCGTTACCTAAGTGGTGAACAAATAAGTTTCAAAAGCACTGATAGCATCATGCTCTCTGTCAGAATTACAGCGAAGAGCGCGATGCTATCCGCGTACGTCATCTTCACAATGAACTTGCTGGTAAGCGTCCTTTATTAATTCCAACAATCTGATTTTGAGGATGGGTACGTAGATGCGAAATCGTACTTACAATATTATTCAGTTTCAATCCTGTCATATGACTTCGTTGTAAGTTAGTATACTGAGAAATTAAACCGTAACGAAAAGTGAAACACATCGGTAGCAGGAAGAACAAGCGTTGAATGATTTCTCTTTCTACTGGCAGTCGCCCAGTGCGTCCGTGAAGTAGCTGTTTTAATTTTCGTTATGCTCTCAGTTATAAATAGTAAACCGCAAATTCACCTTTTCGCATTAATAATGTTTAAACGATTAGAGTAAACGTTAGCTTTAGTCTTAGTGCGTTATTCTCTCTATTAACTATTGAAATTAAATGGAACAGTATAATAATACAAATAAAATATTAAAGTAATAATGTTAATACAACTACCGTTACAATTTTCATTAGTTGACATTAATTTTATGTTACGTGGACTTTTGAAAATAATGTTAATCAAATAGTCTTTTTCATTTACAGAATTTCTTTAATATTTCCATTCCGAATAACAATATAAAAACGTTACTTTTTTCATTTCTAACGTGACGAATATGACATGTTATTTTTTTAAACAAAATCAAAGATAAAACAATAAGGATGCAGAGGCGTAATGTGTATGTCGAAATTGATAGCCGATACAGCAATGTGACGTATACTTTCTGGCGTAGCGGAAATTAAGAAATTTAGGTTGTATTAAAACAACTCCAAACCTATTTTTTACGAGAAAACGAGTTATGTTGCATTGTTGAACATGTTAAATATTAACAATGTGAAAAATTAAAAAATGCATTTGACTCTTTTATGAAAAAATTGATTTCTTTACAAAGAAGCTCTCAAATATCAAACTCCGATCAGTACTGACAGACACAACAAAAATTTAAGTTCATATTTTTAGACGATAACATTACTCCCTAAAGTCTATAACATTACTCCTAAAGTCACTCGAAATAAAAAATAAACGTAAATAAGAAAATGGACCCAAATCAAGATTAACGTATCTAAAAGACTGTCCTTGCGGTTTATTCAAAAAGGAAAAAAAATCATAATTAAATGAATGTAATCCGCTTCTGTTTTAGATTTTAAAAATTATAAATTTTAGTTTTAGTAGTCCCACTTGTTTTATCTCGAAAATATTATTCTTGAATGTGCAATTTTTTTTATTAGCCATCATAGTGTTTTTTTTTAATTTCCTAAAATAATTTTAAAAAAAAATTCTTGAGAAATAATAATTTTAATTGACGGTAAGCCTGGCTAGATTGAATTCGTTTTATTAACAAAAGAACAGAATTTAAAACGCAAGTGGTTTTGTTTAAAAATTGTTAACGTTAACTGTCACCTAGAAATTTGGCGTAGCAATAAAACATATTAACACATCTCACTACAGTGTTAACACATTAAAAATATTTGTATGAAATTTAGAGGAGACGCCAAATTAAGCACTCCTATTTTTTCATTCCATATATAGTGTGGTGTATCGCTTCAAACGACTAATAAATTCCTGAAAAGTATAATATTTTATAATTTTAGGTGATATATCTTCAAGACTATACTGAGAAATATGCAAAAAAAATATGTTTCCCCTTATTTCTGGAACTAGTACCAACCTAGCCTATAGTTATGAAGACAATACGATTTTTAGAAGACCACACAAAAGTTGTATGAAAACCGTAGTGATGATCCTAGATCTTATAATTTTTAAATAGGCATCATGTTTTACGTGTGTCGAAGATATAGTAAACAATGTAATTACATTGTGAAGAATTTATATTTATAAATAGTTTAATACACATGCGGCTAAATGTGAACAGAACCCTCGTAATGGGAGTTCAACTTCTGCTTTTAACAACTACTTATTGTTTTATTTGATAAAAATCCCATGTGTTTTAATAAAAAAATACTAATTTTAATTTAATCGAAACACTGCAACTCCAGCACAATGTGCGGTAATAAAGCACCCGTCAGCTACACACTGTATAATAAATCTCATCAAAGCACTGTCATATGTAAAGACATACATAACATTTCTTCATAAAAATTACAAACTTGTAGAACACCGCAATTCCAGCGCGGTATGCGATAACAAAGCACCCTTCAGTTACACTCTGTATAATAAATCTCATCAAAACCACTGTTACATGTAAAGACATACATAACATTTATCCATAAAAATTACAAACTTGTATATTCTAATGGATTCTTTACAAAGAAAGAATTTTAAAATTCGACATGTTTATTACAAGTTACCTAATCGTTTAAGTATTTTTAAAGCACATTTATTTTATTGTGGATCAAAAGTGACTGTTCTCCGTATTACTACTCGATTATACTTATTACTTGATAATTTTTACTCAAGAAGCAGTTTGAAGAATGGCGAAATTCACATCAAAATCAGAGGTTTCAGATCAGCACATCACGCAACAGGCATCACAAATAGACACTTCCATGTACATTCTCTAAAAATCTATAAAGCACCCGTCAGCTACAATCTCAACAAAACCACTGTTACATGTAAAGACATACATAACACTTATTCATAAAAATTACAAACTTGTAGATTCTAATGGATTCTTTACAAAGCAAGAATTTTAAAATTCAACATGTTTATTACAAGTTACCTAATCGTTTAAATATTTTTAAAGCATATTTATTTTATTGTGGATCAAAAGTGATTGTTCTCCGTGTTACTACTCGATTATACTTATTACTTAATAATTTTTACTCAAGAAACAGTTTGAAGAATGGCGAAATTCACATCAAAATCAGTGGTTTCAGATCAGTGCATCACGCAACAGGCGTCAAAAATAGAGACACTTCCTTGTACATTCTCTATTTAGGAGCGACTAAATGAACAATGCTTTTACGATTTTAATCAATTGCACAGAATTATAATACATTAATTTTGAGAACCTGACCCGAAACTATTGAGAATCAACAGTTGTTTTAAATTCAATTTCAATTTGAGTCGAAGAAACTTACGAAGTAATTTTTTTCCGTAATGGTTGGCTTTCACATACACTTCCTTTTATCAAATGTTTCCTGACCAGTAAAGTAATGGTTTCACTGATGAACACAATATAACTTTCGAAATTTACTAAGTTTTGCGTAAATTAGGAGCCAAAACATTTTACTTACATAAATTTATATTTTTCAAATCAATACCGCAAGGTAAGTCGTTTAAGACCCTATTTAAATTAGTACAATAAGAGTCACTACTTACTTCAAAATGTAAGTATTTAAAAAACTTTTCAAATCCCAAAACTAATTTATGGACGTAAATAAAACTGAAGTGTCTAGCTGGAATTTTAAAATTAATATTATGTATATAGTAAAGTTTATTTGCTTATTTACACGATACATAAACATTAACAGCTATTTTAAATTGTTTAAACTTGTAAGAACCGCGGTTTATTTTAAAAATTTGGTTTTCTTTCCTGGCTTTTCTTTAAAACGATTGAACCTAATTAATTAAACACTTATGGAGGATCATCTGCAACATGAACTTTTTTTTAGTTAAATATTTCAAACAATTCCGGAAAAATCCCTTTAAATTCCTTACATACCCTTAAAAAACTGCTGGTCGTGAAGTATGAACTACTTGATTAGCTTTCAATGAAATTATGGTTGAAAAACATATACACAATTGTTGTCGAAAAAATTACCACACGAACGAAGCCGAGGCTTGCCTTTAGTTTTAGGTAAAAATATAAAAATGTTTGCTCCAATAAATGTATTTATATATATATATATATATATATGTATATATACACGGTGTCCGGGAATAAGTGTCGACAAAGAAAAACTTTACTCCTTGACTGAAAAATAGTTGATTGTCGTTAAAATATAATTTAAAAGTTGACTTTCTTTTCAGAAAATTGAAAATATTATTCATATTTATTTGACATCTTTTTCGTACACACGATACTTACGCATATTGTTCCCCATCGCTCGGGGGAATAACCCGTAAACAGCTACGAACACATCGCCACTGCTGGTGAACACCGCACCCCGGCAAGTATTGGGTGTGTTAAAAAGAGTTATGTGTAATTTTTTTTGGACTCAATCAAAAAAAGGCGTATTTTACGTTTTATTTCAACGACAATTTATTCCTTTATAGCCAACGAATAGCGTGTGTGTGTATATATATATATATATGTGTGTGTATATATATATATATATATATATATATGCCTATTATATAATACATAATATATAGGTAGCGAAAAGAACTTCGTTCCAACAACTTTTGCATAAGTCACGTAAAGTTTCGGAATTTTAAAATAAATTCATGGAGCAAACCGCTATATTACTAAAATGTACGGCGGAACTGATATGCGATGATTATACGCTGTAACGTACGATGAAATTTAGTTCCGGACCCTTTGATCGGTGTTACACTTTCGTAACTTGTACATTATACACGTTTCTTTGTAATACGCGCCCGTGATCTTGATCATTGTATTATTTATATATTTTGGTTTTTTGGTTTTTATAAATGGTTTTTTATATTTTTATGTGGGAAATATATACATAGTAAAGTAATCTTCCTCGTCGCCGTAGTGTGTTGGATTGATCACAAGGCATACGACATTTAGCATCGCGGGGCACCGCGGGGACCCGAGTCGATTCCCGGCCGCCCGTCGAGAGGGACTAGACTGGTGTTCTGATTGACTGTAAGAGATTGCTCTCGTAGCAATATGTCCGCTATATGTGTCAACTGCATGCATTAAAGTAGATAAAGAAATAAAATAAATAAATAAATAATATTTTATATTATCTAATTTAAAATAAAAAATAAAATTACGACTAGACATAAATTAGTATGTATTTAGTCGTAAATTTATTTTTAAAAAAATATACAATAAGTTTAGTCTACAATTTTATTTTTCAAGTGGGTGATATCAATTAAAGGTGATATCAACAACTTCTGACCTGTTTTTGATATCGATTTTGTACAAAAATAGTTAATCTGCAGCCCTCTTGTAGTTAAGGCATTTTATCACGTAATTTTCTTGCGTCAAAACGTAAAAAAAATATTTGAAGACAAAATCAACCAATGTTGATTTTGTCTTCCTATAATTTTAACAACTTCACAACTCGACAGATTGTTTTGACAACAAATCAACATCATTTGAATCAACGTAACAATTGCATACACTTTTCATTTTCTTAGGACAACGATACGAGACACGTGTCGCCATAAGCAAATATGCAAATTAGATGAACAAACAAAAGCCGACACGCACGTGATAGCGCTGACTGATGGCCTCCAGCGCGTGGCGCTCATAAAAATAGTACTAAATCTTATGTTACTCTCCGGCGCCGCAGAGATTTCACTGCGCCGGTGAACAGACTCGCGCGTTTCTAGCGTGGCAGGTGCCGCGCCTTCGGACACCGACAACCTGTGTACGTAACATGCTTTACGATAAAATAATATATGTACTTAATATACGAAGCGATAGTCCGCGACCTTGGAAAACCTGCGAAGCCTATTTGGGAAGGCTAACTACCTACCGTATTCGCACGCGCCGACCGAAGTCCAAGATTTGCATAGATTATTACTTATTAATAAATTTAATTAGTCTTATCTGAATCACATGTTGGAAAATACTCCGATACTAAAATATTGTGTAGGATTTACCTTTAAAACTGCTTTATTTCGAGCAGGGGTGTCCAACATAATTGTATGGAGGGACAGGTTTATTATTTTTAAAACTGTAACGGGTCAATAACATAGTGAACTTTAAATGTAAAGAAAACAGTAATTTATTTTTTCAACATGAATAATTTATTAAAAAAAAGAAAGCCTTAGGTTTACAAATTATCGCACTAATGAGAAAACTGACATTTTTTTTTGTTTGTACAGTGCATCTATGTCGGCTGATATTTTAGGAGTGGCTATGCGCTGAATGGCTGTAAGATGCGTGTCTGATAAATATGATCTAGCTTTTGACTTGTTATGTTTCATACAGGAAAAAAGCTGTTCGCAAGTGTGTGTTTTACCAAATAAGAAAATTTGTTGAAGAGCTAATTTGGTAAGGTTTGGATATTGGTTGCGGTTAATATACTTTTTTTAAAATTAAATCAGTCCGTTCGGAAGGCAACCATCATATGCTGTTTTTAGGAGAAAATTGCTTTGTATATCAAGCAATTCCAACCGTATGTTTAACTCGACACTTCCAATCGCAACATTATAAGGTTGATTATCCCTTTCAACTACAATACTAGTATGTTTGCAGGGGCAAGACATGATAGACTGACGTGTTTTGTAGGGTACCTTATCGCGACGCCGGGTTCCGTAACATACCTACCTACCAATATGTACATATTATTCATTTTGACTATCAGTTATTGGTTCATTTATCGACTAGTGTAGTGCAACTGACATAGGCATATTTTTTATTGGATATTTCCACAATATCCTGTTGATGTTTTTAAAGTTTTAACCAGCTCGCGGGTCGGTTTCAGGGCCTTTGCTAGCCGCATCGTTTCCCGGGGGCTGTATGTTGGACGGGCCTAATTTAGAGAGTCAGTATAAAAAAAAATGTATATAGAAAATATTTGACAAGCGAATATATATAGAAAATATTCAACAAGCGAATATATATAGAAAATATTTAACAAGCGAATTTTACAATAATTTTTCATCTTGCTGAACCTTATTTTAATGTAGTATTATATCATAGTTCATATTACTCGAAGTTGTAAAATAATTTTCAATGACATCACTAAAACTATAATTACACAATAGCTTTTTATTGGTGTACTATAATTTGTTAGATACAATTTTATGTAATATTTGTATAGAATACAATTTTATGTAGTATTATGTCATATTTCATACTGCTCTAAGTTGTGAAATAATTTTCAATGACATCACTAAAGCTATAATTACACAATAGCTTTTTATTGGCGTACTATAATTTGTTAGATACAATTTTATGTAATATTTGTATAGAATACAATTTTATGTAGTATTATGTCATATTTCATACTGCTCTAAGTTGTAAAATAATTTTCGATGACAATGTTATTAAAGTCCCGTTTATTATTTTATGTCAAAAGCAATAAACAAACTAAGATATAATTACACAATAGCTTTTTATTGACATAGTATAAATTATTGTACCGTATACGGAATACAATTTTCCTTATACGACATATTTTCACAATCTTGATTCCTCTCATCAACGTAAATTATTTTTGGTAAATATGAAAAAAAAAACTAACCATTTCCCATATCATAAAAATTCACAAAATTTAAAAGAAATTAATTCCATTTCGTGATCATCTGCAGTATTAAAACACGACGTTTTTTTTTCATGATTTTTATTCACATAGTCGTCACGTAATTTCGACTAGTAAAAACAAAAAAGAAAATGACATTTTAATAGAAAATTCAAAATGTTTTAAGTTTTTTCTTTCTTTTTATTATTTATAACAATGACCCGAACAACCTATGTGGAAATACGTCGTAAGCAATAACACCTATGCTGTCTATATTAACTTGAATTAATTTACTAACTGATGAAAGTATCATTAAAATGTCTTTTGTACCGTTCTTATAATGAAATACACAGATAAAAAAACGAATAAAAGAAAATTATATATTTTAAAATGTTAACAGAAATATTAACAGAGACTCGACGTATTAAATATACATTCACTACAAATCTTATCTCTAAAGTAGGATTTAGGGAGATTGATGAAAAGTTAATTAAAATGAAAACTTAGTTAAGGTCGATAATTAAGTCGATAATTACGTATATAATAACTTACAATTTTAATCACTCTATTAAACTAGAGCGAAGCGGAAAATAACTGTTGAAAATAATAACAGATAAATACTCGTAGTTTAAGCTTGGGCAAAAACAATAAGACGAAACTGCGCAAAACAGTCGTAGTGTGTTAGATTATAATTAATGACGCAAATATATTACACAATAACATTTTAATCAGCATACACGAATCACGATTAAACACTTAAACAACCTCTAATCATATTTTGACAACTACGTTAATGTTATTGTATTGACTTAATTTGGCATTTAAGTGTGTATATATATATATATATATATATATATATATATATATATATATATATATATACATATTTATATATATATATATATATATATATATATCTTTTTTGTCGTTACACTCTTTGCAGATTGGTGTCACGTCGACATTAATGGACAATGCGACGCCACTCTTCGCAAACTCTCGCCCTCCTCGTGCAATGGTCCGCTGAAGGTCTTCTTTATTTGATTTGTCCACCTCGTTGGTAATCTACCGCGTGGTCTGATGACTTCGACTTTTGCCCTGCGCTACTAGGCCCTCTATGGATTCGCATCCACGCCGTGTTATATGTCCTAAGAAAGTGAGTGCTTGATAGTCTTGATAGATCAAGGCATATACATATATATATATATACATATATATATATATATATGTGTGTGTGTGTGTGTATGTATATGTTCCTATAAGTATTACGTTTAAAAATTATGTCTTAACCAAAGTAACCCTTGCTATAACAAACAACTGAACAACTGTTTCACAACGTGATAAATTATGATATCGTATGAATTTCACAATGTACTCATTCTTGAATTTTGTTTCATGATATCTTATTATACACACCATATCATGGTAAACATTAGCAGAGCTTAATTTTATCATTATTTAACAACACGACGCTAGCTTTTACAAACCACCAAACAACGTAAAGTTGTATATATAGGGTATATGCCCAGGCATGATAGACGCGAACTCTTGCGACTAATAATGATTGAAAAATTTGCTGGGAGAAGGAAACCCGGTCGCGGAAGAAAGTCATGATTGCGCAATATCCGAGAACGGACAGGGATTACGAGTGCTTGTGAATTCTTTCGCCTTGCCAAGGATAAGACCAAATACGCAGAGCTGACTGCCAACCTTGACCAGTTGGATAGGCGCCCTTAGAAGAAGAGAACAATACTGTAAATCTTGTGTACCTAAATGAATAATGAGGTGCGTGTTATTATCACCTATTTCAAAACGTGATAAATCTAATATAGTATTTGTATATCATATTTTAAACACTACAATGGCACACAGAGAAGCTTAGCCGAGTAATGTTTAATTACTGGTTCTAAACGTGACTGAACATGACATCGCATTTTTATGAGGTGGTGTTGCTACTCTTTGGATATTTCGATATTTAATTTTTGTTTAAAATTTTTTTTGGGTAAAGCCGATATACAATTTTCAGAGTAATTGCACTACAAAATTTTCACATTTCCCGAAAAGTTAAACACATTTACCAAAAATGTTTTAAATAAAAATGAAAGATTATTAATTTTTCCCCAAAAATGGCGTGCATTTTCTACGTTGGGTCAAACGTTCTTAGAATATTCGCGAAGAAGTATTTAGCAAGATAATCCATTCTCTATGTAATTCCATTCAAAAAATCGTTATAACATTTTTTTTTGCGAGAATACAATGAAGTCGACAGGATTAAAGATAAAATAAATGAATCAGGCTCAATCAAAGATGAATATGGCTTGACGAAGGATTAACTAGAAGCATTTTAATAAAACCCATATCTTTGCGAGTATTGCAAACACTTGTTAGACTCATTAAAGGCAAACATTGAATAACCATATTTGTTCATAACTAGGTAACACATTGATACTTCCTACAACTACGTTCTGTACGACTGAATGCCAAACACCATAATGCCGCAATAAACACAGGCGTAACCACTTCCTCCCCAGCTAACCATTAACATTAATGAGCTAACGTTTTGATGTCAAATGTTTGCTTTTAACTATACAATATCGTTGTTGTAACATAAAGCAGATGTTGCAAGTGCCGTAATTTGTACAAAGTTGTTTCTAGAATATATCTACATTCTGAGAGTTCAGTCGTGTAAATTACAAGGCTTTTAACGCTGAGCCCTGTCTGTGTAAAGCGGAAGAGTTCGCTTGTTTGTTTGCGTGATTTCAAATATTTGTTTTGAATAATTGTTCTTTTATAGTTCCATAGCAAAGCAGGAACCCTTATAATTTTACCATTTCCGTTTGGTGTAGGTTACAGGGCAGTAAATATTTTACAATATTTTGCGACAACATTTTATTGGGCCATTTTTTTGCAATAGAGTGAAACGATGGTACAAAACAATGGTACATTCCGTTACGTGGAAAGTTGAGATGATTTTTTTTTGTGTGCTCCATCAAGAAGGGTATCAGTGAATAAGTCTTAAATGCACTTAAAAATATAGTTTAGGATTTTTGGTTACACACATAATTTAGCATCTAAAGTATTAGCAAGGTGTTTTCAATAGAACGTTTAAAAAGTCTAAAAAAAATCAATAATATACCTTGATAAATACTTCAATTGAAAATGTTTTAATTCAATTATATTGACAAATTTATAAGATTAAAAAAAACTGTTAACCTTTTGTGGTATATTTAACTGCTATTAATTTGTTTCCAATATACACACGATAATTTTGTTCGTGTTGATTAGGTTCGAATGTATGTGAACATTTTTTTTAATATCAATAACATTGAATATATTTGGCGTTAATTTTGTAAAAGTTCATTATTCACTATTAAGTGAAACTACGTGATATAGTATTATTTCTACTTTCTTTAAGTTCTTTACCACGACCTAGGTTTCGTTGTATTACAACATCTTCAGGTGGGTTATTACCAAAGATGAATGAAGAATCTTTGCTAATATCCCACCTGAAGGTGTTGTAATACAACGAAACCTAGGTCATGGTAAAGAACTTAAAGAAAGTAGAAATAATACTTCATCACGTAGTTTAATTTAATTGTGATCAATAACATTAATTAAAAACTATAATTCCATGCTTCGAAGAAGATTATAAGTTTATATACCATCAGGTTACGATACATGGGGACAGAACAGCGATAAAGCTAAAAGTGTTTTATTTGTTTGCACTTACCTCTGACAAGGTGGATTTAATTTGAATATTATTTTTATGTTCAAAGGCTTTTACTTTAAGAAAGATTATAGATTAAAAATTACAACGGCAAAGTAGTAATGAAAATGTCACAGAACGTGGGAAATTCTGCCTAAACAGTGCTATGTAGTATGCTTATTTATTGACTGATAATTCCTAGTATTCCCACCAATACATGAATATGCTAATAAAATTATTGATATGTCACGTTTACGAATAAGAAAGCTAATAAGGTTTTCACCATCATTTCCAAACATAATACCCCTATTAACATTATAGTATGAAACGTTCTCCATTTATCTGTTTGTCTTCCTTTCTTGATTAAGTCAACGGATTTCAATGAAATGCATATATATTTCATATATCCCAGATTAAAGTAAAGGGTTTACGTAATTATGTTATCATTTACAGGAGTAGAACAGTGAGAAGAAACATTAAAAAGTTAGGATGAAAGTTCGCTACGCTATATATATATGTATATATATATATATATATATATATATATATATATATATATATATCATGAATAGTTGTCGCAAGATAAGCGTTTTAATGATAATTAAACATATTCCTGAATAGCAATAATACGTTTGCATATTATGAGTGTTTATTGTGAAAACTTAAGAAGCCAATGCGTCATATGCGAACTTTTATAGAAGACTAGCTTTCTTCTATAAAAGTTCATTTGTAATTGAAAAGTCACCTCAATAGGTACCAACCTCATAATACTTTTCACAGATACCCCAATGTTACCTCACGTATTCTCTCTCCTAATAATTATGTGTTTGTATATTCATACTTTCACATAGACGTTCAAAGGCATATATTTTTAAATATAATATTTTCAGAATATTTTATACAGATCGAAAGATTCTTTCTGAAGTTCAGCCTTATTTATTTTCTTACGAATGGTGGACACTAAGATATTTCTCATACAACTACACCTCGCAACTTACCCTTATTTGTAAACCATTTAACAAAATCACAATTTTACGATACCTACCCCTTAAACCTTATTTTTCCTTTACGCGATTTAATAATGCTTCCCCTTTTAGATGAGCAATGCATTTATATAATTTCCTTCTTATTTTAGAATAGTTTTTCATACAATATATTGTGAAAATATTGTTTTTTATCTCACTCAAGTTGATTTTACAACCGCAATTTTGACTTCCGAAACGTAAGGTTTTGATTGACCCGATTTCGTAACGTTCATTTGTTGTACGTTACATACGTACATACATGAATGTAACGGAATCTTCGATTCCGAAATACAATTTTCACCCACTTCCAGACATCCGAAGTTCAAAATCACAGTTTGTCTGTATAGTGGAAATCTATAAAATGTGTATGTGTATAGACTGCAGAACAGAATTGATGACCGTTACCGTACTGAAATTTTATGCAATAATTTGATGGTTTTGAAACTAATATGTCAACTACTTCCGAAACCTGTCAATAGATGGCTCTCGTCGCCGCCTCCACAACAATACACTACAAACTTGCGACTATTATGAAACGATATCGTCTTAAATCGTAATCGTTGTAACGATATTAATTCACCGCATTCTTAGGTATTTGTTTACTAGAGCGCTCGCTTCAGCTGCGGCCATAAAGAAAAGCGCCCATAAAATTTAACGATCCCATACGACGAGTGACTTATTATGTAAAGCTGTCTTATTATTGTGATGATAAAAGAGCAGAGCAATTATAAATACGTACATTGTTACGCAATCTGTTACACTCTTTCACTTTCAGCGCATCACCTCTGCAATTAACAATGGCTTGCCGTCGAGTGAGAGACTCGGACGGCGAGTCGCGCCAGCGCATAACACAAATATAATTAAGGTACTCTCTTACTTAATTAAAAGTGAATCCAAATGTGCCTCGTCGCGTATAATATTTCAATTTGGCTGGCGATTATTATTCTTTTCTTTACATTATGCCTTCCGAAAGAATCGCACTTAGCGACGGCGGGTCTTGGCCAATACGTTAATTATAACGGAAGACGCAACGCTAGTGGCGTATCTGTAATTGGCTGCAGTTTCTCTCATTATTTCGGGAAATTGATATGACTGAAAGGATTGTTAGCAGTGGATGTTAATTGAAATCAGTAATGCGTTAACTACGATTTGTATTTAAATAATTATAATCATCTTGCTGTCTGGTTAACAAATTCGACTGTCTACATATTACTAGATAAGCAACTATATTTGTTTTAGCATACGATATGTAAGTTTGCTTGTGCGTAATCTCTTAAATTATCAGAGTAATTTCAATTAAATATTCATGGATATATTAACCATATCGCCAACAATACGTGCCTAGCTATTATTGCCTACATTAGCTATTTGTCTGTGGCATCTTTGAAAAAATTAAAAGCTTTCTACAACAAGTGCACAAACCTCTGTTTCCTGCAGGATACCTTTGTGATTTCTTTCTTAGATGCTAAATTAACCAATATATTCAAAACTCTGGAGGAAAGTATATCGCTCGGCCAAATTAAGTTATGGTTCAAACTTTTCTACGCTAATTATGGCGACCTAGCGACCACCTCTCCAAATTAACCTGGTTCCATGATAATCCTAATTAAATTATAATTGCGAAATAATGTTTGTTTGTTCTTCTTTCACGTCACAACGCAGCAACAGATCAATGTGATTTTTTGCAAGGAGGGATTTGTGTGATATCTGATCCACACCAGAGTTACTATTTACCTCGGGAAATTTAATTTCTTCGGGGAAATTCTTGTTTTAAACTGAAAAAGTGTACAAATGAAGAAAAGTGTACAATGAATGAAGCAACGTCGCAATGGGGCAACGGATCGATGTGATGTTTTAAATCTTACATACGCAACGTAATGGAGCAATAGAATATTTTCCTTTAATCCATAATTTGGAGGAAAGTATCTTTGCTTTCATTGTCATTTTTGATGTATAGTGACGGACATAACGATTTAGTATTAAATGTCACTTTATCATTCTCATCATGACGCTGCGTGATTTCATTTCTCCTTATAAGATTGTAATTATAACCACGTATGCAAAGCCACGGATAAAATCTACTTTATTATAAAAGTCTTAACCGTGACTTAATCTAGAGCCAGATTGGGTTAAGATTTTTTTGAATATTAATATATAACAATTTATGTTTTTATTTGTATATCAAGTATTTTTTGACAATAAAATTTAAGTAGATTATTCCCCACCACACCGCAAACACATAATTTGTACAAAAAAAATTGGTTAAACCGACTTTTTTTATAAAGTAAATCGTTAACGAGTTTCTGAAGTATGGAAAATAAGATTTAGTTAAATATTCTTCTAGTAAAATAAAATATCATCATCACCATATTTGGCACGACAGCCCAGGGTGGGCCAAGTTGTTGGAGATTCTTCCAGGAGGTTCTACTATTCGCCTGGGTTTTCCGGTTCTTTATCCTGAGAATGTTAAAAGCTTCTTCCACTGAATCGATCCATTTTAATTTTGGTCTACCTCTTCTACGAGTTGTTAGAGGTTTTGCGATGAAAACTTTCTTTACTGGGTTTTCATCTTTCATTCTAGCTACGTGGGCAGCCCAGTTCATTCTTTTGATTTTGATGGTTTTTATGACATCAGGCTCACCAAACAACCTATAGATTTCTGACTTAAGACGTCTTCGCCAAATACCATTTTCCTTGAAAAAAAAATAAGTATAATAATGACAAATTCACTTTTACTAAAGTGCAATCTAATAGCATGAAGTATTACTACTAAAGTGTACAATAATAATTTCTACATTCTAAAGAAATATCGTATTTATGTTCTTTTATACGTATGTATATACACACGGGGCCCGGGAAAAGACGTCGGACGGAAAATAAAATTTAAAAGACTTCTTTTCAGAAAATTGAAAATAATATTCATAATTAATTGGCATCTTTTTCGTACACACAATACTTGCGCGCATTATTCAGCGCCGCTCAAAGAAATAACCCGCGAACAGCTACGAAGATATCTAGTTGCCGGGATAAGCATTGCGCTCTAAGCAAGTATTGGGTGTGTTAAAAAGAGTTATGTGCAATATTTTTTTTGCAATCAATTACAAAAAGGGCGTGTTTTATGTTTTATTTCAACTACAATTTATTCCTTTATAGCCACCGAATAGCGTCTTTCTTTGTCCGACACTTTTTCCTGGACACCGTGTATGTATTATGTATCAGATATGCCCGCAATTTCACAGAATTATCGTAAATATACTTCTCCCCCTCCCCATTACAAAACGCCACGTCTCCGTTCGCCAAACGACATCGACCTTCGAGATCGAGGGTATGTAGGCGGAGATACAAGAGATGGTCAGTCAATAAATAAGACCGCCTCTTTCTACCTTATACGGGTTAAACAGGGTTCCCTGATTTTTGTTATATTTTTTGTCACTGGTCTTCCTCTATGAATTGTAGCGTGATATAGAGCCTATAATCTTTTTTAAAGTTTGAGTTTTCTAGCACAAAAAGAATTTTTGAAATCGGACGGATAATTCCAAATATTAGCCGCAAATAAACAAATAAACAAACTTTTCCGCGTTATATATTAATAAAGATACCAACCCATATTACCTATCCATCTAAACACATAAATAAGTAAGCCTTGTTTACAGGTTACCAAAACTACTAAACACATTGCTACAAAATTTTCCGAATTTATTCAATAATTTCAAAATTGTCGTGAATTAAACATCATACCAAATATTATTCATATCGTTGATCTCAATGTCAATGCCGAGAGAAGCCGGGTTGTAGCAGCTAGTTTCATTATGTGTTTGAAATAATGGTGCAACACGCCATCAAAAGCAGCATATTGCACATGATATGTTGTAAATGATGATCTAGTAACGCTTCGTGCATAAAAATATGCAATCAGTTTCATTTATTAAAGTATACGTGTTAAAATAACACAATTTTAATATTAATAATGCGACTGTGTGCAGTGTAATTAATTACGATTAAGATAATGTCAAAGAGAAGAAATGAAAACGTAATTAAATCGTTGTTACGACACCTTTATTTGTTTGAGCAAATCCTTGTTAGATAACGTGATGTTAAGAATTTATTGAGCAAAGAAAAGCTGCAGATGTTATCTCTCGCTTGAAATAATAACTAGACGAATATTTTTGACGATTCTTATTTTATGATTGGCTAAGATATTGCATTCGTAGAAGTAAGTGCGCTCTCTATCTCGAGTCGGCTTTTCTAGTTTACGAGTAAGTTTTTATTAAGTGATAAATTGTAAAATAACAGGAAATAGTTCACGGAAAGAAGAGAGAACATAAAATATATTCGAATTCGGCTAATTGAAAGCAAAGCGAGTTAAAATTTTTTTAAACGTTATACTGTATTTATTTATTTTTTATTTATTTCAACTTCAAAGTATACGTAATGTTTACATTTGACGAACTTATTGCTACAAGAGCAATCTCTTCCAGTGTTGACTGGAAGAGATTGCACATTGTTTAAGTTGGAAGATTTTGTTATATGGGAGACTGTAAAAGACGCTAATAAAAAACAAAGCTAATTATGACATTAACACAAATAATAAAAATATCATAACAGATAAAAAACAAAACCAAACTAAATATAAAAGAATATAAAAAAACTGGAAATTAATAATTACAAATATAGATATTTTGGGAACAAGGAAAGGGGAACAAAATGGAATTAAGAAGAACAGAAATAGGGGATTATGAGAGGAAGGACTTTTTCAGACGATCTTTGAACACATTCATAGAGGGCGAGTTCCCGGTATCCGGTTTTAGATTCCAAAGTCTCATAGCTTGGAGAGCGTGGTAGTATGTTTAGGAAAAATGAACCTGACCTGGTTTTTAGATCGTAATCCTATACCATGTGCAGTACCAATTAAATCTGCTTCTAAAATAAGTTGGATAAGTAGGATTGTTCAAAATGTTATAAAGAAGTGTAAGAATGTGAAGACCGATTGCGGATCACCGTCCATTAAAGTTGCGCTCTAAATTTAGAAACATGGTCATATTTTTTGCAATAAACATAGTTGATATACAAATTTCGTAGAGGTTCTAATTTTTTAAGGCGATATTTCGCAAGATCTGGGTTACGTATATCTCTATGGTCAAGCAGTGGCAATAAGAGTATTTGACAGAGATGAGCTTTCGTTTGAACGTCTAGAAATTTTTGAAGATGCTTACGAGAGTGCATTCTGCTAAAGATACGAAGACTAACAACATTACTTGAGACAGTTTGTTCATGTGGAGACAATTTGCTTGTGATTGTGCGGAGATGGATAGTTAGGTCGAAAGGGGGAGTTCCACGGAGATATTCCTTAATTAGAATGGCAAAATACTTGGAAAGGATAAATTGAAAAGCACCTGAAACTGTAAAGCATGTATGAAAAGGGTGATGAAGTAGAAGCGAGCGAAGTATAGTAAAAATCCATAGTCTCTGTTTACCCCTTTTGGGAGACAGGCGTGACAGCGTATTGAAATCAAATGTATTAATATAGAGACACTTAAAATCTCTTCTTTCTAGCTTTAACAGCTGCAAACTCGGAAATCATATATTTAAACTTATATTTTGTGTCGCCTCGTGGACTATTTTTAATATGCTGAAATTGGTAAACAAAAGATAATTTTTGTCCGCAAATATTTTTTATTGATTTGAGTTGACTGAAACTCCTTTCACATGAAACAACTTATACCCAAAGTGTGATAAATAACTTGAATGCGATCATAAGATTTAGAAGAAATTCTGTAAAACCCTATTCCACGATTAATTTCAGAAAATCTAGAGAAACCAATCAGAAATTGGAACATTGGCCCCTTTTAAATGTCTTCTCATCTTTGGTTCATCTAAGAGGAGTTCTGATTCTGATATATCCTCATAAAAACCAACAAATTTTGGTACAGCTAATTTCAATTTTTAAGTTTTGACCAAAAGCAAAGTATTTGTCTGCACATCCTCTAACAATGAAGCTACATCTTGATCGAACTTTAATCTATTTGACTTCAACACTAACTCGGTCCAGATATTCCAGCTAGTGGAAGCAAAAAAAATACGAAAATTGTCTTTACTGTTCCGAAAAACGTTATACAAGATAAGTTTTGTGTAAATGAGTGTTGGCGACATCAATTAATTGAATGAGCAAAACATCCAACAAAAATTGCTTTTTGTTTTAATATCTTGTACTCCTCTATGTAAGCCACTCATGACAGCTGCATTGTCACAACCTAGGTATGACATGTCATAATATTTAAACTGTCATTTTCAAACTTCTTAAGAATGTCATTAATTAGACCAGCAGTTTTCTTTTAAAGGAAAAAATGTAAAGAACATTTCTTTGACATCCACTTCTCTGTTATCATTTTTCACATAACGAATAACTTCAAATGTTTGATCAATATGTGAAATATCAGGTATGCCACCAAACATAATACCAAAATATTTGGCAGATTTAATTTCATTGACCAGCTTAGATTTTATGCGGTTCGTTAAAATATTTATGAATTCATTTAATATATCCGGCGACAAATATGACACTTTTGGTGATTTACCAAGTTCTAACTTCAAGATTCAGTAAAATGGTAATTTAGTTTCAAATTTTATTAGAATATTAGTTGAATACGTCGCTTGTTGGAGCAATCAACCAAAGAGTCAGTTATTGAACTATTGCGATATAAACTTACAAATTATTGAATTAACTAATCCTCTTACCCTGGTTAACTAAACCCAAGATGGTTTTAGTTTTTTAGAAGATATCGTTTCAACTTTTCTGTAAAACAATATTAAAATAACAAAGATTCACTATACACCGACCACCATTGACAGAACTGACCAAATGAGAAATGAAACGGACGACAGGCAACGAGTTTGGGGGAATACCCGACTCAGCCATAATACTCCTCTATTACTTAGTACCAACCTTAGTTCTTATACTATGTTAATGATAAAGAGATTTCGAATGATAACTTGACGACTAAAATTTTAAAAAATACTACTAAATTCATTATTAAAAAAATCATTAACTTATTAATAGGAAACAAAATAATGAAAATTATAATTAATGATAAATTATTTATTTCCTCCTTTCAATCACAACATGGTTAAACAGACGGACAGTATATACAGATGAGCAGTAAGTGGCCTTGTCTGCTCGACTGATTCGCAGTAAAAAAAAACTAATGCGTTACATGAATTATACGTTTATACCAGTTAGCATGATTTAGTCATTGACTGTACATTATAATGTATTTGTTTGAGGCTTCATAAAAGTATTCTTTATATTACATGTAACTGGTATTATAGTATTTCAAGGCAAATCAATTTATTACTTCAATTTAAAAAATAAATATACCAACTTGTTACAATATGGATGTACAGAGTGTTCGATTTAAAAAAGTAAAATGGCGCCTTTGTAAATTCGTTGATATATAACTGGTGGTGCTTTTAACTGTCATTATACCTAATACTATTTCGTTTACATCCAAATAGATTAATACAATCGTCTACTATTTGAATTATTCTTACTTATTTTAATATATATATATCTTTTCAGTATAGCCGAATTAATATTTTTTTTATATTTCATGTAAGTCGAAGTTACTTAACGTTAGGACAAATCGTGTGCACCCTCCAGTATATAATACATGGATATCGTTAAATTTTAGCGGAAATTTTATTTTATATAATTTTTGGAAATGTTTGTTTTTTTCGCGGTCAGATGTGGCACCTAATACGAGCCGCCCCTACCGCCCCCCTCAATCTACGCCACTGGTCATAACTCTCCACAATCAATAATAAAACCAAAGAAGGGTTCAGATTTTTCAGTTGCTTTAAAAACATCAAACCATTTAAATAATGAGTGAATGATGGTTTTAAAATCAATGATTATATTCCATTAAGAATTATGATATATTCCATTAAAGAGGACAGCTAAGCTGTTTTGATGATTCGAATTTTTTCATGTTTTAAGTTCTTTTTAAAAAACACGTAAAAAAGGTACATGTACAAACATCTAGAAAATGATGCGTTTAAGCGACTGAGCAGTAAACTTAAGCGCCCATGAAATTAGAGAAAAATTTCTCTCCGTGCACAAAGAATTAGATGTGCTATGAAGACCACAGGAAAATATCGTTACAATTATGAGAGACACGAAATTAGCGGTTTGATATTTGACGTCAGTATCTGTTGCATTATGTTCAAACAATTAGTTTACTGTTAATTAAGAAATTGCAAACGTAGTGTCTGCCAAGATCATCAGAAGGAAATTCTTAGGAATCATTATAGAGATTCCGAATCAAGGTAGTTTTCATTTGAGAAAAACTTTACTATACTTTTATACCCTACGTTCAGAACGGTACTTACCGCAATGAAAATCTGAAAATAGTTAAAATTTTGGCATAAGACTCAATCTTTAAAAAGTGTTTAAAGTATGAAGGACAAAAGAAAGAAGAAAAGGTAAGGAATTATTCTACAAAACAGATGAAAGATAACGTGTAAGAAAACTTTATGAAGTCGAGTGTGAGAAAGTGACGAAGACAAACGCTGAATAAAGAAGAATGGAAGTAGAATATTACCGATCGCTCCACAAGTTAGATAGATAGTTTTGAAGTAATCGGTCCGCTTTGTAGCAATTGCAGCGAGTTTTGCTTCTTATGATTCTCACTATCTCTTTGAGTATTTACCCAATCTAATTAATTGATACCTTCTAAGGCTATCAGCTCTTTCTTCTGCTATTTCTTTAATCCATTTTTTTATTTTCTTTGATATTTTAAGTATGAAACTTCCGAGTATTCAAAGTATATCATCATTTCTCAATGGTAATATTTTCTCAACTGAATAGGACAAATTCTATACTAATTTGATATATAAGTAGAAAAAAAGAAAATAATGATATTTTTTTCTTGTGTTAATTACTAACTGAGTGGATTTATCAATCCAATCCATTTAATTAAAGATCTACCCAAAACAAAATTTAACTGAAACGTTTTCAGATACTGATGATGCCCTCTTCCACTAGTGGCATTTCGTATTCCACAATGCTGAGATTTATCAATCCAATCCATTCCATGAAAAACCTAACCAAAATAAAATTTAACTGAAATGTTTTCAAATACTGATCATTCCTCTTCCACCAGTATTTCGTATTCCACAATGCTGAGATTTATCAATCCAATCCATTCCATGAAAAACCTAACCAAAATAAAGTTTAACTGAAATGTTTTCAGATACTGATCATTCCTCTTCCACCAGTAGTATTTCGTATTCCACAATGCTGAGATTTATCAATCCAATCCATTCCATGTAAAACCTAACCAAAATAAAATTTAACTAAAATGTTTTCAGATACTGATCATTCCTCTTCCACCAGTAGTTTTTCGTATTCCACAATGCTGAGATTTATCAATCCAATCCATTCCATGAAAAACCTAACCAAAATAAAATTTAATTGAAATGTTTTCAGATACTGATCATTCCTCTTCCACCAGTAGTAATTCGTATTCTACAATGCTGAAATTTATCAATCCAATCCATTCCATGAAAAACCTAACCAAAATAAAGTTTAACTGAAATGTTTTCAGATACAGATCATTCCTCTTCCACCAGTAGTATTTCGTATTCCACAGTGCTGAGATTTATCAATCCAATCCATTCCATGAAAAACCAAACCAAAATAAAATTTAACCGATACGTTTTCAGACACTGATGATGCCCTCTTCCACTAGTGGCATTTCGTATTCCATAATGCTGAGATTTATCAACCAAATCCATTTGAT
Source organism: Druceiella hillmani (assembly GCA_039881145.1). Lineage (NCBI taxonomy): Eukaryota > Metazoa > Arthropoda > Insecta > Lepidoptera > Hepialidae > Druceiella > Druceiella hillmani. The sequence continues at coordinate 14,250,030 of JAYKKI010000001.1, forward strand.
GAAAAACCTACCCAAAATAAAATTAAATTAAAATGTTTACAAAATAAAATTTTATTAATGTCCACCGGTGGAATTTCGTATTCCTTAATACTGAAAGTGAAACCTCCTCCAAAACTATATCTTTCACAATGTTACAACTGTGTTTTCTATTTTCATCTATTTGTATACCTTCGAACTTAACAGAATCGAGAAAATTGTAGTGCTCATCCTCGTGCTCTCGTCCACCTTGCCATCGAGCAGCAGCCTTCCAGGTTGTCACAGCTTCTCCTAGAAATGAAACTGAAATAAATATAGTCTTTTATTAATATAAAACAATTAGCAATCCAAAAAAATATTAAATATTACTACAAACTATGTTTAATTTCTCGTCTAACATTTAAGGATATCCGTAATTACCAATTTACGTCGCAGATTTATCGTGAATTTACGTATTTCTAAATATAAACGTTCTTGTTCAACGTAACCGGTAAATAACCTGTGATTAAAGAAGCCTTTATATTTTAATACCCAATAACGACCGTAATAACGGAAATACGCAGAATATTTTCGCGAATATAGAGGTAATCAGTGGTTTACACGCCGGTTTCAAATCAAAGAATTTCTAACAGGTTCTGTATCCGGTCATATATAGCCTGCTGCGTTCGCCCGGACTGAATTTTTCATTCGATTTATTACGTTAATCTCTCGATATCGGCTTGTATATAGCATTAAGATATAATTTAATAATGTGGTTAGTCGTTTTTAGCGTATATTAATTGAGTTGCAGAGATCGATTGCTCAGCCTTTCCATTAGTTAGAAATTTAACTTGATTTCTTTATTAACTATTTTGTAGGCATACAAAATGTTTAAATTACTGCAATAGAAAGTAGAAAATAATAATATTTTTTTTTAATAAAAACCATGTCCAACCTAAAAATATAATAGTTTACGCGGTACCCGAACGTAATAACGTAAACAATTCTTTTAAAAAAACAGAAAAAAACACTTTAATTCAAATTAAACGCTGTAAGATATTGTTATACTTTCAAAGGAAATTCGACCCTTTAAGAGTATAATAGTTTACAGGTACCTGCACGTAATAACGTACACAATTATTAATAAATCAAAAAAACACACATTAATTCAAATTAAACACTACAAGATATGGTTATACTTTCAAAGGAAATTCGGTCCTTTAAGAGTACAATAATTTACAGATACCTGAACGTAATAACGTAAACAATTATTAGTAAAACAGAAAAAACACACACATTAATTTAAATTAAACGCTACAAGATAGTGTTATACTTTCAAAGGAAATTCGGTCCTTTAAGAGTACAATAGTTTACGGATACTTGTACATAATAACGTAAACAATTATTAATAAAACAGAAAAAAACACACATTGATTCAAATTAAACACTACAAGATATTGTTATACTTTTAAAGGAAATTCGGTCTTTTAAGAGTACAATAGTTTACAGATACCTGTAAGTAAGAACGTAAACAACTATTAATAAAACAGAAAAAAACACATATTAACCCAAATTAAACACTATAAGATATAGTTGTACTGTCAAAGGATATTCGGTCCTTTAAGAGTACAATAGTTTACAGTTCTTACACATAATAACGTAAACATATATATTTTGATATAATCACTTGAACACACCACTTTAATATTTTTATACATGTTTGTTAAAAAAAACTTACAGAATTATAAAATCAGAATCATCAAAATTGTTCAGCAAGTCTCCTCAGTGGAATTTATCGTAAAGGTAGCTAATTTGATTTTAAATTCATCATTAACTCATTATTTGTATGGTTTGGCGTTTTTAAAGAAATTGATAAATCTACCACCTGCTTTCATTTTAATTCCTGAATGATTTCCTTAGAGGAAAATATTCTTTTCCATGATGTTGCGTTAGAAAGCATCATGGGGTATTAAATGATGGTATTGAGTGTGGTGCTGATCTTGTCAGACAAACGAGACCCATCGGGTTTAATCCTCATTACCTCATTTCTTCTACCTTACCAGTAACCAGTACGCTTTCTGGATCGTCACTCACGTCACGTTTTTACTAGCAATATGAAATGTTCTAGAATCTTCCTTTGATTTTCAATTGTAAAAAAATTAATTAATTTGCGAAAAATATGTAACATATTTACATGTTTTTGACCTTACATATCGTTTTTTTTATCACACATATTCATAAAACAGAAAATAACACATTAATTTAAATTAAACACTATAAAATTGTATTTAGTATTCAAAATAAATTTAGCCTGTGACTATGACAACAACTTGGTTCGTAATCTATAGGCTGTGAAAAGTAAACTTCGACCCAAAGATCAGAGACTAATAGAATATTTATTTATTTTTTAAACCGCAGATCGATCCAAAGCGTTGAACATAGATAATCAACTTAAACTCTTTTTTATTCTGGTTTTAAAATATAATAAAAACAACAACGAATAAAACAGAAAAACATGATCGGCTAGTACCATCAAGCAACTCCATAGCGATCAATGGAGCAGTAACTATGTTAAGTATATGTCTCGTAACACCTCGTTCATCGATACAGGTAAACCCTGCAAGCGAAAACAGGTAAACCCTGCAAGACATTCATACATACTTTAAGCAGTTAGAATAAGCCATGATTACTTTCTCTTAGATAATAGCCAGAAACAAATCAAACCCATCACCAAAAACCGAAATTTAGTCGAAGTAAAATTTGTTCTATTAGATATTGGTAGTGGTTTTAATCGAAAAATATAAACCTATCGGTGGTTTCAATAATTAGGAAATCAGTTGTTTACGCCAACATTAGGACGCGAAGAAATACAGTTTAGATATAGGAATCAAGTTCCTGTAGTAAACCCTGAAAAAGTAACTATCCAGAGAAAGTAACTATCATCATTTACCTGTGACGTAATTATATAACACATAAATTTATACTTTGATGAAAAACTATTTTTAAATTATAAATTATTTTAAATATGTTTTAATTTACTGGAAATAAATACTTAAATATAATTTCAAATATCGACAATAACGAAAAGTAGTTAACGTAGGATTGGTTAAGAAGTGATTTGATACTCAGGCAAAGATGAATTTATGAATTCAAGAAATTAAAACCATTATTAACATAAATGTATTTAATTTTACGTTATGTTATTTAACCATTTTTGGTTAAATATGATTCATAAATGTTATCGTCACTATCCTTCCTATGCCACTTAATGTAGAAATTAGAAATTAGTCTAAAATAATTTAAAGAAACGAAAAAAAAGCAATGAAACAAAATCCGTTCAGTAGATTCAAAGTTATAAAAAAATGTCTGGCATGTGCTTATGGTCACACGATGGAAGTGAAAATTTCTTTAAAAGAAAAAAAAAAAAATATATATATATATATATATATATATATATATATATATATATGTATATATATGTATATATATGTATATATATATACATATATATATATATATATATATGTATATATATATATATATATATATATATGTGTGTGTGTGTGTGTTACGCACACACAGTGTAATAATTATATTGATATATGGATATTAGTGGGACAAATTAGGAACAATGCGAGATTATTATTTTAAAATCAATAACGTACGCTCATTATATTAAACTACTCTCAAATAAAATATTAAATACTAACAGTATACACTTGAAATATTACACTGATTATGTATAATAACAAACGCGTATTATATTAAATTATACTCAAATACAAATTGATCAAAAATAAAAGGTAATTCTTGAAAAGATGTACTCAGTTGAACTCGCTTGGTCGATTCCGAATGGAGCCGAGTTTACCTGAACATTAAATTCGCTTGGCCGATGCTGAAGGAAGCCGAGTAAGACTAAAACAATACATTTATGGAAACTGAAATATGTTATAAATGTTTTAGATTTCAATTTATTTATCCAAAAAAGTGCGCATGGTGCGCCTAAAAAAGTAGTTCACTCGATATTTAAAATGTGAGCACGGTGCGCCTAAAAAAGGAGTTCACTTGGCCGATGCCAAATGGAGCCGAATTTACCCAATTTAGCATCACAGACCCAAACGTGACGTGAGCCGTCACGCTTTCGTTCATTGCACAGAAAAAGTGCGCAGGTGAGCCTAAAAAAGTTTTCACTTCAAAAATTATGTAGGCGGGGTGTTAGTTAATTAGTATAGCAAAAATTTGTTTCTGATTCCTATCGAAAATACAAGATAAAAGAAAATAAAATTTTTTTATTTAAGTCTTTATTACGGCAAAATAATTTCAATATTTTCATCATGATAATTACATTTAAACGTTTCATTATGACAAACAGGACTTCCTTGTAAAAATAATCTTAACAAAAACACAGAACTACAAGTATAAACAATTTTCCTTTCCGCGAAATAACACTTAGGTATGTCAGCCACTATTCATGACCTCTTAAGGTGTTAGGTGCGTCGCGTCGAATATCGATTCGATGATACTGCAAGATCCTTCCCTTGCGGTAAGTTCGAAATAGAGTGTCTCGAGAACGAGATGAAATAAGAAAAAAATAATGATTATAATCGTGTTATTTTGTACTCAGGAAACCATAGAAGCCGGCCTGCTATATCAACTTGACAACACCTTAATTACAGCTAACCATTTAATAACAATCGTTTTAATCGATCTTGCTCCCCGCTTTCTTTATTTAGAGCAAACAGTTATTAATCTGAAATTACCTCGAAGAATTGAGTAATTAATAAGAAACAAGAAAGTATGTGAAACCATTAGCAGAAGCCGTCTACGATATTTTACAAAACATAACTGAAACCTTAGATGTAATGAAAAAGCATGAAAACACATTGTTCATTAATTTTCATACGTTAAACTTAAAAAACCGCAACAGCTTTAGCTGTGGCTTCTTCGAGATTATTAACAATGTTAAAGTATATATTTTTATAATTTTGTACTTAAATAAATTATCCAGCAAAGAACTTACCATGTGATAACAAAGATATATTACCGAAGATACACCCAAAAATCATCCGTAACTACCTTCTCGCTTCTTAATTTTCAGACCAAATCTGATCTTACATGAACTTAGCTACAGTTGATTCGCACCGCGCCGTAAGAAATTCTACATAGAAACAAATGATCAAAAATTATTCAGTGAATTTATAAGTAAACAAAGAGAAGTAAACGTTAGTTTAGTTTCGAGTTCCAAATACACAAACGGATATTCTTCTTTCATCACTTCTTTCCATTGCAAATAACTAAACAACCTAGCTAAATTCGTTGTCACCTTTCGATAGTGCCATTTCATTATAGCTTGTCTGTAATACAGTCAAATGGGTTACTGATATTTAGCCAAAGAGTATGTTATTCAAGAAGATTCAGAACTGTTCCATCCTTCTCTAATCCTTCAATAATTATATTGTTGTTATCTATGTATACTTACTTACATGTAACAAAATCATAAATTGAATTAATAGTTTATCTCCTTAATCAACGACAACTGTAGTGACTGGATAAAGAAGTCTCAACAAACAAACAAAATGCATAACCTATTTCCATTGCGATAATACTTTTATTCAATTAAAAGTCATATGAAATGTTTTATTCATATTTCATACTTCATTATTTGATAGATAAAAATAACAATTAATTAACAGCACTTAATATTTTAATAGGTAGCCACTTAAATTACAGCGACATCTGTTTTTTTTTATAAGCAACCCTCATAGTCTAAATGCGTAAAAAGTTAATTTTATAATTTTCCACTAGATGGCGGTATTTATTTTTAAAAAAATATTTCAATTTAGTAATTCATCTATATTTAGTTGTAATATTACTAACTGCGGTACCATCGTTATCTATCTAACTCCTGGGTACACCCGCCCAAATTTGATCGTATGAAGATTGTATTACAAGAAATTTAAGAGATTTCACATAGGAAGTACAATGTATATATAATTTTATAATAATTACATCCGCCAAAAATGTATACCTTGCTTTGTTTACTGCACCTTGACCGGCGTAATATTCTGACCTTGCCTGTCATGTTACGTCTTAATTGACCAAATAAATGAGTAAAAAATAAATTAACGTTGTAAGAAATCTGGTGCATACTTAATTTTTCAGTTAAATTCAATTCTTTATTTCGTCATTTAGAACACTAGAATATATTAAAAATCGGTCATTGAAATATTCCGTTATAAAACATAATATCTGTAAGTTGTATTTGGATTGAAATAAATAGCTTATATTATTAAGTAATATATACATCTTCGTAATCTACCATGAACTCAACATAACAAAATCAAAATATCTCAAAATACTAAGAAAAAAATCGTATTTTTTTATATTCTTTTCCCCTTTTATTTTTTTTCACTAAGCAGGCTAAAAAATGTTGAAAAAATACAGCATATTGATATTCTAATACGGGTTCCCATTTGGCCCCAATAGATGGCGCTAGACGTAATTTGACTCACGCTTTCATTTCTTATATCAATAGCTCATACAAATATAGTCGAAGACAACGGCCAGAAATTTATACATAAATTGAACATTTGATAATTAAGAAACATAAAGAAAATACGTTTTAATAAATTCGCTTTCATTGGTCATAAACAAACAAAGACGAATAATCACGACTAAAGAAGAAGCAGTCTGCTCAGGACCTCAGAATTTGAAAATATTAGTTTCAATCGGATTCAGATAGAGGATAGAGATAGAAATACTGCAAAAATATTATGGCTACACGAAGTTATTTAGAACAAAAAATGAGGGTCCATCATTGAAATGCTTAATGCAACTTACTGTGAACGATACATACATTGAATTTTAGGCTTATGCATGCGTTTCCTTATTTTTTGCTTTTATTATGAATGAACTAACTTTCCATCCCGACTTTGTCCGGACAAAAAATAGGAACGTGATTAATTTTTTTATAACAAATATTTTAAGCGATTACATTTTGTATTCGTACTGGTGTTACACTTTAGCGCTTCAATCATGTACTGAACTTTAGGACCTAACTTTATAACATGTATCATAATCTCAATGAACTATCTACAATAAATAATCGCATGGACCTAAAATGTTTGTAGATATTAATGTCGTTTACAATCTCTCCATTACAGTGACGACATTCTCTCAAATTAAAAAAGGACAAATTAACTTTTTGGAAAAAGTGCGCAAGATAAAAAATGACGAAAGAAAAAACATTACCTGTTGGAATATTCTTTATTAATAAAAATAATGCATAATTCGAATAATCTCATTTCACTTTTTTTTATAATCTACCGATTAAATGTGTTTACACGGTTTTAGGTTTAAAGGTTAGGTTCGATAGTTTCGACTCAAACGTTGTTGATGTATTGCATTTTTATAGAAACTGCCACCAACTTTGTACAGTGATAAAAAAGAATGTATATAAATAAAGTATTTCATCGTACTTTTTACACTTCTAAAAGATAAATGAACTATCTATAAAATATAATCAAATACTTTATTTCAACGTACGGGTGGCAACCCTATTTTCCGTACGTCGTTTTAATGTTGTTACAAATAACGCCACAACTTACAACTCATAATTGCGCACATTGTTTTTATAACTCCCTTCAATTGTTATTGTTCGTTACCCAAATAACATAAAAAGTTACGTATATACCAGGGTACATTGTTTTTATAACTACCTTCAATTGTTATTGTTCGTCACCCAAATAACATAAAAAATTAGGTATATGCCACAGCCATTTGGATACTATAGACGGTAAGACTGTAAAAGTTTCATATCATTCGGGTAAAAGTTATTTGTACAAAAACAAAAAAAACCAACAAATAAAAGTTTTGTACGGAACATAAAACTATATTATATATTTAAAAAATATATAATATAACTAACTTCTGTCCGCGATTTTATTTACGTGAACTGCAGTAACTGGCCAATGTGATAACCCATACTATATTGTATCTCTGTTTCAATTTTTCAAAATCCGTTTGTGTTAATATTACTAACATTGTGATCGAGTTGTATGAGAGAGAAAATTCTGTATGTTATACGAGACACCACACTCGAATTTAGATATTCGGGATAACATAATATGAGTTAATTCATGCTAAATTTGCGTTAATGTTACTAACATTGTGATCGAGTTGTATGAGAGAGAAAATTCTGTATGTTATACGAGACACCACACTCGAATTTAGATATTCGGGATAACATAATATGACTTAATTCATGCTAAATTTGCGTTAATGTTACTAACATTGTGATCGAGTTATATGAGGCAGAAAATTCTGTATGTTATACGAGACACCACACTCGAATTTAGATATTCGGAATAACATAATATGAGTTAATTCATGCTAAATTTGCGTTAATGTTACTAACATTTTGATCGAGTTATATAAGGGAAAAAATTCTTTATATTATTCCACGAGACGTCACACTCGAATTTGGTAATTCAAGATAACATTGTATGAATTAATATGTGCTAAGTTTGAGTTAATGTTATGAATATTGTGATCAAGTATGGATACCAAGCTTGAATTTGTGAATTCGGAATAATGGTAAAATCGAACTTAAACAATTTTTGCTTACAGATAAATACTATGTAACCAAGTAAGTATCTAATGAACACCATAAAGATGGATGCGATCCCTCAGAAATTACTCAAAATTTTGGCATAGCCTATAGAAATGTTAAATCAAATTATAATCTACTCGCATGCCAAATTTAGTGTGGATCCGCTTAGAAATTATTTATTACGCTGATTTGAGTTTTACTTGAAAATAATTACATTGTCCGAATTTTTTTATTAAAGAATTCAATTTAGTGGTATTGATATTTTTATTTACATATATACAGTGTTGCTTACTTTATACATTCTAAGACAATCGTATTTAAGGAGTAAATTCCAGTCGCGCCTCGGAGCTGATACGCACAATTTTTCCATTTAGTGTCTTCATGTTAAATTATTCTCAGAATGAACACACTCCATTAACTCGCACAACAAATAATTTATTTTAACTCATAGTAATGCAAATGATTAAGCTCCATAACAAAGACTGCTGAGACCTTTTGCCCGGGTTTGGTTGTTAATGATATACATACAATAGTCCAGCGCCGAGACCCCGGCGAGTCGGCGCTCCGCCGAGGACCTTCGTGCCAGCGGAAGCACTGCCTCTTCTAGGACGAGGCGCGACCGCCTGACCCCGCTTCGACTTTCTCTCGCGACCGTACCGCTACCGTTGGCCATGTTACCTTCATAACGCATGCACCGTTCGTTTGTTTTACTTTATGCCTGGTCTTCGGATGCTGATTGCATATCTTATTCACGGGCGTTGGCAGAAAATTCAAACATTCCTTAGGAAATCTTTACTTAAATTAAAAGTGTAGATCATCAATATATGCGACTACCCCTAATTTTTTTGATTTGGTAAACTATCGTGAAAATATAGTTTAATTTAAAACAAGTAACGAAAATTTTTGAAAATTAATAAAAAGTAAGAGACAAATGAGCTTTTAAATTTAATAGAGGGGATAGACTGGAGAAACCTACCTATCTCGCTCACTCTACAGTGATTTTACTAAAAATGATATCGCAATTCAGTATTGCCGTCCTTGTACAAACTTTAAATTTATCATTTATAACTTGGTAAATGTTTTAAATTCGTCAAAATTAAAATGAGCTTATTAAGACATCGCTCGTCATTGAAAAATGGAAGATTGAAAGTATTTCTATTAAAATACATGTTCATTATCATCAATATTATTTTTTAATATTTGATATATTACCTAAGATATCCTTCACGAGCATAACAATAAATTCTCAACGAAACTTAATTTTATTACTCATAATTTTATTTTATTTTTATTATTTTATATTACCTATTCATTTTGTCATTATATTTGTTGAGAATCATTGGAGCCAAATTAGCTTTCTACGTTTACCTATTCATTTTGTCATTATATTTCTGGAGAATCATTGGTGCCAAATTAGCTTTCTACGTTTACCTATTCATTTTGTCATTATATTTGTTGAGAATCATTGGAGCCAAATCAGCTTTCTACGTTTACCTATTAATTTTGTCATTATATTTGTTGAGAATCATTGGAGCCAAATTAGCTTTCTACGTTTACCTATTCATTTTGTCATTATATTTCTGGAGAATCATTGGTGCCAAATTAGCTTTCTACGTTTACCTATTCATTTTGTCATTATATTTCTGGAGAATCATTGGAGCCAAATTAGCTTTCTACGTTTACCTATTCATTTTGTCATTATATTTCTGGAGAATCATTGGAGCCAAATTAGCTTTCTACGTTTACCTATTCATTTTGTCATTATATTTCTGGAGAATCATTGGAGTCAAATTAGCTTTCTACGTTTACCTATTCATTTTGTCATTATATTTGTTGAGAATCATTGGAGCCAAATTAGCTTTCTACGTTTACCTATTCATTTTGTCATCATATTTCTGGAGAATCATTGGAGCCAAATTAGCTTTCTACGTTTACCTATTCATTTTGTCATTATATTTCTGGAGAATCATTGGAGCCAAATTAGCTTTCTACGTTTACCTATTCATTTTGTCATTATATTTCTGGAGAATCATTGGAGCCAAATTAGCTTTCTACGTTTACCTATTCATTTTGTCATTATATTTCTGGAGAATCATTGGAGCCAAATTAGCTTTCTACGTTTACCTATTCATTTTGTCATTATATTTCTGGAGAATCATTGGAGCCAAATTAGCTTTCTACGTTTACCTATTCATTTTGTCATTATATTTCTGGAGAATCATTGGAGCCAAATTAGCTTTCTACGTTTACCTATTCATTTTGTCATTATATTTCTGGAGAATCATTGGAGCCAAATTAGCTTTCTACGTTTACCTATTCATTTTGTCATTATATTTCTGGAGAATCATTGGAGCCAAATTAGCTTTCTACGTTTACCTATTCATTTTGTAATTATATTTCTGGAGAATCATTGGAGCCAAATTAGCTTTCTACGTTTACCTATTCATTTTGTCATTATATTTCTGGAGAATCATTGGAGTCAAATTAGCTTTCTACGTTTACCTATTCATTTTGTCATTATATTTGTTGAGAATCATTGGAGCCAAATTAGCTTTCTACGTTTACCTATTCATTTTGTCATCATATTTCTGGAGAATCATTGGAGCCAAATTAGCTTTCTACGTTTACCTATTCATTTTGTCATTATATTTCTGGAGAATCATTGGAGCCAAATTAGCTTTCTACGTTTACCTATTCATTTTGTCATTATATTTCTGGAGAATCATTGGAGCCAAATTAGCTTTCTACGTTTACCTATTCATTTTGTCATTATATTTCTGGAGAATCATTGGAGCCAAATTAGCTTTCTACGTTCACCTATTCATTTTGTCATTATATTTGTTGAGAATCATTGGAGCCAAATTAGCTTTCTACGTTTACCTATTCATTTTGTCATTATATTTCTGGAGAATCATTGGAGCCAAATTAGCTTTCTACGTTTACCTATTAATTTTGTCATTATATTTCTGGAGAATCATTGGAGCCAAATTAGCTTTCTACGTTTACCTATTCATTTTGTCATTATATTTCTGGAGAATCATTGGAGCCAAATTAGCTTTCTACGTTTACCTATTCATTTTGTCATTATATTTCTGGAGAATCATTGGAGCCAAATTAGCTTTCTACGTTTACCTATTCATTTTGTCATTATATTTCTGGAGAATCATTGGAGCCAAATTAGCTTTCTACGTTTACCTATTCATTTTGTCATTATATTTCTGGAGAATCATTGGAGCCAAATTAGCTTTCTACGTTTACCTATTCATTTTGTCATTATATTTCTGGAGAATCATTGGAGCCAAATTAGCTTTCTACGTTTACCTATTCATTTTGTCATTATATTTCTGGAGAATCATTGGAGCCAAATTAGCTTTCTACGTTTACCTATTCATTTTGTCATTATATTTCTGGAGAATCATTGGAGCCAAATTAGCTTTCTACGTTTACCTATTCATTTTGTCATCATATTTCTGGAGAATCATTGGAGCCAAATTAGCTTTCTACGTTTACCTATTCATTTTGTCATTATATTTCTGAAGAATCATTGGAGCCAAATTAGCTTTCTACGTAAAGGCGTTTTTGAGATAGATCATATATATAGATCAGATAATACATGTTTAATTAATATTGCAATTTTGTTGGTACTCCAAATCGTTGTTTTTATTGAAAAATATACTTAAAGAACTCTTTTCAACCAGATCCTACATGCCAGAAAATTCCAGAAAATTTATCCTAGATGCCAGAAAATTCTTCAGCATCCCAACGTATACAGAAATCCCTCGAATTTTAAATATCATTACTAGCTTTGGACCAGAAAACTAAATGTCATGTGTTAATTTCAAAACTCTATCATAAGATAGGACCTTGAAATTAACACAGTCATTTAAAAATTGGAAGCCTTTGACAGAGACGGATAGATAACGTTGCTTCAACAATAAGAATCTATTCCGACACTCGGATTACGATTGACAGATGATCGGGATTCGTCTGAATCCTCCCGACATTTCACATGATGTCCAGACTCCCGACAAAATACAAAATATCCCGACAAACAACTTCTCGTAAATAATCTTGTAAATAATAATTTCAAAATGACGCGCGCTTTGTCTGTCACTTCACTGTCGATTGGACCGGAACGTGGTAGGCCAATCGGGAAGGGCCGAACGCGGAACGTTCCACCGCCTCACGCGGCCACCATCATTTGCTCAATTCGTTCGTTTTGTACAGTCAAACATTGACGAAGGCTGACAGAAGGACAAAAAACAAAAATAGGTAAGTTTATTATGTTGCGTTTTGTTTGTGTTATGATTCTACTTTTATAGCATGTTGTATAATTATGTCAATCAATCATCATTCGCGAACAGAAAGCTTTATTTTTGTTTGTTTTGTAAACAAAAAATATTACCCAGTGAATACAGTAATATAGATGTCACTTAATTATTCTATCACAAAAAAAAAACAGAAAATGATATAGCATGAACGTCACAAATATGTCAAAGAAGTATAAGAATTTCACACTCATTTATATAACGACATAATAACATTAAAGCATGTCACATTGCGACGGGTTGCAACGCAATGACGTGTTGGCCACATTGCAGTGTAGTATTGATACATATAGACATAAGATTAACATGATAAAACAAAATATATACTCTTAGGTTATGGTTAATATTTTTATTGGTATAATTATTTATTGTTATTATTGAATATTATTGTTATTGTAAAAATTTTCCATAATTTATTAATATATAATATATATGAATAAAAATAGCAAACGAACCTGCAAATAATATTTTTATTTTATGATTAACTTCTGTTAGTAAATTATCTGAAACATTTGACTATATAAAAATATTTATATTTTATGATGACTTCAGTTAGTAAATTATGTGAAACATTTGACTATGTAATCTCATTACTTTATCTCAACATTACTTCTAATTCACAATTAAATGAAACTACGTGATGTAGTATTATTTCTACTTTCTTTAATTTCTTTAACCACGACCTAGGTTTCGTTGTATTACAACATCTTGTAATACAACGAAATCTAGGTCGTGGTTAAAGAAATTAAAGAAAGTAGAAATAATACTACATCACGTAGTTTCATTTAATTGTGAATAATGAATTTCTACAAAATTAAAGCCAAATATATTCAATATTACTTCTAATATTATGAGCATATTTTTAATATTACACGCCACTTCTACTAAATACTGCGTTTAACGAAATCTAAAAATTTGGACTTCATGCAAGCTCGCGAATAATAATAAGAAAATTTCATTAACTTTGTAATATACATACATCAGTTTTTTTTATTTTAAATACTCATAATTACTTTTTAATTTTTGTCTAACGCATGTATATTACTTCTATTTAGATTTGATGGCACTTCATAACCATAAGATATAACATTGAAACACAGTCTGCAATTTCACGTTTTAACGATGTAAAATTCAAATAACTAACTCAACGTTATATTATGGATGACGTTATATTATGAATGTTAGGTAGTTGCAATATAATATACGAAGATATAAAACTTAGGTTAAATCGAGATATTGCAGTAATGGAATTTTAAAGTCACAAATTAAATGTCACATGAAAATAACTGAACTGTTATCACTTTTCTGTAACATTAATGTAATTAATTTTTAAGTCACATTAAAATCGCATTTTGTATTACTGGTATATCACATTGACGTAAACTGTTATATGGCACAATTTACGTCAATGTGATATACCGGTAATAGAAAACGCTATTTAAATGTGACTTAAAAATTAGTGATATTAATATCACTAATTTTTAAGTCACATTAAAATAGCATTTTCTATCACTGGTACATCACATTGACGTAAACTGCGCTACATAATTTGTGACTATCTTGTTATATTACATTTACATTGAGGTGTTCACTGTGCAATAACTTACCTTTCTTGATGATGCAACATATTTTGTAATTAATAACAATAACAATTAAACACCTTCATGCTGTAATTAAATTTTTATAATAACTTTTAATCATGTAAGCGGTGGTGTGCTGTGTGGCCATGTGGTACGGTTTAGGGTGATGTATGTAGCGGTGGCGGGTAATGGTGTTTTTGTTATAGATAATGTCGGCATCTGAGCCATCAGAAGAGATAGAGAAGGAAACCGAACCTGGGACCTCTAAGAAATAAGTTTTATACGGTGTATTCTCATCACTGGGAAAATCATCCTGACTACTCAAAATGGATACAAAAAATTATGACTGTACAGCTATATGCAAATCGTGTCAAACTGATATTTCAATCAAGTATGAAGGAAGTCGTGGTTAAGACAAACACAATCAGACAAAAAAACGCACTAAACTTAATATCAATTTAGTGTGTTTTTTTGTCTCACAAAATATCAGGAAATCTTCAAATTTTCTTGGTAAAGAAAGAAAGCAATGAGGAAAATGAGATTTCAAATGCTGAATTAATGTGTGTACTTCATAACATAACTCGGAGCATTAGATATAACAGCCTCGACTGCCAGATGAAACCATCTCCTCTTGTGTGCTCTGATTGCAAAATTGCAGCTAAAATGTCCTGTGGGCGGACAAAAGCTGCAGCAATAACACGGAATGTCCTCGCTCCATTTTCACAGGAACAAGTGGTTACTGAACTTAAGGACGCTGAGTATTTTTCTGTTGAAAGTGATACCTTTAATGTTGGAAACCTGAAAGCCGGATAGGCTTTCAAGTTTCAGTACGCTGTGCAACATTTTAGTATAAAGACAGGAATATCTAAAAAGCTGTTGAATTTTTATGGGAACCCGTATGAATCATCCAAGGATATATTTGAGAAAATCAAAAGGGTGACAGAAAAGAATAACTTGAAATTGACTCAGTTAACTGCTTATGGCGCAGATAACGCTTCCCTAAATTATGGAGTAAACAATTCGGTGTTTCAAAAATTACAAGAAACAAACGGTCATCTGATTAAAGCAAACTGTAACTGCTATGTAATTAATAATTGCGTCAAATGTGTCACGCTTTTAAAGTTTGTTAGCAAATGTAGAAGGCATCGTAATAAAAACATTCAATGAGTTCAGCTCATCTTCTATAAAAACCGAGAAACTAAAATAATGTTTCTTATTTGCAATTGTCGAGTATAAAAACCTTCTTCTTCATGTCCCAACAGAATAGCTATCACTTTTTCCTGCTTTAGATCTTTTACTACATAGCTGGCCTGCTGCAAAGCAGTATTTTTTGTGGAAAGGGGAGGATCAGTATCGAAAGGAGATATGGGAGTATATATCTAAAAGTCTAAATCATTTTGATAACGGTGAAGGGATTGAGATTATTAGCTTCCAGTCAATCAATATTGGCGTAATAAGAAAAACTACGACTAAAAAGGAAAGAAATTATTTAAGTGTGATAGAATTTAATTCTCAAATAGAGATATAAATAAGCACAATAAGCAAAGGAACAAATAGTTGAAGTAAGTGACAGAAAACTTAAATTGTTGTTTGCATGGTAAAAAACAAGTGTAGCTAACCAAAAGTTTATTATGTAGCACCTTGCATGATACTTATTGCAAAGTATAATCTCTTCTTTACATCAACTCTGCAGCATCGGTTAAGTCACACACTTCACGTCAATTCGCGAGTGCGAGATGTTCGATACTCTTATGGTGCTCGAGAACAATTTGACTCGCCAACCGTTATCCAAACCGCATCCAGTACAATTGCGACGGAAATGGCAAGCCAACAAATACCAATCACATCTTAAAACCGTATTCCAAAATACATAAAGTAGATTGCTCGTGTATACTCACACGTTTCGAGTGCATTTATTTTGTATTCGATAAACGGTAACAAACGTTATATTCGGTAAACGGTAACGGACGTTATAAATTTGATGTGGTGTTAGTTACAGCATAAGATCGCCTTATTTTCATCCCAAAATCAGCTTCAAAAATTTGCATACGGTTTTATGTAAACGTTCTGTAATTATATGCCCGAGTATAAAATATTTGATATCATAAACGTCTTAAAAATTATAAGTGTTAACATCTGCCAGCAAATTTAAATGCGTAGGCAACTTTTATTATTCAAAAAGACATCAGAGAATTACATTTTGACATAGCGTACAAAAATTATCAGTATTTTTAAATGACATCGTGATTTATACGTGTACACAAAACAGCACACAATTTCTAAATCTGTAATAGTATAAATTATATTGAATATATTTGGCGTTAATTTTGTAGAAATCCATTATTCACAATTAAATGAAACTACGTGATGTAGTATTATTTCTACTATCTTTAATTTCTTTACCACGACCTAGGTTTCGTTGTACTACAACATATTCAGGTGGGATATTAGCAAAGATTCTTTATCTTATGATATCTTTGCTAATTCCCACCTGAAGATGTTATAGTACAACGAAACCTAGGTCGTGGTAAAGAAATTAAAGATAGTAGAAATAATACTACATCACGTAGTTTCATTTAATTGTGAATAATGGATTTCTACAAAATTAACGCCAAATATATTCAATATAATTTATACTATTACAGATTTAGAAATTGTGTGCTGTTTTGTGTACACGTATAAATCACGATGTCATTTAAAAATACTGATAATTTTTGTACGCTATGTCAAAATGTAATTCTCTGATGTCTTTTTGAATAATAAAAGTTGCCTACGCATTTAAATTTGCTGGCAGATGTTAACACTTATAATTTTTAAGACGTTTGTGATATCAAATATTTTATACTCGGGCATATAATTACAGAACGTTTACATAAAACCGTATGCAAATTTTTGAAGCTGATTTTGGGATGAAAATAAGGCGATCTTATGCTGTAACTAACACCACATCAAATTTATAACGTCCGTTACCGTTTACCGAATATAACGTTTGTTACCGTTTACCGAATACAAAATAAATGCACTCGAAACGTGTGAGTATACACGAGCAATCTACTTTATGTATTTTGGAATACGGTTTTAAGATGTGATTGGTATTTGTTGGCTTGCCATTTCCGTCGCAATTGTACTGGATGCGGTTTGGATAACGGTTGGCGAGTCAAATTGTTCTCGAGCACCATAAGAGTATCGAACATCTCGCACTCGCGAATTGACGTGAAGTGTGTGACTTAACCGATGCTGCAGAGTTGATGTAAAGAAGAGATTATACTTTGCAATAAGTATCATGCAAGGTGCTACATAATAAACTTTTGGTTAGCTACACTTGTTTTTTACCATGCAAACAACAATTTAAGTTTTCTGTCACTTACTTCAACTATTTGTTCCTTTGCTTATTGTGCTTATTTATATCTCTATTTGAGAATTAAATTCTATCACACTTAAATAATTTCTTTCCTTTTTAGTCGTAGTTTTTCTTATTACGCCAATATTGATTGACTGGAAGCTAATAATCTCAATCCCTTCACCGTTATCAAAATGATTTAGACTTTTAGATATATACT
Source organism: Druceiella hillmani (assembly GCA_039881145.1). Classification (NCBI taxonomy): domain Eukaryota; kingdom Metazoa; phylum Arthropoda; class Insecta; order Lepidoptera; family Hepialidae; genus Druceiella; species Druceiella hillmani. Next base: position 14,268,064 of record JAYKKI010000001.1, read on the forward strand.
CCCATATCTCCTTTCGATACTGATCCTCCCCTTTCCACAAAAAATACTGCTTTGCAGCAGGCCAGCTATGTAGTAAAAGATCTAAAGCAGGAAAAAGTGATAGCTATTCTGTTGGGACATGAAGAAGAAGGTTTTTATACTCGACAATTGCAAATAAGAAACATTATTTTAGTTTCTCGGTTTTTATAGAAGATGAGCTGAACTCATTGAATGTTTTTATTACGATGCCTTCTACATTTGCTAACAAACTTTAAAAGCGTGACACATTTGACGCAATTATTAATTACATAGCAGTTACAGTTTGCTTTAATCAGATGACCGTTTGTTTCTTGTAATTTTTGAAACACCGAATTGTTTACTCCATAATTTAGGGAAGCGTTATCTGCGCCATAAGCAGTTAACTGAGTCAATTTCAAGTTATTCTTTTCTGTCACCCTTTTGATTTTCTCAAATATATCCTTGGATGATTCATACGGGTTCCCATAAAAATTCAACAGCTTTTTAGATATTCCTGTCTTTATACTAAAATGTTGCACAGCGTACTGAAACTTGAAAGCCTATCCGGCTTTCAGGTTTCCAACATTAAAGGTATCACTTTCAACAGAAAAATACTCAGCGTCCTTAAGTTCAGTAACCACTTGTTCCTGTGAAAATGGAGCGAGGACATTCCGTGTTATTGCTGCAGCTTTTGTCCGCCCACAGGACATTTTAGCTGCAATTTTGCAATCAGAGCACACAAGAGAAATTTTATTCTCAAATAGAGATATAAATAAGCACAATAAGCAAAGGAACAAATAGTTGAAGTAAGTGACAGAAAACTTAAATTGTTGTTTGCATGGTAAAAAACAAGTGTAGCTAACCAAAAGTTTATTATGTAGCACCTTGCATGATACTTATTGCAAAGTATAATCTCTTCTTTACATCAACTCTGCAGCATCGGTTAAGTCACACACTTCACGTCAATTCGCGAGTGCGAGATGTTCGATACTCTTATGGTGCTCGAGAACAATTTGACTCGCCAACCGTTATCCAAACCGCATCCAGTACAATTGCGACGGAAATGGCAAGCCAACAAATACCAATCACATCTTAAAACCGTATTCCAAAATACATAAAGTAGATTGCTCGTGTATACTCACACGTTTCGAGTGCATTTATTTTGTATTCGGTAAACGGTAACAAACGTTATATTCGGTAAACGGTAACGGACGTTATAAATTTGATGTGGTGTTAGTTACAGCATAAGATCGCCTTATTTTCATCCCAAAATCAGCTTCAAAAATTTGCATACGGTTTTATGTAAACGTTCTGTAATTATATGCCCGAGTATAAAATATTTGATATCATAAACGTCTTAAAAATTATAAGTGTTAACATCTGCCAGCAAATTTAAATGCGTAGGCAACTTTTATTATTCAAAAAGACATCAGAGAATTACATTTTGACATAGCGTACAAAAATTATCAGTATTTTTAAATGACATCGTGATTTATACGTGTACACAAAACAGCACACAATTTCTAAATCTGTAATAGTATAAATTATATTGAATATATTTGGCGTTAATTTTGTAGAAATCCATTATTCACAATTAAATGAAACTACGTGATGTAGTATTATTTCTACTATCTTTAATTTCTTTACCACGACCTAGGTTTCGTTGTACTATAACATCTTCAGGTGGGAATTAGCAAAGATATCATAAGATAAAGAATCTTTGCTAATATCCCACCTGAATATGTTGTAGTACAACGAAACCTAGGTCGTGGTAAAGAAATTAAAGATAGTAGAAATAATACTACATCACGTAGTTTCATTTAATTGTGAGTATAAATTATGTAAATGAAAATCGGATATTTTGATTTTTGGGTATATTTTTTAAAAATATTCAGTCTTTAATAAATTCAATAGTTATTATTAATAAGGGTTCAAGTGCTACATGTATTAGGTGCTACAAGTAGCCAACTTCAACTACTTTCTTCTGTCTGTTGTAAAAGATAATTTGGGAAGCTAATGGGTAAATATCGGTTACTCAATGTTTAATCAATTCTTTTTTTCTGTTACGTGCACTTTTCATGGCCAACAATAAAGTTTTGCTTGCATAGATTTGGATACAATTGTGACTATGGTCGCATCAATGTTATTCTATTCTAATCTATCTATCTATCTATATGCCTAAACAGTTTTTAAAAAATCATAAATTTAAAAACAAAGGCATGAATGAATCGATATATTTTTCCCACAACCTAGCTCCGCCTCTCCACCAAACAACCCAAAATAGCGTTGTAGAGACTAGTGTGTCGTCATTATGTGCATTAAAGGCGTGCGTAATCAGTATTTTTTACATTAGCTGATCCTATTACGAGTATGTAAAAATAATAGGTACGTGTAACTGTTACAAAATACTAGGCTATACACTACACGTATACTAGCTAGTCGGGTGTTCTGTTGGGAGGACGCAACGTAAACACTCATCATAATATTCACTCCTGGTTACATACCGGGATTTCTTATATTTTGGTCTTTCACTTATTTAAATGAAATACAGTACTTGACTTATTCTAAATTTTGATATTTTTCAAAAATAGAAATTCAAAAATTGATTGAAAAATAAGCCAGTTATAGGCTTCTAAATTTGAAGATACGGATAGAGTTGGGTATATCCCTGTCTGTTTCCCTCTTGCAGAATATAATGTGCAATATTAAAAATGACCTCACAACACAGTATTGCCGTCCTTATCTAAAGGTTAAATTTAAACTTTTATAACTCGGATAATTTGTAAGATTATTAAAAAATGTTTTCACTCTTCACCAGCTTGCACCTTGAAATTATGATTAATGAAATAAAAAAAAATTAGTCAAATAACCAATTAAACAAAATAAATCTGATGGTTATTGTTCAGTTCTTATAAAGCCTTTTGTCACTAGTCTCCAGAGATTATGAATGAACATGTGCAAGCCAAATGTCGATACACATTTGAGTTTCGACAGATTGGATGATTATCTAGTATAAAGCAAGTACAAAGTACGAGTATATGATATATTAACTAGTCCTTGAGTATAATATTTTACGAATACGAATCTAATATCTGGGACATTCTTTGTTTCTTGCTTTCCTAAAAAGGGATGTATATGATGAACGGGATAGCCTGCGTACGTCCGTAATCGCTTTGTTTCTTTTCCTCTTATAGAAGTTGGGTTATTACAAATGGAGACAGAAAGCTGCATATTCTGTTACAGGTATCTGCGGAATGTCTTCCGTTCCACTCAAAAACTTCGTACTCGTGCATATTATATATTATATACGTCCCACGTCTAATATGCATGACAAATATATGCCACTCATGTGCAAGCAAGATACTGGCTGTAGAAGCCACAGTAAGAGTAAAGTAAGGTAATAAATACAACGAAAAAATTTCAGATGGCTATATGTAAACCAGATAAATCAGTTTGCATCAATACACTTAATTTTTTTTGTGATGACAATTTTTTGAAGTACCAAGTATTTAGTAAACCATAACATTTCATATTTTTATTGAAACATAATTACGTAACTATAATGTTTCTGCAAATTTGTGTAAGTAAATAAATAAACAGTAATATAATAAATAAACATGAAACAAATGCCAATGACAACTTTATGTCATTGGCATTTGTTTCATGTTCATTACAGGCACACCGGGAAACGTTGAACCTAATAATAATGTAAAAGCATAATTAATCCCATGTTCATTACAAGTACCTACTTAGTTTAAATAAGTGTTATGACATACGTATGTCGTACACGATTACTATTAATATCATATCTTAGAAACACTAAAAATAATAAGTAAATAAATAAAGTAAATAATAAAGTTGCCATTGGCATTTGTTTCATGTTCATTACAGGCACACCCAGAAATGTTGAACCTAAATAATGTAAAAGAATAATTAATCCCATGTTCATTACAAGTACCTACTTAGTTTAAACAAGTGTCATGATATACGTATGTCGTACACGATTACTATTTATATCATATCTTAGAAACACTAAAAACAATAAGTAAAGAAATAAAATAAATAATAAAGTTACCATTAGTATTTGTTTCATGTTCATTACAGGTACACCTGGAAATGTTGAACCCGATAATAATGCAAAATAATAATTAAATCCCATGATCATTACAAGTACCTACTTAATTTAAATAAGTGCTCTGATATATGTATGTCGTACACAATTACTATTGATATCATATCTCAGAAACACGAAAAATAGTAAGTAAATAAATAAAATAAATAATAAAGTTGCCATTGGCATTTGTTTCATGTTCATTACAGGCACACCCGGAAACGTTGAATCTACTAATAATGCAAAATAATAATTAAATCCCATGTTCATTGCAAGTACCTACTTAATTTAAATAAGAGCTATGATATACGTATGTCGTATACAATTACTATTTATATCATATCTCAGAAACGCCAAAAATAGTAAGTAAATAAATAAAATAAATAATAAAGTTGCCATTGGGATTTGTTTCATGTTCATTACAGGTACACCTGGAAATGTTGAATGTAATAATAATGCAAATATTTAATAATATATCGTAATAATATAATAATATATCATACACAATTACTATTGATATCATATCTTAGAAACACTAAAAATAGTCGCGACGTCTGTACAATCTCAATGGAGACTAATTGAACTAATTGATAAGACCAACATTATACTTTAGCTCGCTAAGAAGGATAGAAGGAAGGAACACGGTTTTAATAAACTTATAGCACGCTCTGAGATTATGAATATGTGTTTCTTTAAAATATCAGTACGGAAACCATGATCTTGTACTCACTCTTTGATTTTATTTCTCTAATCTTGCACCATTAATTCCGAGCGCTATTTGCTTACAATAACGGTAGTTTCCAAATCAGATTACGAGTGTATTTTAGCAAAAACTAGCGACCCAGGCCAACTTTGCACGGGTAGGTAATGGAAAGGAAAATTCTCAAACGTATGGATTTTTTCCGACCTGATCCGTATTTATCGCCATGGATCGGCCAATTTACACGAAACCTACATCAATTATTTATATTTGAGGTAGCATTAAGTATCTATGTCTGGATCATTTGTCTGGTGTAATGAAGTAATAAGTGTATCGATCGGACTGTTGCGTAGAGCTTGTAGGTTAGATCAAAACACAACTGACGTGGAGTTTTTTATTCATAAAACAACGTAATGATTACTATATGTTAACTAATGATTACTAGATGTTACTAATTTTATTAAACAACGTAATGATTACTATATGTTACTAATTGTATTGACGTGTATTATAATACGAATTATAAAACAATTATTCCAAGTGAATTTACAATTAGAAGGCGTATCTTTATAGACAAGCCCAAAACATATTTCTTTGTATACAGCATTTATTACTGCCATGCATTAACAAACATATTATGTTTTGATATCACTTGACAGGGCAACGTACAGTTAGCCGTGTGAAAAACATTGAACGTTGAGATCAATTCTGGCACCGTTTAAAGTCTGGCTCTGTGCCTTGTTTATTATCATTCCAGATGCTGGCCACTAAAAAAAATGGCAGACAACACTGTCATACAAAACAAATATACGACCTCCGATATTCTAATGATTTACGCAGCCTCGCTAGTGAAGCTTTCAGATGTCATGATTTTTTCCGATTTCGACCAAATTATACGAAAACTTTATTTAATATGTATATACAGCTAAACCTTCTTCGTAAATCACTTTATCTATTGGTGAAAATCGCATGTAAAATCGGTGCAAAAGTTTTGGAGATTATCGCGTTCAGACAGACAGCAAACAGTCAGAGTTTGTTTTATATTACGCAGTGATAATTTCTCATTGTTTTCTTCCAAGCAATTGAAACAAAACTTATATTAATCTCGTTTCAGATAGGAGCAGAAGACTCATACGGTTTAGTCAATAAAAAAATCACATAGGTAATCAAATTCAACAAGACCTTCAAGATTTATACATGATGCATCTTCGACTTTAGAAAATATGATCATATTTCTGAACACAGGTCACGTCTCAATGGTTGTAGATGCGATACCAACTTCACATGCTTATGCTTCTCTTTAATATATAAAAAGCCCTTAGAGTTCAAATTATCTTATTGGCAAATTTAAATATTTGTCTACTTACGACCTTGGATTACGCTCTGAAAGTTCACTCACTCTACTTTTTCCCAAACATACCTTTCACGAAAAACCCTTTATTGGCGAAACAGCGAAACTTCAAATCACCTCCAGTGAAAAAGTCCCACGTCTCCTGAACCCTAATCCTTCTGCCAAATGGCCAAATGGTGAAAACGGAACCCTTATAATTTCGTCATGTCCGTCTATCTGTCCGTATATGGCAGCCATCACAGGGTATCACATCACATATGTAACTGAGGGACGAAAAAAATCCAGTGCACATAAGAGTGTGGGATATCGTTAGATAGGTCTTAAAAATGATATAGGGGTAACAAATTCACTTTTATATTTAAGTCAATAGTCCCCCTTTAACTTTTCAACTAACGTGTGTAAAATACCGAAAAAAATGAAGATAATAGACCTTAAAAATAGACTTTCAACGCTACTGGTTTGAATAAAACATGTTTTAGAAATTTTGAGCTATGGAATAATTTCGGTACCGATCGCAGAAATAACTTTGTTTTTCACGTTGCAACATCTCTTAAGAGTTTAGAGATTGCTCCTGTTGCAATAAGTCCACCAAATATATATATATATATTTATATATATATATATATATATATATATATATATATATGTATATATATAAATATATATATGTATATATATATATATATATATATATATATATAAATATATATATATATATATATATATATATATATATGTATTACGTTAAAGGTGACAAATACATAAAAAAATGAAAATTGCGACATACAAACTATGTTTTTGAAACGAACAATTTGTTATAGTTTATTTGAAATTAAATTCACATTTTTTGTCACCAGATACTTAAACATTACCATCGGCGCGTTTAGACGTAGGTACTAGAAAGTAGCATGTCTTTTATTTCAATGGCCTTAAAATTCTTAAGACATTCGTGAAGAGATCTTGAACCATCTATCTGCGTTTTTTGAATTTATTTCAAGACGAATACAGGAAAATATCAATGACGTATTTTCGCGTCACCCATTTCCAAGTAAAAAACACGGATGACGCATATATTTGTTGCCCGTCACCAATATGTTAATATACAAATAAAACACAACTCGCCAAATATAAAACATTAAAAAAACAATACGACATAAACCGGGAAAATATCAAAAAAATTGCGTGCCTTTAAAAACAGAAACCTGACTACCATTTACTAGTAGTAATAATAGAATTTTTGAAATAGATTTTTTTTGCTAAATTAATCTCGAGCGACCTTTATAACTGATAAATATGTTGTATTTTATAAGTATTATTCGATTTTAAAAAACAAAACAGGAAAAAAAAACACTTTTGCTAAAGTATGCTAAGTATTAACATGGAGCGTGTAAATATACATATCCCACATTGATTTTGTCAAAGTTATTTCAACTAATGTCTATTTTATTTAAAGAATATTATGGACGTCAATATCAAAAGATGCTATTAAACTATCTATGATATCATTTCTCCGAACGTATAAATTTTAAATAACTCCTCAGAATTTGTTTACGTTTGCTCAATTACCTGTTTATCACATTACCTATGGTAATAATAAATAAACTTCCTATGATATCATAAATTTAAATCTAACCAAACAAGGAAAAGTTTTATAAAAATATGTTTAGTAACTATTATATAATGAGATAGTAGTCAGGCAGACAATATGATCTCATTACCTTAGCATGATAATATAACTTGAAGTATATTATACTATTTATTAATTTTAACTTTAACTTCAAAACTGGTTCTGGTACTAAGGACTCGTACGAGTAGAACTAATACCAAAAACAATCCGTACACACATAGGCGACTAACAACGATTGAGGATACATAGAATTTCTATTAAACTATTTATATTATGGTTAACCATGTCTATATATTGCCTAATATAGTATCTTTCGCGGGGGTAAAATCATAATAAATTTCTCTAAAACTACAAACTGCTGGTGACAATGTTTTTTTCTGTTTTTAACTTCAGCAGCTTCAGATTTGGGGGACGGAAATGCGAGTGAACTTTTAAGGGTCCCTTTTTCCCCTTTTGTGATATATATATATATATATATATATATATATATATATATATATATATATATAACCCTAAAAAGGGTCAGGAATTCCGAAATTTGTAAACACTTTCGTTCCGATCATATTTCAGTATGCACAAATACACAGTTGCTCTAAAGTTTTATTTTACATCCAGATATAAATTACATAAAGGTTTGGAAATGTTTACCACTATTTTTTGCATTATTGCAAGGTGTTTTGCTTTACTAAACGCCTTTAAATAGCATGCATCATGCACAGACAACACTACTAAGCAGTATATCTATCTCGCTTTTGCATATAACGGCCTCTCTATCTGCTACTCGTGCAAGACGTATGATGCGTAAAACGCTAACCTGTAAACAAATGCAAAATTAAGCAAATTAACGTGGAGTAAATATAGAAATTAAGGTGTAACCACTCCGCGATCCATCATAAGCGGTTTGGTTATTCAATGAGTTATTACGAATATTACAATAGAAATACACATACGGACAGACACGCAAGCGGGCTTACCTGTTTGTTGTTGTCCTTTTGTCTCTACGATTCACTCGTTGTGCTCGACAAATCGACCGAACACACAATAAATGGAACTGTAAAAACAACCCCCAATACTGATATGACTTAAGGATAACACTTAGCATACAGAATAATTGCATACATAACAGAATTAATATCAATAACACATACATTTATATAACACTAAACACCTGGGACAAATTAATTTATTAACCCAATTAAGCTGTGCTTATAAATGTGTTGCCTTTACTAATCTGTTTTTGGGTCTCTAATATAATTTGAAAGGGGTTTTGTATTGTTAACACACATCTTCACTATATAAAATTGTGTAAATATATTTTTTAAGTAGCGTCTAAGATGTCTTTGCGAATTGAAAAATATCTTAAAATAATAGAGGTTTTACGTTATTTTTACAAACAATATTATGATAGAATCAATTTAATTACATTAATGACACCGTTAGGAGAAAGTGAAATAAGAAATTGGTAGGGAAGGAAGTAAACATGTTGGTGGTGGACAACTGTTGTTGAAAAATGCTATTCAAATTTAATTTTTTTTCTTTATTTAGAAGAAAATAAGTATCTACGAAAATCTTTTAATTTGCTATTTTCTCCAAGAAATAAGCCAAAAATCTGTGAAAAACCACTGTTCCTCTTACGATCTCGAAAACTATCATTCAAAATATCTGAATAAAATCGGAAACGTACAAACTTTTTCAGTCTATATTGACCAAATCTATGAGCATCATAATAACTCATTATGAGCTTCTATCATAATCTTCTTCAGCACCTTGATCGTGATCATCGTGTCAAGTGCATTTCAGATGCGCCACACGATTTCTCGCCTTTCCTCTTTGGCAGCCACTCTCCGGATGCTCTCGTATAGGGTGATGTCTACGGCTGGCTTGACCTGAACTGTCCCTCTCATCGTTGATTTCTCACGTCATCTACCTATATGATTTAATTATCACATTACCTATGTTAATTTTATTGCTATAAATTATTTAAATTTAAATTATAATAAAAAATCAAAGACAGAGAAAAAGTGCATTTTGCAATTTGCATTTTTGATTTAGATGCACAAAATACGTTATGCTCGTTTCTTTATTTTTTTCATTATTTACCAGATTATTATAACGCTAACATAAAACGGCTTACACAAACGCTGTAGACTTAAAAGTTGAACATCCGTCATACGTTACTAAGGTCACCAAATGTCCGGTTTATTCGAACACATTTGGTTGTTTACAGTTAATTCGGTTAAAAATAAGCATATCTGGATATATTAGGCCTTTTGTCTTATAAATTAATAGGTTGTGTCGAAATATTATTGCATGTATATCACAGGTTTTTGAGTAAACGTGAAGTATTGTGACTTTCGTGAGTCACCAGGCTACCAAGATGACGTGCTTTCCTTCCATAGATTCAATAAAAGGATCTTTGTTGTTTTTGTAATAAATCTAGAGCTCGAAGCGGCCGCTTTAGCGACACGAAAATTTTGAAGTAAGACTTGTTTTTTTATACGAAAATGACAGTTTGTTTTTCATGTGTTTTATTTTGCTAAATATATTAATTTTTTCAGTTTTAGTTTTAAGATTTAAGCGTTTACTTTTAAAAAAAGATTTATTGTAAAGAAAACGCAAAAGAAGATAATTAATTTTATTTCTTTTTAATGAATGATTGTAGAGTTTGTCTTTCTTTCATATGCTATAATATTGTCAATAAAAAAACCAAATAAATACTGCTTTTGTGTGCAAAAACACGTCTTTCGGTTTTTAAAATAAAATGTATACCTAAAAAAATTGTTTATGGTTTTCTATTTTTTTTATCTGGTTACCCTGAATGCGATCGATCCGGACATCACGTATGCATCGATGCCTGTTTTATCTGCACATTGTTACAGAATTTAATAAAATGTAAAAATTCAGGTCTAAGCGTTCTTGTGCTGTGGTTTTTAAATTATATGTTATTAGTAACAACGCGGATGAGTGCGGCTTCATATTACACTTGGCCGCCTTTTCGATGTACTCTTAACAGTTACTTAACAGTTTACAGTATTGTCAATAACATAACGGTTTCTTAACATATTGTTTACCTTTACAATAACATGACATCTTTTGCGTCTGACTTGTATTATGTCGGCACCGAGGCACGACATCCTTTCACCAAGGAATATAATTATACAACTTCATATGTCACTTCCTTTTTGCTATTCCCATCCGGTATTAAGACCAAAAATAAGCACTCTTCTGAAACACAAGTAGAATTATGACTGAATCGAATCCTTTTGTCACGGGATGAGATGCGGTTATAAGGCTGTACCGTGAAATTATAAACCGGTTACGATGTCCGCATAAATACAACCGTGAACGCCGAATCGTTCCCCGACAATGGCACAGACACAATTGAATTAATTCCATATAAATATTTTGAAAGATATGTAGGCCACATTACGTTGACATACAAAGGCGCTGTGGATACGGAGTGGAAAATAAATAGCGGAAAATCGACGAAGATTTTCTACGCTGCCATTAATACGTTCGCTCATTCTTTTCAATAAAGGTAAAGACGCACCGATCGCAAAGAATCTATACATATAATAAAATTGTAACAGAATGAATTTTGTATGTGGAAAATATTTTGAAAGGAGTGATTGATTTGGCATAAAGAATGATAATAGAAGCCAGAGGACCTGTTTAGAATTTTTGTCTGTCTGTCTGTATGTTAATTTGTTCGTCAATCATGCGAAATCTACTGGACGGATTTTGATGATATTTGGTACGGTAATAGTTTATACCCAAGAGCAACATATAAGAGAGAAAAAAATTATATATATATATATATATATATATATATATATATATATATATATATTAATACATGAAGAGAAAATTTTATGCAACCCTTTTTAAGCATATTACACGCACGGAGGTGTGTGAGATTCGGCAGAGTTAAAGTTTATATGGAGAAGGAGTGCGAAAGCTAAAATTTATATATAATATATGTTACAAATACATTAAGTCATATATTATAAATACATTAAAAGATTAATTGTTTACATTCATACTGTCAATATCAAGTACATAATAGTCTGTGGCCAAACAGTGGCATATAGTAGAGACTATCACCAAAGAATTTTAAAATGTCAGATTTAGTATATGGTCTGTGATCACAGATTGACCGAATGAGTTTCGATTTCAAATGTTCCTTATTCAATAGTTTGTGGAGTGTATGTCAAGGCAAAAAGCTATTATTCTATATTTTGTGTAATAAATATCTATGTTATAATAAATACGAATACAAACTGACATTAAATTTTAAATTTCATAGGTATTTCAGGGAATTAAGGCAAACAACACACGCTAATGATGTATTTGTACACGCGCTCGACTGACGTAATAGAACAAAATTCAAAACAATTATATGCAATGATTATAAAGATATACTCTTTGACAACAGAACCTAAATAACTTTCAAATTTAAACATTTAATGATGAACGTGAAATAATGTGACTTTCGTGAGCCACCGGGCTACCAAGATGAATATCTTTAGAATCTTTGATTAATTTAATATCTTTAGATGTTGTAATACAACGAAACCTAGGTCATGATAAAAATAATACTACATCAGAAAGTAGAAATAATACTACATCACGTATTTTCATTTAATTGTGAACATTCAATGAATTAGTGCCGAATTTCGACCGAAGGAAGACGTAGCCATAACTAGTTTCTTTTCCGAATTTCACGCGAAGGAAGTCCTAGCTATAACTGGTAACAAACATAACATATTTAACATATTTACATATCCTACTAATATAATAAATAGGAATGTTTTGTTTGTTTGTTTTTAGAGATTCGCATAAAAAGTACTAACCCTATTATATTATATAACTTTCACAATATGATAACTTATAATTACTTTAATTGCTATAGTATGAATAGTAGGTAGATACTACTGATGTTTAAATTTTGAGATATAGTTAGTAATGTCAAAGTATAGTTAGTAATGTCACGCACGCACGCATGCATGAACGCACGCACGCCCGCAGGCACCCGAGCTCACAACACGTACACACGCACTAGTATACAGACAAATGTAATATAATTTCATAGTTTTATATCTGACCTTCATCATTTTCATCTAACTAGACGGTGTTGCGGCTTGTATAAGCAACTTACATATATAAAATTGAAGAATATCTGAACAAGAAACACTGTTAAAGGAAACGATGAGAAAGGGATACCTATGTAAATTATACGTAAATATGAAAATGAAATTCAAAAATAACGCATAGTATTTAAAAATAACTATACTGTTTAGGGTTCCCAGATGTTCGGAATTTCCGGAATTGTCCCGGAATTTGTAATATTGTCCCGTGTCCAGGAATGTAATAAATTTGTCCCGGAAATGAAAAAAATTATGGTAATTCTTTAAAATTGTCTTTATTGGCATTTTTCGTAAACCTATACATGCCATAGCTACATTACATTTTGCTAGATCGATCAATGGAAAGACCGGAATCGCATGATTACGGATCAAATCAAGGCATAAATTTAAATTCAAATAAATTGCGAAAAGTTAGAATTCAACTTCAATTTATTAAAATAACTAAATCGAAACATGAACATAATTAATTAAATATTACTGTCATTGTCAATCTACGAAAGTTATGCTTCGAGCTTAAATTAGATAAGATTAATTATTGCAGGGCTAATTGCTTTTGCCAAATATTGGCATTAGATTTCAGTAATTTGGATAAATATGATTAACATAACGACTGTTTTTATATTAAATTACTTATAATTATTTAATAAGTCAATAAACTTCATTAAAATGTTCACTTTGTATTTTGGCAAAATAAAACAACTTATTTATTTATTTTTATTAATCTGAATGTTTTTTGGCTTCAAAAAAACCTTTTGTTGAGTCAAAATATTTTTTTCTTAAATCACTGGTATATATATATAGTAGTAGATATAGTAGTAGAAATGTCCCGGAAAAAGCCATTTTACATATGGCAACCCTGATACTGTTCCTCGTAGGTATAGTTTTTTTTTTTTATAATTTGACTATGGCTACATGCTAAATGGTACAAAGTGTTCTTCGTTATTAAGAACCTAAAAAAATTGATGGCGTATTTCTTACAATTTCTTAAATTAAGTATGTATAAACATAACACAATTTGTCAATGCTGTTGATATTTTTACAAAACATTTCAAATGCCCTTTCTCATATTTTTAGTTCAATTCTAAATTATAACAGGAATGATGATCTACATTTAAATTTATAATGCATCCATAAACATTTTTATTTCGGTACCAAACAAATCTGCAATAGATTATACTATTTTCAACAGATTTATATATCTATTGATTATACTATTTTCAACATATTTTTAATTGCAACTTTACGTATAAACGCAGATAATAATGGGAGTGTAAATTAGAGTATCCACTTAGTCAGCGTTCTTGTATTCTATATAGTTACTATGTCTTTTAGAAATTATGAATCCAATTATCACATTGCCCCAATTATTACTGCGATACAAATCTGACTGTAAATACAATAGATTATACTATTTTCAACACATTTTTGATTGCAACTTATGTATAAACGCAGATAATAATGCTAGTGTAAGTTGGAATATCCACTTAGTCAGCGTTTTTCTATTCTATATAAGTAGTTACTATATCTTCTAGAAATTATGAATCCAATTATCACATTGCCGCAATTATTACTGCGATACAAATCTGACTGTAAATACAATAGATTATACTATTTTCAACACATTTTTGATTGCAACTTATGTATAAACGCAGATAATAATGCTAGTGTAAGTTGGAATATCCACTTAGTCAGCGTTTTTCTATTCTATATAAGTAGTTACTATATCTTCTAGAAATTATGAATCCAATTATCACATTGCCGCAATTATTACTGCGATACAAATCTGACTGTAAATACAATAGATTATACTATTTTCAACACATTTTTGATTGCAACTTATGTATAAACGCAGATAATAATGCTAGTGTAAGTTGGAATATCCACTTAGTCAGCGTTTTTCTATTCTATATAAGTAGTTACTATATCTTCTAGAAATTATGAATCCAATTATCACATTGCCGCAATTATTACTGCGATACAAATCTGACTGTAAATACAATAGATTATACTATTTTCAACACATTTTTGATTGCAACTTATGTATAAACGCAGATAATAATGCTAGTGTAAGTTGGAATATCCACTTAGTCAGCGTTTTTCTATTCTATATAAGTAGTTACTATATCTTCTAGAAATTATGAATCCAATTATCACATTGCCACAATTATTACTGCAATACAAATCTGGCTGCAACTATTTTCAACACATTTGTGATACATTTATTACAATATTTTACACATATTTTTAATTGCAACTGAAATTTCAATGAACGCAGATAATAATGGAGTGTAAGTTAGAGTATCCACTTAGTCAGCGTTCTTGTATTCTATATAGTTACTATGTCTTCTAGAAATTATGAAGCCAGTTATTACATTGCGAGAATTATTACTGTATAATAGAATAAACTTAAGGTAAAATATATCTTCAACTATAATGAAGATGCCGTCCAGCGTTCATGCCATATCCCTCAACAATGAATTAGCCATACCAACCCTCACAATCTCCCCTCACAAAATAGCACGCCGAATCCTGCCCCTACCGAACATTATATATATATATATATATATATATATATATATATATATATATATAAACATAAAACTAGATTTTAAACAAAGGTGCGCTTTGATTTGTGAGCTAATTACTTTTACTCTTCCAATAACTTATGAAAAATATGATTTATATTAACATAACTGTTTGTTATTTATTATCTATTTATAGTAGATGTCAACCTGTAAATATATATATTAAACGAACTTATTGGCAGAATGTATAAATTTTTACAAAAATGATTTTAAGTTTAGACAACGCGTTGTTAAAAAAGTATCAAATTGCAGTTGTCACAATCGCAGCGTTGATCGCGATCGCGTCGCAGCCGCCGTTGACCGCCGACAGCTACCGCGAAAGCGCGGGCGAGTTAGAATTGGTCGCGCGCTACATACCGCCACAGCAGCGTGTGCACCATTACGTTATATCGCAACATTTGCTTATATGGAGCGCACCGCACTCTCGACGAAGATAAATTGGCATTTCTTGGCCGACCAATTCGTGCTCAATATTATGAGCGAGCGCCACTATTGTTTCCGACTGTGCGTGTTTACAGTGAGTTTTCATGAACTGGAGAAATGCTAAACAAGAGAGTTGTACCCGTGGCGATCATTAAGATAATAGCAAATGATTTGACGGACGCTGTCGAGCTGCAAATAGATCATAATTCTGCAGTAATGACATTATTTTAACATTGCATTGAACATTAGAACAGGAGCGTAACGAAATTTTCGTAATCAAGAATACTTGGTCTTTGCGATAAACAATATGTTTTATGGATAATCCTCTATGTAGTCACGTACAACAGAAAAACCAACGCGATAAACAATATTTTTTATGGATAATCCTTTATGTAGTCACGTACAATAGAAAAACCAACGTGATAAACAATATTTTTTATGGATAATCCTCTATGTAGTCACGTACAACAGAAAAACCAACGGGATAAACAATATTTTTATGGATAATCCTCTATGTAATCATATACCAAGAGAAAAACAAGAATAGTATGACGACAGCCCTGACGCAATGTCCCGTAACGATTTTATTTACGTTTTGCTTTTGTCTCAAGCTCTTTTTATACTTTTGCCCCGGGAACTGGAAAATGATTAAAATATTATTGCAAGGTTTGGAATGCGATACTAATCGGCCAATCAAATGTTCAGGTACTGTTTTAACCTGAGATGCGTTTTATTTGACTATGGTAAATTGATCAAATAAGGTTCGTAAAGTTTTAATTTTTAACTCACACATATATTTTATTAAGAAATCAATTTCTTGGACCGGTAAATATTTTGAAACAAGAAAATTTCTCAGAGAATCACTTAAGGATAAAAGAAAAAAATGAAACGAGAAGATTATGTTCAAAATGCCGTCTACAGTAGACCATATTTTGAATATCGCGAAATTAATTATCAGAAAAAAATCTTTTTATGAATTGGAATGACTATCAGCAATTCCTGTTTTTCTTTTTGCTAAAGAAATGTACGTATGTTTCGTTTTATAATTTTCTTTGCCTGTGCCTTAAAAAATATGGTTTTTCCTTATAATTTAAAATTTAATTTGTATCCATCTAGCATAATTAATGTTTTAATAAGTATGTCGTGGCTCTGTTTACTGTCTATTAAAGTTTTTCACAAAATCCGCATCATGCTGTTTTACGTTACGCATGTTCGCGTATGAAACATAATTTTTATTTATCTATAAAAAATATATACTGAAATATGAGACCCCGATCCATATGCGTAATGTTCATTAACATTTTAAAATAATCCGAGCGAAAATACAATCCAAACAAATTGAAATTGTGAAATTTCCATAATGGGAAAAATTATTTTTCGAAGAAAAATATTAGCAGTATTAATGGAGAATTATAACGTTCTAACGATTAAACATTTTATGCCATTTAAAACTGCTATAAAAGTAGTTAAGTGGTTTATTTAGACTAATCTAGTCTAGCTTCGAATTCCTATGTATTAAATCATTGTGTTGAGAAACAATCGTTACTATTTTTGAATTTTAATTTATTATGAATTTTGTCGTATTCTAACAAAATGAACAACATCATTACAAAAAAAATTGGAAAGGAGAAATTTAATACCAAAAAAGTGAATGAAAGAGAATGTGAAATAATTTTTGATGCAGAAATTTAGATTACTGCACAGTTTATCGACGAAGTTAAATAATCAATGTTTATAAAATGAAAAACTATATTTGGAAATTAGGTTTTGTTGTTGTAAACAACATTTGTTGACTGAATAAACATTTGTTGATTCAACGAATATAAATCCCGGGTAACGGGTAGAAGTTTACGGACAAGAAACTACTTCAAATTCCGAACGCATCCGACTGGTGGCGGAAACGGCCGAGTGCGAAAAACATGGCCAAAAAAAAGTCAATAATTTATTGAGACATTAATCCGTCGATTAATCGGCAGATAATCACCGAAACTTCGCGCATTTAATCGTTCATTTAATTTTGCGTACGTTATAAAATTATAATTGAGTTTGATATTATAATTTACTCAAGAGTGAAAATTTATTACATACGTTACTATAAATTATTGTTAATATAGTTTAACCAGAATAATAAAAAAACTTGAGAGGTGTCAAGGGACACCCGGATGGAACGAAGTTCCTTTCGATTAATTAGTGAAGGAATTGTAATAAAATTTTATTTATTTTAAGTTATAATAATAATTATTGTTATTATTTTTTATTATTTATTATTTATTATGTACAAAAAGCCTGTATACACTCGACAAAAATAATCGTCGCGACACCACACTGTTCAATGCGAAATAGAAAGACGAAACGAAAATAACTGGCTCGCTTTCTTTGAGAGAGAGAGAGAGACAGACAGAGAAACACGCGCACGCCGCACGGCTTGCAGCGCGCCCGCTAGCAACTATAGCAAAAAGTGTCGTTACAACTTTTGGTCTTAATTTTTTTCCGTCTAGCCCCCTTTCGCAACGCGCGATAAGGAACTTCGTTCCAAAAAGAAAGACTATTATAAATTATTAACTGAAATGAACCGTTAAAGAAGTATCATTTCATCCGTGAACTTTTGTGGGTGGGACTCACGAATTTGTTTGCTCCAGTGATATGTTGAAAATAACCTCAGTCTAATTATTCCACTGACCTCTATTATTCCAATATGCTGAGACGACTATACCATATGAAAGGACAACTAGTTTTTGAGCCTATTTGAAGCGCCACCACGAACGTTCTGGGAACTAAGTTTAACATTTATTTAGAGATGCCCAAAATTTTCCTTCGATCGATAAATCGCAATTCAATGCATCGATAATGTTAGACTTGTATCGACACTTTTAATATTTTCTATTATTTTGTTAATGTTAGGGATATGTTATAAATGAAATAAAAAAACATCGAAAGGCGCAGTTTGAGTTCGCGCTGTAGATTTCTCGTGAAAACTTCGAAATAAAATCATAATAAATGTTTCGTATTAATATATAATTTAATTACCAGTCTCTCTGGAAACTGCGTTCGTTTACACATGGGTTTACTGCGCCATGTTTGCAGTGTTCTTGCAATGAGAGTCCAACAGAACTGTAGCACATCGAACCTCGATTGCACGTAAGGTTTCGTGATCAATAACATTATAGTCTACCGTAGCACTCTCCGTTGACGTACACAATGTAATATAACTTAAACAATGCTAATTCGCAACAATTACGCGGCTACAGTAGTCCAATGACGTCACAGGCGAGACAAACACGGATAGACATGCTCTATCCGTTGTTCAACCATTGTTAATGCATCATTAGACTTGTAGTTATTAGCGATTGAAATCTGTCCACATTTTGTAAAACAAGAAAGTTCGACGAATAGACATTTTCACTTCAAAAATTTACCTGCTTACGATTTTCATTTGTATTAAAACAAAAACGTTACAACTGCCTCTTGATGTCGCTATTCTAAAATTAAGAATAAAGAATAATTAAGAATAATAGAATCGCCATTGCTGAAATAGATGAATTTGGTGAATTTTTACTTTGATTTTGGGCGATATTGAACTCTAACGTGAACAAGACATCTAAACAATGTGTCGGATATGTTGCAGGATTTATAATTCGAGAAAATTATTGTGACTGTTACTTAGTTCATAATATAGCAGATAGAATAGGATTTATTCTGAATCAAAGAGATTGTTTAACTGTATATTTTCCAAATTTGTTGGTACAGTCATTATACTGCCAATCTTGTAAAAATAGTAAAGGAGTACCTCTAATGGAATGGAACTTTTCCACGGCATTCATTGGGAAAATATTTTAGGATCTTATTTAGGATCTTATATATTTAGGGTCTCATAAAATGAGAATAGTGTTTCCTAAATCGAGAACATTGTTTCTGATTTAATAAGATTAATATAAGGAATTTTTATAATCCTACGAGCAGTTCCATACACGTAGATGGTATTAAATAATTTTTATAGCCATTTTCATATATTGCTAAGCCAAATTAAGATAAAATATATGGATATGAGTATGATGCAGCAATAAAAAATTATTCGCCATATAACATACCAAGTTTTTTGGCCATGAAAATTTTGGCTCTCCAATGAATTTATTCAATTATTTAATGTTCCTTGCATTTTACATATATATATATATGTATTTTACTCATATAATTGTATAAATAAATAAATGAAAACTTGATAGGTTATATACAACTTTAATTTATCGAAATTTTTATTGATTTTATTTTGTCTCATCTCTAACGTTAGTTCCGTGGACGTTCACTATGAACGCTCAATGTCGGCGAAAATGAAACTGCTTCATTACGACTTTGCGCAAATCCAGTCGGTAATTTATATCTGCAAAATTCATTCAATTATGCATGATTTTAACTATTCTCATTAATGTAATAGAGTTTTGACGACGATATGAATGCATCGAGTACATTGTTTCTTTGCTAAAACTTTAATACTATATATCGTAAAATTTTCGTAATTTTCATTACGGCTTTGTGCAAATCCAGCCGGTAATTTATTTATTTCCAAAATTCATTCAAATGTGCATGATTTTAACTATTCTCATTAATGTAATAGAGTTTTGACGACAATATGAATGCGTCGAGTACATTGGTTCTTTGCTAAAACTTTAATACTATATATCGTAAAATTTTCGTAACTTTATTACCACAATATATGGCATTACTTTCATACTACTGTTACAACAAACTCAAAGTATAAACGTATATTAAATTGAAATCTATGTGAGATGGGGTAACTGAAAAATAAATTGCACAGCGCCCAACTTCGTTAGCTCTACAAACTACTTACGCAAAAATCATATTTTGATACCTTCAGACGCTACTCAAACACTTCCCCAACGTACCCGCATTGAGAAAGACGTTTCGCTATAAATACATCGCCGACCGCATTTTCATCGCAAATGTCGACACGTTTAATATGTATCTTTAATATTTTTAAACACAATCGCCACGTGTTGATGCGCCGCCGAGTTGTTGCGTACGGCAACAGGAAATCGCGAAGGCGAATCGGACAAATATTTCGGAAACGCTTGTGGACGTCGTCAAACAAAGACGAGGCATGCGCGGCGGCGGCGCCGCCTTTGTTATGCAACATTATCTCAAATACAGTGGAGATATCAACGCGACGACCGGTACAAAGTCCGCAAAGCGTTAGATAAGTCAAACACATGTTTAACCGCATCACGGTCGTCCGCCCGCTCTTGGGGTAATGCGCGTCATCTGGTTTAAGATCGCCTGTGAATAGATTCATTAATCAATTGATTCGACAATACTTCTCGCTTTGTCCGGGTCAAAGCGACGATGAGACGCAGCATCTCATTTTTATTTAATTACATTTTGAGCGTCTGTTATCTAATTTAGGATGTATATGAGATAAAAAAAATGCTTTTAAAATGGTCAATATGATCATGCACCTGTTACCGCTTGTTACACGCACTATTCTGGATAAGTTCAATGGCAAGAATCCAAGGTCCAACGGATGAAATAAATATTTTACTTCATTTTTTCCATCATTTCTAATTATAAGAATCGGATGGCTTGTGATATAGATGACGCCAGCAAGTGAACAAGACTTTGGAAAGCGGTATAAATATACATTTCATGTCACTCGCTTTCTTTCACAATGAATCTATCATAAGTATAAACCAAACGATGCTTCTAAAAGATAAATTTGTCGAACATTCTTATATTATCCTGCAACTTCATGCATTGAAAGCCAATCTTAACATCACACACATTTTTAACATGGTTAGAATTCCAAACCTTCACTCTGATGGCCAACTTATTGCCCGTAGTTTTATATCAGACTTAAAATATTAGGTTGTAATAACTTCAAAAACCTGATTAAATTGTATGGGACGAAGAAACCTAACTTTGGTCTTTTACTTAAAAAATATCCTTTTTTACTCAAGTTTAAACCATATCAATATTCTTGGTTAATTTGTCATCCATCTTAAAATATATGTTAGCCAAAGGTATCAAAATTATAAATATATCAAATAAGTTGTAGCCGAGGATATCATCGTAATGAAATCTCGATAAACGGAATACCACTTTCTCTATTTTGTCATGGAAACTGTCTTCACCACAATGTCCTCTCTAAGAAACAATACAGTCCAGAAATATAAATTAAAATATATCTACATAACCCTACTATCACAGATTAGTATAAAGCGACGATGATCTTTAAATGAAACAATGATTAACATCGCGCCTACGAAATCCTGATCAGCGCTACAAAAATAGTTTTCTGGAATTTTCTTATCCATTTTAAGTGAATTTTGAGTCAATATAAAAGAGTATCAACAAGAAGCTTCCTCTCATTGACAGGGCGAGTACTCCCTGACGGCGGCCGGCTGGCGTCATCACTTGATTAGCGAGCGAGCACTGGACACCACCAGCTGGCGGAACCTTAGCACCGAACCGGTGAGTTTATACTTCCAGAATCCTTAACTTGATCAATACACATCATCATCGTTGCTTATTTTTCAAGCTTTCTCAATTTTTCTTCGACGCTAAATACATTTAACTGGATTCTAATGTTTAGAATATATTAAAAATGTTATTAGTCTTGAAACACTTTTAGTGATGTATGAATATTGATCGATATTTTTTTCCGGAGATTAACAGACCTAACATGATTAACAGACCTAACAGGACGCGATGATTTCTCCGATATATTCTCAATGTATTGTCTTTATAACACGTTTAATACTAAAGTAACTGAAATATTAACATAATTACGTTTTATAATTGTAAAATGACTATTTAAATTTTGACAATTTCTGTTATTCATGAAAAATTGTAAATACTACGTTATTTTTTAGGAATCTACGTTTTTTAGTGTTAGATCAATTTAAATGTTAAGTGATGTTTCACGTATGTTGATAGTGCCAAATTGTCCATTTAGCCATTATTGTCCAATCTGAAGAGAATAAAATTTCATTGTGGTTATAAAATCATTATTGATACGTAAATAGTTTATGATCCCCTATTGTACAAGAATCTATATTTGAAATTCTTATCGCGTTACCTATTTGTGGCTGACTGATAACATTTAGTTTATTTGTTTCTTTGTACATTGTTTAGAACTAACGGTACCTCCATCAGCATAGAATTGCTAAATACGTTTAGTTATTTATTTTATGATGTTATATTAGACAAAAGGTATTAATTTAGGTTATAGCCCAGGTGAACTGAATTGCTCTCAGTTCACCACACGAGATTTTGTTTAATAGCTTTAATATACTATAGAATTTTTTTAGATTCAACCGCCAGAGACTGAGAGGGATGATGCTGTACTATGGAAATATAAGCATTGGATGCTTCTCTTTTCCAAGTTTAACCCTATCTCTCTCGGTTGATTCAACCATCGGATCGTGTATCAGAACTTTAATTTTATACCTAACCATTTTCTAAACTAAATTTCTAATTAAACTTTGACTAAACTAAATTGGACTCCTGGTTATCATCCGTAACTAGCTTTACATTTAAGCCAATAACTTGAGTAATTATCGAGTTAAATCCGTTCAGACCTACAGAAAGACAGACAGACAAATTTGTTTTAGTAATCGAATATTTAAACGGAAAAATATTTAAAAGCCGAACATTTCGGACAGACCCTTCAATTTTACGATCTGTAACGAGATTTTCTCCGACAGAAAATAAAAGAAGTATATTGGGATCACATTATACCTACGTCCGTTATCGGAAAAATAAAAACAAAATCACGGAAATATAGCATACGTGAGTGTAACTACCAAATAGACATACATTAGCTGTTTGTTTTTAATTATGGCTTAAAACCCTCGATGTGGAAAGTTTACATTTCTATACTTCGTAGGGTGCGGGCAAGTGTAATTTCACTATTGTTTTTTTTCCAAATCCAAGGTTACTCATAATAACAAAGTATTATTTAATAATTATAATGGTCGCTCACAATTCATAAGAAAATCATTAACACTATCTTAATTACTGGCGCACAAACTAAAATTAATTTTACACGAGCCAAACCGCAAAACAATTACGGTTTTTTTTGTTAAAATATGTGTGTCAAAACCACCACATGGACTTAATTGGACTTTTTCGGACCTTTTTCAATATCATCAAAATCGTAATACAAATTTAAGTCCAACAACCACAAAATTTTATTAACTGAATAAAAAGTTTTGCAATATGAAATTAAGCGTTTTAAAATCCTGAAAACGAAACAAAACGAACAAAATCACCGCCTGAAACCAACAGTCATCGAAATATCAGTTGTCATATAAGCGGGTAAGAGTGCCATGTTAATACAAAACGTCACCACTATCTGCCCACATTTTAGAGAATAAAAGCACAAAAAACCAATTACCAGAAACATTTGGAAACAAATTTTTCATATTATCCAGGATATACGTAATGCAGATAAGCTCACAACACCTCCGCATCCCGCAAGAGGTGAGACCACAGTCCGCTGATAGGTGCATTTATAAATATCCTCCACGTATTTATCGAGAATGTCGTCTGATTGTGCGTCACAACGTTGAGTATCGTAATATTGTTGAGCTGTATAACGAGAAGTAAAAAAACAATTTAGGCTACTTTTATGACTAAGAGCAAGAACTAGCTAGATCCGGTGAAGTAACTATATTAATTATGATCTTTGTTTGATATTACGTAAAGTTTCGCCTTTTTTTAATTAGTCAGACAATTTCACATCCTTCGGGTGGTGCTTTGTTATCAGCTCAAGTTTTCATGATGCAAATAATTATAACTCGTGTAATTTTTTTTATGATCTAAATTTACCATTGAAGTGACATGCGTCTCGGTCCGTTGGTCTGCACGTTTGTACCTAAGTACGTATGTACGTTTGTACGTATGAGGACATGCTACTAGTTACAATTCTTGACCAATTTTGATAATACTTTTTTGTCCATTAATTAACTAACAGAATAAAACCAAATTGCTTTTCAAAATTATTAGCCAAGTAGTTTAGTTTTTATAAAAAATTCCTCCAAAAAGTCCCTTAATCTCTATTGTTTTCGGTCTCTTTTTCGTGCGAATCCTCTTGCCCTTTTTCATTGCTCCTTGCTGTCTTGATATTGTTTTTTTTTTATTTTTGACTTTTTCTTACAATTTTATATATAATAACTATTAAAAAAACTCAGAGGGTACACTTGATTTTACCAAGGATTTTCTTACACATAACTCACTTGTATAATACATTAAAATTTTGAGACATTAATATGACGTTGTTAAATGAAAGTATTGTTATCGAATTATCTTTAGAGTTCCGTAGTCAACGACAAAAACGCAATCCCCATGGTCTGTCGGCCTGTCCGTTCGTCCATCCATCAGTTCAGTTTCCACACAGTTTTTATAGTTTTAGATTTTTCACAGTTTTTATAGTTTTAGATTTTTCTTCATGAAATTTTGCAAAAAATATTTCATTTGGAGATGTCAATTAATGTAGAGCAAAATATTAAACGAAATTTTTTTTAATACCCCATACATGTAAAGTCGAGATCAACATATACCACCAAGTGGGACATTATTAGACAGGTATTTTACAATGAAATTGAGGTTAATTTTACCATAAATCATATACACTCAAATATATCAACCGTGGTCCAAAAATGTGGTCCAAAATTCTAGATACTATCATCGTCGGATGCTAATTCGAAGATGAAAATATCTATAATTTTTTTAATATCAAGATTTTTGGAATCGGTACCAAGCCGACGATTCCCTTTCTCCTTCGCGTAATGCATACCTGCACACACAAACGAGTGCTACTTAGCACCGACTTCAAAAATCTCCAGTAGTAGCAATATTTCGCAAAATTAGTTATGTTCGGAAACGCTATTGTACCGCAAAAATTCCAACTAAACACTTGTATTTTTAATTATTTTATACTCTTCAATGTGCTTCTTATTCGGTGACTATTTTAATTCGATTATTTGTTTTATAAAAATATTTTACTTTTCCTTTTTTAAGATCTATGATGTCCTATATTGCCCAAAGCGTCACAAACTTGCGAAGTATTAAATAATATTTTATTTATTAAATTTCAATATTCAATATATATTCATATATTCCAACATACATACGAATATATAAATCACATTTTCTCTTTTGGCTTCACCGTGTTCAGTGCTACAGCCTGTATATACCTGTGGATGATACCTACCTGCTAACTAAGGCTTTAATTACTTCACCCATTTATTTATACCTTTACTTACTTATTTACCTACCTACTAATATATTAGCTGCTCAATGCCTTTATATATACCCGTATATATTTTCCTACCTATTTACTTTGCTACTGTCTTGCTTACGTCAAAAGAGTCCAAAATCGATGAGTGTAATTCTCGTTACTAAACACTTCCTGTCACCATCCGGCTACATTATTACATCCTGATTTTGTTAAAAAGCAGAGTTATGTCGTCCCTAGTTGTTTTGAAACCTTAGAGAATTTATTATTAGATTGTCACTATACCTATATCAACCGAAATTGTGCAGTTGATTATTGGGGTGTATCTTCAATTTCCGTGGTTCAAATTTTCGTGGGACCACACACTTCCAAATAGAAAAAGAATTATCCAAATCGGTTGATAGCTGCTAGAGATATGAAATAACATGCACAAAAATACAGTCGAATTGAGAACCTCCTTCTATTTTGAATCGATTAATAAATAAAATTAGTTACATTGATGTTATATGTAATAGTACATTGTAATAGTACAAGTAGTTACATTGATGTTATATGATGGATATTAGTTCTGCGAATCAGGAGCAATGTGAGATTATTATTTTAAAGTACAATAACGTACGCGTATTATATTAAACTGCACCCAGATAAAATATTAATCAAAAATAAAAAATATACGTACGTAACGTAATTCTTGAAACGATGCAGCCGTGTCAGACAGTGAACTCATTTAGTCGATGCCGGAGGAAGCCGAGTTTACCCATAAGAGTAAAACAATAGGTTCATGGAAACTGAAAACTAAAAAAGTTGTTCACTAGATGTTTAAAAAAAGTTCGAATGGTACGCCGAAAGAAGTAGTTCACTTGACCGATGCCGAAGAGGGCCGAGTTTGCCCGATTCAGCGTTATCGACCGAAGTATGGCGGTTCATTTTCGTTCACTGCTCAGAAAAAGTTTTCATTGTGCGCCTAAAAAAGTTTTCGTTAGGAAATAACAGGCGATATTTCAAATAGAGAATGTTATAAAGAACCAAATATATTTTTTCGATTTCAGACACGCCACAAATATCAATAAAATGATCAGAAAATTAATATTTTTGGTATACAAATCAATTCTATCCATTCTGGCGTAAGAAGTGCTTTCTCCAGTGTCCTTTCAAATTAATTCAATAGTTTTTATATTCAATAGGAATTATGCCGAGAGGTTAAGGCAACTTCCCTTTTCTTGAAAATCGATATCGACAAAAACATCACACTAAGAAACGAACGACATGCGCAAACATTTTATAGATAATCATCGTCGTGAGAAGAGAGAACACTTAAACACCCATTAAAAATCAAATTAACAAATAAACAATATATTCTTAACTCATAAATATGATAATGCGAAGTATTAATAGTTTACTGATATTTCCGGTCAAATTTAACGCGAAGCATTATCATATATTGCACGTGCCGCTTCCTAAATTAAGGAAACCAGTTACTTTATTATATGCTTACATCATGAGGAAGTAAATTTTGTTTGTCTAAAAGAGAAACCTCTCCCTTGCAAATTCCCTGTGTTAAATGAGCTTGTTTTCTTAAAGAATGGCAACTCTAACGAAATCTTTTAAAATATTGATAAAAAATAAGCGAACTTTCATTATGAAATTCACAAAGGAATACGTATTTTATATTATGTAGTATGACTATTTTTATATATCCTTTTTACCTTTTATTATATCGTGTTGTATTAAACAAAATGCAACTTCGAAAATGATTAATTATTAATAATGTGTTTTTTATTTAAAAATATTTATAGACCAATATCTGTATTGTCATTATCTTTCGATACTTACAAGTGGACCTTATTAACTACGGCTGTTCACAGTGCTTCAAAAACAACATTGAAAGTTCTGCGCAGGGAATGGAAAAAGTGGTACTACTGAGTACCAGTACCTTTCCCCTGGTATCGTTGTCATTGTTTTCTGTTAATGGCTTCGGCAGTTTATAATCTCAGCCAGAGAACTTCCCAAATCCAGAAGTGTTTTAAAAGTATCTGTTGTGGTAAAAAACGTCTCTAAATTAGTTTAAATTTAGTCCGAACGTGGAGAGACAATCACGCCCAATTTAACAGCAGTTTCTATCAAGTGATTACAAACTTCGGCTAAAAATAGATACAGCGCCGACATCTTGGTCTCAATTTAATGATGATAAGTATCAGTGTGATATTTGTAAGAAGTATTCAAGTAATTCTCAAGTTCCTACTTTCCCTGTCAATACCCGGTACTCAATATTTACTTATTTAAACTTTAAATGACCTAAACGATTAAAAAATGAATATTTATATATTCACGATAATTTCATTATAATGTATAGTATATTTCATTATAATGTATAGTTTTCATGAAACTAGCTGGGGTCGGCACTACATTTCCTGTTGAATATAGCTATATCGGTCAAATTAAAGATGCGTTGGAGATCCATAGACATCATGTACTTAAAATAAGCTATAATTTTACTGTAAAATCTAAATCAATGTGACAGATTGGAGAAGAAACAATTAAAGTACACTATTCGAAAATCTACATACATAACAAGAAGCCAAGTTATTTTGAAAAAAGCCCGGTTCACAAAATGTTTAATAAGTAACTGATTCAGTCTACATATAACAAGACTCGATCATTGTTTAAATGCAAATAATTTTTCTCTTAATTTTTCGAAGTTTTCATAAAGGAAAATCTAAAACATGTTTTGCGTTTGCACTTATTTGTTGATAAAGCAATGCCTCGTTAGGACAAGTAATTTATGTAAAAAGAAAGAACTCAAAAAGTATCAATACTTTGAAAGTATCAGTCACCGATCGTTGTAATTAAATTGAATATAAGCTTCCTAATGACATAGCTTCTAAAGCTTTGATCCACATTTATTTATTAGATATCCGCCTTGGTTTTGCCCGAGCAAAAAAGGGAGTTTAAGTATATTTTTTTCTCTATCTTTAATTAACTAAAAATTCCCGTACAATCTTCAACCCCTGTTTTGACACATTAGGGTTAAATATCGATATATATACATACATTGTCGACTTTTATCTAATTAATATAATTGAATACACCAATAATGGCTACACCAGCCGTATACAGATATTCAACCCTTATTTTTATTATTATATTCCGTTCTGGCAACGCCGGATATCAACACATAGTTTACTCACATATTAACGCGGACTGTATGCCTTATATTTCCGTCGTCCATCTTAACTCTCTAGCGTTACATCATCAAACACGAACATGAACAGTGTTTCCGGTTGACACTTTTCCTTATACCTCACGCTGTTGACGTTACCATTAACCTGCTTACCATGAAGCGCCGTACAGTTTTCCAGTGCGTTTGGTCATATGATTGCAATCTTGACAATATACGCTGGGACTGGTTTTAAACTCTTCATTGCTTAAATAAATTTCGAAGAATTATTGCGTATTTAAAGAATAAATTCGAACAATTTTATGACGTGCAGGGCCCAGTATTATTTCTTAATTTTTTAAAAAGTAGTTATTTTAACTGTGAATAAAACTCAATAAATTTAAGTACATAACATCAGCTTCAATTTGAAAAGAAGGTCGTGTCGCCACAGTTTTTTTATGACAAACAATTATTTCATAAGATTAACTGTTTTTTTTATAAATACGATGCCCGATTAACTTTATTTATTATATTATATCTTTTCTATTAGGTATACAATATTCGGACTAATTTCTTCGAGAACAATCTATATTCCAAACGATAAGTTCCAAGGTAAACTGTAAAAAATATTTACAAATATAGGTACCTGAATTTGGCTTATCGGTACAAAGAAGGACAAGCGATGAAGAAAAAAAGATGTGAATGAAGGGATAGTCTTTTATATTTTGAATATAAGCAATTTTTTTTTGTGCTACGAGTCAATTTGTTTCACGACTGAGCGGCATCAACAAAGAATGAATTTTCATTAGTTTTTCCTAGAATTCCTAACCATAATACCAGACCGTGCGTAAATAAATCTGTGAATATACTACCAATATTTAGTTTTTTAATTGAAGTGGAACTTTGGCGAGGTTTGAGTTATTCTGTCACTTTAAAATTATGTAACTCTTGAGAAAAAAGTGCAGAACACATCCGACTGGTGGCGGAACCAACCGAGCGCTAACAAAATGGCGGTCGAGAACGTCAAAAAGTTTATTCAAATGCAAAACTGGAAAGTTGTCATTGTATTTCGCGCCTATAATATTAAAATATGCAAAAATAATAAATGAGTGTGATATTATTTATACAAGAGTTTCAACTTAAAATTTATTGTATAACTTCAGTACTATAGATCAGTGAAAATATTATATTAATCATAATAACAGAAAAGAGCACATTTCCATATAATTACTGATTATTTTAAATTATATTATTAACTAGCATGAACCGTTAAAAATGTTTCAATTCATCCGCCAGCTTTTGTAAGTGAAATGAAATTCAAGGTGGACACGTATTGTTATGACGACTTCAAGATTTAATTTAAAAAAACAATTTGTTCTTAGATATTATCATTTAACGAATTATTACAATTATTATATTTTATAAAATATTTCGTTAGATTTGATCGCGCTTGTGTCTGGATTACGACTGACGCGGACTAAGGACTGGATTGAACTGTGATTATCTGAACCTCGCGAAGCTTCGGTCCAGGGTTTATAAAGGATAAGAAATGCTGATGCGAGCCTGGGAACAGAGCTTGTCATGGTAATGCAATTCTCTGGCAGCCGGATGCTCTTATCATGTTAATACGAGAATCATGAGACAGGTGCTATGTAAGCATTACTGCTAGCAAGTACAGGATATAACAGTGTCATCAATTTAAAAGGTGTGTCATGGATCCACTTTACTGTTGTTCTTGGGTGAAAACGAGCTTTGCCCAATTTCCAATATCAGCCCGAAAACCTGTCTGTAAATTCTAGCGACCTACCATTACCTTGATGACATTTGATAGTTGCTCAGTATACAAGGTATAGGTGGGACACGGAGACCTTATGTACTTTCTCGCATTGTGGAAACTAAATAAATTAACCAAAGATGAGTTTTGCGCGAAGCTAAATTTAAGACATCAAGACAGGAATTAAAAATTAATGAAGCGACCAAGCCAATAACAATGGCAATTACGAGAACAACATTCGAGAGTATAATATTTTTTTAGGAAATTTTCATTTTGTTTACTATTTTAATGAATAAATGAATTCCCTAAACGTAAACAAGCCAAGATATGATGAGTAAACAGTACTATAAAGCAATTTATGTAATTCCAAGAACGCGGTTGCTAATTCCAGAAAAAATCTGCGCACTTTGATTATTTCTTTTCTTCCATGTTCAGTATGATTTTTGAAGACGTATTTTTTCCTTCGTTGCTGATAATTAGTCTAGATTTTACTGACTTTAGTTGTTTACACACGTTAGTTGAAAAGTTAGAGGGGGTGGAGTCACTTCAGAACCTCTATATCATTTTCTAAGACTTATCTAACGAAACTCCACATTCCTATGTGCACTGGATTTTTTTTCATCTCTCAGTTACATATATGGTGTGATATCCTAATATTATTTTTTTTTTGCATAATTCCACTATTTCATTGTATAGCGGTTCATAGAAGACACCCACCACCCCACAAATTTCATCTATATAGTGCCAATAGTATTTGAGTATAATGGCTGCGGCAGACAGACGTGAAATTATAAAGGTTCCATTTTAGCTATTTGGCTACGGAACCCTAAAAGAGAAAGGACAAGGACACAGAAGGATTAGGGTTCAGGAGACGTAGAACTTTTTCACTGGAGTCGATTTCAGGCTCCTGTTGATTACAAAGTTTCGCTGCTGCGTCTATAAAGGATTTTTCGTAAGAGGTATGTTTGGGAATAAGTAGGGTGAGTGAACTTTCAGAGCGTAATTCAAGGCCGTAAGTAGACAAATGATAATTTGGACTAGGACTAATTTGATTATCTAATATTATTTTTTTCACAATTCTCCTGTATATCATTGTACATCGGTTCATAGAAGTCAATTACTATCCAAATTTAATCTAAATAGTGCCAATAATCTCCGAGTAAACAGGCTGTGACATACGGACAAACAGACGGACAGAACGAAATTAAAAGTATTCCGTTTTTGCCATTTGCTACAGAACCTTAAAAACACCAATTTTCTTATTTAAAATATTAAATAAAAATTTTCTCATTGAGTGATATTTGAATATCAGTTCCTTCTTATTAATTTTAAGAAGAAATCTTGAATCTGCCAACTAATAGAATTATTACTCACTTCAGCAATACAATAATGTTCGTTACAGCTACATTATTTTCTAAAGCAGAGTTTGACTATTACATTCCACGCAATCTTTCTCATAACTCATTCCTAATTATATAATAGCCGAGATAAAGCTGGAAGTAGAAATATATCGCAGACTTGGCGCGAAGTCCAACGGTATACGATGATTTGCATTTAATACCACTATCATAATATTATATGTAGATAAATAAGGCCTCCAACAAAAAACAAGCCTTATCCATAGATCATATGTGCAATGCTGCTCGGCCAGTTGCCTTGGTTTAACGGGTTCTAATATTTAACGGTTCATTCCAAACCTGCATGTTTAAGACGAATTTACACAGATGATGATGAAGACGCGCATTCCTTTTTAATCAGGGCGACGGAGGAGATCGGAAGCCAATTTTGACGTGTAAGTTTGCATTAAAAAAGTAGGTACAGTCCACTATGTTCGCAATGTGAACTTAGAGGAGATAATTATTACAGCATACATGGAAGGTTTCAATACGTAACTATTTTTGTGTCCAAATTATTCACAAACTTATCTCACTATTACGAGTACCATAGTGACGTAAACATAATACAAATATGTTCACCGGTAAGTCGTATGCTGTCCAAGGAACGGAATATTTAAATCCATTGGATCCTGAAACAAGAAGCAACTAATCATCGATGAACGTTTTCAAAACATCTCCTGGAAAAATCGTATGTTTTTTGATATCTGATCTGTCTGTCTTCTTGTGTATTTTTCTAATCTTAATTGATTTCGATATATATATGTGTGCACGATTTAAATGAGATTAGGAGAAAACGTATGTTAAAATTGCTACTGAATTTTGTATAAATATATAAAAACATACAGTTCTAAAACATGGGCACTGATAAAGGCTAACGATTTGGCACTTTGCGAGAAAAATGTTTTGTGTTGCGTTCTTGGAAGTATAAAAGAAAATAACATATGGAGGATTAAATATAATTTTGAATTATATAAGATATACAAATGCCCAGATATAAAAATTATAAAAATTAATTGTTTAAACTAGGCTATTCATGTTAAATGACTGCATTCCTACCAAGAAATCTTTTGGGGGACCCCTTCTTCGATGCCTCCCAAGAAATATTGAGGGACCTCGAAGGCAGTCACTACAGGGCACAAAATAGTAGCATTGTTCAAGAAAAGATTTGCCTGGTCCAAACTCCAAAAAAAAGAAAGCCATGACTATTGAGTATATTTGGCGTTAATTTTGTAGAAATTAATTATTCACAATTCAATGAAATTACTTGATGTAGTATTATTTCTAACTCTATTTAAATTATTTACCACGACCTAGGTTTCGTTGTATTACAACATCTTCAGGTGGGCAATTGGCAAAGATTTTAGATTATAAAATATCTTTGCCAATAGCCCACCTGAAGATGTTGTAATACAACGAAACCTAGATAGTGGTAAAGAACTTAAAGAAAGTAGAAATAATAATACGTCATGTAGTTTCATTTAATTGTGAAAGCCCTGACTCCCAAAGGGCTGTCATGCCAATAATAATGATGATGATAAATGAAAATATATAGAGAGAATATCATCCAATTCACTCAAGCGAAAATACGTATCAATACGTACAACATTGGATCAATACGTACAAGATTGGATCAATACGTACAACATTGGAAATACGTTACCTTGTCAAGTGTCTTGTCAATATCAACTGTCATCTAATGTTAGTGTCTTTTCGTGGCGATTAATGTATACTTTACATATTTAATTTTATAATTAATATTGTAGAGAAAACATAACTTGATTTCTCTCTAACACTGAGATTTACAAAAGGCCTATGTTATCATAAAAAATAAATCTTCACAATTGAATTATCCTACAAATTAAATTAGAAAAACACCATCTTCTCTGATTTATATTCTTTTCTTTCGGACTCCAAACTTCAAAATGAAAAAAAAGGAAAACTTTACGTGATCACTCATCCGTCTTTCTGTCTCTAACAGATGTTTTTCTCAGTAAATATAAAATAAAAACTTGAAATATGGAAACCGATACTGCATATTAATACGCATAAATATCAATAACCAGTAGTCAAAAATGTTTATATGGGAATTTTAGTGCAAAGGAAATACTTTTTTTTTTAATTTCAATAGAGCTACTTTAAAACTGTTTATAAGTATTCCCAAACAATTTTTTTTGTAGAGTAGCAAAAATAAAAACACTATTTCCTCCCCTCCCCGTCCATATTTCCGAAACTGCTAGAGTCTAAATCATGAAAAAATTGCACTATTTGAAACTTACCTAAAGTTTATCTAGAGCTATAGAGGTGGTTCTATATACCCTATAAAGCATAGTTTATATAGTTTTCAAGAAGTTCACGATATTCCTACGCCTGTGAAAGATACACTAGGCAAAATATTTATAGTGAAAAATAGTTTAATTGAAATAATACATATTTGTAAATATTTATAGGTGCGTACAGTACCGTTACAGTGCGAGTTCTTTCTATTTACACTTGATAGGTTTATTTATTTTCAAATCGCATGCAGATATTTTTTCAATTGCTGATTTATTTTTATTTCTTAAATATTTTCTTAATCCGTACCAGATCTTTTACAGTCAACTGCATAATCATCTTTTTCCTTCCACTGAATGAGATTGCTCTGAAAAGGGATTAGAGATATTGCATAAAATGTACCATTTTCTTAAGTACACATAAAACATAATGTTGTTCGATATTATCACGAAGATAGAAAAATGGTCCTAATCACAAAAAATGGTCCCAGTCAAACGTCATAGCTTCATATTATTGAATAGTTTCAAAATTATATTACATTACATTAACCAATATGTCGCTCATTAGAGATTAAAAGTCTCGTAACCGGTTTAAAATTTTAATAATTGATTTTTCTAATTTCAAATCTTACACCGATTTCTGAATTCCAGTAATCCAACTATAAATACTGAGTGGCTGTCAAAAAACATGGGGAGTCAAAAAACACGGGGAGCAACTTCTTTGGCAATTGGGTATTTCACTAATTTTTTTTTCATGTTGTTAATCATAATTTCAAGGTACAAGCTAACGAAGAGTGAATTTTTTTTTTAATCTTAAAAATTGACCGAGTTATAAAAGTTTAAATTTAACCTTTGCATAAGGACGACGATACTATGTTGTGAGGTCATTTTTAATATTGCACATTGTATTCTACACAAGGGAAAGAGACAGAGATATACCCAACTCTATCCGTATCTTCAAATTTAGAAGGCTACAACTAGCTTATTTTTTAACCAATTTTTTATTTTTTTTCGATATGGGATTTTAATTAACTTAGGTGTATCTCACAATATTGTATGAAAAATATCAAAATTTAAGATGAATCAACAACCCTAATATTCTCTGTATAATATATTCGGGGAATATATATAATATTCTCTGAATATTCCAGCCTGATCGAACACCACATAAATCTTCCTAAGGTTAAAATGGATTAGCAATACGCTCCAAAGTGAATTCGTGCCTACTCTAGATTGGCTCTAAGAATGAAAACGTTAAAAAAAGAGAGGGCTTAGCAAATTGAAGCAGTTGCGTTGACGGATTATGCTGGTAGTGTGAAGAATAAGAAGTTGGAGTGAAGCGAAACATCTCGCACCGATTAGTATGAAGACGTACAGCGGATGATAATTAAGCAAGAACTCTAAGATTGAAGAGTACCTATATATCATCATATTCCTCATTCCCCTTCATATTTCAAATTTCTATGAGTCATTATAAATTAAAAAACATGTTATTTAAAAACATAATAAATACATGGAAATTTCTTTAATTTATTAAAATGTTATAAGAAAAATTCTGGTGCGTGTTAAGACCACATGATAGAAGTAAAACTTTTAAATTCAATATATATATATATATATATATATATATATATATATATCGATTATAGGCAACTTATAAACCCGCTCTGTACACACACTTTATATAGTCAATAAAATCAATCGTTAATTATATAAACACTGTCGGTATCTAACACTAGTCGTCAATATGTATGCAGAGCTAAAGTTCGGTCCTTGTAGAAATCTTTAACTGTAAAAACCGGTGAAGTTCATTGGTTTTTAAATTTTCTATCACGTAAATTATTAGACAGAGGGGGAAACAGATGGTATTTAGATTACGAAAGATCTAGAGATAATGGTGGGTGAAATAGCATACTCCATCTAAGTGAAATTAGTTTTTCACGCGTTACTTTTGCTACGTGAGGTCGAGCATTGTCATGTAAAAAATAAATGTTGCTTTGGGAATCAGGAACAATGCGAGATTATTATTTTAAAATACAATAACATGCTCGTATTTTAAGAAAAACATTATTAAAATACGAGCATGTTATACACTCAAGTTAAACATTATTCAAAAATAAAAAGTAATTCTTGAGACAAAGCATTCCGTATTAGACAGTCAACTCAGTTGGCCGATGCGGAAGAGAGCCAAGATTACGCGTAAGAACGAAACATTAGGTTTATGGAAACTGAAATATGTTATTAATACTTTAGATTCAAATTTAACTAAATATCTAAAAAAGTGCCCATGGCACGACTAAAAAAGTAATTCACTCGATATTTGAAGAAATCAGCATGGTACATCTAAAAAAATAGTTCACATGACCTATACCGAAGAGAGCCGCGTTTACCCGATTCAGCATCACCGATCCGAGCATTACGGATCAGTTTCGTTCACTGCTCAGAAAATGTGCGCATGATGAGCCTAAAAAAGTTTTTACTTCAAATTATATACAAAGTATTTTCAGTAAATTACAACGGTAACACACAGTTGGATTATTATTCACACGAATAACAGATTTGTCATTTCTTTGTCATATTGCAACATTCTAAATGGCAGGTTTAAAAATATCAATCCAAGCGAGATATCTCCATTCCGATATCTCGAGTAAACCCAAGAGATTTATTTGCGGGAACCTCGTGACCAATGTATTATCAGTTGCCAACAAAGATTGCGACAGAGAGTGAAAAACAACTTGTCCGTCATTTTCTTACCACGTCTACTTTATCTCGAAGATGACGGAATGTTTAATTTAAGATTTTTTTGCTACACCTCTTTTGTGACAGATAAAAGTCAAAAGACCAGGAAGTTAAATAGTAATAATACTGGAAAAGGTCTCAAAAATAATTTTGTATTTACGTATATATTTGGAATGACCTTAAGCAAAAATATCATTAAAATGAGACTACTATTGAAAAATAAAAGACAAAAACAAGATTAGTAATAAAGGCAGTAGAGAATCACCTTCTGTAAAACTTTAATTTTATGCCTATTATGATAGCTTTTAAAAAATTAAAAAAATATTTACATCATAATTATTTAATATGGCATTTCATGGCTGCCAGTAAGAATTTTATCATTTCATTTCTAGCTTATTATATTTCTTTTATTTAGATAAATACACAGATTCCTTTTCTACCAAACCAATTAAGCCGTTTAACTGCTACTAGGGGGAAAACTTAGATAAATCATTACATATAGTCTGCTTAAATCATAACCATGTTTACGTTTATAAATATACCTTTTTATATATATATTTATAAACCAAGAATTACAAATGGTTATATTCCGCTAATGGTTATATTGAAGGGAGTTAGTTGTGTGATCATATTCTATGTACTCATGCATGCAAAATACTTAAGTCTTACCATCTTTGTGCAAGCGACTTCGCTCGCTTGCAAATGACCTATCGCGGAATATCAACTGCCCCTGCACACTACACCCTATC
The DNA here is from genome assembly GCA_039881145.1 of Druceiella hillmani. NCBI lineage: Eukaryota > Metazoa > Arthropoda > Insecta > Lepidoptera > Hepialidae > Druceiella > Druceiella hillmani. The sequence goes on from JAYKKI010000001.1 coordinate 14,306,343, forward strand.
CAATTCCCCGTGGCGATACAGCCTTCAAGGCAGCTGAACCGAAATCAAATATGGTTGAATTCAGTATAAGAAATTGTTTTGTGTTTTTTGTGCTTTCCTATTTCTTTTCTCTCGGAAGTCTATGAGCATAAAATTTACCAAAAACGCTAATAGATTGCGTTGACAGTACCAAATCATAATATATCTACGATCATAAAGTTTACGAAAACGCTAATAGATGACGTTAGTAGTACCAGTATGGTAATCCCCAAGTCAAGTTTTTTTTAATCCGCAATATCCAGATAAAAAGTATCCCATATGTCGGTCAAGAGTAGAAACTATTACCATACCAAATTTCATTAAAATCTGTCCAATATATATCAAATTAACAATCACAGACAATAATTCCAGACAAGTTTTCCAGCATCTATTATCATTTTGTACACTAAATCAATCACTCTTTTCAAAATATATTCCATGTACAGAATTCACTCTGTTACAGTTTTACTGTTCGTGTAGATAACATGATTAAATTCGATTGGGGAAAATTTTTGTCTTTTTATATCAAGATATTGTACATGATGGAGTAGTGTAAAGTTGAAAACAAATGATGAAATATTTTTTTAGTCTATCTAGTTATAAATCTGTCAACATTTATGCAAAATGTTTTTGTTAATCTAGAGTCGAAGGCAGGATAGAAATATTCATGCATATGATACGACTGTGGCACATGTGGATGTGGAAATGAGAAAAGCATAAATTATTATGTAATAAATGAATAAAATTATATACGTTCACTGAATTACAAAAGTTTACATTTACACGAGAATCTCGTCTGAAGCCGTGGATAGAAAACATGTAAACTTCGAGTATTTTCCTAAAAAAAACCTCAGAAAGAATTTAGTCAGTGTTTTTTTGTGTTTTTATCAACAACTAAAGGGTTGATGTTTAAAATTCTTAATCAACTGACTAAATCCATCGAATAATTAAAAAGAATAAGTATGATCCTTGTCTATAATATACTTTGACAAAATGCTCATAAAGAGGGTAAGAAGTGTTGTCATGTCTCAAGAGCACCATTTTCATCCATCAGGACATAAGAAATAAACAGTCATCTGCTACTATTTGGGAATTTAGGACACGTATAATTTTTTATCCAATTTTTCATAACGATAGTAACGATAGTGTTATGGTAGACTGATTCGTAACTTTGATATTATACTTCTCCCATGGATATCATCAATATTCTCGAAAAACGAATTAATTAAGAACAAGGATACATTCACAAAATAATTTTGTATGCTACTTTCAAAGCATACATTGTACAATTTAGATTTTGCTTCTGTAATATTAGCCTTTTATTATAATTGCGAAACAAATTAACAAATCAAAAGGAAGTTTTTCTGGCCCTGTTTCTACAGAATTATTCCCTTATTCTATCGCCTATCGCTAAAAAATGCGTCTATTTACGAAATTTCTTTAAACAAATACAATTACGTACACAAAACAATCAAAAGATATTAGGAAAGGTTTTTATTGCATAGAGTAAAATTTCATTTACACTTCATACATATTAAAACTTTCATAATTTAAGAAGCAATTGTTCGATAAGAACATAAACATAACATGCAGTTCTACGCCATAAAGACCAATAAATTAAAGCACTTATCAGAGTCGACGCTTATCATAATACTCCAAATTTGAATGTACAATCGTAAATTAATCTCAATGCCATGATCTTAACGAAAATGACATGTCTATTTTGGAACAGGGCTATAATTCACTACGCAAAACTACGAGAAAAAAATAATACTAAATGTTATTATAAAATAGATAACACGATTAAAATTTGGTGAGTAAAATTTATGTCTTTTTATATTAAGATATCTTGATGAAATATATTACAATAACGAGTGATGAAATATTTTTATCTGAAAGTGGGAACATCAACTGATATATTATGGCAATAACAACACATAATTTAACTGGGAATGGATTGAAAAACCGATAATATATATGGAATAAAATTATTAAGTTTAGATGAAATTGCCACATGTGTGCCTTTTACGAAAAGTTGTTTGGGTGCAGTACCCAAATGAAACAGAAAAAACTTATGATTTAATTGGATTCTAACACCAGAGAAAATAAGAGTTACTAAATGTTTTCATAGATCATCTGAAAAAAATATAAGTCATCTAACTCCATAACTTGTCTATTCTTTCATTAAATTTTATGTCACTTTTCAGTGTATGTGTGTAAACACAGGTGAATAAATTACTCTATGAAATAATTAGAATCTATTCCCAGGCGCCATGCATATATCTTCTATAAATATTGATTTGTTGTAAACTAATTTAAAAATATTATTGAATATATTTGGCGTTAATTTTGTAGAAATTCATTTTTCGCAATTAAATGAAACTACGTGATGTAGTATTATTTCTACTATCTTTAATTTCTTTACCACGACCTAGGTTTCGTTGTATTACAACATCTTCAGGTGGGATATTAGCAAAGATCTTTGCTAATATCCCACCTGAAGATGTTGTAATACAACGAAACCTAGGTCGTGGTAAAGAAATTAAAGATAGTAGAAATAATACTACATCACGTAGTTTCATTTAATTGTTAAAAATATTAGATAAATAAATACATTTAAAAAAAATAAAATATCTAGAAAAATGTAATCTATTCCCCTTTGTGTACAAACATACACTGAAAAGTGACGTGAATTTGAATGAAAGAATAGACAAGTTATGGAGTTAGATCACTTAGATTTTTTTCAGATGATCTATGAAAAATTTAGTGAGGCTCATACTCTCTGGTATTAGAATCCAATTAAATCAAAAGTTTTTCTGTTTCGGCTGTACCCAAGCGACTTTTCGTAAAAGGCACGCGTGTGGCCATGAGCATCTTTACTACGTGACATGAAATTTACAGATAATGAAGAGAAACATGTGTGTAAAGATAATGCCTATCACGAATCTTTAAAACATTTTATTACGCACTTGTATTTAAAAATGTGTTCGAAAGATCGAAAATATAACTGTTCCTATTCGAATACATTCTAAGTTACTGTAATATTAGCCATTGAGATGCGATAGCACACATGAGACCGGCATTTTTGGTACCTGAATTTGTAGCTTATAAAATTGTAACTACTATTTCTTTATGACAGTATAAACATTTTGTATCAATTTCACATTTTTTTAAATCGAGAAATTCAAATTATGTTGACTCAAAGTTATAAGATGCTTTACTTTAAATGGCTATAGTCACATAAAGAATTAACACTTGGCGACAACTAACATTTATCATGTCACTTGACAGGTAAATCTAATTACAAGATGATTTTTCGCCAATGTTCACTCTTGTTCATATTAATACCAATTAAAAAATAATCACTTTAGTTGAATGAAGTCAATAATCTTCTGCCTTGATATTTTCATTTCAACAATTATTATTAATTGATTGACTATCGATTAACCTAAAAAATAAATATAATTTATATCAAATGTTACTATAGTTAAAAATAATAGGGTTGCTAGTAAAAATAAATATAAAAGGCTTTATTTTAAACATTTATATTACTTATGTTCTGAATAAACTCCTTCAAAATAATTAAAATACTTAGAATGCTAATTATCGATGTTTCTTCCTTCATTTAAAAAAAATCACGTTGATCAAATTTAATTTTTTTTTCCTAATCTCCTTTGCGAAGTCTTTTAAAAGCAGTAAAAGTGTTTGGCAAAGATGAATTTGTTCTTTAATCGTCAGAGCATTACCTGGAAGCTTTAAATGTTGATTTCTACTAAAATTATTAATAGACGTATTTCAAAATTTATGTTATTCCATTCTAGCCACAATTTCAAAGAAATAAATCTATTATATTAAAATAACTATTCATTACTTTTTTATCATTTACGGTACTTTTCATTTGCTTCTGAATGAGACTTGTTCATTATTTAAAACTCGATGATATTGACATTCGCTTCGGTTAAAGAACTAAAACAAAATACTTGTTAATATTTCTAGTTTCGAATTATGTATACCTTTGCGTGTAATATTTTAGCGCCTAATTGTTTTGAAAAGAATATGGTTTAAATCAGATCATACTTGCTAACCAAATAATCAAATTACATTGATATGTTACTTAATTAATTCTTTTGAAAATAAATATTATTTTATTTAAATTACAAAACTGAAGAACGTTGTAAAGAAAAATGAAATTATCAGTATAAATGTGAAATGGGTATAAAGTAAAATTACATTTTCTATGGATGCTTAGAGTTTAATACGACTTTCTTAAGTATTAAAAAAAATCGATTTACAAGCATTGACCGTACATTTGCTTACAACATAAATGTAATAGTTATGTTAACAAATATAATTTTTTTCATGGTTGCTTAAAACATAAATATAATGGTTCAATTTTAATTGAAATAAAAAAAAATAGAATATAAATAAAAACAAAAAAAATTAATTTAAATAAAGAAATTTAACTTTTCATGGTTGTTTGCAACATAAATAAATGGTATTTGGTAACAAATATAATTTCCTGAGAAAAGTAAAATGGCACCATTTACTAACCAGAGCATTTACAGATCTCAAACTCTTCTAGTCCTAATAGATATCTTATTAATTAAAAAATAATAAAATGACTACGAAAAGAAAATATTTAAGAGACGACTAAGTCATTAGCCGAGCAATTTTCGTACCATGATCCAGATTGTAGTAATTTAAGAATTATTTTAGATGTTAATATGAGATTTTTTTGCAAATGAACCTTGAGACTATATATTTTAACATCTATAATTTTGGAAAGTTCTGAGTAAATTTGAGATTCTCAAATCTTGTAAATACGTGCTCTAACACATTTCAGACATCGCATTATAAGTATTTAAAATTATATTTAGTGTAAAAGCTTTAAATTTAATTAAAATCACTTTACAATTTTATTTTAAATTGCTTCATTATTAGATTTTCATACTTGGTGTAATACTTAATCATTGTCGATTAATAAAAAAAAACAATTAACCAATTATTGGATTACTAGTTGATTTTAGTTTTGGTAACATATGGAAATAAGTGCAGTTTAGTAAGAATAGAAATTTCATTGTTTTGTTTTTATTAAGTAATCAAAAAATGTATCACATATTAACGTCACAACCTCATTAGTAATTACTATAATACAAAATAGATTTTAAAATCGTTCCTATATTAATTGCCTATTAATTTTTTTTTAGATAATCTACATTACATTCTTTTCGTAATATTAATAACATAGCAAATAACGTAAAGAAGTGAACAAAACAAGAATAAATATATATTTTGAAAATAACCTCTTAACTTAATAGACTTTTGAAGCAAATAGAAAATTCCATGAATATTATTGATTCCGACGCTAAATCTTAATTACATCGCAAAGCCGATTAGTGTGTCGACTAATCTGTAGCAGGCTATTATCCTAACTTCATTATTTTCTTATTAATTATAAGCCAATACAACTTCATTACTTTCTTCTTAAACCGAAATAACATATATAATGATTGCTCATAATATCCCTATGTAATAAATGTACTATATAAACAAATTCATGTATACAATAAAATATCAAAACATTCTTCATTATAATTAATTGTCCGAGTGTCGAGTTTATCATATTAACAACACTATCTGAAAAGAAAAAAATAAACAACATTCCATTTATAAAAATGTAAATTTTTATTTTTCAAAAAGCATTAGCACGTAAATACAACCCGTATGCCATAAATGTAGAGCATTATACCATTCATTGTTTTCTTCGACTTATGATAGAGCACGAAAAAATAATTTTTGAAGTAATAGCTTTGTAAGCAAAACAATTGTTATAGGACAGCAATTGTTCAAAAGAAATAAAACACAAAGCACCTATTAAAGAATTCTGAACTCAATTCCATGCCATTAATTTTGTAGAGACGCATTTTTCGTTAATCATTTTTGTATTTTGGAATCTAGGACAATTACAATTAAGCAATAAGGACAAAACTTTAAAGCAACACACCTTAAAAGAGTCTAGATAGAGAGACGAAATAATTAAAAGTACAGAATGTTTCGAGTCTCACTCGTCGAGAGCTTATCGAATAGAAACTGTACAGACAGAAATAGACATAAGCGGGAAGTATAAAACAAAATATAACATTAAACTTATATACGAATAGAGTGAACACTCAAGCCATGTGAGCGCCGTGTTTTGATAGTCGTGTACACAGACGCCACGCGCGCTTCGTCGCAGCTCTCGATTCACGAGCGTCATTGCGCTCGCCATCCAGTCGACACTCAGTTCTAAATCGTACGTTGTGAGTATTGGACGTATGTTAAGTTTCGCGGTGCGAATTACATCGTACGAAATGTACCGGTTGTTCCTCATTAAACGGCTATCAATTAATATGTAAACTCGTGGACGAGATTAACAACCTGATTTGTTGAATAAGCATACGAAGGCTGTGATGCTTATTGCGCCGACGTCAGGTGCGAACGAACCACTTTGCAAACGACGTTTAAAGAACCTGTTCCGCTGTGAGTTCCTGTTTTCCGCTACGAAATCTAAATATTCGAACGCACGAAATTAATAAAGTGTATTTTGTTAGAAGTGTCATTCATTTGTCGAATCGTGTTTACATTTTAATCGGACATCGAATAGTGATCGTATTCAATCCTTCAAAAACGACGCTGACCTGAATTCATAAGACGAAATTTAGTTTTATTTTACAAACAGTAGAAACTCTCATCGAAGTGCATGCAGGAATAAATACTGATTACGTTCTTCATACGAATAAATTTAAAATACCAACAGTGACACTGGATAAATTTGTAGTGAACTTCTGACGTAAACAATGACATTTCTCTCGTATTGTTTATCGTCTTCTATTTTTCCATCGGGACTCTACAATAAAGTGTAATAAACTAAAAAAGAATACAAGAAGTGTTGTAATCAAATCGGTGAGTTCTGTGTATATTATTTGTTCTAGTCAATCATTAAACTCGATCTTGTTTACACTGAGTACAAATTTGTTTACATTTTCAAAAACAGTTGCCGAGATAAGAATGAATACCTGTTTTGTATAGACGAATATTTGAGTTGTGAGAATGACCATATCTTTATAATTCCTCATGCGAAAGTGAATGTCCATCGACCATGAGCTCAGCATGAGCGTCGAATGAATGAGAACTGGCCAACTGTCCACATACATATCTACTTTCTAATAGCGAGCTTACTTAACGTAGAGTTGAACGAAATGCACTTAAGGACGCAAGTTGCCATAGAATATAAATAAAATTCGAAGTTCACGTCTTCTCATAACATTGCCGGCTGCGCACCTTCGACCGTTCTTTTTTTGCTCTCTACCTGCGTGTTTTTTTTCCTTTCAATTAGTCATTATATAAAGGTTTAAAGGAACTTTTTTCCGCAAGAAAAAATAATTGCTTGTTATAATATAGGTTTATATTTATTTTGTTGAATAGTTAAGATAAGAATAGTTGCAGATAATACATTTATCTGTAATTATATTTCTATTGTCAGTTTGCACGGTTAGTTCTACAATCATTGCAATATGATTGTAGCGGTAGGTATAAATAGCTATGCTACTTACGTCAGTTTTAGATAATGGCCATATTTTCGATTACCATAGAATTAAAGCTTCTTTTATATTATCGTGGTTTATCAAATACGAGATATGGAAGAAAGTATAGTTAGGAATACGTACAAATAAGAGTATTTGGAACGAGCTTTGAACCATGAGTGTTGTCAGGAATGTATGTAACATAAATTAGAACGAAGGTAAATATACGGGTCACAAAAATTTAATAATTAATGTTGAAAAAATATATAATAAAGCGAAAAATTAGGGTAGTACACAGTAGGAGTATAACGTTCTTCCATACTTCTTTTTTTCTTCAAAGCCAAGATACTCCGTGAATATATCCTAAATTAACGATTCTTAATTCTGATATAATATGAATGATGCATCCTGCTCTCGCTAATAATCCCATTTTTATTTAAGATCGTTTGAAGATATAATATTAAACAGAAGCTTGGCAGTGCAACCTATTTATGACTTATTTATGTAACGGCTTTTTAGCGAAAGTTTAATTAAATTTTAGAAAAAAACCTATTCGAAGAATGCTTTTGCTGCTGGTTAACGACAGTAAAATTTTACATGCAATTTTTTTTTCCTTTATTTCAACTTTTATTAAATGTCTCGCGATAAACGATGCCAATTAAATTGAAAAAACCTATAATAAAGGAGTCGTCAAAAACACAATTTGTATAGAAAAAGTAAGGGGCTTTTGTAACTATTCAAAACAATGTTTGGTATTAGTTGTATTCCAACTAAATAATATGAATATGAAGAATGAAAAATTAACTTTTTGTAAAGTCCATTTACGAAGGTATTTCTTTTTATAAATTATGAATAGGTACAATGCGCGTGCCTGTCGACTTCTGTTCTGTACTATTTGCATAAATTTAATCGAAATATTTCTCCAATTAGCCCTTTTTGATTTATTGGTAGCGAAACACTAATAAGTTTGAAATCAAAATAAACTTCATGCTACAAAAGACTACGAATTTTAATTACCGTTAAATACGTTTTTATATGATTAACTGATTATTCTAATGATTACTTAAACTTGCAACATTTTTATATATCAGTCGATTAGAAAAATAATAATAAAAACACTTAAACAAATCGTAATTATGCATACAAATGAGTTTCAATGAAGCTATCCTCCATGTTAATTAGTTTATTATCAAAAATCGCTATAATTATACTAAGCTGAAGCGAAATTATACCGTTTTAAATATCGGCCCGATAACTAATAATTAAATTTGATCAAATTTAAAATGGTCTCTAAACATCAACTCATTTTTATAAAATAATGGCAACAAAATTAGCGCTATATTAATCTGCAAGCAATTTAATTGGACGTATATTTTTAAGAACAAATATTTATGTATTCATGTTGTATATAAATTATATATCCTTGTAATTAAATTTCCTTTTATATCTCCCTGTAGAAGAACGGACAATAACGTAGAATATTCATATTCCCTAACTTCATTGGCTGACGTCAAACGATGGGGAGGTTATATATTCAATTCGTAAGCGTTTTTTTTTCATGTTTGTTTATGGGGAACTTTAGAGTGGATGTATCTATTTATATGCAAATTTTATTTTTGTTAGATGAAATTCTGTAACAGCTCCATTCCACAATATTTAAATATGTCTAGTTAAAGTAGACGAAAGCCTAATTTAAGTGTGGTATAAAATATTGAAAAACCGGCTAATAACACATCGGATACGCTCATCACAGTAGCTTTTCGATTAATTTAATTTATTTAATTAATTTTAAAATTACAATTATTAAATATTATAATAACGTACAGTTTTAAAATCATGCTCATATAGGTCGTCCTATGATTCTCTACCTTTGTAATATATCATCATTACATAAAATGGTTTAAAAAAAATCATAACATGTAAAATCTACATATCCGTTATAATTTTCATTTAAAGTAAGTACCTACTTTAAGATTGAAAGATACATTTCAGTTTTTTTAACAATATTTCAGAAGTTAAGATGCCTTTATAACCACTTTGAAAGGAAATATCTCAAACCGAATATTAAAATTACTTAGTTATTTGAAAAGCAAAATTTGTTGTTTTCTGGTTTAATACGTATATGTAATTTTTTTTATTTTCATTCCATTCATTGCACGGCAGAGTTTGCCCAAAATTTGCATTTTAATTTTTTTTCAAATTTTAACCAAACCAATGCGTATTCACAAAACAAACTTATCGATGCAACATGCCCAAATAAAACGAACACAGCACATCACCAAGCGCTACTTCACAGATATTTTTTTCTGATTTTTAGCGTCAATTCAAAACTTACAGGGTGGGCTGACAAATTATGAATCACTTAAAAACCAACGATGCTTAATGTAATAAAAAAAAGTTTTAAGAGCCTTAAATTTTTTAAACAATAACAACCGTTCTGCTCCCACTTTACGCTTATGATACATTAAAACGACATTTTTACGATTGTTAATTTACAACATCATAATTGAGATAACCACCAAAAACATCTTCCTGAAAAACGTCATACACGTGAGTCTAAAATTCTAGAGTTTGTGGAACTGTCATGTGAATTACTATAAAGAAATTAGAAGAGACCATAATTTGATTAAATAACCTCAAATATACAAAAAAGAAACCAATGAAATACATTTGAAACAGTTAAAAATACGTTACTTCACAGAAATTAATAGAAATGCATTTTAATTTTTAATTCTTTGTCCATTTTTATTTTAATCTATCAAATTACTGCTTAAAACTAAACATTTATAAGTGTCATTATAATCATTGTCAATCATCGATCGTAACCAAATAATGACGTTCGCAATTAATGATTCCGCATATATCGTAGAATCAGAAAGTAGCGGTTTTCTATGCTCGCCTGCGACGTCTGAAGTATCAGTTGTGACTTAGCAATTACAGCAACAATGAATCCATCGCATCCTAACAATCACAGGTATCGGAAGCGGGCGATAAACAATAATGAATAATAAGATGATCTTATTACTATGTTAATGGACACTTGGTCACTATTGAACGGGACTTTCACTTTAATATGCAGTGACCGTGGTTATTAGACATAATAAGTGGACTTTCCCTCGTAATTCTGTATACTTATAATATTTTGTATAATAATTAGGCGGTAGTCAGACTAGTAAGTAAACTGCCCGATGCGACGCGACGCGCCGGCTCGAAAATATCGTGTCATAAACAAGTTATATTGTTACATAAGTATGATTATTACAGACATTGAAATTTAAGTACACGCTGTATTCAACCGTGTACTGAATAACAATTTTAACTACGTTTCGTGTTATTTGTCACGTCACTTTTCAAATGAGATTACTTTTGAACCTGACGTAAACTATTATGGGTTATTTTTATTATATTTCAATAAATTGTGAGATTTGTTGACAGTGACAAAGTGAAATCATACACATATCTTCAATAACTAACGAGATGTTTTACACATAGGAAAATGTTTTATCAACTAGTTGAAAAACATCGATGTTCACGATTTTCATGGTGCCATGCGAAGGCGAAGACGTAATTAAGCGAAACAAGGTAATTAATATACATTTTCGTCTGAAACGTATAATAGATTTAGAAAAATGGGATATGTTTGGGAATGGGTGATTACATTGTAATGTAATTTAAAGAGTAGAGATCAGCTCAAAAGAAATAAGTGACTATATATACATAAATAGTATAGACCCTTAATAAGTTAATAACAACCTACATCACAGTATTCGGTGGTATCTCTGGTATTCTGATCATAACCATTAATCTTGAATAAATTATTGCACTGTATCATTATACCTTCACAAACGAGATCGTGAAACGTATTGAACCTAATAAATTACACAAAAAAGCTAAATTTAAGGGTCTGATATCAAAGACCATATTACCTATTAAACGAAAACATCTCAAGGCGATTCTGCTGTAGACTGGTTAAAGTTCTTGTTAGAAAATAGATTTATATTAAGAAAACAATAAAAAATCACTGCGAAACTCAAATTATGAACCAGATCATAATAGTATAATCTAAACCACTGAGCTTGCGAAACGGTTCATTGGTCGCACTTTACCGCATGATTTACGACGTATTGTACGTTTATAATTACTATGTCGCACCAACGATAGACATGATCCTCTTTAATCGCTGTTACAACAACTAATAGAATTTTAACTAGTCAGTGGGCGTCTTGATTATTCCTTTAAACTGGATTATCTGCGCTCAGCTCTAAATTTACTGTAACGGTATTACTGGCAGTCAACGCGCTGACCTGGAATTGTTATCCTACATAGTTATATATTCGCTATTTAACCTAATACAGACTTTATAAAAACCAATCACGTTCGCTAAGATGTAGACTCTAGATCTGCTGATGTCGACATTAGGCTGCTAATCACAAGGTAGCTGGTAACTTAACTGTGTAGAGTTTCTCGCATACCCTTGCGTATTACTAAAACCTCTTGCGTATGATATGATATAACTATAATAGCAAGTATATTAGCTTTAGGGTTCTGATTATAACCTTTTACGTATGTCGACCACTGCCCAAGATAGTTGTACCATATTCTCTTATGAAATCATCAACCAATGATCCTTTTAACTCCTCTGCGCGTTAATAACTATAAAAAATAATTTATTCTTGAATTATTGATTAAATTAAAAAATGCTTATAAAGTTTTTATTATAATTATTGAGATTTTTATCTAGATTACGACTGTCGTAGACTAAGAATTGAATTGAACTGAGATGGTCTGAAACCCATGGGGTTTCTAGGGTTTTTAAAGTGTAAGAAATGTTGAGACATCTGAGATCGAAGTTTGCTGACGAGCCTGGGAACAGAACATCGTCATGGTAAAGTGATGCTTTGGAAGCTGGACTGTTCTCACCATGTAAATATGAGAAATGGCGCCTTGAAAGTATTACTGCTAGTATGTATAGACTATAACAGTACGCTCGCAGATGCACGTTCATGCTTTCTTAATTGCTATTTCTCTCAAAATTGAAATAGACAATATATAAAATTCAATGCTAACCATAATCATACACCTTTCTTTGCTAATAGCCCACCTGAAGATGTTGTAATACAACGAAACCTAGGTCGTGGTAAAGAAGTTAAATAAAATAGAAATAATACTACATCACGTAGTTTCATTTAATTGTGCTTAGTCATACACCTATTTATATATTTCATAACACTACAACATGTAGTCATTTAAAAGAAAATTATTTTCATTCATAAGTATCGTGCAATAGTTATCCGCCGATGGAGGCCATTAAATACAGACAGAAAGTGGAAAATACGAATCTAAATATTTATTTCTACCATAGATAATGGTACAGCAGAAGGACGATAGCAACGTCACTTAAAGAAAGTATTAAATTTTTTTTTATTAAATTTTCATAACAGTCGCATGCTCTGCTATAGATCATCATGAATTTCATTCTAATAAAAAGGCGTACGAATGTTATGAAAATTTAATTTAAAAAAAGTAACTCTATATAGCATGACACGTCATGGTTGAAAATTTTAACCACTGCTATCAGACAATACTATCAATACTGAAGTATAGCAAAAGGAATTGGTACTTAATTTTGCTATACCATTTCAGTGCAGACTATCTTTATAGATAATGTACAAAGAAAGAACTTGTTTATGTAAAGTGACTTTTATTGGATTTATAGCTGCAGTGAGAAATAATGTACTACAATAAGCACAACTCCACTATGTCTTTCAATATCTTTAACATGGCTACAACTTCAGTAGGACACGATGCTGTATGCAGCATTTATAGATACTATAATTTTATTAATGTTTTTCTTTAAGAGAGCCAATTATTTGACCGGAAACGCGTCTATAGTTAGTCGGTTCCAGGTAACTACAAGTTCTGAAAGGGGTGGAACATCTAACCGTTATTGCGCATTTCACATAATTCAGTTTTGACGAAACCAAAATGTTGCCAATAACCGTGGTAATAACGATAGAACAGATTTACCAGAAAGTCATGCGTCAACGACGATAATATATGTATGTAATTGTCGCAAACGATAATATGTATATTATCGTTTTGAATATATTGAAAAATATGTTTTATTGTTTCCAATTATCAAAATCATCCTAATTTTACTAGTCCTACATGTAGACACATGTCGGTCTGATAGTCTTGAGGTCATACTTGTGACCATTAGAAGTTCTAGAATTAAAAAAAAGTGTTTTTTGCAAAAATTTGACGACTTCTGTACTGTGGCGCAATCGCGTGCGGCACGTAACGTACAAAACTGGCGTCCAAGAGCTCGGGTAGCCGGAGAGGATTCCGAGCCCCGACCACCCGCTTCGACCTCGGCAGAATTTTTCTAATTCATCTCATTTGTGATTATGGGTTATCAATACCTCTCTCCATGCAAAACTTCGTTTCAAAATGTGCAAAAATGTGAAAATGGTTAAGTTGGGTCGGACAGACAGACGAACGGACAGGCATACATAATGAAACTGTAACTTCAATTTACTTGATTACGAGACCCCAAAAACTTGAAATTTGCTTTTCTCTTAATTAATAACTTTGCCTTGTTCCATCTTCGCCATTATTCCTGAACAGTCTATAAACACGATTATTAAATCTGTAGTCATTAATGACGCTAGAATTCTTTTGTCGAATGCACGATGCATGCATCATCATATCCATTACGAGTTAGATTAAGCGTCAGGTTTAGCTGTGAACACAAAACCTCTCAGCAATTCAAGGTCCGCTTACGTCATTCGATTTGATTTATAACTATTGCTTGTGCACATTGAATTAACTAATATTATACTCTTCGTATAATGCTCGTGTTGCTTTTGCGGAATAATGGGCTAAATATATTAGTTTAGGCTAAATAGTTGACTAATATTCTTCTAAAAATATTATTAATATTCTTCGTGAAATGCTCGTGTTACTTTTGCGGAATAATGGGCTGAATATATTAGTTTAGGCTAAATATTTGACTAATATTCTTCCAAATATATTATTAATTTTCTTCGTGAAATGCTCGTGTTGCTTTTACGGAATAATGAGCTAAATATATTAGTTTAATCTAAATATTTGACTAATATTCTTCTAAAAATATTATTAATATTCTTTGTGAAATCCTCGTGTTGCTTTTGCGGAATAATGGGCTAAATATATTAGTTTAGGCTAAATATTTGACTAATATTCTTCTAAAAATATTATTAATATTCTTCGTGAAATGGTCGTGTTGCTTTTGCGGAATATATTAGTTTAGGCTAAATATTTGACTAATATTCTTCTAAAAATATTATTAATATTCTTCGTGAAATGCTCGAGTTGCTTTTGCGGAATAATGAGCTAAATATATTACTAATATTCTTCTAAATATATTATTAATATTCTTCGTGAATTGCTCGCAGTGCTTAGGTGGAATAATGGGCTAAATGTATTAGAATATTAACTGATTGATTGCGTTTATAACAGCATAAACTGAAATGATTTTCGATAGAAAAATTTCGTTGGAAATCTTGCTGTCTTTATTAAGATAAATACTATGTTATCTTCTTTTCTTATACTTTAGAGTACCAATACACAGAAAAAGTGACAATGGAAGTCATTAACACACAATACACGTAAACTGTACTGAGTACTTTTCTTTTGTCCAAATTCCAAATTAAAAATAATAAAAGGGTGGTATTATTATATGAGAAGCCAAATAATAAGAGAGAGAGAGATAATATGTATATCCACTCGTTACATCAGTGACGTACCTACCCCATACAATAGCAGACAGACTGACCAGTCTCCATGAAGGTGTGCGATATTAATTTTTTCTTACTAGGTGATCCTGTTACGAGTGCGTAAAAATAATAGGTGCGTATTCGCTTGTCGGAAGTACGCGACGTAAATACTCGTTACAGAGTATTCAATATTTTTTGCTTTTTACATACCGGGATTTCTCATAATTTGTTCCTTTACTTATTTGCATGAAAGTTAACAAAAAGTTACAAAAATAAAATCTAATGATTATTGTTCTATTGTTATCAAACCTTTTGTCAGGGAGCTTCAGAGACTGTAAATGAAAATGTGCGCGCCAAATGTAGATACGCAATGAAGTTTAGACAGACTAGAGAATACCTAATATAAAACAAGTATAAAGTATGATAATATGATGTAAATATTAGCTTGTTTAAAACTATGACATGTACGAATATTGGTGGAACGTTTTTGTTTCGTTCTTTCCTAAGAAAGGCTTTATACGATGAACGGGATAACTAGTGCAAATCCGTAATCGCTTTGTTTCTTCTGCTCTTATAGTACTTAAGTCACTACAAACAGAGACAGAAAGCTGCGTAGTTTGTATTAGGTATCTGCACAATATCATACGATTAGTACGCCTGTTCCACGCAAACACTTCATACTCGTCCGGATTACAATATATACGACCACTAAATTTTTATGCTCATATCTTACAAAAGTGCAAAATTCAGGTAATAATTAAGAATAGAAAACCGGAGTAATTATGATTAGGCATTCCATTACATTATTCTGATACCATCTCTGTTTAGCACTCATTTAACCGGCCGCCAGACGGCTTATTGAGTGGTGCTTATATGTATTGAATGCTTCTTATATGGCCAATGTGGTCACACTCGTAGATAACGCTATTGTCTCTTAGAATTTTAGAATAGTTTCAAACGGAGTAGTCACGGAGTAGTGGTGCTCTATGGACATATCGTTATTGAAAACTATCCACTTCATTGAAATGAAGGTTCAAGAAGATCGATAGATAAATATATATATATATATATATATATATATATATATATATATATATATATATATACACACACGTAAATCGTCTAAATGCGACATCGGGTTTCCCCAACCGGACTGCCCGATGATTCTCGTGATCGTTAGAGCCTGTCGACAGGCACTCGACGCTAGATTTTAATTTAGCGCTTCGAGTGCAGCCGGCCGCCTTATCTTCACGTCACACCGTCCACTCGATGCGATTGCCACGCCTGCTTCGAGGGCACCGCTGTAGCCGGCACATGATATGTGCATCTCGCGTCCCGTATAACGAACTGCGAATATTAAATTATTATACTTCATGTTAATTTATGAAAACGAAATTTTATGTTACCAAAAAAGTAATATACATAGTGCTGAACCCAGGTGTCCCAAGAATGAAAATCTTAGATAAAAAACGGAGAAAATAATTTCCTTCAAATTTTATTTAAATTGTCAATCAGACAAACGATAAATGTTAAATGTATATATGGAAAGTTAAGTTATTTTCATAATAGTTTTTAAACACTATGTCTACGGAACTCTTTGAACCAACAAGATGAAACAAAGTGCAAATTGTGCTATATCCTCTCCATACACATGTAACACATTAATCCATAAAACTTAAAGGTTCCACAGGGCTGTCGAAAAAGTGACATAAAATTCATAGAGTAACGGACATAAATTTTGACAACACAGAACAAACATATCAATTCACAGTTTATTTTAATACTTTTAGACAAGGGCGACATATTTCAAAAGCATCGACATTAATAGTTTGTTATAAACATAATATAATGGCGCTTTTGGATGGGTTTTAAAACGTTCTGATAACACGTCGCGATTGCCATTCGGACAACTTCGCGTCTTATCGGCGTTTTCCGACTTAATTCGGCCAGCTTCGCATCTATTCGGATCTTTCCTATTCCTTTCGGTCAGCTCCGTGTCTTGTCGGATCTTTTCGACTTAATTCGGCGAGCTTCGCGTCTTGTCGGCTCTTTCCGACTTAAAGCTTTCGTTTCTTCTAGACTTACATTACGCGTGTGTTTGTGTATCAGCATTGTTTCTTATTTACTAACTATTGCAACTTTACTTATTTATATTGGTATATTGCATTAAACTGACTTAAAACGTTAAACGCGTAAAAGCGATAATGAAAATTAAAAATTTCCTGTCATATTTCAGTTATCATCGCCAATTGGTACTTTCATTCCAATAAAATAAACATCAACAGTTATTGTTACATAAATAACACGGGTAGATATATCTGACAAAGCAACCAAACAGTACTATAGAATCAAAAATATATTTCCAATAGATTGCTATGAAATATTTCTGTGATAAATTATCTGAATCTTAACTATCTGAATATTTGTTTTTTTTTAATAAACTAAAAATATTTTAATATAAAAATCATTAAATGTTTCCGGGCATGCGTTGCATGCATGGTTCATGTTTTTTTTGTTATATGTATATTATTGGTATTTCTTTTGTATATTTATTGGTATTTCTTATTAACATTTCTTGATGTATTAAAAATATAATCTGACATGATAGCTTCTTTTGTTTTGTGTTATGATGCCAAATTGTAATTTATGTGTTTGTCTTTCCTGCTTTTCAATCGTTGAATTGGCTTATTTTTTATGCTAATACTAGGTAATTTGAAAATTAAATATTATTTTGTAACGTCGGGCCCGATTTCAGCGATTTCCTTTATTCTCCATTTACTGCTTAGCGGTTATGGCGTCTAGTGTCATCCGAGGATCCTCGATCCGGAATCCGTGTTGCTAAAATTTAAATATCGTCTCGATAATGTCTCAGCACAATATCTTATAGAAGAGAATATTCAAAATGTAAATTAATATCGTAAAAAGATTGCGTAATTAATTACTGGGGCATTCATACCACGATTCATCGAAAAAGTGCTATTTGTTCCGTTAGTAATAAAGTAATGCGTTTGTATTCTAGCGTTAAATTAAAAACATAACATAGCTTTGGTTTATTGGTTTTAACCAATAAACCAAAGCACGAACCGATTATAGGTACATAAACATTATTGTAATCCTAGTGGTAATACCCCGAGCTGAAACCACCAATAGTATTACAAGATGATAAAAATGGAAAATAATACAGGATTCAAGTACGTACGTCCCTCATCCAGTTATTGTTCATGATTTCTTATCGTTCCATAAATAATTAAGGAACATTTTTGCAATCCTATTGGTAATATCCCGAGCTGATACCACCAATAGGATTACAAGATAATAAAAATTGAAAATAATAAAGGATTCAAGTACGTCCCTCGTCTAATTATTATTCCTTACTTCTTATCATTCCATAAATAATTAAGGAACATTATTGCAATCCTATTGGTAATATCCCGAGCTGATACCACCAATAGGATTACAAGATAATAAAAATTGAAAATAATAAAGGATTCAAGTACGTCCCTCGTCTAATTATTATTCCTTACTTCTTATCATTCCATAAATAATTAAGGAACATTACTGCAATCCTATTGGTAATATCCCGAGCTTATACCACCAATAGAATTACAAGATGATAAAAATGGAAAATAATAAAGGATTCAAGTACGTCCCTCGTCTAATTATTATTCCTTACTTCTTATCATTCCATAAATAATTAAGGAACATTATTGCAATCCTATTGGTAATATCCCGAGCTGATACCACCAATAGGATTACAAGATAATAAAAATGGAAAATAATAAAGGATTCAAATACGTCCCTCGTCTAATTATTATTTACTTACTTCTTATCATTCCATAAATAA
Organism: Druceiella hillmani; assembly: GCA_039881145.1. Lineage (NCBI taxonomy): Eukaryota > Metazoa > Arthropoda > Insecta > Lepidoptera > Hepialidae > Druceiella > Druceiella hillmani. The sequence continues at coordinate 14,325,524 of JAYKKI010000001.1, forward strand.
TTAAGGAACATTATTGCAATCCTATTGGTAATATCCCGAGCTGATACCACCAATAGGATTACAAGATGATAAAAATGGAAAATAATAAAGAATTCAAATAGGTCCCTCGTCTAATTATTATTCCTTACTTCTTATCATTCCATAAATAATTAAGGAACATTATTGCAATCCTATTGGTAATATCCCGAGCTGATACCACCAATAGGATTACAAGATAATAAAAATGGAAAGTAATAAAGGATTCAAATACGTCCCTCGTCTAATTATTTTTTACTTACTTCTTATCATTCCATAAATAATTAAGGAACATTATTGCAATCCTATTGGTAATATCCCGAGCTGATACCACCAATAGGATTACAAGATAATAAAAATGGAAAATAATAAAGGATTCAAATACGTCCCTCGTCTAATTATTTTTTACTTACTTCTTATCATTCCATAAATAATTAAGGAACATTATTGCAATCCTATTGGTAATATCCCGAGCTGATACCACCAATAGGATTACAAGATGATAAAAATGGAAAATAATAAAGAATTCAAATAGGTCCCTCGTCTAATTATTATTCCTTACTTCTTATCATTCCATAAATAATTAAGGAACATTATTGCAATCCTATTGGTAATATCCCGAGCTGATACCACCAATAGGATTACAAGATAATAAAAATGGAAAATAATAAAGGATTCAAATACGTCCCTCGTCTAATTATTTTTTACTTACTTCTTATCATTCCATAAATAATTAAGGAACATTATTGCAATCCTATTGGTAATATCCCGAGCTGATACCACCAATAGGATTACAAGATGATAAAAATGGAAAATAATAAAGAATTCAAATAGGTCCCTCGTCTAATTATTATTCCTTACTTCTTATCATTCCATAAATAATTAAGGAACATTATTGCAATCCTATTGGTAATATCCCGAGCTGATACCACCAATAGGATTACAAGATGATAAAAATGGAAAATAATAAAGGATTCAAGTACGTACCTCGTCTAATTATTATTCACGACTTCTTATCGTTCGGTAAATAATTAAAGAACATTATTGCAATCCTGCTGGTAATATCCCGAGCTGATAATGATGAGCAGTAATTGTTCATCAATTCTTATCGTTCCATAAACAATTATAGAATAAATTTGTACATATCCAATTTTGCCACACACCGCTCTAGAATCGTCTATGCTCATAGCGTTCTATATTTGAAACTCAATAAAACTTATCTATGTCAATAGAACAATCGCACAAAGATATGACGTAGAAAAAACCGTTTAGACCGTTAATGATAACTGAAACATTAAATTAACTTCGGTCGCGGCTTTTGAATAGCCACAGCGAGCATAATCCCGCCTCCTTATAAGTGCATGCGATGTATGATTCGCGAACGGCCGAATTACTCGTGGGTGGTGCATTCCGTTACCCAAAGTTACTATCCGGAACGCCGGTATAGTTACTCGCGTTTCGCCATAATGTAACGGGTCATCCACGCGGACGAACGAGATCAAGATTCGTCGTCCGTTGTGGGCCGACGGCAGCAATCGCACCGAAGATAATGGATAATGTGGAGTTCCGCCGAATCGGCGGCAGGAAACGGACTAATTTCATGGAGGCGAAATGATTGAAATTTTCTTAAAACGGCGTATCTGCTTATTACAGCATCTTAGCTATGCGGAAAGAGAACTTTTGTTCACAGTTCATCACTTTTTTAAACAGATGCAGTTGAACTTCGATAGATATCGGATATCGATGACTTGTTGGCATTCTTTAAGTGAAACTAAACAGAGGATCTGCTTTCAACTAAACTAAACAGAGTTCTGCGTTAAAAACACCAACCATGTCAAAACGATCCAAGGAGTTTCTGAATCAGAATATTTCGGCAGAAGAACATTTTGAAAAGTACTAAAATCAAACATAGTCCTCTCACTTGTTTGTTTTTCCTTCCTATAATAGCTCAGATAAATTGACCATCTGCTATCAGCGGCTTTGCCGATGTGGTAATAGAGAAATGTAAAAAATTAATCGCGTGCAACTCTGTACACGCGATGGATGTGAAACTTCTTTGGAAATTAAACGTCGATTTGTAAGAATACAGCAGAGAGAGAGACAGAATATAAGGTAACACACAATAAGTGAATTTTCAAAATTATTTTGAATATTCACTTCCTTTGCACTAGCTTATTGTGTGTTACCTAGTGACGATAGGCACATGTCGTCACAAACTTTTCCTACAGTTTTGGCAACGCATTCAGTTTTTCATACGTAGGCATAATATTTTTAACGTGACTTTTATTTCAACAGCTTTGCGCCCGTAAATCACAGGGCAATTACATATAAATTAGAATGTATATAATCTATATATACAATTTCATTGAAATCCGTTATGCCGTTTAAGCGTGAAAGAAATACAAACATATAAACAGACAATGATTCACTTTTATTATGTTAGCAGGGATTGTTATTTCTTCTTATAACGCACCACACACGATCAGTACTCTCATTGATAGTTAAAAACCTATTTTGTATGGATACTTTAGCATTTGGGCCGTGCAATAGGGCACGGTCGATAAAGTAGACTCTTATTCCGACTCAACTGACAATAAATAAGAAACAGAAATATGTTTTTAACAATTAGTAAGTCCGACTGACAGTGCTGACCGTGTATGGTGCATATGGGTGTAAAACATTTCTATCTTACAAAGGATACTCGTGCTCTTCGCTAAACCCAAGTATTCAATATTTTGTTATCTTTTTAAGGTTCCTTAGCCAAATGGCAAAAACAGAATAATTTCGCCCCGCCCGTTTGTCTGTTTGTCCGTATGTCAGCCATTTTACTCGGAGACTATTGCACTATATAGTGTTTTGGATGTATTCTATTTACTGCTATACAATGAAATAGTGAAATTATGGAAAACAAAGTAATATTATGGTCGACACTCCATCCATGTAACTGAGGTATGAAAAAAAATTTAGTGCACATAGGCGTGTGGAGTATCGTCAGATAAGTCTTAAAAATGACAGAGGTTTCAAAAAAACTTTTTCATTTAAGTCAAAGTGTCTTTGTGTTTGTATCTCCTCCGACTTTTAAACTATCATGTATAAAATTCTGAAAAAAACTAAGGTAGGAGAACTTAAAATAAACTTTTAACGATAATAGGTTTGAATAAGATATTTTGTGTAATTTTTTCAGATATGGGATGTTTTCGGCACCAACTGGAGCAATAAATTTATTTTTAATAGTGCTTTGAGAGATACAAACTTATAAGTTTAATATTTATCCGAGTCCTAATTCAACATGCTTTTGATTTTTTTAAATTTCAAACATACAACTGACAAATTAGAATGTTATAGAACGTCACACGTAGTCAGAAAAAATTTAATACTTTCATCCTCTCGAATAAAAGTAGAATGCCTTTTATTATATTAAACATGATAATGTGATAACGAATAATCCCGTACTATAACAAGCAGAAGGTTCACATAGAGATAAGGTTAGCACGTACAGAACACGTATTTATTTAAATAAATATTTAGAAAGGGATTACATGTCATGGGTAGTACAGTTCTAGTTTGTACATATCATCATCATCATCGGCCGGAAGACGTCCATTGCTGAACGAATGGCCTCCTCCACAGACTCCCACAAAGATCGACTCGTTGTGCCTGCATCCAACGGCTTTCCGCGAATTTATCAGATCATCTGTCCACCTTTGAAGTTTTGTGTTTGTACAAATGTCAGTAATTTGCAATGTTTACGAGTACTTTTTGATATCTAATTCATATTCTTAGTTCCAGTACCAGTTCCAGTGCCTATTATATTCTGATCGTGTGGGAAACTAGTTCTCATAGTCACGTCAGAGGTTCGTCGCCTTACCTTTTACCATCTATTCATTTTGCCTCAAGTATTATTTTTCGATTGATCGATACCTCTATCCATCATATTATATGGATACAGAGCAGTTAAAACGCCTCTTTGCACGATCTGTCTGCAGTTTGTAAGTTCCGTGTCTCAGCCAGAAAAAGGCAAAAAGACAAGAGTGGGAACTGAGTACACTTTTTCAGTTAGTCATTTTTGCCAAAAAGCGTCAGAATCGCAACCACCTTTGCCACATTGAAAGGATTGAGACGTGATAACATGGGAGATGATGAATGTGACCTTTTCATTATATTGAACACAATTAATGTACTATTGGTCAAAAGCACCTGCTGAAGACAAAAAGCAGTGTGATATTCACCGGCTTATTTCGTTACAACCAAAGCCAAAACAGAACTCGTCCTTGTCGAGTCGTGCGGCTGATGATTCGACTTCGACGTTCAAACTTAATCAACCTTCAAGCACTTCCTGCCGTTAATGCCAGTATGGCGACCGAACGGAAACCGTTCAGGGCTAACCGACCGTAGGAATATTAATACGTATATGATTTTGTAGGAATGGAATAGAAATCTCGTGTTTGTGGAAATAATTTAATATCATGTTTGTTAGAAATAAAACAGAAATTTCATTTGCATAGCGTATAATTTTCTTTTTTTTTCTAAATTTCAAAATGGCATATTTCTGCACTTAAGTAATTACGTTTGACCTTACAATTTCTTAAGGTGTTGCTCGAAACTGTTGTTGCTTTTTGGATTGTACCATTGCGGTCAAAAGAGAAGGCATGTGTACATATATAATATGTACTAATATTCGCTTCAGTTCTCCTTAGACATTATTTTGCCGCTGCTTAACTGCTTGGTGTCTACCAAGCAGTACCATAAATCGACCTGTTATTCTATTTTAACGGTAACTTAAGAATTGCGATTGTACAGTAAGTTGCAACAGTTTATGAAGCGTTTTGAATTCTTATTGTAAATATTTTATTAGTTTTATTTTCTTTTCTTAACTTTACACGTCTTTTTTAATTTTATTAATTTTTTATTATAGTATTTACTGTCTTTAGATTCATTGTTAATGTATTTGCATTAACTTTAAGTTAAACGCTAGTGAAAGGTATCCTTAGCTATTTTGACTTATAAAACATTATGTTACTGCATTATTTTATTAATCGCATCTCGAATTTAAAATTAAATAGAATTTATCCTGGAGTTCTCGGGACAAGGGTCTTTAATACGCCGCGGTCATTAGCCTCGCACACGACCGTCTTGGGATCTCTTCTCTTTGGGTAGAGAAGAAATTCCAAACCTTCTGGAATCTCTTCTTTTCCCAAAAGTTAGTAGGGATTTTGGTTGGTGTAGGTTCTCGGCCTCCTTCGCCGTTCGACTTGTGTCGTGTCTCATCAGCTGTTGGAGCCGTTGCCCGCGTCGCCCACTCAATTTAGACCGAGGCAGGTAACGCGTCAATTTTCTCTAAAATTTCAATTTAAACATTAATCTTTCACGCACCCCACGCCACAAAACTTCAAAGTTACGGAACCGTTTTAGATGTTTGGTAAAATCAAAGACTAAAAATAGTAAACGCTTTTGAATATCTTAATTGTTTATGAAGCAATCAATAGTCGGTGTGTATTATTTCTCGAGTAATGTTTTTTTTCTCCTTCGGGTAAAGTGAAATACGAACTAAGACAAAGTGGGCAGCCCTTCGTAAAAGAGACAGGCATTACAGAAATAGCGTAACATTTAAAAAAAATCTAGTATTTTTAGGACTCAAAAATCAAACCATTCAGCGATTGACAATCAGAAAAAAGCAAAAAATAAAGTAAAATTTGTAACAAAGCAGGTATTTAATTTGTAGCCATTATCTAAACTGATTAAAAATAAACTGTTAACTGACATTGACATTTATTCTGTTGTCAAAATGAATCTCTCTTTTCGAGTTTTCCATGGATTTTTCGACAATCCTGTCGGGTCTGCGAGTTTCGTAGATTAGTACGTCCCATGTGTGTATACAGAGGATACGATGAGAAATAATTTGAACTTTGTTTCAGATTATTTTCTCAAAGAATTCCGCAGAAATAACATTTACATGCTATTATGAAAACTTAACCTGTTTTTTTATAATAAAATACACTTGTTTGATTGATGATTTAAATAAAAGTTATATTTTTGTTTCATTTTCTTTATTTAGTATCATTTTTATTTTTGTAACAGTTCGGCCCAATACTATATGTGCTGTTACCGGTCTCCTTTGGTTTGACGCAGTCGAAGCCGCGAGTAACGGGTAACGCATAATCATTTTATAAATAATCATAATACTTTTGTTATTTCCTTCTAACACATCGAAGAATGTTAAACAGCTATTTAAATAATAGTACACCTATGTCAAAATTGAGCAATAATCATTATAGCAAACATATCGTCGCGTGATGTAGCTATTGTACCTTACATAAACGCTTCTACGCAGATCAAAGTATACTAATTTGCAATAATATAACCGTTTGAAAATTGTCTTATTGGCAATACTCATTAGAACCAATAGTCGTGACGAATGAGATTATTTGACATTAGCAAAATGCGGCTATAAATAAGTTTCTAAATTTATCTATCTGTTATTATTATTTTTTCTTATTGCCTTTGTGCAGTCCCTTACCGAGGTTAAGATAAGGAAAACTATAGTGACGAAATACTGTCTTCCGAGGATCCTAATTTTATAGATCACGTTTACGATACTTTGCTATTTATTATGTGTCCATTTATAATTTAAAGTCGTGACAGGTGAGATATATTAGTAAAATGCGGCTATAAATAAGTTTCTAAATTTATCTATCTGTTATTATTATTTTTATTATTTCCTTTGTTCAGTCCCTTACCGAGATTAAGATAAGGAAAACTGTAGTGACGAAATACTGTCTTCCGATGATCCTAATTTTATAGATCACGTTTACGATACTTTGCTATTTATTATGTGTCCATTTATAATTTAAAGTCGTGACAGGTGAGATATATTAGCAAAATGCGGCTATAAATAAGTTTCTAAATTTATCTATCTGTTATTATTTTTTCTTATTTCCTTTGTTCAGTCCCTTACCGAGGTTAAGATAAGGAAAACTATAGTGACGAAATACTGTCTTCCGAGGATCCTAATTTTATAGATCACGTTTACGATACTTTGCTATTTATTATGTGTCCATTTAGAATTTAAAGTGGTGACAAGATATTTTAGCAAAATGCGGATATAAATAAGTTTCTAAATTTATCTATCTGTTATTATTTTTATTATTTCCTTTGTTCAGTTCCTTACTGAGGTTAAGATAAGGTAAACTATAGTAATGAAGTACTGTCCCACGAGACTCATGTGTCTATAGATCACGTCTACGATTCTTTGCTATTAATTATGTGTCCATTTATAATTTAAGTCGTGACAAGTGAGATATATTAACAAAATGCGGCTATAAATAAGTTTCTAAATTTATCTATCTGTTATTATTTTTATTATTTCCTTTGTTCAGTTCCTTACTGAGGTTAAGATAAGGTAAACTATAGTAATGAAGTACTGTCCCACGAAACTCATGTGTCTATAGATCACGTCTACGATTCTTTGCTATTAATTATGTGTCCATTTATAATTTAAGTCGTGACAAGTGAGATATATTAGCAAAATGCGGCTATAAATAAGTTTCTAAATTTATCTATCTGTTATTATTTTTTCTTATTTCCTTTGTTCAGTCCCTTACCGAGGTTAAGATAAGGAAAACTATAGTGACGAAATACTGTCTTCCGATGATCCTAATTTTATAGATCACGTTTACGATACTTTGCTATTTATTATGTGTCCATTTATAATTTAAAGTCGTGACAGGTGAGATATATTAGCAAAATGCGGCTATAAATAAGTTTCTAAATTTATCTATCTGTTATTATTTTTTCTTATTTCCTTTGTTCAGTCCCTTACCGAGGTTAAGATAAGGAAAACTATAGTGACGAAATACTGTCTTCCGAGGATCCTAATTTTATAGATCACGTCTACGATTCTTTGCTATTAATTATGTGTCCATTTATAATTTAAGTCGTGACAAGTGAGATATATTAGCAAAATGCGGCTATAAATAAGTTTCTAAATTTATCTATCTGTTATTATTTTTTCTTATTTCCTTTGTTCAGTCCCTTACCGAGGTTAAGATAAGGAAAACTATAGTGACGAAATACTGTCTTCCGATGATCCTAATTTTATAGATCACGTTTACGATACTTTGCTATTTATTATGTGTCCATTTATAATTTAAAGTCGTGACAGGTGAGATATATTAGCAAAATGCGGCTATAAATAAGTTTCTAAATTTATCTATCTGTTATTATTTTTTCTTATTTCCTTTGTTCAGTCCCTTACCGAGGTTAAGATAAGGAAAACTATAGTGACGAAATACTGTCTTCCGAGGATCCTAATTTTATAGATCACGTTTACGATACTTTGCTATTTATTATGTGTCCATTTAGAATTTAAAGTGGTGACAAGATATTTTAGCAAAATGCGGATATAAATAAGTTTCTAAATTTATCTATCTGTTATTATTTTTATTATTTCCTTTGTTCAGTTCCTTACTGAGGTTAAGATAAGGTAAACTATAGTAATGAAGTACTGTCCCACGAGACTCATGTGTCTATAGATCACGTCTACGATTCTTTGCTATTAATTATGTGTCCATTTATAATTTAAGTCGTGACAAGTGAGATATATTAACAAAATGCGGCTATAAATAAGTTTCTAAATTTATCTATCTGTTATTATTTTTATTATTTCCTTTGTTCAGTTCCTTACTGAGGTTAAGATAAGGTAAACTATAGTAATGAAGTACTGTCCCACGAAACTCATGTGTCTATAGATCACGTCTACGATTCTTTGCTATTAATTATGTGTCCATTTATAATTTAAGTCGTGACAAGTGAGATATATTAGCAAAATGCGGCTATAAATAAGTTTCTAAATTTATCTATCTGTTATTATTTTTTCTTATTTCCTTTGTTCAGTCCCTTACCGAGGTTAAGATAAGGAAAACTATAGTGACGAAATACTGTCTTCCGAGGATCCTAATTTTATAGATCACGTCTACGATTCTTTGCTATTAATTATGTGTCCATTTATAATTTAAGTCGTGACAAGTGAGATATATTAACAAAATGCGGCTATAAATAAGTTTCTAAATTTATCTATCTGTTATTATTTTTATTATTTCCTTTGTTCAGTTCCTTACTGAGGTTAAGATAAGGTAAACTATAGTAATGAAGTACTGTCCCACGAAACTCATGTGTCTATAGATCACGTCTACGATTCTTTGCTATTAATTATGTGTCCATTTATAATTTAAGTCGTGACAAGTGAGATATATTAGCAAAATGCGGCTATAAATAAGTTTCTAAATTTATCTATCTGTTATTATTTTTTCTTATTTCCTTTGTTCAGTCCCTTACCGAGGTTAAGATAAGGAAAACTATAGTGACGAAATACTGTCTTCCGAGGATCCTAATTGTATAGATTACGTCTACGATTCTTTCCTATTTATTATGTGTTCATTTATAATTTAAAGTCATGACAAGTGAGATATATTAACAAAATGCTGCAATAAATAAGCTTATAAAGTTATATATCTGTTATAATTATTTTTATTATTTCCTTTGTTCAGTCCCTTACCGTGGTTAAGATAAGGAAAACTATAGTGACGAACTACTGTCTTCCGAGGATCCTAATTTTATAGATCACGTCTACGATTCTTTGCTATTAATTATGTGTCCATTTATAATTTAAAGTCGTGACATGTTAGATATATTAGCAAAATGCGGCTATAAATAAGTTTCTAAATTTATCTATCTGTTATTATTTTTTCTTATTTCCTTTGTTCAGTCCCTTACCGAGGTTAAGATAAGGAAAACTATAGTGACGAAATACTGTCTTCCGAGGATCCTAATTTTATAGATTACGTCAACGATTCTTTGCTATTTATTATGTGTCCATTTATAATTTAAAGTCGTGACAAGTGAGATATATTAACAAAATGCGGCTATAAATAAGCTTATAAAGTTATCTATCTGTTATAATTATTTTTATTATTTCCTTTGTTCAGTCCCTTACCGAGGTTAAGATAAGGAAAACTATAGTGACGAAATACTGTCTTCCGAGGATCCTAATTTTATAGATCACGTCTACGATTCTTTGCTATTTATTATGTGTCCATTTACAATTTAAAGTCGTGACAAGTGAGATATATTAACAAAATGCGGCTATAAATAAGCTTATAAAGTTGTCTATCTGTTATAATTATTTTTATTATTTCCTTTGTTCAGTCCCTTACCGAGGCTAAGATAAGGAAAACTATAGTGACGAAATACTGTCTTCCGAGGATCCTAATTTTATAGATCACGTCTACGATTCTTTGCTATTTATTATGTGTCCATTTACAATTTAAAGTCGTGACAAGTGAGATATATTAACAAAATGCGGCTATAAATAAGCTTATAAAGTTATCTATCTGTTATAATTATTTTTATTATTTCCTTTGTTCAGTCCCTTACCGAGGTTAAGATAAGGAAAACTATAGTGACGAAATACTGTCTTCCGAGGATCCTAATTTTATAGATCACGTCTACGATTCTTTGCTATTTATTATGTGTCCATTTATAATTTAAAGTGGTGACAAGTGAGATATATTAACAAAATGCGGCTATAAATAAGCTTATAAAGTTATCTATCTGTTATAATTATTTTTATTATTTCCTTTGTTCAGTCCCTTACCGAGGTTAAGATAAGGAAAACTATAGTGACGAAATACTGTCTTCCGAGGATCCTAATTTTATAGATCACGTCTACGATTCTTTGCTATTTATTATGTGTCCATTTACAATTTAAAGTCGTGACAAGTGAGATATATTAACAAAATGCGGCTATAAATAAGCTTATAAAGTTATCTATCTGTTATAATTATTTTTATTATTTCCTTTGTTCAGTCCCTTACCGAGGTTAAGATAAGGAAAACTATAGTGACGAAATACTGTCTTCCGAGGATCCTAATTTTATAGATCACGTCTACGATTCTTTGCTATTTATTATGTGTCCATTTATAATTTAAAGTGGTGACAAGTGAGATATATTAACAAAATGCGGCTATAAATAAGCTTATAAAGTTATCTATCTGTTATAATTATTTTTATTATTTCCTTTGTTCAGTCCCTTACCGAGGTTAAGATAAGGAAAACTATAGTGACGAAATACTGTCTTCCGAGGATCCTAATTTTATAGATCACGTCTACGATTCTTTGCTATTTATTATGTGTCCATTTACAATTTAAAGTCGTGACAAGTGAGATATATTAACAAAATGCGGCTATAAATAAGCTTATAAAGTTATCTATCTGTTATAATTATTTTTATTATTTCCTTTGTTCAGTCCCTTACCGAGGTTAAGATAAGGAAAACTATAGTGACGAAATACTGTCTTCCGAGGATCCTAATTTTATAGATCACGTCTACGATTCTTTGCTATTTATTATGTGTCCATTTACAATTTAAAGTCGTGACAAGTGAGATATATTAACAAAATGCGGCTATAAATAAGCTTATAAAGTTATCTATCTGTTATAATTATTTTTATTATTTCCTTTGTTCAGTCCCTTACCGAGGTTAAGATAAGGAAAACTATAGTGACGAAATACTGTCTTCCGAGGATCCTAATTTTATAGATCACGTCTACGATTCTTTGCTATTTATTATGTGTCCATTTATAATTTAAAGTCGTGACAAGTGAGATATATTAACAAAATGCGGCTATAAATAAGTTTCTAAATTTATCTATCTGTTATTATTATTTTTATTATTTCTTTTAATACCTTACTGATAAGGTTTACAATAGTGATGAAATACTGTCTCTCGAGGAGCCTAATTTTTTTTATAATGTGTTCCATTCATCATTGGAAGTCGTGACAAATGACCTCACTTATTAGCAAAATGCGGCTAAAAATATTGTTAATTTTTTTATTATTGTCTATGTTCAGTCAGTCGTTTCATGTTTCTTTACATTAGTAACGGTTCTATGGTAATAGTTAGTTTTAATTTCGATGCTACGCTTTTCTCTGTTTATGTGTCACCGGGTCTTAACTTTTGATCTGCTTTATGTAGAATTTTAAAATTGGATGTAAAAAACGCACCATCGTTAACTTCCAAAGAAGTCAAAACAAATTCGAAAAAACAATAAACAAAAGAAATTGCAAGTTTCAAAACGAAAGTCGATTTTTTTACGTTTGTAGAAAAATAATAACAAAGTTGTTAATGCTTCACTTTTTTTTGTTCTTAATTTTAAGAACCAAAGCAGAATTTTAATTCTATATTTTAAATTAAGAAGCAAATTGCAAATTATACAGTTACAGTTTGCAATTTTTTTTTCATTGACTAACCAACTGAAACTTTCCTTAATTATGGGGAACAAGTACGAAATTTTCGGCAAGCGAGTCTGACTCGCATTTGACCATTTTCTTTTTCTAGGTACACATAATTTAGCTAGGGCTTACGTATCAGACTATAGGACACTGAAAAGTATTTCTAATAATGAAGCCTCCATATAAGGAAAAGCAAGAAATTGTATTGTTGGAGCGACCTCGGTAAGCCATTTGTAACACATATTAATAATAAATTGTTGCTAAAACCAATTAAACTAATAATTACTGGCGGAGAGCCGAGGTCATCGCACCGGGCGGCGGGCCGGCTAACTGGAATCATTAAAATAATTTACACGCGCATTAACTGACTTAGGCAATATGTTAAAATGCAGTTATATTCAAGTATGAGTTACTGTAACTTTAACCGATTGGGTGCGGTCGTAAATTTGTTAAACGGTCACTTAGCTTGCTTAACGTGCGGCTATGGAAAGTCGGTTTTAAGATTTATCTGTGAGAACGAGGATCGTGTCGCAGAGCTGGATTAAATATTTCTTAATCTTGAACATTATTGAAATAAGTAAACATAAGGGTTTTACTCGGTAAAGAGATGTTCTTAAATTTTTACTAATGATGTCGATAATATTAACACTGACAAAAAATTTGTCGATATTATTGTGAATGTTTCCTTGTAGTAAAATGTATTCATTTATTTGTCGCTTCTATAATTTATAAATATATATATATATATATATATATATATATATATATATATATATATATATATATATATATATATATATATATATATATATATGTCGAACTAAAAAATTACTCACTTTCAGACAGCTATGAGTAAGAAATTCAAGAAATCAATTTCAAAGTGAACTGCCAGATTATAGTAACCATACAAAATAAAAAAAAACTTAAAAACAATAGGTATAACAAGCATTTAGAAAAAAATAACTTTATTATAAAGAAAAAATCACTAAATTTGTCATGACAAGTAGAAAAAGATTAAAAGAGGGATATGAAAGCAGGAATATGGAGCGAGGGAACTTGAACAATGGAACAATACAGGTGAATTTTTAGTTATAAAAAAGCAGTTAATAGCAAAATTTTCTATTTAAGGTTTTAGCGATTTTAATTCAATGCAAATAAATGCAAAATTACCTTATTATTTTTAGTAAAATTACAAAAAATAAATATCTGAGAAAATATTCATCTACAGAAACGATTTTTTTTCGCCACGAAACGAAATTTAATTACACATTATAATAAACATTCAAATTACTTAATAAATACATAATTCGTAGCATTTAGAATACACAGCATGACATTAAAAACACAAGAAAAACGAGACACAAATTAACACGATAAGATACCTCATTATACGTACGCGCCCATCGAGCCCTAGTAAGCCAGTCAGTAAGCAGCGATAAATTATATCGATAAAATCATTGCATCACTATTATTTGCATACATTAAATGCAAAGTTTCTATATTCCCATGATTTTGCCTACTACGTAACACAGACGAACTACTTTTATAAATAGTTAGGGGTGTGCCGACTGTTACCGGACAAAGTTAGTGATGTATTTTTCACCTAATTAATAAATTTAAAAATTATTTAAATGAAACTAAATGCGAGCACGGATGAAGTCGCAGTTAATCTACGACTATCAGTTTATAAAAGTAAATTCTATGATTGTTATTGCCAGAAGCAATATATCTCTTACACCATATACTTACTCTGAATATATCAAATTCCGATAAAGTAAAGAGAACAAACAATGTTCCCAGCAATATATTGATTTTTAAAAGGAATATACGAACTTCATAAGGAAAGAGAAAAAAAGTGATAAAATTTGAATGTAGAATTTAAACTCGTTGAAATTTACATTTGTCATTTAGGCGTTGGCAAGTTAACGCTAATGATAAATTCAATTCAATTCAATTCAATTAATTTTTTTTTTATTTTGTAAAGAGACAAAATTCATAAATTATATATATATATATATATATATATATATATATATATATATATATATAATTTCTGAATATATATATGAAATACCTTTTAATACTATTCAAAATATTCCTTCATCCTGGCAGTCATTTACCGGCTAAAATTTATACTAAACAAATTTCAAAAAGAGGCAACACTGCCACATGACATTTGAGTGTTCTAAATCTGAAATTCTAAAATAAATTTTAATAAAAACGATTTATTTGTCTCGACGTTAACGACATGAACATATAATAACCTTTATCTATTTATTAAGCACAATGACACATAGCCATAAAGTGATTCAAATGCTAAGCTTATTCAACTTGGCTATAATTTCGTAACTTGCTAGATAACGAAGAACAGATTAGGATGGTAATAAAATACTTACACGTACGGAATGTTTATTATCCTAAAATATATGCGTCCGACATCGCCATCATGTTTTTTTTCCGCATATTCTGCACGAATTTACTTTAGCAAAAAGTGATATTTTGACTGCTTTATTAAATGAAAAAATAGACGTTAAAAACGACGTATTTAGCAAAAATATTAACCGTTCACTGTTATTTTATATAAAAATATTATTTAATCTTTTCCATACAAACTGCGTTTTTGCAATGAACTATTTGTTATAATTTTCGATCTAATTGCTATTCTTTACGGCCCTAAATGCTGACTATGCAATGCAAACTTGAAACTGTATATAAAAAAATATAAATAAGCACAAAGGATTGCGTAAAGAGATAAATTTGATGCTTAATAGCGAATTGGCAGCAGTTTCCTGAAAGTAAGGGCATTTTTCAAGTCGTTCGTTTCTTTTGGTTTAGGTTTTTCCCAATCGAACTAAAAAATTGAGAAACTTTAATTTTTCTAAAGTAAATTGGTTACCTCGAAATTATTAGAATTGTCAAAAGGGTCAATACTTAGCTTATTTCTCCATATATTCGTAGTAATGATTAGAGCCCGCTAGCGAAGATGGGTGGGGCACGCCCACTAAAACCAACACAATTTTATTGAAACTCAAAAATAATACTTGCAGTCAGTGATTTGGAATTATGGAATAGGAATATAATATCTGTCAAATAAACAATACCGGGGCGCAAAGCTTCTTAAGAAAAAAAAATTACACGTGACAGAAGTGAAACTTCTTTGGCGATCTAAACCTTGATTTGTAAGTATATAGTAAGGGGTAAACCGGGAGAGAGAGAGAGAGAAAGGAATAATATACTAAGTGTAAATCCATAGATTGTACTATATTTGTATAAGATTTTAATATATACATTTAGGTACATTTAAATTAGTAATAAATAAAACGTAAATAGATAAATAAATCGACAAAATTTTGACAGTTCACTTTGGTACCATAACGTGACAGCTTTAGCCAGTAGTGAGCGCCATTTTTGTTTATTTTCGTGCATGCGTAACTCCTTGTCTTATTGTATCGCATTCTTCTATCTCTCTCGGTTATTAGCCAAGTACCTATTTTTCATCCTTCTTGCGTTAGATTCGTTACATTCTGACGTCACAAAAACATTGCATGAATATGTTACTCTCTTCGCGCCCACAGAAGTTTCACTTCAAAAATATTTAGCACTTTACAGCAAACCGTTTAAGAAAAAACTGAAGATTTATTTGATAAGATTGATTGAACTACTGATTTTATTAAATTTCGAAGAATGGTGTTGAAGTTTTAAATGATATAGAAAGAAATTTGTATTCTGTTAGTATTTTTTTAAGTTTACCTGCTTTTTGTAGTCTGCAGCTTTAATATACAACATTTTTCTTAATAAGAAATTCCTTTATGTCTAGCCTATAACTATAGAACTCCTCTGTTATAAGACTTTTTTTTCCAAAATAATGTTTTTTTAACGACGCTAACACAATTCTTAGGTAAACAACAGCGTTTTTTAATCAAATTTAAGTCAACCACTTCGTTCCAATTGTTTTTCATATATTTTTGTCCGACTAAATTCAGCTGTGCATTCTTAATAGCATATTTATTAATTCAGTTATCCTTTTTGATCTTTTATCTCAGAATTAGTTTGTCTCTTTTTGTTTGTATATCTCCCAATTCATTTATCCTTTTTGCTTGTTTATCTCCGAATTCAGTTGTCTCTTTATGTTCGTATGTTTCCCAATTTAGTTATCCTTATTGATCGTTTATCTTCGAATTTAATTATCTCTTGTTGTTCGTATATCTCACAATTCATTTATCTTTTTGTTCGTTTATCTCCTAATTCAATAGTCTCTTTTTGTTCGTCTATTTTCAATTAAGTTATACTTTTTATATCTATGAACTATTCAATTATCTATTTTTGTTCGCATATCTCCCAATTCAGTTGTCCTTTTTAACCGTGCTCCTTCAAATATATATATATGTCCTATTTGTGCTTGTATATTCTAATTCCGCTGTTCTTGTTTAACTTGTTCATCTGGAAATACAGATATCGCTTCATACCTAGCTTTGATTCAATGCTAAAGCAGGTGAATACAACTAACTACTCAGGATTCCGCCGAACGATTGGGCAACGCGGCTGATACTCGGAAGCCCCTTGTATCGATCCCAAGACATGGCCTCGTCGCGGACGGTGAGTTGAAGAGATAAGATTACAACACAATTATTGAGAACCAATCCGTTTTATTAATTCGTACGAGCGGTTGCGACGTTGGAAGTGTGCGCCCAGTGGGTTGGCGTATAAATGTCTTCTTGTCGTTCAGTTGTAAGCGCACACAAGGGGAGACATAACTGACTGTAAAACGTTCATAAAATGTAAATGCCTCTGCTGTTTGTTGAAATTGTATTATTCCAATAAAATTATTTCTTTTTGTTTGAAACTATAAAATGCGTCGGAATCTGTTATTCACAATTATTGCGCGCTTGCTTATTTATGTACTTCGTAATACCTAATTGGAAATCGCTATCAATCCTACACCTCAAGGCAATGAAGTAATTATTACAAAATTCAAAAGCAATATAGGCCCTCGCTTCCTCATAAGCAGTGTACGTTTAATTGTTACGAAGATAAGATCGCTGGATTAGCGAGAAACCAATGAATGAGTAACGTTAATTTTATGTTATTGTTTTTATAGCTAGATTTTTATTAATATACAAAAAATGATACAATTAACCCGCCATTCGGTTATCGCCTATCAATTGCTCAAGTTCGGAGAAGAGTTCGTTATTGTTTTTTTTGGCAGTGTCGCAACATGTTGTAATTGTTTTTATGTAAGGTATGAATGCCTTCAATCAAATGTGTTTCGTGTAAGACATACGTTGCGGATCGTGGGATTGTGATATGTGAAAGAAGTGGGGTTATCGTCACTGCTCTTGTTTGAAAATGGTGGTAAATGTTTTTAAGGTAGTTTCAAAGTGTTTGAACTAAAAACCATACTGTTGGGACAACGTCAATTGATCCTTTTTCTGCCATAAGCTCCTAATTTTTAAACAGAACAAGTAAACGCTTAAATTTTAAAGATGCTTTGCTATTTTTTTAATAAAAACCGAAAATCGTGTTTGAAATTACCAAACAATTTTATTTCAAGAGCAAAGGGCTAAAGGATACCGGCAAAAGTCCGTATAGTGTTATGCCCAAGTATCACTAGATTAAAAATGGCAATTTTACATGGGGGACGTTGTAAAAAAAGCATCTTTTAAATTTTTTGTAATTGTCAATCAGACTAATGAAAATCTTGTATTTTTTTATTTTGTCTATACATAGATGTAACATATTAATCCATGAAACTCGCGAGCCCATAGAATCGTCAAAAAAAATGAAAAAGACTGTCACTTTGACAACCCAAAACCATAGAGTAAAAACGAATATCAACCTTAAGAAAAGCGATCGACGTTGATTAATTTATGTAATCATTTCTAAAAAGTTATTATATACTTTTTTTTTTCTAATAGTTATTATATACTTTTTTTTTCTAAAAGTTATTATATACTTTTTTTATCGTTATTCTTATTTCTTATTAAGAATTTCAGCTATATTAAAAATGTTATATGTGCGTTTATAAAGATATAGCATTTTTGTCTTATTGTTACAAAATGTATTTAATTTTTTTCCGTTTTCTTGATTATCAGTCGCAGAATTGTTTGCTTTTCTTTATTCTAAAAAGTAGTAAAAAACATTTTTAAACATTATATTCTATTTCCAGACCAAGTCCGCTTGGATTGGGAAAAAGTTAAAAAGTAATAATAATTAATTATTTTTCCTTAATAAAGGCTCAAATAAAATGTTATAGATTTTTCGTCTTTTATTTTCGAGAAAAGCCTGAAAAAATACTTTCCATATCAATTAACCAACACCTATGTAACGAAACATATACTTACTGGTTTTAAGCATAGCATTTAAAGTCATTGCAACCTCCAAACGAAGTTAATGTAAAAAATTAGCGACTTTAAATAAATTATTCGCATTTAAAATGAACGTAATATTTAGCTTAGTCCTTTAAAATTGACAAAAGCAAAGAAAAAATAATTTGCTTTCTTGTTATTTATAGTTTCTTCGTTTCTCGCAACTGTGAAATAACAACTTTACTTAAGCGCATAGACAAAGGTTTATTTTTGCGGTAACCGTTGTTTGTCAGTGTTTCGTAGTATCGCGAACAATAAAACGAAGTCAAATACGCCATTAACTGTTTCAGGAGGTTACTCTGAACAATATGTTGTTTTGTGTGACAGCGTGCGAGTATCGCGGAAGTATCACGGTCAACGGCCTTCACACTTCCGCCGTACGGCGAGACAAAAAATACACACATGCAGAACCTACTCACATGTTTATAAAATCTGTCAAATATTTGAATCCTTATTAAGTTTTTTGGAATACAGTAATTGTAAGATCATTTGTCGGTCTGTCGACACATAATTTTCACCGTCCACCAAATTGTCACGTAAATACTACGTGAAAAATTCACGTAGCGATAAAAAAATTCCTCGTCTTCCGAAATTTTTTTAATATCGATCTACGTCATCGACAAATTCTAATGGAAAATACTTAATGGCCTCCGATCCTAACTTATCTTTTTGATGGCAGCTCAATACTTGTCAAACATTTAATCATTATCAGACTTTTGTCACACATTTATATGCTTACAACTCTGTATAGATGGATGATGTGTCAACAATAATGACTAATGTTAGCAAGTATGTCGATTTTCGTGGAAAATTTTTATGGGTTCCCTACTCTTAAATTCTTCTTTTTTTAATACGTAATCATTTGAAAATAAGCATATTTTTGACGTATATCAAACCCATTCATGGGACATCAGAACAAAATGAAAATGGGTGTGTTTTTCTTTGATTTTTTTTTGAAGTTCCAAAAGTATGTCACACTTTATTGTATCGCGATTCAGAAATTTGAATCCGAATATCGGACCTTATAACGATGAATATAATATAATAAATAAAATTATATTACTACTATTCATTTTTAATTTGAACTGAAAATATATGATATAAACATACAAAAAATGTAATAAAGTAAAAATCGATATGAATTTATAAACAATTCTTCATCGACAGTGTCAAGGTAAACATGCTATAATTTTTAATTCGAACTGAAAATATATGATTATTTGTAAACATACAAAAAATGTGAATAATAAAGTAAAAATTGATATGAATTTATAAACAATTCTACATCGACAGTGTCAAGGTAAACATGCTATAATTTTTAATTCGAACTGAAAATATATGATTATTTGTAAACATACAAAAAATGTGAATAATAAAGTAAAAATTGATATGAATTTATAAACAATTCTACATCGACAGTGTCAAGGTAAACATGCCATAATTTTTAATTCGAACTGAAAATATGTGATTATTTGTAAACACAAAAAATGTGAATAATAAAGTAAAAATTGATATGAATTTATGAACAATTCTCCATCGACAGTGTCAAGGTAAACATGCCATAATTTTTTATTCGAACTGAAAATATATGATATAAAAATACAAAGAATGTGAATAATAAAGGAAAAATCGATATGAATTTATAAACAATTCTACATCGACAGTGTCAAGGTAAACATGCTATAATTTTTTATTCGAACTGAAAATATATGATATAAACATGCAAAGAATGTGAATAATAAAGTAAAAATCGATATGAATTTATGAACAATTCTACATCAACGGTGTCAAGGTAAACCCTAAAAAATGCCATAGTTTTTAATTCGAATTGAAAATATATTATTATTTTTAAACATACAAAAAATATGAGCAATAAAGTAACAATCGATATCAATTTATAAATAATTCTACATCGACAGTGTCAAGGTAAACATGCTATAATTTTTTATTCGAACTGAAAATATATGATATAAAAATACAAAGAATGTGAATAATGAAGTAAAAATCGATATGAATTTATAAACAAATCTACATCGACAGTGTCAAGGTAAACATGCCATAATTTTTATTCGAACTGAAAATATATGATATAAAAATACAAAGAATGTGAATAATAAAGTAAAAATCGATATGAATTTATGAACAATTCTACATCAACGGTGTCAAGGTAAACCCTAAAAAATGCCATAGTTTTTAATTCGAATTGAAAATATATTATTATTTTTAAACATACAAAAAATATGAGCAATAAAGTAACAATCGATATGAATTTATAAATAATTCTCCATCGATAGTGCTAGGGTAAACATGCCAATGTAAACAATATCTAAAAAAAATTGAAAAAGCAACAAAGAAAGAGCCATAACGATCAATCACTGATGTGTACATTACTTGAATTTTTTTAAGCACCATTTAGCAGTTGCCAGACCTCTACAGAAAAATTTCAAGCAACCATCAAATAGTAACCAATATCTACGTGTCGATTTGACAGAAATATACCTTAACGTTTAAAGAAATGATTCTCCAAAGGAACCAGGTATTTGAACTACTGAAAATATTACGATTTTTTTTGGAATTCCATTAAATTAGACTATCGAAACATGTTGACACTGACTTAACCTCAATCGCAGCTGATAAGATAACCCCAGTTTGCCCCATTGGCTTCTGCCTTTATCAATACATGCCCGTGGCGGCAACCTTCCGTATTTTTTATCGTAACCATCTAATCATGGATGATCAATAATAGGCTATGCAGAACGATTTTAATTGTCAGCAAGTATTCAGCGCTTTCATCTCTTATTGAAAAGAATATGATTAATTATAATAAAAAAAAAACAAAACGCGTAAATCTTGCCATTTTCCTCGAAGAAGTTCGCGAAATTTTTACGAATAGCATCGGCACCAGTTCGTGGTTAAATAACGGAATAAGCAAGTGGTTTGAGATGTCAATATGTAATCAGATAATAAAACTTGGCAACTAATAATGATCTTATCAGGTCAAGGTCAAGCCTGTGACCTCGCAGACGTAAGCCGATGATCTGATCACTCGGCCGTTACGCCGTCTATTAACCTTGCTTTAGCATATTGGTGTTTGTTCATAACCAGCACCGTTCCTGCGTTATAGCAATCAATTTAGCAACATGACATATAGTTAATTATCATATATACATATATATCCTCGTAAACGCGAAATACTAACTGCTTAACAAATCAAGAAGGTACGTTTATACGTCTTTAATATCCCCCTTTTGTTTCATCTCCATTATTACACGCTTTTTTAATTAGGTTATTCTTTGTTTTTTGCATGTATTCATCCATTTGTTGTTTCTAAAAACGATTAACAAAAAATTATACAAAAACTAATGGAACGTAATTATCTAAACTGACTTAGCAATTTCCCGCTCAGAGTTTGTTTCGCGCAAAAAGTGCTGTACAAAACTGCGGAGTCTACGAGCAATGCCAATTAACATCTGAAAGTTGTTTAAACAAAGAAAAATACATACTTTGATGTATAAAGTTTTTGAGATTGTTTGTTATGAAAATGGAACCAATTTTGTACGACTGCATTTTCAAATGGGGTGGAAAACAATTATTATTTCGACTACTATGATAGAATACTTATTTAAAAGTCGCTTATGGACTCATTTGTTATGAAAATAGAACCAATTTTGTACGACTGCATTTTGAAATGGGGTGGAAAACAATTATTATTATTTCGACTACTATGATAGAATACTTATTAAGAGTCGCTTATGGACTCATTTGTTATGAAAATGGAACCAATTTTGTACGACTGCATTTTGAAATGGGGTGGAAAACAATTATTATTATTTCGACTACTATGATAGAATACTTATTAAGAGTCGCTTATGGATTCATTTGTTATGAAAATGGAACCAAGTTTGTACGACTGCATTTTGAAATGGGATGGAAAACAATTATTATTATTTCGACTACTATGATAGAATACTTATTAAAAGTCGCTTATGGACTCATTTGTTATGAAAATGGAACCAATTTTGTACGACTGCATTTTGAAGTGGGGTGGAAAACAATTATTATTATTTCGACTACTATGATAGAATACTTATTAAGAGTCGCTTATGGATTCATTTGTTATGAAAATGGAACCAAGTTTGTACGACTGCATTTTGAAATGGGGTGGAAAACAATTATTATTATTTCGACTACTATGATAGAATACTTATTAAAAGTCGCTTATGGACTCATTTGTTATGAAAATGGTACCAAGTTTGTACGACTGCATTTTGAAATGGGGTGGAAAACAATTATTATTATTTCGACTACTATGATAGAATACTTATTAAAAGTCGCTTATAGACACATTTGTTATGAAAATGGAACCAAGTTTGTACGACTGCATTTTGAAATGGGGTGCAAAAAAATTATTATTTCTACTACTATGATAGAATACTTACAAAAAGTCTTCTTATAGACTTATTTGATAACTAATAAAATATTTTTAGTCTAATTTTGTATTTAGAAACCTTCCTCGTTTGTTTTACTCTTATTTTCACTACTATTCACTATTATTGTAATTGCGAAAGTTTGAATGTTTGTTACCTAATAACTTTGCAAGCAAGCAACGAAACACTACCATATTTGGCGTGCATATATTTTGTGTAGTGGAGTAGAACATATGTTATATATTATCTGCGGCTTCACATACTTAAAATATTAATACTACTAAAAGTATTATATTTTTGGAAGTTTATTACTTAATAACTTTGCAAGCAAGCAACGAAACACTACCATATTTGGCGTGCATATATTTTGTGTAGCGGAGTAGAACATATGTTATATATTATCTGCGGCTTCACATACTTAAAATATTAATACTACTAAAAGTATTATATTTTTGGAAGTTTATTACTTAATAACTTTGCAAGCAAGCAACGAAACACTACCATATTTGGCGTGCATATATTTTGTGTAGCGGAGTAGAACATATGTTATATATTATCTGCGGCTTCACATACTTAAAATATTAATACTACTAAAAGTATTATATTTTTGGATGTTTATTACTTAATAACTTTGTAAGCCAGCAATTAAACACTACCATATTTGGCGTGCATATATTTTGGGTAGCGGAGTAGAACATATGTTAAATATTATCTGCGGCTTCACATACTTAAAATATTAATACTACTAAAAGTATTACATCTTTGGATATTTATTACTCCATCATGCCTAAATGGCATGACAGATTTTCAGAAAACTTGGCACGAACTTAGGTTATGTTATAAACTAACACATGCAAGTCTCGCTTTTAATCCTGAGTGTAACATTATTCCTAAAACTAGGTGTTTTTATTCAATAGTACAATTTTAGTACTGCAACGTGTCAGTAGATAGCGCAAAGCGTAAATATCAAGGATTTGACATTATTTATAGACGGATGGAGTTATTGTATTGGAAGCAAATTCCACAGGCTTAATCGGAAATCCACACCATTGATCACTGCTAATATATAGCTGGCAATACATATTATTAGGTTATTTCACATTAATGACAGTTCTAAATAGAAAGTTAGACCAAACATATTTTAATTTATGGTCTAACTTTAGATTAGAAGTGCCCTATTATAACTACATTAATATACATTAGCGATTTCATTTAGCTGCTTTAAACTTCTGGATGATTCAGACTTACAATCAATGTAGATTATAGATACCCAGATATTTAATTTTTTTTCCTTTAGAAACATAAATAGATTTTAAATTGACTATTTATAATTTATGTGAACCGACAAATTTAACGTTGCCTTGTTTATTTTGTGACAATCGGTAATGTTCTAAGAAGCTAAATTGCATTATTGTTTAAGTGTAAAAAAATAAACGAAAAAACTAAACTCGCGCTTCAAAAAGTTAATGGATCTCATTCACTGGAACGACCGTTGAACTCGAGACCTTCAACGGTTATCCTGGCACTTTAAAAAATACTAAACTCGGGATTTGAGGACCAAAGTAACATCATCGACTGTCGAGAATAAACAATGATAATGTTTTATCGATAATAATAAGTTAGTTAATTTCTCGCCAACACTACATCAACACGTCACGCAAAGTAGCAAGCTAATATCGGAATGCTTAAATTTAAATAAAATATGATGCATGTTAAGGATATAATTAAATAATGTAATTATATCGATATACAGAACGTAACAAAGAACGTGTCTGTTATCCATAAAAGAACTATAGGTAAATTCTAGATCATTACCAAAATTGCGCTTTCAACGAAAAAATTTAAAATTCTTTAAAGAAATACACTTCGAATATTATCACACAGTAGTTTGTCACACGCTGTATACACATATACAAGTGTAACTAAAACATGTATGGGGCGTTCTTTTTTAACGCCAATTGGAATTAGATATGAAAAATTATTTATTTTTTCATAATCATCTGTTATTTTATGATTCTTAAATTATGCTAGATTTCCGGCAATAAATTTGGCAATTTGTAGGAATGGTGATAAAAAATAAACACCTCGGTCACAAAAATATATTATTTTTTATATTACCATAAACACTGAAATATTAAATTTTAATTAATTGTACTAAAACTAGAAAGAGAAAAAAAAGATAAATAAATAAGATAATGAAAGATATTTAATACCAATTGGTTACGTTTCTTGCTCTAAAGAAAGCAAACTTTAGAATACTGTTGTATTCACAAACTAAATTATATAAAATTATAAATAAACAGTTTTATTACAAAATATTAATCAGTTTTAGAACGCAGTTTTACTTAAAACTTAAAAAAGTAAAGCACTAGACTACTTTGACTCTCATTGACACTTGTGGTAACAAGCTACTAAACAACTAAAATGTAAGTCAACAGGTAGTCTACTTAAACCCTAACTAAACATTTTAAATATTTTTTCAAAATTACAATAAGGATATGCATGAAACGTGTGATAGGAGACAGCAACAAAAATGTCTATTCTGAGAAACAGCAGCGAAATTAATTTTTATTTTTGAAGTGAAACTTCTTAAGCGGCGATTCGATAATCGATAAGTGGACGAGAATTAAGAGTAAAATTTTAAAGTCACGTCACGTTTAGGCACATTTTGTTACATAAGAGAGAAGAAAGATACGACATAGAGAGGAAGAGGGCGAGAGCTATATATTCCGATGCCATGGAAGTGGAGCAAAAGAGAGCGATTTATACAAAATTATATAAAGCGATTGAATATGATAATGTCGCGCACGCGCGCGTTGTAGATGTACGCCTCAGACGCTATTTATATATATATATATATATGAACAGTGTTATTAATATTTTAATATTTGACCTCTCACACGCAATCAATATTCCATAGTGGCTTCGAAGTTATTTTACTAGCGTGGTAAAACATGTTTCTAGTTCTTCGATAATATTTTTGTCGCGGATTTTAAAATTAAAAATTCTTGAAAATTGTATAATAATTTTAGATTTATATATTGAATTTTGAAAATATGGTTGCTGATGCAAAATTATAGCATAATTATTTCTTAGTTTTAAGTTTTTACTTCTGTTGACAGTCCCCATGACCTATGTTTTTAATATAATCATACATATATTTTAACATTTCCCAAAATCAACAACATGCTTAAATCCTCTCAAGTCGTACAAATATTTTTGATCTGTGAATTATTTTGAACATATCAAGTAGAGTGACCCTTCATTAGTATGCAGAACCTCTGTCACGATCTCTGTCTACTTCATCAGGAAAATTTCTAAAGATATATTTATAATTTTAATAGATAGCATTCATGATACCGTTATTGAGAACGCAAGAACCAAAAATTAAATAAAACCTAATTTTTATACAAAATATGTTCTTTTCTTGTTGAAAATTTTAAGGAACTATGGAAATTTTCAACCGTTTTTGAGAAAATAGCTGTAAACGTGACGATTCCCACCAAAAAAATCTTTTTTGAAGTGAAAATTCTTTATAATCGTCGTGATTTGAAACTTGATGAAACGAAAATGCGTCACGACAAAGAAACAAGTGAAGCTTTTTTAGAATCCTTGTGATTTGAATTTTAGGCCTTCTCTTTGTGCCATGCTTCGTAGTATTTCCCTCTCGTCTACTAAGCATTGTACATATGTCTGCGCCTGTATATTGTATCTATATTGCACGCTGTAATACTTGTTAAAACAGTAATTGACGCTATATTTCAAAGATATATGGATCAAATTGAAACTAAAACATTTGTTTCCCATTTTAGTTACCATAAACCTCTCGTGTCTTTTGTTCAAAGTGAAAAAATGGAGACTGACTAATATGTAATGTAATAAACTGTAAAATAACTTTTAAACGTGGTAAAAATATTACAAAAAAATAAACCTTACAATTACACTACTCCTGATACTCTATACTTATCTCATTATCTCGTTACTTTTCTGAAGTTTCACTTCTACCGTGTGTAAATTGCACACATACGCAATATTTTTTTTACAAAAACCCACTAATAGATACATTCTTTATTACACAGTGTAAATTATAAAATTGTTTTATGGGAGGAAAACTATTCAGCTTTCGATCGCGTCACGGCCGTGAGATAATTATTTTCGTGGAGCGCAACCACAGTTTCCTTTTTATATTTAGATTGCGACTGTTATTTAACTTTCGAGATAACACTATTGGCTAACTACAGTGGTATTAATGAAATCTATCGATAATTATTTTACTTGTTTTCTTATTTGCTTTTGTTCGACGCCGCCGGAGCACTTATCGTTTTCTGCACCGCGATGACATATTATATCGATATTAATTTCGAAATATCAATTGCATATCGATATGGCGATTGCCCTCTGGGGTTGCGACACAAGTGAGGCAATGACAGTATAAAAATAAATGTTACGACATTGCGACATTGCTTCAAAGTGTATATATGGCAAGTGTTTTGCACTCGATGTTTTTTTATTCAGACGAGTAATTTGAAGAAGTCGCACTTTTATGTTTATTTTGCTTTGTTATTAATACTATTTTATTATAGTAGGTATGGCAACATTGGCCATTTTTAGAGTTTCGTAACCAAAGATACGTAAGGAACTCCATTGTTGTGGCATTGCTGCCTGTTCTGTCAGATGCTTCTAGTTTCTAGAAGAAATAAGATTTGAAATTCATACGTAATATGCAATAGTTCTTTGGCCCGGAACTGGAAACAGTATTTCAGGAGACTCCCGAAAATTCAAAAATATTTTTCTGCATGATCAAGTGGAGTACGGGTGGAACGAGAGAACCAACCATTTGATGTACCATCAAATTTATAATTTTTACACCCATTTGTTGCTAAATCTATCTCAAAAACGACACTACGTAGGAATCTATAATTCCGATTCTAATATTCCCCACATTCGAGTTAATCTGTCCGCTTGTCACAGCCGTTTTTCTCAGAAACCGGTTTATGGAGAAACACAGTTTTGAAGAGCCTACGCAAATGTTGTAGGAAAGCCATAACGATGATTCTAGATGTCATAGGTTTTAAAATATTCGCAATAAAATGTATAAACTCCCCCCCCCCTCCTCCAACTTAATTGGATTAAATATTATTAAATATTTATTGCGCTAAAAAATCTAAATTAGAGATGACTTATGATAAACGAACTACGATAAATGAGATACGGAACCCGCGATACGCGAGCTAGGCTCGCACTTGACCAGTTTTGTTTTATATACTTAAGCGTGTATAGAACCATTCTAGTAGAAAATATATTCATAAAGTACCAAACTTATTATCTATTGTCTATGATTTTTTTTTATATTCTGTTTCTGTATTTGTTTAACTGCCAGTGCAAAAAACTTGGTGATTCTTAATTTTTATAGGTAACTAAATGAATCTGTGTGATGTAGTTCTACTTTATTTAAATTATTTACCACGACCTAAGTTTCGTTGTTTGACAACATCTTCAAGTGGGCAATTTGTAAAGATCTTTACAAATTGCCCACCTGAAGATGTTGTCATAATTAAGATTTAAATAAAGTAGAAATAATACTACATTACGTAGTTTCATTTAGTTCTGAATACCAATTAAGTGATAATGAATTTCTACAAAATTAACTCCAAATATAATAAATATTTGGTAACTTTTATTTATTTTCTTACTTATTCCACTTCAAAATGTATTCCCATTAACAATAAGCTTATTGGGAACAAGACATTTATCTAGCTGCAGTAAATCTTATGATCGCCAATCTTTGAGATGGCTTTTCAAACTCTTGGTGTAACATCATTCTAATTGTTTTCACTTCCCACACAATTCCATGTGCATAGTTGGCATAATTCAAGTTTCCAAATGTGGTATAGTACCTACAAAGATATACTAACTAAACTAAGTCTCTTTAATGCTATTTAAATTTGCGTACTGAATAAATTAATATTAATATTTGCTACTGAACAAACCCACAATGGAGTCGAGATGTTAGTGGGCAGATTTTTTCTTATTCAACTTGGCCGCAATGACGCTGTGCCGATAGATTGGCAATACGGATAATATGAGTCACTAGAATTTGGCAGAAATTCATATGACTCCGTAATGTTTATCAAAGCTCCTCAGACGTTTACTGCATTCCGCAAAGTTCACGCGGTAAGAGGTTAATGAACGGTATCCAATTTCAACTATAGAATTAACAAGATTGTCTCTACTTTTGTACGAGTATGTTGCCAAGTACCTTGCTGTTCTTTTAATAAACACCATTACGTCACTGCTATATTTTATAAACAAGCACGTATTAAGGTTTATAAATAATTCAACATTTATTCGGAATCACATAAACATTTAGTATTTCTATAGTGTTATAATAAATAAAACGTAAAAAGGAAATTATAAGTGTCTGTTTGTAAAACTTTAAAGAAGTTAGTAATAATTTTGAAAATACCGTGAATATCCGATATTTATAATAGTTGGTGTTTCTATAATGAAGCAGATTCAAAAGTTGCCAATTTGAATTTTCAGAAGTCGCATTCGTCGTCAAGTGAAAAAGTGTTTATTGATTTGATCAGCTAAAATTTGGAATATGTTGATGTAAAATTTTCTAGTAATTCCGGCAATATATAGAAATCTGTAATAATCATTTTGCGCGATTTTGTTGAAAAGGGTTTATCACCAACAAATAGTTATTTTAATATTATACACGAAGCTCAAATCACGCATGGGTTAAAATAGAACAAAACGTGTATTTGTTCTTGAAAAATTTATTTATCCGTGAAAATTGGTGAAAATTGCACAAAAATTTTAATAACACACTTGTAATAGTGAAATTAATTGCTTAAAACGCTGTTCAGTGCAAGTCGAACTCGCGCGATAAATTTTTTGTCCCATAATAAAAATTATTTGAAAATGTGATAACTGTTACTGATCATTTTCATTAAATTTAGACACCATAGATACATTCCAGATTCTTTCAATATGTTTTTGCTAATCAATTAGCAATATCGTGTAATAATATTTTACTATAAATATAAGAATATTGAAATGCATTGTAGGAAAAAAAACGAAACGCTATAAAATAATTCTATTCCTTACGTGATACCGTTATCTTTAAATGCGATATACCTGTAAACAGAACATCAAGTAGAGTAAGGAAAAGAAAGAGAGAGAGAGGAGAACGCCTTTGCGTGGCATAGTTCTGTGGGTAAGGCTCATAACTCAGTAAAACTTGCTTCAGGTATAATAAAAGCTCTCAGCATTCTGAACAAGTTTTTTTCGAACCATTATAAGCTTCTATTCATTAATACTTCCTTTCCTATCCTTTGTCTCTTCCTTGATTTAAGAATATACTATATTTATAATTATCACTCATTTTTGCAGGGACTAATGGTACTAGGTTCCATTTAGAGTAATTAATAAAATAAATAATTAAGGTTCCAATCTCGACAAGATTTGCAGATTTGTATACTGTCTCACTTATCCAAGACTATAAACCCATGAAGAGTCATGACCTTGCCTACCCTTTTCATCTTCAGTTGTCTTTTGATGTTGCAATCTTCTCTAATTTTGGGTACCCAACTTTCATAAGTCGGTCTTTACGTCGTTTAGCCACCGTATTATTATCGGTTCCACTTGGTGGTTGCCTGCCAAATTGTGATAGTAAGCATCGTTTTAGTTACCCATTGATCTCCCATTCGTTGTTCATAGCATAGCCATCTCAGGATCTTGATGTCCACCATTTATTCTTCTTCGTATCTTTATTGTTGAAGACCGTGTTCGTCTTGAAGTGCTAGAGGAGATTATCAGCTACTTTCATGCTATCCTGTCATCATCTTCTTTTAGGGTGGCAGTGATAAAAAGACCTGTACTGATCTTAACTTGATTAGACTAGCGGCAAGGATGTCGATCGCGTGGTATTTTGCCTTCTGCTTTTTCTACAATGGCCAGTTTATTTAGGTTACCTGGCTGTTTATGAGCTATACGACCAAAGAAGATGAGAAGAACTCTTTGGTAGCAGATTATTGATAATTTGATCTTAATTTGGAGTTTACTGAGTATGGATCTTTAGGTTCTTTAGACTGTCCGCTGTATACGCAGCATTCTATTCAACCTTTCTATTGAAGAGTTACCATAAAAATGGTAAAGTTCCACGTTAGTTCTTATCGCACATGACCCATTTTCGCAAGTAATAAATAAAATCAATAACATTGATATCTCAACAACAACATTCGCCATATTTGTGTCTCTATTTATATATATACCTCGTCGTTAATGTTTGTTAACAAATTAAAACGCTATAAAGGTAACCGTGTTGTTCTCGACGCGGTATTCGACCTCGACCGTAATATGACAGATCCTTTAGAAATAATAAAAACCGTATGTCGCAACACACTCGCAGACGCGACATTAGCGTTGACAATTATACGTACTGGAGGAATGCAACACCGATAATGTCTTCATGCGATCACTCCAAGGTGATTTGTCCTCGGCTGGTCGATCGAAGATGAGCTTCAATGTATACCTACGGAGAACTGTACGCCGTACGTGATCGGTATTTGATCAATCATAATGGCCGTGCGTTGAGCAAACGGACGCCGTACGTGATGAGACGCGCCCGATTGCGTCGTCGCGAGGCAATGGATCGATATGTTGACAAACAGTTTAACCGAGGAGTAACCTTCGCAGAGACGTTAAAGATGCACGATGTTTTCCTTTGTATCGATATCTTGGATCGATCCGGGTCGCGATTATGTGATACCATAGTGAGATCGTATCGATCGATCATGGAATAGACTTTTTGAATATGTGCAACAGTTCATTTATTATTAAGTTAAAATTGAATAACGTACATGAAAATACGCACGTGAAAGTATGATAATGTGAATGTAGTAGCTAAGTAATGAAAAAAAGAATAATATTTGAACCGATAATTAAACTGATTTTTATCTTGTTGGTTGACTACTTATAATTCTGGAAACGAGGCAATGGATCGATATGTTGACAAACAGTTTAATGGGGAGTAACCTTCGCAGAGATGTTAAAGATGCACGATGTTTTCCTTTGTATCGATATCTTGGATCGATCCGGGTCGCGATTATGTGATACCATAGTGAGATCGTATCGATCGATCATGGAATAGACTTTTTGAATATGTGCAACAGTCCATTTATTATTAAGTTAAAATTGAATAACGTACATAAAAATATTCACATGAAAGTATGATAATATGAATGTAGTAGCTAATTAACGACAAAAATTATAATATTTCAACCGATAATTTAACTGATTTTTATCTTGTCGGTAGGCTATTTATAAGTCTGGAAAAAGTTTTTGGCAATTGCTTTTTACAATTAATGAAAAATGACTACAAATTCCAGTCTTTGAATTTTAGGCTTAGTCTTGGAAACTATATACACGGTGTCAGGGAATAAGTGTCGGACAAAGAAAGATGTTATCCGTTAAATGAAAAATAATTGATTGTTTTCAAAATAAAATTTAAAAGATTACTTTTTTTCAGATAATTCAAAATAATATTCATAATTATTTGTCATTTTTTTCATACACACTATACTTTTGCATGTAAATAAGCAAGCATTCGGATTAGTGTAGTGGTTGCGCACAGTTAGCGTGAGCTTGTGTGCGTGCGTTAGCGGTATTAGGTGTGTTAAAAAGAATTGTGTATATTTTTTTTGCATTCAATTAGAAAAAGGACGTGTTTTACGCTTTATTTCAACGGCAATTTATTCCTTTATAGCCAATGAATAAGGTGTTTCTCGGTCCGACATTTATTCCCGGACACCGTGTATATATGTATATCTATAGTCTTGGAAAACGATCCAGATAAAGTGAGAATAAATATGTATATTATAGTCTTGGAAAGTGATCCGGATCGAATCTATTTTGAGTCTCAATCAAGGTATGAAAAGACCATACTTTTGATTATTTTAGTGGAGCTATAGTTTTCAATATATTTATTACAGATAATTAATACAAAAATATCCCCAATATATTATACCACCGTTAGAGTCAATATCGAAAAAAATAATGAGCGAATTAATAATATTAAGTTATATTATATAGTATTAATTTGAAGAATATTGGCTACCAAAACACATTTAAATTTATTCTCCTTTAAATTTAAAAACCTAATCTTCACTGCAGCTTGAAGTTCCCGCGTGGATGTATATAAACAAAACAAAGGCAGAGGCGCTCGCTGCCTGTCGTCAATTAAACATATCAACAAGTACTGTACTATAAACAACTTTGATCATTTAATATTTGATTGGCCTTATTATTAACGCGATTCAATCGAATCGAATGATTCGATCAAACTTTAGCGTTTTCACCACTATTTTTATTACTTCAAGTACGTTTGTATCGATACAAGCCTGTCAATCTTATCGATATCGAAGTGTCGTATGATTGTACCGATATCGGATCGGATATATAGACATTTCTCCTTAATTAGAGCCTTCGATGTGCGGATTATTCGTTAATGAATGTATTATGAGTCAGTGCGCGTATTGCGACAAGTGTTCGATGAAATATAGCTTTATAAGCAATCGAACCTTGAAAGCAAAAGTAGGCGGATTCGTATAGCTTATATGGTTATAAACGAGTATACGGATCGAAATTCGATCGAAATAAAAAAAATCTATTCTACTTTATTTTGAAATCGATACTTGACATTTATATCTAAACACATATTTACGCCCACGACTGCATGCATTACACTTTTTTACATATATATACATTACATTTTTTAAGTGAAAACTTCTTTAGACGCGCCTGCGCACTTTTTCTGAGCAGTGAACGAAACTGAGCCGTCAGGTTTGGGTCAGTGACGCTGAATCGGATAAACTCGGCTCCCTTCGGCATTGACCAAGCGAGTTCCAAATTCAAAAATAATGAAATGTGATCAATTGAATGTGCGCATTGTATTGTTTGGGTAAACTCGGCTCCCTTATAGGCTGAGCGAGTTCACTGTCTAACACGGAGTGCATCTTTTCTAGAATTACGTTTTATTTTTTAATAATATTTTATTTGAGTATAATTTAATATAATATGCGTATGGTATTTTTTTTTTTAATTTTCGTGTTGAAAATTTCAAACATACAGAGCACGACTATATTGGTTGCCAAAGTTTTCACTTCTACATTGTGGTCTTAGCACTTCAATTTTTTTTTATTATAGTTGTCACAATTTAGGTCAATATTTTGTAAATATTCGGCCAAAAAATCACAGCACGCGGCTATGCCATGCATCGTCTGTGTAACAACTCGCCAGAAAACCACGTCGTAATGAAAAATACTTAGAAGTAATAAAATAAGGGTAAAAACGCTATTCATTAAGCTTTCACTTAAAATATTAAATTATAATGAATTGTAGGCTATTTTTGTTAGAGATCAACACAAACTGATGCGCGATTTATATTATTTCTGCGTTATTTATTTACTTTTTTATATCAATTGTGCATCATTTAGTCACTTGTATTCAAATCTTGACTAGCTTTGATCCGCGAAGGATAAAAATGATGATGTAATCAAGACAATGAACATGAAGAACAACCCTTTCCTTACAAAGAATTATAACAATGGCTTTAATAACCTCTTAGGTCCAGTATTGTAACCAATTATGTCTAAGAGAAAATAAAGGAAAATTCTATATACTATCTACAACAAATATTGATATGTATACATTGACTACTTGCGCCTTCAATAGATTACATTTTAAGGTTGTAACTATCGGCAATTATGTATCATCGATAAATATATTCAAAATTTTACCACAAAACCTGATAAATATATATGCGAAGCGGGACTCTGATTAGTAATTTATATACATTGGCCACCATCCGCTAGGCATTCTTTTATTCGCACGTTTTTGCGGTATTCAAAAACCTACACACTTGCCGCTTAATAAGAATAATAAATATTCCATCGGTCACGTGTGCAAACAGCTTATTGATGACAATGACATCATAATCGTATTTTAATGAGTCACATTTACATGGCCGCTCTATAAAGATTGCGCTACCACCGCGCTCAAACTCGGCCCGAGTAACGAATCCATTAAGCTGAGACGATATCCGGATTCGATTAGGGATGGTGAACGACCTAAATTGCATCTGGCCTTTGTGGAAGCCAGATGCGCCCATTTCGCGGACAAAATTTATAAATTTCAGAACAGTTTGTGATAAAAACGCGACGCAAAACATTGTTTGTCGCGCAAAATATTCTATTTACTTATTTTAAACCGCTTTTTAATGAATATGTAACATTTTCTAATATATAATCATAATTTAATACTAGTGTCACAAAGTAAAATAATAAGCTAAAAATTGAAATAATATGTACTTATATGGACAAAGATTTTGATGGTAGAGGTCAGAGAATATACGTAGTTTTAGATAAATTAGGGAAGCTAATCATTAATATATTCTGCATTTTAATATAGTAAGTATAATTGCTTTTATATACAACTATACCTACTATACTTTAATACAAAATAAAGTTCTTAATCTATCATAAAGCTCGTTACACACTATCCACTTCACAAGACCAATGGCCAGCGTCTCTATCTGCTGATCTTGCGTGACGAATGGTTTGTAAACCCTGTAACGTATTTTACTCCTATCGTAACATAAATAAAAAAAAACAATTTAATTATATTATCATAAAGCTCGTTACACGCCATCCATTTTACAAGACCAATGGTGAGCGTCTATCTGCTGGTCGTGCGTGATGAATGTTTGTGAACCCTGTAAAGTGATTTACTCCTATCGTAAAATAAATAAAAAAAATAAATTATATTATCATAAAACTCGTTACACACCATCCATTTTACAAGACCAATGGTGAGCGTCTCTATCTGCTGGTCGTGCGTGATGAATGTTTGTGAACCCTGTAAAGTAATTTACTCCTATCGTAACATAAATAAAAAAAAGAATTTAATTATATTGTACTGACAGTATGTGACCATACTCTTTTTCTATAAAAAGAACCATTTGACATTTCTAATATAAATTGACTAGCGTGACCCGTGCGAAGACTTCGCATTATTTATTCCATTATGAAGCTCAGATGACAGATCAAACAAATATTTTACTAAAATTGACATATAGAGGCGCATGTATCAACAGCATTGAGCTAAAGCGCCACTTTATTTATACGTGAGTGGATTTGAAATTAAACAAAAATTTTACCGACCGTCAATCATATTGACGTTGAGCCGTTAGATGGCAGGCAGCATTGCTGTTTTGTGTATATAATTTTAATAATTAATTAATTTGCAAAAACAATAGCAATAATAATTTTTTTAGTTGTGGATGCCGGTAGAGCAAGCAATTATCTATAAAATGATATATAATTTATGTGGATTAGTTGTGAGGTTTTTTCTAAAAAGGGGGTGTAACATCTTAACCTTAGCGTATTAATATATATGATGATGATGATGATGATGATGATGATGTTGATGATGATGATCGTCGTGTCGTGCATATAACAATCATTTTTCAAATTCGCAAGAGCATTAAGTCTTTTTCAACTTAAAACATGATCTGATTACTTAGTAATATAGTTTATTATATTCTTTTAATAAGCAATACTTTTCTAACACTGTGTCCGTCATCAAATAAAACTTTTTTTGCGTTGCTTGTTATTTAATTTTAGATTTTAAATCTAAGATGATAGATTATTCAATTTTAGTTAATAAATCTAAGGGGCGGATTATTATAGATAGTTTATATTGATTTTATTTGGATGGTTCTTATACCATAATTGAGAGCATGTAATAGCTATATAATTTTTTTTCACATTATCTCATATGTTAAATCCTCAAAAATAAACTATGTAGTAAACACAAAGTAACTTCGTCACCATGACGTAATACTAAAGAATAATTATATTTCAATGGTCTTTTTGTTTGTATCTTGTCGAGGAGTTTAAACTGCACAATTTGTATCGCAGCTTTGTTATATGGAACATATACCTAGCAAATACTTGACAACTTGTAAACACATTTAGCAAATTTACATTGTAAAGATGCCTTAATCAAATAACAACATTACGAATATCAGGACATACTGGAAAGAGATGAAAGGTTTTTTTGATTATTTAATATGATCTATACATATATTCTGTGTCTATTCTAAGTTTAAAAACTATATAAAGAATATAAGAACTTAGTAAAAACGTATCAATCGTTTGTTTAATTGCGCCCTAAAACGATAATATAAAATGATAAACAAATTTTTATTTATTATTTTTTATATATTGTTATAACCATAAATACGCCCTTCTTTTGATTATCATTTTTAACGCGAGAGAGAAAATGGTGGATTCGAAAATATTTTATATATTTTTGCTTAGATATTTCAATTATAACATCTTTGAAACCAATACGCCACTCAGTTAGTCTTCTCCTTTTTAAATGAAATAAATTTAAACGACGTAGTAACCTCTCTTCATATATTTCAAATAATAGAAATACATATATTCTCTTGTATATAGTGTAATAACGCAAAATTACTTCTATTATACGATAAATATGACCAAATCTTTTGTCAAGCGTATTTGACGTATTGACGGTGTAATGGCGGCCTAACACATAATACGGAACAATAAACGAACCTGCTGAAAAATACAGGCTGCTAATATACATATTATACTAATTAGTATCGATGAATAATAACCTCTAAGCAAATATAATTACTTCATTTGACAGTTAATGTACTTATTAATAGACGGTGACGTTAGTTTTGTTTCTGTCACCTTTATGCCAGTCGGTAAAAGAGCAAACTGCTTTAGACGCCGCATATATATATATATATATATATATATATATATATATATATATATATACCTATATCATATTTGCATGTTTATAAGTACATATACGTATGTATCGAGTATACATATATTTTACGCCATTAAAGTAATCATAGTAAATACCTTTCGCGTCACGTTTTTAAGTAATTTACTGCAGGTACGTATATATATTGCATCATATGTAAAATCTGCCAGTACGGCAATAAGAATGCATCACGTATTATCACGAATTTGCTGCTTTGTTTCTTGATTCTTGCGCACGATATGTAACGCCTTAATGCTCAACGAGAAATATATTACATTTACGTTATCCGCGAGATTCAAGTGCACTTTTGGAAAAGTGAATTTTTTGCGGTTTTTTTTATATTAAAGATTTTTTAAAATTTTTTTGGAACAGTTATAAAAATATTTAGCAAATAAAATAAAGTCGTTTTACTTGTTAATCATTAATTATTATTTATGTTATCCGATTATTGTTGTGATTCTTTTTAATTTTTTTTATTTTAATTTTAAATTATCACTATTATTTCGTGTATCATTATTGGTTTACCTAATTTGAATTTATACTCATGTAATTTACAAATTAAGGTTCCTTCTCATCCATTTTTATATATAGTAATAAATACTTAACGTAGAGTAGCACCTTAATGTGAGAATGTTAGGAAACGTGTCTGCCTAGCATGAAACTTAAAGCTGTTAATTCGTCCTGGCTTGCAAGTGTTGTTTGCCCTGTGAAAAAAAATTAAATTAAAAAGAACGGCTGTCAAATTTCAAACTTCTTTCCCCGCAATTTTTTCACGTATTCTTTTCAATGTTATATTTTTTACGTTTTCTTATTTTTTCATATTTAATGTATGACGACCTGTGTTTTTATTTAGCGATAAAAAAATGAAGGAATTAACTTGGAAAAACTATTATAACAAATTAATAATGGCAAAAGTATAATTTATATAGAGCAAAATATTTTTAAGTTTTTTTTTATACAATAAATTGAAACGGCTTTTTTAACTATTCAAAGCGAGGTTTAGTATTTGTTTTCTTTTAATTAAATAATGAAAAACTGTGAAAAATTGACTTGTGCTAAAGTGCACTCGTTCCCATCATGATTTTGGTCTTACCTGGAGAATGTCGGAACATCCATATTAAAATTAAAACTTAAGATAACAAAACAATATTAAAACTAGAGATTTCAGATATCAGTATCATTCGCATATAAAGCCTTATTTTTCCAAATACCATTCATGCACATGAATTAAAATCTGCTTGAGTTTGAATATTGTTGAGGTAAAATATCTCACCATAACTTACCCCATTTTTAAAAAGGACGCAAGAGGTACGTTAAATACGGAGAAGACATAATTTAGAAAACAATTGAATCAAACACTCTTAATCTATCAAATAGGCTATCTTAGAGTTTCTCTTCTTATTAACTTTGAAACTTTTCAACACCAAAGAAGAAAAAGAGAGCTCTTTTCATAAAGCCGAGGACCAAAATTTAGTACTTGATTATTTTGTCACATTTATAAATTAGATAAGACCTTGAATCAAACACTTTTAGTCTATCAGAGGTAGAGTCTCTATTCATGTTAACCTTGAAACTTTTTAACACCAAAATAGATAAAGAGAGCTCTTTTCATATAACCGAGGGCGAAACTTGAGTACTTGATCGCTTTGTCTCATTTCCGTGTTCGCATATCTATGTGTCTTTATGAGGACGCCTGTGTCGTCTGTCATACTAATGAATCAAATTGAAATACGTACTCGGAACGATTCAAATGTTAATAAGAAAACGCAAAGGGTGTTGTCGTAATGTACACGCACGTTACTTAACATATGTTTTTAAGATTTATAGGAGTTGCACTTTATTGTTTTTATGGAATATTAAGATTTTTGAGATATAATTTGAAAATTATTACCCCGATCTGTTGTTAAAATTTTTGTATAGGCGGAGGAGCTAAGCTAATGACAGAAATAAAGGAATAAAGTGTATTATATGAAATTTGCTTCATAACATTTAATTTATTTAAATTAGGATTTACAAATTTAAATTACGCTTATATTTGAGCTTGTCAAGCTTTTTTCCTGCAATTTTACTTCAATTTATAATATATTATTTTTGAACCCGTCAATTCAAAAATAAAAATTATGTTGAATACTTAACAATGTTTATATGTATCTTTTAAATTTAAATTTTATTCTAATTTTATATAAAGAAACTATATCGAACTTGGTTATTTTGATTTCAACTCGTTTTTCAGCTTATATGACGATCTAAAGACGACTTACTCTTTTTCACATTTATGTTTTGATACGTTTAAATTTATCAAATATTTGACATTGGAATTTCAATTTATTCTAATTTCATATAAAGAAACTATATCGAACTTGGTTACTTTGATTTTAACTCATTTTTCAACTTATATGACGATCTAAAGAGAACTTGCTCTTTTTCACATTTATATTTTGATAAGTTTAAATTTATCAAATATTAACGTTTGAATTTGAATTTATTCTAATTTTACATAAAGAAACTATATCGAACTTGGTTATTTTGATTTCAACTCGTCTTTCAGCTTACGTGACGATCTAAAGAGAACTTGCTCTTTTTCACATTTATATTTTGATAAGTTTAAATTTATCAAATATTAACGTTTGAATTTGAATTTATTCTAATTTTACATAAAGAAACTATATCGAACTTGGTTATTTTGATTTCAACTCGTTTTTCAGCTTATATGACGATCTAAAGAGGACTTGCTCTTTTTCACATTTATGTTTTGATAAGTTTAAATTTATCAAGTATATAACGTTGGAATTTATTTTAATTCGATACGATGGTGTAATTTTCCGGAAACTTTTATTACACAATTAATTTAAGGAAGTGGAAAAGGTAGATTATGTTTTATTTTCGTGATAAAATTTATCAAATCATTTATTCTAAAAAGGGCGACTAATGGTTGTGTTCTACTCTCTAAAAGTACGTATAATTGAAAACTGAACGCTGAAAATTTTTTTTCTCAAACAGAAAATATTTCATTCACTTGAATATTGAAAATATTTCATACTTTGGTCATTTCCAAACTTGACGTTTATATTAGTGGTTGACCAAATTTTCTTTGTTACATAACTTGTTTATAAACCCACTACTTATTTTTATCGGCATAAGAATATCAATTTCTAATTGTAAAATCAATATTATTATTGATCCATTTTTGATACAGAACAATTATCATACGAGTTGGACTTGCTTTTGGGCAATTTTTGACAGGAACTAGAAGTAAAAG
Organism: Druceiella hillmani; assembly: GCA_039881145.1. Classification (NCBI taxonomy): domain Eukaryota; kingdom Metazoa; phylum Arthropoda; class Insecta; order Lepidoptera; family Hepialidae; genus Druceiella; species Druceiella hillmani. Next base: position 14,366,749 of record JAYKKI010000001.1, read on the forward strand.
GTGCCGATCCTTGTAAGGCCCTCGTGCAACGTTACTTCGCCTACATTCCGCCGCCAGTTCACGTCAACGGCTCACGCATACAACGTGCATTGACTGCATTTAGATACTATAATTAGAGCGATTCGTAATAATTCAAATGCCGTTTCCTTAGTTTTTATTAGAATGATTTATTTATTTGACGTTAAACCATGTTCGTTGCATTAGATAACGTTCTAAAATATTTACACAAGTCGATTAAGTAGCTATTCATTAGCTACCTGCTATTTCGTGCAGCCTTCGACCCTCCATTAACTAGTACTTGTTTCACTTGCATATCCATAAATCCTGTATAGAGGGGTTGTAAATTTTAATAAATGTAGCTATCATTCCATTCAGGAATCTCATCAGAGATCAGAAGCTTTAGCTCCAAATTCCTGTTTAACTTACAGGTATACTTATAAGCGCGTAAAAATATTCTTCTATATGGCTAAAAAATTGCGTACATGTACGCGTTAAGGGGCTATTATATTTCTCTGAATTAAGGATCCTAATTAAGGATTAGGAAAGGAAGTTAATTTAGGAGCTCCTGATTACACTACACTGAATCAGGATCCTAGCTCAGTCCGAGAGTGAACGTCTAACCAGATACACGACTTTTAAAATGATGGCTACTCTGTCCAAGCATTAAAAATAGAGCTTGCATAGAGCTAATAACTAGTACCATCAAAGTTAATAATAGCAAACGAAAAAAAGGAAAGTGCTGGATGAATGTTATTAAGAAATAAATTATCAATTAAGAAACAGGTTTTGGAGCCATCGGTTAAATGTTTTGGAGCCATCGGTTTAAATGTTTTGGAGTCACTAATTATTTAAGAGTGGAATCTGCACAACTTGATGAATTACTGAATCCAGTGTCCTATTATGTACAAAAGCAAGATAGATACCCAACTTAGAGAAAGAGTTAGTGCAGAATTCAGAAGCAGAATCCTCAGTACGTTTAATATTGCTTCCTTTTCTTTATTTAATGCCATTTTGTCAAAAAATCAATGAATACGTCCGCTCCCTTCACTCGTCGCTAGTCGACTGAGCGTCCTGGATGCGATTACATTTTCCTTACTCTTTTCCTAATTAGGAAGCTACGCGAGGAAGGAAGGCAGGAAACATCATGACTGGCTAATTAGGACCCTAATTGTCACTATTTTTATCACACTTTCCTTATTTTCTGATATTCTTTCCTAAATCCTAATTAGGATTCTTAAATTCGGAGTAGTGTAATAGAGAGGGTAGTACCAAATGTTTGTGGAATGGTATGTTATTATGTGTATATGCATGTGACGCGTCCACAGACACAACACTGGTGGCCCATGTGCCCCGAGCCAAGCGACCCGCTTTTATCATTCCTGTTAGCACATATGGTGCAGGCCAGTGCGTGTTTATATTTTGGGCAGTAAATATGCCATGTAGCTGGGGTATCGTCAAACGACATGAATAACATAACAGTACCATTAGAGGCTAGCAGAGGAATTTATTAATTTTAATTACTACAGCTCGAAACTCGTACAAAAAAATAAAGGTAGATTTTAACAGATAAATCATTTGATATTAAAAGAAAAGTTATATTAAGACGTTTTGTGCGCCAAATATAAAAAAATCGAGTGAAACAACGTCATAAATATAAAAAAAATGTGCTTGTACTAATGTACGTGCGTTAGAAGTTATACTTCTTTGGCACAATACAAGAATAACTTTATTACTAAAAAATAATTACTGAAAAATACTATATGAATATAAAACACTTATGTATTTACATATACCTCAATAACTGTCATGAATATAGTTTCAGTCACTATACGCATGTTTAGTGAGCAACTTCGTCCTGTCAATTTTTGTTGCATCGTGCGCGCGCATCGTAAAATTTCATTCTCATAATGTTTTCATAACGCGCCTAAAGAAGTATAACTTCAAAAATAAAGACGCATATTAGACGCAAAATATGTATAACAACAGGCTTCTGCATCCAGTGTGGCAATGGCGCAAAGCCAACTCTTGTAATATCCGTTATTTTAAATTCATTAAATAATAAATCTCTGTCACACTATCATGTTCGGAGTCTTTAAAAACTTCTGTCAAAAGGATATTGTTGCACCGGATGCACGGTGTACTTTGAAGGGAAGTATCAAAATACAAAAAATAAAATTATGGACTCATATAACATAATGAAATAGAATTATGACACAGTAATTCAAAACAATTCCAAATTCAAAACGATCAAGTCGCACGTCTTTTTCGAAAACATACGTAACAAGATACGGAAAAAGCCGAAGACGCGCGGAGATACCCGACCACTGACGATACGTCGGGACACTGGGCCGTGTCGCTCTCACTAGTTTACTCCAGTTTCATTCTGAGGCACGCTGAATTTTTTTTCATTTTGTTTTTGTTAACATTAAAGATAGTGTGTTCTAAAATTACCTTTAAAGAAAACCTTCACATTTTAATATACACTAGCTAGCCGTACAGACGTTGTTCTGCCCTTTGAAACGTAGCGCCACCTATCGGGTCCAGTTTCTTTTTTTGCACTAAACCGACATATATTATGGATATGAGTCATTTTGATCCATAAATAATCAGTTAATAACTTGATTACTGCGCCTCCTATTGAATCCTAGCTTAGTTATAAACCATCGTCTTTAAAAAAATATCCTGAATATGACCTAAATCGGTCAAGTCGTCCAGAAGTTACACGATGACTAACAAACGCACCAATAATTATATAAAAAGGTAGACCTAATATTTATAGGAATCTATGGTATTCTATATACCATAGATTCACATGACTTATAATTATATTTCCACTCGGTTGAACTCTCACAGTGATATTATCTCCTAAGTCTAAAAGAAAATAGACTAGATTGATAACAATTTAGCATATTGTATAGTGATCATAGACCGGATAAACCACAGCGATATCTTATCTGGCACCGGTTGAGACATAGGCAGAATAAAGACAATTTAGTTTATTTTCATTCCTACGATAGTACCCACGGATAGGATCTTATCCATGATAGTACGCGTCACAATTTGGGATTTCCAGTTAGCTTACGTGGTTTAAAATGATTCAAACATTCCGTAAAATAAAAATTTATGTAGTTTGGATTAATATTTTCTACATGAAATATAATACAATAAAACATAATTTTCCAATTGTGTATTAACTTTTGAAGAAAGCAACGGCCTATAGATTACAGAGAATTTATTGTAACATATCATAAGGAAATAAAACTTTGGTATGACCGGTGTCATACCAAAAAACCGACCGAGAAAAAAAATCAACTCCTAAATATAATCCGCTTCCATATCATGCATCGCGATAAAAATGACGGATACATGAAACCGGAAATTATCATATGAAACGATTAGCAATATTTTCAAGAAAATAAGACTTATTTCCGTCTTGGATATTGACAAAATAAACCTCATAAAAGCAACTTAACTCGTGAACCGCTGAGAGTGAAAATTAATTACAAAAATTTGAAACAATAAATACCAAAACATTTTATAATTTATTGACCTTAAATTAGGTTACTTTAAAACCTGTCATAGACCTCTCCCAATATCCCGAAAATTTGTTCCTGAGTACAAATATTTCTCTGAAATAGAAGCCATCAACTATGAGTAAAGACGTCAACAATAGAAGCCATCAACTATGTGTTAAATACTGTATGGCTATTAGTATTCTAAAGATAACATGAGTTTTTTTATGAGCTTTTTTTATGTTGTGTTTCAATTATACAATTGGAGTTATGAAAATTTATTTAGATTATTAAAAAAAAAATTATACAAAATTATTACGGCGAATTCATATAAGTACTCTGTACATAGGTACTTCTTTCGAAGGTACATACTACTTCTTTAACTCACAGGGTTCACGCTACTTCTTTAACTCACAGGGTTCAAAATCAGTTCCCAAAATGCTCTAATTACAAAAATATGAAGAGTGAAATTAAGAACTGTACTAATGAGTTTTGTAGAAGTGTGCTGTTTAAGATCCATAAAAAGCTCACCCACTCTACCTTGTTTTCATTCAAAATTTTCAAATAAGCTCAAGTTTGCAACAAAAGGAATACCAAAGAAAATCATAAACAAGGTAAGCAAAAAATATAGCATTATAAAGTAAGCAAACAAAATGCATGGTACTGTAGTAAAATATAAAGTATTTTGAAGGCCCATCCGCCACTTCATAGATGAACTTTTAAAAACTTTACATCTGTCATAGATCTTTTTATTTATAAAAGAGCATTACAGATGAAGAAAAGTATCATTTTCAACTGAAATCCAATTCAATAAAACTAAGAAAGCTAACTAAATCTCGTATGGCACGGTTAACTTATTTTATTGAAATATCATCATGTCTGTCCATCTGTTGGTGTGAAACATCTATTGACGCGTTTGAATGGGAGTTAAAATGTTCTAATGGCAATACGCGCCTTGCCATTCGGTCAGCTTCGTGTATTGTCGGCTCTTTCCGATTTAATTCGGCCAACTTCGCATCTTGTCGGCGCTTTCCGGCTTAATTCGGTTCAGCATTGTTCCTTATTTACTAACGCTTGCAACCTTACTCGTTTATATCGATGCATTGCATTAAACTGTCTTAAAATGATAAAAGCATTATATAATTTGAAATAATAATAATAATGTTAATAACTGAACTTAGATATATATACTTCAATAATTGTTATTCTTTACTTAGTAGTTCGTTCTCGTTCTGTTTCACTTCATTCAAATAAAAATATTTCAAAATAAAAATATAAATGCGGAACATTCACATAAACAATTTAGATGTTTCACATCTGCCAAGCGTCCCGTTATGGACCCATTTCTTATTGTCACAACCTTATTATACAGATTATTTTGTGCATGAAATTTTGCAAGTAAATATTTCATTAAACTTTAAACTGTACATCTGATTATAAAATTCAGACATCCACGACGATGTCTGAATTGTAAGTCGTATTACCATAATGACGTTTATACAAAACTTTAGATCGTACGAATACATCTAAAAAGTGATACTAATATACTCAAAAACAATTCCTAAAACAAAAGTACAACCTTTATAAAAAAATAGTGTTTGAATGTAGGTTCAATGTCTACTAACTGGTCAAACCACGATACGGAGCCGGATATTTAGCATCCGCTGCAAGCATGTGGTTAACATGTGATAAATGCGAAACATATATTGGTTGATACTTATTGTTCGACTGTTGCAATATAGAACTTTGAAATACTCTTTGTATTCCACGTCAACTATAAGCGAAACACATAAAATCTAATCAAAACAAACAATGTCTTGTAGATATTAATAACATGAAAGATACCGCCAACCATTACGTAGATGATTAAACGACGGATAATTAAAATACAATCAATGTACGTTAATACCACTATAACGAAGGTATATAAGTTAGTTTGCTGCTTAGAATTTTTTTTAATTGTTCGAAATTAGAACGTAACGAAAAGTGAAACACATCAGTGGTAAGAGAGTGAGCAATTGACAGAATTGAATGTATCGAGGGAGAAAGGACAGGGACATGAGAGAGTGGGAGCGATAAGTTATCTGCCAATAAATTGCCTTGATTTTTTACACTATTACCATAAAATGTGCCTTTTCTTCACTGAAAATAGTAATGTATAAAGAAATTGATTGCAACATTTTTGAATTTACATGATTAATAAAATTTAACATTTTTTAAATTTGTAAGACGCTCTAAGCTAGGAATAAAAATCCTCAAACCCGAATAAACCTGAGCTCAGATTCAAATGTCATCCACTTACATTTCCTGTTACGTAATATCTAATTAGCTTTCCACGCGGAAATTGATCAACTGAAAAATTTTCTTTAAATCAGTTATTTACAGTCTGTAAGTTTACTAATTCCTTGTTATATTAAATCTACCTATTTACCTAAAAAGTATAAATTTTGCTACGACATAAAATAATTAGATGTTATATCTTTTAAAGAAATGCTAAGTGTTTTAAAACAAAACTTTAAAATGTCTTTAATTATTCCAACATACAATGAAAAATTTTTCTTTGATTTCCATAACTGAAAATTTTTCAAAAAGATTGCACTATTTAATCACATTTGCTGCTTTATGGCTGAGGATTGAAGAACAAGACGAGGCTTGGTATTCTCTATGGTGCTACGACCGTAGAGAATACCAAGCCTCGTCCGCAAAAACGTTACACTTTCCAAAAGTGGTGGTACGTACACAAGACCAACATAACAAATTTAAAAATTACAATAAAACTATCCAAAATTGGAAAGATTATAGAATATTTCGAATGCTTTGCTAGAAAAAGCAGTGGAAATCAGTAAAAACTAATAGTCACTGGCAAGATGAAAGTAAAAACAGCACTGGAGTTAAACCCACAATAGTTTGATTTAACCACGATGGTATGCAGATTATCAAAAATAAGATTTTTCCGTAGAGCATATTACGACACGTTGAGAAATACTGTTGAAGGAATAATCCTGCTTCAAGAGTAGTCATTCAGATTTCCGTCATACATCACGCGGCCACTCTTAATACTGGCCAAACTTCATCCACAAACAACTCTGAAATAATTAGAGAAAACAAACCATTATCACTTACATCACAGCGAAGAATTTTGTAAACAATTGAATGCATACATAAATGTTTGCATACTATAATGTTTATTTACTCACATAATGGCCCCTAATAACAATTCAGCAACACAATTATCTGGGTGAAAGCGCAAATGTCACATTAGCCGTAAGTCGGTGCTTAAATATAATAAACGCGAATCGAATCTTAATTAAGCCCAACAATGACATTGACTATTTTGAATAACACGCCGCCGTCGCTGAAGTTGACTTTCTAAATGTTTATGTTTTTAAAGTGCGCTTGGCGGACGCGGCAGGCAGTTTTAGTCTGTAAAAGGACTGCCGGTGAGATATGGACGTGTGTCCTTATAGAGACATTTCCGGTTTGAAACTGGGTATGGAGAGCTGGTAAGATATGGCTAATAGATCCTTGGTTAGTGGCAAACTGGTTTAAAAATAAGCCACTATCGATACTGCTTAAGTGTTTATAACCTGTGTAATTAACACGTTCTTTGCGCCACGTGACTTTTGGATGCGGTATGCCAAACCGATATTAATGGAAAAAACGTTTATATTATTTTTTTCTTTTAACTATTTTTTGTGTTTGAAAATTGACAAAGCTCTCAGCATGTTGACAATGTGTCGACATTACACAAACGTACGTAAACTCCTAACGTCGATAACATGTCGACATCCTCGGTTTTCACGATGTCTTATTTCATCTCGAACTAGCTTTTTCCCGTGACTTCATCTGCGTTTAATTTAGTTTAATTTAAACAATTTTATATTTTAGTGAATCGCTGACACCCCAAGCTTCTCTACACTGAAAAGTTTGTCACAATTCGTTTAGTAATGTTTGCCTGATAACGAAGCTTTATGTTTGAAATCGATTTTATTCTCCTGTGCCGCCCTCAGTTGAGACATCTTATTTTAGTTTTTAAGTTGCTTTCCTTAGCTTATAAGAGATTATCAGCGTTAAAATCTTTATTTTAATGCTGATAATCTCTTAAAAGTTGTTAAAAGAACAGAAATAAAACTGAAAGAAACATTTTTTTGGATACAAGCTCATCCACTTTCAATGAAATAGATATATCTAACACAAAATGGCTGACAGCGACCGCCATATTGAATTTTGTTACATTATATCATTTGCGGAGTCGAGACGAGTCTAATGGTACCTTATTTGTTAATCTGTCAAGCCTTTTGAATCCTATAAGGGAAAGAAGGACCCCATAATACAAATAGATACGAAAAACATAAGGAAAACCAAAATTACATTCTTCGAGATAAAACAAATCTCACGCGGGAATAATATCACTCTGAAACTGAAAATTACATTATTAAAATGAAATATATTCTCGAAACTTGTATATAGTGTCGAAGGGTAGACGCTATCGAGTACACTTCCCAGAAAACTTGAAGCCTCCTAGATGTGAATGTACAGGAGCATCAAATGAACTAAGATACAGAGGAAAACAATAAAAGAATTGAAACTTGTATATATTTAGTAATACAAAGCAAAATGATAAAAAAATTGACCCAGGTCGAAGAAGGACGTCGTGGCTCCGAAACCTGAAGGAATCGTGTAACAGATCTTTTCAGGTTCCTGTTTAGAGCTGCTACCTGGTGTAACAGATCTTCGGCATTCCTGTTCAAAGCTGCTACCAACAAAGTCATTATTGATAATATGAGAGCCAACGTACGATAATCGGGCAGGTAACAGAAAGAAGATGCGAGTAGATAAATGATTGTTCCAATTTACGATTATAGCCCACGGATTTATCAATTGCCTATGATTTTGGTCATTCCTTATGTTACAAGAAGGTTAGTTTGAATTACATTCGCATTACGCGTACTAAAGATGTAACTAGGTATTGTAACTACGTATCATACGCACGTGTTAATTCAATATCACGGATAAAAAGTCTCCACGTGTAATAAAATGGTAACAAGGCCGTGTCTTTGCGTGCACCACGCCATAAATGTTGGACCGATTTTAATGAAATTGCCATTTAATACATTTGATGCTTGGTCAATATCTATAATGGAAACTATAAACTCTATTATTAATAATTTACTAACAGATTATTACTTAATTAATTGACAGCGACATCTGTTTCTTTTATAAGAAACCATTATAAATGTGTAGTTAATAATTTCTCCACTAGATGGGTTTTTAACTTATTCTAACATTTTTTATTTATTTATTAACGCCTTTATATTTACTATTTACATATTTTAAGTTCTATAAGACCATCACTATCCTTTAGAGTTTAATGAATCCTCCTGGATGCACCCCAAAGGGAGGAAGTTTGCATATCTAGAAACGAATAATAAAAATACATATTTCCTTGTGCGAAGGCGCTCAAAATTATTAACACTCAATACAGTTCAAACGTCAATAGCAAGACAAAATCAGTAATTTTACTTGGATTAAAGCTATAAAATAAGCAATTAATTTATTTTAGAGTCAATACGTCTTTTCTCTATCTTCTCTTTGTGTATTTTATCACGCTGATCTTCTTTATTTGTCAAAATTAATAAATGTATTAACTGTTAAAACTGGACAAATCGTAATTAGTAATTTTGGTTTATAGCGTGACATTTATATTGACAAACGATGTGTCATTATATTCCTTTTTGGAGCTAAAACGTCGTAAAATAAAATATTAATATTCTCAAATACAAATTGAAAAGACGAATCTCTCTCAGTAACTTGGCAAATTTATGCACATTTTGATTTAATGTCATTTTATAAGCGGACGTGTGTTTCACAACGTGATTAGAATTTAAAATTATCTGCAGTCCGGAACACAAAGCGTTTTGCAAACTACACATTAAAATGGATCTATCAAGTCTCAAAGCCATTGTGATGCGGTAGCCAGACTGTAGCAGAGAAGCTCTAAATTGAACCGTTTAGTCTCGTTAAAGTTTATTTTAGAGCAATATCACTCATAAATTAAGTAAGCAACGGAGCTTGATATTCTAAGTTTTTGTTACGACAATATTATATTAAAATTTAAATATAATTATTGTAGCGGGCACTCCAGACATGTAAAATAGATTGAAAATCAAAAACAATTTTAACTAAACATGTAGATACCATCGTAAAGGGCTCAGTAAATAAAATAAGATTTGAATATATTTGGCGTTAATTTTGTAGAAATTTATTATTCACAATTAAATGAAATAAAGTTAATCTTTGCTAGTATATGAATTAAGCAATCTTTGCTAATAGTTGAATTACACAATTATCATAATTAAATGAATCTTTGCTAGTAAATGAATTAAACAATATTTGCTAATAGTTGAATTACACAATTATCATAATTAAACAATGTTTGCTAATAGTTGAATTACACAATTATCATAATTAAATGAATCTTTGCTAGTATATGAATTAAACAATCTTTGCTAATAGTTGAATTACACAATTATCATAATTAAACAATCTTTGCTAATAGTTGAATTACACAATTATTATAATTAATGAATCTTTGCTAGTATATGAATTAAACAATCTTTGCTAATAGTTGAATTACACAATTATCATAATTAAATGAATCTTTGCTAGTATATGAATTAAACAATCTTTGCTAATAGTTGAATTACACAATTATCATAATTAAACAATCTTTGCTAATAGCCCACCTGAAAATGTTGTAATACAACGAAACCTAGGTCGTGGTAAAGAACTTAAAGAAAGTAGAAATAATGCTACATCACGTAGTTTCATTTAATTGTGAAAATAACATTTAATTTTTTTTTGTTGAAATTAATTTTCAGTCAGGCATTTCTATAGACATACAACAATAAAAGCAAACTATTCATAACTTAAATGTTTTGTGAGATATAATATTTTTCTTAGAAATATATACCCACATATCCCCATTGCCTTTTTGTGTGACTTCTAAACTAAGTGACTTAGGGAAACAGGGGGAATAAGTAAAATATGGAACTGACAATATTTTTACGCTTTATAATAACTAACGACCCGTCTCAGCTCAAGAAAAAAATAAGTTCTAAAATCTATTTGTACAATGCTGGAGACTAGAATCCAAACAGCTGCTAGTGTCATTAAACCGCTAACAAGGTAGCTCTTAAACACACGAGCTACGATGATGACGTCAACGTGTAATTTGCTTCCTCGTGCCGGCTTGCCTTCAAAGTCCAATAACGAAATATAGATTATGGACTAAACTTGGGGCGTGCTACCCACGGCCATGAATCAGAAATTATCACCAAATTAAGGTTTCTCATTCGAACCGGTCTACCGTTCTTAGAAGTTATTTTTTTGTTCTAAATATAGTGGGTGTTACTTTAATTGAAAGGCAACTTTTTATCTGGACCATAATTTATTCGGCATAGTGAACAGTTCACCTTTCATTGGAGACTGTACTATTCCTATTAAGGGAAGTATGCGAATTTTAAATGTCAAAATTCTTTATAAAGGTTTTGTACGATAACGAAATATATGCTTCGTAAATGAATCACATAAATTGACATGAACAGATATTTTCAAGACCAAAATCTGTCGTAGGTTTCGCAGCCTTGAAATTAAATGCTCGATTGTTATTAAAACTTATAATATTATCATATTACCATTTTAACTCAGGAATTGAGATCCTAAGTTTTAGTTTAATCACAATTAAAGTAAAGCTCAAGATCTGCTGCGAGCATTCACTGAGCATGACGACTTATAGGCTTTAATGTCACTACTTCCAAGGTTAGTTCAATAGTCTCTCATAGAAACCAGCTCCTCTCATAGAAACCAGTGTCCATAAATGTTAAACCCCGTGTTAAACTCCATGAATATTGCATTATCATACTTGGATTACGACTCTGTTGAAAGAGAGGTAACAAACACACGTACGACGGAGCTTGTACTTCATTGCTTTCGTGTTGATATTTCTTCGTTCGCTTTGTACTTAATTTATCGAAAATATTATTGAATCGGTTTTAGTTTGAAGTTTATAGTTGCGAAATCTTAATCATAAACGAGAAGGTCTGGTTCAAGATCTAGTTAAATCTCTATGTCTAGTCAAAGAAGTATTTTGTCTATCCCTCGTTTGAATTCAGTGTTACACTATAACCCTCAAATCGATGTTTACATTTTGATAAGCGCCTTCAAAGAAACTACTTTTAAAGTGTTAGCGGTTAAGTGGCAAAGTAATATTAATTATATAGACGTAATAAGATTAGAAAAGGGATTGTTCTTGGAAAAAAAACCCTGGAGTCTGAGTGTAAAAATACTAAAACAGAGGTAATCTAACCACCTGAAAAATACCTTAAAGTGTTTTTGTTTAAGAACTGGAATTGAACAAAACAAGTCGGTCTGGAATCGACTTGAAAGGCCAAGGTCCACACAGGGCTGTCTTGCCACTGAGCATGACGACTTATAGGCTTTAAGGTCACTAGGCTCGATATTGCCTTATATGATTAATCAAATCTTCATGTTAAAAAATTCGTAACATGTTTTGGATATATTTATCCATTCATATCTTAAATGCATAAATGAAAATATTCATATTTAAATAAATTCCCTCGATACAGTATAGAGAGCTACAATACTTTAATTATCGTTAAATGAAAATATTCATATTTAAATAAATTCCCTCGATACAGTATAGAGAGCTACAATACTTTAATTATCGTTAAATGAAAATATTCATATTTAAATAAATTCCCTCGATACAGTATAGAGAGCTACAATACTTTAATTATCGTTAAATGAAAATATTCATATTTAAATAAATTCCCTCGATACAGTATAGAGAGCTACAATACTTTAATTATCGTTAAATGAAAATATTCATATTTAAATAAATTCCCTCGATACAGTATAGAGAGCTACAATACTTTAATTATCGTTAAATGAAAATATTCAAATTTAAATAAATTCCCTCGATACAGTATAGAGAGCTACAATACTTGAATTATCGTTAAAATATTGTTTGCTTTATTGATTTCCAATATAAACATTTAGGCAATTAATTCCTACATCGACACAGCCGCCGAAAACTGTCATCCCACTTCCGCACCGTATGCTGTCATTCACACGTGATGGACAAATATACGTGGCTTTACAGTACGTCAAATTAATCAATCACAACGTGGTGGTTACCACACAGCTCTTGCATCCAGCGACGTAAAACCCACAGCACAATTTCTATTCACCGAAACGCGATAAGTGAAAGCACTCTGCGTTCGGGTGCCGCCTTCGAGTGTGGAGAAACGACATTTTCATTATCTTAATCGGAATTTGTATTAGTGTCTTCTGATAAGAGGCGCGGCGGTCGGCGTTGTGTTTGTATTGCCGCCGCGCGAGCGCTGTGCCGGGAACCTCTAGCCCTCTGTTCGCCTTGGCGTTGATTAAGATGTGTAAGGTCTTTGAACGGTATATTGGCTGTGAGTAACTACTTATTACCAGTTAGATTGGTGTATTGAGTTCCAAAACTTTGTACAGCCAGTTCTTTACGTGAAATTAGATATTAAGAATTAACCATATTTATGAAAGTATTTTCGGTCTATATTAAGGCAAAGTATTTAGTTTGATATTATTCCACAACTGGATTCCACCAGCACATAGGTGCTGGTGGAATCCAGTTGTGGAATAATATCAAACTAAATACTTTATCGAAAAATATCGTATATTGGCATAGGCCAATATACGATATTTTTCGCTTCCATGAAGAATTGTAAGGACGTGCAACATTAAAACTTGTTTTTATCAATGATGTATCCTATCAAATGATACAAGAGAATGTTTTGTGATTTTTAATTTTTGCTCGCTAAATAGACGTGTAACCTTAATTTTTAAGTTGAGATTCTCACTTTTCCTGTCTCTTGTCGTACTCTTCAAGACTGAAGGTTGTGCCTACAATGAAAGGTGCTAGTAACGTCAGTCACTAGTTGTCTCCACGTGGATTAATCTCCGGCCTTTCTCATTCCCATTGATATTTTAGGAAACATTAAGTACGAATCGTAAGTCTTGGATATAAAACAATACTAAAATGCGTATATTTTCTGGAACAAATTGTAACGTAGTAGTCCTAGTTTTGACCAGAGCATTTCTTCTTCCGCAGGTGACAGACAACATGGCCACGGCGACAGCGCAGCCCGTCGAACTGGCCGACTATTGGGCAGAGTTTAACGAAGCTTGCCGCTTCGATGACGACACGCAAGCCTACGAGGGTGAGTACCACACAAAGTTAGAGAATCCTTATAGAAAAACTATATGCAAGCAGTATTTGTTGACGACGATCTTATATTACACAACCCCGCACTCGCGAAGAGCGAAACGTGGTTATTGTGACCCAATATGCCGAGACAAAAATGCTTCAACGAAACATGGATTCCTTTTTATATTTAGGAAATAATCTATATTATAGTTTATATCATTGTAAAGAGATTTCTATTTCAGAAAGTTGAATTGAAAGCAATTTATATTAAATTTGAAAGTTGGGCAGCTTTCGTTATCTCTTCATAAGCTGTTATCTGTTAATTTATAGGTATGGTGTGAACATACCTAAGTGAGGAAATACTTTACAAATCTAAAACATTTATGACTCCACTTTAGTTCATTATACTTCTAATATACATCAATTAAAATAAAATCTAGTTAATATACATAATTGTCGGCATAAAAACTGCCGTTCAAACTTACGTAGCCGAAACTTGGGTCCTCAGCAAATAATCCATCACGTAACTGCGAATGGACCAAAGAACGATGGAAAGTAAACTGATAGAACGATGGATAAAATAACAAAGCAAAATCACTAAAAATGTCAATGAAAAAGTAAACTTAAAGTGGAAATTAGACTCTGATTCCTGATGTAAGCTGATTTCTGAGTGGAGACTATGGGGAGAAAAGAGCAGCCGGTCTGAAGTGGATATAGATGGAACAGGATGGAGAGGAATGACGTACTAAACGAGACTTACACCGAAATAGTAGAAAAGGGTTAAGATGAAGAAGTTTTATAAAATGATTTATCTCAACTGGTACCTGCTCAGAGAACCTGGCCATGTTGAGAATACTTTCCAAATAATTCTTTTAGTAATTTATTTATTATAGAACTAGACCAATGATCACTTCCGTTCTAGGAGTGTAGAGAATCTCATAGGAGATCAGAACCCATAACTTCAATTGATTCAGGATACACCTATATACTACTGTAGAAAATATATGATCGTATTTAAATTATATCTAAACTTTGAGGCCGTTTTCAGGACTAGAAGTGGGCCTTTTTTGCAATTTTGATTTACAGTTATTATTTAACGCTAACTATAACATAAGTATTGAATATATTTGGCGTTAATTTTGTAGAAATTCATTATTCACAATTAAATGAAACTACGTGATGTAGTATTATTTCTACTATCTTTAATTTCTTTACCACGACCTAGGTTTCGTTGTATTACAACATCTTCAGGTGGATCTTTGCTAATATCCCACCTGAAGATGTTGTAATACAACGAAACCTAGGTCGTGGTAAAGAAATTAAAGATAGTAGAAATAATACTACATCACGTAGTTTCATTTAATTGTGTATAACATAAGTACTCAAATTGGTCAATCTTTAAAATATTTTAGTCAATCTTTTAGTCAGTCGGCCTCTTACTCATTGAAATCCGACTATATACATATTTCTCATTATAATAATAAATATGGTTGACGATTGGTATAGATATTTTTTTTATTTCTAGAAAAAAATTCTTTAAGAAATTTTCTGCTTATATAATAACCGCGATTTTGCATAGTAATCTGCAGCCATTAGTCAATAAACTTTATTTTTTACACTAAATAATTATAATACGTATACATTTCCCATAATCCATGCAGGTTTTACTCATATCACCTCCATAGGCCAAGTACAGTTACACCTGTTGGAATGTACCGCGCGACCGCGGCCCTTGCGTCACGGCTGCACCGCATAAGGGTGCAGTGACGTAATAATAATACAGCCCATTTCCTGTCGCCGCAACATACCTGCTGTTTCCAGAATCGCGACAAACACTCTGCATTCGCGATAATAAAGGCGGCGGCTTATCACCTTGATAAGGGATCTGTGGGCCCGACTTCATATTGCGAAGTCTTTATTATGTATCGGTATGGCAATATCAAGATTGCACCGAAATTTGGAAGTAAATATTATTATTGACTAATTGGATGCGCAGAATTGGTCGATAAGCGATAAAGTCCGATAAAATATTAAGGCGCAGTGTCGCTTCACTTCTTAGCGCGTGCTTCGATGACCTCATTTGTTTATTCAGGGAACACAAAGAAACGTTCGAGATATTTAACTGAATAATGGAATTATTGTGTTAATACTAGCTTTGACCCGTGATTTAGCTAATCTGGAAAGGGTAAAAATAGTGCGGTAATTTAAAAATAATATTTTTATAAAAATATTTGATCTCAGTATTGAAAGTGGGTAAGCAGTTTTTGATAGACACAACATTTGTATATTTTGTAGTTTCCTGAGAAATATTTTTATCACCAGTATCAATTATAACATAAGCTATTATGTGGATTATTTAGATTTTTATTTTAAGTACAGTAGGAGATAGAAAGAAGGGAGGTAGTCACAACATAAGCGATTTTGTTTATTACTTAGATTTTTATTTTAAGTACGGTAGGATATAGAGGGAATGAGGGTAGTCAAAACATAAGCTATTATGTGGATAGTAGGAGATAGAAAGAAGGAAGATAGTCAAAACATAAGCTGTTATGTGGATTACTTATATTTTTATTTCAAGTACAGTAAGGGATCGAGGCAAGGAGGGTAGTCACAACATAAGCTGTTATGTGGACAGTAGAAGATAGAAAGAAGGAAGGGAGTCAAAACATAAGCTGTTATGTGGATTACTTAGATTTTTATTTCAAGTACAGCAAGAGATCGAGGGAAGGAGGGTAGTCACAACATAAGCTGTTATGTGGACAGTAGAAGATAGAAAGAAGGAAGGGAGTCAAAACATAAGCTATTATGTGGATTACTTAGATTTTTATTTCAAATACAGTAAGAGATCGAGGGAAGGAGGGTAGTCACAACATAAGCTGTTATGTGGACAGTAGAAGATAGAAAGAAGGAAGGGAGTCAAAACATAAGCTGTTATGTGGATTACTTAGATTTTTATTTCATGTACAGTAAGAGATCGAGGGAAGGAGGGTAGTCACAACATAAGCTGTTATGTGGACAGTAGAAGATAGAAAGAAGGAAGGGAGTCAAAACATAAGCTGTTATGTGGATTACTTAGATTTTTATTTCAAGTACAGTAAGAGATCGAGGGAAAGAGGGTAGTCACAACATAAGCTCTTATGTGGATAGTAGAAGATAGAAAGAAGGAAGGGAGTCAAAACATAAGCTGTTATGTGGATTACTTAGATTTTTATTTCAAGTACAGTAAGAGATCGAGGGAAGGAGGGTAGTCACAACATAAGCTGTTATGTGGACAGTAGAAGATAGAAAGAAGGAAGGGAGTCAAAACATAAGCTGTTATGTGAATTACTTAAATTTTTATTTCAAGTACAGTAAGAGATCGAGGGAAGGAGGGTAGTCACAACATAAGCTGTTACGTGGACAGTAAAAGATAGAAAGAAGGAAGAGAGCCAAAACATAAGCTGTTATGTGAATTACTTAAATTTTTATTTCAAGTACAGTAAGAGATCGAGGGAAGGAGGGTAGTCACAACATAAGCTGTTATGTGGACAGTAGAAGATAGAAAGAAGGAAGGGAGTCAAAACATAAGCTGTTATGTGGATTACTTAGATTTTTATTTCAAGTACAGCAAGAGATCGAGGGAAGGAGGGTAGTCACAACATAAGCTGTTATGTGGACAGTAGAAGATAGAAAGAAGGAAGGGAGTCAAAACATAAGCTGTTATGTAGATTACTTAGATTTTATCAGTGCGAATCGATTTGCCAACGGTTGTGATATGGTACAAATCTGGGCGAACCGTCGTACGAGACTCTGTCCTAGCAGATTCCTCCCACTTTGCCAGTAACTAAGAGCTTTTCGAGTTGTCGCCTCTCTTTCTGGCAACGTGACCAAGTTTTCTCATGAAAAAGTACTCGACGATTCTACGGAGCTATTCAATGAAGATTTTTTTTGGATCTTCAATTCTTTGAGAACTGATTCGTTGGTCCGAGTGCTGTTCATAGGATTCTAAAGATGTTTTTAAAGTACCACTGCGTCTATGTATAAGCAGTAAATTTTATTCATGGTTCATATTTCAGAGGCATATAAAAAGATTAAAAAACCAACTTGCATTTTGATTTACGCGCAACGCCGACTATCGATGGCCGACTTTTGACGGATAATCTAATATCTTTCGTCTCCGTCAGTCAGTCCTATGTTCTATCCTTTTCTCCGATAGCGCGTTTTCACTCAGCGAGAGTCGGCCGGAAACGGCCAAATTTTTTATGGGGCCGGCTTTTGTAGGACGTGTGCGTTATATATTCCACAATCTAAAGTAAATTAATTTCATACAAATATGCATTTCCTTGATTTATTAACACATGAACATGGCGTAATTCATCATATCACGATATTTTTATAGTGTAAAACAAAACTAAATTAGTTTACTAGATACGCTTAAATTTTCTCAATAATCCGTCAGTGGGTTTAATGCAATGTATTCCACAATCTAAAATAAATTAATTTCATACAAATATGCATTGCCTTGATCTATTAACACGTGAAGATGGCGTAATTGTTCATATCACGATATTTTTATAGTGTAAAACAAAACTAAATTAGTTTACTTGATGCGCTTAAATTTTCTCAATAAACCGTCAGTGGGTTTAATGCAATGTATTCCACAATCTAAAATAAATTAATTTCATACAAATATGCATTGCCTTGATCTATTAACACGTGAAGATGGCGTAATTGTTCATATCACTATATTTTTATAGTGTAAAACAAAACTAAATTAGTTTACTTGATGCGCTTAAATTTTCTCAATAAACCGTCAGTGGGTTTAATGCAATGTATTCCACAATCTAAAGTAAATTAATTTCATACAAATATGCATTGCCTTGATCTATCAACACGTGAAGATGGCGTAATTATTCATATCACGATATTTTAACGATTAGTTTTTGCTTTATTTTCAAACTCTGCTTCTCAATGCGATTCTGAACCGTATGTAAATATACGTGCATTGCTACATAAATGCCGCTTGTATATATGTATATCTAATTTCGTGAGGGAATTTCCTATTAGCAATATCGATAAAAGACAAATTTGTATACAATGAATAACCTCAATTCTGTTCAGAGTTTCGAAATCTTTTTAGAGGCGAGGCTAAGTTAAGGTGTGTTGACCATTACTATTAACTATATCTCTTTTGCCGTGTGATAAATGAGATATCTGACGAAGGTCTCACCGCGAACGTGATCGGTCAGCATCCACTTTCATCTGCAACAAAAGCTGACAACTTACCTTTTTTACGGGCCGAGTTCGGAAGCTGTGATGTATCGGCTTACTGACCTGACAATCACAGTAACCGCCAATTACACAAACGGTAACCTGATAATCACAGTCTTTAAGACGATGTTTTCGTAAAAAAGTGAATATGAAGCTATTAAACGGGAACTATGAAGCTAGTAAAATTAAAGTGTTATACTCAACTAACTACTGCATATAAATACAGGATACAGGTTGTAACAAAGAACATGTCAATTATCCGTACAGGTGATTCTTTGCATCAAACTAAGGATATTTGATAAAAATTAGCAGTGATTATTTTAGAAACGGTTCAGAATTTTCATATAGTCCCTTAACATTTTTTACTCAGTTTGATGAATAGAATCATTCGTGTGAATAATAGACACGTTTTTGTTACATTTGTATAAATGTATAAAGATCGTAACAAAGAACGCTTCTATTATTCGTGCAAGTGATTCTTTGTAACAAACTGAGTATATTTGAAGCGCGTTTTTGAAAAAAAAGAATGTAAGTTTTTTTCGTTAAAATGGCATTATTTTTTTCAAAAATTTTAAAATTAATTCCTGAATATTATTCATGAAACTGAATAGTTTGATGCGCAAAATCGCTTGTATTTCTTCTTTCACGCACGTTCTTTTTCAGAACCTGTTTATGTTCATATTTATAACACTTGCTAAGTTTTTGTGCTAACTATGTGCTGTAACACTAGCTAAGTTCATGCTGAAGTATGACCTAGCAAATAAATACTGTAACACTAGCTAACTTCATGCTGAAGTATGACCTAGCAAATAAACATGTATAAAATCAAGAATTTCAGTTAATATAGTGCAAATTCCATCAGGATAAAAAGAAAACAAAGTTTATTTATAAAAAACATGTTTTTTCAAAATTACTGACTTAATTTTAATGAAATTATTTTTCCTGTGACATACTACGTGACGCATATTACGCACATTTTTTTAACACTAGCTAAGTTTTTGTGCTATGTGCTGTAACACTAGCTAATTTCATGCTGAAGTATGACCTAGCAAATAAATACGTATAAAATCAAGAATTTCAGTTAATATAGTGCAAATTACGTTAGGGTAAAAACAAAACAAAGTTTATTTATAAAAAACATTATGTTTCTTCAAAATAACTGACTTAATTTTAATGAAATTTATTTTTCCTGTGACATACTACGTGACCCATATTCCGCACATTTTTTCCAAACCAAAAGTTCAGATTTCCACACAAAGGGGTAAAATGATTTCCAAAGCTAGGTCGTAAAAGTCGAAGAAGAGACACAAAATGTCCATCAACATTAAACATTACATTTTAATATAAATAATAAAGACAGTTGTGTAGTTGTATTAATCCTTTAAGAGTATTTATATTCTTGGCAAAAATCTGGAGAAAACACTTGCATGCAAAATAAATTTAATTAATAAAAGTTTATATTAGGTTGCCACATGAAAATGTTGCTTGAACAAACACTTTCTGTGTTTGAGATAAATATCTTTAATCAAAAAAGATGGCTTTATTAAAACATGAAAGAAAGAGAATGTCTAAGGTCACATTAAATTCCTTATTTCTGATTGAACAATTTGTAATTAAAACTTACAGAAGAGTTTTTTTCTAATAACGACAAAAATACGACAATTAGGACTAATCATTACCGAAAATAAATTTGACAACTTTGTTAATCGGTCTACATAAATCAATCTAACATTAATAAATTACAACCACATTCGTCACTTTGATTCGAAGTTTTACATATCACAAACGCATCGCCTTAGCAAAATTAAAACGACTGACAGCTCAGATCACTCTAGTCGACTAAGATGTAAGTGTAAAGTCCAAATCAAAATTAACCGGTTTCCATTCTCGTCAATAACGCTCTCGTGCTCTATACAGAGGATTACCGAAAGTGCGGAGATATATCGATACAAGTAGGTACTCGATATTTTTATTTATTGCCGTGGACTTTTAGCGTCGATACTTTCTGTATAGCGTAATATCTGATAAAAATACTCTATTCAGCTGGAAAGAATATTTACATTATAACTAAAAAAGGTACTACCTTTCTTGACATAAAATGTTTCGGCGCACTTAATTTCAATCGTCATTTGTATGATTTTCGCAACATTTGCACGCATGTGTTGAGCTAAACTGTTATGTCTCCATAGCATATATATATATATATATATATATATATATATATATATATATATATATATATATATATATTTCCATAAACTATTGCACACACCACGAATGTGCGTTTTACCTATACATATAATAAAATTAAAACAGAGTGAATTCTGTACACGGAGGATATTTTAAATAGTGATTCATTTAGAATATAGAATGATAATAGAAGCTAGAAAACCTATTTTCAGAATTTTTGTCTGTCTGTATGTTAATTTGTTCGAGATCACACGAAATAGACTAGACAGATTTTGATGAGATTTGGAACGATAATAGTTTATACCCTTGAGCAACATATAGGATTTTTTCAGATAAAAAGTTATATATAAAAAAATTCTTGACTTGATGAATATTACGATATTGGTACTGCCAACGACATCTGTTAGCGTTTTAGTATTACTAATGATAATAACAATAGTCATGATAGTATTAACGGTACAACTAGTATATGCGTAATACGAGTAATTATAACACGGGTAAATTTACAAGTAATCATCTTTTAATTTAGCTTTTTTAAAAAAAAAAAGGAGATCTTCCTTTCTTCTTTTTTATTTTATTTTTTTCTTCGTCTATTATGATCTTAATTTTCTTTTGAAAAACTACATGATGTGTCTCTGTAATTGGTTTTTCCGTATATGTTTGTCAAAGGACACGCTACATGTCGCAATTCTTAACCGATTTTGGTGACTTTTCTCTCTATCGATTGAATTTTCACAATTATTTGTCAAATAATTTAATTTTTATAATCTATTTTCTACAAAATCTCGCCTTTTTTCATACGCATGACTTTTCTTATCTTTACTCTATGCCATTTACTGTTTTTATACTTTTTTTTGTTTTTAACTTCATAAACTCTTTTTATTGTTTACACGATAATAAACAATAGAAAGAGCGCCTGTATAATTTTACTTTTACCAACGATTGTTTACGCGTTATATATTTTTATCATCGTGTTGTTAAAACATGGCAATAAAAATAAATATGCGTAAATAATAAAAAAAAAACATTAAAATATTTTGGATAAACATCTAATAGGTTTGTTGTCAGCGGGACAAGTCTCCAAAAATTTTATATTCATTCATTTATATGATTATATTTTATGTGATTTTTATTTTATGGTATTTTTATGAAGATAGAAAATAGATAGGTCCATTTACCATATTTCACAAAATCTCTTTAACTTAGATTAGAAAATGGAAAAACGACTTACCACTATTTTGAATCTGGAACAATAATATCGAAAATAGGAAAGAAAATTATTAGGAAATAAAAATTTTTTAAAAGAAAATTGATATATTCCAAATTATGATAATAATTTTACTTAGCTATCGACACCCCGTATTTATCGATAATTTCTATCGATACAGTGCTACGAGCGCTGACGTCGACGCGTCTAAAAAATGTACAAGAACAGACTGCTGCACTCGACTCGTCTGGCGGCGGCGCTACGCGGTGACCAATGAATGGCATCTCATACGTCATCCGCTGACGGGATTTCCATTTGTTTATCTAAGAAGAATCTCGATGACAAGCCAACTCGTTTAAAGACGATGATGCGCCAAATCTGAGAACTTGCACCCTGTCCTCAGTATAAAATTATGCCTTCGATTTGTAAACGCGAAATCGAGATAAATATTTATTAATATCTTCCTGATACACACTTAAGATATGAGTGTATAATGACTATACCTGGAACGCTCAGTCTTTTTTCGTTTTCTTTCCTTGAGTTAAAAATTACTATCACCTTTTATGATGTTATAGATGGTTTAAATTATTGACGTACTTTCCGTATAAGCTTTGAGGAATAGCCATAAACTAGCCAGACGTAGAAAACTAGAAGAATGACAGATACCATAAACAAAGTCTGTTTAGAATTATTTTGAAAAAATCGTTCATTCGCTGAAATAACGTATTAAATATGATGTAATGACGTCACTTAATTGGGATTAACGATATAATTTGTTAATAAATACAGTAAAAATATATTTATTAATCAACCTGACTTTGTTATTCTTAACTGTTCACCCAAAAAGAAAACAACACGTTTGTAACCTAAATTTCATAAAAAAATGTATTAAATGAAAAAAATATTTTAAAAGTGAACCAGATTTGGAAAATACTATATTATAGGAATAGATGTAATTTCTCGTCTGTTTAATGCGATTCACTTCAGAAGGTCGAAATAGTTTCAATGTTTTTATTGTAAAAAAAATTACGAAGGCCAGTAATTACATATTAAAATTTGTAGAATTTAAAAATTTAATATTTAGGTTAAGCTAGTTTAATAGAATATAAAAATAGTTAATTTGTAGTTAATTTGACGTAAAATTTTTTTTTTAAATGTGCATTTGTGAAAGATATAGTAGACAATATATTTTCGTTCTAAAAAAATTTGATTTTATAAATAGTTTAATAATAATATTATGTACCATTAAATGTTTATAAATGGCTAAATGTGTACGGAACCCTCGTAGTGCGAGTTCCATTTGTGCTTGACAGATTTTTTTCGTTGGAATCACTTTGGCAGTGGTTTTTTTCAGAAACGACAGAAAATTATCACATCGTTCCTTAACATCTCCGACTCAGTTTGTTGCATGTAATCTATTATTTGTATAACAGCTTCCTTCTTTGTTACAATATATAAATGAAACTCAACGTCTGGCTGTTTGTCTGTGTGTTCGCTTATAGATAAATTAATTACAAGATAGATTTTAACGCGATTTTAGATATGTTAAGTCATAGATAGTACTTATCCCAAAGGAGTTTTCATATATAAAAGATTAGTATAGATGATTAGGCTATACAGAGCTGTGTTAATATTTGTTCGGAGCGGGAAAAGTTATTTTGTTAGAAAAATGTTCAAATCCAATCGGCAATCGTGAAAATTTTCCAACATCAGAACTTAAGAAGAAAGCTAGTTAAATAATATACAGACGAAAATTTTAAACTATTCAATTCTTCGCGTTGTCTGTAACATTGCGATATAGGTGTTACAAAAGTTATATCTTGTACGCCGAAATATGTAATATAATTCCTGGTAGCTGCAGAAACGCTTTATTTTATTACTAAACTTGAATATTAATTTTAATGGCGTAACGCCGCGTCGCGTAGTATGTCGAATATCGCCGTAGAGTGTCGGTCAACCGTTCCGTTAGCCGCGGTACAAAAATGGCCACGCGTCCGAAGCGCGTGCGCACCGACCCGCTTCTTAACCGGCGTTCTAAATGTACGTTGAGATTTTGTTAACCGCACGCGAAGGTCATCGATAAAATGACAATTGAACACGCTGTGTCTGATGTGCAGTAGTAGGACATTAATCTGAGAGAAGGCATATATCGCAACTCTTAACTTTAGCCAATGAAGATAATAATGCTATAAATATTTATCAGTTTTCATCTCCATTACTTAGAGTACAATATCGATACTCGTAACATCACAATTAGATAGGGTACAATATCGACACTCCGAACATTTCAATTAGGTAGAGTACAATATTGACACTTCGAGCATCACAATTAGATAGGGTACAATATCGACACTCCGAACATCACAATTAGAGAGAAAACAATATCGACACTCCGAACATCACAACTAGATAGGCTACAATATCGATACTCCGAACATGACAATTAGAGAGAAAACGATATGGACATTTTGAACATTTCAATTAAATACGGTATAATATCGACAATGCGAACATCACAATAAGGTAGGGTACAATATTGGCACTTTGAGCATCCTAATTAGATAGGGTACAATATCGACACTCCGAACATGACAATTAGAGAGAAAACGATATCGACATTCTGATCATTTCAATTAAATAGGGTATATAATATCGACACTCCGAACATCATAATTATGTAGGGTACAATATCGGCACTCTGAACATCGTAATTAGATAGTGTACAATATCGACACTCCGAACATCATAATTATGTAGGGTACAATATCGGCACTCTGAACATCGTAATTAGATAGTGTACAATATCGACACTCCGAACATCATAATTATGTAGGGTACAATATCGGCACTCCGAACATCACAATTAGAGAGAAAACAATATCGACACTCCGAACATTTCAATTAGATAGGGTTCAATATATAAGAAAGAACGTCGTAACTAATTTTTTTTAATTTTTTGATTGTTACTTTAAATGTTAGTCCGTTTTTATTATTTTATAATGGGAATAGCTTGATGGAATTCCTATCAATTCCGATGGAATTTTTTTTTCATTATTGAATAATTATGTTGATAAGCCATCGGTCTTGAGTTTGTTAAGGCTTCATGCTCCCGACTGTTCCGTGTCTTGCGTCTGCCTAGAACGCGAAACAACATTCTGCAGCGCTCACCTGCTTTCTGCGCACTTATGCTCATCAAGACGCTATTGCGAGATGCACCTGATGTTGATATTTTTTCTGCTCAATTTACCGCTTTAGGGATTATGGGTTGCTTGATAATTCACGATGGATAATTAATTAGGTTTATGTTTAAATTGAATTTATATATGTTTTTTTCTCTTTTATTAGTTACTGTTTACAGTGTACTTTAAACTATACTTCTGGTGCTTGCATATGTCCATCGCGTTGATGCATCTTATAAGCTAAACGTGTCTTTTTATAAATAAAGTTTAAATAATCAAAATACCTTGTAGCTCCTGATTTATCTCCTGTGATCAATACCTGTTTTGACACGTGTTTATGACTGCGGAGGTAAATTCATCTACATGACATGTAGAATTTTTAAGTCTTTTTTTTCCGCTACATTGAGCTGCGTCAAGTGCATTGTACAGCCTAGTCACGATCCCCGGGCCACCGTCGCATCGTCTCACGTCGATCGATTCAGCGCGCTGCGAATGCGAAATGCCTAGTTCTGGCGCATCTACGATTTCTAGAAGCGCCACGAGTTTAGAATGATAATGCAACAAGAACGTGTCGGCGCTGCAGAAGCGATCTCGGTACAGCGTTTGATGGCTGCTCGTAAAGAAAGCAATTTGCGAATCGATTCCGACGACTTCGATGCTCGAGCCGACTGTGGGCGTGATCGTGCGATCAGAGTGGCATAATCTCAACCATAAACAGTTCGTTAACGTTGCAAATGCAATTTGAGAGGTGGTCGGAATGACTTTTCAAATTACGTAAAGCATTACTTCGTGTTTTCTATAGTTATTCTTTGCAGTCCAATTGTATGAATGTATTTAGTAAGATGCAATCGTTTCTAACATATGTGTAAGTATATCATGTATGATGATTGATTACTTTGTTAATTAATCCAACAGGTTTTTATTAATTAAACATCAATTTCAGCAATGTTGCGAATTTCACTTTATTCTAAAAAAATACCAATTCCTTTAAAGGATTATATTGATCATTAAAATGTAATGTTTGTTATTATCTAATAAATATTACTTATTCATTTTTTATCGAAGCGAGATGATAAGATATATCTAATTCGAAATAAACAAATGAAAATAAAAATATTAACATTCCTAAATAATATAATTAAGGCACTTATGGGTTCGACTAAATTCAATAAAAATTATATATTAGATATTAATTTGGAATTTAACCATATCTCCTTACAAATACAAATAGATCGCGACAGACTGCCGTCAGATATTCTCATTGAACCAAATATATCATTAATCTATACTAATATAAAAAGTGAACAAGTTTGTTTGTTTATTTGTTCATGTTAATCTCTATAATTACACGCCAGAAAACCATGCTTTCAGGAAGATATAGGCTATACACAGGTGGCCCATTTCCAGTGGTCTAAAAATTTTTTAGGTTGAGAACATCGTGATAAGTCATTTGAAAAATATAGGTTCCGTGAAAATCTATAGTTAAGAAGTTATGATTTTTTTGTACTTTTTTGAAAAATCTTTACTCGAGTCACATAAATCATTTTTGTTCGAAAACTATTCCACTAAATCACATGGGATTTGGTATGGTAGTAGAGTAGTCATGTAGCAAGTATGCAAAGAGCGATTGCTGTGTTTATTCTTAACTCCTGCTATTGTTTGAAACTTTATGTTGATTCTTTTCTGTTCTCAAAAGAACAACGTAGATATGAAAAAAATCACTGCAGTAAAATCTGTGCAACTAGAGATTTTCTTATGATTTTAAAAACTACCTTAGGATATGGTGATAGTCTAGACAAAAAATCGTAATATTGTAACTATTGCAACATATTCAGAAATTAACATCATATCACTAAGTCACTAAATCAGAAATTTCGTCCATAATCGTAATTTTCGCAAAATAAAGTGTGTTTCTTTTAAAAATTCATTATTTCAACTCAGATTTTCCTAAATTATTCGCATATCAATGTTTATTAGCCTTAACACACACAAAATATGTTCAGGTAAAATGACATTGCCAAACAGAGCGTATGTAGTCACGCTGCGATGCAGAACAGTAATAAAAAGTATATAGACGTCGTAGAACACTGTTTAGGTGGTACAAGGTAGAGAGGGACCGGCTTATTTATTGGCTGAAGATACTGAGTATTCCCACCGATTTATGCCCCCATCTGGGTGATTGATATCGTTTGTCGAACGGAGCGATGGCAATAAAGTAACTTTAGCACCGTAGTTAAAATAATTCTACGCGGGTGAAACCGTGGCACAGCTAGTTCTGGTTTCCTTCTTAAAGAAATAATGCTGTGAAGCAAGTTAAGCTTTTGTATGTATGTTAAGCTCCGTTTTTGTATGTATGTTAAGCTCCGCTTCATGCCCTTTGCGTAATTTCTATTATTGTTTCAAAATGAATCGCATTTTTCAGTTTCCGTACCTCATAATGATAAACAAAAATGGATAGGATCATTTTGTTGTCCGTTTGCTCGTTGAGACACTTTTTCTCAAGCGTCAAGTTGAAATTGAAACTAAAGTCTATGACCTCATAGCCTTGTAAAAAGCTTCTAACTCAGCTGAAAAACAAAGACGCGGCCTTTCGAATATATTTGATACAGATACAGCAATATTTTGATACAGAATATATTCTGATACAAACTCGAATACTCGTTCATCAAGAACTTCCTGTTGACCTAGAATCTTGAAATTTGACTCAAAAATAAGGCTCATAGCACAAGCAAATTCTCATAGCACATAGCATAAGTTAATTAGTAATATTGTATGTATATGCAGTTATTACGTAACGGAATTATATTTTCCAGTTTTTAGGTTTTTTGTATATATTTTTAAAGTACTTAATAAGCTAAATGATAATGTGGTATAACGGTACGGAACCCTCGGGTATCGAGTTCTACTCGCGCTTAACCGTCTCTTATTAATTTCTTTTTAACTACTCAGAAATATGAGTTAATTGTTGTTCCCAGTAATCCTTGATATTTAAGCTATTTTTCAATACTTTGCTAAACGTGAAAGCTATAGGGAACGATTTAGCTGCCCAATTTCCCCTAATGGAACTGCATTATTTACAATTTTTACTCTTATTAATGCGAATAATATCATATGACATGAAACTGGGCACTGTCGAAACATACACCATGATACAGCGTTCTGCTGGCAAAGCATGGCTAACCTTGTCATTAGCTCATATGCGATGGAATAGTCACTTAGAGTTTCTTCATTAATTCCACAGAGGGCGAGCTGGAAGCGGAGTGGCTGCGCGCTGCCGGCCTGGGCGCGCTGGCGGCGCCGTTCGCGGCAGGCCGCGAGGTGGGCGCAGCACAGCTGGAAGCGACGCTGGCGCGCCTACCGGCCGAGCGCGCCAGCGCCGTGCGACGCCGCGTCGCGCGCCTCAACCGCACGCTGCGGCGGCAACGCGGACGCGTAACGCGCAAGCCCGATATTAGGGATGTGTTCGCCGATACTGAGGTAAGAATATTTTGTTGATCGTCTAAATATTTTATTCTCCGCACGATAAATTATATATGTATTACAATAATATTAGTTGTAAGACTCAGCTTCGTGGCTCAATTTTAGATGTGGTAGTTAAATAGTCAGTTGTAAAAAGATACAATAATTATTGAAAAATAAGTTAATTATTAACATCTAAATATATATCTCCCTGTCTCATTCGCTCTCGTAGAATATAATGAGCATTATTAATAATAAAAAGGTAAAAAGACGTGAGGTGTCATGGGTGACACCCTACAGAAGCGAAGCTTCTTATGCATCGAATATAAAATTCAATTTTTAATTATTAATTAATATAATATAATACCAATAAAGTAATAAATAATAGGCATTTTTGCAAATAATTTTCGAATCATCCATTACACAATAAAAAACACTTAACAAAAAACGAAAATACATATAATTAAAGAGAACGAAGGTGGGAAAGAGGCAGCGCTACGCGCTGCCTGTTGCATCTTATATTTCTTTTACTCCATCTCACTCACTTATATGGACAACAATTCGCGCTACCCAGCCAATGAGGAGCTTTTCATCACGGCGTTCGTTCGCGATGTTTCACTTTTTCTCAGGTCCCCATCCCAAACGTCCGTTAAGAAGCTTCGCTTCAAAAAACTTTTTGTATTATTTTATTTTACAATGGACTAAAAGCTAAAAATAATTAATGATCACCAGTCTGGGGCTTTGATCAGACTAAAATCATGGGGCGCATTTAATAGAAAACTTTATTGGGAATCATACTGTTATATTTTATACTGTTATGTGACTCGTTTTTATGTTATGTTATAACAACCATTTGATTACAATATTAAAGAGCCACATTTGATATATCTGACTCTATATGTGAGCCATAATTGTTTTCTACCGTTTATTACACCATTTGTTGTACAATGAAACCATTTGATTTAAAAAGTCTTTTTTATATTTATTTTATTTTTTACTTTTTAATATACTTTACTAGCTTACTTTACCGATTTGAAAACAGATAATAACAGGCAATTGATTCAGACATAATAAACAGATAATTGATTCAGACAGGCCGTACCACTATAGCATCAGGTATGTAAAGTTAGAAGCCGTAGTTCAATGACAGTCTCTGTTTGGGAGCCACAATGTTAATTTAAGGCCAGCAGATCCTGAAATCTCTCGGTCCACGCAGGCAGTACCTTGCAGCATTCGAATTTAAGAAACACAACGTTGTAATTAGCATAGGGACTGAATACGTGTGCAAAGTTGCGTGAAAATCATTTAAATAGAAGTTGCTGAAAAATCGATCGCAAGACTTGAATCAACAATAACATTCTGAACGTAAAGCTAAATAAAACCGTTTAAAAATGACGTCACAATTTATTATTGCCGTCCTTGTCTAAACTTTAAGTTTAAACACTCATAACTGTAAATTTTTAAGATTCGTCGAAAAAATTAAAGCTTATACCTTGAAATTACAAATTATGAATTATACAAAAAAATAGTCAAATAACCCATTATTATTACTCTCGGGTATTATTTTATTTAGCTCCCCAGAAAGATGGAGCACCATAATTTACTGATAATGCCCCAAGAAACTTATTGATGAATATTTCACCAAAATTTATTCTGTAAACTTTGAGTTTATGAGAGATACATTCAATTTTTAAATTTATATCCTAGTGAAGAACAACTTCCCATTTTTAAATTAGTACATGTATGTCCTAACATAAGGTTATTTTTTTAAAAGTTAAGGTTATGCAATGCTACAATAAAAGCACCACAAAAACAATCTTTATAGCGTACGTAAGTGTTATGCGCGAACAGATATGAAAAACAAATACCGGTCTTATCAAGAACCATCCTTATTTTTAACCGAAATCGGTTAAAATGTTACCTCGCAACAAAAGCTTCTCTAATTTCTTTATGCCTTCCTAATTCATTTTCTGTGTCCTCGTCACAATTACTTCTACTCACCTTCATTTTCGTTTCGACTCACAATAAAGTTGACGCACAGTGGCTCTTAGCTGAAGCCATCATTAGACGTCCGAGGCTAGGTTCTAGGACGTCGTTAGAGATAAGTGGACACTTGCATATTTGGCTTATCTCGGAGTGCGGTCGTTAGCCGCCGGCCGGTGGCGCAATGCACTCGCGCACCTTACGAGCGCTTTCCACGTCGAGAGCGGTCCCTCGTTCCGTTAGAGTGGCCGGCGCGTTACGATTCGTTACGGGACAAATTTCGGCTTGTTTTGTAAATTCGATAAGTAAGTGATTAGTTCATTTCGCATCAAAACACTGGGAAATTACAGTATTTTATGTCATCGCAAATTGTTTACGTGATGGAGAATAATCGTGACGTAAGATAGTGGCAATTGTTAACACTTAGCGGCAGGAAATACCGAAGCAAACTGAGACGTTGTCGTATGAACGTTAACTTTAATATTTTTGTAATATATTTTATAAAACGGTGCATTAGCTTTCTTTACCTCGATAATATTGATTGTACCGTTTTGATTTACTAATAAAAACCGGCTAAGTGCGAGTCTGACTCGCGCGTCGATGGTGCTGTACCTCGTTTGATGTGAAACTACTTTAGTCATCACTAATATAGTCTTCGTGGCGCAATAAATATTTAATAATATTTATTATAAATAAATGGCTAAATCACATATACTAACGTGAATATCTGAAAAACTATGACATCTAGAGTTATCATTATAGTTTTGCTAAAACCCTTCTAAAAACTCTATTTGTTTGAAAATTTTACCTTGACTCGTTTCGGAAATAAGGGGGGGGGGAGATGTGTATTTTTCACTATATATTAAAAATATTTATTAATTAATGTTATGAAAAACATATTTTTGAAACCTTTATGACCATTTCAAAGAATATCACACACTATATATAGAATTTAAAATTGTTTTTGAGTACGTACTTAATTTGCCCCTAAAATTTACATACAAATATTTTTAGAATTAATCGATGAGGTATTTGCTTTATAACTAGACCCAAATTTCTAGTTTCTGCGTCAAATGGTTTCTGAAAAAAAAAACTGTGAGAGATATACGAAAGATATTAAAAGGGTTACATGTTCCTTTACGCCCATAAACACCCACACGGTTAAGACTGTCAGTCGGACTTTACTGACAGTTAAGAACGTATTTCTGTTTCTCATTAACTGTCAGTCGAGTCGGAACAAGGGTCTACTTTACCGACCGTACCCTGTTGCACCTCATCACTACTGTACCAAAGTATCCATACAAAATACCTTTTTAATTGTTAGTAAATTCGACTGAGAGTCCTGACCATGTGTGGGTGCATACAGGCGTTAGAGATACGGAACGTTTATAATAATATATTATAAGTATAAAGTAATTACTATGATTATTTATGTAAATGTGTAATTTTTCTATATGTTAAATAGTATAAGCGTAAAACAAAAAAAGGCTGTTTATTTTAGTTATTTTGACACTAAAGCTACCTTCCTTTTTACACATTCGATCGTTTCAATATAGAAAAATAGAAATCTATTTTAAAATCAATTTTAATATATTCTATAATCAAAACGAGGGCATATGTTTTTTACCCAAATATATATTTAATATTAGATAGGTCCTACCCATAAAACACGTCCACAATAGATCATTTGCGCATCCATATGTTACTGTCAGTTGTTTATGACAGCTATCGCAGGCGGTCGTATGTCAACAAAGTTTTTTTTTTCAAATAAATATAATTCGTTGGAGCCAGTATGAGTTCCTTCTCATTCTGGAAATTCAAAAACACTAATAGTATCATAAATAAGAACAAAATTATAACATTTTACGCGTAAGTTAAACATATCAAAAATATCGTAGTTATTTGAAAACAATTGTGTGTATAAGTGATATCCCGAGTATGAAGGGGATGAATAACCAAGAGAATGTTTTTATACACCTGCACATATATATTAATGATACACACATTTTGACACGTTTTGACACTGCACATTTTGACACCGTATTTGACACGTTTTGTATACTCTCTAAATCCATGTATTTACAACCCAAGTGACTTGGAATGACTCGACTGCAGCAAAAATCAATTCAAAACTATTATGTTTATTTTTGAAATTCCTTGACATGGACGTGTTTATTTATGGTTTATTTCATATAGTCTATGATAGACGCTTTCTATACATTGCATTAAACAACAAAGTAAAGAGTTTAGTGAATCTATATAATTAGAATTTTAAGAAACGTATAAAGTTTAAGATAAAAGAAAAACTAAAAGGAATATCCTAAAAATACTATATTCTCGCAATAAACCTACATACCTCAAGAAAGCTATAATAGTGAAGTAAACATTAAACATTGTTAACTCCATCAGAAACAAACTATTTTTTCTCTAAATATGGCTATTCCTTATGCCAGCTATTATAATTCTAAGTATCTCTCCATTTACGGATGTGACTGATTGGCAACTCATATTCAAAACAGTTAAATTTTAAGAACAGAAATATCCATCCAATGTCTCATTTAAGAACAGTGATATCCATCCAATGTCCATTTAAGAACAGTAATACCTATCCAATGTCCATTTAAAAACAGTTCTTCCGTAAAGCTAACGTGTCTTTGTCTCTGCATCTTAGTGATATGTTTCAGTGTAAAGATTTTTTCGTAATTATTTCTCTCTTGAAACGTACCTTAAACAATTTACATAAGACAAGGCCCATGAGTTCGCCCACAATACGTGGGCTGAACAGTTTTGTAATTAACGTACGAATAGAGCGTATCGTTATACTGTCAGCTATTTTATGTAGTAAAGTAAAGCCAGATGTGCATAGTCAAAAAACGTCTACTGGTTAAGTGAAACCTAATCTGATTTTATTTACTTTAATATATCATCCAATAACACCCAATTTTAGTAGTTTATTTACATATTTATACAAAACAATTATTTAATCTACAGCTCGTAGGTCCAAGAGTCGAATAAGTAGTAAGCATATTCACGATAATTAATAATAAAAAAAAAACAAAAATAAAAAAGAGAAAAAAGACAAAGCCTGTTTCATGTTTAGAGTAGTTTAATTTTGTTTCATTAAACGTATTTAAAAACATTACGTGTGATAAAAAAAATAATTAGACAATAGGTTTAAGAGATAAAATAAATTATCAAGAAAAACATCAAGTGCTAAGAAAGATGTTTCAAATTATTTCTAATTTTTGTACGAAGTCGAACGCACCCGAACGTCATCCGTGTCTAATTATTAAGCTTTAATTCGCAAAGAAAATCTTGCCTGGTATGAGCTAAGCTTAACTTTTTTTCTTAAACTCATTTGTAGATAATTTTCTTTTTCCTTTTGGTACTGGCATCATTTTGATGCCAGCAAAAAATTTAAACTTAAATTCTAAAAAAAAAAATAAAGAGAAATTTATCGAATTGGAACCGAACAAAATGCAGACTATTCGTATTTATCCGTGGAAGGAACCTATTGTTATTAGTTATAATCAGAACAGTATTTCCGGAGGTAAAAGCAAAAAACTTAATTTTTTTTCATACATTAGAAAGTTACTGGCAGGCCGCATGCGTGCAATTGAGAAAGATGACTGCCCCGTGTAGACTGTTGCTATGGTTACATTGTTTGACAGCTCACATTCACATTTCACAGAAGTTACTCTTTTCTGTTATAAATTTCACTAATACGAAGGTTTATTTGTGTTAAATTGTGACTGTGTCATATTTTTATTCATGTAATTTCCGCATTGCCTTAAAAAACGCAAGATTTCGTCATCCTTTATTGCAAACCGACATTTTTCCCTTCATCCACTGAACAAGAAACGTAGCAACTGAATTTTTAAATTTCGTTTTATTTTTTTATTTTGTTAATTATTAGCAGTCATCTTATTAGTTTACTTAATTTTGACTTTCAAAGATTATTTTTATTCGTCCCTACAGAACCAACATTGGAAAAGATGGCGGGGAAATCTATGGAATCCGTTAAAACTTTCTTCGTTTGAAACAATGGTCTGTCATTTTTTTAGAACGCTCTATTAATAATCAATGTATATTCAAGGTTAGCAGCAGCGGGTTCGGATTTCAAAATGAGCCGCGATAATAGATTTACCTCCTCAACTCGTTTCGTTTTGGCCGAAACCAAATCGAATCAATTAGACTTAGTCACCGCTTGTCGTGATCTATTAACGTTGCTGTAATTTCAATGGAGATAAGCATTAAGAATATTTTTTAAGTAATTTATTAAAACGTCAGTGTTTTCTGCAGCGACTACCACCAATTAAACCAGTCGGCATTCAATGAAATGATTTAGAGTAGGGATGTACCATGTACATCTTTGCGTCGATTTAATTCGATGTATA
The DNA here is from genome assembly GCA_039881145.1 of Druceiella hillmani. Lineage (NCBI taxonomy): Eukaryota > Metazoa > Arthropoda > Insecta > Lepidoptera > Hepialidae > Druceiella > Druceiella hillmani. The sequence continues at coordinate 14,402,202 of JAYKKI010000001.1, forward strand.
ACATCCTATTAAATATATCATCGATCTATTAATGTTTATTTTTACTTTCAGTTTATATATCACCAAGCGAAGTAAAACGGCAATTTTTTTTTAAAAATACCGCAAAAATTACTGAAATTTTGCCAGGCACATAATTAAATATGTTGTCATTTATTTCGATGCATATAAATTTTAGAAGCAGGATAATATTTTGTATGTTGTATTAACAAATTTTTTCAAAATTTTTTCGTTACTCGTTTTGGAAATGGAGAAAATATTCATTCATTGACGTTATGTGTTGCATCACGTTACGAGAAAGCTAAGAGATAAAATCCATTTCATTTCCTTAAGCTAAGCTCTTCCAAATTACGTCTCACGTGGAGGAAACAACAATTTGTCTCCCCTCCAACTTTGGCTACCCCCAGAACACGACACAATATTTATATTTTCTAAATGCTGCACCACCAACCAGCAGGTGCCGCACTTAATGCGCTGCGTCTCCAAAAGCACATTTGCCGTTCGTCTTGGTCAATTGCCCGCGATCTTCAATCGCCTCGCGACAGTTGCGACGACCTCGGTCTCGTTATAATGAGGCCCGTCATTGGCTCAATGAATTGCATCAATCTGTTTATTTATAAATATTTTTTAAACGATTAATGACAGGCTTAAACTAAGCGACATTTGAGGTGTTTGTTTATGGACAGGCTCACCCTGCACTTTAAATATAATGCCTATTTAATATACATATATTAATATTACAAAGAAAGTTTATCTACAATTAAATTATTTGTTTTCAAGAGATATAATGTTCAATTATTTTGATAAACTTTCAAAGGCTGTCGTTTCTTACCAAATAGTACAATCTATAACAGAAGCAAAATGTAAATGCTTGTATTTTTTAGAATAAATAAAAACAATACAGCAATTTACTATCGGGATAGAGCGAAAAGTAAAATACAATTTATGATCGTAACACAAAAAAGACATCTATCTTCGTAAGTGCATATATGTTATGGCTTTACCATATCAAAAATATTTGATAAGACAATAAAAACAATTACAAAAATTCGGCGAAGTACATAAATAACTTTTTAATCGCGAATCGTAAAAACGATGGTGATAATATTTTTTTCGTAAGAAATACCCAAATTATTGATGTTAAAAAAAACCTCTGAAGGTATTTATAAAAAAACCCTACTACACTATTTTACCCAAAGTCGTTTAACGGTTTAGGCGAAAGGCAGTGTGACGGATATAGAAAAACAAACAAACACGCACACACACACATTTTTTAGTCTTTATTAGTTTTTTAAAACCAATTCCAATGAAAACCTCAAGTTGGACCTATACAAGACTTTTGTCCTTACGTCGCTAGAAAGTAAATGGCGTAAGTGTCGCGTAATATCTCACAATAAAAAATAACACGCTTTTGAAACATAACAATGTTATAAAATCAACTAGATGTTTAAAAGAGAGACGTTAAAGTCACCAATGTCTAAAATCGTTTTTAATAGCCCGGTAATGAATGGAACGATTCCTCAATGAACCGACGCCGCAATGTAAATGCGCCTAAACATTAATTAATAATCGACCACAAGCCGAGTGCATGAACCAACATATGTGTTTGCATAAGTAGATTGAATGGTATTAGACTCAATTTTAGAACCGGATTGACAGTAGTTATTCCGTGTTGTGAAACCGTTCGTTCAAGGTTCGATTTAATTGCGTTGTGGTGTCCATAAAGGCGGTTGTTGAAACAGATTGTTGAAAGGTAGTTGGTTGAAACTGATTCCTCGTGTTCCTGTTATAGATTTTCTTGTAAAGGAAACGAACGTATGTCTCCAAACATAAATTTTGTATAACTTACTAATATTTTCTCTTCTGTTTCGATTTTCGTAGTCAAATCAAAATCGTATCGCAGTATCGACTTCGATAAAAAGCGGCACAATTAAGGCTTGATTAAATTAATCAAGAAAAAATTAATTAAGGAAACGTATAGATTATATTTTCTCTCGACAAGATTGCCAACCACTACATTGTACAATATAAGCTGTTTAATTTATAAGTTTGAAATCTTGAATGGATATAGTGCATGTTTGCCCAAAACTATTTTTGAAATAAAAGAATAATTAAAATTTTCATTGCTAAAGTAAATTTTGAAAGTGTCGCTAAAATAATGAAAAAAAATGCTTAAATGTTGCTAGTAAAGTTAACTTATAAAATGCTAATATAAAAATGAAATATTAATTTAGTCGATCATAGAGATTGATATAAAACGTATGATAAATTCTTATTCCATTCTTATTGTAGAAAGTAATAAATGGAAAAATCTGGAAAATCCTGGATGAATAAAATGACATCAACACTTTCAGAAAGTCTTTGGAAGCCTCCTAAATATTAGAACTTTATATGGCAACAATCGATTCAATTATTGAAATTAAATTAAACATTTTAATGTTGAAAAGCATTTATTTATATTCTACATAATGGAAGACATAATAATATTTAAATATTTTTTTGATAATTCAATAAGTAATGAAATGTAGTTCTTTACTGGTACGGATCATTTTATTTTAAATGTATGTAATTGTCATGTTTCATTAACAAAAGCGTTCTGAAGAAAACAAGAAGCAGGAAGGCTTTCATGTTATATTTTCTACTTTCAATTAATATTTTTAAAAATTTCCATTGACATTCAAGTTTTCAGCTTCGTATCAAGTTCCCCCTTGATGGGACAGAAGGCGTCCACGGAGCTTCGTCACGCCAACCTATTCTGAGCACCACGCTTGTCTTTACTGCAACTTTTGCCGATGCTCAATTCGCCAACACACTCCACCGCCAATTCTGCTGCGTAAAGCCACATTTCCTTTTCTTTTTAAGGTTCCAGTTAGAAGTTCCACTTGAGGAATATGAACGAATTCCCTTACGAGCGTATGGTCAATCCAGTTTCATTTGCGGCATTTTATTTGATGCGCTATCGGAACCTACTGTCTTCATTCTAACAATTCTCCACATTAAATCTATACTCTGGTCAGAATATTCTAAGGCACCGATTAAGGAGAACTTCGATTCGCCGAAACGGGGCTTAAAGTAGGCAGCGATTTAAAATCTTGGAAGGGCAGCGATTGCGAGTAAAGTTCCTTTTCCGTAAAGTTCCTTCTTTCACCCCCGTAGAGCAGCATCAGCACCGTAACTATAATGTTAAAATTGCGTTATGATTATGATAAACTGTAGACAGAACTAACGAACGTGATTAAATTAGGAATAAAATGTGCCAGGGCGATATGAAGTTACTTGATTTAACAATGTACAAATATAACTCCATTTTAGGGTTCCATTCCTCAAAATGAAAAAAAATGGAATTCTTATAGGATCACTTGGTTGTCGGTTTGTCCGTCTGTACGACAAAGACCTTTTTTCTCAGAAATGGCTTGATGTATCAAGTTGAAATTAATATCCTATACTGAGGCCTATAGACTTGCATTGCTGTAAAAAAATTCGTCGCCGCGTGTGTTGGGTTGATCACAAGGCATACGGTCTTTGACGATGCGGTACCGCGGGGACCCGGGTTCGATTTCCGGCCGTTCGTCGAACGGGGCTGGGCTGGTGTTATGGTTGGCTGTAAGAGATTGCTCTCGTAACAATAAGTCCACTATATGTATCAAATAGATACTTTAAAGTAGATAAATAAATAAATAAATAATTCAATTTTTTCACATATTTTTTATTTATACAATAGTTTTATTCACTGATTATCAAAACCTATAGGGTACATCCGGTCCACTTAAAATCATGGATGTCTTTATAATGGAAGATCTTAAAGCACAAGTATACGGAAAAATAAAAAAAATCAATTATTTCTATGTGGAATTATACATTTTTATAATTAGTTTGTTATTATGTCTGTGAATGATATATTAGGCAATACATTTACATTGCGAAAAATTAATATTTCTAAATAGTTTAATTAGATATGTTTTGTTCCTTTAAATGTTTATAAATGCCCATTTTAGTTATATATACTCCCGTTTCTCTTAATATACTCCATTGTTTACTTTCTTCCAGCGACACTTATTCGATTATTCTTGTAAACCAATAAAAATTAAGTTCTAAAACCGCCGGCATCCGAAAAAATATCGCCAGTATTAATAAAATCTTGAAAGTAAATCACACCACGTTCACACTGCGCGCATTGCTGTATAATCTTTTTCCATAATCGTGAAACACAAACTACTAATTTGATGAGTCACCTCCACCAGTGCATAATTCATCAACGTTTGATGGAATTCGATAATCCCAAAAATTTCAAACTCTCCATTGTTTAATGATCGCAAGCGAGGATTTCGACAAGGACGACGCTTGTACTGGGAAGTTTAGTATTTTTAAATTATCTCTCGTCGTGCCGAGCGCCGGCCGTGGCTTGCCGTCGCTTCATCCGGCAGCATCAATCAGAGGCGAATGGCTGCTTGCAAATTGAGGCATCAGCCTCGCGGTGATAGCCAACCGCGTTTAGCGGCCGCTCTACCTTACACACGAAGCAATAATACATGTAGAGGCGGCGTGATCGCATTAATAGATAGTTGCCGCGCGTTTTTTATTTGTTTCCATACGGATTGTTTAGTGTTGCCATTTATGGATTGAGTTTCTCATTAATGGGTTACCTGAATGAAAAATTGTTTTTATACTTATTGTTGTGTATATACACTGTGTCCGGGAATAAGTGTTGGATAAAGTAAGACGTTATTCCTTGACTGAAAAATAGTTGATTGTCGTTAAAATAAAATTTAAAAGATGTCTTTTTTTCAAAAAATTGAAAATAATATTCATAATTATTTGTGATCTTTTTCGTACACACGATACTTGCGCACATTATTCAGCGCCGCTTAGGGGGATAACCCGCGAATGGCTGTGAAGTTATCACCACTGTGGGTAAACACCTCACTGCGGGCAAGTATTGGGTGTGTTAAAAAGAGTTATGTGTAATATTTTTTGCACTCAATTAGAAAAAGGATGTATTTTACGTTTTATTTCAACGACAATTTATTCCTTTATAGCCAACGAATAGTGTCTTTCTTTGTCCGACACTTAATCCCGAACACCATGTATAAATGAAATATAGTTGTTATAAATTTGGAATTTGAATTTATTTACTTTTGGATATAGGCAAAATGATAAGATTATCGAAACTAAAACAAGGTCATATAGACCTAAACATCTGAATTCAAAATAATCCCAATTTCGATAATACTTTAACACCTTAAAGATAGTTGATTTTTCCGATATACAAATCTTAAAGATAGTAGATTTTTCCGATATACAAATCTTAAAGATAGTAGATTTTTCCGATATACAAATCTTAAAGATAGTAGATTTTTCCGATATACAAATCTCAAACTATGAACTAAGCTCCCGTTTGGGAGCTTAGTTTAACTAAGCTGAATTATTATACTAACTAAGCTGAAACCACAGAAACTCGGTCACATTTCCTGCAAGGTTTCCAGTCCGTTTGCCGTTATTACACGAATATTACGTAAGACAGTACGCAAATCCTTTTAAGCGTATATCCTTATTTGCCGCAAAAACTTAAAAGAAACTCGAACCCGTTTCCGGACTTGGCAAACATAGGCCAAACCGAACACTGCATCCGTTAATCGTGACACGCGGTCGGACAATGGACCGAGGTACCGCCGCCTGCGATTACAAAACACTCCACTCTCCTCGTGAATGCGCTTGACATTGTGTCGCGAGATAACTAGAACGTGCGATATGGAGCCAGGCGACAAGTTGCAACCGCTACGCTATACAGCTGCACCTTCGAAGATAAGACATTCTACTGAGTGTAACACAGCTTTTGTCAGCGACTTCACTCGCGAAGATTTTTCCCAATGTAATAATCATCAATCATCAATAGGTTAAGGGCCTTTAAATCAACGAAAGCTGATCAACGAAAGCTGCTGAATTCGGCTATTAGAGCTCGTTTATATTATTTGTTTAGTATCCAAGTATTTATTATCTAAATACTCTTTTTGTGAATCACAATAACTTTTATATTAACTTAAAATTTAAGCTAAAACTCGTGTACCACCCCATCCCTCAAGATTTTTTTTATCATAAGTAATGTAACGAAATAAGCGCCTACGACGTAGCAGGGCATTACAATTTAGGCACACAATAGTTTTATTCGGATAAATGTCACTCTTGTGAGAGAAGACATATATAATAGCAAGCTAGAAGACATACATAATAAGCTAAAAATATATCTCTTTCAACATTTCTTGGAGAGTTTTATCACACAAATTTCAAACATTTTGGAACCCTTATAAGATCATTCATGTATCTGTCTTGTCTGTTTGTTACAGTCGTTTTTCTAAGATATTTAAATTTAGCATAGTAAGGAAAAAAATTAAACCGCACGTATCTCAAACACTCAAAAGTATTTATATGGAAATTGGGGTTAGGGGGGGGGGGGGGACAAATTAATTTTTTTTAGTTCAATTAGTTGTTGGGGGGTATCGTCTGAAAGGTCCCAAAAATATTTTTTACACTTTTATATACCTATTAAAAAAAAGGGGGAAATACTTATAGAAACATTTCAATTTTTTTACTTATATTTTGAATTGGGTTATACAGGTGTAACAAAGAACATGTCTATTCATAGAGGCAATTGTAAAAAACAATGGATTTTTTTCATTGAAATCGCAGCTTCAACGTTGTTTTTCTCAGAAACCGTTGAACATTTTCATATAGCTCCTCACATTTATGAATATTTTCATTACCTGTATGAATAATAGACACATTTTTGTTACCTCCGTATATATTTTTGACATTTTATCGAAACAGATTTCTTTTCTACGTACTTACGTTAAATCCTGATATTCCAATACGACTATATAATAGCAATTAGAAACCCATTTTACCTGTTTAGTGATGAAACTAAAAAAAAGATACATCAGATATAGTGACGTGATGATTTTTTCAATTATGTTAATTAACAATTTTAGAAAGTTATACGATAAAAGTTATACAGTTTAAGAAACTCTCGAAAGTTATACGATAAAAGTTATACAGTAATTAAAAATTTTAGAAAGTTATACGATAAAAGTTATACAGTTTAAGAAACTCTCGAAAGTTATACGATAAAAGTTATACAGTAATTAAAAATTTTAGAAAGTTATACGATAAAAGTTATACAGTTTAAGAAACACTCGATTTCACTGAACGGGTTTCGATTTGTCCACTTTGCATATAGGATTTGTAAATTATCGTCAAATCAATATCTGCATCGTATAAAGCCGTCTCAATGCAGTTTGTGCTGCATAAACTGTTGCCCGAAGCACTTTATGCACAAATGAAATGCACTAATGAAATCAGAATTGCAAATACGTTCGAGAAATTTGCAGTCGCGCTTATTCATTTGAGTCGCTTTTGTATTAATAAAATAATTTATAATAATCCACTTGAATATTATAAAAAAAAATTAAGTTGCGTCAATAACTCGACTCGTTTTGTCTCAATAATGAGATGAATTCACGGCTAGAAAGCGAATCTTTCTTGCGCGTTGTATCAGACTTAATTTTTATACGCACGGCTTCTCGCATGAATTTAAACGTTTTATATTCTTCATTAAATATATTTGTAGTTTCCATTTCAATTAATTTAATTTTCATCTCATTAATAAATGTAGAATATTATGTAGTGTAACTTATGAACAATAATTCGCATTTAGGGTGATGCTAAAATAATAATCAATCAAAATACACTATTTCAATGTTACGCAAGGGTTAAGTGCCGCGCAGTGTACTGCACACCGGGCGTTGCGCAGCACCGCTGATATAAAGGACGGAATCCTATAATGAATATTAAGCGGTATGAGTATTACAAAAGGAAATGTCTATTATATCGGTAATACACAGTATTTTTCTTAAATTTTGGAGTGAAACTTCTCAGACAGCGATTCGATAATCGATAAGTGGACGAGAATTGGGAGTAAAATTTTAAGGTCGCGTCACGTTTAGTTTTTCTTTCGTTACATGAAAGAGAAGAAAGATATGAAAGAAAGAGAACTATACATTCCGACGCCATGGAAGTGGAGCAAAAGAGAGCGATGTATACACAACGATACAAAACGATTGAATGAGATAGTATTGCACATGCGCGCGTTGTATGTAAGATGTACGCTTCAGATGCTACATAAGAATAGCTGAGGTGCCACGCATACGTTGTGTTATTAATATTTATCATTGTGTTTTGTGATTATTTACGTTTGTGTCCTGTGATTGTTTGATTATATCCCTGTAGAAAATGTTGAAAATAACAAGTATTTTTTATTCAAAATAAACTATTTCTCCGTAATAAAGGCTCAAAGCAAAAAGTGTTACTGATCATTTTATTTTCGTCCTATATTTTCGAGAAGAACCCAAAAAAAAATACTAATTAAGTAACAACCTGTATATCTACTATCTACTTCAAATGTACCCCATTTTCCTTGTATTTTATCTACAGTAAGTCGTAGTTTTCCTCGATAATTAATGTTATAGATGTGATTATTTACAAGTTAAGAGATAAACATGTTTTACAAATAATTAATAATATATAGTATTTCTATTATTAACAATTATTCTTTTTCGCTTTGTAAATTTAAATATAGTTTAAAACAGAAAAAGGAGTAAAAAATTATCATGAATTTCCCAAAAAATGTAAGATTTTCCTTATAGGATTACCGATAAACTTAAGGTAAAGTTTTAGTACGTGACACTGTTTTTAGGTTTTCGTACCGAAATAAGATGTAATATATAATTTTGTCATATTTATCCGCCCGTCTTCCGCAACCTTACAATTTCTGCTGTTTCAGTAAAGAGTACATGTAAAGTGTAAAAAATATGTAAAATCTAAAAAAAATGTAGTCTAAAAAGTAAAATGGTTTCGATTAACTTGCCTTAATAAATTCAAGAAGGAAAGCGGCATTAGTCTATACAGTATTGGACCCAATGTTTACAAGAATAAAAAGGACACGCTTTCAAAGAAAGCTTGACACAATAAGCTCATTAAAAGTTTTATTTAAATCGTCAATGAGGCAAATGAAAAATAATGTTTCTTTTCATAAAAAATCAGGTCATTTTTCATAGTATTTTGTAAATGCAATATCTACGTAACGCAGATTCTATCGGGTATCCTCTACACAAAGATGTAACATAATAATGCCAAAATTAATACCTTTTTCGCTTTGAGTTTAAGCCACATAAAATTCAAAACGAAAAAGACATTCATTTTGAAAAAAAGAACAAGTGTCAATGTCAGTTGACAGTTCATTTTTAATTAATTAGGCAATGGGTACAAATTAAAAAAGAACGATCGGTATTGACTATTTTTTGTAATGGTTTCCAAAAGTTATTTATGTACTTGGTTACATCTTTTGTTTCTTATTAACATTTTTTTGATATATTATAAATATAATATACGCGCATTTAGGAAGATAGTTTTTTGTTTTGTTTTATGATTAAAAATTAGGATAAAAGAGTGATTGATGTTTCTATAGATATTCCCAACGGGCGTTTTCAATTTTTACCCCACACGACCAAAATAATTTTTTTTATACTTCACTTGCCCGCCTCTCCTCAATTTCCAAATAAGTATTTTTTTGGATTCTTATTATTAAGGAAAATACGGATAAGTAAACTTCATTGCTATATCAAATTTCAATGTTGTACATCAAACGATTTCTGAGACAAACGACAGACGCGCCAGTAATCCAATGGGGGTTCTCTTTTTATCCTTTGAAGTTTAAAATCTTATAAACTTTTGAAAATCCACCAAAAAGCGCAATTTTATTTTCAAAACAATTGTGTCCCCCCACCGTTTTACCGTATCTGCCCACTGTTGGTAATTTTCTCCTACTTTCCTTGCACATTTTTCAAAATAGTTCTCACACTCTTCTTTACCGCAACAATAATACCAACTCGTACTTGAAACCTAAATTTCACTCTTCAATAGGTAAAACTTGTAACAAATTCAGAAAAAAAAACATTACTTCCGTTGCATACAATAAACAGCTAAAAGCACTTTAATGTAAAACAGATAGCGTAGCCCATTTGTGCACAGTCGCCATATCTGCAAACAACAAATCGTAGAAACTAACTCCGATCGCACAAGTTCTTTGTGCAACTGGCCGAGTATGCGCGTAGCGGTAAAATTATGCCATTAGCGAGCCATTAAGTACTCGGGTCATTAAGTAACTTTCTTATTAGGTGCAAATTAGTTCAAGTCGGTCAGTGCATCGCGAGGTGGCCAACGCGGTGTCCAATATCGGCTATTCGACGACACACTCCCCGCACAAGCTGTTTCGTAATCGATCGTCCACGGCTTGTCACACGCACTAAATAGCCCGTTTAATTGCGCGTTTTAATTATTATCATTGGTCGCTTGCGCAAGCTCGGCGCGCAAGTTGCGTCCGTGTTTAAAGGCGATATCGTGTTGTATACGTGTATGTTTTGTGTGTGTTAGTGTAACTAAAGTATCGAAAACCGATTTGTGATATTTTGTGATCGGCGCAATGGATATTGTGAATGTGTTCGAAAAAACTCCAAGTCTAGGATATTATTTCATGGTAACTTTTGTTGTTAATTATTAACTGCTAACCATCCATCCCGACTTTGCTCGGGAAACAAGAACTCATGTCGGCGTTATTGTTATTAGATATGAGTTTCAGATTATTTATGAGAGATGAACAAGGATCTTCCCTAATCTGTTGCTATGTAGAAGTCAAAGTGTTTATTTCTAAACGTTTACTTTAATTTTCGTAAGTTTATCTTAATTTTTGAAAGTTTTATTTTAACTTTCGTCAGAATGTAAGTTTGTCTGTTTGTTAGATCATCGAACAAAAATACTTTATTGATTATAGACTGTTACAGAATTGTATAGTCCAATTTCGTAACGTAAATATACTTATAAAAAACATTTTATAATATGAATTAGGCCTTTCTTGAAGATTTTTTTGTCCTAACGCACTATAGTCGGATAATTTCTTTACATCAAAAGTGCTGTTATAATCTAATTTTCAGAAAACGAGTCGTAACAAACAATATGTAAAACGTCCTCTACACTACTCGCGAAGTTATCTCGACGAAGTGCTCGTCGAAGTTGATCGCAGTCTGAAGTATGCACAAAGCGAATTGAAGTGCCCCTGTACTCTATTCTCTTCGCCTAACTTCGATCAGCTTCGCGAGTAGTGTAGTGCAGGTATAATAATTAGCAATATGCACCGTCGAAATGTTTTTATAGATTTTACTGCAGGCTACAATTTTTCACACATTACTTCAATGCACATCTGTAATAATTTAAAAGTTAACTCACTAATAGACACGGCTTATTTTAACTCCCTTCACTTGCTTCGTTATAGCTCATTATTTACAAGGTTCTAAAAATATATTATGTATACTAATGACTCTACACTCAATTGACACCTTATACCCATATAAAACGAACAAAATAATATGGCCTTAAATAGCGCCACGCGCGAACTATGATGAAAGAGACGCAGAGTCAATGAAAGCACGTATATAAAAGTGATAGACGTATTTAATATATAATAATTACTTAGGACACTACTGACTTGTCTATAAAATATAACGTCACTTATATTCACTATGTTCATTGGATACTACAAACTAGGGATGTAGATTTTAAATCGATTTAATCGAAGATTGATTAATTAAACAAAATCGAATCGTAAACAATTATTTTTATTTTATTGTATAATCTGTAATGTATCAATTAATAAAAAATAAATAAATTGCCGTTATTAATATCTCACATTACAATATATATTTATCGTTACCAAATTAAAATAGAAATTAAGGCGGGTCGTTTAAAAAGTTTTAAGTAAATTAAATCTATAATGAGTAAATTTAATTTTACAATTTATACAAAACAAACATGATTAAAATATCCAAGGATACACATTTTAACAAACAATAAATAAACAAGTATTTTTATGTATTGTTTAATTGAATGTTTGGGAATTGTATTGGCAACAAGTGAAATTTTTGATTAAAAATATATTATTTCCAATTATTACATTCATGTAAGCGTAAACTGACAACAAAATAGCCTTGTATAGCACGCGCGCGACGTAATTGTCGACATCGAAACTTAATGATTTGTTTTTAACATCAATCTCTCACGATATCGATGTTTTGATAACTTTGATGAATATGAATCTTCCCTAATCTTTTGTTACGTAAAAGTCAAAGTGTTTATTTCTAAATGTTTGTTTTAATTTTCAAAAGTTTCTCTTGAGTTTCGAAAGTTTTATTATAATTTTCGTTTGAATGTAAGTTTGTCTGTTTATTAAGCATTATTAATTCGAATGGATTTTAACTGCGATTATTTTCGGGATTCACAATTCCGGGATTATCAGTTGTTTAAAAAAAAAAATATGTACCAGAAAATAATAACAAACACAGTCCCTTCACTATAAGTATTCATTTATTTGAGAGTGTCAAAATATATGTCATAAATGACCGTATTTTTGGGATTTTTTTTTATTGCGTTCACTTAGAAGCTTGATTTTTTTACAACTTCAAGAGAATGGAGTCCTAAGTATGTTAATTTCTAAGCATTATAATAAATAAATTGAATAAAGTTGATATTAATTTCAACTTGAGACCTCTACGCATTCCAGAGAAAAAGGGTCTTGACAAACACACACACAGACAAACGGACAACGAAGTGATCTTTTGAGGGTTCTTTTTTTTCCTTTTGAGGTACAGAACCCTAAAAATTAACATACCGATTATCGGGACACGATTGACCTTTGACCACTGTCGTTACCAACTTAATAAACAAAGAAGTCCACTCGAGCTGCTAAGTCACAGGCAAATAAGTGTATAACCAAATAATACTATTACCTTTGAAAGAAATATAATGCAAGATTACTCCATTACTCTGTGCAGATTGCAATCTATTCCGGATCAATTTGAGCGGTCGTGACCGCGGTATCTATAAATAGCTTCTCTTAGACATATACCTGTACAATTATTAACTATAGTTAAAATATTCAATCACAATATACAGTTTAAAGTTGGACATTATATGTTTCTGGAGTTACCGACATCGTATATCTCCTTCTTTTTAACACAAATACAATATTTCTATCTCCCCAACATCACGTTATTTCGCTGATGTGAATCACGTAGCTATAACGAGGTCGTCATTTCTCGAGAGACCCTTTGCGGCATTGAGGTAATATAATGTTAGTAAATTTAATTTCTTTACTAAACAAATCGGCGAAGATAAACTAAAATTGTATATTTGTATCTCCTTCTTTTTAACACAAAGGGAATATTTCTATCTCTCCAACATCACGTGATTTAGTTGAAGTGAATCAGATAGCTATAATGACGTCGTCATCTCGCGAAAGACCCTTTGCGGCATTGAGGTAATTTAATGTTAGTAAATTTAATCTCTTAACTAAACAAATCGGCGAAGATAAAATATGGATACCAATATTACAAAACTATTCATATAATTTCGTTTTATATAAGTTCGAAGCTATTAGAAGTAATATATGAGGCGCAAGTTAAAGGGGACAATAGGGCCCTACCGGGTTCAGGTAGCGCTGTATACCTGACTCGAGACAATGAAACATCTCGCTTGTAAAATGCAGCTGGCCGGGAATCGTTACTTAAGATTATGTTTAGGAATAGTTTGTTTTTTTTACTATGAATGTATTCATATAATAAAAAAGTGAAGACAAAAAACGTGCATTATTTTATTTTTTAAAATGGTTCAAGCGGGCTTTATTTAAATAAGCAAGAGAACAGAATACAATTGTCTTGGATTTTTTGGCTATCTATTTGATCGAGTGCCACGTAAAAACTACGCGAATTTGGATGGAAATTTCGTTACCTTATTCACTAGAGGCCGAAGAAGACTATAAGGTATTGAGCATTTTGTGCTCACGTGACTTAAGAACTATTAAACAAATTTGGATAGAGATTTCAATGTATCATTATTTTTAAAATGTAGGGAAGAAATTATTAAAATGTAGGAAAGGAACTGAATGTCTCGATACGACGCCAACAAGTTGAAAAAATTGAGAAAAAACATGTGGTTTTTTTTGTTTTTTGTTGTTGTGGAAAAAACTGGTCTTTAAATGTTAACGACATACTTAACCTCTGACTACACGAGAGAACTTCTGGACTAAATGGTGGCAATTAGTATCTTGATCTCTGTCCAGAATAATGAACAGGCGACATATTGACTATAAACCTTATTATTAAAATATTAACTTTTTATTAAATTTGAACTAGTTAATTTTTTTCAAAATTCGATAATCCTATTTATCTATGCATGTAATAAAGTCGTGGCGAAGCCGTGTCTGTACGCGCATCATCCCTTAACCGTTGAAGGGATTTTATCGAAACTTTGCAATTTTGTACCTTAGGAGCTCAGTCAAAGTTTACAATAGTAATTACTATGCTATTTCCCCTAGAAATTAAGCAGTTAATTAATAAATTAACATTTAATTAATTAGCAGTTATATATGTTTACTTTACATGCAACCATCATAGTAAAAATTAATTTTATTCTATATTCAATTCTTTACTAAATTACTGTATTCATTCATTCTTAATGTATGTTTTTTTCTAATTTAATATTAAATTGTTATTTAGATATTGGTAACTGCAGTAAATATGATTACTTAAATAGTGACCCTAGGACACTCTTCGGGATGAGTCGCAGAGGAAAATAGTTTTTTAGATGTAGAAATGTACAACAGAGCAAAGTCTTTTTAAAGTTTAAAATAACTACTTTGAAAGGTAGCGATTTTTCGATTTATTCAGTCGTAAAATTAGAACTAACTAAGTATTGTACAAAGGTAGGCCATGTAATTATGGTACTTCAACTTGACGCTATCCCGTATCTTCCACTCAGGGTCCGCTATCTAACCCAAGGAATTTGATGGCAGTAATTATTACTTATAAGAAGCGACTGCCATGTGACCTTCTCAGTCCACAGGAGAAACCAGACCCTTCCTGGGCTAGAATTATTGTAATGACCTTTATCTGAAGAAAGCAACCGAGACCAACGGCTTAACGTGCCTTCCGAAGCACGATGAACTCTCAAGGATATTATTAAGATGCGTGACTGATAGTCATCCATCCAATCACCGACCAGTCGCTTAACCTTACTGATTGTGTGAAATTAACGAGTACAATTCCGCTGAGTCGCCCGTAGTTATATATTATCGATATTCTCGTATTTATCAGTATCTTGTGTAGAATTAAATTTAAAATAATAAATTTAAAATAATAGCAAACATTCAAGGTATATGAATATTTGAAAACGTTAGTGGACAAAATAATAAAAAACTAACTTATGGCTGACCATTTTCAACTTATCACTACCACTCACACCTGACTAAACTAACTGCTGATGAAAAGTTATAACGACGATAAACATACGATTTTCTGTTGCAGAGTCCACCGTACCGCTCCCGCAGCGCTACGCCCGACTCGCTGGACTCGGCGCCAAGCGGCGGTTCAAGCAGCCCGCCTTCCGAGTGGGCAGATCCGTCGCCGCCCAACATATTGTAAGTATTCAACGTTCATTATTCAATTCGATTCGTTAATATATTTTTCTCTTGCTTAAAATACTAATATGTAGTAGTTTTTTGGAACGTCCTGTTCCAAAAGTCTACAATCAAACCGTGAATAAAGGCTAAGAACCGTCAAAATGTTTTCGAACGCAATTGCTATACAAAGACTTTTGAAGTTGTCTGGACTGTTTTAAACTCGTATTTCATAGGTAACTTAAACAAATTGTATATTTTTAATGTTGCGTGGCCAAATGACCAAAACAGAACCTTTACAATTTCATCAAGTGCGTCTGTCTGTCCGTATTTCATAGCTCTTTCAGTTAAAATACCCATTGTGAAGGAATTTTATGCGTTCATTTCTTTTATGTACCTTCATATGTTGAACTTAGGGACGATTTTTTTTCTCAGGATGCTTCGGATAAAAGTCTCAATTAAGACTTAAGAGTTTTTTTTCTAATATACATGCTCACGTAATTGCGGGGTGAAACGATTTTTTTCGCGCAAATTTTTTTTGTGTTGGTTTTTCAAAATAAAATTAGGGTCCCATGATCGTTCATTTCTTATTTGAAACAAAATATAATCATGTTTTTGATGTGTGCTCTATTATTTTTCATTCGATAAAAGAAAGAAATACAACAAAAGTCCTGAAAATTGTTCTGAGTGAGCATGTAATTTCAAATTACTTCGAGTATATTGAAATAATAACTTTGTCAAGTGAAACGACTACGGAAACTTGTTTGGCGTGTTCCGACACGCACTTCACCGGTTTTTTTATAATGTAAAATATATATAAGTTTTTTTTTAATTATGCTAATGCGTTTTAATAAGTGATTAAGAATTTATGATATATGTGAGAAAAATAGTTGAAGAAAATGATAAATAATTGACGTCAGATATAAAGTTTATATCGATTTTACTATTACTACATTATTAAGACCGACGGACCTATTTAAATTTCTACCACAGTACATTACTATAAATACATGGATTTACCGAATGCATGGAATGGATAGTTAACATTTTTAACTAAATCTTTACGCTATAAACTGGCTGTAAAAGTAAGCTCTTCGTATTCCGTGTCCTTATGAATTAAACTAAAAATAAAAAAAAACTGTGTTTCCATTTTTGAAATTCAGTATCATATTTTCACATACATTTTTATGTCAACATAATTGACATTATTTACTAAGCTCATAATGGCGATAACAGATAACGTACCCTTCATTAATGTTACGCTTGAACTACTATTCGGCTCGCAGATAGTAGACCACTTAGATTAATTTGTCAACGAGGACGCGTTCTCATTTTTTTTGGGTTCGTACGGATAACATAAATTACAGAGGTCGGAGATTTTGTGTTACATATTGCGCAGACTGTCCGGCTTGCGTAGGCGCCAAGAGCACAAAATATCCTCCGTCTATTGTCTATGATTCGCGCATCGCCTCTGTCACGGCTGATCAGCGGACGTGCCGTGGAGCCTTTCAAAACAACGGCGGCCAGGTCAAAAGTCCGTTCACCTTGTTTTTTTTTCTTTTAGCGGTTGCTGCATATTGTTGGCCAGATAATAATGCTCTTCTGCGATGACAATGTTGTTCGTGTTGCGAATTGTTTTAGATTTCTTACGGACGAATTTAATACGGATGGCAGAATATATTTCACACAATTCTGTTTTTCTAATACAATATACTGTACATCTAGCAACCCTCACATAATATGATGTCAAGAATGAGACACCTATATAATTGCATTCATTACGGTCAATCGCATCACGACTCTTGAGTATTATTACCGATTTTATGGCAATTAAAGGAGATAGACTTTGAGGTCAAACGACTTTTCGATGCATCACAATTTTACGGTGATACATTTATTTCTATAATAATTTATACCTCCATTCTAAGAATTATTCCATGGGAACAAGAAAGACACAAATTAAAACCGAAAAGGTGAGTATGTAACAATTTTCTTACCCAAATACTTACTGTCAACCACGTATATTTATTATCAAAACGTTTCCAAAAACAAACTATAAAAATAATTAGTCATTTCACGACAAATATGTAAAAGCCTAGTTTTTTTTAATATTCCTTCTAGTAAAAACCGGGACAGTATATCACAGCTTCTACCTATGAACTTGGAATTATATGTTTGTATTCTATGATAATTCAAAACTATTTCTAAACCAAAAATATTAAAACATTTTTCTTTCTAAGGTCAATTTTCGGAGGGTGAACAAGAAATTAAAAAAAAATTTCTTGCCATATGTGCCAAATGTCTAATGAAACTAAAATCTGGTAACATTTTTTGATTTGGGTCTTTATTATTTAGACTGTTTTTTATTAAAGTGTGCCTTAAACTATCAAATACTATATGTTCGATTGTCTCCAATTATTGTCAGTCGTCTGCGTAACTCATCTATGTATATATATATATATATATATATATATATATATATATATATATATATATATATATATATATAAATCATGTTATTTTGTACTGAGAAACACAGAAGTTGGCTTGCTATTTCAACTTAAGAAAATATAAAAAAAATGATAAATTTAGTGGATTTTAGTGAATAAAAGAATTAAGAATTAAAGAATTGAAAAATTCTTGTTCCCTTAACATTGCAAATAATGCTTCCCAAAATCTGAAAAGAAAATCGTGGTTATGTAAAATATACCCAAGATTGAAACAAAATTATTAGAAGCCTTCCAAATTTTATCAATTTATTTTTTTAAAAACGATTAAATTATTGAAATTAAATTGTATTATTGATGACAATGAAAAAATAATAATTTATTTGAATTCCTCATATTAAAATATGTATATGAAAATGATATTTCAAAATTTTTTTGATGATTCAGTCATGCACGGAGTTCTTACAAATGTTCTTTGTTAATAAACATACATTTATTTGTGTGTACAAATGTTGTCCAAATGTACCAACATGTTTTAACAGTATGGAACACTTATTGTGTGAGGCCCATTTTTGTTGTATGAACTGTGTCTAGTATCTTTTTACACCAGAGGCTCATTAACAAAGTCCCAATATCCTTAATAGAGTAACAGTCTACAAGTCAGAGCAGTATAATAAATTGTAGTTAAAAATATAATAGTAAAAAAATTTCATAAAAACTACTGTTTTAATTTGGAGACGAAAATTGGAAAATTTTTTTAAATAGACTTGATGAATACCATCACTTAAATCTCACTGCATACTTATTTTTTAATTTAATACATTTTAGAAAATGGCGGTGTTATGAATTGACAAAGACTACCATTTTAGATGATTTTTTTAATTCAGTAACTATTTAGACATGCTATCCAATATTACATTGCAAACTAAATGTGTTAACCTATAAGAACATTGTATTTTTACAATTTCGTACCATAAAAGTCAATTTATCTGTTTGTCTGTCACAGTCAATTGTCTGCAGAGTGGTTATAGCTTCACTATATAATTTTTTGTAACTATCGAGAACATACATATACATATGGTAAAATAGTCGATACCTAATATTTTTATTTATTTTTTTTCGGAAAATGGAGAAAAAAACAAGATATATTGTGTTCCTATCTGACAAATTGTCGCTTAGGAAAAGCAGAAATTATTCTTAAATATACATCTTATATTAAAAATAAGTTTTAGTCTTTATTAAAACACTTTTGATCAAAATGTGGTTATAGTCATTAAAGAAAACTCTTTGTAGAAAATTGTTTAGATAAATTACTTATTATAGAAGAAGACCCTAGAAAATAATATTTTTAAAATAACTATAAGTAATGTTATTACATTCAGGAAGGTTTTAAATCAGAAATTAAAAAATTTCAAATAGCCAATAAAGTTTTCCCTCTTGAGTACAAAAATCCTTCCATATACAATAAATGGTAATGCACAATTTGAAATCTAATATTTACAGTATGTTCAAAAGATCTTCAAGTCATATCTTTAATTCTTTCACACAGCGATAACTACAGTCCGGGCACGAAGCATGCACCTCTGTGCCGCACGCCGTCGGCACCGCCGGGCGCTGGCTCGCCACCGGCCTCTTCACCGCCGCGCCCTGGACACGAGCTGTTCAAACACTCCGACCTCCACTGGGCCGATGTAGCCTCTAACTCAGGTAAATTCATTAAATGTAATGCTGAGTAATATCAATTCCTGATTTTATTAAAAGAAAAAGATATTATTTATGGCCTCCTACCCATAGACAACACAATATCCCACTCATAGAGGCTTAGGTTTTGGAATAGAATTGAATTGTATGAATAATTAAGTGGATCAGGTTTATTTCAAAGTGGAAATATGGCTCAAAATTATTGTTTTCCCTGTAAATCCTTACTGTCCAATTATTTTTAAGTTTTGATTTTTACATACCTGTCTGAAATGCATTGATATAAATTGCTCAGTCCAGTGACGGGCCAGTCGGGCCGTTTTTTTAATGCAGCAATATCCCATAAACACTTTTTCCTTGCACTACTTTTTTTCATGTATCAATGTCATATATGACCACCATAATAATAAATATTAGATAGTCGTCTATAATCAATACCCTCCAATACCTCCTACCATTACTTCAGTTAAAAGCAGGTGTACAGAATAAGAATATTCTTGTTTTGTTAATAAACTGTGTCTAGTATCGTGTAAATTATGAATAACATACGTAATCAAAAGATCTGGTAATTACTAGTATTGATAAGCAAGTGTAAAATTTAATAGTTGAATTATCTTCACAATCGTACTAATCATTTGATAATCTTAAATCTGTCGATCGTTTAGTAGTGATGAATAATTTGAGTGATTTCGTATATTCAAATTATACTTAGTTACCAATTCTAATACTTAGAATTTAAAAATATTACTAATAATATACATACTCTAATAATGACTATACGTCTGTCGCTCAAACGATTAAGAAATTTGTAGACTATTAATTTGAATGATTATGAGTTTTATATTTCTTCAAGTTCAAAATTATTAGTGTTATTCAAATTAATTTCAATGATATTTTAAACAAATCACCAGTATTTCTCGTCCATCATTATATGCAAACAATCGTACTTTAAGTTTTACTATACAAGAATGATTGTATTAATATTTATTAATATTATTAGTAACCGAACACTTGTCAAATAGGCAGTACCAACCTAAAAAATAGTCATTGAAGAGGTGAAAATCGCACAGTTTTACCTCGATTTGGTACCGTGCCAATGAATATAACCTACGACAGGCATTCCATAAGTAACATTTTTATTTACAATGTAACCCTCATTAACACTTTTACATATATTACGTCCATCAATTAACTTGAATATAATAATAATACTCGTACAATTATTCCGTAGTATCAAAATATCCTCGAATTGCGTCCTTAATTTATCAACATTGTGAAATTGCGTCCCCAAAGGGCCTTTCTTTAAATTTGCAAATAGCAAAAAATTCACGTTTAGACTATAAGGTGTATAACTGATTTCTTCAAATCCCAGATCTGTTAAACAACATTAACTCCTTGTAGACTGGCACATTGTTCTGGAGCACAAGTTCTTTTTTTCTCAATTTCCTTCATAACACTTATTTAACTTCTTGTTTTAGCTTTTGTAATGTTTAGAAACCTTCAGAAATATTAACTCTTCCAGAGAAATGGAGTGACAACCTGTTAAGCGGTATAAATTTTTAGCGTGATGTTAAATTTTTGAATCATTATGACGAACTCAGGTTTCTTTTCTGATAACAGTTATTTTTATAATCTTGTAGGAAATTTCGCTATAGAGCTCCAAAGACCATTTACAACGGTTAGTCAATTTTAAATTCGGTTGACTGTTTTTAGATGGCAAAGGAACACACTCTCTGCAAAGGCACATGTCGATTCTTTAATTATAATTTAGATTTTCCGTATTTTGTCAGGAATGTAATAAATGCTTGGTGCAAAGGTTTATTAATCATCAAAGAATCGCTGCCTTTATTGCGTCGTTGATTGCAGCAAGACTAATAATACAATAATTATGAATCTTGTAATTTATACTGTTAACGATTGTCCTTATTGGAAACAATTAACAGTATTATATTAACCTTAATTGCTCTTAATGTATTAATACCGAGAATTTTTTGAATGCCCCTCATAGTGATATAAAAATTTTATTTCCTAATTTTAATTTAATGTCTTTATGTTACAACATGATAGTATTTTTAGGTAACTCTGTTTTTTCCATTAATATTTACATCATTCTCGACATATTTTATTTACATTTGCAGAAGGAATCGAACTTTTGGGATACCAAAGATTTGGCACTGTTCAAGGCCCAAGACTAGGCAAGGAAAGGATTAATAAATCTATTTTACAAGATCAAATAGTCCTTAGGTAATTTTGAATTTTATATTTATTAACAATGTCTTAATTTTGAGATCTATTTTTTGGTTTACTTTTTGAGATTACTCTTGCAACAATAAATTCACACTATACATATTGCTATAGATACATTAAACTTAACGAAGATACAAATAAATAAATAAATAAAACTGTTATCTCTTGTGTAAACAGTTTGAACATAACATCACACCTTAGTTGTCTAAAATTATTTGTTTCAACTTTCATTATAAACAATATTTTCACATATTCTATAAATCGTAATACGGAACGTACTTTCAATTAAGAGATTTTTCTTGTTATGATACTAAATATAATTCTGTATTAATTTTCAGCGGTAAGCACTTGAGTGTGTCTCGAGCACATAGTGCAGCGGCCGATACTCATCCGCAGCATGATCAACTTTTGAGCTTCCAACATAAGTTTAGCAGTGATTTCGAAATATCAACTTGCACGGAGGTATATCCCAATCAAAGATGTACATGTCCCACTTGACAATTATAAATTATAAATTTAATATACTTCACTGTTGACTCGTTATTTTCTCTCAAATTTAATTCAACAAACATGTCTTGTGTTTAAGAAACAATTTTTTAGAAGCTAAATTCAATCTACATATTAAAATTTAGAAGATTACAGAAAGATTTACAGAAATTTCATATCCAAATTCTTAAAAACGTAAACAAAACTGTAATGAAAATAATATTTACAAACAGGAATGGCCTGAACGAGATTCCAATACACACGTAGACGAACTCAGCGAGGCTCAAATCAAAAAGTTGATCCCCGTCCTGTGGTTAGACCTAGCAGCTCTTTTTGACAAATACAATATCGCATTTAGGAAAAGGAAGCCAGCTAAAAAGAAGAAAAAAGAAGGTAAATGCTGATTTGTAATGGAGATCCTAAAAAAATATTCATCAATTATATATTTAACTTAAAAGCAGGCGTGATTTAAAATTTTCCACAAGTAAGTCTTTTTTATCTTGTGCTTCCATGCACTTTTAATGTAATCAGTATAGATATAGTTGAAAATCTCCAAAATGACATGTATGTATGTAAAAATTATTTTATCCATAATTTCTTGAAATTGGTAAAATCTCAGTATGACATTGGTGACTGAGGAAAGCATATATCATTAAAACCTTTGTCTCTTAAAAATAGTCACGAAGCCAGTAAAAGTATGAATATTACAATGGGCATAGCTTATCTCATTTGAATTTATAATGCTTTGTTCTTTTTCATTTTAAATTTATCTATATCTGGTAAATGTGTATATAATATAGATATGATTATTATATATAACCTAATTAGGCATCATTCGAAACACCTATTATTCTGAAAACACCCATCTATTTAAATCTTCTACAAATTTTATTTACAGAAAACAACATATTTGGTGTTTCATTACTGGCCCTACTCCGCAAGGACTATATCATTTGTGAAGATACATCATCTATGGTGCCCCGAGTTATACGATGTCTGACGCAAGCTTTACATGGGCACATAACAGAAGAAGGCATATTTCGTCTCACAGGGAATAAACAGAAGGTCCGTATATGTAGGACGTCTTGTCATTTTATAGAGTTTAACCCATTTTAAACCTAATTTTAACCTCTCTAAACTAATATTGCTTCGTGATAACATTTCTTAAAACCGCAAGGTTTTAATAAAACAATAAATAAACAATCGACAATTGAATTAATATGATAGACTGGAAAAAGTACCAAGTAGTGTTTATTTAACATACCTTCTCACTAGTTGATGCCATGGTTGTACAAGGTGTGAACACCAGTAAGTATATAGTTGCCATTTCTCTAAATAAAAATATAACCAGAACACTAGGCTCGCCAATATTTATTTTTGATACTAATGTTTATCCTTAACTCTCTGGCAATACTAATGGACTCAAGTAAACTGTCTTTTTTTTTTAAATAGATTAAAATCATCTTGCACCAGAGCAATATTGGATTAAAAAGAGTTACGTACTCTAAATGCCTAAAAGTATTTTACCAAAAATTTGTTATGCCTTACAAATAACATGAGGAAATAGTCTTCTTAAATTTTTACCAATATCATAGTATTCATCAAGTCAAGTTCATCCAAGTAAACAGTATCCTATATGTAGTTTATATTACCATACCAAATTTCATCAAAATCCGTGATCGATTTTGCGTGATTGAAGAACAAATTAACATATAGACAGACAGACAAAACAGAATTCACTCTGTTACAGTTTTTATTATATGTATTATCTTTATAACTTTTATTATATGATTTAACTTTCATTTATGTGGGCAGTAATAGAGAAATATGAGCACTAGACTAACATACTTCACATGAAGCCATTACTGCTATAAAATACACACTTTACTCTTCCAACATTTAGCGCACATTGTTTTGTCAACCAATACCTACTATATTTTGTCAATCACTGATAGCTTAATTCTCTTAGACTACATTGTCTCAACAGATATTTTCAATATCCAAAATTTTAGTTTCAAACAATTTAAATCATACATTATAGTATGCTGATAAACATAGCCTCTGATAGTCATATCTTACTAGGTTAGTTAGTGTGGGAAGTGGGAGAAGTTACAGTGTGCCGAATGAATTTTTGAGTAATGACTTTTAAACCATTACAGCTACATTCAAATTATATTTTGAGAGGAGATTATAGACTAATTAACCTAACGAGAGTGTGTGGTGTATGTGGAGTGACATGGTGACTAGCGCCACTAAAAAAACGTAAATAATTAGGTTAAAATGAGTTAAATATATAGACAATTATATACCATAGAAAAGAAAATGAAATGGTAATACAGTCCTCTGTACAGCACTGTAATTTATGCCGCTGTAGAGAGATAAATTTTTGGTAGAATAAAGGATTTTTTTGTGAGTTTAGGTTTAATTATTATAAATCCGTTTTTATGGTAGTTACAAAAATTATATTTTATAAAAGAGCTTTCTCTTTATAAACTTTTCTTTCTTACAGAAAGAAAAGTCATTATTTTTAATACTCGTAATTACATAAATATGGCACAAATGCTTTGACTATGTTGCAACCACTTTTCTTCTGGATGTACGCAAAAAATTGCATTACAATAAAATCAACACTTTTGGAGCTACTCATTTTTTTATCGAAATGGTGTGTGCGTCGATGTTACGTGAAAATTATTTGCGCAGTTGTGGGTTTAATATAGATTGTTTATTATAAGCATTTTTTATGTTAATAATTACAATTAATAAAAAAAGAATAGTCATTGATAAATTTTTACCTGGATAAAACCGAGATAAGTATCTAATCTTACTGGATCTTATCTAATCTTACTAAATCTCGGGGCATATGGAAATTTATTACTAAGTTAAAATTATTAAATTAAATCAATAATTAAACATTCTTGACTTTTACAAATATTAACTGTTTATCAGTTGAAACAAACTTAAATACAAAAAATTTCAGTTATCTGCTTTTGACAGATAACAAGAGTTAAACTAACACTTGCATTGAGCAAACATTTAACATTGCCTGATAACGTTTATGTGTTTGCTTTCAGATTGAAAATTTATGTAACATTATGGAACGGTATTTTTACGAGGACACACCTTTGGTTGAACAAACAATAGCTCATTCAGCCTGCCATGATATAGCAACAACTCTTAAGAGATTCCTGCGAGATCTGCCTCAGACGCTGCTGACTACAGAACTTGTTCAGTTATTTTATCAAACATCTAGTGAGTTTTCTCTTATATTTATACTTTTTTATTCTTATTTTACATTTCACGTAATATATTTGCAAACCGAGTTAACATAGGCTAGCAAGGCGGGGCAAATGGGAACCATACCTCCCCACACCTTGTTCTTGGACAAAATACTCTTTGAAATAACTTACTAATAAACAAAAAACCAGTCAAGCACTAGTGGAACTCGCACCACAAGGTTTCCGCATACACTTAGGCATTTATAAACATTTAATGGTTCATTATATTTCTATTAACCTATTTATAAAATTTGAATTTTTAGCTGCTATATCTTTCACGGGAAGTATAGGTTATGATTTGCGAATGTCAAAATAGTTTAAAAAAAATAAAACCATAAAATTTAATTTAATATATTTCTAATATTTATTTTTTGCATGGTCTGGTTGTCATCATGTTCATTTTTACGTTAACATTGCAGCACTAAGTGGCGGCGTACAAGGAAGAGCACTCAACTTGCTCGTACTTCTTCTGCCAACGGAGCATAGAGCTGCACTCTTACATATCCTACAACTCATGAATGACATCGCCAGTCATCATTTAGAGAACAAAATGACACTTCACAACATTGCCATGATAATGGCACCCACTTTCTTCCCGCCTAAGTAAGTAAACTGCACTTTGAGAAGAATTATTGTGAATTATTTATTTGGACAAAACCAAATGCTATTTATTTAGAGGTTATATTTTGAGTTAATTTCATAGTATTTATTTATTGTAAGAGCCTGAGAAATTTTTGGATGTGCATATAGTCTCCTTTATGGAAACTGGTCCAGATGAGCATCTGGGCCCAATACAATTATAGCGTTTTTATCGTGTTATATTTCTGTATTTCTTTAAAACTGATTCAACTTTACTACGTCTTTATTTTATATTATATAAAATAAAGGCTATTGTGTATCTGAATGCAATAATCTCAAAAACTACGGATTTTCATATGGTTTTCACCAATAGATATTGATTCACGAGGTTTATGTGTATAACTTATGAAGCCATTGTGTAATTTGGCCGAACTATGATAAAAATTGTCAAGTAAGTCAGAAAAATAAAAGACATCTGAAAGGTTGACAGGTATAGGCAGCAAAAATCGTTAGAATATCGCTTAAAAAAGCCTTTTTTAAGCGATGTAGCATTTGGAATGAAAATAAATAAAGCATAATCCAGATATTAAATCTTGCTGGAACTGGTCTCAGCGTTCAATGTTTTCACACAGCCAATTGTACATCACCCTGTCACATGTGACAACAAAACATAATATAATTCAGTAATAAATGTTGTATATAAAGAAATATTTTATGTTTGGCTGTAAAGATACATTTTCTGATTGTTAATTAAAAATTTTATAATTCATATTATAATTACATTTCACTAAAATTTGTAATTAACATTTAGTAATCATTATGTTGTTATAGGAAAAAAATGAGTCAGTAAAAAATTCCCATCAGTCATTTTTTGATCTAACCTACCAGCTCTACGCAACAGTTCAATAGATACCCTTATTTTTTTATTACATGAAATATTTGATTCAGACAAAGATACTTAATGCTACCCCAAAGGTATATAACTGATGTAGGTTTTGTATAAATTAGCAGATCTATGGCGATCAATATGGATTAAGTCGGAAAAAATCCAAATATCTGAGAATTTTCCTTTCTATCACCTACCCATACGAAGCCGGGCCAGGTCGCTAGATATAGAATTAAATTACCTTTATATCTTAACTTAGCACTTTGATTCATACTTTTGAAATACGCTAATTTAGTGAGAACAAATTACTGCTAAAATTTTCAACATGAATCTCTATATCTTTGCAGCTTGGTGATAAAACCAACAGACACGTTGGATATGCAACTTCAGGTGGCAGCAAACAGTTGTCGAGTAACAGAAGCTCTAATGAGACTCGAAAGCAAACTATGGTTAGTACCATACTCACTCATGGTGGCAATTGAACGCAAGAACGGTCACAGACGACGTGTATACAGAAACTCAAACACTGAAACGTGACACAAATCGATTCATCCATTGAATGGAAATCATGATACTGATATGATATACTCGTGTACTCTGAAAATTAAGTCAGTGGTTCATACTCGAGTTTAAATCAGAAGCGGGCATAGATATTATTCATAAATTGTAGAATGCCCAGAAAAAATATTAAAACTACGTCAAACATTTTTTTAAAAAGGCTTATTTAAAAAATGTACTAAGCAAGGTTAATACTGGTAATATAATATTATTTGCATATTTCTGTTGTACAATCTACAATTACCATAATGCATGAAATTATTTAATGTCTATGGAAAGTCAAATTGTTACCTGTCACGTTTATAGACATTGACGCATAAATAAAATTGTGATTGTGCCATAAACTCCTGCAATAAATTTGTTTTTTCACTAAAATGTATAAATCTGTATATATTTTAACATAATGCTGTTAAATAATCATCAAATTGTCACTTTTAAAATAATATTTTGTAAACAATCTATTAATTACCACATTTCTTTCGTAATAAGAGGCTAAAAAATGTATTATTAACTTTAATTATTAATTTTTATAATTAAACATTATTTTGTTGTACATTACTATCTTATTGTATCGTATTTGCCAAAGTGTTAATTACATAAATAAAAGCCAGTACATCATATCGAATGATGGTGCTAAAATTACTAAACAGTGAGCTGTGTTTAAAATAATTAACTATATTACGATTTTATTTGTATACATAAAAAAGCGACAAACGCTAAATTTGTCAACCATTATTATAAGATATTTATTTAAGTTTGGACCAATTACAATATATAGCATTATATAGCACATAGCTTTTTGATACATTAAATCAGCTGATTTTTATTGTATTTATTAATTATTTAACACGGTTTGTCATTTAGTAAGAATATGATTCCAAATATATTTATTAATACATAAAGAAGCATTATTGTGATGACAACAGAGGCTTAGTATGAAATAATTTTGAATCACTTTGTATGTCAAGATGTTATCAAATAATCATAGAAGCAAATAGTCACTTAAATAATTTATATCGCTCAAAGTCTCCAGTTACGTCATATTATTAATGTATAATTACAACGAATCAATTGAATTAAGTTTATTCAACTTGAATGACCATTTTTTGGTCAATTGGGATTATTGTTATGTTCTTATTATAACTATTAATAAAAGAGTGTATATTAAAATAGGTTACAAACGTAAGACTGACTTGACTTATAAAGATTGTATAAGCACAACATATGTGTAGTTAGTTTTAAATTCTAGCAATAAAATACATACAAAAAGTAATAAAAATCTTTTATTTACCTGTATACAACAAAATTTATTTTATTTTGTTGTGAAACACTACACATTTGTGAAATTCAAGCCATGATTCAACTGAAGTAAACAATAGGTTGTAAATAATGTCATTAGGGATGGATGATTTTGAAAATTACAAATGTTGATATAAATGTTAATATAGCTAGTTTAACATTGATAACCCATTATTAACTAACACGAAACATTGACGTTCATTAACTTCGATAATTTTGTAAAAGAAAAAAATAAATTAAAAATTGTCAAAAGTTAAAAGCGTTATATAATTTCAAATAATAATAATATATATATATATATATATACCTTAATAATTATTTACATAGTAGTTGTTTACTTCTGCAGTGTTGAATTTGATTTTTTCGTTTTCACTTTGTTTCAAATAAAAATATTTCAATATAAAAACGTTTCACATCTGCCAGGCGTCCTGTGACAGATCCATTTTTCTTTAACCGTTTTAGAGCCATGGTTTTTTACTCATATATACTTAAAAATGCCAAAGAAATGTTTTGTTTTTGATGTCATTTACCCTTGTCTCGAAAAAAAACTGTATCACTTCCAACAATTATCCAATTTTAATAAGTTTTCGGTGTTTTCTTAATAAAAACTTGCACAAGGATAATAAAATACAAAGAAAATTATGGAAATATATATTGTGAGCAAAAATTATAATAAAAACTGAAATTAAGGTCACATCGTCATTTTCGCAGTCCGGTACATTCGCCGTATCAGCAAAATAATTGTTATCGTCACTATCACTCAAAATTTGAATTACGCCAAATTGTGAGCGCACCATAATGTCACTCCCACTATCACTTTCTTCACAACTTGAAAAATGATCATTTTCACTCAAATTATTTTCGTATTCCGACATTATGGGTTAAAAATTTTCTTTTCCTGGATCCTTTTTATAATGTAATTACTAATAATATTATAATTTGAACTTTATGTAACACGTAGAAAGATAAAATATTAGCGGATGCATGCAAGCAACCACCCCTACCGCGCGCTAAATAGTAACTGATTTCGCGTGCGTCATTGCGCTGAAAAACAAAATTTCACATCAAGTTTTGTTAGTCATTTTATAATAACTTTAAAATATACTCCACCATATACATACAGTTTTTCATCTGTGAAATTAGATACTTTTTTTTGGAGGACTATATCATCATAATTCATAAATAAAATAAAAATATATATATATATATAATAATAAATAAAATAAAAATAAAGTGTTGAAAATACTACTGAAAAAGAAAAAAGAAACAGAAATACCTCAAATATGTCAAATAGAGTACAAAATTCTGGAAATAATTTTATAAATGAATTTCTTATTCTTCCTCACGTGAACGTCAAAAACAACAAATTAACAGGTATAGTGAACAAAGTTAACCCACAGCAAATATTTCGTGCAAGTGATTCACGTTTCATCCTGTTTAACATTATGCACTTGTATATTTATTTATAAAAAACAAAGTTGCAAAAGGAAATAAAAATAACCTCAGATGTTACACAGTCACTTGAATTCAAAATTAAGTTGTCAATTTACCAAAAAAAAATTTAACATATTGGTTACCAACACTGACAACTTGAACATTTGTTGTCATCTCATCACGTTTCACAGTTTATAAATTTTGAAATTGTGTATGTTTTTATAGGTTACCAAATTTTCAACTGATTTCCCGTAAATTTCCACAGTTGCTCTCTACACCCTAGCAATAGAGGGTTGTAATCCCCACCCCACCCCTTTCCACATAAAACTAAAAAACACTTGACATTTAAGTAGTATTATTACAATTAAGATTCACAACGGTAATGGAGTTGCCTTCCTTCCACAATCACGCCTACAACACTTGTTTATTAGTTTAGTGCATATTTATACTATTGAATTTTTCTTTTATATTATAGTTTCTATCAAAGATTATTCAGTAAGTGACTCATTTTAATTTTAATAAATAATGTAGGTATACAAATTTGCTTATTATGGGCATTATATATTACTTTTTTATGTCAGTCTCTATCTCAGAAAGTCTCCATATTTGAAACAGTATTATTACTCAAAATAGCTCTACCATTTTGAACCATAAATAAAAATAAGATACAGTAATTAATACATATATATATATATATATATATAAAGCATTTTAGCACGTGTTATTGCACATATAAAATACCTTTCTCCGAAATAATATAGTTTATTTTAAAGAATGGGTGGCAACCCTAATACCCGCACTATCTATGGATATGATATTAACGTGTAAAATATTGAGAAAGTGACTTCAAATCAATTTATGAATTTCGTAGAATCCATTTACACATTCATTTCAAATAACCTATCAAGCTTTTCTTTTCAATCCTCCACTTTATTATCTGTTGGCATTGTCAATGATTATCTATTATTAATGATATCCTATCAAAGGCTAACACATGTGAAGCTATCATCGTCCATTTGGGATATATGCGTACATGCTTACAGTTTCAACAATCAAATATTAAATACAATGATTTATCAAAAGATTAATTTTTAAATATATGACAAGCTATTTCAAGTGATGATGTTAGGGTAACAGTATTTGATTGTAAACAAAGACTTAAAACTTCATGCAATTACTAGAAGTGAGTAAAAATGTTAATGTTCAACTTTGGACAGAATCAATATTCAATATATCAAGTACCGCCTTTGTAAGAGTGTTCAATAATACATGTAAATATTTCCATATTGATAAAACTCAATCGACAAAAATTTAAATTATTAAATATTGATCAATAAGACAAATTTCTTGTTTCTCTCGTATAATGTTAGATAAAACAAGCTATTAAATACATATAAAACTTGCACTACAAGGGTTCTGTACACACTCAGGTACATATAGACATATTAGGTTACACAAGTACTTCCAATAAATTATTTATAGTATATCTTTCAATTAAGAGCAAAGTGTCAAGTTGGCTTAAGGTTTCGCCTAACTGGTTTGAATCGCATCTCTTACTGAATAATATTCTTTCAGTTGTGTTTATTCGCTTGGCTATAGTCAAAATTAAATTTTATACCTATAGGGGTTTATTTATACAGATACAGGGTATCGCAAAGTGGCTCAACATCTATGCCATGCAAATATTTGGAAACAATATATTTTTGAACGAACTTCTTCGTTCTTTTTTGGCAATGTTTTAAAAATATTCACTATTTTAAAAGAACAAAGAAGTACGTTCAAAATTAAGTAGTCTCTTTTTTGGCAACCTTTTAAAAATATCCACTATTTCCCTAACTTCAAATAATTAGTTTACTTCTTTTTTCACACATTTATCGATACTTTTCAAATTCAAAATACATAACTATTAAGTAGTCTCTTTTTTGGCATTTTAAGTAGTCTCTTTTTTGGCAAAATTAAGTAGTCTCTTTTTTGGCAACCTTTTAAAAACATCCACTATTTCCCTAACTTCAAAATACATAACTATTAAGTAGTCTCTTTTTTGGCATTTTAAGTAGTCTCTTTTTTGGCAACTTTTTGGCAAAATTAAGTAGTCTCTTTTTTGGCAACCTTTTAAAAACATCCACTATTTCCCTAACTTCAAATTCAAAATACATAACTATTAAGTAGTCTCTTTTTTGGCAAAATTAAGTAGTCTCTTTTTTGGCAACCTTTTAAAAACATCCACTATTTCCCTAACTTCAAATTCAAAATACATAACTATTAAGTAGTCTCTTTTTTGGCATTTTAAGTAGTCTCTTTTTTGGCAACCTTTTGGCAAAATTAAGTAGTCTCTTTTTTGGCAACCTTTTAAAAACATCCACTATTTCCCTAACTTCAAATTCAAAATACATAACTATTAAGTAGTCTCTTTTTTGGCATTTTAAGTAGTCTCTTTTTTGGCAAAATTAAGTAGTCTCTTTTTTGGCAACCTTTTAAAAACATCCACTATTTCCCTAACTTCAAATAATTAGTTTACTCCTTTTTTCACACATTTATCAATACTTTTCAAGTTCAAAATACATAACTATTATAGAAAGCAAAAAAAAATAAATACAAAAATAATTCTTTCTAAATTAATATAAGTACTATCTATACTATTTCCCTTGAATCACTTAGTGTTCTAATATCTGCCAAGTTCAAATGGTTTTATCCTTTTGAGTCGTCTAGTAATATTTTGCACATGTAGGAGTCCGAACGTTTCTAGATTGATGTGGTTTTGAAGTCTCGTTTAGTGAGAACTAGCAAATGTAGTAATAATATCACCTACCATCTCAATCTCAAGATCGCGATGGAGCTCACACTAGACTTACTGGAGCAGCCCCATAGCTATATTCCATAACTCCAAACTGGGCGTAAAGTTTGCTTCTATAATATAAGCTTGTTGTATGCTGATAGCTCAGAATTACAACCAAGCAACGAATATATATTTTTGAATAAGATAGTTTGAGACATTTTACGCTTGTAGGAAAAATATCGATAATTTTTATTCGCTATATCGATATTATTTGGCGATATTTAATATTTTGATATAAAATATCAAGTTTTGGAAACGTGTCGAATTTTTTCCAATGGCGACACTAAACACCGTTGTGTGCAACTAGCATTTTGTGCTCAATCAGAAGTGGTATACCTAGCGGGCTGAAACAATATCTAGACCAGCCCATAATACCCAGAAAAGAGAATTCAGTATAGTTCTGGTTTGATAGTCGCCATTTTACCCCGCTCCTGTCAGAAATAGCTCTAAAATAATTGATACCTACTGCGTCCTCAGTTTCATCGGAGAGAGTAGCATCTCCTGTAAACAGTACCACAATAATAACAGAAGTCATTTTATAGCAGAGAACATCAAACTAAAAGTTTTTATTTCGTCTCCATCAGAAAAATATTGGTTTGTCTTGAGTATTTGTTTGATTAATATTAATTATTACCTAAACTAAGTATTTAAATAAAAATATTATTTACCTAGCCTAAGTACCTATTGGATTAATAAATAAGAAAATTATTCTTATCCATGTTTTTGATTTCAGATTTCATATTACTTGATTTATTAGAAAAAATATTAATTGATGATATTTATTTAGTAATCCAAGATTGTATTGAGCTAATTGAAACCAAATACACTACATTTCTTTAAGATCGAAAATATTTTTTTTTATTTAAAAGAACGCCAATATTATCTTTAAAGTCGTATTCGATATATTAATACAATATGTATCGATACTTTTTAGCATTTTCGACATCCCTAAGATATTTCTTCTTAATATGTTCTTTCCACCGAAGCTTGGCATCACGAGTCATACCAAGATATTTAGCGGTGTTTTCATATAGTAATTGAGTGCTGTTAACAAAGACTGGTTGTTGTGCTATCTGATTATATTACACAAAAATTATTGACCACTAAGAGAAAAATTCATCAATCAAACTTGATTACCTACCTTTTAATAATATTTTAAACATATTATTATTTCCTGGACTGTTGATAACTGACATGCAATAAATTTAGAAAATATTTTCAGTGATGAATGAGATTAGCAAAAAGTAGTTTTAATTTTTCAGTTCCTCCATAAAAATGTTTATTTACATATTCAATTTGCTATTTTACTAGCTTTTGTGGGGTAACCACTTAGGGCTATTACTTTTATGTCACACACTTACTCTTCAAAAATGGCTGAACAAGTAGTCTTCAAAATATTTTACTCATATATTTTAAAAATAAAATTATTTCAAATTCCATTTCCACATTATATTTTAGGAGACTGTGACCATGCGACAGACCTCATAAATATTGTAATGATTCTATAATTATTTCATTTTTACCAATTTTAGACTAAGAAAAAATAAGAAAGTGACTCTACCAAACTGTGTTGCTGCTATATGTAAATTTTCCATAGTAATTAAAGCAACTAGGTGATTCAATGGAAATACTAGGGCACAACGAGGAAGTATGATAAAGGAAAATTGAATCTTACAATAAAAATATTTTAACATATCGTCGATATTTAAAAAGGTTAAATTCTCATTAAGATGCTAAATTTTAAATACTCTACAGTCATCTCGACATTGTTTTCAGCGAAATACCTCCAATTGAATGATAGGTATACATACCTTTGTTAACTCATGTCGCAAACACTTTTTTCAGAGACTCCTCTAAAAAATGTAACACGAAAATAATATATAACATTTTTTTATTTGAGCTTTATTACAGGGAAATTAGTTATTTTTCAATAAAAAATGTATTTTGTTTCCAACTTTTGTTTAATAAAATTTACATTCAAACATTTTATCATAAACAGAACCTTCATGAAAAAACTTATAAAAAACGTACCAATACAATCAATATTTCTTTCTGTGAAACTATACTTGTATTGTTGAATATTCATATCCCAATAAAGGGATCATTTCATTGCATCGTATCGCCTTGATAATGCTCTACAGCTATGTACAGTAAAACATATTGTACAATCTATATATAGTACTACTATATATATATGTATATGAATATGTATACATATACACACACACACACATATATATATATATATATATATATATATATATATATATATATATATTTATACATATATATATATATATACATATATATATATACATATATATATATATATATACATATATATATATACATATATATATATATATATACATATATATATATACATATATATATATATATACATATATATATATATATATATATATATATATATATATATATATATTGTACTATCCACCCAGTATTCCAGTATATAAATATTATCCCATTACTGCAAACTATTTAGCAGGTTTAAAAGTGTGCATCATCACACATTTTTATTATTTCAATAAAGGTTCATGTGTTATATTGTTTACCCAAGAATAAAACGATTGAATAGACACTTTTTTTAGAAATGCTATGTATACATCTGTACCTGATCAGGTTCGTATTCATTAATTTTATGCAAAATATAATGTATAGGGTCCGTTTAAGATTCTATTAGCACTATCTGGCAATAACCTTAAACTTTTGGTTACTGCTGTGATTCTTTCATGCGAACTCCCCGTAGCGTTACATATTGTAATATACAAGTTTTGGTCACAACTAACAATGTGTTTATTTTGGACAGTATGGCGACTTACCTCCAAATAGCCAGACTGTCATCAGGTGAAAACTTTTTATGAAAAAAACCACCATTGGGCTTTATTATCAAATGATCGTGTGTATCAACTCTTTATAAAAACACTAATATGGAGCAAAAAATTTACTTTCAAGCTTTCGTACACAGCCGCTATTATAATATCTTTTTTGTTTCAATGTTGAACTGAAAAATGAATGTCAATCACAAGTGTACTTGCACAATATTAAAATCAAGAAATTTCCATCCTGATCAAAAGACGCCTCTTCAAGACAAGGATTGCAAAACAAAAGGAAAAAGTGCGTAAAATTTAAAAGCAAGTTCTGAATACAGGTATTATAATACAAATGCCAAAGTATTTACGAATTTAGGCAAACCATATCTTTGTTTAGATAGTTTAAATAAAATACATATTAAAGAAGCATCCACATAGAATTACATCTTAATACTAATTATTAACATTTATTTTTGAGTTTGATAACGTATAAATGTTAAATACATTTAATGTATCATCGCATAAATATTATGTACATCTAACATGTTAAAAATTGTGCACTTCATGAAATCTTTCAAAAAATACACAAAATTTTTTCTCTTGACATAAACTAACTTCAAGTGTTAATTTGATTAAGGGCCGATTTTTCAATCCCCAGATAACATTTATCCTTCAATAACTTTAACTTTGACATTTTGACAGATATTCCACAGAAAAACTGTCAAAACGTCAATATTAATTTCTGGATAAATTTTATCTGAAGATTGAAACATTAATCTTTAATAAAATGACTTACTAAGAAATCTCGCTAAAGACTTTAATTTCCTGTTCCTTTTTAAAGTTCTTCGTATTTACAGCAAGAAACAGTACAAAAATTGTCAGTTATTAATGGATTAAAAAAAACTGTTGGAAACACTCAATTTTATTAAAATCAATATAATGGCTATACATTATAAATACGTTAAGAAAAAACAGCATAATCTTGTGAAACTATGGACATGAAAAGTTTTAATGAAAAAATCAACTTTTTCACAAAAAAGTATCTCTCGTTTCATTACCATAATATTGCTACTTACGGTTAATATTTCTGAAATTTTAGTTTGTTTAAATATTGATCTTATCGAATCTTCCTCGGAGAACGTAGGAAATTCCATATTACAATACTAAAGTAAATCGCAAGTAAACTGAATTGAAACTAAATTGAAACAAAATAATGTTAATCTCAATGAGGTTCTGTGTTAAAAAGAGCAGAGCACCATGAAGATGACAAATTTTTCTTAGCTCCTGTTGTATCTGTTACCCCAACCTCTCCGATGATCATCCTTATACTCATCCATGGCCCTAGCTCGCTCCAACTCTTCAGTATTATCTTCTTCAATATTCTTTTCCTGCAAGTTTCATGTTGATTTTTCTTTAACAAAATTTTTGTTGATTTTTTTTAAAAAGTACAGAATATAATGAAATTGTACTAACAGATAAGAAGATATAAACGAATAAGTCTCAATACAAGCTGAGACAATGCATCTTATTAACAAATATTGGTAACTGCTGACATAATTACTAATTCAAACTGTCTAAGAAAAGCCAATCACTAAAAAACAAGTTTGTAGTGACCATGCAAAACAGAGGTTGCTTGAAAATAACAGAAATAAAAACTTTTGGTTGTATGTCTGTCAATATCTATGCAGTATTTTACAAGTGAACATGAGAACAAAGAAACTAAACATGAGAACAAAGAACAAAAAAACTAAACACCGTGTTGTTATAAAACATTATTAAAATCCTTTTATACAACACTGATTGCATCTTGCTTGGGCCCCATGGTAAAAAACCAACTTAATGCTTGATGCCACCAATACATTGAGCAAGTGAGTCTAAAATAGTAATTTAGAATAATGCACAATAAATAGAAACAATCGAGTCAAAACGGGTTCCACGGACCACGGAAATTCGGTCGATTGCTGGCTCGTTAATGTATCATATTCATAAACCCATGTCTCATCTCCAGTTACGATGTGTTTCATGAAGTCTGCATCTCAAGAAATCATATCTTCAGAGAGTTACTTTCGATACTCTTTTTGCAAGAAATTAAACTCTTTCGGAAACAGTCTTGTGGTAATACGTTTCATGCGCAAAACATAGGTTAAAATTCCAGTCAGTTTATCAATGTTCTACTCTCGAGCTGACTCTCTAATACTGAATTAACAATTTTCAAGCACTAATTGTTTCATTTTTTCAATGTTCTCATCTGTGGTAGATGTTGAAGGCTGCCCAGGACGAGATAAATCTTCGACCAATTCACGTCCCTCTTTGAACAATGTACCACTCGTATATCTGTGTTCTCAACATAATCGAGACACCATAAGCCTTTTTTAATATTTTTATTATTCAGTGCAAGAAATTCCACTTTTTTTTTAGTATTTAATCCTTTGCAATGCTGTCTCAAAAAACATTCAGCAAATGGTTATATATATATATATATATATCTTTGACTTGGAGGGTAACCGTCCGCGTGGTGACACGTTCCCTAGTAGTGACGCGTTCCCTAATAAAATTTATTGTTATAGGTCTCCAGGGGCTTTTCTTTTCAATCGTGTGAATTTAAAGTCACTATGTATTAACTGTGCAGCTAATATGTTTGGATGATTGACTATCCTTTTTTAGTAGTTTTTATAGAGTGTTGTATCTCATCCTCGATAGGTCGAATTTTAATATCATGATGCAGTTGTTGGTTGGTTACAAATCATAAAGCGATAGTAACTAGTCTGAGAAAGCTCTTTTCGTCAACTGCTGTATCGTCTACAAGAGTACCTATTATGGTTACAGTAGTCAGGGGCAAGTCCGAGGTAAATAAAAGATACAGAGTTGGACCCAGAACACTACGCTGTAATTTCTTCTGCCTGTTTTTTTTTTACTTTTTGTTTTTTTTAATTTTACCTTCTCACACAGAGGAGTCTTTTCGAGAGGTAAAATTTTAGGATATGAAATAGTTGGTTAGTAGCTGGGTTCTTATCTTATACAACAGGCCTTCATGCCACATCTGATCGAATGCTTGGGATTTTTCAAGGAAGACAGAGCAACAGTATTTCTTTTTTTCGAAGCTCCTGTGGATTTCTTCTACAAGTCTATGAATCTGTTTGATGGTGCCATGATTTTTTCTGAACCCAAATTGATGGTCAGGAATTATTTGGAATTCCTCAATTACGGAATTCAACCATTTTAAAAAGAGGATATTTAGGCAGCAGACTAATAGGTTGATAAGATGACACCTTCAGATGGTTTACCAGGCTTAAGTATCATTAATATCTGAGCCACTTTCCACTGTTGCGGGAAGATGCCAGTTGAACAATTGGGTCAAAAATATAATCGTCACTTCTGGGAGTTTGCGAAGAATCGTGGCCTTAATCAAATCGTATCCTGGGACTTTCTTTGGGTTAAGCTTTCTTATTGCTGCTAAGACTTTACTTTTTGTAAACTTTTTAATAGACACATCGAGTTGGAACGGTTCTTCAAGGCATTTATCAGAATTACATAATGAAAAAGTCCTTAATTTTTCATTATGTAATTCTGATACGTCTTCCGTATTATTGGGTACAAAGACTTCTTCAATATATGCGTAAGTTTCACCCTTCTCTATGTCACTTTTAGCCCAAGTGCCATCGTTCTTACAAATGGTGGATTGGAAGTGGTCAGCCTTTTTAATTATATTGTGGTTTTCGAGAGTGAATAGACATTGGCAGCTGTAGCACCCAGATTTTTTAAACAATATTGAACATTCTCGTTTCTTTCAGTTTGTAGTGTCTGTTTGAGTTTAGCTACGAGGTGGTTTATCTGTTGTTTGCCACTTTTTGCGAATTCTTCGTTTTTCGGTTAGTAGTTCTCTGACTCTTGTCGTACATTACAGTTTTTCACGTTTCTTAATAATCAGTGTGCTATCCCAAATGGCGTTTTGGATACATTCAATGAAGTGTTCTACTGCTGACATAATCTCATATTCAGATTTGAAAGGTAGTTTTGTGTTTAATGTAGAGTCTACCAGAGTGTGAAACTGCTCCCAGTTTGTTTTATGGTTGTATAGTCTATCCTAACTGGTGGCCTTGGAAGAAATAAACTTCTGTCTGACTTTGACATTTTCGACACTATGGTCGGATGATAAATCTTGGGAAGATGAGTAGAGAAGACGCTTCATATGCATACACTTTATGATGCAGAAATCTACCAGATCAGGGATTTTCCTTGGGTCTGAAGGCCGTACGCTGGTTCACCGCTTGATACTGCAGCCAAAAGAAGTTCACTTAGAACTGCTTGCAGTTTGTATTTTTAGCGTTATAGTCATCGCCGTACTATAAATCTCGATCCCAGTGTTTCACAGAATTTTTTACAGTCCTCCTCTTTGATTGAATGTTTTGGCGGAGAGCATAGTGCGGTGATATTCAATTATCCCCGGTGATTCACAACAACTACGCTAGTAGCTTGAATTTCCGGGGTATTATAGGATTCTGCTTTATGGTATCGGACAGCATTCCGTATGATGATTGCAAATCTTCCGTGAGGAATACCGTCTGGGTGCATAATATGGTATAACGAATAATTAGGCAATTTAAAAAAAAAATGTTCAGTGAAGCGAGTTTCAGAAATGAGTAAAATGTCAATTATATTTAGTCCTAAGAATGCTTTTATTTCTTGAACACGTTGTGACAGCCCATTGTCATTCCAAAAGGTTAAAAAATTTCATTTGAAACACGAAATTCAGAAAAACAAACTCTTTAAGACAAACTCTTTGTTCAACTAATTTACCCATAATAAAATTTGCAGAGCAACTTTAAGGTCGACCTATTATGACAGCTGCTGTAAACACAGACAGCATAGTTGTCAGATCATAATCAAGTTTGGCTTGGTAATTAAGGAAGGTTTTACCAATTTAACAAAAAAAAATTTACCAATTCCTTTTAATTAATTTTTTTAATAATTCTGCGTAGTTTTTGTACAGAACATATATCAAAACAACATAATATGTCTAAAATGGCAGTGCGTCTAATACCGAGTTAGACAAAGTCAATGTTGGGGTCTGCTAGGGATCATAATCCGATTTTGGTGCATGAATACAGTATATGAAATAGTGTCTTTGTGCACACACATAACAACTTTGAAAAAAAAGATTCTTAGACTCAGAGATCATATGACTTACAAAGAGTTATAGGTGATCATGTCCAAAAAGAAAACAAAGAAGAAATGTACGAATAGCAGCACAGATTTTAAAGTAGAAACATGTAACCACACTTT
Organism: Druceiella hillmani; assembly: GCA_039881145.1. Taxonomy (NCBI): domain Eukaryota; kingdom Metazoa; phylum Arthropoda; class Insecta; order Lepidoptera; family Hepialidae; genus Druceiella; species Druceiella hillmani. The sequence goes on from JAYKKI010000001.1 coordinate 14,443,614, forward strand.
TTGTATTTTCTCCAACATAAAAATATTAGTCAAATCATATAGTGACCAAATAACTAACTTTGTTTTCAAGTTACTGTAACAAAAGCGCTTAACAACTTCTTGACACTTTTATATTTTTATATATAAATACTTCTAAATTACTCAGTTTTGAAATCATATTTTATCAAAATTGTTCTAATTTGTGTTATTATAATCGAATGGTAATAATCAAATTAAAAGTTAACTTTATTAGCTTAATAAATTCTTACCTTATGAATTTCTTCAGCATCCTCTACAAGAGCATTGTCTGGATTGGCCAACGTAGCATGTGGGATATTTGAAGCAGTCGCACTTCCGGGAAAACTGTAACGTGATAATAACATAAAAAAAATAATATAATCACTTTATTTAGCATAATTTTCTTTACTCATTACAACTGACGATAGATTACAAGTAAACATAGGATATCAATGGAACATAAAAAAACACTATTGACATTCTAAAATCAAACACAATATATTGACATTTTAAAGTCAGCACAATACATTGACATTCTAAAATCAAACACAATATATTGACATTTTAAAATCAGCACAATACATTGACATTCTAAAATCAAACACAATACATTGACATTCTAAAATCAAACACAATATATTGACATTTTAAAATCAGCACAATATATTGACATTCTAAAATCAAACACAATACATTGACATTCTAAAATCAAACACAATATATTGACATTTTAAAATCAGCACAATACATTAACATTCTAAAATGAAACACAATATATAATTGAAAGTACACTTATACTAAACTTTGTATCGAATAGTACAAAGCTCGCTCACAATTTATTTTTTTTAAAAATCAACATAATGAAATTGTTCCCGTACAAATTATATTTCTGTAACGTATAATTTGTTATAGTTTTTTCTACTTAATTTACATTTTTTGTTACTAAAACATTTAATAATAAAAAAAAGTGAAGTATAATAAATAATTAGAAGAAACATAAAAAAATTAAATAGACGTAAAAGTAAAGAAAATATATTACGTTTGCCATCAGTGAAAGCATTTATTTAATTTTTATTAACCTTTTTTATTAACCTAATTGTGTTGATTTAAAAAAAAAAAGACAATGAAAACTTCACTTGCTAAAGAGAACGAGTAACTAATTCATACACCACATGTAATCATGTGATGACATATTTTAATATAGAAAATATTGTGTAATAACTCAAAATGAGGCGAATCGTATGAAACAAAAATAGATGAATCGAAAAAAAAAACAAAGTCAATTTCACTTGGGTTATGATTCAATCTTGCATATAAATACAAAAAATTTAATAGTGAGTGATGTACCTATTGGATATTTCAGTGGGGTAACACAAAAGTCCCAATGGTACATCCCAGTTTTTAGGGGCATCATGATTCGTCCTGCGTGAGTCTTATGTTGGATGCGAAATGCTAGTAACAATTCAAAATTTAGCACGTATTGAACTAAACAATATACATCAAGTTGAGGTCACGAAAACCCCTGAAATTAGTTTCTGCACACAAAGGCAATGCTAAGAATTGAAAACTGTGTTCAAGATTGAAAAGTTCAGAATTGACATCTGTGACAAATCGAACCAAAAAAGTTCCATTTTGTTGTACACCAATACCCATTTCATGTAAATTGAGTCTGACAAAATAAAGCCAATAGGAGGATAAATCACGTGAAAAAAGCAATAAGTAGTTTTTCTGTTTCAAAATCTAATTTTGAAATTTGCCGATCTTCATGAAGGGAGAGTATTTTAAATAATTTTATTCCCCTGTCGTCTTGTTTTATATCATACAACTAACTTGTACAAAACATTATTAATGAAATATACTCACATTCCTTCCTTAACCCTATTATCGTAAAACTCCTCGATTGTCATTGAAGGTATAGAAGGATAACCTATTCCAAACACAGCCTTCTGGACCTCATCCTTCGTTATGATGATAGCTTTCAATGGCTGCCTGGGATGTTTATTTTTAGGCTCCGGTATCTTAGTCTTACCATCTGAAAGTATTAACATGTGATGTTGAATTAACATTATAGATAAGTAAATGAAATATACTATGAAAGCCATGTAAAAAATATGTTGTTACAACATCTGACAGGTAAATATAATAATAAGACAATTTATTTGGTGCATTTCTACTGTTGTATATGTTATAAAAACTAGTTATATTGGTTGAATGAATTGAATAATCGTGTTGTTATTAATTGACCAATTATAATTAATTAACCGTCTTTGCTGTGTAACCAAAAGATTCCAAATGTTAAAAAACTATAGTGTCGCTAGTAGGAATAAGTAAAAAGGGCTATGCTTTAAATAATTTTTTTTTAATTTCGATATAGCCCGTTAAAAATAATTGTGAGACCTAGATAATCATTTCTTTATTGGGAGAAATTTCACATATCCACAATATTCAGCACCAGTTTTCAAATATTTTTTCCTAGTATTATTCTGAAGCAATCAAACTACATCTTGGCATGAGAACATTATTTATTTTTAATTTAGAGTATCAAACTGCTTATTGTGTCTACAATATTAAAAATAAAAATAGACTTTCATATCTCAAATTATCAATAGTGTTACCTCTTGCATGTTTCTCCATCATTTCAATCATCGGCTTCTCACATTCGATACTGGCCAGTTCATCGACACTTTCGTGGATAAAGGATTGAAGAAGGGTCAAAAAGTAATTTCTTTTTGTGTCGTCATCAATATTTTCAGACTCCATATCCGTTTTCAACTGAGATAGTTTCCGTTTTAGCTCTTTTGATTCATTATATCTTTTTATTTTGGCATCTCGGTGTGAAATCTGAAATACGTATCATGGCAAACATATAAAATAAATCAAAATGAAAATGGCCCTTTCAAGAAACTTATGTGTGAATTTTGTAAGCATTCAGTGCTTTATTCATTAACTTTTTTCTAAGAAGCAAAATTACGTTGTTCTATAAATATATTTTTTAAAAAAGATTTTTGGGTTTAAGTACTATACTCAACCCTTTTTATTCTTTAAACACGTTATTATAACTAGCTGGAATGTGTACAGTAATTTTTTGAAAATAAAAGATACTATCGTGACCCGTGCGAAGTCTTCGCATTATTTATTCCATTATGAAGCTCAGATGACAGATCAAACAAATATTTTACTAAAATTGACATATAGAGGCGCAAGTATCAAAAGCATTGAGCTAAAGCGCCACTTTATTTATACGTGAGTGGATTTGAAATTAAACAAAAATTTTACCGTCCGTCAATCATATTGACGTTGAGCCGTTAGATGGCAGCATTGCTGTTTTGTGTATATAATTTTAATAATTAATTAATTTGCAAAAACAATAGCAATAATAAATTTTTTAGTTGTGGATGCCGGTAGAGCAAGCAATTATCTATAAAATTATATATAATTTATGTGGATTAGTTGTGAGGTTTTTTCTAAAAAGGGAGTGTAACATCTTAACCTTAGCGTATTAATATATATGATGATGATGATATGATGATGATAATTTTGATTTTATAATCATTTTATTTCTGCGTCTGTAACTAATCTACTGTATATTTCTAACGTAATTTATGTTTTTATTTCATGTCAAAAAAAGGAATTATTTTCATGTAGAAAAAGTGCAAAATTATTTCATATAAAACATTAATACTTTTTAATATAAAAACAATGCATCATTAAGAGTAATATACTTATGTATGATGCGTCTCACTCTTTCTGATACATGCACAACATAGAGCCGTTCTGTCTAGCAGAGTCATTTTACTTGACACAAAAATTACTCATTGCATGATTGCTACATCTGTCTACCTCTATACCAAATTTTATGTTTTAATAGAATAGTTTTTCAACAAAAGTGATGTATGTGACTAGAGTAAAGATTTTTTAAAAAAGTATAAAAAATATCATGACTTCTAAACTATTTTTTTCGCAGAACTAATGTTTTTTTTTAAATAACATCACAATGGACCCAAACTAAAAAATTACTAATTAACTGTAACTGGGTCACCTGTATAAAATGATGTAAATGTATTTGTACATGTAGACAGCTTGTCATTATGGGCTGAAATTATTAGAACACATATAACCATAATGAACTGCAAAGAAAGTTGGTGTCCCTGATTTAACCGTACAAAAATATAATAAATAGAACAGCCAGTGTTTGCGTCAGATGTAATTTTTTTCTCAATACTACTGAAATGAAATTAAAAAAAGCCAAAAATTCTTGCAAAAACACTAATCTCTAAAATAGTCAGAACTTTCATTTGAATTATTTTACAAATTTTCTAGTTATTTCATTGTACAATAGTGTTTATAAACGTTTCAGTTAATCAGTATTTTTGAGCCATATAATTTATCATCACATTTATCATTATACTTTGTTTCAGATTGACAGGTAACGATATAAATCTCGATGTTTGCTAATATTTTCATAAAAAACCTGACAAGTACAAATAGAACTCACACTACAAGTTAGTGAATGTGTCATAGCTCTCTACTTGCAAGCGTTCACCAGCATTACTAATATCCAGTATGACTGCTGAGAATTTTATCGTTGGATTTTAAGCGTAATCCATATAAAACTAAGCTAATCCAAGAACTGAATGAGAATGACTGGGTGAAAGGTTGGACTTTATGTCTAGAATGTTCAAGCAGTTCTCTATCTTCAATAAAATACTCTTTTTTCGGATGAATCACATTTTCATATGAATGAGTTTGTAAACAAACACTATTTGAGTGATGAAGAATCAAGACTGAAGCGCTATAGACCACTCCATTGTGCACAAGTCACACTTTGTGCAGCAATTTCCGTGGTCAGAGTCATAAGGCCTTTTCTTTTGAAGACTCATGAGGCAGAGCAGTGACTATCAACTCTGAGTGGTACATTATCATTCTGAGGGAATTTTTGATGGCAGAATTGCGTGAATTTCATAGCTACAATTTCAGGATATGGTTCCAACAAGAAACCGGCAAATGTTCCCAAGAAAAGACGAAACGTCTCTAAGGTGTGATATTACATGGCCGCCACGAAGTCTAGATTTAAGCCCACCAGACTTTTTCATGTGAAGGTACCTCAAGAGCTGTATTTATGCAAATAATACTAGGACTAAAACCCATTAAAGTTAAACAGTCACTAGGAAGTTGAAGCAATTTCACAAGCAACCTGCAGGCGTGTACTTGAAAATTTAGGGCTCGCCTTAATGAATGCCGATACCACAATGGTGGACATTTGGATGACGTAGCATTTAAAAACTATATTTCCTATAACCTAACTATATGTATGGATAACCATTATCTTACTATGAAATTTTTAAAATTAAAATTTCCTCTGGGCCACCTTATATCTTTCACAGGCAAAAAATTTGGTGCATATTTAAAAAATATATGATAGAGGATAATCACTATAATTTTACTACAACCTTCGTGTAAGCTTCTAAAAACCTATTTTTCTCCTAGCTTTAGGTTGACTAGTTTTAGAAATGAGGCAGGTGGACATATTTTTTTTTGCATATTTCACTGTATATCACTGAATATATACCACCTAAAATTATGAAAAAAATATTATTGTGGTCTTCATTACTAGTTCTTCCACATGATACCCCACACTATATAGGGAATTAAGAAAAAATTAAATACTTCATTCTCCTTAAAATTTCTATATAAATATTTCTGAGTCTTAAATGTTAAGATATTTTTGTGTTAATGTGTCATAAGGGCGACTTCTGATGGCTATCGGTTTTTTGTGCCCGAGTCAAAGGACTTCACGAGGTTAGCGTGTGGGAGAGATAGCACAAACGTGTAGTCATATATTTCGGACTGTGATCAACTTCAACGAGCGCTTCGTCGAAATAACTTCGCGAGTAGTGTAGAGGGAGTATAAAACAATAGCCCCTAAATGACGTGTCATCCAAATGAATAGTACAACATTTCAAATAGTAGCACAATGTTTTGGAAACATTATCACAAATGAATGACCTTCTTGCATGTAGCACAAAAACACAATGCAGATTTAGATATATCTTTCATGACAAACACAAATAACAACACCCTAGTTATATATTATTATATAATATTAAAATGACAGGACCATCAATCAAAAATTATGAAGTATCTATAAAGAGAGTGAGTGTTGGATTAATAAACATCAGTGAACACGAAAATAGGACCATCCCAAAACTTTATTTGTTCCAAATATTTCATCTTTCAAAATTTAATATGGTAACTTACCATAGACATTAAATGATCTCGCTCAGATTTTCCTTTTTTGGCTGACTCGGAATTACTCTCCTCCTCCGTTTTTGATTGTGGTATTTCTATATCTGTAACACCATAATCCTTGCACCTTTGTAGGAAATCCCTAAAGAACAATGATAGCTTTGTACTAGTGCAGTAAGCTAAACTTCTAATAAAGCGCAATGAATTTGTTAAACTAAGGTAAATAGAATTATATAAATAATTTTTTACAAAGTTACAGCAGTAGTACCGTGGATAAAAAACAAAACTACATTCTAAAAAAACTCTTTATTTTTATGAGAAAAGTCACTCAGCTAAGTGATGCAAATCTTATATTATTCTTTAAAAGTATAATCAAACCATTAACTTAAATTGTCCATAAAATAGTCTAAAATAAACTTATTAAATATTATTGGTTTAGCTTATTTTGCATTAGCATCAAAAATTAGATATACATAACATTAATATATAATTGGAAATTAAGTAAGTTTGTTTATTGATTAATATAATAATTTTTCTTTTAACTTTAATAATGTTGTGTAATCAAATTCCTTTCTTCAATACAGAGCATAAAATTAGTTCAGGCAAATAAATGATATGCATGAGCCATACCTGAAGTAAATTTCTGCTACCTCTACAATTTCTCTGCGAGGCTGATTACAGAGTTTCAGTGTTAACGTGCCAAGCAGGGCCGGTAGCAATAAGTACTGTAATGATTCTGTCGGCAATTCATCAATGTGCTCATTTCTACTAAACATGCCTGATAAAGAAACGAGCTTCGTAATCTGCTCAAATTTACTGATGACATTTTTTATTTTTATCTGAAATGTTATAATTTTTATATTAAATTAAAAACAGCTACTAACAAAATTAAATATCACAGGATCTTCTATACATTGTTATTTTAATTAAACCGCAGGCATATATCCTATTGCAAGTTTTCAGGTAATTTGTCAATTTCATTAACATTTCTAAATAAAAAAATTTGACACATCACACAATAAAATAATCTTATAGAGCTTCACGTTAAATAAGAATTGATGAATAACTTGACATGTATATTTTTAATGTGAAAAATTATTTATTTGCAATAATTAGACACAATTAACAAATGTTTTCAAATTTTAGACACATCTAACTCGCCTCTTTTAGTCATTTAAAGCTTTAAGAAGCGGTTTTAAAACTACTATGCATCCCTTAAGACCTGCATCAAAATGTCTTCTTTTGACTGTGGAAATACTGACAGTTCTGATTTTCCTTTTGAGGGTCAGAACCCGAAAAACACTGTCGGTACAGTATTTTGGTTTTAAAAAATGGATAAAAATTCGAAAAAATAACTACAAAATGAAAAATCTATTTAAAGCCATTTTTATAAAACTATAAAACGTTTCAATTAAATTTTAAAAAAATATTTAAAGCTGTCAATAAATTTAAGCTATTTAAATGCCGCTAATTTTGCACACCTTGGGTGACGTCACAAGCTATGCAAAGCATTAGTTTACATAAGAGTTCATAAAATATTTTGAGTATAATAAACCATGGAAGAAGCTCGACAGTCTGTTTATAAGTATTGTATTGTGCTTAGATGCAAAATGCTATTAAAAGTGCACCTAATAAAATGTTTTTTTTCAAATTCACAAAATATGAACTTTAAAATGAATTTACAATTTTTTTCACGTTAAACGTAGAATATTTAATGTATTGAACAAAATAATAATTTATAAAATTGTTCAAGAACGAAATGAAATTACAAAATAATAAAAAAAACACCGTTCGCGTAACGCTAGCAAACTCGCATATATATATATATATATTTCATGCAATGGCTAGGAGAGGAAGAGAGAAAGAAAATGTGCACGCGCACTGCTCTCTCTTGCTCCTACACTGTGATACAGACAATAGGCTTGCACTGTGTCTTAGATATACGAAACATAACTGGCTATGAGAGAAAGAAAGAAAATGTGTGCTTGCACCTCTCTCTCTCTTGTCCCTACAGTAATATACGAAACGTAACTCTCTCTCTTTCTGTCTTCAATAACTTATATCTCCCTCTCAACTTCCGTTCGCCTCGCCCGATCACACTTTTCGTAACGCTCTCGTCACGCATTCACCAGCTTACTCCCCAAGCCAAGCGTGCGTAAAGAAGTTTTACTTCCCCTATTTGAATATTGTTGCATTTCGACAATTTGAATTTCCCTCTCCTAATTTGCACTTTCTATTTATTAATTTATGCTGCTAAAAAGGAATTAAATAAGAAAACAATGGTATACATATAATATCCAGTTAATAATTGAAAAAAAAAATTTGAATATATGTATATATATGTATATATACATATATATATATATATATATATATATATATATATATATATATGTATATATATATGTATATATATATATATATATATATGTATATATATATATATATATATATATATATCATTTATATAAGGTCACAAGAGTAAATTTTGGAATAAATTTACTCTTTTTACTAATATTATGAGTAAATTTTAGAATAAATTTTCTAAACATTGTATTAATAAGTTTTGATGAAACAATTTATTGATTTGTCTGTTTTTGACAGCGCATTTGGTAATCTATAGAAACATGTTTGTGGATATTAACTTCTTAAGTCTATATGCGTTCAGATAACCTTTTATATAAGAACCTACACCATGTTCAGTTATTGTAAATCATTTCAATTGTTAAATTATTTAAGTGTGGGCATTTTATATGAATAAATGACATTATGGCAATCAAGCATTTCTTTATTTACTATTATCACGAGATGGGAGTCATGGTATTTTGTCTGGTATCTATGGACCTATTTGATACACTTAACAGAATGCACTGTTGATTTATCTGCTTTTAACTACATTATGCTATTTATTTATTCAATCTTTTTTGGAATTTTTTATTTTTTCTGTTACTTTTAATATCCTACACTACTGATATTAAATTAATAGAAAAATATTTTCAAATCCTATTTTAATATGTCCTTTTGTACACTCTTCAAAATAAATGGTTATAATGGTTCAACCATATTTTTAGATTAGTTATAGCATTCACAATTTAGAATGTTGGGGGCAGCAATAGTCAAACAAACAAGCAGAGATATTCAGTAGTTCACTTAAAGAAGTCTAATAATAAATGATGTTTCTAATAGGATAAACAATTTATTTACTAATAGGAAGTGCGCACGATGCTGTCAATGCCATCTAGTGATAAATTAATAAACATTTGATTACATTGTAACATTTTGTTGTGCAATGTCCCCATAGCATATATACAGTAATCATTCAAAATTATTTATAATATCTAAAAATGGTATTAGTATATTGCATAAAAGGACTTTAATAATTCGCAAAAACAATATGGTATTTAGTTTTTCAAAAATCTCATATTCAATCATAACATGACCTTTTACATTTACTATTTTTTGTGGATGAAATACTGCATTAATGTTGACAAACATAGAACTAAAAGATTTTATTTCTGTTATTTTCAAGCGATCACTACGTTTCTTGCAGAGTCCCTATTCTTTAAATCAGACTTAACTTGGGAAAATCCAAACTTCACTTCTGTTTACAAATAATATTAACAACCTGAAATATATATAAATGATATGCTAAACATACTTAATACATACCAAGTATCTTACATTTTATTGTGATAGAAGAAATCTGACTACTAATGAAAAAACCTTAACAGAATTGTTTTTAATAAATACAAAGTTAGAATTAAATAACAAAAAATAACGTTTTATAAAGTAAAAAAATAAAGTAACAATTTGTTTCGCGAAACGTCCATTCCGATTTGAACACTTAAAACATAAAGTATCAATTCTTAGACAATGCAAAATTATTTTTCAAATTACAATACTATATATTAAATTAATAAAGCACAATTGATTTCTATATTTCTTTTTCCAATAAAAAATTTACAAGGTTACAAAAGTTTAGGACATAATGTCAAATCACGAACAAATAATATAATTTTGAGAATAATATTAATACTAACCTGAACTTCAGTGCTATTTGTAGGTTGTTTCACAGTTTCCAAAGCATAGTACGATTTCAAGTTTTCTGCAAACAATTTTTTTAAAGAACTTTCATCTTCGACTTCACAGTCAACATTTTCCGAGGTATTAGCCATTTATAATTTTTTTTTCCAAAATATTTAAATTCTAAAGATGTTAGTTCGCAATATATTAAACACAGTTACATTATATACCTAGACAAAATGTTATATTTATAAAATTTATCTATAATCAAGGTATTAATTTAATTAACTAACAAAACGATAAAATTATTGGTAAAAAAGTGAAAAATTAATAATTTTATTTGTTTGTATGAATCTAAATGACAATATCATAAACGATTCAATTTTTTATCTCACAAATGTCATTCGGATAAATTTTACTTAGATTTTTGCTTTTGAAGGCTATGAACTTTTCACAGTTTTAATAGCAAAATATAAATTCTGTTAGGAGAATTGATTTGATCGAAACTATGGTTTAAAAATAAAAGCATATGGAATACATGTATTTAGTGAATAAAAGACAAATAAAGAATAAAAACAAATGTCAAATATTTCTTCTAAACTATTTAGTACCATATTGCATTAATTTCTACTTAATATATTTGAGAGTATTTTATAAATATATCTCTCATCTGATGAAAGCAAATACCACTGAAATATTTAAAGATGATGTACATTTACAAATATGGTTTTATTTAAAATATTATCATATTTGAAATTATTAACAAGAACATTACACTCACATATATTTGAAATATGTGATTTTCTTATTGTCGGTCACCTTCGTGAGATGAAGCCATGACTAGGATTATTACCGATATTATCATATGTAATTGTACTAAACATTAATAAATTTGTCTATCAATTCAATAAATATTTCGATATTATATATTTATTAAATTTTCTCAATGAAGAAACAAGTGTTATCATTAATATTATCTAAAAGTCTTTTTACTTACAAATTTTGATTTTAAATTTTATGAAATTGGCATTCGGGTACTAGTGAATCATTTTATAAAACATATTGCAAGTTTTAACACTACCTTTAATACAATTTACAATTAAATTAATACTTTGATTATAGATTAAAATAATTTTTTTTTTGATCGATAGATTTTTATAAAAAGCACGGCATTCATTATCGTAATTTATATAATACGATAATAGAACGTGTTTAATTTTAAATTTATGTTGAATCATTTATTGAACAATATTTTAAAAATATGCTCCAATTGCACTTTTTTTTGGCAAGAGCTTTCTTCCGAAACATGTAGAGTTAATAGACAATTTATGTTTGTCTATACTTTTTACAAGGCTTGAATAGAAAACTTTTGGCGCTAAATTAAATGTCAAAAGATTGGAATATGTGTTGTCAGATACTCGAAAACTTATGAGATTCGCATTATATACAATATAAGATTAAATTTTTAATATTATTAGGGTAGATCATGATAATTATGTCGTAGCATATAACTGATGAAAAAAAATCATTGAAGTTACAGTTAATATGGGCCTAAAAAGTAAACCACTACGATATGCGCACGCAGAGGGACACACGGATATTTGTTATAATGAAGACGGCCAGTATGTATTTTTGTCTAGTAAAGTGATTATTTATATAACAGAATTAATTTAAATAATTTATAACAATAACATAAATATATGTTATTTTTTTGTATCCATACTGTCTTTATTTTTATGGCATAATTAAGTCAGTTTTTTATTAAGATTTGAGCCGCTTATTATTAATAAAAACATCCGATATTTTGATATTATAAGTGCCGGTTTTTTTAATTAAGTGCACTTAGGACTTATTTGCATCTTAGAAACCAGTCAATAATTAAATTAGGTATTTGAGTTTTTAGTTTTTTACAAATACTGCGAACAAATGACCTAATTAAATAATGCTTTTAGCGAGTACTAAGTTGCCTATCTTTTCCAAATTTTCACAGGGAAAGGGGTGGGGTGGCAATCACCACCCTCCTTAAACCGTGTAGTTTGCTAAGTGATACAGTAAGTGTGGAAAATGGGAGAGAAATTGGTTTAAAATTGTGAAAATTTGAGTTGTATACCTAGAAAAAACATTTTGGTTTATAATGTTATGTAACTTGCAATTTATATTTTTAAATGTACCTACCGTATAATTGTTGGAAAAAATAAAGATTGTCAAAAATAAATCTATCAATACTAGATGTAATAAGGATTTTTTATATTTTGTATAATAGGTTTTTAATAACATGTGGAAATGATGGCGACGTGCGTATTTGGGCAGGACTCGAGGATGATGATCCCAACTCACATTGTGTTGGCGAGTGGGCTCTCGCGGTTGCTTTTAAGGATAAAAGAATCTATGTGGCCACAGATAATCATGCAATACAAGCCTACACTTATCCTGCTTTCGATAAAGATGGAGTCGTTACTCGTTTTACTGCGCCAGTCACTCATATAATGACCAGCAACAAAATAGATGTAGGTAAATTAAAATTATCTAATTATATTTTTATTCTAATAAATTAAAAATTAAAACACTATTTCATTTTAATTAAGGAATGAAACCAAGGAACTGATTGGTAATAAAGGACTGACAGTGAGAGAACTTAGTTTCAAATTAATAATGGTTTTTAGACATTGTAGATTATTGCGCATAACATTCAACCCTTTGCCTGCAGAACATCTAGAAACAATACGTGCTAGCCGTTGCGTGACCATATATGATTGACCGAATGTTGGATTCTATACTCTATTCAATTTTTAAGGTTCCGAAGCCAAATGGCAAAAATGTAACCACATAATTTCATCTTGTCCATCTGTCTGTCTGTCGTATGTCATAGCCATTGTACGCGGAGATTATTGGCAAATTTGGAATGTAGGTGTTTTCTATGAGCCGCTAAACAATGCAATAATGGAATTATGAAAAAAATATTTTTAGCGGTGGCACTGCAGACATGTAAGTAAAGAGTGAGGAAAAATTAAAATCCAGTGCACATGGGCTTGTAAGTTGTTAGGTAAGTCTTAAAATGATATAGAGGTTCCAAAATAACTTTTTTATTTAAGTCTATAGTTGGGGAAACATGCGTGTGCCATCTCTCTTCTACCTTTTCAACCAACGTGTGTAATATTCTAAAAAAATTCTACTAGATTTTAACTTTCAACGAAAATATATTGTGTAGTTTTTAAGATAGGGGATATTTAAAAAAAAAGAGACTAATATTAAACTACTATTACCTTTAATTATTATTATATTTATTTAAATCAAAAGGCCGTCGGGGGACGATTACATATAAGATATGTACTTTTATGTCATCGTCCCCTAACCGCCTCTGATTGCCAAACTATACCTAAAAAAGCTATATACCTTGTTCTATAAGAAATAAGTTTCATATCGTTTGGTGCTATGGAACCCGGTGTGCGCGAATCCGACTCACACTTGACCATTTTTAATAGAAATAAAACACCTAAATTAGTTTATTTTTGATTGTGTCGTACTAATTGAGAGAGTAGACTTAAGTTCTATAAAGGAAATAACATTTGAAGTTTGAAAAAAATTCAAAACAGAAAGTTTATAATGATGCAAACACTTTAATGTGCATAGTTGCAGGAACTGTTTAAAATAAATGAACAATGGCTATAGATGATATTTAATTCCCTATAAATGATATATAATTCCCTACAGATGACCATTTTGCTTTGAGCACCTAAAAGTGCCATTTATAGTTAATAGCTTCATAGAACAATTTACAAAATATTTCATTTTAATTAAACCCAAAGAACTTTTTAATGTTTTTGCAAAGTAGGTAATTTGTGTTAGACTAGGTAATTCTTCAAAGCGTTCTTGAAACATTGTAAATAAATACAAAATTGTTTAATAGAGTTCCCTTAATTTTCTATTATATCAGAAGTACAATTTTTCATTAGAGTTAGATAATATGTTCAAAATGAGATACTACCTGTAATTTAAACATGTAAAGTTTTAAACATTCTTGTAATGTTTTAAACTTTTAAACAATGACTATACATTATAATGCTCTGCCACTAGCGGGCACCCTTTTTTCTGTTAGAATACAATGGGAAACAACTGTCAGCTCCCACTGCCCACAGTGCCATAATCCAGGATCCATTAAGTCATAGATCCATTGCTAAGGTTTACTTATAATCTTCGTTTAGGAAGTTACAAGTTCAACATTTTTGTACAAGTCACCCTTGTCAGTTGAATTTACCAGAATACATGCAAAATTAAGTTTGTTTTTGCCACAATAAAGGCGTATTAAAAATATAAAACTTGAGAAAATATTAATGTGTCGTTAGATTGAGGAAACACAGTTAAGCAATAAAATTCATTGTGTTCTTTCATATATCTCGTTGTCTTTTTTTTGTTGTAGGTTTTGGGTTGTGCTTCAGAAAATATGGAAGCAAAAATTTGTCAGCCAGAAGGCGGCGCACCAATATTTATGATGACTCAACATAATGGCCCTGTATTAAGTGTCTCAGTATGTCCACAAATGAAGTATTCTACGACGTCTTGTGGAGATGGTGCCCTACGTATTTGGGACATTGATACTCAGAAGTTAATAAAGGAAATTGCATGTGTGCCTAAGATAAATACTTTTTATTCAGCCAAAGTTTTATGTAAGTATTTCTGATATAAATAAATTCTGTTCTGTTTGCTTAAATCTTGAATGCAAGGAAAGTCGTAAAACGCAAAATAGTATCACAAAAAAGTTACAATTTTGTTGACAATATGTACTTTTACTTACAGGTCGAACCTCATTTGAACCAAACAGTGGAAAGTATTTGGCCTATCCAAGCAATAGAGAAATTGTAATATTAGACTGTGAGACGTGGAGTCAAATTTCAACATTAACGCATGATAGGGTATTTAATTATCATTTATCTTATAAGAATTATTTTAGCTAGTTTCAACAGAAATTAAAATTGCTTTTAGCTAGTTTTAAGAATTCTTTTAGCTACTTTTAGTTATAACACTCTAACAGTCACATCAATAATGAAAATATATATCGGTGGATCTTAGTGAGTGGGTTTACACCCTTTAAACTTTACACCCTCTTAGTGGGTGAGTAAACTTTGACACCCTTTTATCTCATAATGCGTTATGTGAGGACAAATGTTGGAGATACCAATAAAATACCTGCTATGAAATTATTCTTGGGAGATAGATTTTTAGGGATATTCTAGTAACAGGTGTGTCCATAACTATTAGAAGCTATGACATCTTATCTCCCGTAAGATTCTTGTAAGTCTTACCCAGGGTTTGCAGGCTCCTATATAAGAAAATACACGACAGATTACAGCTGTCTGAAGTATTATCTACTTTATACAGATTGTAAGTTATAGACTAGGCAATTCGCTAAAATTTCTTGAGTTAGTGTACTTAATTCCAGACGCATCTTAATTGCGCTAACTCACAAGAGTTATGATGCAGCTGTAATGCATTCTTTGCTTTTGTGCTAAGTAATATATGCAGCCCTAGTTACTCATTTGTTTGAAGTGCAGTCACACCTTGTGATGCAACATGCGACTGTGCTTCAAAGCGATGTGCATCAGCAAGCACCACATGCGATACATATCCGCCACAAACAACATAGTGATAGCCTAGTCACCAAAATATATTACCCTCTTTCCTCTTCTACTCTGACACTACTAAAGTTAAATTTATGAGAATACTTGTGTAAAAAAACAGTATTATTTGAAGTTTTCTTATGATATGCATATGCATGTTGGTCTGTGGACTATTTTGTCGGGTCTTCCTTTATAATATATTTACGCTTATGTAAGTATCCTAGGCAATATATTTACATAGTGAAAAATAATATTATTAAAATTTGTAAATAGTTTAATATACCTGATAATTACAATTAAGTTTAATTAGCTTTACAAACATTATTAATACTATAAAAAAACATTAAAATCTGGATGGTTTATAGAGGCAGTTTTGCATCTGCCACTAGGATAGAAGTGGTTTTCCTCCTCTATCGGTCGCGTGAATGGTTTCATACAATCTCGTTATCGATTTAGCTTTATATTGCAATTTCTTATAATATTAACTTTTATGATACAAAGCAGTGCTGAGTTTGTTTTGGTTACTGTACTGAACCAGTAAATTTTTCGTTACTAAATTTAAAAAATTACTGATTTTTTTGGTTACATATTTATCCAAAATGTTATCTGAAGTCATAACTTCTATCAGTTTATACAATTCGCACTGTTTACCCCCTTTTTTGAAATTGTTGTTAATATGCTTTGTATGGATCCAATACATGTCTTAAATCTAATTATATTAATAATGCTATATTGGCGTATACAGATAAATTCTTACATAATTTGTTATAACTCAAATATAAATCATAGGGTAAACATTTACGAAATAAAAGGATAGAAAGTCAACATCCTATTGAAACCAATGGAGTCAAAAATACTTACCAAAAATTACTCGCACAGATAGTGTGAATATAATATTTAAATCATACTTTCAGAATTCTGCTATAATGGTATTTCTCCTTTCTTACAATTTTGTAATGATGTCTGCTTGTCTGTATATTATAGCACCATACATTACTGATTTATTACAATACTACTTTCACCAGGAGCGCTACTTTACGAACAGATTTTATAGACGATAGAAATCAACTTCCTTTTAATGCCTTTGTTTCATACTGGCAGTAACAAGTAATGAGTGCGTGGGCGCTGTGGGAGAGTGGAGTGTGGCCTCCCCCTCTGCAGAACACGCTTCGAGCTACGTGCAGTGCTATTATAATTGTGTACATACACGTGAATATATTATCGGAGCAAGATATGGATATAGCGTATCACAGCACCCCTACCCTCTTTACTTTAGGAATAGAGTAGACTTTAGGAATAGAGTAGACTTTAGGAATCCCTGGCTCGCGATAGTAGGCAATGTGCGGTCAGCCTTAATATCTATGTGAATATTAAAAAGGAATGTTACTAATGAATATTAAATAGGAAACATGCTAGTTTAGAACCAAAGTAAAATCAATTTATTTCTTGCAGATAAAATGTGCAATATCACAATGTCAATACTCGCCTTGTGGCCAGTTTCTAGCTGGTAGCACAGTGGCTGGCCAGATTTGTATTTGGGAATTGAATACTGGAAATCCCATCGGTATTATTGACCATCCAACCTCGCATAATGTGTCGGCTCTAGCATGGAATCCTAAAGGTAAATTATGAGAAAAAAATTTCAATAAATCCGTTAAAAATATTGGAAGTATTAATCTGTATTTTTGCCTTATTACCTTTTTTTATGTATGAACCTCTTGTTCCTTTAACCGTTAGAGTGCCGACGAGCACCATCGCAGTTGTGCGTGTACTAACTAAATTTGCGACTAGCGCGATGGCGCTAAATCAATTGCTGTGTAACGCGCGGTAGGGGAGATTGCTCGCACGTATCTCTAATTTTTTATCTTTCTACATGTTACATAAAGTTCAAATTATAATATTAAGAATTACAATATAAAAAGGATCCAGGAAAAGAAAATTTTTAACCCATAATGTCGGAATACGAAAATAATTCAAGTGAAAATGATCGTTTTTCAAGTTGTGAGGAAAGTGATACTAGGAGTGACATTGTGGTGCGCTCACAATTTGGCATAATGCAAATTTTGAGTGATAGTGATAATAGTAACGATAACAATTATTTTGCTGATACGGAGGATGTACCGGACTGTGAAAATGCGATGTGACCTTGATTTCAGTTTCTTTTATAATTTTTGTTCACAATATATATTTCTATAATTTTCTTTGTATTTTATTATTCTTGTAAAAGTTTTTATCAAGAAAACACCAAAAAAATGATTAAAATTGGGTAATTTTTGGAAGAGATACAGTTTTTTTTTCGGGACAAGGATAAATGACATCAAAAACAAAAGATTTCTTTGGCATTTTTAATTATATATGAGAAAAAAACCATGGCACTAAAACGGTTAATTTAATGAGACTATAGTAAAAAAAGAAAAACAGAACTTTAGTAGAAAAATAAAACTTGTCCGGTGTGAAGAATTTTAGAAACGTAATATTAGTATTACAATTTGTGAAACTACTGATAAATGACAGGTTCACACAAAATTGACTCATATTGATTTATCCACTAATTTAGCATTAATTAAATAATTTTATTTTTTGTGTATTATCAAATAAAATTATTTAATTTCTGTAAAGTGTCAACATAAGAGTGAATGTAATGATTGCATGACAGACACAGTAAAGTCATGTTCTTTATATGTACTGTAGCATATACTGCGTAAGTAATAAAAATATATTCCATCCAACAGGAAATGGTGAATTAGCATATTGTGATGTAGCAGGTCAAATTGGTATTATTGAAAATAGTGACGGACGTGAAACTGCAAGGACAGAAAACATAGACATTGATAATGCTATCTTAGCTATAAATGATGGTAATTATAAAAGAATTCTATCAGCCCTATTCATGAAGTTTTGTATAATTATAATTCTTAAATTTTTTATACAAATTTAATGTTATAAAATTTGTTTTTATATTCAAATAGTAAATAAGTAAACAATATGAATAAGGGTTATTACAAATCTATTTGAAATGTAGTTTTAATATGTGACGTATTAAAAAGGGTATTGTAAATTATAATTCTAGATAACGATGAAAACATCGTAGATAATTTGATTGAAAGATACGACAGTGACGATGACAACGGCATATCCTTAGAAAATATTAAAAATGAGACATTACGAAAGGCTGATAGAGAAAGGAGCCGCCCATCTTCTAGGCAATCCAGTGTGTCGAGAGTGTTGGGACCTGCTACAATTCCATTGCAGCCACCATTTCAACCTTCATCTACTCCACTTCATCTAGAACATAGGTGAGTTACTAATTAGAAAATTTAATATAAGCCAGCAATTACTTTGCAAAATGCATTTATATAAAATTAGATTTTGCTTTAAAATAATGCCAATAATTTATAATACAGAAAAAAATTTAATAAAATTTTTACTGAAACTTATTATACAGATATATTGTAGCCAATGACAATGAAGCTGTTGAGAAATACAGGCAGGTTAATGACAATAAACAAAAACAGTAAGGATATTTATACTATTTATACATAGATATATATATACTATTTATACATATGAGCAATATGTATAAATAGTATATATATATATCTATGTATAAATAGTAACTATTTATACATAGATATATATACTATTTATATATATCATATATACTATTTATATATATCAGTGGAGGTGGTGATTCTCCATAGAATTTTATTGCGCATCGAAGGATGGGGAGGGGATGTCTTCTTATCTTTGGAACATAATTCAATGCATAAGCTGACAGGTAACTTATCTGATACAAAAATATATTATACATATTTTTACCAAAAATCTAATCCATTATTACTAATGGTCGTAGAGAGGCTGGCTAGTAAATAATAACTCCACCTTTGTTAAAGGTACATGTGTTGGAATGAGGTGGGAATAGTGCGGTGTCACACAGCTGCGAGTGGTGAATCAAGTATTGAGGTTGAGTTTCATGACATCAACACCCATCACGGCATTCATCTCAACAATTACCTCAATCATACTATGGCTAGTCTGTCGGAAACTGTCCTTGTTCTCGCCTGCGAGACTCCAAGGTATTGATTCATCTAAATAATTAAAATTAATTCCCTTACGCAGTTCGTTATCGCTTCATCAAATCATATATTTTGTAAACTTGGCGCAGGTTACTTACAAAATAAAGAAATTGATAGCATTTTTAATAGTTTTTCAATGTTACATCAAAAAAGTTCCTTTTTTACTTTGATCTTTAACTTAAAAATTAGAAACGGTATTTTCTGACAAAATGTTAAGAACAAGAACAAACACTATGTGTAATGTATGTATGTATGCGCTTATAAAATCTTATAAAATTTAAATTGAGTTTCCGTTTTTTCTTCAAACTTCTTTTATTTTATAGTGCTTGACGGCATGTAGATAATATTATACTTTTTGATTCAAAAAACCATACCGTTTCCAACAAATATTCTTTTTAAGTTGAAACTTATGTCCTATAAAAATTTGAGAAAAATTTATTCAATTTGAATGGTATTATTTTTTATTAAAATCAGTCAATTTTTATCCTCGAAAGTGATAAAAATTGACTTGATTTTAATAATTATTTTAATAAAAATTTTCTTTGATTGGTTATCTGCCAGATCAATGGCTGTAGGTTAAAATTATGCAAAACCAATTTGATTACAGTGATGACTACCATAACTTTGAGATTTGAAAATATATAAGCAGTAACATCTGGTCGCGCATCGAAAGTAGTTTTCAATTAAAATTTACCTGAATTCATAAAATATTATTTGTGATAATGCCAGTTTTGTTTGTTTTCAAAAAACCTAAAAATGAAGGAAATTACCTGATAATCGTTTAGTTATCATAATTATTATGCTGATAAATGGAATCGGAATAAAACAGAATGTTTGATCTCGTTGATATGACTAAATTACTTCTGAATATATGTTTTTAAAATCTCAATTCTTCATGAATATACATTCTACATATCTAATATTCAATGGATTTTTGGTATTACAGCAAAATGGTTTGTATATCACTGCTCGGCAGTAGTAAGGAATGGAGTGTATCAATGCCCGATACTGAAGAGATATTGTGTGTTGCTGCTGCGTCTGGTCTCGTGGCTTGTGCCACCAATGCTCGACTGTTGAGACTCTTTACACCCATGGGTACTCAGAGGGAGGTTTGTAAATTATTTGATGTAATTATATGAGGCGTGACCCTAAAGTAGTAGCGAAAATGAGTAAGCAAGAAGTATATATGGTTAAAACCTAATTTTTCTACATAGTTATACACCAACATTTTATCTAAAACCTGAATACATTTTCAAAAAAAGGCCTGTCCTTGACCCTAGATGAAGATTTAACAAAATATCAGCTTATTCTTCAAATTTGTTTATTGAGTGGTCTTCCTTTAAATGAAAGAAAAGTCCCTGGAACCAGATCTGGAGAATAAGGTAGTTCAAGCACACGGCCTTGTGATTAGACGCGTTATTCTGTAGTTTTTGCTCATTGTTTCCGTCTTCTTGATTGCCTCCTTTAATCTTGTTATTTGTACTGCATAGTATGAGCCTGTAATAGTAGCTCACTTTTCTAAGTAATCCACCAAAATTATACCTTCTGCATCATAAAATATGGATCCTGCTCTCCTGAGCTTATAACTTTGAATTATTTGGGTGGTGGCAAAGATTATCTTTTCAAAGTTGTCGGATTGCTGTTTTATTTTGAGATCAAAATGATGGAGCTAGTTTTCGTCCGTGGTAACAAATCATGCCAAAAATTTTACAGGATCAGCCAGAAAGCTACTAAAGGTTTCTAGATAAGATTTGGAAATGTTAAGTCATCCCTTTTTTTGGTCTTTGTCCACATTTTCAACATATAACACGTAGACTTTTTTCATATGCCTTTGATTCCATGCTACCATCTGACAGCTCGATGACCTCAATTGAATATCTAATGGTAACTCTTCAATCTACTTAATCTTGGACTAATTAGATAATATCTTCAGGGAGGGTCGTATGCTTTTGCTCAGCTTTATATTGCTTACACTGTGGAATATGCAGGAGCAGAGTACCCGCCCCCGTTAAGGCAGTGTGTACCTTCTTTCTAGATTTTATCGGATCAACCAGAAAGCTACTAAAGGTTTCTAGAAAAGACTTTGAAACATTAAGTCATCCCTTTTTTTAGTCTTTGTTCACATTTTCAACATATAACATGTAGACTTTTTTCATATAGCTTTTTTCATTTAGTCAGATCTTGAACTAGTCGTAGGCACGTTACGATAGTCGTCTTTAATGAAACGTATCCTCAGCGTTATATTGTTTACACAATTGTGCAACTGTGGAATATGCAGGAAGAGTACCCGCCCCAGTGTTCCATTAAGGCAGTGTGTACCTTCTTTCTAGATTAGACTCTGTATAGGTAAGTCAGTGTGTATCTCTTCTGTACATTTTTTTCAGGTAGAGGTATTTATCGAGTTTTCTGCATTGTTTTCCCTATTTTCATATGAATGTTTTGACCACATACATGCACACAAATGTGACTCCCACTGCTCCCACGCTAAAGAAATCATATACTTTTTCTTAATTTGGTGAATCCCCTCCTAGATCAATATTTGTGACACGGTCTTTCACGCAGTGCCTAATAAGCAATTACACATAGCTTTCCCTGAACATTTGGCATATATACATATATACAACATATTTATGAAAATTAAAACATATTTTAATTGCGCTATTCAACCGAAAGCCACACTTCCATATTCCATATGTTCACACACACAAAGCAAACGTTTATAACATTTCTTTTTCTTTATCACAGAGTAACGTGTCTGTTATTTCTGCTTATAATTTTAGGTTATCTCTTTACCTGGACCGGTAGTGGCATTGTCAGGTCACAATGCTACTATATTCTCTATTTACCATCAATCACAAATGAATCTCCACGATCAACAACTCGGTATGGATATCATTGCGGTTCAAGGTAAGTTAGCTATAGATAACTATTTATATTTTTGAATATCCAACAAAAATATATACAACATTTGGATGAAGCCTTTGTTAATTAAAATATAATTACAACTTTGAAGTGTGTTTATTAACATTCCTTTGAATAAGTTCATCACTTTATTTCATAATGAATCAAGAATAATATATATGTGGTATAAAAATAGAAGAGCTTATATGAAAGTCAGTATATGAAGGTGAACTAGCAAAAAAGTTATGAAAACATGGAGTATATTATATCATCGTTGCTGGTTATTCTGCTATAAGGATGACGGTGTGAAGATACAGATGTATTGATAAAGTACCACTTGAAAAAGGTACTTAAAGTGAACAGTATACAGTAAACATAATTAATTTAAATTAAGACATTGTTATTTATTTTCAGGTGTTCTTAATTATTAGGTTTCAGTATCTCGAAAGGATAAAATGGAATCTATAAGATTACTAATGTGTTTGTCACAGTCATTTTTCTCATAAACCATTTAAAGTAGAAACTTGAAATTGGCACAGAGATAAAGTATATTAACTGTCATTATATTTTGATAGTTAAATCTCAAATTAGTACTGAATTGTACAATAATACCATATACGTCAACTGTTAAAAACCTGGGCCTACTGATCGATCAAAATCTTAGTTGGCGCCCTCAAGTAAATGATGTTAGTCGTGTTTTCAACAGGATACAATCTTTAAAACGTCTTCAAAATTTTCTACCAACTGAAACGAAATTCTATCTTTGTCAAACATTCCTGTTACCGCTAATTGATTATGGAGATGTGTGCTATCCTGATCTTAATGAAGAATATTTGTATAAGTTGGAATATCTTCAAAATTTTGCATCCAGTACATCTTTAGCCTCAGAAAATATGATCATATTTCTGAATACAGGTCACTTCTTAAATGGCAGAAGATCCATGATCGACGCCAACTGCATATACTTGCACTTCTTTTTCATATATTAAAAAATCCTCAGAGCGAAAATTATCTTTCTGGCAAATTTAAAGATTTGTCAGCTCACAGCTTTGGGCTACGATCTTAAAGTTCACTCGCCCTACTTTTTCCTAAACATACCTCTACCACTTACGAAAAATCCTTCACTGACCAAGCAGCAAAAATATGGAATCATCTGTATCCTGACATCAGAAACATCACGTCCCTAAATATTTTCAAAGATCGAGTAAAAAAATTCTTCCTGCCTCTCTTGTCTTTCCCATCCCAAATCATGTCAATAGTTTGTATTATTTCCACTTTTGTATTTTTTAAAATTTTTTTTGACAAATATACTATAAAGAATATTCGTTGTAAAATCTCTTACAGTCAACCGACTAAATTTCAACACCAATTGTTATGGTTGACTGGAAGAGATTGCTCATGTAGCAATAAGTGCGCCATATGTACTATGTATAAAAGGTGACAAATAAAATAAATAAATAAAGATTTGAAAGTGACTTGTAAGGGTTCCAAAATAGTTATTGTAGAATTTGATGGAAAATACTTCTAAAGATGTTGCTAGAAACGATAACTGACATGTAGAATGACGTATTAACCAACTTACAGGGTTTGTTCGAAAAGTAATGTCAGTGAGTCGATAAAAAATTATTTATTGTCAGTACAACTCTGTAAAAGTTTTCACAATAGTCTCTACTTGTGTCGATACATCGCTTCCAACGAAATTTCCAGGCATCAAAGGCTTCATGGTAGACCTTGTTCGGAGTGTCCTTTAGAACCTTGGTGCAAGCCTGTTTGAATTTGCCAACTGTCCTGAAATTATTTTCTTTCATGGGAGTTTTTAAGCGTGGAACAGAAAGAAGTCTGGTGGGGACACGTCAGGAGTGTAGGGAGGCTCTGGAATCATTGGCATCTTTGAATCGTCCAGGAAACGGGTCACTAGGAAGGTGGTGTGCGCTGGCGCATTGTCATGGTGAAGTTTGCAATCGTCCACGATAGACCAAACGTAAAAAACCATACGCTCGAGTCTCTTGGGTACTTCGACGTAGAATTTTGCATTCATGGTTGTACCATGTGGTACAAACTCATGGTGCATGAGTCCCCTGATGTCGAAGAACACAGTGAATATGGTCTTGACTTTTGAATTGTTCATTCTGACCTTCTCGGGCTGAGGGGAGCCTTAGCTTTCATGGCATTTTAAAAAGGCTTTGTGCCACCGATAGATTTGACATTCCAACAAACAATCAACACCAAAGGCTTGCCGAGTTTCACACAATATTTGATGGCAATCCTTTGTTGTAACGAGCGCGGCATTAAGGCTTGCGTGGGTGACAAAAATCAGTTTCACGGAAAAGCCTGTCCTTACTCTCCAGATGTTTGGAGACTAAGCGACCACTCGCTTGAAAGTTGACTTCCCCCTCTACCGATTCCAAGAAGTTTGAGCATGCTGTGATGTGTAGTTGCTTCATAATAAAATCGCTGATATTATTTTCTTACAAATGTGTATATCTCAAAAGTTAACTTTCAAAACATAAGAATTTTGAGAACGAAATAAGGTGCTCGAAATTTTACTTTATGGAATATCAACTGAAAGACAAATTATAAAGATTCCAAAATTATTTTTTCAGTTTGATGGAACATAATTCAACAGATATTTTTACCAGATATGGTTTACCAGAAAACTTTCGCAATAATTCTAAATTTCATAGTTTTTGATATGTTCACGAAAATGGTGAAAAATAATATTAATATTTTTTAATAGTTTAATAAAAATACTGTATACTGTTAATGTTTATAAGTATGTGCAAATTGTAATCGTACTTAATAGATTTTTACTAAGATGTGTAATGTCCTCTATATGTGACTAAAACAAGCATTGAAATTATAAGCAATCAATACCAGCCTAAGCTTCATTTGTATCTAGATTAGTTTCTGTATTATGTAGATGTTTTCTATTGACTGAAATTTTTGGGAAAATCAGTCCAAAACACTGACATGTGCGAGTCAAAAAATCCTTAAATTGGGGTTCCATAGCTATCTATATCTCTTGAATTAGTTGATGTAAGTTAATTAAAATAATTTCCTTGAAAGCTGTAACCAAATGCTGGAATTTTTATCGAATGCTGGAAGGAACTGGAATTTTTTCAGTTTTTAAATAGACAGTGATAAAATTAAAGACCCGCACCACGGATGGTACATTGCACATTTTGAAGCTTAGCTAAAGAAAGAAGTGCACTAACTCTTCTTCAGTCCCTATAGACGAGTGCAAGTTATGGTAATGAGATGTATCTTTGCGTCCCATTTTTTTGTGAATGCAAATCATAAGAAATTATCCTAATTACCAAGTGAAAAACTCTATTCTTTAAAGAAACCAAAATCTATCAGACCACTTAATGATCTGTTTTGTTATCCACATGTTATTAATGCTTTAATTTGACCTTTTAACTGAACTGTAACTTTGAAAATGTTACAATTCACCTTGGATGAGCTTCATTTCAAGCCACAATTCTTTTCATTTTTCATAAAAGATCTTAACTTCAATAATATTATCGGTAAACCACACATGAACGGCCACTATCCACAATTAATTTACTAAAATGAAATGATGAACAATATAGCTGAATCTGTTGTTCAGTACAATTTCAGATCAAACATTGTATCGTGGTGGCATCAAAAAACTTTTTATTCACACACTTTTTATTCCCTTATTCTCAAAACATATTCTTATAAATATTAAAATAACCACAACACAAATCTCGTGTTATTTATTTTTAGAAAAATTTCTTGTATTTTGTTTGTGGACTGGTGTATGTGCAACTTACATATGAAATGTTTTAAATGTAAGGCGTAGATGATATTGAAAGATTATCAAAACTCCTAGGTCAGCAAGTGCGCAGCAAGACAGTCCCTGTTCCTCTAACACCGAGAAGTAAACTCAGTTGGATGGGCTTTACCGACGTGGGTTCCCCTTGCACTTTTGATAATGATGGCTTACTCCGAATATATGCGCTCACGAGTGGTATTTGGATGCCTATTTGTGACACCAAATCACATTCTAAAGGTGCATCCGATTCTTGGTTTATTGTTTCGGTAAGTAACTTTCACAATATTACAAGAAGTAGTGTCCAAAATCTAAGTAGTTATTTATTTGTTATAAATATTGGGTTCTGAAATACCGAGAGCTTTTGAAATTATTTTCATTTATATTTAAATTATATTTCTTAATTAGCTAATAAAAGATAGCATATTTCTAATAATAATATCCCAATTTAAAAATTGTGAAGGGTAAATATTTTTTAACAATATTGTTAAGGACTACATCCTGAATGATTTGCCAAGTTGGTACAGTTTAAGTGTTAAGCTAAATCCATAATTTTTGGCAAAATAGGTTAATATTTCCTAAACCTATGAGAAAAACCTTTATTTCAAAAATTAAATTCTCTAAAATATCCTTCATTGGGACATTTCTGGACCATCTACCGTTTATGAATTATACTTCCATCCTAAGCCAAAAGTGCCTAAGTCTGAAATTTTATGAAATTGTGTTTTCCTTATTATAATGTGCATAAACGTTTCAAAAACTGAAAATTTTAATAAAATTAGTGATTTAAATATAAGTACCTAAAAAAACATTAAGAAAGTTCTTACAGCATTTAGATGTCACTATTAGATGTCACTATATTACTTAGAATTACTGTAACAAATTACATTCAGGTACTTTAAACCTGGCCATTCATTTATGAGTACAGATTCTTTTCACCATAAAGTTGAGAAGTCGATGGAAAAAATGTGAATAAAATTATCTGAAGACTTTTTGCTTTGGCTGAATTATTCTTCTTAGAAAAAGCTTAAGAAAATCAATACCATATTTAAATATAGTTGAACTATTCGTCAAGCTAGGTAGTTTCTTCCATAAAGAATTAGAAGAGGCCCAAGGAAACAGCAATAATTTTGAAATCTAAATCCAGCGAATACGGTGGATCATGCGAAATCCGTGGATTGTCCTTCACAAATCTGACCTCAAATTCTTGCACAAATGCCGCAAAACATTCAAATAGTGCTCCTTATTCACTGTCTGTCCCTCCGGGAGGAATTCAGAGTGTACCTCACCACAGCAATCAAAGAAGACTGTCAGCAACATCTTTATTTTTATGATGCAGCTTTGGTGCAGTTTTTTCGGATTCGGCTTTTTTTCGAAGTGCCATTCGTTCGATTGTTGGCTCGTTAATGTATCGTATTCATAGACCCATGTCTCATCTCCAGTTACGATGTGTTTCATGAAGTCTGCGCATAGAAAAATTATATCTTCAGAAACCTTGTTTTCCATGCTCTTTTTATAAGAAATTAAGATCTTTTGGAATCAGTCTTATGGCAACGCATCTCATTCGCAAAATATTGGTTAAAATTCCATGAACGGACATTGTATCAATGTTCAACTCTCAAGCCCACTCTCTAATACTGAAATGAAGGTTTTCAAGCATTAATTGTTTAATTTTTTCCATGATATTGTCAGTGGTAGACGTTGAAACCTGTCCAGAACGAGGCTAATCTTCGACCACTTCACGGCCCTCTTTGAACAATTCGTATTATTCGTATGCCTGTATATTCTACATAGTAGTCACCATAAACCTTTATTAACAATTCGGCACAAGAAATTTCATTTGAAATACAAAATTTGAGGCAAACTCTTTGTTCAACTAATTTATCTATAATAAAATTCGCAGAGCAGCTTTGAGGTCGACCTATTACGACAGTTGCTGTAAACATATTAGTTGACAGATCGCGCTCAAAAATAGCTTGGTAATTAAGGAAGGTTCTACCAACATAACTAAAAAATTTACCGATTTCTTTTAAACAGAAGGTATAATTTGGTAAATGCTGGGTTGTATGAAAATGGTCTCGTAAAAGAAATATAAAAATTTTTGGGCTCTATAAAATCATTTTTGTCATAGCAACAATGATTAATGAGATATTTAGTTTTGAAATTTGTGCAAAAATCACAGATTTAATATAATCTTAACAGTAATGTGGAAAAAAATTACTAGCCATATATCATGAAGCTTTAATTTTTTAAATTTAAATTAATAGAATAAAAAGTCTGATTTTTACAATTATGTATTCATACATTACATCCTTAAAAATCAACTTGCATATGTTCATGTTCATAATATTATCAAGCGACAAGACTTCAAAGAACTGAGCAGTAAGTCCAAATTAGTTGATTAAGCATAATAAATGTCCATGTTATGCGAATGAAGTTGTGGGCAAATCTAACTTGTGCAAGTCCCATATTTTAGTGAATATACTATCAGCCCTTTATTTACGGTTTGTAGCCTTGTAGTTCGATATCTGATATAAATGGTTTCGAAAAATGTGCTGTACATAAAAACAACAATTGAATTTACCTTTTTTTGTCACAAAACTATACAAATGTAGGTGTCTGGGTCTAAAGGGTTTTTCATTTAATTCAAACAACAAGAGAGCATTGAAGAATCTTCTTTTATTGTTAATTATAATAATACTTAATAGTTTTTTTTGTCATTCGTAAACTGTGAAATACTAGGAACCATAGTAAAAAGTAAACTTGGATTTGAAATGCATGAATCTGAGTTTGTTTAGTCGTTTTTTTTCTTGTTTTCATATGTATCCTTGATAACACTGATAAGCAGCAACTATGTTTAGTCATCATGTAGTACTGTTTGAGACTAATTTAACCCACCTTACCATTTAGCCATCTTTCTCTTCTTTCTGTCAGTCTTGTGCACTGGTGGAAGGGGCTGCTTACAGCAGATTTGACTAGGTTGGTCATTGCATGTACGTCTGCCTGCGTGTTCTAGTGCTCTCTACTGCATCCTACATGACAAGGCATTCAATGGAGCTGTCGTTCCATTGTGAGATATGGCCAAAGGATTTGAGTATTCAAGATTATACTAAGGTCGATAGATGGTACTTGATACTGAGTTCTTGGAGTGTGGAGGCATTAGTTTGGAATTCAGTCTAGAATATATTAAATAGTTGTCTCCAGCACCATATCTTCTTATTGTTGATTTCTCAAAGTGTCTATGTCTTTGTAGGATACAGAATTTTAGGGAACACAAGAACTCAAATGATGGTGGTTTTGGTGATATTTAAGTTCCTCCTTATTTTCTCTAACTTGTCTATTGCAGTTCTAATTATCGCCATACATGGTTTCACTTAATTTACGCAACTGCCATGTTTCAAGATCAACCAACTGCCATGTTTCAAGATCTTCAAGACATATGTAGGATTGGACTACTTCACAGTTCACTATCTGACTCACTTCTGGCGAGTTATTGATTTTCCTCAAAAGTGATACTATTCTGATAAGTATAGTGAAAACTGTAAGCTCTTTTTCAATACTAATAAGAGACTTGGGTAATTTTTGAAAGTCTATTGTATGCTTTTGTGTTTCCATTTCGATGAGATCTTGATCTGTTTGCTCTCGTAAGTGTGATTCCAGCAAGTCTTAGAGATCATCAGTAACAACTTCAATGTTGGTAAATGGTAGATATAATTAACAATGTCAGTTATTTCATCCCCATTTGGCTGAGTTATACTCATTCACCCGAGTAAAAATGTGAACACTGGTAGATAATAGTGGTAAAACAGATAAAACACCAAGTGAAATGGATAAAAATATGTTATACACTATGAACCCCGATGTGCACTGATTGTATCTGGAATGTGCTATGTTATTAGGTCAATCGTTCCCATTTGCTATGTACCAACCCACAATTGCGCGACCAACGACGATCAAAATAAATGGTAATATACTGAGGAATAACATAAAAATAGTTTCTGCCTTAACTTGTGAAACAAAGTATCTCGAGGACTGCTTCTATGCTTCAAGATATAGAAGAATACTCCTTATAAAATGTTTCTATTCCTACTGTGTGATCTGACACAATTATTACAGAATAATATGTATTTCTTTTCTAATAGGTAAGTGAGTCTACGGCAACAGTGCGAACTGTACTTTGTCGAGGTGCATCATTCCCGCTGACGACACCTAAACCTACCATTTCACAGCTTCCAATTCAGGTGAGATTAATTTTGTAAATTGTACCGATGATCAAAATGATCAGGTAGCGAGTATCATTCCCACTGATGACACCTAAACCTACTATTTCACAGTTTCCCATTCAGGGTTAGACTTATTTTGTAAATTTTACTGATGATCAAAATGACCAGGTAGCGAGTATAAACCCGACATATCTGTTTCACCATTTAAGCTAATTAAATAGTTACTTCAATTTGTCTATTCATAACACACATATTTACAAAAAATATCTAACTTTTTAGATTAGCAGATTATCATAAATAAGAGACATGTAAGATTGAGAACTGAAATTTATTCTCGTAACTGCAGAAAAACCCCCTTTACTGAATTATGTATAATTATTTACTTATGCTCCACAATGAGCTTTCAATATAATTCAAAATAGGAAGTGTCAAAAATAAAAATTAAAAGGTTTTTCTTCTAGTTCATATAATATGAGGTGTTTGATTCTATCATTTGATTCCTATGATTACAACTATATAATTTGAACAGATGTACCATAATTTCAACTGCATCTGTATTTATTCTAATTGTATAAAGATATATGAAATATAAATGAGTTTAAAAGAACTTACAATTAAAATGTTTTATAAGCACTTGATACACATAAGGCCTATCTAATTTAGGTATACCTTATTTGTATCAAATACCTTATTTTCAAAGTTGGGTTTATTCTTCTTAATTTTGGGTTTATAGGGCTCATTAGAACGTAGGCCTTATTTGTATCAAGTACCTTAAATGATAATGTGTAACTCCTAAACAAAATTAACCAATTAAACAATTGTTTCATATTTACACTTTTAGTATCTGTAAACAATCATCACGTTATAAAATTGCTATCTTAAATGAGTACAAAGACAAATATTTAAATACATTTATTATTAATTTTACTAAATATTTCAAGGTATTATATGTACTGTGTTTTGCTTCATATTTTACTTGCTCGAAAAAGAAAAAAAACTTACAACTAATGGACTAATATTCAGACTGACTTTCACTGTCTATTTAGTTAGTCTAAATTACAGTTGTTGGTTAATTAGTATAGCAAAAATTTTTTATGGAAATATTAGATGAAAAAATCTATAACATATTTTCATTTAAGCCTGATGATAAAGCCTGATTATGGAGAAGCAATTTTTCTGTAACAATATTTTTTTTCTTATAACTTAGTCATACTTTCACTTAACTCCTAGAGCATGCAGGTGGTCACATTCAAAGTATGTTGGTAACATAATGTATAACCCTGAAAGTATTACTTTTACTGCAATGAAAAATTTTATGTAGACAGAGTAAAAGTATAGTTACAACAATTAAAATTACAAATAAATTTCTGTCATGTATTCGTAATAAAACTATTTATTTAAATATACACAATTCATTAACGTACGCATTTCATATTTGGTAACTTAAAAAACACTGTTCATAAAAATATACCGATAAACGCATATACTCATTTTAACTGAAATATTCACATTCGAGTGGTGTTAATCGGTACAAGTGTGGCCATAAGCTTATAAGCAACATGTGTATCCGAGTGGTTAAACGTTATATTTTTTAATAAAAAAAAAGAAATTGACTGCATTGACACGCCACGTTGTACTGTATCACTTTGATACTGCCTGTAGCGTTTCGTATTTAAATATATTATATATGGATTTTTTCATGTTCACAGTTATCATTCTGTGAGCTGGACTCGGAGAAAGGTTTATACGAAGAACAACTCACCAGATGGGCTCATTTGAAAGAAGATGTTGATACTAAGAATGTGAGAGAAACTGCACTTAAATTGTTTGCGGTGAGTATTTTTACTAGATTATCTATACCCCTACAAATAGTAAACAGTTCTTAATGGCATTTAAAGATATAGTGTTTGCCGACTGTTTCACTTGTATAAATGTTTTCTCGTCTTTAGTCCCCTATAAAATGGGATACACATGCTATATATATGGATTGTATATAGTCAGTCAAGTGGAAATCCAATGTAAATTTCATTAAAATCGAAGCCAGATGAAGTGACCTTTTCAAGCCAGTAACCGTGATGTATACTCAAGTATTGATAAAATATTATTACTCAACTTTAAGATTTAGGTGGTTTCCCGGCTCTAAATTCTTTTTATTTTTGAGTCTGGGTGAAATTTAATGACAAGGTATGACTCCTAAAGGGATGTGCCCCTTAGGAGTCATAACTTCTCATTAAAATTTTAACTTTTTACAGTTTATAAAATTCACAATTAAATGAAACTACGTGATGTAGTATTATTTCTACTTTCTTTAAATTCTTTACCACGACCTAGGTTTCGTTGTATTACAAAGATTAACTCTTAGGAACATCCAACAGCATTTATATATTACAAAAAACAATAGTGGAAGCCAGGTTTGTGTTATTAATTTAATTTTATTACATACACCGGAACATTTGCATTATATAACCTCATAGAATAGCATAAATTTAATTTATTACCCTCACTAAAATTCTTGCATACTGTATAATTTTTGAAAGTATAATAAAACCTACACCACTCCCCTACAACAATAAACTCACTAAAAGCAGTGGGAAAACCCAGTGGAAAAACCCGCACAAAGCCGGCTTCCGCTATTGTTTTATGTAATATATAAATGCTGTTGGATGTAATATATAAATGCTGCCCAATATATCGGAAAATGTATCAAATTAAAAACGGTGTCAAATAAAATTTTCATTTATAATAAATTCTAACCATCAATTTCTCTTAATAGCTAGCATGCCGCAGCGAAGTAGAACAGAGGGCTCTAGAGCTGATGGAGCTACTACGTGACGAGCGCCTTCTTCCACTAGCCGCTCGCTACGCATCACGTCTTGGCCGCATGCATCTCGCAGATAAGCTCACAAATCTCGCTACCGATGTAACCAATGATGACACATCCGATACTACTAATGTCAACCAACACTTCCAAGAGATGGCAAATGGAGCAAATGAAGATCACTCACAGGATATGAAACTAAGTTTAATTGTCCCAACGAAGGCTAATGAGAAGAAGACAGAGACTATAACTCCAATAAAACCTGTGGTAAGTACATCAATTTGCAAATACTCCAAAACTAAACATTTGTGCATTTTTGCTGCATTTCTTTGATTATGAAGACTGGGTTGTCTTCTCACTTTAATCCAAAAATTAAAGTATTTGATTGACATTCAATAAGTGGTCCGTAGAAACCTGAGAAGGGGTGTTTATAGTAAAAACATATAGAATAAAGCACGAATCATAGTATGTGAAATCTGTTTGTATATGTACATACTCTTTATGTGCTTTCAGATGCTCTTTGAACGGAGTGTCTGATTATCTTTGGACTTTTTGTTTTATAGTGTTCTAATATATATTTCATCATTCAAAAAATTGTACCTTTCCTGAGATTAAAGTTTAAACTTATATTCTACCAAAACTTGAAAAAAACTTAATGCATTCATACCGGATAAATTTTAGGCTCTTTGTTTTGAAACATTGTTTTTGGTTAAAATCAGTAGAGATCTGACCGAAAAAGAAATTTTTTTCAATGTACCAGAAAGTCACTGCTGGGCTGTGTAGATGCATTAAAGAAAAAAATTTTCATGTTAATGCCATTACTATGGTTACATTGTTTAAAGTAGTTGTCATATAAAACACATTGTCAAATATATTATTCAAATTATAAATATCTAATTTATTTTAAAATTTAAAAATTATTTACCATTTAGTTTTGGTAAAATTGCTTTAAAAAATTGTACAATTAGCTTCACCACCCTTTTAATTTTATTCAAAAAACTCTTCGGGCAATTTGTATAAAAAACTAAGTCAATGTCAAATGATGTTATACTAACATTTAAAAAAAATTATTTACTGTTTAGTTTTGGTAAAAATCGTCTTGAAAAAATTGTACCTGTAATGTACATACAGAAGTAGCAATTTCACCACACTTTTCATTTTGTTTAAAAAAATGCATCTAGCTATTTGTCTAAAAAACTAAGCCATTGTAAATTAACATTTGTAAAAAAATTATTTACCATTTAGTTTTGGTAAAAATTGCTCTTAAAAATTGTACAATTAACATTACAGTAAAAGTAGTAATTTCACCACACTTTATTTTATTTAAAAAACGCAATGAAAATCACAAAAATTATTTGAAGATTAAAATGATTACAATCTGTGAAGCTATATTAATAGTTTGGTAAACAAAAAAAAATAATTTTCAATAAAAAATTTTATAATAATTTTTGGATCTTACTGTCACATGATCACTACCTTAAAAACTCATATTCCAGAGGTCATTCTCTTCTGTTGTAACTCTGATGAGTCTGCTAATTTTAATGTGAAATCATTTAACCATGTTTGTGACTTACTATCAGGCTGTTGATTTGGTATTAAATTGTAACTTTGTCATACTTTCTTAGTCTGGTTTACGCATTATCTCATTATGATGAAGGGTTTGTTTGCTGGACATCACTTTAACCTACTAAATTAAAAAAAAAAAACCGAACTATTAAAAATTGAACTCCGACATCCATAATGTGTCTTCGTGGATAGAGATTACAGATTACAGTGTGGAGTAAAGATTATATTAATATGAATTTATTTTTTTGTTAGTTCATAATTACTATTTTACGAATAATTTTTTACTAGCTGACCCGTGCGAAGTCTTCGCACTATATCGCCATCTAGCGTGTTCCAAGTATACAATTTGGCTAAGATATTTTATGTGTCGCCCACAGATGGCGCTCATGCCAATTGTTATAAAAATTAATTTTTTTATTAACAAAAAGATTTTTTTCGAATTTTTTTATATTTTTCGCCCAAAGTAGAAAACATAAGCTTTAAGTGGGTATTTTTTAAATTTTTTTTGGTGCCGTAGTTAAAGAGATCGAGCTGCTCGACCAAAAAACACCTTTTAGAAATAATATATTTAGATTCTATGCTTTTACACTGGTAATACTCTGAATAAATATTCCATAACGCATAACATATTTTTTTAATGTTTTGATTAATGGAATTACTAGTAATAGGCACAGACAAATTCTCAGCAGCCGTGTGCACACTGGTACAGAAAGCCGAGAAGACGTTAATGACGATCCCCGTCCTTAAAGCCCCAGCACGTCAACAAAAAACGGAAACATTAGCACTGAAGAAAAGTGTTATTAATGTGTATTAGAAAAGTTGGTATATCGGTTGGCTCTTGCCATGCAATTTTTTCGGATGTTTTGGGCATGAAGCATGTGACAGCGAAGTTTGTCCCGAAATTGCTAAATTTTGACCTAAAGAACCGTCACATGAACATCGCTCAGGAGCTGTTGAATAATGTCAATGACAAAATATGGGTATATGGTTATGACGTCGAAACCAAAGCTCAATCATCCCAATGGAAGCGACCAGAAATGTAAGACCGAAGAAAGCACGCCAAGTTTGGTCAAATGTGAAAGTTTTGCTCATTGTTTTCTTCAATTACAATGGTGTGGTGCATCGTGAGTTCTTGTCAAAAGGTTGTACGGTCAATAAGGAATATTATCTTCAAGTTATGCGCCGTTTGCGAGAAGCAATATGAAGAAATGCCTAGAAATGTGGAAAACCCAGTCATGGATATTGTATCACAATAATGTGCCAGCTCATCGTCATTGCTGGTTTGTAATTTTTTAACCAAAAAGCACACTGTAATCATGTCTCAGCCACCGGATTTGGTCCCCTGCCACTGCGGACCAAAACTGAAAAGACGACGTTTTGCCATAATTGAGGAGATAAAAACCGCATCGCTGGAAGAGCTTGATGCCATACCAAAAAGTGCATATCAGAAGTGCTTTGAGGATTGGAAAAAGTGCTGGCACAAATGTAATGTATTGTATTCAATCAATTCTGTGTTTGCGGCGATTTATCATATTTGCAATAATTAGTTTATAATATTTTCACTGCAGCATAAAAACATGTTTAAGTCAGTAAAAAATTGAATAAAATGTTTTCTTCTTAAGTACAAAGAAAGTTTGGTCACAATCACATTTTATAACTTGGATGACATAATTTGATATAAATGAGATATATTTTTGTATTCATCTTCAAAATTTCATTAGCTAATATTTTATATATAACATAGGTGTCTTGCTTTTAACACATTGTTTGCGGGTAGTTTTTATCGCTTATAACAGGTGGTGTGGGTCATTTTTGCAAATTTTTGCACAAATGGTAATGTTCAGTAAAATTACAGTAACTTTAGTTTTACATGTTTTTCTTTCAATGAAACTTTTTGTGATTTACTATAAAATGTATACTGAATTATTTTTCTTAAATTTTAAACAAACATATACTGGAAAACTCACTGGAAATTGAAATAAAAGTAATAAAATATGTAAAAAAAAGTAAAAAAACAATTTATAAATGTGTACAAACCATAAGTTCCCTTTTGGTTTGTACATATTTATAAATTTAGCAGAAAAATAATTGATTGACTTTCACAAATCTTCCCGATTCTTCTGTAATGTCTTCATTATTATTGAAGTGCCAAACTGTCCAAATTTGTTGAAATCTATCCCTTTATGTGATTATGGAAAAAAAATGGCATATCCAAGCCTATTGACTAATAATCATCACGCTTATCTTTGTGAATTTGTCCCATCAAAATTATTAGACCCAAAAATTCCTTCATTTCTGCGATTGTAATATCTCAGCATTTGATAGTTTTGCGGGATGTTTGGAATTGTTCAATATTTTGATAGCTATATCTGTTCAATGCATCAACTAAATATTGAAAGAAATCTTTTATAAATGATTCAACCGCATCAATCAGAGATTCTGGAGTAGCATTCGAAGTAACTGCAGGACGACCCATAAAATCTTCAAGTACTGGAGATTCGTCAGTCAAGGACCATTCGTCTTCACTTTCATCAGAACTTGAAGATATAGTCCAGCGAGTAAAATTTGTAAGTCAAAAATTATGTAGATCAAAGCTAAATTTAAAATATCCCCCTAGGATATTTTCACTGTAGCTTTGATTGTCATTTTCCAATTCTGAATGATCTTCGATATCACTATCACACAAAAAATCCGATAAACGGTCAACATACAATTCTTCATCACTTTCGTCGTCAAATTGACTCATGTCTCTCGAAATAATGTCACTTTAATCAAAATTACAAAGATTTTGTGAAGTGTGCACCCTTTCCGATTGTTAGAATCACACTGAATGTGTGGCGAAGCAGAGAATTGTGTAAAGGGATGACTACGCAATTGAATAGATTACCGTTATACCTAGAAGTTATACATAATTCACCATTGTATGTGTTAGAGACCCAAATTTTGGACTTTTGTCTTTTGGAATTCGTATATCTGCCATGTTAGCAATAAAAAACTATAAAAATAAACATATTTATACATTACCTGCATTCTATCGCTAGTCTATAAAAAATGCATCAATACGTATCCCGCTCTCTACTACCAGTCAACATAAAAGTCTGCATACAATGTGTTCAATTGCATACACAAAAGTGATAAACATGGAAACCCAGAATTAGATTTATTTTGTAAACAAATAGCATGGGATTGATTTGTTATATAAACAAAGGAATGTGTTTACAAAGGCCTTAGAAGTTATTTTTACGATTCTATTTTATTGAATAGTATTTATTCCTAAGGATCATTGTGTGTATCTTATATATTCATAATTATGAGTTATTGACAATCTATGAATAAACTGCTTTCAAAGTTGATTGGAATTTTACTGCTCATTTTTTGTTATTACCATTATTACAACAACAACTAAAGCTTTCTTTTAGGGGGAATGAAAACAAATTTGTTTATAAAATAGTTTCATAAGTAAATACAAAATATATGATTTTATGGAAAATCCTCTAATAAAAAAATATCTATTATAATAAATATTGCACTTATCAGATAAACGTAATTGTTCTTTATATATGTTTTGGAGATTTATGTATGTATAAATAGAACTATACAATTTGAGTCATAAATACTATTTCACCCTATTTTAGAGATATTGAGTGATCTCTAAAATAGGAGTAAAAGAAAGTAGAAATAATACTACATCATGTAGTTTCATTTAATTGTGAATAATGAATTTCTACAAAATTAACGCCAAATGTATTCAATAATTCAAGATATTGAGTGCTCATGTGATAAACAATTTCGATGACTTTCGCTTATTGCATTAAAAATATTGTTAATTTGGCTTAGCGTTTTGGATTTATGAAGGAGTAGTCCCATATACTAGAACTTTCTATATTTTGCTGTTTAGGATAAATTTTATGATTTATCAATTCTCTGCAAAAGGTTGTGAAAGACCATCAAAAATATAAATATGAGAAATGGAGCATGTTCTCTTTTGGATTATCCTATAAGCTGAAAAGAGAAAATAAGTTAATGATTCGATGATTGCTACCGCATGTTTGTTGTTTTGGACATGTATCCAAATGCATTTGTTGACTCGATCAAATGTTTCTTTGGCTTGATCAAATCCGATTTCATTATGTTCTGTATTGGAATTTTGATTTAGAAATTTCCTTAATTCCAGCCTCTGACTTCATAGTATCTTCACACCCTTGTTGCTTCCGTCAAAATGAAATTAATAGTGACTCCATCTCTACTTTAATGTTGATGACATTTTAGTTTCAGAGATTTCTCTGTAATCGCTATTACTTTTAGTTTCTTTAATTTATATTTCTTGGGAAAAAGAAGTGGCTTTTCGCTATAAAATAAAATAATAAAAAGAAAGCTGTGTCCACTTTTTATTTTTAATTTTCATTTTCATACGTTTAGTAGTTTAGTTTAATAATAATCATCTGTTGCACATATTCACGTTGTATGATTGTGCGTCCAAATGAACTTTTGTTCGTTCATGAAGGTTTGTTGGCGCCGAATAAATTGTGCATATCAGACCAACATACACAAACGAGACCTTTTCATTGGCCCCGCATTTAAGGTTTGACAAAACCATATAGAATACACAAATAGTTCTAAACTGGTGACATATTTAAACATAAGACTCTTTCCCAAAGCTTATTCCGATGTTCACAGGATGTTAATCTGTTAACCCTTTCGTTAATTTTGATTTCAACTGACAATTATAGAATGGAATGGTTTAAGAAAAAGAAAAAAATTTCTACCTCCACGAATTTTTCCATGGATTTAAGAAAACCCAACAATGAACACAAAGTTGGTGGGGCGGGATTATATTTCGAAGGCCAAAAGACCAGGAAGAAATATAAAATACATCTTTTAAGAGAAGAATATAAATTTTGATTCCAATGATGTTGGAAGGTTTTCTGAAAAATTGGGACAAAGTTTCCAAATGAATGTTCAATTTTGTTACCGTTTTGCTTCCAGTATTCTTTTACATTGACTTAGTTTTTTGTGCAAAACACTACACATTTTATAAATAAAATTAAGTGTGCTGAAGGTACGACTTATCCTGTAATGTTAACTGTACAATTTTTCAGAGCGATTTTGACCAAAACTAGATGGTAAATATTTTTTTTTAAATTTTAATACATCATTCTACATTGACTTAGTTTTTTATACAAATCACTTCACACATTTTTTAAATAAAATTAAGTGTACTAAAGGTACTACTTATCCTGTAATGTTAACTGTACAATTTTTCAGAGCGATTTTTACCAAAACTAGATGGTAAATATTTTTTTTTAAATTTTAATACATCATTTTACATTGACTTAGTTTTTTATACAAATCACTTCACACATTTTTTAAATAAAATTAAGTGTACTAAAGGTACTACTTATCCTGTAATGTTAACTGTACAATGTTTCAGAGCGATTTTTACCGAAACTAGATGGTAAATTTTTTTTTTTTATTTTAATACATCATTTTACATTGACTTAGTTTTTTGTACAAATCACTTCACACATTTTTTAAATAAAATTAAGTGTGCTGAAGTTATTGCTGTGTGCTGAGATTATTACTTTCTATGTAGCTGTAATGTTAATTGTACAATTTTTAAGAGCGATTTTTACTAAAATTAAACATTAATTTTTTTAATGTTAATGTGACATCATTTTACATTAACTTTGTTTTCTTGATAAATTGCTCAATGCGTTTTTTAAATAAAGTGTAGTGAAATTACTATTTTTCCTGTAATATTAATTGTACAATTTTTGAGACAGATTTTTACCAAATTAATTTTAATTTATTTTTAAAGTTACTTTTGTTTGAATAATATATTAAAACTCAGTAAATTTCGTCGACAACGCGTTTAACGCAACAGCTACTTTAATACTATGTTTACATTTTAATTACTAGCATAATTCAAGGTAAATTGAAGTTTTGAAAATTAATCGAAAACTAAGTTTAAAAATCATATTAAGATTGAAATTTAAAAAAATGTTGTCTGCTGGGTTTTATTTAATACCAATTTTTTTTTAAAACTAATGTCCCGTTGAGTATCATCTAACTCTGATAGTTTTACCATTAGGATCAAATGTTAATTATAAACAAATCCTCAATAGTAAATTTCTTTATTTACGCCAATTTGATGATAAGAAGGTATACAGATTCTTTTGTGGTAAAAAACGGAATTGTCGTAGCCTTCTCTGCAAATACCTAAACAAAATATAAATAGTTTAAAAGAAGTGAATAATTGTTCTTATTTAAAACTTGCAGTCCATGAAGCCAATGTCCGGAGGCAGGAACCCATTCAAAAAGATCAATGATGGCAGTAAATCAACGACAGCTAGTCCTTTAAGCCTCACGGAGCGAAATTTAGTGGCATCGCAGTCTTTAGACTCGTCTGAACAAAATATTGATGTAAGTTATTTATTGTGCTTGACAAAAGTTGTCATAAGTATTTAATTGTCATCAGTTCAGAGTTGTTATATATACATAGCTCAGTCATATTAATTATAAAAAATGTTTATAAATGATGCACAATTTCCCAGAATAATGTAAAATACTACTCCAATAGTGTCAAAAATAGAGTCTGAGAAAAAACCATATTTCCTATCCTCCGACGACTATTAATTTATGAAAGACCACTTATGCCAATTTAAATAGCTTTTTTAAAATATTGACCTTAGCGAGTTCTTTCTATTTAGTCACGTTGATAACTTTCTTAAGATCACATCATAATATAAAAAGTTTAATTCACTATGATAATTTGTTTTAAGAGTTTTTAAAATGTTTTGTAATATACAATGTTAGTTAAATATTAATTTATTTATCCATATGGTAAACTGGTGTACATAATTATATTAAAACTTTGAAACTTACTTGTATCATTTCAGCCCATGATACCAAAGGAATCTGAAAACTTTGTGGAGTGGTACGGTCGCAATCAAGAAACATTAGGAAGGGAATGCCCTGATTTAACACCAGCGGAGTTGATGAAGCATGCCATAAAGGTATTCAGAAACAAACAAACTAAAGTAATCGATAGCAATACTCCTACCAATAAGAGGAAAATACCAGATGAAGACGAAGCCCCTATTGCAAACGTTTCACCTGCGGCATCTGTCCCGAAGCAATCTAAGTTAAGCGCATTTGCATTTCAGAAGAAGTCTTAATTGACTACAATGGTTTGTATTGCTGATAATTTAATTGAACTGACCATTTTATGTTACACTATTAATTTAAACTAGACTAGTGATTATAAATAAATTATTATATTTTATTATATTGTTTTATTGGTGAATATAAGAAAAAGGTTGTATACCTGACGAACCCACATTAAGTTAGGGTATGATAGCAGTTTGACTTTGGCCATATTGCTAGGAGCTTATCGGCTCCAAATTTTATACTTCTGACTTTTTAATTTTTTTTAGTTGAATGATTAGAGGGCAGGCAAGTAATTTTGGAAGCTTATATCTAGCAAAAAATGCTATTAAAGGTATATTGTATGAAAGGCCTTGATATCCGTGTAAGAGAACTTCTATAGTGCGAGTACTACTCGTACGTAACAGGTTGAAGATCATATCCTTAATATTTCCTTTCATAATAATACTATATAAAGAAGTCTTACTTCTACTGTGCTTGGCACCTGCACACCCTTTTTCTGATAGCACGCTACCCG
The DNA here is from genome assembly GCA_039881145.1 of Druceiella hillmani. Classification (NCBI taxonomy): domain Eukaryota; kingdom Metazoa; phylum Arthropoda; class Insecta; order Lepidoptera; family Hepialidae; genus Druceiella; species Druceiella hillmani. The sequence goes on from JAYKKI010000001.1 coordinate 14,486,559, forward strand.
TACGTGAAAATTGTGGATGATAATTACCTTTATTTTAACATTTTACCCACAAATCTAATTCAGATAGTCGTATTGAAAAAAATTTAATGTTTAATAGAATAAGTCCCTAGCAGAAATTTTTAAATGAAACCTGTTTTTTTAAATGGCTTAGTATAACATTATGGGATTTTAATTAAGAAATATGGATCATTTTGAATCTGATAGTAATATTTTGTGCTAAAGTGTTTAATCAAATAGTACTAAGTAAAAATAAACATCTATATCTATAAATTTTCCACACTGCTACTCATTTTAACTTTTAGATAACTATAAATTAAGTCCAGAAGTAAGTACCTGCAAATATTTAATTGGTCTAAGTATACTAAGTAGAACATATTTTTTGGGACTTAAGACAATTTTTTTGTAAAATTTTGTATTTAATTGTTTTCAAAAGGCCAGTTGTTCATTCAGCTGTAGGGTAGGGAAATAATCCCTCTTTGAACATTCTTTGCCACTCGCTACCACCTGGATATACATATTGTTCCAATGATTCTGGTAAGAACTGTGTGCTGTACCCGGGCGCCTGAAATAAAAATATGATGGATCAATTAAATTTCTTAGTTAATTAAAAAGTAATAGAGATATTAGTAAAGTGGATAGACAAATGTAAATATACCTGTGGCGCAATATATCTTGCATTCTTAACTACACAAGGATCTACAAAATGTTCGTGTTGCTGATCGACATATTCAATCAAACGTTCCTGCATGGTTCCTGTCAAGCTGACATAATCCCAGAACTGCAAGTGTTGCACCATCTCGCACAGACCAACACCCCCCGCGTGTGGGCAAACTTTTACTGAAAAGAATAGGGTATTAGAGAATTTTTGAAAAAGTTTTTAAAATTACTGTAAATGTATTTAGTAAACTTATAATTGTGAAATTTTCCTCAAAAAACTTATGTCAAGCTGAAAAATTGACTTATTGCAGTCATGCAAAAGGTTCGCTTGTGTCAAGCTGAAAAATTGACTTATTGCAGTCATGCAAAAGGTTCGCACAAAACACATAGTTATGTGATATGTAAATTGATCGATGCCTCATATAAATAATTAAATTATAAATAGGAGCTTCTTTCTCTTTCACACACTTTGTCATTCTATAATGAAAGATAAATATTGTTTATGCAATTCAGTTTATGGGATCGCAATATCTTGCTCAAACATTTATTTGAAGTTAGTCTATTAGTATATATGATCAGTGTGGTGCATTTTGACATCAGGCATTCTGATTTAAAACACCATATTATTTTTCATTCCAATCATTAAATAAAAATATTTCTATCCAAAAATATAAGTTAAACATAGTTAATTACTATTCTTAACTCGGAAACGATGACATATTAATCAGATATTTTTTTGTACATATTGCAAATAACCTATAAAGGTAAAACGGTTTCCCTCCTTTTTAATTTAATGCTATTGCGAAGCCAGTGTATACAAATATTTTCGAGTCAATAATAAAGTACCAGTAATCTAAATTGAAGAGTTTTATAAATTATTTTAAAAATTATATTGGTTCTGTTTCTTCTTGCTATTTCTAGGATTGCATATTCCAAGAAGAAAAACGGAACAATTATGGGGCCAATCACACATCCATCCATTTGTCTATTTTAATGCCTTTTGAAAGATGTGCTAGACAATAATATATTTATGAACTCAAAAATTTACATGTAAATAAATAAAATGTGTTTATTTTTACCGTTAAATTTTCTTGCCATCAAATATACTGACAGAATTTCATTAATACCGCCGATTCTGGCAGAATCGATTTGACAGTACTGCATCGCTCCACTTTGCAGAAATTGCTTGAACATTACTCGGTTGGCGCACATTTCCCCCGTGGCAACTCCTATTCCAAGGGGCCTTGAAAATATATGCGAAGCATCAGCAACTTATGCCTATTTAATGAGTTCTTCATGTTACCAATTTAACAAGTTCAGTGATACTGTTTATAAGTAGTTGATACTACAACATACATTAGAACTGTTAATATCAATAGATATTGAAGACTTTGAAGAATTAAAAACTTATTATTTATCACTACAAATGAAAGTAGACTTTATGGTTTTCTAAGTATAGAAAGACATTTTTGTTTATGGAAAATTAATAATCGTAACGACACCCCCAAAGAATCCAATAAATTACAAGATTGTAATCATCATATACATTTTATTGATGTCAATAGATATAAAGGAATGTGAAAATTAAGTACGTTTGTATAATGTTCATCAGTACTTTTGTATAATGTTCAGAAACTTTGTCACGCTCCTTTGTAAAATCACACAAAGTAAGTTACAATGTTCTTTCTTAGTTCCGTCAATAAATCTACATATAAATATCAAACATAAAATTAGAGGATTTTCTTTTACAGCGTAGGCAAGAGATACATTTCTTATTTAACAAAGTCAAACTTGTTTTTCAAAATTTAACCTAAAGGTTTGTTTTCCATAGATACAAGTGTACCTGAAGTTACTATTGAACAGATGTACTCAATGGGTGTCAGTTTTCATACTCTAAACACCATCTGTATTTCATTTTGAATTGAAAGAATGCAATGCATTGTTACCCTGGTGCCAGAAAGAGAAACTAGAAAGATACCCTATAAATGGAATATGAGGAATATAGAAGCAAAGTTTCGCATGATATGTCCAAAGACATAGAACACAGTTAATGTAGCATACATTTTTTACTCGTTTACTGAATTTTCTTACAACACATTTTCAAATTTTTTTTCACATACATGAGAGTTTTCATTTTGTACATTTTGATAAAGTTTAATGAAAATCTGTAAATGTAGTGATTTATTGGCTATTACTGAAGAACACATTAGGGGTCTTGTTACCGTATTGTTGATGGTATCTTAAAGACACCGGGGTCTGGTGTATAATTTTGGATTAATTATGAATAATTCTATCTACAATGATTCTCATAATTTCCTATAGTCAGCGGATTGTTAAAAAATGAAAAATATCAACCTTAAAGCTTTTGAGATGGCAGCATGACCCAAGACGTCATCTGGCGAAGTTGGTTCTTCAATCCATAGCAGTTTGAATTCAGATAATCTTTGTACCCAGTCAATCGCTTGATCAACATCCCATATTTGGTTTGCATCTATCATCTATAAATATTAAACAAATATTTACGTTTTCTTTTATCTTATTTCATTTTCGTATAATATTTTTGGAATAATATTCTGAAGTATTGTCGCTTAAGAAATTACCAGTTTTCTATAGTTGAAAGTGGATACGTCATTTAAAATTTAGCCATAAAGTTGTGTGTATCTTTGGGCCTCCAATAGGCCCCAAAAATAAGTATAACATCATACCATTACGTTTTCCTGTCCTATAGTTTGCCTTACAGCTCGGCATCTCCGGAAATCATCTTCAAAGTTCTGGCCGACTTTCACTTTGAAATGTCTGAATCCGAGTGCCAAATATTTTTCACATAAAGATTTAACCAGCTCATCTGAGTACCCGAGCCAACCTGAAGTTTTAAGTGCAATAGTCTACAAAAATGTGCTATAACAAATTTCGAGAGCATCTAAATTCGACTATGAGAAACTACGCTTACCGACTTGTGTTGTGTATGCTGGATAGCCATCATCTTCTAATTTTTTAATTCGGGCTTCTTTTTCTTTTTTAGATACCTTCAACATAGCAATGGCTTCTTCCTTTGTTACTACGTCTGTTATGTAGCGAAAATCAATTGTTGAGACCAGTTCCTATAAACATTTATAAAATTTCGTAATTCATAGTCAAGACAAATAAAATTTATGTAATTCTATGACACATATGGTATAAACAATTGATCATTATAAAGCTAAATTGGTACATCACGTATATGTGTATGGGTTACATTGTTGCTTCTTTATTATCTACAGTTTTGACCATCCACAATAAATCCAGTTTCATCTACAGATACAAAGATCCTACTGTACTATAACCGATATTCATATATTTGAAATAAAAAATTTCTTGTAATACTACAACATTGATCATGTGAACTATTTCTTTTAGCAAACAATATAGTAAAACAATAAATTTTACACTTCAGTGATAAAAAGTTATATTTACATTGGAAACAAATCAAGGTCGCAATATTGCATAAAGTCTTATACAACATATTACAGTCTATTTGAAACATTGTTATGTAACATATATCATACGTAACAATTTGTTATCAAACCTTAGTGATTTTCCAAATGTTATAACAATAACAAGTTTGAGTTATGTGCAACAGGAATTATATGCATGGGTTCATAATATCTTATACAGTAAATGTATTATCACCTCAGGTTCTAAATCCACAAGTAACTTCCATACTGGTTTGTTTTCAATTCTGGCCCACAAATCCCATAGTGAATTAACAACAGCAGCCACTGCCAAGTGTGTAACTCCTTTTTCTGGACCAACCTAAAATATTCAAACATAGTTTTATTAAAATGAAACAATTATGAAATAGGCCATATTAAAACAAAATAGAAAAAATTTCAGCACCTTATTTATTAATTACTACTACTGAAAACATCTTATCTCTTTTTTCTTTAGATATCAATGTTATCATTTCAAACGTATTCTAATTGTCAGATTTACAGTTTCTGCATATGCAACTCGCAAATTAATATTGTAAAAATCAATACTTGTAAAAGGAAAAAGCTTGAGAAAATTATGCCACAAAATTCACTTTTTCATTCTAATCTTATCTTTTTTAATGTAAATAATTTGGTTACTAGCGAAACTTTGGCTAGTAAATTTCCATAAATGGATATATTGAATATATTAATATATGGATATATTGTTTCATATAAGAATAATAAGGAAGAAGAAAGATAGTAGTAGCTTCCAGAACCAAGTTTTTAAAATTAAATTTGGGTAAATTTTATATCAACTTAAGACTATTTTTGAAAGTTATTTTTGTATTTAAAATAAAATCTAAAACAATACAGAAATTGAAATTTGTTTCTGTATTATGGAATATTCCAAATATTACAGAAAAGTACTAAAAAATTATTTAATCATTAAATTATTGTGTCACTTATCACAAAATTATTCTCATATATTCTTTACATGGTCATAAAAATAATTGAGAAGTATCTTTTATAAATGAGCCATGGTAAACTTAAATATTTTAATAAGCCTCTTAGAAAACACATTTAATTTTTGTATTTAAAATAAAATCTAAAATAACACAGAAATTGAAATTTGTATCTGTATTATGGAATATTCCAAATATTACAGAAAAGTACTAAAAAATTATTTAATCATTAAATTATTGTGTCACTGATCACAAAATTATTCTCATATATTCTTTACATGGTCATAAAAATAATTGAGAAGTATCTTTTATAAATGAGCCATGGTAAACTTAAATATTTTAATAAGCCTCTTAGAAAACACATTTAATTTTTGTATTTAAAATAAAATCTAAAATAACACAGAAATTGAAATTTGTATATGTATTATGGAATATTCCAAATATTACAGAAAAGTACTAAAAAATTATTTAATCATTAAATTATTGTGTCACTGATCACAAAATTATTCTCATATATTCTTTACATGGTCATAAAAATAATTGAGAAGTATCTTTTATAAATGAGCCATGGTAAACTTAAATATTTTAATAAGCCTCTTAGAAAACACATTTAATTTTTGTATTTAAAATAAAATCTAAAATAACACAGAAATTGAAATTTGTATCTGTATTATGGAATATTCCAAATATTACAGAAAAGTACTAAAAAATTATTTAATCATTAAATTATTGTGTCACTGATCACAAAATTATTCTCATATATTCTTTACATGGTCATAAAAATAATTGAGAAGTATCTTTTATAAATGAGACATGGTAAACTTAAATATTTTAATAAGCCTCTTAGAAAACACATTTAACAGTAGCAGTCATTATTTTCTAAACACTGAAACTTAGCTTTATTAAAGTGTGATAAACAGATAGTCTTAAAACAAAATTCAAGGAACACATACCCACCGCAGTTGGGAGTCACTAGTGATGTTCCTCCAAAACGTGGCAAAGTCTCCAAAAATATCTGCTGCATTTTTACCTAGAACCAGTTGCCTTATGGTTTTCACAGCCAAAACAATGATTTCAGTACCACGGCCCAGTGTGAATGTTAGCCCATATCCTTTAGAGCCATTTTCAGTACTAATAGTCACATATGCACATGAATAATTTGGATCTGTATGCTGAAATTTATTTCTATTATAAGAAAATATTATTATATAGTGATATAATCATTGAATTTAGGATCGTAAAATTAGCTGTAACTAATTAGAAATGGAATGTAGAATCGTAAAATCAGCTGTAACATTATTTTTTAAATCGAGGGGATAATTTCGTCGAGGATGGCAAATGTTCTTTTATACATCCAGAAATATTTATTGTTTGTCTTTAGCAAGTAAAGAAAAATAAGTAAAGGATAAAAATATTCTTTTTGTCAACTAACGTATATTTTTTCGTTGTAAAGTTTACGTCATTATGAGCGTTATATTAGCGTTTCGCAGATTCTCAGTAAATTGATGAAAGTTCCCAATAACAGATATTGGGGTTGAAAATTATATTCCAAAAACATATTTCATGTAGCCATCACCTTTAAAAAAACACATCTATCGATAATTTCGTAATAAGTGAATAGCCATTTTAAAATGAAATAAACACTTAGACTTGCATATATCGTTTTAAATAGCATAATTTTATTAATTAATAAAAGTATATACAATTTTTTTGTTATCTTGTGCTAATTAGATATGGTTAAATAGGTATCTAGATTATGTTTACTTAAGAAACGAAGGTAACATTGCAATGATAATATGCGAATCTATAACAATAACAGAGCTATCATTGGCTATTCACGTTAGATTATTTTTAAACGGTTTGAAAAGTAAATTTCGTTACCAAAGCGTCAGATCCATGACCTCCTAAAGATGTCGGAAATCTCACGTCTTTAACATCCAATTCTACTATTTTCAGACCACTTCTGTTGGGAACCGGCATTTTCCACAGCTTGCACTGAAGTGTTGTCGCCTTTTATCATCATGTTTATATAAATGTTCGTTGTTCATGAGTATTGCTCTGTTATCTGGTGCTATTAGGTACTTAAAAAAGTATTGTCTTGTGATAAAGTGAATGATAATAGTATAAAGATAGAAATAACAAGTAAACAACCAATAATAATTTTGATGAAACTGTTTTATTACGTAATATGGTGGGTAGGTCGTAAATGGCATGCGTGCTTGGATAAAATGTGGCTTAATTTATTATAGAAAATCATGTTAATATCGATAAAACTAGTCAGACAATATAATCACTGGCCATAACTACAAGGGGCGCGTTCTTGTAAAGTTTTAAATGGTCATGTAACATATGTAGCAATAGGGTATTTGACTACATTTTTATTATGACTAAAATGGAATAAGTAATAATATTAAAAATGTTTAAACTAAATATATCTTACCTAGGACTTTTCATTACAAAGTCGTTATACGACTTAAAAACTGACGAACTACGATTCGCGCGAAAAGACCCCATATAAAACACAACTGGACTATGACGTCACTGGCCCGTATTTAGCATTCATTATAAGAGAGTTTATTGAATATTTTTAGTATCTCGTTAAATATTGCGTTTAAGTTATATATTGCAAGTTATAATTTTCTCATTTTTTGTGTGGAAACTAAATTCATAATAACTTTTTCTATTTAATGAAAAGAAAATTTACACTTTTTCCTATTTAGAAATGTTGATTAATTGTTTGTTATTTTTATCAATTGTTTATTATTTTTTTTATCCCAAGGTTTTTTTAAATCTTCTCTAAAGTTTCAAAACATTTAATTTTTTTTAATTACTGTTCTCTCGTGGATTGCCGCATATTTCATTAATTTACGACAAACTAGTATGCAACTTCATGTGTAATTTACGTAAAGTCAAAAACCGCTGGATGATTGAACATGTTCAAAAGATTTTCCCGTTATATTTGTAAATGGGATAATATGACTGTTTTTAAAAATATCCTCCTTGGTCTTCCATTCGACACCTAAAGTACCTATTTTAAATCTGTCTTCTGATTTTTAAAAGGAAAAATGTTATGTCTGGAATTGTTCATCATCATTTCTTCACCTAAAATTGGATTATACCAGAATTCGCTAATTTCTTCTGATACTCAATGACCAACTGTCACAAGTGCACCAGAGTGCAATTTATAACTGAGACTAAACTTGTTGAAATATGTTTTGATTATTTACCAAATACAAGTTGTTTATATATATTTTTGGAGCCACATACACCTGTCATAGTGGTCGTGGTCATGGATTTTGGAAGCTCGAAATATTGCTGTTTATGCCATGCACACTCACTTGACTCTGTTGGTTGCGTTGCGGGAGCACTCAACTATGGAACACCATTTGATGCTTTTATTAACAGTTGTCTTGCTAGAGATCTACCACGCGAGTTTTTGTCCTCATCCTTAAATGACAAGCTGCTCCATAGAGTGCCTGTGATCATTTAAAACTTGTTCCTTTTTGTGTGATCTGACCAAAGAAATATTTGCCGCTTTCTTAATATGAATTTTTTTGAGAATGGAGTTATATGGCGATTACTCCATTTTGTTGGTTTGTATCTTAATGGTTCCATAAGTGAAACCTTTGTATTTTTGATTAGCTTGTTGTCTTTCTAGATTTATATGACCATATCTCCAACAGACTTTGTATATGACAAAGTCTTTAAATTTCATCATGGTAGTTTTGCAAACCATGAGGTCAAGGCAAATATACTTCTGAACTAAATCCCAGTTTGTAACAGCTGAGACTATAGTCCTATTGTGTTTAGCATGACATACTATGAACATTTCAGTTTTGGCGTCGGTAGTTGTATAGCATTCAAGGTCGGTCACTTCTAAGCATTGAATATATTATATGACTATATTTTTCTTAGCAGAAGTAAATAAGATATCATCTGACCACCTGCAGTATACCTTTAGAGCTTTAGGGCAATCCACATTATGTATGCCATGTACATATTAAACAAGACTGAAGACAGTATATACGTGTTAGATGCCAGCCTGATTTTTGAAGATTTCAGAATCTATGTTAATAGGGTCTGCTCTAGGGGTGCACAACTCGGACATTTGTGTAGGGTGGCATTTTGACTGTCAAGTGAATATGACAAGATATTAATAAGTTAAATACCATTAAAGGCATGTCTAATTAAATAAAGTTATTTGAAACAGGAACAGGAAAGAATATAGAGCACTGACTTATTTATTACCTCTAGTTATAAAAGTAGCTCCCTAAGAGCGACTTTGATACACATTCTTGTATATCTAAACAAGAATGTGTATCAAAGTGAAAAAATGTTTGGCAATTTTATAACTTAATGTGATTTGGTCATTTTTAAAGGAGAGTATGTCTATAAATGCTTAGTTTGACAGCTACAATTTTTTTAAGTTAATATTAAATTTAATTATTAATTTAAAATAATTTTGCTAAAATAATTATACTTAAGAAATAGCAATTTATAGAACAAGACAAAACAATAAATTTTACTGAGGGATCTATTTAAGACAAGTTTATTTGCCGAAAATTTAAGTGATTTCATTAAAAAGTGAAAAAGAAGGTGAGATTTCAGTATCTGATAGTTTGTATGACTGACCATCCATATACCACCCCTAGTTTTCTCAGAAACTAGACAGGCTATCTGTCTGAAATTTGGCACAGTTGTGGAAACAGTTACAGAAATATAGTTATTTTTTTTTTAAAACAAAAACTGAAATAAAGTTTGAAATTCAAAAGTGACAACAACTTTAGGAGAGGTATCATATGAATAGGCTTTGTTTAGACATACCGAAAAAAAGATACCACACTCTTATCTCTGAAATTTCCAATCTGAAGAATTTGAAATAATTCAGACTAATATAAGTCTTATATAAATTACAAGAAAAATATAATGTACTTCCAGACATTTATAGTTTTCCTTTTTTTTTTAAATTTGTGTGGAACTCTTGTTGCAAATGTCCGACATGCACTTGTCCCATTTGTTCTAAAATAATATGAAATAAAATTAATGTCTGCACTCCTTTATTTACCAAATAGTTCTGTCTCAATAATGCCACAAACATATCCTATACTGCGTGATACTTCCAGTTTTGTTTTTGTAGGGAGAATAATCTTCATTTTTAATTTATATTAATATTATTTTATATTTTACAATGTTTAATTTGAGATATCTGCATTTTAGCATGTTTGACGGACACGAAAAACTATAAGTACAAAAGACTAAAGTTGAACTGAAGGTTGATCTTAAAGAATTATTTACAAACTACACCTTGCAACACCCAAGCAAACGACGACTGAAATAATGTAACACCAAATCTAGTAATAAAAGGAAACATGGAATCTTAAAATGATAATGACCAACAAATGCACGATTTTTAAACCAAATGGAATTGGTACCGTTCTAAATGAAAGCACAATAAACATTTAAAGGTACTTAGTATTTCTGTACTCTGTCTATTCTATTTACAAATATTAATTTTCATAATATAAATATATTATTATATCATAGTGCATTAAATAATGTTATATATCATCATTTAAATATATTGTCTAGTAACATAAAAATATACATTTTAAAATTTAATGTTTTTTGTCAAAATCAACGCCAAATATATTCAATAGACGTTTAAAATTAATGAAAATTAACAAACAATTAAAAGTAGAGTATTCCATGCCTTTTACCATGGATGGTTAGGACTTACCAAGTAGCCAAATTGATTTCCAAATAGAGGATACTGTTTACCTTATGTTGAGGATGTTGTGCGATGTTGGATGAAAGAAATACTTTTATTTTATTTTTTTATAAAGTGTACGTTCCAAAAACATTAAAAAAAATCTAAATAAAATTTTCTTAATTTTTTAAATTAATTTTATAATGTTCACGTTTATTGTACATTGCGATAAGCGGTGGGGCAAAATTTGGCATTGTCCTTTGTCCATTATTTATATGCCTTTAATACTTTTTTAAAAAAATATATATAAAATAAATTGTTAAATGCAAACTTATTAAAAAGCACTAAAGAGAGGAAAATTGATTTTTTCTCCTTTCACATAGTCATCACAAGGCATACGGCTTTTGATGGTGCGGTGTCATCGCGGGACCCAGGTTCAGTTCAATAAGCTCATAGCAATAAGTCTGCCATTTGTATCTTTTTCTATTGTCGTAGTTGCATTCACCCATAAAAAAAAAAGAAAAAAAAAATTTAAAGTGTATAAATTTCTTTAATATGCAAAAAATATTTCATATTGTATAATATCTCTCATGTAAAATATACATGAACTATTTACTATGACTTAGTTACTATCATTATATAATTCAAAAATTTCCATCTAGCACCAAATTTTATACAACATTTTATAATCATAACAGTTTCATCAGAAATTCTAATACTGAATTTTCTCACATAAAATCCGAGCGTATTCACTATTACAATTTCAAAAGATCAAAATTGTTTAAATAAATCTCATAAACATTTTTCAATTCCGTCAAAAATATTTGGTCCCTTTACAAACAAAAAACTATCGCTAATCACAGAACGCTCAGCTATGCTGTCTTCTCTAATCATTTAAAATGTCTACTATAAATGACATCAATATTGGATCAATCAATTAAATATATGGTATTTTACTTCATTATTAAAAAAAATTATAGATGAAATATTAGGTTTGTTCGATTTCAAGCATTGCATTACGTAAAACAAATATTAAATATTTAAGAGCGTAAAGATATAAAAGTATTGTGAGAATTAAATACGCAAATTGGAAACAGAAGCTAACTTATTAAAAATGTTTCAAAAACTACTGGAATCTCTTTCTAACAAAATAAAAACAAAGGACAATTCCAACTGACATATTGAGAAATTGGTGCACAATTAAGCTTTTCATTTCAATAAATCTTTTATTTCAATATTCTTGAGAAACGGTGTAACATGAAGAATATTTTGCATTTAAGTTATCCAAAAATTCATTTTTGAAGGGGTGAAAAAAAGCATTATATAGCGCTGACATAATTAGTGCTATCTAGTACTAACTCAGTTATTATATATGATCGTACAGTTATTGTATATATGATTGGATGTTATCTATAAACTCAATTTTCGCATCCATATTGTATCTAGTATAGATAGCGTACAGACTTCATTATGCCAACAATTGAAGAAAGGATACGACAGTGTTAAAAGATTAATAAAATATTTTGGTATATCAGAAATATAATTAATGCAAAATGGGCATTATAAAGTTTAAAATGTGGGATAAAAAAGGCATTAGTTTACATGTAAAATGGACTACTCTAGGAATGTCATGATTTCACATCAATGTATAATGTGCGATGTTGGATGAAAGAAATACTTTTATTTTATTTTTTTATAAAGTGTAAGTTCCAAAAACATTAAAAAAAATCTAAATTTTTTAAATTAGTTTTATAATGTTCACGTTTACTGTACATTGTGATAAATGGTGGGGCAAAATTTGGCATTGTCCTTTGTTCATTATTTATATGCCTTTAATACTTTTTTAAAAAAAATATATAAAACAAATTGTTAAATGCAAACTTATTAAAAAGCACTAAAGAGTGGAAAATTGATTTTTTCTCCATTCTTTGTACATAGTCTTCACAAGGCATACGGCTTTTAATGGCGCGGTGTCACCGCGTGACCCGAGTTCAGTTCAATAAGCTCATAGCAATAAGTCTGCCATTTGTATCAATTAGATACATTAAAGTAGATAAAGAAATAAAATAAATAAATGAAAATACATTTGCCTTATGAACACACAGACGAGTGCACACCAGATTCCTCATCATCAATTGACACATAAGTAGTTTAAGCATTCTAAATCTAACAGAAGTATTATTTTCAACAATTATGATGGAATGTTCGAACAAGCGACTTTAATAATCAAATCTCATTGTTAACCACCGTATCTCAAATTGACAACACAAGCTAATCTAACATTTACGCTTCTAAATGGGAAGCACAGCGAGATCATGTACATTTTAAATCAATCAATACGCAAATAATTACAACATTAATCACAAGTAGTATAAAATCACATTTGGGAATGAGTGAACACAGCTAAATATGTGTGATATTCTCATTTTTAAACACTGTTCTTTTAAAAAAGTTTTTACGCATTAATATAATATACACTTAATGTTTTCAAATATTCATGCATTCAGATTCGATGGTTCTTCTGCATTAAATATTTGTCAATTAAATTGATCACCTTGAAACATACGTGACGAAGTATATAGAGTAAACTTTAAGTATACCTTAAATAAATTAATAGTATATGAAAAAAACAATTGCAAGTTATTAATAGAATTTATGGGATGTATTGATTATTGTGAGGAGCATCCATTTTCACTTTATAAATATATGTCTATAAATACATACATACTTTATAATATTGTAAACATTTTTATGACTTCTTTCATACATGTATCACTTCATTTTCAAATCGCAATCAAAGTTTTATTTACAAATAGCCACATCATATCATTTCGCTGATGCCGCGCGGAGTCCAGTGTGCGTGCACTGAACTATGCTCAATTCTTTAGTTAACAACTGAAATCATAGATAAGTACAGAATAAATTGGATTACAAATTATAAACCAAATTTAATTTTGTTTTTGCAATTCAATCGAATGACTCATGTTGTGTCACTGAGGAACTCTACGTATCATACGTCAACCAATTATGACCCAGCGCTGCAATCTTCCGGATAATAATCCATCTGAAAAGCGCTGAAGTCCTGAAACCACTATATAATGCAGACATATTTTAGAAATGATTACATTTTAGAATACTACAATTGTATACTCTCAGATGTACTTATGTTTTTTTAAATATTATTATTTAATAGATTTAACAAAAATAGGAAAATAAAAATATGTTCTTAATTATTATATTAAAAAATATTTTTATACCAAACTACAAAGGCTGCAAAGGGAACAAAGAATATTCAAGATATCACCGAGAAACCAAAGAAAAACAGTCGGCTCTCCGTCAAGAACATAAAAATGATATTCAACTACCTCAAATATCCCAAGAGTACAGATCTATTAATACATGTGCAGAAGCAGCTGCGAACCAGAGACCAGCGCCACAAAACAAATGACTACAAGGAAAACATTGAAGTGATGGACAAAATAATGAACAAAACGCTAGACCACATGATCCAGATATTCAACAGCCTTACAAAAAAATGACCTGCAAACTCCGAGTTGTTCTTGGAATGCCAACGGCTTGATGGAAGAACGTCAATTATTTGAAACTTTCTTACATATGGAATTAATTGACATAGCACTGATACCGGAAACAAGATTCACACCCAAAACACATGTCACATTCAAAAACTACTCAGTATACACAACAAATCATCCATCTGGTAATAGCCATGGCGGAACGGCAATGATCATTAAAAATAATATCAAACATTATCCAATTGAAGAATATGTACAGATAAAAACCAAGCAACAAAAATAAAGATTACAGATAAAAAGATTGAAACTGCACTTTTGGTTGTATACTGCGCTCTCAGACATACAATAACTGCGGATAACTTTGAACCATACTTCCACACATTAGGACCAAGATTCAGCTGGGACGGTGACTAGAACTCTAAACAACTTAATTGGGGTACCGGACTGATTAACGCAAGAGGAAGCCAACTACTTAAAGTTATTGAAAAGGCTAAGCTTGTATGTGTCTTCACTAGAGAACCCACCTACTGGCCCATGGACAAAAACAAAACTCTAAACTTACTGGCTTCCATATCAGAAGAAGTGTTCATAATAATTTTATCAATATCGAGTCACGCAGTCAGACCTCACATCAGCTATGTAACTATTAACACTCATAAAAACATTGGTAAATAGCAACTTACAATCTTATCTTTCAAGCCTAAGCCTGACAATGGACACAAACTATTCATACTGGAAAGCGACTAAAAATCTTAAATGCCCCAAAACTCATATTCTACCTATTAAAAAATGCTTTGGTGGCTAGGCTAGAACAGATGAAGAAAAATTATCAGTCTTCGCAAAACATTTGAGTGATGTTTTCCAACCTTTCTCAGAACATATTAGCGAAAACACATCTGAAATTACAGAATTTCTTAAATCAGCAACATAGGTGGGTCCACCCCTTAAAAGTATAAATCCCAATGAAATCAGAAGAGAAATTAAAAATCTACTGGAAGGCAAATCTCTTGAATTCGACCTAGCAGATGCAACTCTGTTGAAAAGACTACCGTATAAAGGAATAATGAGTTTGGTAAAAATATTCAATGCCTGCTTAAAGCTAGAGCCCTTCCTTACATAATTAGTGAAAGCAACATTGAAATCCTTGAAAGATTCCAGACCAAGGCAATTAGAACAATGTTTAATATTTCAAGGAGTATCAGGAATAAATATATATACCTGGATCTCAACATAAAGACTGTTAAACAAGAAATATCCCACTTCAGCGTGAAATACCAGAGCAAACTTTTAAACCATAAAAATGAGTTTATACAAGCATTGAATGAGGAAGGACAACTACGTCATGCGAAATTGAAACAAAAAGACATTCCAACATTGAATACCAGATTTTCTACATGCTGAAGAGAACTCTCTGATGGTATACTCCATTTAATAAAGCTCTCTGTAAAGAAACATTTACACCAGATACTAACCAAACAAACTAATGACTTATTGTCCCTAGACAGATTGTCACGTAGCAGTCATAACAAAAAAAAAATTAATATATTTTTTAATTACTAAATATGAATTCAATGTTCTGTCATAATACCATCTACGGATGACGAAGCTCACTACAAAGTGCCATGTACAGGTCTTTCATAAACGCTTTAACTTTACCTGATACTTCAGTCATATGTGAGGCGTTCAATTTATTGTCATGTCAACATAAGGAAGATGTCCAATCCATTCTTTACTTATCTATGATCAAAATACTCACGTGAAATAGGGTTCAATACAAGAAAATCATTGATCATATTTATCTTATTTTTTACTCAGTTTTCTATCGATGCCGGCTTGCTTTATAAATTCAACAATATTGTTGTATATAAAATATTTTTTCTATACAATTGCAATTATTAAATGAAATAAGATGCTTAACGCAGATAACATACAACAAATATATTGAGATGTTATGTACAAAGAAAATTTAATCTTACAATAAATTTCCCAAAATATGGAAAAGAACGATAAAAGCATAAAATGGTGTAAAAAATTATTGAAACTTTTGTTACATATGAAAATATACTTTATAAACATTCTTTTAACTTAGCGTCTACGTCTTTGGCCTGTTTTCTCTTGTACTTATGTGCGAGATCCTTGACAAGTTGACGCTTACCCTCGTTCCACAAAACATTTGAAAGATCACCGAGACTCTTATCCTCATTGCGTTTCCAATCTAGCAAGAGCTGATAAATGACCTGCAACAAGAAAATATTCGTCTTGTTTAACTATACTATCTTACTAATTATGAAACAATCGACAGTTAATTTTAAAAAACTTATTTGTGTTAAAATAACATTCGCTACGCCCCAATGGGGACCCTTATATGATAAGTAACGAAATTTATTGCTATCAGTATAGTTTTGTGCAATAATCGTCAAAAAATGGTTTTGATGCGAGTTTTGTAGGTTTGCAATTACGATAAATAATATAGGAAATGTATATATTTTTAAAAATTTTGATTTCTGTGTGTATTTTATTCCATTATTTCATACGTATTAATTCATCATTTTACCATTTTTTTTTTTCATAAAACGGTTAAACCAACTTGAATTACTTTGCATGTTTTTATAACATCAATGAAAACGCAAGAGTTTTTTGATCATTTGGTGTACCTTGTTCTTAAAATAATTTAGAATAATGAATGGTGTAATCAAAATTAATTGGGTACACCACCAAATCCGATACAGTAATGACTGTAAAGATGTTCTTCAAATTTTTAAAATTACACTAAACATCTCAATGGCTCTTATATATTACCAAACCAGAAACAAAGCATTAAATCAGTGGAAAACCTAGTATTTGTAAAGAAACATTACCTTTTTAATATGCGTTATAAAATCCAGAAGTAATTTAATTTAATGACAAAAATGTTTAATTATAGTTTTATAGGGTAAATTGCCCTATAAAACTATAATTAAAAGTCATCTCAAAATTTAATAGCTTTTTCTTGTTAGATTAGTTAGTTATATTTATGGATCGATTGTAAAGTGTATTTATTCAAATTTTAATTTTACTATCTAATATTACTTCTTTAAAATCTGAAAAAATTTGCAATAACAAATTTGCCATTATTAAAAAAAAAAACAACTCACTACAAACTGATAATATTTGTCAACAGTCTCAAAATATAGCTAGCATATGGCAGCCAAATTGGTTTATTTAAATGAGCAGCTATCGAAATATCTATTTATATTTATATAAAATGATTCATTTCAACTTTGTCACCATTACATGTGACTCACAATTAACTTTCGATATACTGGGGATAAACCTATTTGCCGCTTGTTCAGCAATACAATTTTTTATTCCCAATCAACATAAATCACTTTTTTCTCAAATTAATAGTAGAATAGCGTTAAAGAAAATAAAAATTTTACAGCACCAGTCGAACAAAACTAATGTGCCATATTGTGTTCGCATATGCAAATGATGGTAATAACAATAGCTTATTACCATATTAGCAATATGATCGATAAGAATTGGTAACTTTTGTTCTGTTTATGCAAATTTTGAGAATACTATATACAAGAATTATTTATATAGGTACCTAACAAACCAGAATATATTGTTTTGAACAAAATAAATACATTGAATAATCTTCTTACTCACAATTAAATGAAACTACGTGATGTAGTATTATTTCCACTTTCTGTAAGTTCTTTACCACAACCTAGGTTTCGTTGTATTACAACATCTTCAGGTGGGCTATTAGCAAAGATTCCTAGGTCGTGGTAAAGAACTTAAAGAAACTAGAAATAATACTACATCACGTAGTTTCATTTCATTGTGAATAATGGTTTTCTACAAATATATTCAAAATCTTCTTACTATAATTAAATCTGAAACTTGAATATTATTCTGGAAAATAGTAAATGCTTTACAGGTCTGTTCTGTTCGAATAGTAAACACACAGCAAAACTATGGAATAATATTTTTTGCAAATATCAATAATAATTTAGCAGTGCATCTCTGTCATTGAATTGGAACAGGTCTGTCCAACATACGGCCCCCGGGCCACGATGCAACCCGCAAAGGCCCTACATCCGGCCCGCGAGCTAGTTAAAACTTTAAAAACACAAATGGGGTATTTGCGTAAATATCCATTAAAAATATGTCTATGTCAGTTGCACTACACTAGTGGAAAAAAGTTGTAAAACTGAGGCTTTTTTTTAATAAATTGTTCACGTTGAAAAATTAAAATTACTGTTTTCTTTACATTTAAAGTTCACTATGGTATTGGCCCGCTACGGTTTCAAAAATAATAAACCTGGCCCTCCACACAATTATGTTGGATACCCCTGGTGATAACATATGCGTGAGATATTTTAAAGAAAAAGTATTATACCTTCGGTATAAAAACTACCCAGAATCGTTAAAAAAATTTACCACTTAAAAGGAATCCTGTGAGAAATGTTTGGAAGAGCCGGTAGTGCACTATCACAGTTATATTGCAAACAATGAAGATTATTTTGAAGCTGACAAAATAAATTTTAATGGATAAACTTAAATTTGTGTTTTTTTTAATGATTCCGAGTAGTTTTTATACAGAAAAAGTCACTTCAAGAAAAACATGATGTGACATTAACTGGGGCTGATATTCGAACAGAGTCATATGAACTTATATTGAGATAAGCACCTCAACATATAAATAGAAAAAGCGACATTTGTTTATTTACTTGGTGACTAATTTTCACAATAAAACAAGATGCTACTGAAAATATTGCGAATTGGATCAACAAATTGATGGGAAGTCTTGTTAGCTTTTAAGGTATAAAATATGTATATTACATAAGTAAGACATTGAAAGTTTGTAAACTATTTTTTATTTTTCAAAAATTTAATTATTTTGATTAAATTTTAGCCGTAGCCGCGAAGACATATTTTATTACAATGGCGTTGCACACGAAACTTTTTCAAAAACAACAGGCAAACACTTGCTGGTATACGAGTAACGGTTGTTTTATTTTCCAGAACAAGGCGACCCTCTTTTGCAACGCTTTATACTTTCTTCACCTCTGTTAGCAATTCTTTCTAAGAAAACATCCGCAGCACAAATCACCTCTTAGTTTCAAGTCTGTAAACGTTTTATCCAGCTTTTATAGCCCTTGATAATGTCGAATAAAACATTTGAGTAATCTCTGTCAAGTTTTTTAAAATATTGTTTTTTGAGCCTCTGAACCATGGGTTATTGACTCAACATCTGCATAAGTTCATATGACATAAAGCTTCCCGAAGCCTAACTGTTCATGTAAATTTTCTGTTTTTGACTTATCCAGTGTCTAAACCTGTCCGAATCTGCTGATAGCTTTCTCTCTTGTCAGCCATTATCATAAGTTACACAGCATTGATATTATCCTTAGTTGTCGTTGTTAACAAATGTCCCTAATGCAGATTATCACTGAGATTCATACAATCATACTTGCACTTTTAAATCAGTTGTGAATACTAGAGTGGGATGGCGCTTCATCATAAAATGCCAATCAAAGTTGATCGTAACTCTCTCGTTAATTGAGACTACAACAGTCATAAAAAAATGGTCAAGTGCGAATCAAACTCGCGCATGAAGGGTTCCATAGAACAGAACATTAAACTTATTTCCATAGAACAGAATATTAAACTTATAAGTTTAGATTTCTCAGGCACTGTGAAAAATATTTACTGCTGCAGTCGGTGAGGAAAATATCACATATCTCAAAAACTATACAACAAATAAACCAATTTTTGTTACCTTAATTTTTTCAGAATTTTACATACGTTAATTGAAAAGTTAGAGGGGGGACTTGAAAAATTGAAAAGTTAGAAGGGAGACTTTTGAAGCACATATACACTAACTACTGACTTTAATAAAAAAGTTATTTTGAAACCTCTATATCATTTTTAATACCTATGTAACGATACTCTATACAGATTTTTTTTCATACGCAGCTACGTATGTGTAACTGAAGGATGAAAAAAAATTGAGACTAAGCTACCCACTATTTTATTGTATAGCGGTTCGTAGTAGGGTTGTTGAAAAAATATCTATGTATCGATATATCAATATTTTTTGGCAATATTTAATATTTCGATATAAAATATCAAGTATCGAAAACGTATCAAAATCAATATTTTTTCCAATGGCGACACTAAATTAGTGATGTCCTGTCGCAACTCACGAAAAACTGCTGAAATTCATAGCTTTACAAGAACGGAGCGAATGAAGAAAAACCATGTTTGTCTATGACTTTCTTTACTTGTATGTCAGTACAAAAAACATAACCTCAAAGCCTCAAGTTGAACGCTCACTCTGCACTCAAGTGAAGTGACTTGAAGTGTTTTATATATCTTGTCTACGGCTGTATGGAACTTTTCCAAATAAATAAACAAAGGAAACATATTGTGTAATCTGTGCGGCAAAATCTACAAAACAAGAGGTAATACAATAAATTTAGCAGCACAATTAAAAAATAAGCATCATCGTGCGCTTTTGCAACTCAAAAATACAATTATTAGAAATAATGTTCATTGATTAGTATTTATTTCGTAATTTGAGATTGTATTAAGCTAAACTAGACCAAATATATATGATTAGGCGTTCTAAAAAACTCTTATATATAATCGATATATTAAAACTGATGTCTATACTTTTAAAATCTATCGATACAATATATTTCGATACTTTTTGGCACTTCCAACATCTCTAGTTCACAGAAGACACCTATCATCCAAATTTCATCTATATAGTGCCAATAGTCTCCGAGTAAAATGGCTGTGACATATGGACAGACAGGATGAAATTATAAGGGTTCCATTTTTTCCATTTGGCTATGGAACCATAAAAACAGTGCATATGAGAAATAAAATGCAGTGCGTATGAGAAATATTTTCAAATCAATTTTTTTTTTTAAATGATTGCGTGTGGGAATTTTTTTGTTAAATATATCGTTTTTAATGTATGCACTTTTACTTAATAACTAATAAACAGTGAAATGTTCACTGGTGTTAAATCGCATTCGGTCCGAAGTTCTAACAAAAATTATTATATCAAAATATATAGAGAAATTAATACAACATATTAATGCAAAATGTGGAAATTATAATATAACATATCAGTGTAAAGTGGGGTCGTAACCCTTAATGTATTTGTTTGGTTCACAATTTAACACCATTTGTACCTGTATG
The DNA here is from genome assembly GCA_039881145.1 of Druceiella hillmani. Taxonomy (NCBI): domain Eukaryota; kingdom Metazoa; phylum Arthropoda; class Insecta; order Lepidoptera; family Hepialidae; genus Druceiella; species Druceiella hillmani. The sequence goes on from JAYKKI010000001.1 coordinate 14,508,073, forward strand.
CGCTTCTATGGTATAGTTTTTGGCCTTTAATCAGCGGAACTATTCAATTAGTAAGAAATTTAAAGACAAGAAAAAATTGGCAAGAGTTAGATTGGTAAGAACTTTGATAAGAGGTGCCTCCCTTAGCAGCTTGCCCTACTCAAAAAGCACTTACTGGAAAAAAGATGCAACACTAGATGCTAATATTGTACACAGATGTCTCATAAGTAACATCTGTTTATATATATATAATAATTTTTACTTCACTTTGGTCATACAGTCGTTTCCTGACAGCTTAAGTTATATTATAAAAAATAAATATAGTTTCATAAATACAAAATTTGTGTTTTTTGTGATATTTTTGGGAAAAAAATTAAAAGCAGCTACAGCTGTCAAGAAAATTTGCAAAATTGAAGGGGAAGATGAAGTGAATGAGATAACGGTATAACGTTGTTTTCATGGTATCAGTAGTGGGGATTTCACACTTAAAATCAAGCAATTCAAACAACAGGACAACGCTAGACAAATAGTGAAGCAGGAAAGGATTGCAGAACTTGACAGTATTGAACTCTTGCCTCATCTAGCATTTAGCCCGGATTTTGTACCATTTGATTACCGTTTACTTAGAGACATAAAAGTATTAGTATGTTAAATATTTTATGAAGAAAAATGAGGTAGTAAAATATAAATAAAAGAATACCAGAGTTCTTCCAATTTTTGTCTGTCTCTCTGTGCATCACATAAAAATTACTAGATGGAGGTCGCATTCCTTAGACACTGAGGAAGGATATGAGGTATTGAGTATTTTCAGAATTTTCATCTCTCTGTCAGTATGTTTTATTTATTTGTACTTGCATCACTTAGAAATTGCAAAGCAAATTTAAATGGTATTTTTACTGTTGTTTTATTGAAATTTCAGAGAGAAATTTATTTATTCAGGAAATTTGAGATATAAAGACTAATCTATATTTAGACTGTAGTAATCATACTTTAAGAAGGAAATGCTTACGAACATAGGTGATAAAAACACAAAACGCAAGCAATACAAATTTGTACCGTATCATTAACAATCTCAATTAAGTTCAACCAGTTATATCATGTTAAAATTTTAATTTCAAATTTCAAACAATTCATGTTAGTTATAGTCATAAATAATTTATGACTCAAAGTAATATAAAATATTTAATGTTTGATGATATGTAATGATTACACAATCAAATCTTTCATCTCTATGTAATATTATATTTGAAAACTATAATTATTCAAGATTAAATTTTGTCCCCAACTGGCGGTAGCATTTATATTTTTTTAATAAAGAATTGATTAAATTTTTATGGCAGAGATATATTATTGTTTTTTTAATCATTTTATATTTTATTTACAACCATAGAATTAAGTAAACCAACAAAATGGAGATCGAAAGTGCACAATTAGATTTGCATACTATTTTGTTGACACATCCAGACATTGTTTATTTCACGACTGTACCATGTTTCACGACTGTTGATGTATGATGCATATGTAAATTCTGTGTATATATCATTCGTAAAAATACTGTTACGTTGATGTTGCATTAACTTAATATTTTAAGAAATAAATATATGAATAGGATCAGTTATAACATTTTTGATATATTTTAATATGAAGGATATACATCAATTATTATTTTTTCAACATCATCAAGATTTAGGTTGTAATTCAGATTTAAATAATGAAATTGTGTATAACAAAATATTGCAATTTTTTAGTTCAAATAACAAAAGTTTGTTAAACTTTTGTTAAACTATGCAAAATTTAACAAACTTTCTACGGAAATGAAATTAACTTTTGAAATATTTTAACCTGCATTTGTCTCAATAATTCAAACTCTAAAATATTCACATGGAAACTTTGGAGGGGAAAAATAAAGTACTCGACATATTTTTATAAATTTATGTGGGATATTGAATTGAATGATAATTGAAAGAGAGATCTAGGATTTCAAGTTTTCTACTTTTTAGGAATTTTATAAGATAGTTCCAGTGATATTACTGAAAATGTCTAAAATTGTTAAAAATCAAAATTAAAAAAAAACATCGATACTAGAAATTACTACAGTAATGATTCTAAATATCACAATTTTGGAGAAACGTTACATCAGTGAAATATATGCTCGACAATATATTTAAATGGTGAAAATATTAAAATAAAAATTTGTAAATTGCTTAATAGAAATGATGTGTCCTTAAATGTTTATATTTACCTATAGTCCATTCAATTTCAAAAGAGAATTTTTATAAACAATCGAATTTGATAGCTAAAATATGGTTGGCACAAATGTATATTCGATCAGCTGACATCAATTTATAAAATTCATTGTATTATACCCAGAGTATTAGAAAATTATATACATAATCAAAAAGTTAACTTCAAAAAGTTTCACTATAAAAAATGTTATAAATACAAGTATTACACCATTATTTTACTGACACGATTTGTGAAATTTTACACGTAAAAATGGACAACCAAATTAGCAGGCATTTCAAACATTTCGTGAAAATAATAAAAATTTTGACGCTGAAAAAGCCTGGAGCATATATGCTATTCATTAATTTTATAAGGCGTTAGAGTGAGACAGTGACAATGTGTCAGCTTACGCGGCTATATTTCTAGATTTGATAGCATTATATACAGATATACTTCTGTTATATTTGGCGTATAGGTAATTAAACAAACATTGCGACACATTATTTTCTTTTCTAATAAGTGTTGGTACTAAAATATTCTCCAGTGCCTACAAATTATACACGTACTTTAGGATAATGTTTTTGTAAAAGTTTAGCTTTTACTCTTATTTCGTTGTATATTTTCGTAGATTATTCTCAATGTTAATCAAATTTTTTTCAAAAACATTAGAAAAAGCTTGAACGTTTATATCCGTTATAAGTTGACCCCGCTCATGTAATGATAAGATAGCCATTTAATTTGCTAATGTTTCCTTTTTTCTCGTGTAAGTTTATCTTTTCTGTTTCTTGTTTCTTCATTTCCTTGCTACAAGGATTGCAAGAATTGTTGAACGAAGTGCAATTTTCTTGCAGCTATAAGTTACAAAAAATACATTGCAGATAATCTTCTATTTTTTTTAGTCTCGTAGCAATTTTTGCTGCATCCCACGCAATCAATATATTATCTTCGGGACCGGAATTTTTACTGGTAAATTCGATCGTTTCTTCTTCCTCAGAATTTCAATATAATTTAATTCTTTGCTTTCTAATATGGATTTTTTTTCTTCATAATCTCGTTATTTTTACTTTCCTTTTTTTTCACTAATGTAATCCGGAGATGTGATTAACTTGCTACTTGCTTGGACCATTTCCGAACATTTGTAAACAGCAAAACTCAGTAAGTTCTACAACAAGACACGTGTCAGTCAGGAATTAGTCAGTACTTTGAAGGCATGTCTTTTTGCCGTGTCTTTTGAAAGCATTGTTGGTGATAGTTCTTCTTGAACCCGTTTAGATTTAGGATTCTCAAGCACCATTGGAAGCTCTTCAATAACTGTCATTTTTAAGATTATCAAATATGTAAGCATAATCTGGAATATAAATTTAGCACCACTTATGAATTTGTTATTTAATTTGAGGTTATGTTATCGACAGGTTATTGTATTTAACGAAAAAAAAACTTAGATAAATTGAATCTTTGAAGTTTAAAAATACTTACTTTTTAATTTTTTTTTCTTTAAAAAAATGTATACAGCAACGTACACGTTCGAGTAGCAATCACTTACTAATCTTAGCTCTAAACATCTAGAGCAAAGACAGTAAAATTTTTCAGTTGGTCGTTTCATCTAACAGGAAGTAGTGAATTACCCTACGCTAATACCCGGAAACGCAGTCCTAAATATATTCATTTATATCATAGCGTATTCATAGTGATTCGTTATGATGCATTTTAACAGTCTTAAAAAAACAAAACGCATTATGAGCGGCAAGTGGAAAATAATATAATAATTGAAATATTATTCTGAGAAGAAAACATATATCTACGTTTGCAGTTTCATAAGTATGTAGTTTACAAATTAATATATGTGTGTCAATGGCTGCAGAAAATGTAACGTTTACCTCACTTCAAAATCTTCGACAAATAATTTTATACTAATTGAATAAACTGAAAAATATTTGAATAGATATTACAAAGAGAAGAAAATGTAACACCCATTTTTATGGTCAATATATCTTGAGACTTAGTTAATAATATTATTATAAAACCGTACTTTCGTTCGACTTTCATAAAATCATCAGTTTTGCTGATTTGTGCTTATGAATTTTGCAGGGCAATAAGCATTTATTCTCTCTTCGGATATGTATATCTGGTAAAACTAAATTATTAGTTTTTGTTTTGAGGACAACCAATGCGGGTTCATATGATTATCTATCTGTCGGCCTGTTGCACAAACATGAAACCTAACCTTTGTTTTGAAATGGCCATATATAAATGTACGTAGTACTAACAAATCTGAATTAATCCCAGCACACAGCTACTATAATTATTTGCGACATTCATTATTTATATGTTCACAAGGGACACTATTGTCTTTTTTATGCAACAGTTAATAATTTGTTTGAAACACTTCATATTACTTATCTGAATTATCCTTAAATATAAAATATAACCTATATATGTCACGTATGTATATAGTATAAATATGCACACTAATAAAAAAATATATTTTTTAATCACACTTACTAAATAAATCCACATTAAATTACTAATGTGAATGTAAGAAAAAGGTTTACAATACCTGAACTGTCAAATCTCATTGTTTATAAACATTCTCTTTTCAAATTGAATGGAGTATAAATGTGTACAGAAGTGTGCACAGTGTGTGTGTATTACAAGTTGTACACATACTTAAACAGTTTTAAAATAAAAAACGAGGTGAACATTTTAGAGAATCACAAATAAAGGAGAGATAAAAAGCCATGAATCATAATTAAATAGTCAAACAACACTCAACATTTAGGATACAATAATTATTTTATGTTCATAAGGTTATTTACCGGAAAAAAACTGTTCACTATACGCTTATTAACAAAACATAATTAACTATACGCTTATTAAGGAATGTCAACTATGATAAGATTGTGAAATCATATTTTGCATTAAACATAAAATAACCGGACAAAACTTATGAAGTTAATCACCGGAAACGAATGCTTGAGCCTATCAAAATTAATCTATAAAAGATAAGAACACATTAATTTTTTACATCCAAAACTATGATAAAAGTAAAATGTTATCTTCAGAAATGACAGAATTCCATCTAATGATGTTACCGGATACATCTACCATACATAATAAATAAATTCTTATTCCGAAACATGATTAAGATATTATTTTTTTGCCTGCTCTTCGCAAAGAAAAGTAGCACAATGTACTACATTAGAAAAGTATAACGTTGTGCTACTTTTTAAGATACTAATTCCTGTTTGAAAAATCAAATGATGTTGTATGAGAGCCTTTACTGTGTCTCCGCTAATAAAAAGTTTTATACCATTTACAAGAAATATTACATTTGCTATATCAGAAATAGAATATTTAAACCGATATATACCGATACCTTACATGAATGATCAGTGCATATCCTTCGTTCTTCTTCGGAACAAATAAACATATATATCCATATAGACATAGATGGATACTAAATTTTTATACACATAAATAATTTTTTTGCCTGCTTGACAGAAAAGCATAGGTTCTCACAAATGATAAAGCACAGACATAAAATAATATAATGTTCCCCATATACTAAAATTCACTGGGTGAGAAATTACATTTAGTTTACGGTAAATAATTTTACATGGAAATACTTGCGTAGTAATAATTTCCCGCTATCGTTCTGCTCGCCTATCGGACATTTAATGAAAAGTTCAATTACCTCTTCCACGTCATTTGCTGCTACACCTTTGTGACTCTCATACACAGTTTCAATTCTACCATCGTTGTAACCCAAGCTCCGAAAAATATAACGCCATCCTGAACCTAAATTTTTTGATATGTAGCTTATATATTCTTGTGGTAACTGTAAAAATGTTCAAAAAATTATAAACACATTAGGAAATTATAAACAAATGGTATAGATTCAATGACACATATTTCTCTGAACAAAAACTAGTTTAAACACATGTTTCTCTAAATATGTAATATTATTTGTAGATAACCTAAAAACCCTTTTTAAAGTTTTTAATCTCTATATGGCTGAAGCAAAAAGCAGAGAAAATTTTTTTTAATACGTTGAAAAATTTCTAAATATATCCATATTACACAAACCTCATCTTCAGCTTTAAGTAAAGTCGCAATAGATTGGGTCAACTTAATCTCTTCTTTTGGTTTCTTTGTTTCCCCTGGATCCTCTTTGTTGAATGTGCCTATATGGTAATTTATTTCTGGACCCCAATGTATTCCACTTGAATTTACAATATTTATAACATTTCCTGTAGCTGTAAATAAAATTATTTATCAATCATAACAAAATCAGGGACAAGCCTATGAGATACTAGATTATGACCATAATGGCAATATTGATAATAAAATAATTATCACAGTTGGTTATAACCAGATACTTAAAGTTTCATAAGTAATATCATATGTCATTTTTAAGTTATAAAGCAATTAAGCTAATTAAATATTACAAACGTAGCAAATATTACAATGGCCTTCAACATTAAAAATGAGATACTTTGAGAATTAGATATTAGTCATTGACTTCTTTCATACATTAATTTAAAAATCCCCTTTTAAGTTATTAAAATTTACCAAAAAGCAATGTCTAAAAACATTTTTTGTATAACTGTATAATATAATTTTAGTTTCAAGCCTTTTATTATGTTTTGTCATGGTTATGCTCTGTTTGCTGGGTATGTTGTCCCAATATCATACCTCATTGAATATATACTTAAACAGCTGCTCTTCAGTCATTATAAAACACGTCTCCCATTTAAAAAAAAAATGCAAAATATCAGTGTTATAATGTCACACTTGTAAAAATAAACTATGCAAGATAAATCAATTACCTTTGGTCTGGTGAGCGCCAGGAGGCGGTAAATCTTCTAAAAACTTTTTATTCTTTTTATTCGATGAGTTTTTCTTTTTTCCAAAGATAGGAAATTTGGCTTTAGGTTTAGGCGGCGGCGTGTCTGGTGGACTCGACTCCAGGCCCTGAGTTTCAGGTGTATCATCAACATTATCATCAGTTATATCTTCAATCGTGATTTGACTTCTAGGCGGTTGAGGCGCAGCATCGGTTGTTAAATTTTTGAATTTTTCGATTAATTTTGACATTTTTATCACTTCACTTTAATAAAAGAAAGAACAAACAGTCTATAATGTATACTCAAGGTTCGCTTGTATAAACAAAGAGATTTTGCAATAACAAGGAGAACGTAATTTAATAATATAGAATGTGGAATCTTAACGTTTTTACATTCTATTTTAATGCAAACGATAGATAAAATTCACATGTTTTAAACTAGTAATTAAAATAGCTAAGTCGACATATTTTAACAAGTTAATAATGAGCACAGTCGGATAATCCACTTGAATCACCCATACGAACTAAAAAATCAACTCGATTAAAGTACTAACAAAAAAATACTGGAAAGTTGACTGGTGGACTGAGGAACAAATTGGAATTGCCAAGCTATAAAAATGTGACCTGTATTGAGATTGACGTAGTTGCTAGAAAGAAAAATTCTGTCCAATTTAATTTCAGAGCAGTTCAAGAGAATTAATGAATTGTAATTATTTATATATTAATACTCAGATAGTTTTTAAATATATATTTGCTTTTTATAAAATTTTATAATATGAATTTTTTTGGATTCAAAATTATTTTACCAACCGAATATACTGGCTATAAATTAAAAAGAATCATGTTTCTATATTTTTGCTAGTCAGTATATAATTTTTATTTTGAAGTTTTGTTGTTACTTTTTATATTTTCTTATACATAGTTTTATCAGTGTTTTTTATATTTATTTAGGTGAATTTATAAATAAAAATGGGCAATTCCAATCGAAAAAGAGAAAACGCATTTTCAAATCAAAATCTAAAGGAACTGTTGTCAGAAATAAAATTGATAGAAAATATTCAAGCCAAGAATAAATGTTCAGAAGAAGCGTATCGAATAGAAAGAGAAGGGCTACAAAGGATGCGGGATGAAGCGCGGATTCTTGGGAGGCCTAACCGAGGTAGCTATTACTGTGTACCCAAGAAAAAACATTATAAAAAGCGAAAAGGTGAAGCGCCGGAAGAAAAAGAAGAAGAAGAAATAGGTTGGTTGGCAGGGTTACCACTTGGGGCTACAAAACCTGGTCTCCTGCGCTACTTCCACGCTAAGTCGCGCTCGACCATACCGCAATGCTTCGAGGGCGGATATGTGGATGTAAAGATGAGGCCATGGTCAGCTTGGACGATGGGCCATCGTCTGTCGTTAAGCTCAGTATCTCCGGGTGGTTATCGCTTTCAAGGCGCGTACACGGGTGACGGCAAAGGAAACCCTTACGCGCTATTCGAAGCGGATCCCTCGGGGAATGTGAATGCGGAGCTGCGCGGCGCCCCTACTGAGATCACACGCGCTTCGCTCGTGGCGCAAATTGCGGATGGCGGGATAACGAGCTGCGAGAGCACGCTGGATGCGTTCTTCGATGATTGGACTGCGAGCGTGATAGTGGTGAATGGCGAGACCCTCGCCCTGCACTGGCTGACGAGCGTAGGTAAGTCGCGCGAGGTGTCGGTGGGCGCGGAGGTGGTATTGCAGCGGAGTGGTGTTGCAGAGAAAATGAGCGCGTTTACGGGGGCGGTGCGTTGGTCGCACGGGCCGGGTACGTTCTCGACTACGCTGGGCACGCGAGCCATGGAAATGTGCTATCATCATCGCGTGGCTCCGCACTTTGCCATCAGCGCTATGTTAGAGGTCAGTATAGTGATTTATAATCTGTCACAATGAAACCAGCTATATATTTATGTATATATAATTGAAAGAAATAACCTTCTGTCTGTATGTAGAAAAAATACAAGCCCAAACCACTGTGTCTAGATACATGCAATTTTGCACCAGACTTCCTCGTAAGTATCCATTTCTATTAGGCAGAAATTTTTGAAAATTTTTTTTTGACTATGTTGGATGATTGTTTTAACATGGCATTTAGTAAAAGTTACTCTAAAAAAATTAGATAATTAAACAAAATTTTACAGTTTTTTTGGATATCAGGTGAAATGGCCGCTTAATTTTAAACGGTTAACTCCTAAAGGAGTGAAATGGTGGTTCAACGGGGGAATCAAAATGTGCCACAAAATTCCGAGGCTGTTCTCTTCAAGGAGGATCGGCATGCGGAATCAAGGAACCTACTTAGGCATGGTCCTTGATGCGCGGCAGAGCTTTTTACCACAGGCGCGTCGGTGAGAGGGCTCGGGTGACCTTCCATGCCATGGCCCGGCTTGCTGGAGCCGGCTGGGGCCTGAATAACTCTACCCTCAAACTGATGTCTACCCTCAAACTGATGTTCTTCCTTGATGTGTTCAAGCGGTTGAGTAAAAACTGGCTCGTCTCCGATTATTATACTTTACAATTTACGGGATATGGCGTACGGCGTAGATTTACTTTTCGAGGTGGCCCGGCATGTACCTACGGATTTGAGACACAGGACATGAATCATATTTTGTTCCACTGTAGTGAGCACGACGATGCGCGTAGAGTTTGTTAGACAGCATACGTCTAAATAGTAACGTAGAATTACGCGGAAACTTAGAACGAGGTATCTTAAGTCACCGAGACTTGGTTGAGAATGGACCGAACTTTGAGTTTTTTAGAACGTGTTCGCGAAAAGCGTTCTCGAAAAGATGGAGACGCTAAATGATTAATTGAGAAGGGACTTTCTGCTAGAAAATATACAACATTTTTTTTCAATCCTCGGAGACTCTGAGAGTTTCCTCAGATTTTAAGTTTTTTATTAGTATTTCACGTAACTTTACTGCATCATACGTCTACATTAGTTGACAGCATCACGTGTAAATATTAGTTTCTAATAAATTGAAAAAAATTAGCAGAGAAAATTACGTCCCGCGGGACGCAAATATCATATTTTACCAAGCAGCTTAATTAATATATCGCTCATCTTTCCAGATGGGCTTCGCGTCTAGTGCATCGCTGGTGACGCTTTCGTATCGCTACTCCGGTGCAGGATGGGCGCTGAGCGCGAGTGCCGACTCGGACGGATTGGTGGGCGCTGCGCTTTCTCACCACCTGCCGCTCCGCCGTGCGCACCTTATCGCCGCACTCAGCGGGCTTGCTAACCACAGGAACGATAAGTTTCGACTCGGATTTGGCGTTACGGCGTACCTAGAATGATCTTCGCTAGCCGTTCGTGGTACTATTACCAGAAGACTTCTTTGTTGAAAATTTCATGCAAGCACTTGAAGCGTAGAAGGAACCGAGCTCATTATTTAGTTCTCACACTTCAATAGTTGTTTCTGCCGTCTTGTAAATCTCTCTTTTAAATTAATATAAATAAGTAAAACAGTTCATTGCACGCACGCACGCACGCACGCACGCACGCACGCACGCACGCACGCACGCACGCACGCACGCACGCACGCACGCACGCACGCACGCACGCACGACGGCACCATACGTGCGGGATCATTCAGATAATCAATTGTATCATTTAGGTGGGCATCAGGCCTTAATGGTGCATTGTTGTTATGCTTGCTCGCATCTTGGTCAATGTGCTAAATACTTTCGTGACGACATTTCCTCAGCGACTGCGCGGTCTTCCTAACGGTTTTGTAGTGAGTTTTTTTTTTTTTAATTTAAACGTAACGTATTTTATGTAGTCTGTCAAGATGAATATGTTTTAGTAAAAAATATTAATATGGCTACATACCAATATTAACATGGCTTTAACCACACGTTTCAAAAATTACCTCAATTTGTATTAGTATTTTGAGTTTTAATATTTCACCTTAGAATTTTCTTGGCATAAAATTGTTGTGCTGAATTCCAACGGTTTTGCAGGGTATTTTGTTCAATTTTATACGAATCATCTTTTTTATTTATAATCTGGAGTTTTTCTTGCTTTTATTACGATATATCACATGTGTCTTTTTTTAATTGCTAATTTTGTATGAAACTGAAATTTCATACAAAATGTTTCCAGAGATGTTTATTGCATCTATACTGTAAAAGTGGATAAGAAAATATAAATAAATAAAACATTTAAATAAATAACATATTTGTATTTTATGGGGTCTCATCACCGGCCAAACTCATATTTATTTCATACTAGCCTTTGTTAGTGGCTTAACATGTAAGTATATCACAGTAAACGTTTGGTAACTGTATCGCAGTTGCATAATTCTTAGGTTGGTAACATATTTTTTAATATTTTATGGCAATATAAACAATTATATTCTAGAAAAAATACTTCCCGCTGTGAAAATCTAATATTATAATTACTCCGGAAATAAATATACCGCATACTCGAATAAGGTGAATTCAATGTTTGAAAATCGAATGATTTGTTAGATATTTAAAAACGAAGTAAATAAGCTATATTTATCACAGTCTGCAATAAATATAGCTTATTTTGTTGCATGAAAATGTATATGTCTCAAAAACTGACCACACTAGTTATTTAATTTTATTTAAAATCTCGCAATACAAGCCGCACAGTTCACGAACAACGGTCAACTGATATCAAATTATTAATTTTTACCGCTTCACCGTCATAATAACAGTCCCAAGCTGATTAATATGGTGTTGTATTTATCCACTATCGAATAACAGAGATTGCAAGGTGTCTTTCATTTAGATTTTTTGTTTAAAGTCATCCAAAATATCGGCACGTGCGACCTTTAATTTTCGAACCTGGCCAATATAGGTTCGAAAATTAAAGGTCGCACGGGCTTGGCCCTTGGGCTTATAGCTCAGGTCTGCATTTGACAGATGATATCGGTCCCTTGGGCCAAGTAAGCTTTAAACATATAACTACTCTGAGTTTTGTTTTTTTCAGGGTTCTGTACCTCAAAAGGAAAAAGTATCCCTTATAGGATCACTTCGTTGTCCGTCTGCTTGTCTGGCAGTCTGTCAAATTGAAATTGATTGTTGAAATGAATAAAATCTGGGATTTTTGGAGCTGTAAAAAAATCAAGCTTCTAAGTCAACACAATAAACAATTTTAAAAATACGGCCATTTATGTCGCATTTTTTAATACTCGCAAATAAATCAAAACTAGGGTACTTACCGTTGACCTATAATCATAAAATTTGGCAAGAAATAAAGTCTCGCAGCACAAGTAAAGGAAAAAATCCGAAAATCTTTAATTTATAGTTAAATGACAAAATACTTTTTTTAAACATGCGCTTGTTACGTTACTGACATAGTACGCAATATATTTTTATTCCAAAAAATTAAAATTTTGTAAATAGGTTAATAGGAATATTATGTACCATTAAATGTTTATAAATGCCTAAATGTGTAAGGAACCCTCGTAGTGCGAATTCCACTCGTGCTTGACAAGTTTTTTTTTGTAAAAATTCGAGTTTGTATTCGCATAATTAGTGTTAAATAGAATTAGGAATGGCAATTAAGTTGAAAAAATTAGAACTGGAAATTCATTACAAAAACACCGTTTGTATAGAAACAATTTTTAAATTATAAATGACAGTGAGCGACTAATATTTTGGTCAAATATGTCATTTTTAATGAATATTCTTGAATTTAATAAAACAAAAACTGTGAACCTGCAAGAGTTCATAGAGTGTTGGGCCCAGGTGTTGCAAGAATAAAAATGAGATGGTCATATATAGAAAATTTAAAAAAATAAGCTTCTTAAATGAAAATCGTCAATCACACAAAAGAGAAATCTCGTATTTTTTTCATGAAAAGTTAGGCTAATTTTCAAAATAGTTTGAAAATTCTATTTCTTCGGAATTCTTTGTTCTAGCGAGATAAAGCAAAGTGCAGATTATGTCTCGTTACATCCTCCATCCACAGATGTACCATATTAATCCATAATGCTCACAGGTTCGTCTAAAGTGTTACGTAAACCTCGTTAAGAGGAAAAAAGACATTCATTTTGACGACAACAATACAACCATTGTCAACGTTTGTTAACAATTTATTTTTAATTCATTTAGGCAATACTTTAAAGAAAGCAAGAGACATTGATTATTTTTTGGAATCGTTTCTAAAAAAATATTATGTGTTCTGTTAATTTTTTTAAAATGTTTATTTCAAATCAAGAATTCTTTATATTTTATTAATGTAATATCTACACATTTATGAAAATAGCTTTGCTTTGTTTCGTACTATAGTTACAAATTGTAATGATATTTTTTGCTCTTTCCTGATTGTCAATTACAGAATTGTTTGTTTTTTTTATTTTCTAAAAAATATCAGCTTTTTAAAAATTATGTTTTATTTCTGTAACGTCTGGTTCCATTTTTGCCGGTCCCTTTCCATTGGCAGTACCAATTCTTCACTTTTTTCTGTAAACAATATGATAAAAGACGAAATTGTTTAAAATAAAAACCTGTCAAACATAAGTAGAATTCGTCCTGAGGTGTTTGCGTACAGATTTAGGCATAAGTAGAATTCGTCCTGAGGTGTTTGCGTACAGATTTAGGCATAAGTAGAATTCGTCCTGAGGTGTTTGCGTACAGATTTAGGCATTTATGAACATTTAATTGTACATAATATTTCTACTAAACTTTTTAACAAATTTTAATTTTTTGGAACGTGAAGAATATTGTCTACTACTTTCATCTTTCACAGATACATATTTAATAAAAAAAATTATAATTCCACACAGAATTAGAAGTTTATGATTTTTGGATTTTTTCTTTTACTTATATTATAAGACATCCCATTATGTCGACTTTCAAGATTTTAGGTCGACTGGAAGTACACTATATGTTTTCATGATCATTGAAGTATGACTGTGGTATAAATAGAGAAATATTGACTTCTATATCTTTCACAGGCACATATTTAAAAAAAATGTATAATTTCGCACAGAATCATAAATCATTGACTTCTGATTTTCCCCTTTACTTATGCTATTATGTCGACTTTCAAGATTGAGGACAACCTGAAGTATCCTACGTGTTTTGAAGATCATTGAGTAAGACTATGGCATTGCCTGCTATAATATTCACAGGCGTATATTTAAAAAAATCCACATTGAATTACGGATTTTACCTTTACTTGTGTCATAAGACATCCCATTACGCCGACTTTCAAGATTGTAGATCGATCGGAAGTACACTATGTTTTAAAGATCAGTAAGTAAGCTATGGTTAAAATAAAACACCCTTTAAAAGTCATGTGCTCCGTTGGTTGACCCAAAAATTGAAATTTTTACAGCAATGTTAGGCTGTATATGCCTCAGTATATGGCATTACTTTCATTTTCACATTCAATTTGATATCTTAAGTTGTTTCTGAGAAAAAGGATTTTGACAGACAGATGGATGGGCGGAAGGATAAGAAAGTGATCCTATAAGCATTCCGTTTTGATTTTCATTTTACGGCAACCCTAAAATTGAGCTCATCTTCGTTTATTTTCTTTAGAACCAATGACAAATTAAAAATCTATAAAATTAATATGATAACCATACGTTAGAAATTATACAAAGATATTCAGAAATAATTTCATTAGAATTTCAATATAGCCATGAATTTTGTTCCAAATTCACATATACGATAAATAAATAACGATGCTACTAAATGGGAAGTACGTAATTATTAATGGATATTTCATTAAAAACACAAACACAATAGAACAGAGTACAGTCATTTGGGGTTACTTATCTAATTTAAAGTAATTGTATCCACAGTTGTTAAGATGTCGTATCGAGCAAGTTGCTTTACGCAGCGTCATAACTCAAGCAAGTAGCGATTCTAGTTAGCAAAGTATAAATAGGTAGTATAATATGCGGCGTTGTATAACTAGCGGGCGGTGTGGACATGTCATAAATAAAGCGCGGGCCGCGCTCGTAAATTGTGACCCGCGACTCGCCCGCGACCCGCTCGCCGTCCGGGCGGGCGGGGCTCGCTCGCACCCTCGCCGGCTATGAGCGCTGAGCGACCTTTGGCCTGTTACAACCTATCTTTACACCGGAAATGTTACGGATCTTAAAAATGCAATAGTTTTCTAGTACTTTTAACAATATACTCCAACTCTGCATTTGGTATGCTTTAATGGACGTCAAAACGGATAAGGTTAAACCTCCGTGTCAAATATCAAGCGTTTGTTTTTCGACTTATCAGAATTTGTTTGTAAAAAAAGAAGGTTGTATTTTATAAAATGGTTTATATTCTCTTGTAGTCAAAAATCGATTCCGATTGCATATTTGGCATTGCTTTAACTGATACAGTTAAACCACTGCACCCCATCAAGTCTGAAGTGCTCTTTCTCAGCAGAGCGGGCTTGTTAGAATTTATTTTTAAAAAAGGAATATTGTAGTTTATAAAATGTGTGTATATTCTGTTGTTTTCAAAAATCGATTCCGAGTGCACATTCGACATTGTTTTAATGGATGTAAAAACGGAAGCGGTTTGTCCTACAAATCCTCTGAAGGCTGTGTCCCATTTTTAATAACATTGTGCATATTTAAATATAAATTAAATTCATCAGACAGGAAAGAGAAAAACAGCCAAACTGTTTTAAGTAGGCATACTGCACTTGAAACTTAGAATTTCTACTATAATTGAATAGATATTTAAAAAAAATTGGAAATATGTCATGAACATTTTTTCGATACAGAAATCTATTTACGAAATATTAAGATTAAAATGATCCTTTTTTGTTAAAATTATGTACGTGTCCTCATCCTTTCCAGTTAAATCGCTGTTTTTATAGTAGGTATATATAATAAAATTAAAAGGACAACTATCATAGATAAGTAAATTTTACTAATTTACGAGTAATAGTCGGGCTACTTATGATATGTAGTCGGGTCTGTAAAAAGTTCATAGAAATTCCAATCAACTGCAAAAACAACATGTATTTTAAAAAGTACATTTATTATATTTTTGAGATATACTGGGCAATATATTTATATATTGACATGGTGAGAAATAATATTACTTAAATATGCATCATATTTTCACGCCCGTGAATGATATAGTGGACAATATGTTTATATATTCACTTGGTTAGAAATAATAGTATTTAAATACGCGCCATGTTTTTACGCCTGTGAACGATATACTGGGCAATATATTTATATATTCACATGGTGAGAAACAATATTATTTAAATACGCACCATGTTTGACGCCTGTGAATGATATAGTGGGCAATATGTTTATAAATTCACATGGTGAGAAATAATACTATTTAAATACACACCATGTTTTCATGCCTGTGAATGATATACTGGGCAATATATTTATATATTGACATGGTGAGAAATAATATTACTCAAATATGCATCATGTTTTCACGCCTGTGAATGATATACTGGGCAATATATTTATATATTCACATGGTGAAAAATGATATTACTTAAATATGCATCATGTTTTCACGCCTGTGAATGATATGGTTTTGTTGTGAAAAAATAATATTTCTAAATAGTTTAACACAAATACCTACTATGCACTTTTAAATGGGTAATGTACTTAAATATGTATGAAGTGCAAATTCTACGCATATTTGAAACGTATTTTCACAAAATTTTCAGTCTTGAGCTACTGAGCAGAATTGGCGAATGAAAAATACTTTCACTTGGATGATATATGCTTTCTCGTCCATCGTAATCTTCGGACCTCTTGGCCTCTGACTATCGTCTGTACCGCTCGTTGTCTAACTATTTACATGATAAACATTTTTTGATACCCAGATCATTCTAGGGTTGAACTTACTCAATTTTTCAGTCAAGAACCCAAAGATTTCTATAAGGAAAGAAAGCAATCTCAACATTGATTTTATTACTTACACATACAAAATAAGTTAACTTTCGAAACTGAGAAGGCAAATTTATTAATTGTTAACTTGATAATATAAGAGGGGGCTTAAAATTAAAAAAATAATGAAAATTTAATAATAAATGATTTATAAATATGAATTTAAACGAAAATTAAAAAACTAGTAATAATTTAGTAATAAATGAATTACAAATGCGGGCTTAAACAAAAAATTAAAAAAATATTAACAATTTAGAAGTAAATAAACTCAAATCTATCTTGTTCAGTGGTGTGTAATTTAGGAAACACATAGAAATGTGGAATATAGTTATTTTCACACAGTTTTATTAGATATTTTGGATATTGAATATATTTGGCGTTAATTTTGTAGAATTTCATTATTCACAATTAAATGAAACTACGTGATGTAGTATTATTTCTACTTTCTATAATTTCTTTCAAGATGCAAAGAAATTATAAAAAGAAATTATAGAAAGTAGAAATAATACTACGTCACGTAGTTTCATTTAATTGTGAGATATTTTGGAGTTAAAGTTATTTAATCTTGTTGTCATTCTAAATCTATGTTATAAGCTAAATCATTTTATATGCTGTCTTAATCAATACACTCAACTAAATAAAAAAGTAAAATATACATCTGTAGTTCTAGAATTTTCAGCTCTGAAATGCTATTTTTATATTTAAGTGATAAAACAAATCGAATGTTATAAAACAATTATTTGCCTAAATGTTTGTAGGAACGGACTGACATAGAAAACTATTGAAGCTACTGAAATGAGTTTTACTAGATTATATAAATAGTAACTTTGGTTATATATATAGCAACCTTGTTTAAATAGATAGTAACCTTGGTTACAAGGAAACAAACTTGGTTATATAGATAGCAACTTGTTATTGGAGTTTACTCCTTAATTTCTATAAATAGCACCCGGTATGAAGTTTTATGAAGAGTAAAATAAGAAGTTCAGAGTGTACGGACTTCAGAGCGTTAAAAAAAGTGTAACCATTAGGTGGCCTCTCCGTGCATCTTTAGAGTGAGATATCAATATGTTTATTTGGCATTTTCTTATGGCGTATTCGCAATGACGGAGTGGGACACACATAGTTTATTGTCGTTCGCTTATATCAAGATGTAATCATTAAATGTCATTATGTGTGAATATTTGCTGTTCTACCCTACAAAATTAAAAAGTATCTTTTAATTTTGGACTTCTTATTCTGACGTCACTAAATGTTTTTATTTTGTTGTATAAATTTGATCTTATTAATTTGTGTTTTGAAAATAATTATATTGTCAGCATTTTTTTTTCATTAAAGAATTTTCCATTTACATTTAATGATATTGATATTTATATTTATATACCGTGTTACCTATTTCATACATTCCAAGACAATCGTACTTAAGGAGTAATCTTCGGTCGCGCGTCGGAGCTGACACGCACAATTTTTGTTTAATGACCTATCTAAACCAATACACAACTAGTTATACCAACATATTCGTTAAATTAAGATCTTAAAAATGATTTTGATCGAATTGTTTAATGTTTAACATTTGGTTTTTCGAGTACTCGAAAAAAGCAGTGGATATAAATTTAAATATCTAACATTCCTGAATCTAAGTACCTGATATTTCAATTAGTGTTAGAGTATAAATCGATTCAAGGAGTGCAAAGAGGACGCTTCAGCTTTCGTCGGTGAGTGCGTACGTAAACCGTGGAGTTAACGATTACTATCGATTACCTAACTGTGAAGTTTACGTATTCACCGATTACAATGTAGGTATGTATCCATCTAGGTTTAACAAAAACGCGTCATACGGGTAATATGTGTATCACATTGAGTATACATGAATCGTGTTTATTTAGAAACTTTAAACTTTTTTGCGTTGAAATCGTAATATTGACAGTGATTTTTAAAAAACTGTCGAGTACTTTCATTTAGATTCACAGAATCATCTGTACGAATACAGGCGAGCTCTTTATTACACCAGTACATATATACAAGTAAATTTCGGCAGCGGGTGTGTTTGGTTATTTGCGTCAAATACATTTTCGAAACTAGAGGTAATTCCAACTGAGGTCATGAAGAAATACTTTGTTATTTGGGGGTTAGACAACCGGTGAATGACCTTTAAATATGTGGATATGTTAACTTCAGTTCTCTTGTTTTATTGAGATGCTGGAGGTTTTTCATGTGCACCATTTTTTTTCTAATTAAAAACTTGAAAATTAACAGTAAGTGTTTGAAAATTATACCTACTGGCCTAGAATGCACAGGTAATGTTGAAAAAATTCATAATGATTAATCAATACTACGCCCAATACTTTCCGGGAGTGCAGTGTTTACCCGCAGTGGCGATGTCTTCGCAGCTGTTAGCGGGTTATTCCTCCGAGCGGCGCTGAACAATGTGCGCAAGTATCGTATGAACGAAAAAGATGACAAATAATTATGAATATTATTTTAAATTTTCTGAAAAAAGAAGTCATATTTTTAATTTTATTTTAACTACAATCAACTATGTTTTAGTCAAGGAATAACGTATTTCTTTGTCCGACACTTATTCCTGGACACCGTGTATATATATATATATATATATATATATATATATATATATATATATATACGGAAAGAATATTTACCACTATATTTAGTAAACAGAAGCGGTAAAACCTGATTACAGTGGTAAGCACACATTGTATTCTGTGTATTTAAGTTTAGACTATTGATTTAACTGTTGAGAGATTAAATATTAACGGCTAATAAATGTTAGTTTAAATAAGTATATTGATTTATGCAGACTTTTTATATGTAAAAGGCTAGATTTTTATTTTAAAACTTACACAAAAATCTCTTTACTTGCAAGCTTCAATAAAAAAAACAATTTAACAAATTGGTTTATTGCTGATTGATCAGTATTTATAACCGATTGTAACTGTAATCAATAGTAATGAACTAAACTGTAATCGTGAACTAAACGTGAAATGAACTAAACTGTAGTAATGAACTAAACTGTAGCAGTCAACTAAACTGTAATCGATAGTAATCAATAGGTAGTTTATTAAAAAAGAACGTGTCTGTTATTCATACATACGGTTATGTATATCAGACTACTCAGTCTGATATACAGAAAAAAAATCGTCTGATATGCAGGAAATGTTAAAAAATTTTATAGCAATTTTCAATCTTTTCTAAAAAAATCGCTGTCAAATTTGCTATTTCAAAGAAAAAAGAAAATAAAAAATATATATATATATATTTATATATTTTTTTAAAGAAATAGGCTGCACATATACTCACTTTGATATACCGAATCACCTGTATAGGATAGTAGACATGTTCTTTGTTACTTTTATGCTACATATCTTAGGCGCTTCGAGATTTTTCGAAATACTTATGAAGGTAGGTTTTTTCCCTATAATTCTAAGTCAACCTAATCCGAAATGAAAGCAAAATATCTACATAAATAAGTAAACATCACGTGAAAATAATGTAAGCGAGCGTATCTATTATTTATACCTAAAATTTCAAGAAAATTCAGTAGAGTTTAGTTGATCCCGTGATACTTTCCACTAACAGTGATCCAATAACAGTGATCGGTACTCGGTCATGTTACTGGAATTTCACAGTGACACAGTGTAACCCCTCGAGTTTGAGCTCGTTGATTTGTCTCATCGAGTACTCTGATATCTAAGGGTAGAATTAAACCTATGATGGAACCAGAATGTGCTTATAAGACAGCTACAGTGACATAAATGCCTTAAATTCAAATGTTAACAATGTTGAGGTGTGTGTCAAAGTGAGCACGTGTCGAGGGCTGAATGGTATTAATGAACGCGTAATTTTAAACGTATAATGTGTAACTAACTCTACACTTAAATGGGTCCACACTAAGGGTTAACGTCTTACGCCCATTATCGCAATAATTAAGGCGTAAAAACATTCGGCAAAATAACGCGTTAAATTGAGTGGCTACACCAGCATTCAACGAATAACGCCGATAAACAAGACGTTATTTTCAAGATGAAGATTGACTCTGCTGGACTGTATTATTTTATTTATGTCAATGACTTTTTTTTTATATCCATATCATTATTGGACGGGTAAAAACATTTTGAAGTACTTCAAGAAGCTCATTCAATTTTTCATTTGTCCGCTCGTTCTATTCTATACTTAATATAATTCAACAGGTCAGAGTTTCTTCTTCGATCCGCTGTTGCTTCAGAAACATTTAAGATCCTGGCCCGCTCTCGATGCATACTAACAAACACAGGTGTGGCCACTACACGAATTAAATGACGCGCTAAATCTCTTTCGTGTGCCAAAAAAAGAAACAACTCGAGCTATCGCCTAACGTTTAACGGCATTATGAATGCCGATAAAAAATTAGTACATTAGGTCGTGACTACACCTATGTCTAGTCTTCATTAACGCCATAATTAAAAGTGTTAAACTTTAGTGTGGCCCCACAGTGTTAACCTTTAGCGAATCCCCACAGTGTTCACATTAAAAGTGCTAACCTTTAGTGTGGCCACACAAAAAAACAAATTAACCTAATGGCTTTAATGACACCTATATTTTTAATTTGTAGCGAACAATGTTTGTTTTTAAATGCATATATAAAGTAAAACATATTTTGTAACAATAGATGAAACATTCGAAGGTAATTCTATAACGTTCACATATGACACTTTCTTGTCGCCATGTTTGCTCTTTGGGTATTAATTGAAACAGATTTGGAAATTTCACTAGCGAAGATAGGTGGCATTGTTTATAATTTTTATAACTGAATACATTTTTTTTGAACTAATATCTTAAAATAATATAATTTTAAGCTTTCCGTACCTCAAAAGGAATAACGAAACCCTTGTTGGATCCCGGAACACGTGTCCGTCTGACCTTTCGTCACAGCCGTTTTTTAGGAAATCGTTTTACGTAGAAATTTGACATTAGGCATAGTAATAAATCATGTTACTACCCGCATATATCATAATAAATAACAAATATTTCAAATTATATATAGGTAAAGTGTAGATATTGTTTGTATTGTTTGAAAGGGCTAGTTGTATGGGTCTCGAGAATTTATTTTGATAATTTTAGATGGTATCTATATTTTAAGAAGTATATTGAAGAATAAGCAAAATAAATATTTAAGATACACCCCACTTCCTTCCGAAACTATTGGATCTTAAGTTAAGAAAAGAAAACATATTTTTAAAAGCCTATGCAAAAGTTGTAGGTAATCAAACTCTAACGATGACTCTGTATGTCATATTTATGAATATTATCGTATTTATGTTGCCTCTATTTTATTATATTGTTATTAAATTTTATTGCGCTCAATCTATTTTAGCGATGGTTTATTGACTTATAGTGAATAAAATAATTTTGCTTCGAACGAGGTACGATATCCCCAATGCGCAGCCCAGATTCGCACTTGACCGGTTTTTCATGTCTTTTATTTAATTACAAGACAATGTAAATACAATTGACATTATTTAATATTACAACAAAAACATGTGTAAATGAATTAATTAAAAATAAATAAATATTATTAGGATGTTTCATGTCAAACGAATGAGTTTCCACGCATATATATTAAACTGCTACTGCTAAATATACTTCCTGAAACTATGGCAAAATAAACCAGATCGCCAGCGAATTGAAGATACAAAATAACGTCAGCACTACAGCGGCCGAGCGCCGGGAGGCGGTGCCGGCGCCCCGCCGCTGCGCAGCCGCGCCCCGCGGGCGTGGCCTCCACGCGCCCCGCCCCCTCAGTCCGCGCGACCGCACACGCGCGCCGGCGATCATCCCTAACGGCCCGCGCCATCAGCGGCCGCGATCAGTGATATTGCGCGCCAATCACTATCGCCGCGCGCGCGAGGGTGGCCCGCGACGACAGGACTCTAAATGTGTCGCGCCATGACAGTGGACTGTGCTGGTGACGTGTTTGTGTGCGGTGATATGTGAGAGCGGTGATCTTATTTTTATTGTTGTTCGGTATAGGTGTACGAAGGTTTTGCTTGGGAGCGTGTAAGTAAATTATGTATGCTATTTATTTGTGCTGTCGCATTATGTTTGGCGCGCGTTAGTATAGAGCGATGCATGCATTATCAATCACACAATCGCGGTTTAGGATTCGATAAAGATCAATGCCAAAAGTGATCTAAATTATGTCCTATTATACATTTTTGTATCTATTAGATTTATTTGCGTATGTAATATTTGGTAAGGTACAATCTACATGGACTGTAGTCTGCATCTCTATGGACTTTTAAGTTTATTTCTCTTCTCTCTAATAAAAATGGTAGAATATAGACAGAGGTAGTTGTTTCAATCTTCAAAGGACATAAAAAATTAGAAGTAACGTCAGTTAACCATGCGATTTGTGATTGTCTTGCACATTTGATTGTCTTGTAGATAATTAATTAAACTAATGAGCAATCATTAATCAAAATTTTTGAATCAAAGTTCAAATGAATAAAAGTTAAGAAAACGTATGGTAAATGTATAGTTAAATCGCGATAATGAGTCGCAGATGTCTTGGAAAGTCTTGCAAAATCATAGGTATTATTTGGTAACATTTTTTAAAATACCTTCCATTACGACTTAAACATTTTTGTATGCATATTAATAAAAACATTCTGGCGTGTGCTTATTTGCACAACGCACTATTATCCGTCACATTGAGATTATGTGACGGATAATAGTGCGTTGTAATAAAAAAGCAATGCGAGATTATTATTTTTAAATACAATAACGTGTATTCCTTTATTAAACTACTCTCCAATAAAATATTAATCAAAAAGTGACAATGGCGTGCCTTAAATAGTCGTTTACTTGATATTTTAAAATATTGCGCTTGGTAAAAAAAGTAGTTCATTTGGCCCATGCCGAAAGGAGCCGAGTTTAACCGATTCAGTGTCACCGACCGGAACCTGACGGCTCAGCGTCACCATCCCGAGCGTGACGACTCATTTTCGTTCAGTGCTTACAAAAAGTTTGCAGTGCACTTAAGGAAGTTTTCACTTCAACAACCCTCTCCCTGTTTTTTTATGAGGGAAGTATAAACCTCATTCCAAGTACTCAGTAATTCATTCTCAGATCTAAATCATCGTCCTTTCAACTGAATCTTCCAAAATTCCTTTCAACTGAATCTTCCAAAATTCCTTTCAACTGAATCTTCCAAAATTCCTTTCAACTGAATCTTCCAAAATTCCTTTCAACTGAATCTTCCAAAATTCCTTTCAACTGAATCTTCCAAAATTCCTTTCAACTGAATCTTCCAAAATTCCTTTCAACTGAATCTTCCAAAATACCTTTCAACTAAATCTTCCAAAATACCCTTCAACTGAATCTTCCAAAATTCCTTTCAACGGAATCTTTTCAAAATTCCTTTCAACTGAATCTTTTCAAAATTCCTTTCAACAGAATCTTTTCAAAATTCCTTTCAACAGAATCTTTTCAAAATACCCTTCAACTGAATCTTCCAAAATTCCTTTCAACTGAATCTTTTCAAAATTCCTTTCAACTGAATCTTTTCAAAATTCCTTTCAACAGAATCTTTTCAAAATTCCTTTCAACAGAATCTTTTCAAAATACCCTTCAACTGAATCTTCCAAAATTCCTTTCAACTGAATCTTTTCAAAATTCCTTTCAACTGAATCTTTTCAAAATTCCTTTCAACTGAATCTTTTCAAAATTCCTTTCAACAGAATCTTTTCAAAATTCCTTTGAACTGAATATTTTCAAAATCGCAGGGCGCAATGTCTGGTTTATGTGAATAATAATCTAAGGCTGTCACCAGGGATTGCTCAAAAAATTCGCAAGTTACGATATGACGGAGGGTTGTTGTGGTGGAAATACCACGTGTTCAGAGGTTACTTTATTCGCAGCTCTTTTAATATAGCTAAAACCTGAGGAAAGCACACATCCTTGTACCAAGTAGCAGTAATGGTCTGCTGTTAATAAATCATACATAACTCGCTTCTTCAATCAACAATCTTGGCAAAGAAAACAGTTATTATTTTTTCTTAACTGGTTTCTTCTTTGATCATTGTCGGTGTGGGGTCATCTTCTAACACTCAGACTTTTGATTTAGATTTACTGGAAATATCATAAAAATACAGTCAAGGTTTTTTTAGTTTGTTACACCATTCCATCCAAATCGCTCGTTGTCTCTCGTTAAGGGAATGAGGTAAGCAAAGGCAACAAATTTTCACATTCAAATCTTCTCGTGAAGTCGAACTGAGTCTTCATTCATCGATCTGTCTGCATGTGATTCGGCGATTGGTTAGTGTCATTTTTTTATAGCGTCAATGCTTTATTGGTTCCTACTTGTCACAAGAAGACCCAGCCTTCCATCTTCATTTAAATTATAATTGCCTGTTTGAACTTCCTTACATCACTGGAATACAAAACAGAGAAAGGACAATTTTCATTTTAATATAAAATTTTTTAGCTCCAATGATTTGTTGTATTTTTGTTCCTGCTTGTCTAAGGAAGACCCGGTCATCCATCTTCATTTAAATTCTAAATGTCTCTTTGAAATTCTTGTACCAATGGAATTCGAAAGAGAGAGAGAGAGAGAGAGGGAGGACAGTTTCCATCGAAAATATTCTTCATTTCTTCGTGGTATTTCTGGTGCCACAAACCACATTTGAAATTATAGTAAAAATTACCCGGCAGCCATTGTGACATATGCCTTGTTTATAAATTTCTCCTTGTTAGATACTCAAATAATATTAATTGAGTTAGGTAGGTATATGATGAATAATATTCAATTGTATTAAAAAAATTACAAGTTATTTGATGGCAATAAAATACTGACAGGTCATTTTAAAATTGTACCAAAGTCAACAAGTATCTGCTGTATTTAAGGCTTGGACCTATCTATGGACTTGACGCAAGTTCATATAGACACAATATGTAAATTAAAACCTGAAAATACTATTTGTAAAAAGTTAGATTTCTATTATGCGGCAGGTGTAAAGTATAAGACATTGAGAACTAGCCAACGGCATTATGTCTAGCTGTAAATAAGTAAGATAATCACTATAAATGTCCATGAGGTATTTATAATTTTTATACTTAATATTTATTACATAAAAAATAACAATTACTAGGTAAGTTTATATATAAAGTGATGACAGGTGATCTCGAATTTTCAGTACAGAATTGGATACCTCTAACCTGACTATAAATCCTATTTCTAGGGTTTTTTAAGCTACGATATAAATTTGAACTCGCCTCAGGTACCTATTTTGCATAATGTAATAGTACAATTGTGACATAGTATGCTAACATGTTATAACCGTTCTGGCAGATTTTTTAAAATCTAATTAAGTATTATTTATAATACATACATACATACATTTATAAAACATATATAAATTATAGTTTGTAACTTTGAACAGACGTAAAGTTGTATTAAAAATCGCTATACTATAGGCAGGTCTCCAGTTTGTATTTAAGTAGCGGGGAAATACCACTGCCAGAATTTTTAGAGTGCCCGGAATACCTACTATAAAGTGGTCTATGGTTTTCGGATGAAGGTATGCACTTCAAATTCATTCAAATGCATTCACTTACGAAAATATACGTATTTTCGTAAATGAGTGGCAATTTTATTTTTTTCGTTTGGAAAATCGTTATGAGCAACAACCATATTTTGTTTACACAATATAAGGATGATGTTTTTTTAAGTACGTCGAATGTTGTTTACGAATTATTTTCATTGAGAAAGTTAATAATTAGAACACATGTATCTAGATAATGAATTTAATCCATGTCTTTCGTATGATATGATAACACGTATCTAACGTGTGAAAAAATGTGATCGAAGCCAAATACTTATCGATCAACGCCAGATGGTTATCAATCGATGCCAAATGCTTACCAAGAGACGCCACTACTCTTATAAAACTGCTTTTTAATATCTCCTGTGATCTACGCTTGTGGAAATTACACACATCCTTATTTCCAGACCTATTCATAAAAGGGGGTAACCCCTTTTATGAATATTAATTTATTTTCTTCGCCGCTAAATTATGAAATAATCTCAATTCCGATATCGGGAAATCATCTTAAATCATTAAAATCATCTTATTATAAAATACCAGAACTACGTGTCCAGTATCGTATTACGCTTCTGTCACGCTTTTCTTGCTCCAATCTACAACGCACTCAATAATGTTAGAGTGGTCAGAAGTGAATACAACAGTTGTGGCATTAAAAGCGTTGGTAACGCGTTGGCTCCTTAATAAAGCCATATCGGGTACGTAGCCTTCTATCAATTCCATGTGTACAATAGTCCAGGATGTTGAGCATTATCAGGCTTTGTTTATTGTGATACTTCGTATGATCCATATGTAAAATGTACTACTTCGCGTCTGCTAATCATTACTTCGCTTTGTAGTATTATAATTGACATACCTATGTGCAAAATATCTGTGTAAGTGGGCTGGTAGGTTGTATATGGTTTTTTTTAATACTTATGGGTGTGTGTATTTAGAAATATTTGTACGATGTATGATGCATTTTTTAAAATTTCTTTATGTGTACGCGTAAATATATTTGCGTCTGTATCTAAAAATAATTTTCTTTCATTTATGGCGACGTTTTGAACATGTATCCGAACAGATCGAACACCCTAGAATACACTTTACGGCTAGCTGGGTGGCAATAAGCAAGCGAATCGGTTGTTATTAGCAGCTCTATGTACAATATTCTTTATCACATTATTTTGTTTAGCAATTGGATATTTTAAAATAAAAGAAACTGTACCTCTCCTAATCCATTTTATACTCTCCCTCTTTATTCCACCTACCATACCCTGTTTTGCTGATCATTGCTATAAATTATAATCGTTTTTAAATTAACCGAAAGACAATGCTCTTGTACTTATCGATAAATTTATTCCATGCGCATTCTAATGTGTGCAATAAAATTAATTAAAAGGTCCACATTTTTAAAGTAAAATTATGTGTATACGATTGCAGGCACAAACAGCAATCGTGCAAAATAACAAGAAAGATTTAGCACTTATACCGGATTGTTATTTGATGCCCGCATCAAGAGAAAAGTCAATTTTTTAAAGTAACATTATGTACATATAAGGACTTCAAACAGTAACCAAACAAATTAACAAGACAGATACTATACTCGTATAAAACATGGCTGTTAATTTTTAGGCTCGTATTAAAGTTAAAGTCCACGTCCTTAATGTAACATTATATACATACAGCGGACTGCAAAGACTCATTATACAAACAAACAAGAAAGATTTGGCACTTATGTAAAAGCTGACTATTATTTGATACCCGTATAAAATAAGAGTCGATATCTTTAAAGTAACATTAAATACATACGGGGGACTTCAAACAGTAACCAAACAAATTAACAAGAAAGATACTACACTCGTATAAAACATGGATGTTACTTTTTATGCTCGTATCAAAATAAAACTCCACTTCCTTAATGTAATATTATATACGTACAGCGGACTGCAAAGACTGATTATACAAACTAACAAGAAAAATTTGGCACTTAAATAAAACGTAAATATTATTTGACGCTCAAATCAAGATAAAAGTCCACGTTTTCAGTGTAACATTATGTACATACGGCGGACTTCAAACAGTAACCAAATAAATAAACAACAAAGATGCGACACTCGTATAAAACATTACTGCCATTTTTTACGTGCGTATCAAAATAAAAGTCCACGTCGTTAATGTAATATTATGTATATAAGGCGAACTGCAAAAAATGATGGTACAAACTAACAAGAAAGATGAGATACTTGTATAAAACGTGACTGTTATTTGATGCTCGTCTAAAATATTTGAAACTCGACTGCAAATAACATACGTTTACAGTTTCTCTAACAAGAACCTTCAAGAAAATTAAAATAAATAATTAGATATATCATTTATATAAAACCGACCAATTATAAGTTCAGTTCTGTATCTTATTTGACGTGAAATGATTTTATTTATCATACGAAATCAATAACAATAAATATGTAATAATATCTGACATAATTAAATAGGAGTGACATATAAAATATATTCACCTTAATTACACGAGTAATAAAAAGGTAAGATTTACGGATGTAACGTTTTATGTTGTTTAATTTCACTGTTAATTAAATTAACTAACGTGAAACTAAATAATCTCGCATTATCAAAACCAGCACTGATTTGAAACCAATTTAAAGGGCGGAACTTACTTTTCAACCAGATTTTCCCCCTTCGCTCTCTTTTCTTTAAATCTGTTTTAATTTGGCCAAATTCCTATTAAAATAATTTTAAGTAAGCATACACTTTCCTCATTTTTCACAACAAAAGGAAAATTTTTCGATTGTGAAATGTTAAGACATTTTTATTATGATATCGTAAAAATCTAAAAAATATGACATTTAGGATTATCATTACAGTTTTTTTACAACCTTTGCGTAGGCTTGTAAAAACCTTTTTTCATAATTTTAGGTTCAGTAGTTCAGTACCTAAAATTATGAAAGAAATGTTTTCGAGGTTCTTATAACTAGTCCACGTTAAACGATACCCTAAACTACATATGAAATTTAAATTTTTTTTCTCGAGTTTTTAATTTACCCCCTTAAAATTTCCTTATAAATATTTTTGAGTGTCAGCTATTGAGACGTGTGCCGATTAATAAGTTTTAATACTGTGTCAAAAAGAAAATAATTTCCTTATTTTCCTAGAGTATTTAATGAAGATGTCCAAAAATATGTTGGCGTTTGCTTTCAATTAACATTTTCACAGTCGAAAGTATTTAAACATTATTAAAAGTGCAATAACACCACACCGTAAACCTCTCATCTCGCAATGTTGTAATTTTTGCACAAGATAAAACTAAAGCCAAAAAACTCCATAAAATATTTTGAAAAATTAATTCAGGTAACTAACTGTAAATAGAGAACAAAATATAATGGTTTTTGTAATTTATACGTCTGCTTAACTGTTCCTTTGTCTGCGCATCATAGAAAAACAGATAAACGAATTTTTATATTGGACTCACCATGCATTCATTAGGGGTTGAAATAATATTAGATACTGAATATCTTATAAAGTTCTTTGTTACTTAAAAATTAGCACATTTGTATATGTTGCTTAAAAATTAGCACATTTGTATATGTTGCTTAAAAATTAGCACATTTGTATATGTTGCTTAAAAATTAGCACATTTGTATATGTTGCTTAAAAATTATTAAATGCATTTATTTGAAATTTCATTGTTGTATTTATTGAAGTCTAGGAAAGAAACTGAGATGTTGTATTTTTCTCAACTAAATGAAACTACGTGGTGAACTTTATTTAAATTTTTTACCACGACCTAGGTTTCGTTGTATGACATCTTCAGGTGGGTTCAATATAATTACATTTTTCTCAACATTTAGTTGAGAAAAATATGATTATATTGAAAATAAATGTAATTATATTTAAATTAAAATATGTCTACATCAGATAGTTTAATTTAGTTGAGAAAAATGTAATTATATTGAAATTAAAAGGTGTCACCTAAGCTCATCTTACTGTAAATCATGTAACACATGCGGGAGAAGCCGTGGAGGAAAAGCTAGTTTTAAATAATGACATGTATATATTATTGAGCTTTTATATTTAATACAGAGGTAACACACTTCTCCAAACAAACGTTCGTATTCGTTTTCTAAAGATTTATACTCGTAAAGCGGACGACAAGTTCATATAGAGTTGGGCACCGGTGGTACAAGAAAAAATACACTCTAATATAGATTAAATGATAAAAATAAGTCTTTAAAAGTTTTATTTAAATCGTCAAACAAATTAAAAAGCTTGTGTTTTTTTATAAAAAGTCAGGTTACTTTTATAATAGTTTATGAATGCTATCTCTACAGAATTCTTTGAATCAACAAGTTGAAACAAAGTGCCAATTGTACCTCATAAATAAATATATCATACTGATCCACGAAATTCGCGATGCCAATAAGTTCGTCGAAAAAACCACATAAAACACGAACAAAGCGGAAAAGAATGAACGTCAATGTCAAAGAATGACAAATGTCAAAGAATAAACGTCAATGTCAGTCGAT
Source organism: Druceiella hillmani (assembly GCA_039881145.1). NCBI lineage: Eukaryota > Metazoa > Arthropoda > Insecta > Lepidoptera > Hepialidae > Druceiella > Druceiella hillmani. The sequence continues at coordinate 14,539,124 of JAYKKI010000001.1, forward strand.
AGTTTATTTTTATTTCCTTTACGCAATGGCTACACTTTCAAAAAATCTATCAAACACGACTAGAACTCACACTAAGAGTATTTATTTAGGCACTTACAAACATTTAATGGTGCACAGTTTTAGGCAACATATTCACAATGTAATTATATTGCCTACTATATATTTCAGAGGCGTAAAGAAATAAATTATAAAAATATATAATTCCACATAGAATTAAAAACCATTGATTTTTGGATTTTTTCCTTTACTTGTGCTATATGGCCTCCCATTATGCCGACTTCCAAGATTGTAGGTCGACCGGAAGTATAATGTAGGTTTTGAAATCAGTGATAAAACTATTCCATGAAAAAAAAACTCTTTAAAGGGCCATATTTATAGGTAACTTAATATCTCAGACCGTTTCTTTGATAGAGAAATGGACAGACGGGCGGACAATCAATTGATTCCATAAGAGTTTCGTTTTTTTTATTTCGAAAGTCGGAACTCTAAAGACCCATCAATGTTGATTCTTTTTTACGTATTCGTTCTAATTTTATTTCTTATTAATAATTATTGACATATTAAAAATATAATACATATCCGTTTATGAATACAGGTTTTGTGTTTTGCCTTATGTAACCTATTGTATTTGATGGTTAGTCTTTTCTAATAGTCTAGCGCTAATTTGTTTAAATATTTATAGGTAAAAATGTATCGCCTTTCCTAAAATTTATATGCTTAATGTTATTTAATACCAGATTAACTTTCATCTGTCTCCTTTACAAGTGGCTTCAGCGAGAGTACAATTACTTTCATCTTTTCTTTTTCTGCAACAGCATGTTTTAGATATTTATAACATTTATTACTTTTATCAGAGAAATTGGATTTTAGCAGAGAACTTTTCTGCAACAGCTTGTTTTAGATGTTTATAATATTTATTACTTTTAGCAGAGAAATTGGATTTTAGCAGAGAACTTTTCTGCAACAGCTTGTTTTAGATGTTTATAATATTTATTACTTTTAGCAGAGAAATTGGATTTTAGCAGAGAACTTTTCTGCAACAGCTTGTTTTAGATGTTTATAATATTTATTACTTTTAGCAGAGAAATTGGATTTTAGCAGAGAACTTTTCTGCAACAGCTTGTTTTAGATGTTTATAATATTTATTACTTTTAGCAGAGAAATTGGATTTTAGCACAGAACTTTTCTGCAACAGCTTGTTTCAGATGCTTATAATATTTATTAATTTTAGACCCCAGAAATCGTACATAAACAAATTTAGAACGAGCTCACTTTCAGACAATCAAAGTTTTCTGCCACTGAAAATGTTATGAAAGAATCGAACTCGTCAAGAAAAATGGAAATGATAATGTGCTCATAAATTTAGAAAAACAATCACTTGGTCATGCATTTTGAAAATTTTCCCACACTTGATGCGTTAATCCTATTAAAGATGTTCAGAATAAACTAAAGACACAGAGCGCTAGCGTCGGTTGTGATATTATAATAAATATATAATAACTTGGTGTGAAAAATGAGGAAAATTTATGGTTATATAAATTGAATTTAATAAAAATTTGACCTAGTCAAAACGGATTTAATGTAAGGAGAGCAAAGACTATAGGGAAAAAATATCTGGCTGAAAAGTAAGATCAGCACCCAAATTGGTTTGAAATGCGTGCTGGTTTTGTTAAAGCGATATTGTTGCATTTTTTGTTATTCAATTTTATTAATAAAATGAACGTTAGATCTGTGAATTTCACCTTTTCTACTACGCCTGTAATTTAGGTAAAGAACACGTTTTAGTAACGGTTATTTTTGGAGTAAAGCTGAGAAATAAGTTCTATTTATGGTTTGTTTTTGTACTACAGAAATTTCAACTTTGATCGGCGTTCAAACACACAAGGAGAATTGAAAATAGTTATTTTGCAAAAAAATTGCGAAATAATACTGAGCACTCTTAGTAGGTAAATAATATATTCAATATATACAAAAAATAGCATTTTTTCGACCGTCTGTATGTCCCTTACTTATTCCATTGACTTGAGGATGATAAAGCAATAAAAAATGTCTTAACTATGTATGTAGTTTTTCTGGACCCAGTTGAATTGATTTAGCGGGATAAATTAGTTTAATAAAAATGGGCATTTTACTGTTTTTTTTAATCAGAGAATACCTATATGTAAAAATGACTTGTTTAAAAAAATAAATCTCAGTTACGATTATTTTATTCTAAAAAATTTACTCACAATAAATTAATTCATTATTATATTTTCACTTTAAACTTATAATTACATTTAACAAGAATATATAATTATATTTTTGGTTATATAATGATAAAAGTTAAATACGAGAACAATTCACATTTTTTTTAAAGATGACCTTAATATCTTAACACTCAATTCTTCTAATCTTAATAGTGTTTATATCTTAGGTTTACGATAATTTTTTTAAAATTTATATGTTAATAATTGGCAATAAATGCATTTTAACGCTGAAAATTTTAATCCAATAAATACAAAAGACGTAAAAGTTATTGTAAATACCAATAAGAATTTATAATTAAAAAAGTATATCGTTAAATAAACGTTTAATCGACGTCATATTTATTTATCTTTTTATACCTTATAAATTATTATTTTTCTCGTATTTAACTTTTGTTATTAATATTTTTATTTACATATTTGCTATATATGTTGTATCTAATTATAAATTTTAAGTGAAAATTTAAAAAAAAATTTTAACCACGAAAAAAAGGATGTAGGTTTTTATTGTAAGTAAATGTTTTTCAAATAATTATTTTATAATAACATAATCGTGATCGAGCTCTATTTTTTTCAAATAAAACATTATTTATATACGTTCTCTCATTTAAAAAAAATTAGGAAAATTCGCACCCTTGCTCAACTGAACTCCTACCGATTAAGCTTATGATGTAGGTTAAGGTTGATAATTATCATAAACAATTATATAATAACTACTATCTAATGGGAGATCTCTAGAAATATGAGGCTTTTCGATAAAGACCGACATATTGAATGAAATTATTCCCCGCGGGCTATCTATGTTTGTGCAGCTGTGATTAAGAAATATTTGAATGATTTTGATTAAATCTTTACAATGAGTTGCCAAATTTCTTAAAAGTAATTAAGACTTTTAATCATGAAACTCTGTTTTAGATGATACGGGGTTTCAAGTTACAGAGAAAGAGAATTTTGTGACGGGTTGATAAGATACAAGATTTACTACAAACAAGTCGTCAATGTAGAATATTAAAATCAGATTAACTTTTGACGGTACGTAAATAAACACTCAAAAAGGATAAGGTCACTCAATACAATTTTAACACCAAATAATTATAGACAATGAGTTTACAGTGAAAAATCTAAAATTGGCTTTTCGGTATACTCCAATTTATAAACTAAATTTTCTAGTGGCGTTTAGTTATAAAGTACAATTGTAAGATGAGCTGCCAACATGGTTACAAAATGTTAACAGGTCATCTGCATTTCACCTGGCATTTTTTAATTTAATTGAATATTATTTATAATATACGAAAATTCCAAAGTACCTAAAACATTTTTTGCATATAATGATATAGGGGTAAGTAAGTAACACCTACCCCTTAAACAGGTCTCCGGTTTGGAATGCGTAAAATGGTCGCTCAGGCTAATTTTATAAATTAAATATGTATAAAATAATCTGATTCCGAATAATTTATTTTAGAATTAAACCTATTCAATAAGCATTACGAAAATATGTGACAGGAGTAAGGCAGTGAAAGTTGGGACAGCTTGTTGGACAGGGGACAGCCTTAAGTTTACTGAGTGTCGTGTCTAGTTGTGTATAACGATTATAACGAGTGAGATGTTCCATAATTTCACGTTTTGTTATGTTTCTCATTTCCCATGTTTCATTCCTCATATTCCAGTCATTTCACATCTTCCATTATGGTTCCAATTTTAGTAGAAATGCTGTTGCCGAAGCATACACGATTTTGCCATAGTACTAATGTTGAATTACTGCCTTAATACTGATGTTGAATTACTGCCATAGTACTGATTTCCATAGTACGAATTGGTCTAATGATTTAGACGCTAGAAGCTGTACAATTAACACTAGCGTGACCCGTGCGAAGTCTTCGCATTATTTATTCCATTATGAAGCTCAGATGACAGATCAAACAAATATTTTAATAAAATTGACATATAGAGGCGCAAGTATCAAAAGCATTGAGCTAAAGCGCCACTTTATTTATACGTGAGTGGATTTGAAATTAAACAAAAATTTTACCGACCGTCAATCATATTGACGTCGAGCCGTTAGATGGCAGCATTGGTGTTTTGTGTATATAATTTTAATAATTAATTAATTTGCAAAAACAATAGCAATAATAAATTGTTTAGTTGTGGATGCCGGTAGAGCAAACAATTATCTATAAAATGATATATAATTTATGTGGATTAGTTGTGAGATTAGTTGTGTTTTTTCTAAAAAGGGAGTGTAACATCTTAACCTTAGCGTATTAATATATATGATGATGATGATATGATGATGATGATGATGATATACATATGCAGCCAGATGTATTTTTGGTATTTCCAATGGAACGACAGAAGTTTTGTGTTAGCATACAGAAAGGGTGGAAGAAAATAAGGAAATAAAAGTGTTTTCAAAGGAAATATTAGTGGATAAGCATGAATCAAATAGAATATCTTTGTTTGTATGCCTGTATGTACGTAAGTACATACAGAAAGAAAAACTATTTGGATTGGAACCGAGTAAATTACAAGCTATTCGTATCGATATATACTTATATACATATATATATATATATATATATATATATATATATATATATATATATATATATATATATGGTACCTATAATTTATTTAAGATCGGAAAGTACTGAAAATAGGTAAAAAATTAAAATTTATGTTTCCAGTTATTCCCGAATTATTGTTATTTTATAACTGTTATGACAAATTTGAATTAGCTGTTGCTAAACAATCAGTCGGTTTTTTTTATCAAAGACCGAATTTACTTGAAATTAAAATTTAAAATGTAAACGTAATTTTAGTAACCTTTAAAACGTCACTATTGCCGTTATCTTAATCTTAACTTTAATAAAAATCAAATGATTTATCTAAATCCATCAGTAGAAGAAATTTGAAAGACAAATTCAAAAATACTTTCTGGAGACAAGCAAGAAAATTAAAGAACTTGGTTTCTAAACTTCTACGTTACCACTTCCTTCGCTACAGAATGTCAAAAATAAACCAAAGAAAGGACTGGACAATATTTTTTTTTTCTAAAGAAAATGAAATAACTGGCTATGAATAAGTTATAGAACTGAATGCCATAGAATCCTTCTTTGTTTTTCTCTCGATTTTTGCTTGTTTTACCTACCAGTTTCATTTAATTGTTTGTTCGTATTTATAACACTGAAAAAGTATTTATAAAATTTAAATGAGGTTTTCATTCTTGTATTTATTAAAAATCTTGGAAAAAACATAACATATGCTAGCTTCACTGCCACCAACTGTCCCGTGTATACAAAAGCGAACCTCCACATTATCATGAAATAACATTTTCACAACAACTCCACGACGGTTTGGTACGTGTGTACATAAATACATGGTAACATGCTTAACCATTAATCAAAAAAGTTTTTAAATATCAATAATAATCCTAAACAAAAATAGCAATAGAATAAAAAATACAGCAATACGGTTTACATGCTCTAATGATTAGTTAAAACTTACTCGAGTGGCTGAAGACATATTTGAGGGATGAGGAGTAGCATGTTGTAATAACAGGTTGCAAATCTAAGAATGCACAGCATCTTTTGGGACACTGGAGGGTTTATACCTCGCTCTATTACTTTTTGGACTATTTATAAACGGCCTAATTTAAATTTTTCAATATACCAGTTATCTCATGACTTCAAACATCATAAAACTATAAAAAAGTAGTTTGATATATTTACAGAGAGGTATTGATGATTTAGTGGATTGGTATGCCAAAAAAAATAAAATTGAATCCAACTAAATGCACATTTATAAAGTTTGCTAGTAGAATGTATACCATATATATGGAGGAGAACTAAAAAATCAAGAACCTATCAAAGGTCTCGACATAAACTAGCAAAAATAAAGTTTTGAAAACATAAACTAGCAAAAATAAAGTTTTGAAAACATAAACTAGCAAAAGTAAAGTTTTGAAAACATAAACTAGCAAAAATAAAGTTTTGAAAACATAAACTAGCAAAAATAAAGTTTTGAAAACATAAACTAGCAAAAATAAAGTTTTGAAAACAAAAACTAGCAAAAATAAAGTTTTGAAAACAAAAACTAGCAAAAATAAAGTTTTGAAAACATAAACTAGCAAAAATAAAGTTTTGAAAACATAAACTAGCAAAAATAAAGTTTTGCAAATATAACGAATGAAGCCTATAAAATGGTAGATGTTTTCTTGTGTGCAATTAAAGAGTTTAAACATTTAAAAACCATCACATCGCTTTACAACTTTTCCATCAGAAGTCTGCTGGAATCTGGTAGTATGGTTTGGAATCCATAGCAATCTACGTGCTCCGGAAGAATTAAAACAATTCAGAAAAGATTTTTTCAATATCTCTCTTGCAAGGCTCGAGTGAAGGCTCGACTAAATTGTTACGAAGAAGGCATTTTGAATTATATTTTAAGCATTTTGAATTAAAATATAATTCAAAATGCTCTCTTTAGCTAATATTAGATTGCACTTTCTTGCATAAGCTGATAAAAATGGAGGTCAATCGTGGTCTTCTCCTCCAACAGATAAATCTTCCATCTGAAAACAGTCGAAGATACCTCTTCAGATCTTTTTGTGTCACTCCATGTCGCATTAACATGGGAATATTCAACCCTGTGAATGAAACTTACAGTACCACGAACTTGTTTCATTCTTCGGTTGATACATTTGTTACCTCGATACACTTTTTTAACCCTAATATATTTAATAAAAATTATCACATCTATTAAATAATATTACTCAGCCCACAATTAATTCAGTTATGAAAATTATCATTTACTGTATTGTATCGCATTAACATGGGATTATTCAACTCCGTAAATGAAACTTACAGTACCATGAATTTGTTTCATTCTTTAGTTAATATTTTTGTTACCTCGATACTCTTTTTAACCCTAATGTATTTAATAAAAATTATCACATCTATTAAATAACATTACTCAGCCCACGATTAATTCAGTTGTGAAAATTATCATTTACTGTATTGTATCGCATTAACATGGAATTATTCAACTCCGTATATGAAACTTACAGTACCATGAATTTGTTTCATTCTTTAGTTAATATTTTTGTTACCTCGATACTCTTTTTAACCCTAATGTATTTAATAAAAATTATCACATCTATTAAATAACATTACTCAGCCCACGATTAATTCAGTTGTGAAAATTATCATTTACTGTATTGTATCGCATTAACATGGGATTATTCAACTCCGTAAATGAAACTTACAGTACCATGAATTTGTTTCATTCTTTAGTTAATATTTTTGTTACCTCGATACTCTTTTTAACCCTAATGTATTTAATAAAAATTATCACATCTATTAAATGACATTACTCAGCCCACAATTAATTCAGTTGTGAAAATTATCATTTACTGTATTGTATCGCATTAACATGGGATTATTCAACTCCGTATATGAAACTTACAGTACCATGAATTTTTTTCAATCTTTAGTTAATATTTTTGTTACCTCGACGCTCTTTTTTAACACTAATGTATTTAATAAAAATTATCTCATCTATTAAATAACATTTCTCATCCCACAATTAATTCAGTTGTGAAAATTTTTATTTACTGTATTGTATCGCATTAACATGGGACTATTCAACCCCGTGAATGAAACTTACAGTACCACGAACTTGTTTCATTATTCGGTTGATACATTTGTTACCTCGATACACTTTTTTAACCCTAATATATTTAATAAAAATTATCACATCTATTAAATAACATTACTCAGCCCACAATTAATTCAGTTGTGAAAATTATCATTTACTGTATTGTATAGCATTAACATGGGATTATTCAACTCCGTAAATGAAACTTACAGTACCATGAATTTTTTTCAATCTTTAGTTAATATTTTTGTTACCTCGACGCTCTTTTTTAACCCTAATGTATTTAATAAAAATTATCTCATCTATTAAATAACATTTCTCATCCCACAATTAATTCAGTTGTGAAAATTTTTATTTACTCTATTGTATCGCATTAACATGGGACTATTCAACCCCGTGAATGAAACTTACAGTACCATGAATTTGTTTCATTCTTTAGTTGATAATTTTGTTACCTCGACGTTTTTTTTTACCCTAATGTATTTAATAAAAATTATCTTATCTATTAAATAACATTCCTCAGCCCACAAATAATTCAGTTGTGAAAATTTTTATTTACTGTATTGTATCGCATTAACATGGGACTATTCAACCCCGTGAATGAAACTTACAGTACTATGAATTTGTTTCATTCTTTAGTTGATAATTTTGTTACCTCGACGTTTTTTTTTTACCCTAATGTATTTAATAAAAATGATCTCATCTATTATATAACATTCCTCAGCCCACAATTAATTCAGTTGTGAAAATTTTTATTTACTGTATTTTATCGCATTAACATGGGACTATTCAACCCCGTGAATGAAACTTACATTTCCATGAATTTGTTTCATTCTTTAGTTGATATTTTTGTTACGTCTATACTCTTTGTTAACCCTAATGTATTTAATAAAAATTATCTCATCTATTAAATAACATTCCTCAGCCCACAATTCATTCAGTTGTGAAAATTGTCATCTACTGTATTGTATCGCATTAACATGGGACTATTCAACCCCGTGAATGAAACTTACAGTACCATGAATTTGTTTCATTCTTTAGTTGATATTTTTGTTACGTCTATACTCTTTATTAACCCTAATGTATTTAATAAAGATTATCTCATCTATTAAATAACATTCCTCAGCCCACAATTAATTCAGTTGTGATATTTTTTATTTACTGTATTGTATTGCCACTGTTTAGCTCATTCAAGTTATTAGTTTATTAATTCAATTTAATCTGAGCTCCTTTTTACTCACTAATTTCGAAGCTATCTAGTTTAATTTGATTTATTTCAATCTATTTAAATTATCTTTTAGTTTGATTTGGCTTAGCTTAACTTTATTTTACTTTATTTAATTACGTTTGAATCATTATTTTGGTTTAACTTTATTTAATCATATATTAACTATAATATCACCAATAGTTATATAGAGCCTATTGATAATATATTCTATCATAATCAACGATTTTTTGTAACAGCCTGATAACTAATGAAATTTCATTATGATAGTACTGTTTGTGCGCCAAATACGTTAAAATAAAATAAATTAATAATTTAACACGCATAATAAACAATCGGTTACTTAATAGCAGTAAAATAACCTGAGAAAGATATTTTTAATAACAAATGTTTGGTTTCTTACGATTTGACTCGAATGAACGCGCAGGGCGGGCGGTGATAAAAATATTCTGCCCCCGATGCAGTCGTGTTCAGAAACTCGCTTCGAAGACTTTCGTGCACTAAACTTGCATATATTTTTGAGTTCAATACTCGCTTAATTTGTATTTGTTAGTAATAGCCAAAATTCGGGCATTTGACATTCCGCGTAAGTCTTATGCGGAATAAGTTATGACATTGCTAACAGTCGGGACGTTCCGCGTCAGTCTTATGTGGAATAAGTTATGACACTCCGAACAATCGGGACGTTCCGCGTAAGTCTTATGCGGAATAAGTTGTGACATTCCTGACAATCGGATGTTTCACATCGGTCTTACGCGGAATAAGTTATGACACTCCGCATAAGTCTTATGCCGGATAAATTGTGACACTCCTAACAATCGGGGCGGTCCGCGTTAGTCTTATACGGGATAAGTTATGACATTGCTAACAATCGGGACGTCCTGCGAAAATCAAGATATCTGGTAATACTGGTCACGAACAATTATACCAGTCAATGCTAGCGAAGCCGCGTCTAAAAAGCTAGATTAATAAAGTCTTTATTATGATAATTGAGAAATTAAAGTTGTCTTATGTTAGAAAATAACGATATACACGCTTCTTTGATTTAACTGTTGTGATTGTTATAGAAAAAGCTTTTATACTAAAAATTATTTCAGTCCCACTGTTTAATATATTCTGGACATTATACATAAACAGAGACCCGCCAGGCTAGGCTTCTTATGTAAAAGCAGATAGTGATTAAAATATATCTTCATACACCAGAACGAAGAGGTTATATTCAGAAGTAATCAATTATTTTATGCGTACTATTATTATTTAATTAATATTTAAAAAGTGAAAACTTCTTTAAGCGACCTGTGCACTTCAGTTTGAAGTGAAAACTTGTTCTGAGCAGTGAACGAAGCAGAGACGTTCACTCGGGTCGCTGACACTAAACCCGTAACGCTCGGTTCGATGACGCTGAAACGGATAAACTCAGCTCCCTTCGGCATCGGCCGAGGGAGTTTACTGTCTATAATGGAGAGCATCCTTTCAAGAATTACGTTTTATTTCTAAATAATATTTTCCGACTAATTCCCCATTCGGCCAGCTTCGTTGTATTGAAGGCTCTTTCTAAGTTAATTTGACCAGGTCGTTTATATCGATGCATTGCATTAAACTGTCTTAAAACGTTCAAAACTTTATATAAATGTAGTCGGGTTCGCCCGGGGTTTTTACGAAAATCATACCCCTAGACCAACGAGCGGTTGTTGTGGTTCTAGAAATTTTAGTTTTCTGGTTTTAAGAATGAAATTATTTTTAAGTATAAAATACTTTTGGCAATATTTTTAGATAGAATGAGCTAGGTATATAGATCCATGGTTCAAATCTGTTCTTGCGCTACGGTTTTTATTAATATTTTAATATGATGCGCGAATGTTATTGTATTAAAATATATATATATATATATATACATATATATATATATATATATATATATATATATATATATATATATATGTATTTGAAATTAGAAGTTTTCACTTTATACGCGGCGTCAAAAGCACACACCAGAATTTTTTTTAATAACAATTTATTGCACTTTCACAAGGGACGGGTGCGTCTGATTACAGGCATTCGTTTACTACAGTAAACAATATATAGCGGCGAGAGCAACTGATTTTCCTGCTTCGACGTAGTTAGGAATACACAAGACCGCGGCACGAGTTTGTTACACTTACTCAAATACATCTTTGTTGAGTCTAATCTGAATACTTATATATAATATATAATAAACGTTACACTATACATCCAAATGACGCTAATAATATATCCATATATTGTACTATACACCCAAATGACGCCAACTATGCATCCAAATGTTACACTATATATCCAAATGACGCTAACTATACATCCAAATGATACTTAAACCGACGACTTCGGAAACCCTTGAATACGCCTTAGGCTAGTTGGGTGGCAATATTGAGACGACTCGCTGTTGACCTGTTGACTGCATCACATAACATTGTAAGGCATTCATTAGTTGGTGTTTTAATAAAAAAACGGTTCAACGTTAATGAAAGTTTTCACCTAATATGAATGCATGAAAGGAAAAAGATACTGAAATTGAAAATGATTCCATTTTCCCTAAATAAATGACTCTCTTTAGCGGAAGTGTTACGTCGCGATCAGCTTTTCGATAATGTGGGTTCATTTTACAGGTAGATATTTACTGTTGCAACCTTAACTATAGATCTTTCCATACATTTTATTCAGATATCTTTAACGGTTTACGCAGCGTACACCGCGAAAACTCCCAGAAAGGTCAGCTATAGGTCATCTAATTAACATAAAATATTCATGAATTGTACACATTAAAGTTTTCTTGGGCATAACACTATTCATTGGTGAAAACCTTTCAGCAGATGCTGAGATTAACTCGTACAAACAGATAAATACAAATATACAGTGATAAATATTTCTTCTGCGCTTTATCAAAGACATTCTCATAATTTTTAAATTATTGGTTCAAATAAAATGGTATGCAAAATTGTATTTATCTTCTCTAGTTACCAAAAGTAAGATAAATATTTAAATGGATAAAGATTTACAATTAATTGCTCAAAAGTATACTATTAGTGCGATATTTAATATGTTGGTAAACCGTAAAAATGCCTTGACTTTCACCTAAAACATAGACGTATTCTGTCACGGACTTATTTATATATGGCCACAAATTGTTTTGATGTCTCCCTAACGGTTTGCCCAGCGTACGTCAAGAAAATGCCCCAAAGATGGTTTTTGTACGACTTTCTAGAGAAAAATAATCAAAGTTCAGCTAATTTGTACAATAGATTTATAAATAATATAGACCTTTTTCGGGAATCTATTCATTTATGAAAACTAAATAGAAATCCAGTCTGGATTCAGTAGTTTCTAAGATGTTCGCGCACGGCAGAATGTTGAAGAAACGTGATGGAAGACTTGGTTTTCCACCATGCATTGATGCCGAGTAATGTAAAATGTTAGCCAATATTTATTATCTGGGTATTTATTACCTGGATATTGTGAATATTGTTATTACCTGGATATTGTAATGGATATGTATTATTACCTGTATATTTGAATCGCTTGATCTGTAAAATGTACATGAAATGTTTTCCAAAGTTAGAATCTCAAATATTTTACCAATTAATTTGTCACGAACATTGAAAATGTGCGTTAAATTTAATCTCTTGAAGTATTATTGTGGAGGGAATAAATTTTAAGTAAGTATAAAACAAGTACACCATTTTGAACGTGGCCTAGCAACCTCTGAATGTATCCATAACTCTAAAAAGGCTGATCGGGAAATGGAATAAGAACTCTAATCAAAAGTGATTAACCTTTAAATTACTGTTTTTTTTCGTGTTTGATTGTGGTAGTAATTTTTTTACAAGAATTAATATATAATTTATTTCTCCCAATTTTTTCCCTATTGCCTTACTTCGCTTAAGTTATACTCGACTTTAAATACATCTTAAAACATTTTACCTTTCAAGCAAATTTTTTTATCATACAAAGAATTAATATCTTGAAAAACAAATTTTGAAGAATTGTTTTTTTTAATAAATCCAGTTCCTTCCTTCTGTTACTTTTGGCTCTAAATTGTTACCTCTTACTAATATTGTTGATAAGAGCTAACATAAGCACATACTGCACTCAGGCGTCCGGTGGCAGGCGATGACGCCGCGCCGCTGAGCGATGCTCCACCATGGAGCGGCTGGCGGACTTCGTGTGCAAGTTCGAGGAGAGCATGCCGGCGAGCCCGGCGGCAGCCAGCCCGGCCGGCTCCGAGGAGGTGGACATCACGGCGCTCGCCGATGAGGCCCCCGTCGCCCTCGTCAAGCGCGCGCCTCGTAACTGGCTGGTGCCGGACGCGGCGCCGTCCGCGCCTCCGCCCCGCGACCAAAACGAGGGCGCCGCCCGCGAGTGCAAGCGCGAGCGACTACACGACGACGACGACGAGGTTAGGAAGGACGGTACGGTTTTTTGTTTGTATTTTATTAAAAAACTGGCACATTCTGTAACCATATGGCTATTTTGTAACAGTCTTTATATGAGGTTGCGATAAAGTTTCATTTGACATGGGTTTTTCTTGTTTTTTCTTGTTTTTCTAAGTAAAATTAATAGGGCGCTGTAGAATCTGGATCATGATCAAAATTACAACTCTTTTTAAAATTCCATTGAACAGACGGGACACGTTCTTCCTCATTTCTGACTAAAAGTAAGCTAAAATTTTAAAACTTCTATTATTTAATGTCTCTTTAAAAGATTGTAATATAATAAATACAATGCAAGAAAACGTGTATATAAATAAATATATATATATATATATATATATATATATGTATATATACATATATATATATATATATGTATATATATATATGTGTATACACAAATGAACCTGTCTGTTATTCATAGAGATGAATCCGCATTGTTAAAAAAACGCATGTTGAACGCCGCAATTCCAACGAAAATGATAAATTTCCAAGTTTCTGCAGGAATGTTTTCGAGAGCCAAAAAAGGCGATTATTGCGGCTGGTGTTACATTGAAAATATAAGTGATTTTTGATTAAATAATTTTCATTCATGGAGGCAGTGACTGCTGGTCAGACAGGTAGACGAAACATAATAAGCCGATTAGGGTGAAACTAAAAGGTTTCTGATTATTAGCCTTATATATTTACATACACATGTGTGAATAAATGCTACATATTCCGTTTAATTTGTCTCACTAATGCGACATAGGTCTCAAGAATTAAAAAAAAATTCTAATGTGGCTTCCGACAGATGCCAATAAGTAATTAATTGGCGAAACGTTTTGTTACTAAAATCCCTCATGGAGTGAAGCAAACGATAGTATTCGTGCTTTAAAATAACACTTTCGAAAATATGTAACATTTTCAGCAAACAAATATTGAATGATAACAGGATAAAGAATTTTTTTTTTCTTTAAGACTGCTGAAAATTTGTTATTATCGTAATCGGTTTCTAGCCTGCTAAGAAATATAATTTGTAAATATAACGGCTCTTATCGAATATATTTGGCGTTAATTTTGTAGAAATTCATTATTCACAATTAAATGAAACTACGTGATGTAGTATTATTTCTATTTTTTTTAAGTTCTTTACCACGACCTAGGTTTCGTTGTATTACAACATCTTAACAAAGATACTTTTCCAATAGTTTAGAAAATCAAGTTTCTAATAGTCTGGTAGAAGATCTTTTAAAAAGTTTTCTAATAGTCTAATAGAATATCTCTGCTAATAGCCCACCTGAAGATGTTGTAATACAACGAAACCTAGGTCGTGGTAAAGAACTTAAAAGAAGTAGAAATAATACTACATCACGTAGTTTCATTTAATTGTGAATAACGGCTCCTTTTAGCGCGTAGATATATAATCGTAAAATATCAATAATGTGAATAAATATAGATAATCATAAAATATGCGATTTTCAATACGTATTATTAATTTTACACTTTAAGGATTTATCGAAGTAATAAATGTTTGATTATCTAAGCCGAATTTTTGAAGCAACATAATCGTTAAGGAATTGAAAATGATGTTGAAATATAACTTTGAGAAAAAGGTAAATAAGATATTAAAATGATATTAAAATGTAACTTTGAGAAAAAGGTAAACAAGATATTAAAATGATATTAAAATGTAACTTTGAGAAAAAGGTAAATAAGATATTAAAATGATATTAAAATGTAACTTTGAGAAAAAGGTAAATAAGATATTAAAATGATATTAAAATGTAACTTTGAGAAAAAGGTAAATAAGATATTAAAATGATATTAAAATGTAACTTTGAGAAAAAGGTAAATAAGATATTAAAATGATATTAAAATGTAACTTTGAGAAAAAGGTAAATAAGATATTAAAATGATATTAAAATGTAACTTTCAGAAAAAGAATAAGTTATTAAAATTATATTAAAGTGTAAATTTTGAGAAAAAAATAAATTATTGAAAAATTGTATTACAATGTAACTTTTGAGAACAATCAACAAAACTCTTATCAAAAACGGAACTTGCGTTTCGTTGTCAGCGAAATTGAAAAAACAGTATATGATTCAGTTTAAACTAAAAAAAAAATTTAAAACTAACATCGAATAAAACTGGAAGAATTTCATTACGTTCCTCGAATTAACTACGACTCAATAAAATACATAAAATTAACACTAAACTCTGGTTCAACGTAATTAACTAAATAAATAATCCGCACTCTATTTAGCGTAACATTTAATTAAAAGCATTTTTCTTACTTAAAAGCGGACCGATCGCGGAGAGTACGCACAGTTCCTAAGCCGGGCAGACACCATAATCGGCGCCCCCGGCATTCGCAGCGGCCAATACAATTCATCGAGCATCCCATCTCAGACGGCCATTAATTTGGTCGAAGACGACAGAGGCCTTAGGCTGACGGCTAATCCGCCATTTGCATAATTGTCGTACAAAAAGAACTCCTCTATTAGCCGAGTCGGGAGCTCGTTCATCAATGGGGCTTACCTCCCCCGGCGAAGGGTTAATGTCGTTAATTAATTGGGCACTTTAATTTGCGAGACGCCCTCAGGTTCACGCCTAATCTCCCGAGCGTAGCCGAGCTTTGCCTGTTCGCGCCTCGCCTGTGTTGCCAGCGCGCGGGGGACTCTTTATTGTAATTGTAAAGTAGAGTTTATTATAAGTGGCAACATTACCTCCTTTTAACACATCTGATGGTGTTATGTGTACTTATATATATATGTATGTATATATATATATATATATATATATATATATATATATATATATATATATATATATGGCTTGTTTTGTGGAAAATCAAATAAAGAATTGAATAATGTACAACAGTCGATCTATACGTATAAGAAAACAACTGACGTAAAAAATCTCGAAAAAGACATTGAAAAAAGATTAGAAAGAAAAATACATTCCAACAAAGACAAAATGTAAAAAAATGCAAGTCTCGGAACGCAACTCTGCTACTGTAAAAAGTTGCGAGATCTATTGTAAAACCAAGTCGGTTAATTTATTCTATACCAATCTATGAGAGCATCTATCCAACAACTTTGTCATAAATTGTTAGTTAATTAATTAACTAACAACATTTTATAGTGACCGTATAAATATTTGACATCTTTATTTCTTTATTAAATAGAGTGTCTTGGCAATCGAACGGCAACATAATCACATAAGAATAATCTACTATTTTAAATATATGAAAATAGCGCTGGCGGGCCTAATTTATGCATAAACAAACAAAGTGCTCAGTGCGGTAAAATATTAGGTAGATTTTGTTGTATGTAGATTATATTGTCTTGTGCGAGTGCCAAGTCATTCTATTAAAGAAACAAAGATGTCAAATATTGATTCGGTCACTATAAAATGTTGTTAGTTAATTAATTAGGTAACAATTTATGACAAAGTTGTTGGACAGATGCTCCCATAGATAAGTATTGAACAAATTAATCGACTTGATTTTACATTAGGGTAAGTCAGGTAGTTATTTGTATTCCATTTTTCTATTCTGTCTTTACGAAATAAAAATATATTGTCACTGTAATGCAAACTTCATTTACGTTAGCATATTATTTTTCAGTTTTATTTAAATTAGAATAGATAAAAAGGGTGAAAAAACATATTAAAAAATTAGTTGGCCATCTTTTCCATAATAGTGAGGAAAAGATAGCCAGACTACTTGTTTGATCTATTGCCTATTTCCTTCCCTTTTCCTTTGCAGTCTGCTTGTTTTATTACGAGATACTTACGTCCGCAAGCATATTGCACATATTGGGAAATATATACACATATTCGGGAATTATGTACAGTTCTCATGCAACCAATAGAGACACAACTTACACTGTATCCAGTGTGCATTCTTTTCAGTTTCATAGTAGTTCTCTCCGCATCTTTTACAGTAATTTTGAGAAGAAGGATCGTCACTATATTCGTCCAAATCAGAATCGCCACTGATAGGTACGAAATCAGCAGTCGCTACCAGATATTGATTCAGTGTGTTTACGCAATTTTCTTTTTCTAATTGTTTTCTGACTTTTTGTCGGTGGTAATTTTTCACACGTATAACGGACTTCAATTTAACTTTAACCTTGTTCTCTTCTTTTTGAGCTTTCTCTTATGTTTTCGTTTTTCCAGGTGATCAGGATATGTTAATAAAATGCTTATTTGCTTAACTCTCTTACGTAACTGAGAAGCTTCATGTGGAATAGGGTTCAGATCATATAAAATCTTGGAAGATGTTTCTTCGGAATTGTGCTCGAATGCCTCTGAAGCGTTGGGTTGCGCGAGGTCATCGTGTGAGTCTTGTAAGATATCAGGTCTTGGTACAGTTGTCATGTTATTTGGTTCACGCTGGCTCTGCAAGTTGCTAATTAGATCAACATTTACTTCTGAAGTAACGTCTCGGCTTTGACTAATCAGGATGCTTATCAGATTGACTGTTGACACTGGAGTAATGCGTGGTTGGTTATTTAAAATCGTAGATAGTGAGGGTTTATTGAGGTTGTGTCCTGATGGTTCAGATAACAATGCAAATATGTATTCAAGTATTGTAGAAGGGTTTAATGGAAATAGTTCTGTGGCCTTAAACGCTGAAATTGCATTTTACGTGGTGGCCGCTTTACCTCAAGCTTTAGTAAGAAGTTCGTCAAATTGTGATCGCGTAATGCGTCGTCCAGGGTCTTGTTTCAGCCACACGCATAATTCAAAGAAGTGACGTTTGAGTGATTTACAGTTCTATCTAACGGCTGTAACTAATGGGAAATGTGACTTGGCATGGAGACAAGAATAATGTCGTGGGACATAGCAAACTCTAACATTTCTACAGAATTACAGTGGTCAGAGTAGCCATCAACAAGTAATAAAGTTCTTCCTTAAGGTTTTCGTGGGTAAAAATGATCTTCAAGCCATTCAAAGAAGATTTATGTTTTTATGCATGTATTATTGTGATATTAAGAGACAGAAGCGGGGTGGCGTACCATCTTGGAACTACAGTTTTTTCTTTATACTTTTCATTATACAAGCTGGGGGTGTGAAGGCGATGACAGTAATTATTTCACCCTTTTTTGTGGACGTGACAGTTGATACGGTTTTTGATCCTTTCTCATCAAGCGCGTGACTCGATCGATTGTTGAGTTGAAGACCAGTCTCAACTATTTGAAAAATATTTCCTGGCTTGTCGAATAATTTGTGCTCTTGCATTACATTTTCTAACAGTTGAAAGTAATTATTAATTTCGACGTGATGCATACCTTGGGCTCTGGACAGTGAAACACCTTTTGATTCTCTTAGTGTTATATCGATATGATTATTATCTATTATTATTATTATCTCTTAGTATTATATAGATTTACTCAGCCAATGGCCAAGATGGCTATCTTTCTTAGCAGCGACATTAAACCTGAACTTTATTCCGAGTTTAACTGCAAAATGATAGGTCATGTTTCGAACATCATCAATCGTTAAAGGAAACCCATGTACCTGCATCTTTTTAATATATAGACTCTAAAATCTGTTTACTCTCTTTTCCAAGCACACAGGGAGGTCTCATATTACCCTTCTTGTCGTTTTTCGATTAAAATTTCCTTGCTAAAATTTTACAAGGAATATCAAAAGTACCTGCAGCCATTCGAACTGACATATTGTCATTTTTCACAGCATTCATTGCTAATCGCAGCTCGCCATCCATTTGTCACGGAGATCGATAGAAATGCGTTTGTATATGTTAGGCATATAAAATTATTAAAAAAAAATATTACAGATGCAAAAAGACGAAATATATTTTCTATGACCATCACACCCCGAATAGAGTGAGCCATTTCACCCGATTGTACGGGTGAGATGGCCATCCCAACAACTTAAGGAAACGTAGCGATGACGTAATCAATTTCTGGGTTAAAATACAACACATGCAACACCACTATAAAGTATTTAAAACACACTTATTTTATAAAACATATTTGAAACCAGATGCCTGATTATTAGAATAGATTATAATGTGATATCACACAAATTAAAATTCGCAATTACTCACTTTTTCGTCGTTTTTTAGCGATAAACCCGGCAAACGTTCAACCTTGTCATCACAGGACTTCGTATTAACATGTGTGCGGGGCTGTTAGTATTTAATATTGGGAACTACGGCTGTGGGCCTTCTCTCCCGTATGGCCATCTCTACCGAACTTATCCTAGATCTGGCAACTTTTTACGGTAGAAGAACTGCATTGCGAGACTTTTTATGTTTTTGATTGTATTTCATATATTTTTGTAGGTATACAGTATTTCAAATTCCATTGCAACATTCATTGTTACGGTAAAAGGTTTATGTTGCCTGTTTTATTATAACTAAATATTCGCTATAAATGGTAGAGTTACGTAAGGTATCTTTGTTTAGGTAAGGTATATGTGTTTAGTTCAAAAATACAATAGATAACCGTAGGTATCTACTTATTAAAAGGAGTTTAAGAAGTTCAAGTACAACGTATAATATACCCTACAATTGTCCAAACAACATCCAAATAATATCAGTAAACAAATTAGTAAGCCTTTCAATCATCAAACCAATAATATCAACCGAGTTCGGGCACATTCGAACAGCATCTCGGCGCTCGCGCTAATGAGCACGGCTGCCGCTTGCTTTGACACATCAACTCCCCTACGCGTCGCCCCTCTGCTTCGCAAACGCTATCCACTACAAACGTACGCATAATGGCTGGCATGGCAACAAGCATCATATGAGCGCGGTCGCGTCGCGTTCTTTGAATTTATTTTTATTATTAGGTATAGGTAATAAGTATGTGTTGTTAATTTAACGAATATTTTAATTTCATTTTTAACCCCTTCTAACTTTTATTTTAACTTTTAATCGCATATATATTTACATAGGATCACAAGGTTCAGTTCACATATCTAGTCAAAAGGACTGAAATTGCAGTATGTTGTAGTTTTTCCTTGTTTTGTAAGCTAAACAGTAATTTGAAGCTTCTGTGTCTGCTAGAAGCACCTTAGAATGTTTATGATCGGCGATTATGTTTATGATCGGCGAGTGTGTTTGTGACAAAATTAAGGAATTTTGATTTGTAATAGTTCGTGAAATCGAGTGAAAATTGAATGTAATTTGGGAATATACCCAGTTATATTATGCCCTTTTGGTCAATCAGCCTTCTAACTTTATCTACAATGAAGTTACAGGAGGGGGAGTCGAAAATGTTCTCATATTTAT
Organism: Druceiella hillmani; assembly: GCA_039881145.1. Classification (NCBI taxonomy): domain Eukaryota; kingdom Metazoa; phylum Arthropoda; class Insecta; order Lepidoptera; family Hepialidae; genus Druceiella; species Druceiella hillmani. The sequence continues at coordinate 14,559,959 of JAYKKI010000001.1, forward strand.
ATGGAATTACAAGGTTCGGTTAATATAACTAGACAACAAGACGGAAATTGCGGTATAGTTTAGTTTTTCTTTGATTTATATGCTAAACAGTAATTGAATTCAAAATTTGAAGCTTCTATGTCTGCTAGAAGCACCTTAAAATTTTGATGATCGGTGAGTGTATCAGTGACAAAATGAAGGAATTTTGATTTCTAATTGTTCGTAAACTACAGGTTTAAATTGAATGTAATTTGGGAACATAAATTATGCCCTCTTGGTCACTAAAAATTCAGGTCTCTAACTTTATCCAAAACGAAGTTACGAGCGAGGGCGGGTCCTAAATATCCTGAATGGCTTCAAGAAAAGGGTGGTACGACTGTGTCTTTTTTTGTTTGCTTTTGCTCCACTTAACGGGGTCACTGTCTTGCGCCCAGATTTCTTTAAAATTTTCTTAATGCCTAAGAGAAAAATATTGACTATTTCTAGAGTTTCGTAGTGAAATAATGAAAATGGTTCTTAACGTAGGTATAATTCGTATAATTTACTTTTAATTTGTATAATTTACGTATAGTTCATTTAATTCATATCATTTTGTTATATTTGTCCATCTCATTTAACATGAAGCATCAAAGATTTTGAACATTCTTCAATCCATTAATTGCATAAGGAAGTGGGGTGTTATAAGAAAGGCCTTTCCAAAAGAAATTCACGTAAAATTTATATTCAGGGCCTAAAATGTGACATGGTATGTTTAATTTCTTAGCCCCGGGTATTAAAATATAAGGGTGGATTGAAAAGTTCGCGATTTCATAAAAAAATTGTAATAATATTGCAGTCTTAGTTACACTGATATGTTCACCAATTCTTTAATTGTCTCCGTATAAAGTTTCATTGCATGATGGTTCCGAATTTGTACCGATTTAATTGGTGACAAGTGGCGGTTTTCATAATATAGATAAAATCGAACATCATGCCTTTATTAAGTACCTGTTGAAGATCAGATTAACACCGAAACAAATTCATTAAGATATGGTGACGATACCAGAAGAATCTGCTCCATCATATACAATTGTTAAAAAGTATACAGCTGAATATAAACATGGTCGGCAGTGAATTGAAAATGACCCTCGTACTGAATGGCCATCAATTGCGATTACTGAAGAAAATGTTGGCAAAATCTACTACTGGGTCATGGGAAATTACAAACTGGGAATTAGAGGGATATTTAAAATTATATGTGTTCATTATGAGCAAACTCAAAAATTGTTCACAATGAACTAAGATCTTCTAAGGTGTCTGCAAAATAGATACCGAGACCTCTTTTAGTTCAGAGAAAAAGCAACCGACTCACCATTTCGCGCAATTGTTTGGAGTTGTTTCTAGCTGATTAACGAAACTTTTTGAATAGATTTTTGTGGTTACTGATAAAATTTATATCCACTATCATATTTCAGAGTCAAAATAGAGAAGACCCTGCTTACCGGCCCCATAGAAAATCATAGTGATTTTGTTGGCAAATAAAGTATAGTAATTAATTTCCTGAAAGTCGAAGGGAATAATTATGGTTGATGACCTACGAAAAGGTACCACCATAAACTCCACTTATTACAGCACCATGTTACGTTTGTTTTATAATAAAATAAAGGAAAAAACGGCTAGGAAAGTTAAACAAAGTTTTTTTTCATTAAGAAAAACTTCACGCTCTTACGTCCTTGGAAACCATTATTGAAACCCTTAGTTATAGTTTCCAATTGCATCCCCTTTGTTCACTTGAACTGGTATCGTCTGACCTTAATCTCTTTCCCAATTAAAAAAAAATATTTAGCTGGACCAAAATTTGCAGGAAATAAAGAAGATAAAATGTAGTCAATGTATATTTTGAATTCTTTGAGGAAACCTTTTTTAATAGTGGTGTAATGGATTTAGGAATCAGAAGAAAGGGATGCTTCGAGCTAGGTAGAGACATGTTAAGAATTTCATAAACATCTGTATTTAGTTTCATATCCATGCCGCGAACTTTTCAATCCGCCCTAGTATTAAACTCTAAATGGCTTATGATGTGTCACCTTCTTTTAATTTTTCAACCATAGTTTTGAAAAATTTGAAAAACTTCCAGATACTGGCATTTCATTGGAGCTGTCAATTAACAAAGTTTATTTTATAAAAAAAAAAATATTAACAAAGTTAGAGCAGAAAATACAAAATACGAATTAAAATATTACAGATAACTTAAGTCATCAAAATTTAAGAGAAATAGATTGAAGCGGAATAAGTTTAATGCGAGTTTCAATACGAGTTTGGTCTCGTTTTTTTCTCGTAATTTTTTTATGTCTCTTTCTACAACAAACATGCTGGATGTTTGTTTATTTATAATTATATCATATAAAAACTATTCATTAAAATATAATTAAATTTAACTGTTATATATTTGAGTTTAAGAAATAAATTCATATACAATTTTCTGTTTTTTGAAGAAAACGACATTATTAACTATTGACTTGCCATGTCGTTGTTACCAAGTTGTTAATTGGATAAAAATACTAAAGATAACTACTCGTAAACTGACGCTTTAGTGAGGAAAATGATGTCAGGAGAAATCCAGTATCACATTTCTTAAGGGTTTCCCCTTGCACCAACAACGCACGGTCTCCTCGCCACTGTTCTCGTAACTAAATGGTGATGAATGGTCTTTTCTTGAGTCCAATCTCAGTTCCAGTAATATTACAATTATTTTTTAAGAATGTAATTTCTATAATTTTTAGTAGTTGTTTCGGCGGTTACGGCATTAGTAACCATTCAGGAAAGTTTTCTGAAATACTTTGACAAACAATAGGAAGAAATGAGTATACAAGACAGAGTGTGACGTGAAAGAAAACGTAATTATAAATAATAGAACTCAAATTAAGAGGATTCCGTTTACACTTTTAAGGATGCATAGTATTTCTATTAAACTATAAACAAATATTAACATTTAACATACAACATTTAATGATGCATAGTATTTCTATTAAACTATATACAAATATTAATATTTAACATACAACATTTAATGATGCATAGTATTTCTATTAAACTATATACAAATATTAACATTTAACATACAACATTTAAGGATGCATAGTATTTCTATTAAACTATATACAAATATTAACATTTAACATACAACATTTAAGGATGCATAGTATTTCTATTAAACCATATGCAAATATTAACATTTAACATACAACATTTAAGGATGCATAGTATTTCTATTAAACTATATACAAATATTAACATTTAACATACAACATTTAAGGATGCATAGTATTTCTATTAAACTATATACAAATATTAACATTTAACATACAACATTTAAGGATGCATAGTATTTCTATTAAACTATATACAAATATTAACATTTAGCATACAACATTTATGGATGCATAGTATTTCTATTAAACTATATACAAATATTAACATTTAACATACAACATTTAAGGATGCATAGTATTTCTATTAAACTATATACAAATATTAACATTTAACATACAACATTTAAGGATGCATAGTATTTCTATTAAACTATATACAAATATTAACATTTAACATACAACATTTAAGGATGCATAGTATTTCTATTAAACTATATACAAATATTATCATTTAACATACAACATTTAAGGATGCATAGTATTTCTATTAAACTATACACAAATATTAACATTTAACATACAACATTTAAGGATGCATAGTATTTCTATTAAACTATATACAAATATTAATATTTAACATACAACATTTAAGGATTGAACTATATACAAATATTAACATTTAACATACAACATTTAAGGATGCATAGTATTTCTATTAAACTATATACAAATATTAACATTTAACATACAACATTTAAGGATGCATAGTATTTCTATTAAACTATATACAAATATTAACATTTAACATACATTATTTAAGGATGCATAGAATTTATATTAAACTATATGCAAACATTAACATTTAACATACAACATTTAAGGATGCATAGTATTTCTATTAAACTATTTACAAATATTATCATTTAACATACATTTAAGGATGCATAGTATTTCTATTAAACTATATACAAATATTAACATATAACATTTAAGGATGGATATAGTATTTCTATTAAACTGTAAACAAATATTAACATTTAACATACAACATTTAAGGATACATAGTATTTCTATTAAACTATAAACAAATATTAACATTTAACATACAACATTTAAGGATGCATAGTATTTCTATAAAACTATATACAAATATTAACATTTAACATACAACGTTTAAGGATGCATAGTACTTCTATTAAACTATATACAAATATTAACATTTAACATACAACGTTTAAGGATGCATAGTACTTCTATTAAACTATATACAAATATTAACATTTAACATACAACATTTAAGGATGCATAGTACTTCTATTAAAGTATATACAAATATTAACATTTAAGGATGCATAGTATTTCTATTAAACTATATACAAATATTATCATTTAACATACAACATTTAAGAATGCATAGTATTTCTATTAAACTACTTACAAATATTAACATATAACATTTAAGGATGCATATAGTATTTCTATTAAACTATAAACAAATATTAACATTTAAGGATGCATAGTATTTCTATTAAACTATATACAAATATTAACATTTAACATACAACATTTAAGGATGCATAGTATTTCTATTAAACTATATACAAATATTATCTTTTAACATACAACATTTAAGGATGCATAGTATTTCTATTAAACTATATACAAATATTAACATTTAACATACAGCATTTAAGGATGCATAGTATTTCTATTAAACTATATACAAATATTATCATTTAACATACAACATTTAAGGATGCATAGTATTTCTATTAAACTATATACAAATATTAACATATAACATTTAAGGATGCATATAGTATTTCTATTAAACTATAAACAAATATTAACATTTAACATACACCATTTAAGGATGCATAGTATTTCTATTAAACTATATACAAATATTAACATTTAACATACAACGTTTAAGGATGCATAGTACTTCTATTAAACTATATACAAATATTAACATTTAACATACAACGTTTAAGGATGCATAGTACTTCTATTAAACTATATACAAATATTAACATTTAACATAGAACGTTTAAGGAAGCATAGTACTTCTATTAAAGTATATACAAATATTAATACTGTTTTTCACCATGCAAGTATATTGCCTTACGTGTTATTCACAGGCCTAAAAATGTCATGAATTTGTCACAGGCCTAAAAATGATGTCATCGTTTAAACTTTAGGTTAATTTTTAGTAACGCAATTTTTGCCTAGTTTTGAATGTAGCAATTTTGGAGATGGAACGAAGGGCAACATATTTTTTCAGAACATTTTTTAACAATATTCTAGATCTATCTTACATAAAATTCGGGAAAAAATAGTTTTGGAATTCTTGCATATTATATGAAATTTAAAAAATCCGTTTGTTCATTTGCCTCCTCTAAAATTACTATGTAAATATTTTTGAACAATAATCAACAAAATTGTCTAACGAGAAACGTGCTTGCTAGTTTTGATTTAGGTGTTTTGTTTTTCAGTGAAATGATTGAATTTTGTGTTTGCCGAGTTAAATGGTTTTGAACAATTTCGAGAAAATGTAAAAATGACCCTAAGGAATTTTTTTAAATTTGTGGTGAAATTACTTTTAAAACTCAATGGAGAAATTTTACACCATTAGTAAAAAAATTGTCTGAAACGTTCATTTTGGCTTTACTCTCAAAACAAAGTGTGGGTTACATGTATGGGACTAATTACTGATTGGGCAAAAAGATTTCGATTCATGTTTTTCGAAATTCCTATGATTTCGACGGAATCCACCCACTCTTCATCAGATTGTTACTATTGCCTTATATATCTATAAGGCAAAAGGTATTACAATGAAAACTAAAAAAAGTTAAATATACTGACCTACCGTTTGCTAAAAACCGATTCCTCACTACGAATAACTACCCGTACTAGAACCATCACAAAGCTCCGATCTGTCCAACCTGACTGCTGAATCGGAGACTGTGGATAACATAATGTTTTATCTAGAATTTCAAGAAATTTTCTCATTTAACAGACCACGTCCACTATCTCACAGAGATTTGTGGTTTGGTTCGTAACTTAAATTTATCCAAATAATAGCCAGAATTTTTGTGGTCGCAATTAAAGGGATGCTATTTATTGCAACCAAGAATAAAAATAGGTTACTTTCAGCATAGAAACGAAGAGCCAAAAAGCTTCTTTTAAAAATAAATATAATTTAAAAATAATGATCTGTTATTTTGTAAAACAGAAAAATGGTGTTTATTTACTGATGTTTCAAAAAAAGTTTAAAGGCTGTTCCTTACATAACCGTAATGAACTTTTCTCCATACCGATAGATCATGCTGCTAACATTAAATAGTATTATGAAAACATGAATTTTCTCTTGGAGAAGATTCAATATGATAATTATAAATGGAAAATTCATGGTGATTTCAAAGTTGTTCACCTTTTTTTAGGATTACAGCTTGGATATATAAAATTCTATTATTTTCTTAGTGAATGGGACAATAGGGATGGGAAAAATAATTATATTGAGAAAGGCTCAAAAAAGAATATTTCATTCCAAAACAGAAAAAATAAATTCTCTATTAGTACCACTTCATGATGTATTTTTACTACTTTAACATATAAAACTTGACCACATGAAAAATTTCATGAGAGCATCGTATTTGGATGGTGCTGGATTTTTATACTTGGAAGAACAATTTCCCGAAATCAATGAAGCTAAAATTAAAGGGAATATATTTGTTGGTCCTGAGATCAGGCAACTGATAAAGGAAAACTTAGTGATATGGGAAAAATCAGCTTAAGAATTTTTCATGAAAGTAACCTCAAATTTTCTCAGAAATCACCGATTAAATGACTATAAAAGTGTCATCGAGGAGCTTTTGATTACTTATAAGGATTTAGTTGTAACATGTTTTTAAAACTACGTTTCCTACATTCTCTCTTCAACTTCTTTCCTGAAAAAGTAGGCGCTGTTAGTTATGAACACGGTGAAAGATTCCATCAGGGTATTTGTACAACAGAAAAAGATACCGAAGCCCAAGTATACTGGCGTATTACTGTCAAGAATTACAACCGGACGTCCCTGACGCAAAGTACTTAAGGCAATATTTATATTAATACCGTATCAATACATATAATCTGATTTTTGCTCATAAAAACTGCATTTTAAGAAAAAAAACTAAAAACATCATATTACAATAAAAATAAATATACCTTGTTCCTAATGTAATCAGATAAAAGTGTTCATCTTATATACAAAAAGTTATTTTTGTTGAACGGTAAATGAATATTGAAATATATGCGGGTTAATGTGCTTCATAAATACGTCAAATTTCAAATGTACACATTAATTGGTTTTGGATAGAAACGGCTGTGACAAATGAACAGAGGGACGGACATGTAAATGGTCTTACAAGAGTTTAATTGTTTTGGGTACAGATCCCCAAAAATTATAATTGTTTTATTTAGATGAATAGATTACAACAAAAATTAACTAAGATGGAGCAAAAATACAAAATACGAATCAACTCTATAAATTAAATAACCAATTCTGATCTCAAGCTGCGTTTGAGCTCGAGTTCTGTTTTTTTTCCGTATTTTCTTTATTGCAGCCAACCAAATCATATATTAAAACATGCAGCATATTGTGGAATGCGAGGACACGCTCTGAAATAAATTTATTTTTCAAAAAATCTTTAATTCACATAATGACAACACATTCTGAATGTCAGAGCATAACTTATTTTTTCCTCAAACTAGCAATATACACTGTGATGGAATATTCAGGGAACCTGGTGTCATGGTTCATAGATAAGCTTAAAGACATGCACACTGAAGGCTGTGATTTTAAAACTAATTTGGGCTACGAGAATAATTTAGGCGAAGGAATTTACAGCGAAGGAAAAGAAAATATAGGTTACACCGATTTTATATCTACAATAATTTGAGTTATTAGCTACTCGTATCATTAGAGCAATTATAAACCAAAATTTACTTGTATCAAACGCTGTAGTTGCCTCTACTAGACTGTGGAGATGTGTGCTGTCTTGATATATCAGAATAATTACTCAACATCACATATCAGAATACTTACAAACTTGACTGAGTTTACCGCTAATTTTCACATTTTTTTCGCCACTTCACTATATACTAAAAAATCCTTAAGGTCCCTCTTATCTTGCTTCTAGATTGACAGTCCAATCTGTCTATTGCCTGGACCTACGTCCTGACAATTATTTTCTTACGCTCCTTTTCAACAAAAATTACATTTTCTTCTATCAGTATTTGTTTACTATACATGATGCTAAGTGTCAGAATTGAGTTTATTCCATATATTCGATTCCAATACCAGACCTTCACCACCCATTCTAATATTTAAAATTCGTCTGGAAAACTCATACCTCCACTAACTTTTCTTTCCAAAATCAATTCCCTTTCATATCTTTCTCCCTTAACCATCACCTTTCTTTCCTGCCCTTTTATCTTTCTCCAAAGCCCCTTACGACGTACGAAAATTGGATAATTTTTACCTTTTTGTTTTTTGCTCAAAAATTTATTTATAATATGTTATCATCACATTTTGTAATTTGGTTAACTAGACTAGCAACAAGTTGTTTAAGTATACATATCCATCGAAGTAAATAAATAAAGAATGGTTCATTATAGACATAAAACTCATTTTAAAAAAAATGGATTTAAATAATATAATATAATAATAATATTATAATAATATAATATAACAATATAATAATAATATTATGTACTGGAAATGTTTCGACCAAGACTTGAGGTTGTCAACTAAGATTTTAATTCATCAACGTCTTTGAGTGTATAGTGTTAGGGGATTACTGATAGACGGCTTAGAATACCAGTAATGACAGACTGAGATTTACAAAGATCCGTTTACAGCTCTGCATTGATGTTATTAACAGCGATTGAAATAATGCGGGGATTTGAATATATAACCACTTGAAGTGGAGATGTTTCATCATAAATGTGGAAAAAGAGGAGTGGTGGAAATGCTATTGTGAGGGTCGCCAGCCATCGTAGCAGTCCATTAAAAATTTTCACATATCGTTCATAGACAGGGAGCTAATAGACCTTCAAGATTGTGCTTGACAAAAAAATTTTAGACGGATCGAGGGTAAGGATTTTACGATTGTGTTTCTTAGAGACTTACAGACCGTTTTTGGCGTTTTTCGAATTGCGTGCCTGAAAAGAAAAACAACGGAAACTTTATAAGATCTTCCACTTGACCGTATATACGTCTGTCACAGCCTTTTAGTCTGAAAACCGCTTAACGTAGCAATTAAAATTTGGCGTAGTACAAAAGTACTTATCTCAGAGGCTCAGAAATATTTACACCGAAATTTTCAACTCAAATATACACACACACACACACACACACATATATATACACAATATCAGACTCAAATATTTATATGGGAATTTTAGGAGGGGCCAAACCTAATATTCAATATTTTTTATTAATTCATATGTAGCTTGGGGTATCGTTGGTAGGGCTACGAGAGTCTCAAAAATATATTTTTTCTTCATAATTTTTAGGTAGTATATCAGAGATATACTACAAAACATACCCCTCCATATTACCGGAACTACTGTACTCACAATTATGAAAAAAGTGTTTTTTTAAACCTACACAAACTTTGTGGGAAAATCATAACGATCATTCTGTATGTCATAGTTTTTCCAATATTCACGATAATTTTTATTCCCCCCTACTTATTTATACAGGTATTATTGTACTTATAAGTCCATATTAGTGATAAATAAAGCAATTTCACTTGAAACGAGATGCGAAACTCTCGATGCGCGAGACAGACTTGCTCTTGGACGATTTTTTATTTGTTGATTTTTTATCAAAATGTTTGTATCACTTCACTAAACAGGCTGCAATATGGATTTACATGAATTGTTTATTGTTATAATTACTTGTCTAAAAAAAAACGGTAATAGTTTCCGAACACCTGGCTAATCCAAACCAGTAAGATAGCGGACAGGAAGCTAAATATGTATATTTTGGAATTTAAAAAGACTCGCAACAATAGCAACACAGCTTAAGAAAATGTTCATAATTTCTTTTTATTTGAAAGCGTGGTATTTTAAATAAGAAAGACTATTTGATTATAGAACACAACGGCGTAATATTTCCCAACAGAAAATTTTCTTTTAACTAGCTGACCCGTGCGAAGTCTTCGCACTATATCGCCATCTAGCGTGTTCCAAGTATACAATTTGGCTAAGATATTTGATGTGTCGCCCATAGATGGCGCTCATGCCAATTGTTTTAAAAATTAATTTTTTTGTTAACAAAAAGATTTTTTTCGAATTTTTTTATATTTTTCGCCCAAAGTAGAAAACATAAGCTTTAATTGGGTATTTTTTTTATTTTTTTTGGTGCAGTAGTTAAAGAGATCGAGCCGCTCGACCAAAAAACACCTTTTAGAAATAATATATTTAGATAAGAAGGATACTACAGAATCCACAGCACGTGAATACAACTGGTACTTTACTGATTTTTTCCTTTCTTTTTGTAATTTTCTAATAAACATAAGTTGGTATGTATGGAAGACCCGGCCGGTAGACAGGTATTAAAAATATTTATAAATCTATACATATAATGAAATTGTAAGAGTGAATTCTGTACATTGAAAATGTTTAAATAAAAGTGATTGAATTAGCGTATTATTATATAATTATTTTCTTAATTACATGCGAACGCAGTCGTAGACTCAGCAAGTTAATTATTAATAAAATATACACTTAAAGAGAGGTGGTTTGGTCGTTGTTAATTTGGAAACATATAGAAATGGTTATATAAATCATTATAGCAGAAAAGGTTTATTAAACGTATAGAAATGGTTGCATATATCATTGTAGCAGGAAAAGTTTATTAATAATTTAGATATGGTTGCATAAATCATTATAGCAGAAAGAGTTTATTAAACGTATAGACATATATCATGATATCACAAAAGGTTTATTAAAAAATAGTCAAGTAAGAGCCCGGGTGGCGCCTCGAGACTTTCGTCTGCCATTTGATGTGAAAATTATTATAATTCATCACTGATATGAATTTCCTAGTACAATAAAAATTTACAGGAGTGGGAGGCGAGAATTGCTTTGGAAATTAAGGAATCTTATTGACAATATGCTCCAAAGAATTAAATATTTTATCAAATTCAGAAATTAATTATGATCATTAAAAGAGCCGGCAATTGCTTTACCATTTAAGAACGTTTTAAACGCCTGCTGCTTAGAATTTAAGAGAGTGTTTAATACTTGTGGCCCAGGTTTTATGTAATTTTAATCGTGTTGCCAACGTTGGTTAGAAAAGTGCTCGTATCACTGTTCTTGAAACTGCTTTTTTTCCGAATGTCCAATTACCACTTTAAATGATATGGCATAATATATATACACCAAAATATTAGGATAAACGTTATAAATTATAGTGACAAAGAAGTCATAACAAAACTTATTATATAAATGGTTGAATTCGTTTTTTTTGTATTTCAATTTATTCCCTGAAATTACTCTTTAGAATCAAAATTCATCTTTGTCACCTCACGTCTCTAACTCACCTTTGTTAATTTACCTCTATGTCATATATATATATAAACTACAGCGCAGAGCATAGTGACATAGAGGTAAATTAACAAAGGTGAGTTAGAGACGTGAGGTGACAAATATATATATATATATATATATATATATATATATATATATATATATATAAACTACAGCGCAGAGCATGGTGACATAGAGGTAAATTAACAAAGGTGAGTTAGAGACGTGAGGTGACAAAGATGTATTTTGATTCTAAAGAGTAATTTCAGGGAATAAATTGAAATACAAAAAAAACAAAAAAAAGAAAATATATGTATATATATATATATATATATATATATATATATATATATATATATGTATATATATCTTGACCATATTTCTTATTATGTTGACTTCTGATTTCAATTAAATGTTGAATATATTGATTAACAGAAAGCTTTCGGTCGTGTAGACAACTGTATCTAACCAAATCGCCTTGGCGTGGTGTGGTTCCCCGTTCCAATTTTACGATTTTTCTCTTCGTATCTTGCGGATAGAAAGCAATACATACGAGTGGATAACTTTATATCAGAGACTTATTTTACACGGTCGGGAGTGAGCCAGGGTTCGAGTCTGAGGCTTCTACTTTTTATTATTTTGGTAAACGATTTTGGTTGTGCACTGCGGACTGCGGGTTGTTTGTTATTCGTGAACATGAAACTTTCTACAGTCATCTAGGATGCAGCATATGGCGAACGGTTGCAGCGCGACATCATCGCGGTATTTGAGTGGAGCGCAGCAAGTGGCTTCGGCTTAACACAAACAAATGTTCGATAGTGAATTACAGCCGTGCAAACGCACTTATTTAATATAAATATACGGTCAGCGGAATTAGAATAGGAATAAAAATAACGGCCATTTTTTACGATCAATTCGTGTAATATGTTACTTTCGTGGCACGTTGGCAAAATTGTCAGTTTGTCAGATTAAGATACAGATTTAAATTTATAATTTATGCAGGAATATTGTCGAAAAAAATTAAAAATTAATTTTATTGTTTTTTAACAAATCATCCAATTGCTGTGGACGACTGTAACTGAATAAGTGGTGATGACATAAAACGCAGGCGACCCGGCCTGCCGACTCAAGTACGCACGACTGTTTGAACATTAGAAGCGAGATAGTTTAAATACGCCAGTGTTTTAAAACTGCCAGTCTCAAGCTTGGAAAAAAGTATGAGAGGAAGTTTGTTGGTATTGCAAGTAGATTTTTTGGTAACAATAATATTTACAAATTTCATATCACTTATATGAATTTCAAATAAATATAAAATGTAACCTATATAAGCTGAGCTACGTATATAGCGTAAATGTGTTTTTTTTTTAATTTAAAAAATTATATTTTTTAATCACATATACCAAATAAATCCATACAAAATTATTAATATGAATAGAAGAAAAAGTTTACAATACCAGAACTGTCAAATTGGTTTCTTTACAGACATTCTCTTTTCAAATAAAATTGAGAGTATTTATATCTATTTACTTTCCAGCATCCGTAACCTTACTCATATTCGTGATTTTCTGAACGAATATTCGAATGCTAACCGCAAAGTAATATTCCAATGCGGGGTAAATGAGATTTTGCATAAAAAATATTAAGAATCAACGTTTATCTAAAAATCAGTTACATAAATTAACTTTCAATTGGATTTAGAATAAATAATAATTATTATAAAATAATATCTTAAAATATTTCCTACAAAGAACAAAACACAAAAACTTTGTAATCTAAACTATATACGAGATGAAAGTTCAATTGTTAGTTAACTTCATGTATGCAACTAACCTCTTCTTATATTTTGTGAACAACAATTTACATCTAATTGCTTCTTCACCTTTTTGCCCTGTTTATAAAGAGTTATAGGTTAAACCACCGTCGCCAAAAGAAATTTTGGAAAACTTTCAAAATTTGCATTCGAGATAGTGCGAGAGAAAAGTGCGCGCGTACGAGGTTAGTTACTCGTAGCATTCGTATTCGAGTAAATTATTCGTATTCATGTCCGTATTCTAGAACAGAGAGGCAATTTATTCGTATTCCTTTTCGTATTCGCGAACATAGAGGCAATTTATTCGTACTCCTTTTCGTATTCGCGAACATTGAGGCAAATTATTCGTACTCCTTTTCGTATTCGCGAACATTGAGGCAAATTATTCGTATTCCTTTTCGTATTCGCGAACAGAGAGGCAATTTATTCGTATTCCTTTTCGTATTCGCGAACATAGAGGCAATTTATTCGTACTCCTTTTCGTATTCGCGAACATTGAGGCAAATTATTCGTATTCCTTTTCGTATTCGCGAACATTGAGGCAAATTGTTCGTATTCCTTTTCGTATTCGCGAATAGCGAGATAAATTATTCGTATCCGTGTCCGTATTAGCGAATAGTGTTTTCTTGCTATTGGAAATATCCCTAATATGCACTGAATCCTCGAAATATCCCTAATATGCACTAAATTCTCCTCATACTTATAAGGTTTATTATATAAAAAAAATAAATAATGTATATTTTTTCCCGGTAGTGTGTGTTTTTTTTGTTGGATAATAACAAAACTTTTCTAACAATCGGAGTTCCAAGATTCACAAAAAATTATTATGTTGTCATTAAGAATAAACGGTTGAAATTTTATAATCCTGCAGATTCAAGTATCAAAAGTACTGGTCGCTATTAGTTAGTTGCTAGCGAAGCTAAGTGTAACAGCTGGTTTTTTTTAAATAAATATATATTGCATTTAATTTACAAATATCTACTTTTTGAGGTTCCGTACCGGTAAAGGAAAAACGACACCCTTAAAAGATCGTGTCTTTCAAAAATATTTATACTTATGGAAATTTTAGGGGTTGAAGCAAATTAAGTACTTGAATTTTTTTAAATTTCATATACAGTGTAGGATATGTTTGAACCTATAAGGGTCCCAAAAATACATTTTATAATTTTAGGTGGTATTTTTCAGAGGTGTACTGAAAAAAACGCGATAAAATATGGACAGTCGCATTCCGTTTATTTTCCAAAATATAAAGCCTAAAATAAGGTTTCCGAAACAAACAAGATTTTTAGAAACATATACACAGTTTGTCGCAAAACTATCACTAAAATTCCAGATGTTGTAGTTTTTAAGATATTCAGTATAATGTATACGTCGCCCCTTCCTAATAATATTAAGTATTATTAACTATTTATTTATACTAGGAAATCCATTTTGATAATGACTTACGATAAATAAAGTACTTAATTTCATTTGAAACGAAGTACAGAAATCTCGATGTGAGAAACAAATTTGCACTGCTGATATCTATTCAATAAACCAGGCAAATGTACGCATTTTAATACCTTTTATTAAGTCGATTTCTATGTAACTAATTTTGACGTGCTTTTAATAAGTCGATTTCTATATAACTAATTTTGACGTGCTTTTATTAAGTCGATTTCTATGTAACTAATTTTGACGTGCTTTTAATAAGTCGATTTCTATGTAACTAATTTTGACGTGCTTTTATTAAGTCGATTTCTATGTAACTAATTTTGACGTGCTTTTATTAAGTCGATTTCTATGTAACTAATTTTGACGTGCTTTTATTAAGTCGATTTCTATGTAACTAATTTTGACGTGCTTTTATTAAGTCGATTTCTATGTAACTAATTTTGACGTGCTTTTAATAAGTCGATTTCTATGTAACTAATTTTGACGTGCTTTTATTAAGTCGATTTCTATGTAACTAATTTTGACGTGCTTTTATTAAGTCGATTTCTATGTAACTAATTTTGACGTGCTTTTATTAAGTCGATTTCTATGTAACTAATTTTGACGTGCTTTTAATAAGTCGATTTCTATGTAACTAATTTTGACGTGCTTTTATTAAGTCGATTTCTATGCAACTAATTTTGACGTGCTTTTAATAAGTCGATTTCTATGTAACTAATTTTGACGTGCTTTTATTAAGTCGATTTCTATGTAACTAATTTTGACGTGCTTTTAATAAGTCGATTTCTATGTAACTAATTTTGACGTGCTTTTATTAAGTCGATTTCTATGCAACTAATTTTGACGTGCTTTTAATAAGTCGATTTCTATGTAACTAATTTTGACGTGCTTTTATTAAGTCGATTTCTATGTAACTAATTTTGACGTGCTTTTAATAAGTCGATTTCTATGTAACTAATTTTGACGTGCTTTTATTAAGTCGATTTCTATGCAACTAATTTTGACGTGCTTTTATTAAGTCGATTTCTATGCAACTAATTTTGACGTGCTTTTATTAAGCCGATTTCTATGTTACTAATTTTGACGTGCTTTTAATAAGTCGATTTCTATGTAACTAATTTTGACGTGCTTTTATTAAGTCGATTTCTATGTAACTAATTTTGACGTGCTTTTATTAAGTCGATTTCTATGTAACTAATTTTGACGTGCTTTTATTAAGTCGATTTCTATGTAACTAATTTTGACGTGCTTTTAATAAGTCGATTTCTATGTAACTAATTTTGACGTGCTTTTATTAAGTCGATTTCTATGTAACTAATTTTGACGTGCTTTTATTAAGTCGATTTCTATGTAATTAATTTTGACGTGCTTTTATTAAGTCGATTTCTATGTAATTAATTTTGACGTGCTTTTATTAAGTCGATTTCTATGTAATTAATTTTGACGTGCTTTTATTAAGTCGATTTCTATGTAACTAATTTTGACGTGCTTTTAATAAGTCGATTTCTATGTAACTAATTTTGACGTGCTTTTATTAAGTCGATTTCTATGTAACTAATTTTGACGTGCTTTTATTAAGTCGATTTCTATGTAACTAATTTTGACGTGCTTTTATTAAGTCGATTTCTATGTAACTAATTTTGACGTGCTTTTATTAAGTCGATTTCTATGTAACTAATTTTGACGTGCTTTTAATAAGTCGATTTCTATGTAACTAATTTTGACGTGCTTTTATTAAGTCGATTTCTATGTAACTAATTTTGACGTGCTTTTATTAAGTCGATTTCTATGTAATTAATTTTGACGTGCTTTTATTAAGTCGATTTCTATGTAACTAATTTTGACGTGCTTTCATTAAGTCGATTTCTATGTAACTAATTTTAACGTGTTTTTATTAAGTCGATTTCTATGTAACTAATTTTGACGTGCTTTTATTAAGTCGATTTCTATGTAACTAATTTTGACGTGCTTTTATTAAGTCGATTTCTATGTAACTAATTTTGACGTGCTTTTATTAAGTCGATTTCTATGAAACTAATTTTGACGTGCTTTTATTAAGTCGATTTCTATGTAACTAATTTTGACGTGCTTTTATTAAGTCGATTTCTATGTAACTAATTTTGACGTGCTTTTATTAAGTCGATTTCTATGAAACTAATTTTGACGTGCTTTTATTAAGTCGATTTCTATGAAACTAATTTTGACATACTTTTATTAAGTCGATTTCTATGTAACTAAATTTGACGTGCTTTTATTAAGTCGATTTCTATGAAACTAATTTTGACATACTTTTATTAAGTCGATTTCTATGTAACTAATTTTGACGTGCTTTTATTAAGTCGATTTCTATGAAACTAATTTTGACATACTTTTATTAAGTCGATTTCTATGTAACTAAATTTGACATGCTTTTATTAAGTCGATTTCTATGAAACTAATTTTGACATACTTTTATTAAGTCGATTTCTATGTAACTAAATTTGACATGCTTTTATTAAGTCGATTTCTATGAAACTAATTTTGACGTGCTTTTATTAAGTCGATTTCTATGTAACTAATTTTGACGTGCTTTTATTAAGTCGATTTCTATGTAACTAATTTTGACGTGCTTTTATTAAGTCGATTTCTATGAAACTAATTTTGACGTGCTTTTATTAAGTCGATTTCTATGAAACTAATTTTGACATACTTTTATTAAGTCGATTTCTATGTAACTAAATTTGACGTGCTTTTATTAAGTCGATTTCTATGAAACTAATTTTGACATACTTTTATTAAGTCGATTTCTATGTAACTAATTTTGACGTGCTTTTATTAAGTCGATTTCTATGAAACTAATTTTGACATACTTTTATTAAGTCGATTTCTATGTAACTAAATTTGACATGCTTTTATTAAGTCGATTTCTATGAAACTAATTTTGACATACTTTTATTAAGTCGATTTCTATGTAACTAAATTTGACATGCTTTTATTAAGTCGATTTCTATGAAACTAATTTTGACGTGCTTTTATTAAGTCGATTTCTATGTAACTAATTTTGACGTGCTTTTATTAAGTCGATTTCTATGTAACTAATTTTGACGTGCTTTTATTAAGTCGATTTCTATGTAACTAATTTTGACGTGCTTTTATTAAGTCGATTTCTATGTAACTAATTTTGACGTGCTTTTATTAAGTCGATTTCTATGAAACTAATTTTGACGTGCTTTTATTAAGTCGATTTCTATGTAACTAATTTTGACGTGCTTTTATTAAGTCGATTTCTATGAAACTAATTTTGACGTGCTTTTATTAAGTCGATTTCTATGTAACTAATTTTGACGTGCTTTTATTAAGTCGATTTCTATGCAACTAATTTTGACGTGCTTTTATTAAGTCGATTTCTATGTAACTAATTTTGACGTGCTTTTATTAAGTCGATTTCTATGAAACTAATTTTGACGTGCATTTATTAAGTCGATTTCTATGTAACTAATTTTGACGTGCTTTTATTAAGTCGATTTCTATGAAACTAATTTTGACGTGCTTTTATTAAGTCGATTTCTATGTAACTAATTTTGACGTGCTTTTATTAAGTCGATTTCTATGTAACTAATTTTGACGTGCTTTTATTAAGTCGATTTCTATGTAACTAATTTTGACATACTTTTATTAAGTCGATTTCTATGTAACTAAATTTGACATGCTTTTATTAAGTCGATTTCTATGTAACTAATTTTGACATGATTTTATTAGGTCGATTTCTATGTAACTAATTTTGACGTGCTTTTATTAAGTCGATTTCTATGTAACTAATTTTGACGTGCTTTTATTAAGTCGATTTCTATGTAACTAATTTTGACATGATTTTATTAGGTCGATTTCTATGTAACTAATTTTGACGTGCTTTTATTAAGTCGATTTCTATGTAACTAATTTTGACGTGCTTTTATTAAGTCGATTTCTATGTAACTAATTTTGACGTGCTTTTATTAAGTCGATTTCTATGAAACTAATTTTGACGTGCTTTTATTAAGTCGATTTCTATGTAACTAAATTTGACATGCTTTTATTAAGTCGATTTCTATGAAACTAATTTTGACATACTTTTATTAAGTCGATTTCTATGTAACTAAATTTGACGTGCTTTTATTAAGTCGATTTCTATGAAACTAATTTTGACGTGCTTTTATTAAGTCGATTTCTATGAAACTAATTTTGACATACTTTTATTAAGTCGATTTCTATGTAACTAAATTTGACATGCTTTTATTAAGTCGATTTCTATGAAACTAATTTTGACGTGCTTTTATTAAGTCGATTTCTATGTAACTAATTTTGACGTGCTTTTATTAAGTCGATTTCTATGTAACTAAATTTGACATGCTTTTATTAAGTCGATTTCTATGAAACTAATTTTGACGTGCTTTTATTAAGTCGATTTCTATGTAACTAATTTTGACGTGCTTTTATTAAGTCGATTTCTATGAAACTAATTTTGACATACTTTTATTAAGTCGATTTCTATGTAACTAAATTTGACATGCTTTTATTAAGTCGATTTCTATGAAACTAATTTTGACGTGCTTTTATTAAGTCGATTTCTATGTAACTAATTTTGACGTGCTTTTATTAAGTCGATTTCTATGTAACTAATTTTGACGTGCTTTTATTAAGTCGATTTCTATGTAACTAATTTTGACGTGCTTTTATTAAGTCGATTTCTATGTAACTAATTTTGACGTGCTTTTATTAAGTCGATTTCTATGAAACTAATTTTGACGTGCTTTTATTAAGTCGATTTCTATGTAACTAATTTTGACGTGCTTTTATTAATTCGATTTCTATGTAACTAATTTTGACGTGCTTTTATTAAGTCGATTTCTATGTAACTAATTTTGACGTGCTTTTATTAAGTCGATTTCTATGAAACTAATTTTGACGTGCTTTTATTAAGTCGATTTCTATGTAACTAATTTTGACGTGCTTTTATTAAGTCGATTTCTATGAAACTAATTTTGACGTGCTTTTATTAAGTCGATTTCTATGTAACTAATTTTGACGTGCTTTTATTAAGTCGATTTCTATGTAACTAATTTTGACATACTTTTATTAAGTCGATTTCTATGTAACTAAATTTGACGTGCTTTTATTAAGTCGATTTCTATGTAACTAATTTTGACGTGCTTTTATTAAGTCGATTTCTATGTAACTAATTTTGACGTGCTTTTATTAAGTCGATTTCTATGTAACTAATTTTGACATACTTTTATTAAGTCGATTTCTATGTAACTAATTTTGACATACTTTTATTAAGTCGATTTCTATGTAACTAATTTTGACATACTTTTATTAAGTCGATTTCTATGTAACTAAATTTGACGTGCTTTTATAAAGTCGATTCCAGACTTAAAAGTTTAAAAATAGCATCCCTATAGTTAGATTTACATAGTTATTCGTATATTTATTAGTCAACGTGTTATAACTTTTAAATGAATTAATATTTGAAATTAAAATGTTGATCTTATATATAATATTTCACCTTTAGATGCTCTAAGTTTGTGAAGAAATCGTAAAAGTAACAAGTAATGAAATAAAAATTGGTTTTCAGAAAGACAGACAAGTTTTTTTAAATTAATAGTGACGTAATACCACTATTTTTCTTAAAAAATAAAATATTTGTAAATTTTAATTTTCATCACTCATCTCGGCGATTACCGAAACGAAAAAATAAAAAAAAATTAAAACTGAATGTTTAAAAAAATAATAAACCCGACTGTGAAGAGTGCCAATAAGTAAAAATATGAAATTGGGTAACAATGAATTGGGTAATAAGAAATGGAGTAACTTTATCGTGATAATGATGACCAAATATTTATTTGGTAACATCTGCTTCGTCAGTTGATTATATTTGCATTTGTCTCTTCCACATATTGAAAGTTCATTTTTAGACACAGTTTTACCCTGGTCATACTACTGATCAACAATTCTATTACTCAAAGCGTTCAAATTTATTTGAATCCGTTTTATAGAATATTTATTTGAAAGATATCGAGTGAGTTTCGACTGCATTGAAAGATTTAAATTTTTTTTTTTCGTTTTTAAATTGATACCATACTCCAAAATTTGGAAAATTTTAATTTTATTCAAGCTAACAAAATAGCGTCTAAAATACGCCATTTAAGTTTTTTCTAAATTCTACATAACCTGGCTCGATGAGTCGGATTCACGTAATATTAATAATATAATTTTTATCAATAATATTACAATGTTCAACACAATCTTATTTATTAATAGCATTGCTTTTATCAATAATCATTCCTATATTGTATCATGTTACTTTAAGATTAATGTAAACGCTATGGAATTATTAGCCTTTAAGCAGACGTCCACTTGTATCATTATAAAACATTAATTTTGACAACTCCTTACGTCAAAATTGAGCCTTATTCCATTTTACATAAAAGCAGCTAAAATAATGAACGTTACGGCTGACTTCATAGGTTATTGATATAAGTATTTCTATAATTTTGTAAATTTAGCCTTAATAGTGGAATTAATAGAGTACACTGAAATATAAAACGATTTATCTGTGCAGTTATAACATTTATTATTTACGTTAAATTATACACATAGAAACATCATTACATATTTCATTCCATAAAAATAATTTTACGTTTGTGAAAGCGCCAATAACCTCCGTACTTGAGACTTAACGAATGCCTTGGACAATTTTCCGTTACAATTAATAATCTCGTAAAATACTTTCCACTATTTAATAACAAAATTTGCGGCCGGCGTTGAAAGTGACATTACGAATAAATTTTACTTGTACCGCAACAAAATAAAATAACCTATAAAAACGGATCTCCTATAATTTATATATAAACTACAGAACTGTCATCGTCGAAGAAATAGCGCCGTCCTTTTTTTCATCTTTTCTCAAAAAAACGAAAAATAATGTTACCGTAACGAACAATAAAGGTTAAGACACCGCCAGTGCGATACAAGATGTCATTTTTTAAAGTCATCTGTTATTGTTGTATGTCACCTAACATTACATTAAGTAAAGTGTATGATGCAACATAAGACTGAATATGGCATTTATCGATAATATTGTATTTATCAATATTATTTCATTTATCAATAATATTGCGTTCATTATAATATATTTTTGTCAATAATATCTTATTTATTAATAATATCGCGTTTATCAATAATATCATCGCATTTATCAAAATCGATAAACTCGACGAATAGATAAAAAAACGGATTTACTGATTAAGGCAAAGTGAAAAACAATTTTTTATTATGTCAATACTTGAAAAAAGCCACTTAGAGATTCATTTAAAAACAGAAAAAATATTTTTCGTGTAACTTTACATTTTGAGTTATCCTTGGCAACTTGAAAATATGTATTACAAGTATTTTGCTTGGGGCATATTGTTTGCGTGAATTTTCAATTAAGACCGTTAGGATTTGTCTCACACCATCACATACCGCACCATTCCCTATAAATAGTATTCACACATTCAGACATCACCGCAACATTCCCTATACATAGTATTAAATCCTTGGTATATAACTTTTGTATTATTTGTATTGGCATGTTGCAGTCATAGCATATATTTTGTATTGGCATGTTGCAGTACTAAAATTTTGTTACTGAAGAAAAATCCCGAGTTTCATCCTGCAAGAATAATGTTATTTCTTGGGTTAAGCTGTTAGTTTGAATCATGAACTATGTCCGTGCAAAGTTTCATAAAAATCTGTCATCCCATTTAGACGTGATTGAAGAAGACATTTGTACACATACTTTTCGTGGTACTAATATTCCACGTGTGCAAAGCCGCGGATAACATATAGTCTATGTGTTACTCCACTATATGAAATATATGTAAGTTTGCCAAATTTGGAAGTGATTTGTTATTTGGTTATTAGATAACAAACACCCAATCTTTCGCAATTACAATATGTGTGGTGTGAAAGACCGGGGGCTTTACATCACTAAACTAAGTATAAATTTAGACAGATTAAGACAAAAAATATTTTTCGGTTAATATTATAAAAATCATTATTAATGAAAAAAATCGGTTCAAAATGTGCCTTTTTACTGACAAACATTTATCAGTTGTAAATGTTCAAATATTTTTTTTCAATTATTTTTCTTTTTCACGATTTCTTGTTGATCGAAAAACTATAACAAATGATTCATTGTAAAAACATACGGAAATTTTTCATTACGTCAATTTGTTCATTGACAACTATTAAAAACAAGATTTGACTGACAAACATCTATCAATTGTAAATTTTCAAATATTTTTTTTTCAATTATTTTTCTACTTCTTGATTCTTGGTTAAAATTACAATTACAAACAAATGGTTCGTTGTAAATACATACGGAAATTCAGCTTATACGGAAATTTTTTATTGCGTCAATTTGTTCATTGACAACTATTAAAAACAAGATTTGGATAGTCTTTATTTAATTGAATAAGGAAAAATAGACAAAAAGTAATTTTTGCTAAAGTGCACATGGAACGGAGAGCCCAGTTCTTCTTGTGGCTTTTACCCCACATTAATAGTGGTAATTGATGCACAACTTCTCAAAAGATTTTAATAAACTCCCTATGTTTCTGCTTACTGGTAAATTTTTCAATTACCACATTATTTACCACGATATTAATCGAAAACAGGGAGGTCAATGGACGTGTTTCCCTCCGGAAATCATATACATTTTCCACTCACCAGCTCGGATCAAATGTATAAAGATTACTTAATATTATTTCAATCTACGAACCGTATTATAAAATGCTTTTACTTTTCTTGCGAAAATCGTGTTAAAATCATCTTCCAACATTCATCGTGAATAAGCTTGCCGCCAACGAGGCAGCCAGAACACGGATCGCGGTCAAATGACGAAGGAAACATAATAAAGTTGTAAAGATCCCCCACCCCGACCTGGCGGCGGCGGTCCATGATTACTCCGAGTCGCCATTTGCCTAATGCCAGCCAATTACAGTCCGTCTAGCCTCCCTCCCAACCGCCGCACACCCCACCAGTCGCCCCCCTCTTTTCCGCTTCACTTGTTTCCTCGACTGTTCTTTTTACAGTATTTTTTATAACTCATGCCGGAGCAGCGTCTTCACCGACGTTGATAAATAATATTAATCACAATGTTATGATTCAATTTAATGTTTGTTCGTATTTAAATTTGTTTATAATACATTTTGGAAAATTAAATCGTGGTCGCGTTGAATATGTGTTTCCAAAAACTTTAGAAGATTTTTAAACGATTCCGAAAATCAAATTCTTAAAGGTCTGTCTACTTGTTTGAAACAATTTAGCACAAAAATAGCTAAACCTTTTTAAGGTTCTCGCTCGGTTGTCCCCGCATATCTGTATGTTATCGCCTGTAGCTGTTTTGTGGGGTGAGCGCTTTTATTGGTGACGATTTTTTTTCTTTTCCAATAAAACGGAAGGATTTTAAAGTTATTTTCTTTAAAAATTATTTAATATTATACATCAAAAGGGAAAAAAGAAACCCAATAAAACGGAATGCTATACTCAAAAAATTTGTACACATCATACATATACATAAAATAATAACTAAAAGTCAGAGCCGAATTCAAATTTGGAAACAATAATTTTGAATTTGAGTTCTTAAATTTAAAATATTTTTGAGTGCTAAAAGGTCAATTGAGTTTTGAACTCGAAATTCGTGGACACTCGAAAATATTTGCAAGTTAAGTGTCACCTTTCCTTTATCTTTTAACGTGTAATATATTTGGTAATAAAAAGGAATATTAATATTTCCAAATGGTTCGATAGAATTTTATGTATGCTTTATTATTTAGATTTTCTTACGTAACGTGAGATTAATTTAAATTTCTCATAATACTGAATTATTTGCATAATTAAATATATGTTAGTGGATATACAATACTGTGTCATTGTGCGTTCTAATAAAAAATTTAATGTAGAACCGCGCCGCGCACGTTTGTTGTTTTTTTTTATTGTAGGGCTCATAAAATAAATCATCGCCCCTCGCTCAGCCCGCCCTCTACCGTACAAACAAAAGTTCATTGTTTGGCTTATAAACCGCTAATATTGTCTTTCATATTATTAATAATTTACAAGCTAGATAATTTTAACAAAATTGTTGGAAAACTTTTAAAGAAAGTAAATTTCAAAATCTTTTTTCGATGTAAATTATCTTAAATTTTCAGTTTGAAAAATAAATTCAATAATGTTCGCCATGTTTAAAAAAAACTGACAAATACCGAATTGCGTCCAGGTTGAGGCCTTAAATTAAGATCTAAATCACCGGACGGACGCATTCCATGCGCGCACATTTTTAAGGTTATACATCAAAAGGAAAAAAAGAAACCCTTTAAGCTCTCACCCGTTCTTCCATCGGATTGCCCGTCACATGTGTTTTACTCAGAAACCATTTGACGTGGAAACTTGAAATGGGGTTTAGTGATAATGCACATTAACCGCATATAACTATTTCAATAGCTAATACCCAAAAATAACCATATACAAATTTAAATTTTAGAGAAGACAAAATAATGGAAAACATTTATTTCATATATCATGTGCGATACAAATTGAAGGAACAAATTATAAAGGTTCCAAAACTATTTTTTCAAAATGTTATATAAGATAACTATCTTAGATAAAATTCTAGAAAAATCGTTGGAAATATCCAGGCTGTTTTCGTTCGCTGTGTCGAAAAAATTAACACACAAAATATGTTACTTAAAATATCGAAAAAAAAACTACGTTATTAGATGTTCTCCTAAAATTTACCGAAAAACACTAGCAATTATTTCAAATCTAAAAATTTTTGGGAAATTCATGATATTTGTACTCCCGTGGAATGTATACCAGGCAATGCATTTATATGGTGAAACAATATATTAATATTTGTAAATAGTTTAAAAGAAATACTACATAGCCTTAAAGGTTTATATGAACTATGCGAAAAAAGAAAAGAAAATTCATTGTGCGAATTTTCTTTGTACTTAATTACTTTTATTTCATTTCATGTATTTAGACAGTGTTAATGTAATGTAATCTGTTTACGTAAAACAATCTAATTCCATTTTCTGGACTACTACAAAATATTTATCTTAAATGAGCCATACGTCACTTGTCTAAGTCCTTATTTTATTCAGTTCTATGCGATTTTATAAACAAGTTATGGGTAAAATTCGCGATTACACTAAAATGTTGCACACCACTGTTCTGTTTGGGCTGGGTGTCACGACGATGCACAGGCGTCAGTTGATTGAGCAGACAGTTGACTCAACTTTTGTTGTAAGGCGACGGATATAATAATCGTTTGGACGATTATGCTCACCATATTTTCGGATCGAATCGGAACAGATATCAAAAAGTATCTTATGACCCAGACATATGATCCGAAAAACCTACTACAATATATAATGGAATTATTTCGGATTTATCGAGCATTGTTTAATGTTACAAATTGTTGCCTAGAACTATTAATGTAGGCGCTTGTAGGAACTCGCTCATTGATTGATATAGCGATATTATTGTCGTGTAACACAATCGTGTAAAAAATCGATCAAGTGTGACTAAGACTTGACTGATTATTATTTCCTAATTTAATCCAAAATTTTACTTCATTTATTCAGGATTGATGATTTTATTTTTTTTGTCTGGCCTTCATATATATCAGTTCTATCCCGGTTAACTTAATTTTTACTATGAAAAATTTTTTTATTTGGCATTATATTTATTTCAATAATTTTTATTTTACACTACGTGTAATAGGTTTGGTAATAAAAAACATTCGTCACCAATCAAAGCACTCACTCCGCGCATGTACGCTTTATTATCAGAAGAAGACAGACGTGCGCTTTATACAATCAACTTATAATATACTTTCATAGAAGGAGGAGATCGTCCCCTAAAAATGACACTAGTTTTTTTTTTAATATTTCTTCTTTTTCTAATAGTGACTCTCCAACTAGCGAAGGTTGGCAGTCAGCGCTGCGTATTTAGTCTTACCCTTGGCAAGGCGAAAGAGTTCGCCGTCACACATAATCCTTTCCATTCTCGGATCATGGCTTTTTTCTACGACCGACCCAGATATGCAACTTATCGTTGTTTAATGGTTTGCAAAAACTTGCGTTTCTGGTCAACCCGTAGGAGAACTTCTTCATTAAGTTCTGAGTCCAATTCTTGCATTTATGGGCTCACATTTTGAATGTTTCTGTACATACCCTTAATGGCCCAGACCTTGCATCCGTATCCGCATTGGCCAGATGTAACCTAATGGAGACGAACTCTAAGTGGGATTTTAAGGCTATGACTGCAGTGTACCTTTTTTATTTTTCCAAAGACACTGCGCGCAATTCCAATGGTGGTTTTGGTTTCTAACTCATTGTCCCAGTTTAGAGTAAGACTGGTTTCTTAATTAAAATATTTATTACGATATAAATTTGCCTTTAAAAAGTTACGTGCTTTTCCGTATGTTGGTTGTATGTATTTAAGTATGCACGTGATTGATTTTGGTGATTAAGTTTTCTATAGATTAGTTATTCTATCAGAATAGAAACCAATTGATTTCTACAGTGATTTGTCAAATAGTATATATTTATAAATAATTTTATACTAAAGAAAAGAAACAGTCAGTTTCTGTCAGCTGCTTTAACACACTCGCCCTTTTCCTCTTCACGGCATCAATCGAGCCGCACCTTTAAGTACTGATGTAACTTTTGGGAAAGATATAATTTGCACAGTGCTAAATCCGGGCAAATATTTAGGATATTCTTACTACCTATTTGCATTAATATATTTCTGCAGTCTTGTTTTTCTCTGATCCAAGGCATGAAGGAAATTAATTTCTGTCAGCTTTTTCAACACATCCGTCGTTTTTCTCAGCATCAATCGGCCTGAAACTTTAAGCACTGATGTAATTTTTAGAAAAATGTAAAAGTTGCCCTTTGCTAAATTGGGAAAAATATGGAGGATATCCAAATATAGTTGACCCGCGGTAATCCAACAAACGTTTTGCATGGCGGTGTCGGATGATCAAATTTTTCGGACTATAGATTACTGCTACCAACCCCTTGTAGTCCTGAATTTTTTTGAAAAGGAGTACCTTGTAAACCCACAAATTATATACACTGTAAAAATGGTAAGATCAAATATATATGTACTACATAATAGTATACGATTTGGGACTTAGTTAATTAAACAACACAATACATATGTAGATAGTATAGGGTTTATTATAAAATTAACGTCCTACAATAACTAAACATATTGATGTCAATGAATTACATAAAACAAATGTAAGTATTTCCAATGTTCATTCAAACTATGATATGAATTTCAAGATGAATAAAGAAATAAATTTATGGTGGATGAAAATATTAATCAATTTTCTTTTGTTGTAGATGGGCTAGACAGATTAAGGCCTTGTCTCTCAGTGTCCTGAAAAGTAAAAGTTCGTTGTACGATGAACCATTCTCTTCAGCCCATTGCGTACTCAGCGTAAACTTGTGGAGTAATTGAGATATCTTCGTCAGCATCTTCTTGATTTATTATTGGACTATAAACTTGGTTGACAATCTCCTCATCAGACATTTGATGGAAAACTTTTTCTTCTTCATCCATTCCACGATACCAAATTTCCAAATTTTTCTAATTAATCTACGTTTCGAGAGCAATTTGCTTCCGGTGCAGCTCCTCAAATCAGAATAATATTGACATTAGGAGGGGTGCTGGGAACTGTAACAATTTCTGGACATAAGTTTTTTTAATGACGATGTAATGGCTGATGGGCAATGCATTCAAAGAGTGACAAAGGGAAAAAATCAAGTGTATCATGTTCAATTCTTTTAATGTTTTTTTTCTATAGGTTGTTCTATTGATATGACCAGTTCTTTCTTGTGGTCTTGCTTGATAAATTGAATGATATGCTGATTCATTGGTTAGATCAGTACAGTGCTGTTAGATGGAAGAAACATCGCAGTGATACATTTACTCTCTGTTGTTAGTTCTTCTTGGGACGGATGACCGGGAGAATTTAGCAAGAAGAATTAATGTTTCTTGAGGTAAGTTATGATCCTTCGACCATTTCCTAAACGCTGGCATAAAGCATTCGTCAAACTACTTTTTGAAAGTCTTGTTATCCATGATTTTTTTGTCCACAATAGTGTACAGGTAAATCAATGTTTTTGAATTTTCGTGAATTCTTTGATTTTTCAATGACCACCATCTTTAGCCCTTGTGTGCTCAAAGCATTAGCACAAGGTACTATGGGTACACGTTCTTTGCTTACCTTACATCCAGGTGCAGATTTCTCATTATATGAAACAAAGGTTTTGTTAGTACATTCCAAAAAAGTCCTGACTTATCTGCTTTACTTACCTGTGAAGGGCAAAGATATAGATCTTTCACTTTTTGTAAAAATATCTATTTAAATGGTTCTATATAGGATGCACCATTAAAGAGTTTTTCTCCTGTTATAGTTATATACATATTCCATGACGACTTTTGAAGCATTTCAACCATCCCTGGCTA
This sequence comes from Druceiella hillmani, assembly GCA_039881145.1. Lineage (NCBI taxonomy): Eukaryota > Metazoa > Arthropoda > Insecta > Lepidoptera > Hepialidae > Druceiella > Druceiella hillmani. The sequence goes on from JAYKKI010000001.1 coordinate 14,589,443, forward strand.
ACTACAAAGTCATTTTTTGTTATTTCCTTGTAAAAAAACTTTTTCGCTTTTATGGCAAAATGAGCACAGAAATAGGCGTATGCCTATTTCTTTCCTGAAGAAACCACGTGTACAATGCTTCTTCAACCTCTGGATTTTCAGCTTTCTTAAGTGTCTGCCTCTTGACTGGCCCTCAGTCAGCGGTTATTTTTAATATCATAAATTGTGAAATGTCCTACACCGTATTCACTTGAAAGATTTAATGAATTGAATGAAAATTTAGGCGGTTCAGAATCTCATTTTCTTCTTTAATTGTTAATGTTTTGTGCTTGAGCTTTTGGGTTTGGGAAGTCATTACGATACATGTATATATGTATTGTACGATACGACAGCGTATATATGAATGCCCGCTATTACATTCACAATCAAACTGAGACAATACGCGTCGAGGAAAAATCACGGTGCTGCGAACAAGTCACAAAACGTTTAAGTATACATTGACGAGTATTCACTGTAATAAATGTGCTTTGTATGTTCTGTTATAAGCATTTCGGATTATAGGGGTTCCGGATTAGACAAGAGCCAGATTACCACGTATCGACTGTATAGTAAATCTGTTTGTCGGTCAAAAACTGTTTAATAGGACGTATTGTGTGAACAAACGTATTACTCTGGTGAAGAATGAAACAGTTTTTCCGCAGTTGTAGCTGTTTTTTCTCACTTTCTCTCTTAACTTTATCAAATCTTCATTATAATACTATTGGTTAATTATCATACTTCCTAGATTCTATTCTTTCAGAATTATGCCTATGATTTAAAAAAACGCAAAGAGCTTTGAATTTTCTACTTGTTTTAACAAGTTTTTTAAATTCTTAGTGATGACGGTGTATTCCAGTATATCGATTGTCTTTTGTTTCCATCACAAGTGATTACTCTGTGAAATAAATTTGGATGTGTTGCAGAACGTTAACACAATATTCATTGCGACCTCCTTTTGCTCTGATGTAAATCTATGCACAAATATTGTCCATTTTATAAGCAGTTCCAACGTCTTTGTTTACTAGGTGAATCGCAGTTTCGTTATTTAATAGATATTCCTGATACGTTTGTAAAACAATTAAATATGTATTTTGTCCACAATTAAATGAAACTACGTGATGTAGTATTATTTCTACTATCTTTAATTTCTTTACCACGACCAAGGTTTCGTTGTATTACAACATCTTCAGATGGGATATTAGCAAAGATATCTTTCTAATATCTTTGCTAATATCGAAAGAAATAATTAAATCTTTGCTAATATCCCACCTGAAGATGTTGTAATACAACGAAACCTAGGTCGTGGTAAAGAACTTAAAGAAAGTAGAAATAATACTACATCACGTAGTTTCATTTAATTGTGAAGAATGAATTTCTACAAAATTAACGCCAAATATATTCAATATGTATTTTGTATTCAAGTTTTATCCTTTATTAGCTTCTTGCGCGCTATTTACCTAATCGTTACCTAAGAGTTATTCTTTGATTACCTATTTAATAGCAACGGTTATCAATGTATTGAGTATTTAACGATAGGAAGTAGACTGTTACGTTTTTCTTTATCTTTTAAGTTTTGAACATCATTATAAAATGTATTTCCTGCACCAAAAGTACCAATAAAAACTCCATTTAAGTTAGCCCTTTTTATGTGATAAGAGTAAGGCGGCCACCTATATTTTAAAATAAAAGTGTTGTACGTTATTTTAGGTAAATTTACTTTGTGACCGCAACAAAATATGGTATTTTTTGAATTATGTACATTCATTAATTTATCGCATTTTCTACCACAGTGCGAAGTACGTCGTGGCGGAACACATCAACAGGAGTCAAGGAGTCCTCCACAGTTTAAGCAGTGTTCCCAAACTTCTGTTGCATTTTTAGCACTCTTCTGTCCTCATTAATTGTAACGTAATGATATATTTTTTTCTCAAAGGATGGGCTTTCCAACAAAGAAACATTTTTTGAAATCGAATTAGCGCAGAGATTAGTGCTAACAAACAAATAAATTTTTCCGCTTTATATATTAGTATAAACAAGGTGGATTAAGAAATTTTTTTCTATGTCAATATACTCTTTTTATTGCCCTAAATTTAATTTATACTTTTTTCACTTTAAAAATGCGGCTACGCTAGATGTTAGCAAAAATTAACAAAAAAAACATGGTAAACCTAATAAAATGACGATAATTTTAGAGGCGATTAAAATTATTGATATTTTATTCAGGTGACACGTATCGCACTTTACTTCTGGAATCTTAACTGTAAAAAATTTTAAAACTCCGTCTGTCCTTCGTAAAATCTTACCGGTAGTTTTAGCGCGACACATGAAAGCAAACAAAAGACAAGAAATTCAAAAATGATTGATTTATTCACTAAATTTTGTCTGTAGTTCAGCGAACTTATTTTTTAAAGAGCTCATCTATTTAGAAAGTGTCTTTAACGAACTCATTGCTATAAAAATATCTTTTGAGAACTTATTTTTTCGACAAATTACTCATTTTTTGCAAAATATATAACTTTTACCTGTACTGTTTTATTATAAGCATAAATGCTATTTTTTTTTTAAATAAAAAAATGATTGATTTATTCATAAAATTTTGTATGTAGCCCAGAGAACTTATTTTCTGAAGAGCTCATCTATTTAGAAATATCTTTAACGAACTTATTTCTTCAAAAATATATTTTAAGAACTTATTTTTTCGAAAAAATAGTCATTTTTTGGAAAATGTATTTAACTTTTACCTGTACTGTTTTATTATATGCATAAATGCTCTTCTTACAAACTTTTTTCTTACAAACGACAACTCTTAATATCCATCTATCGCCAATCAGGGTCGGAGGGCGCGGCTGCTGGCGGAGCGGGTGGCGCGGGGACGGGCGGTAAGCAGCGCCGCTCGCGCACCAACTTCACGCTGGAGCAACTCGCCGAATTGGAGCGGCTTTTCGACGAGACCCATTACCCGGACGCGTTCATGCGTGAGGAGCTCAGCCAGAGGCTGGGACTCAGCGAAGCTAGAGTTCAGGTACGTCCCTCGGTAGATGTCTTAATTATTCTAGAGAACGTGAGCAGTTTTTTTCCCTAAATTCACTATTGTTACTATTATTGTTTGTATAGAAAGATACCATTGTTACTATTATTGTTTGTATAGAAAGATACCATTGTTACTATTATTGTTTGTATAGAAAGATATAAATGGTTCATTAACACTTAAATGAGCGGTGCATCAGATTTGCTAGATGACGTTGAATTTTTCGATCTTGAAAGATTTGCAACTTTCTCAACCTTAAACGTTTTAATTTTTCGTAAACGTTAAAAATCCTGCATTCATTTATTTATAAATATTGGCATGTATTTTAAATAAGCTACATTTGTTTCGTTTCCATCCATCAAATCGCATTTCAGTCACTATTTTCGATACTTCTGACCGCTGTTGTGACAGCTGCTTACTTAAGAACAATGGAAAAAAAAATTAACGCAACGAAGTAGATAATTCTAAATTAACTTTTCTGTATATTATTTATCGTAGTACCTACAATATATATATATATATATATATATATATATATATATATATATATATATATATATATATTTGTCGTGTCAAAGTGGGGGTGGAAAATCTTTTCACACTTTGCTTGAATAAAGAGTAGTATTATTTTGACGTAATAATAACAAAATCGGGGGATACAGTTTGGTGTTGCAGTTTCGAATCTATCCTCTACATTAAAAATTAAATTATACCACTGGATAGCTAAAGGATCAAAGAGTGAATTACGATAATTAGATTAGATTAGCGAGAACAGTGACGCATCGCGCGCGGTGGAGGGGGAAGCACCGCCATTTTGAGGTTATTTTGCTGCGTATCGAGATTTGCAATTAGTACAACTTTTGATTCGGAAAAGCTACGATGTTCGTTTAAGTTTTAATCTGTCGTCAAAATCTATCGATTGTATATAAAACATTAATTTAATGTAGTGACAGTGAATATAATAAGGTGTTAGAATAAAAAAATATTATCAAAAATATTTTATTTAAAAAATATAACCCGTTACATAGACGTATTCACGTACAATACAAGGTTGTGTCCATGACACAGCCACACCCCATTTTTTGTGGGCGGTTTTGGAAAACAAAAAGTGACCGTAACTTTCTTTAAGTTAAATGACTTTAAAAAAATTAATTTAATATTCATAACACTTATTATCAGATTTTAGGAATGTACCTACGAAATGGAATATTAATGAGTTCTATATATTTAAGGGCTCCACACCTTATAAATAAAAAGATCACTCACGCGTCTATCTGTCCTTGTGTCACAGTTATTTTTCTCAGAAACTACTTGACATAGAAACTTGGAAATTGGCACAGTAATTAAGCATATCAACTCGCACGTATATCAATAACTAACGCACAAATAATATATTAATATTAGAGGAATATTGGAGAGGAGGTTGGAATAAAAAACAATAAAAAATACATTTAAATCCCATATATAGTGATGCGTATCGCTTGAAAGTGCTAGTTATGAGGGTCTCAAAAATATTAAATTAGCATAATTTTAAGTGGTTTATCTTCAGAGACAAACTAACAAATATACAAAAAATATGTTCCCGGTATAGAAATGTGAAGAAACTGATGTAACCATTATTGTAGGTTGCATAGTTTTCCAGATATTCACTATAATATATATGTCCTTAATTACATTATGTATTATTCAATATATTATTGCGCTAGGAAGTTTACATCAATGATGGTTCTCTAAACAAGGTGCGAAACCTTCGATGCACGAACCAGGTTTGCACATTTGGTTTACCGCCGGCAATATGGCGATTCCGATGGCATCTAGTTATTAATTATATACAAAATTAGAGCAGAATTAAATTATACATGCAATTCTTCCTTTATAACACTTTTTTATTCCGGGCGGACGCACTAACCAATGCAATGATCGGGTTGCCGTGGGTTCGTAACCCCTGGCGTTACAACCGGCGGCCGCATAAAGGAATCATTTAGCGGCATGTAAGAGGAGTCACAACGCTGCAATGATTTACTCATCTATCAGTTCATCGGTTCAACTTCAGTTCGCTGCAGTAATAATAAACTTTATAATTAGTAAACTAATTAATAAAGAAATTATCTTACAACGTCGGGGAGTATTCATTGGTAACCGATCCAGCTGACTCTCACCTGACTGCATAGTCAACAGTGACGTAGATCTGGTAAAAGTCAAACCCTCCAATCCAGCAACAGTCAAGTGCGGGACTCTGACTACTGCCTGTAGTCCCACATTTTTCATCTCAACCTGGCACATATTTAGAATGACTGCTTTCTAAAGTATTAAATACGAGCGTTTTAATAAATCTAATATGTGAAGACTAATAAATGGTAATTTTAATATCACATCTGTCGTCGAAATGTCCATAGAGTTTATTGTGATTGTACTCACCTTCCATATTCTTTTAATCTCTGCTTACATCCACGTATTTTCTTAAAACGAAACGTAATGTCAAGTAATGCTGTTAATTTATATTTTTATAATAAATAATGCGATTAAAAACGATGAAATAAACAAAATTAATAAACTATACAATAATGATTACATAACTAAACCTAATAGAGGAAGGTGTTTTCAAATTTTGTTGTAAATATAACTCTACTTTATAACAAAGAGAACATAACCATATATATTTTATACGAATTCCTTGGAAATTACACTTTTAAAATACACCGATTATTTTGATTGTATTTTTCTTTTTCATTTTGTGATTAAAAATAATTCAACACACGAAATTTTTACTTTAATATGTTTTAAAGTTTTTTGAACGGAAATTCTAAACACTTAGAAGTAAAAAAGAAAAGGCGATAAAAAAAATTCAAATTTAGTTTTTTAAATTTTAGAATTCCAGGCTCCAAAGTAAAAAACGGAAACCTTTCAGGATGGATTTTTACGCGTTCATCCGTGTGCTTAACGGTGACATTCGTTTTTTTTCCGGAAACTCTTTGACGAAGAAACTTGAAATTTGGCATATTAATATAACTTATTGAACTGCATCTTCACATATAACACCTAAAAGAGTTTGGGCTTGCCAAGTATGTTTAAAAAAATGTTTTTGTTTCTGATGCTGACCGTAGGCGAGTATCATCAATTAAAATCGAATCGAATCAAAAAATTGTTTTTCAAAATTGTTACTAAAAATTAAAGATTGGTTATTAATTTTACAATTATATAATTGTTACAAAAAATTTACACAAAAATATGTCCGCCTTGCTATTTCCAAAACTGTTAAAGTTAAAATTAGGAAAAACCAAGATTTCTAAAATTTAATCTACAGTTTGTCAGAAAACTATAGTAATGATTCTATATATTATATTTTTTGAGAAATTCCCGATATTTTTACAACTATAAAGTTATAGTAGATAATATATTTACTTAATGCAAAAAAAATACGATGTACATGTAAATGTTTGAACTTTCATGTAACCCAAGTATATAATTTTTGAAATTGCAAGTTTTACTCCTATTTAAAAGCCTTTTCAAATTAAAACTTGACATAATCCGGTGTATGCTATAAGATAAGTTATAAATCATTGCAGAAGATTGAAATTTATTAGAAGATACCGTTTGTTAAGAACATTTTCTAGCATCACCCAACAAAACTCAAACCGCGCGTTGAATCTCCCAACGCCAATGTAACACTTGTATCGGTCAGGCGATATCACTTTGTCAAGTGTCCGGCAGATTCGCGAGAACGATAATTCTCAATTAATGACAGCCCTGACCCCCTTTGACACGATCGGCAGCTAAACGGCCATTAGCCGAAGAGCGTAGGGATGGACGTTGAAAAATTACCAGCGCCCAGCGCATCGGGGCAATGTAGAGACACGACGGACGAATTTTGAAAGGGCGAAATGAACTTATATCGATTGGGTAGTTTGATATAAATCAGTAAACAAATGTGTAACTGATGTGTTAAATTACAAGAGAATAAATCATATCCTAATCACATATGCGGCGATTTACAAATTGTATTTAGAAATAATTTCAACATTTTATATCTCATGAATTTTTTTCAACATTAGAAGCGTTCACGAGAATATTTTACGTGACTATATAATGAAGTTTACATAGTTTAAATTAGCAAAGATTGCATCTTTGCTAATAGCCCACATGAAGATGTCATACAACGAAACCTAGGTCGGGATTAATAATTTAAATAAAGTGGATATAATACTACATCACTTAGTTTCATTTAGTTGTGAATACTGAATTTCTACAAAATTAAAGACAAGTATATTCAATATTCAACACTTCCAGTTGAGCTAATATCTATGTTTAGCACTTGTATAGCAGATGAGTTGGAAATACCTGGAAAATTTGAAAAAATGTTGCTAGTTTTTCTAATTCATTCATTAGTAGAAATGGTTAAATATAGGTGTTACACTTAGTACATACTTTTCTAGTATATTTATTATTTACTTTTTCTCTTTTCTCACTTGTTCCAACTATTTATTTTAAATGTATATCATATCATATCATAATGTATGTAATATCTTTATTTAATCATTTCTACCAATGAATTATTTACGAAGTGCCTAAACATTAAAATTAAAGCGCGAAAATTACTAAGTTCGTGTCTTTGAAAATTTTTTCTCTTTTTTTAAGCTAAGATAAAAGAAAAAATCCATGAGTCTAATTTTTTATGCTACTCTATGGAGCTACTATCTCCAACATGACGTGACCAAACAATTTTAGCATCCAAGTCTGAACAAGTGTTGACAGACGGCGCTTGATGCCGAGTTCTTGAAGTATATAGACATTCGTGCAGAACTCAGATATTTCCAGAGCGTCTATTTTGTTCTTCTCGAGTATTCGTAGCGTCCACGTCTCTTCGCCGTTGAGAAATATGGGGAACACCAGAGTCCGTCCAGTTCTCGAGAGTAATTCGCACTATGAGCTCGGCGTAGATGTTGAACAGTAGTGAAAATATTATACACCCTTGACGAACGCCAGTATTGGGATGAAATAATTATTATACATAAAAATCGTAAATACCATAATCCTGCAACAAATTATTTGAAAATTATTTCTTAATGAGAACCTAATAAATAATCAATCATAGGGGACAAACTACCATAAGGATTATGTTTTTTTGTGTTATTAAAGACAAAACATTAAAAAAAGTAAATACCACAATTCTGCAACAAATTATTTGAAAATTATTTCTTAATGAGAACCAAATAAATAATCAATCATAGGGGACAAACTACCATAAACATTCTGTTTTTGTGTTATTAAACACAAAACGTTAAAAAAAAAATAAATACCACAATTCTGCAATAAATGATTTGAAAATTATTTCTTAACGAGAACCAAATAAATAATCAATCAGATGGGACAAACTACCATAAGCATTATGTTTTTTGTGTTATTAAAGACAAAACATTAAAAAAAGTAAATACAACAATTCTGCAACAAATGATTTGAAAATTATTTCTTAATGAGAACCAAATAAATAAACAGAGGGGATGAACTACCATAAGCATTATGTTTTTTGCGTTATTAAACACGAAACATTAAAAAAATTGTAAATACCACAATTCTGCAATAAATGATATGAAAATTATTTCCGAATGAGAACAAAAAAAATAAACAATCAGAGGAGATAAACTACCATAAGCATTCTGTTTTTTGCGTTATTAAATACAAAACATTAAAAAAATTATAAATACCACAATTCTCCAACAAATGATTTGAAAATTACTTCCGAATGAGAACAAAAAAAATAATCAATCAGAGGGAATAAACTACCATAAGCATTCTGTTTTTTGCGTTATTAAACACAAAACATTAAAAAAATTATAAATACCACAATTCTGCGACGAATGATTTGAAAATTATTTCCGAATGAGAACAAAAAAAATAAACAATCAGAGGGAATAAACAACCATAAGCATTCTGTTTTTTGCGTTATTAAACACAAAACATTAAAAAAATTATTATTACCACAATTCTGCAACAAATGATTTGAAAATTATTTCCGAATGAGAACAAAAAAAATAAACAATCAGAGGAGATAAACTACCATAAGCATTCTGTTTTTTGCGTTATTAAACATAAAACATTAAAAAAATTATAAATACCACAATTCTCCAACAAATGATTTGAAAATTACTTCCGAATGAGAACAAAAAAAATAAACTACCAGAGGGGATAATCTACCATAAGCATTCTGTTTTTTGCGTTATTAAACACAAAACATTAAAAAAATTATAAATACCACAATTCTGCAACAAATGATTTGAAAATTATTTCCGAATGAGAACAAAAAAAATAAACTATCAGAGGGAATAAACTACCATAAGCATTTTGTTTTTTTTAAACACAAAACATTAATAAATTTTGTCCACGTCTACTGGGCAAATTAAACACTTGCTAGCCGTATATCTAATTGAGTAGGGGCGCCCAATCCGAGTGGTCCATATTTATTTATGTCTGTCGCTCGATACAAATTGTATCGCGCCCGGGTCGCGTTCTTGGAGTGACGCAGAATTTATGGTAACCATACAGATTTATTCAAACCCTGTTGTTTCACTTAAAATGTATGCGTTTATTGTTATCACATTGTGATTTATGTTTCGTATTATTTATTTATTAATATACTATTACAGAAACGTTATAGTGAGAGTCATGCATATAAGTAAGCACAATACAGACGTATATATATTGCTAAATTATATATATATATATATATATATATATATATGTAAAAAGGGAATCCTTATATTTTTGTCCAATCCATCTGTCCGTCTGTCCGTATGTCATAGTCATTTTATTTGAAGACTGTTGGCAATGTCATCTATGAATGGCTGTAAAATGAAATAGTGGAATTATGAAAACATAATAGCACTCCATTCATGTAACTGAGGGATGAAAAAAAACTCCAGTGCACACATATATATGTTTCATCCTATTTAACGATACTCTATATGCGCACTGAATTTATATATATATATATATATATATATATATATATATATATATATATATATAAATTCAGTGCGCATATAGAGTATCGTTAAATAGGTCTTAAAAATTATATCGAGGTTCCAAAACAACTTTTTTATTTAAGTCAATAGTTGATGAGATATGCGCTTCTAAAATTTTAAATGTGTATCTCTCCGCCTCTATCTTTTCAGCTAACGTGTGTAAAATTCTGAAAAAAACTTAAAATTAACTTTCAACAAAATGAATTTGAATAAGATATAATGTGTAGTATTTAAGATATGGGATATATTTGTACTGGCCGCAATATAATTTTGTTTTTTATGGTATCTTTGATAAATACAAACTTATAAGTTTAACATTGTTCGGTCCTACGGAATCCTTCGTGCTCGAGTCCGACTCGCACTTGGCCAGCTTTTCTCAAATATTCAATACTTGCATCACAAATAATTTTATAAGCTATTTTAGATTATAATAAACAATCTAATACTATGTTATAATAATAGTAATATTTATATGATACATAATAATTATAACTAAATATTATTGATGCTTAGTCTTATTGGAAAAAAAGAAAAAAACGTAGGAAGTTAACAGCATCTTTCCCTAATTTTATAAATTATGTTGCAGACGATAAAAATTATTCAAATTAATCAACAGTTTGTACCGAGGTATGAAACATATAGGATATGTCATTAAATTGTCACCATACTTAAACACACATTTTTAAACTAAATACAAAAAAATTTTATTCGTTTTAATTATACTTACGGACATCGAAATCCACGTCCGTATTCAAGTTTGTTCCATACTAGCTGTGTTGTACTTTTTTAAGGTGATTCACTTTGTATCACCCTAGACCCAACAGAATTCACCAGTAAAAGCTTCATCGAAATCGTTGTAGTTGTTCTAACATGGCAAATAATCAGGCTCATAGACAATGGGACAAATATTTTAAAAAAAAACATATTTTTGTGTTCTATTACTTTTGTTTTATTCGCCATAATCATTCTTTCGTAAATACCTCCAATGTACAGATGCACCAATTCTGTAATTTTATTTGTATAGATAATAAAGTACGTAACAATCAAGTTTGTACATTCGAATACTAAACTCACCAAAGTAACTAAATTATAAACATCGACAAAAGATTCAAATTTTAAACAAATAAGCTTATAACGAATACATACAATATCAAATAATTGTATGTGTGGAAGAGACTGACAATGATATCTGCCCTTATGCGTCTGTCTTCATTCATTTGGCTTACTCAAGTACCTAACCCTCCCGCATTACTTTATACTTTAACTTTGGCCACGCTTATTTCACCAATATATATTCGCGTGGAAAATTTCATAGCATGATTTGGAATATACGTAGCGCCAACTTTTGATGTATATATGAACACCCCGTTGTTGTTTCCGTAATTATTACGCGTCGGGTAGATAGACACTTCTTTGTTATTTTTGTAGTAACTTTAATTTTTAAAAATATTATATTTCCATATGATCTGGCGGAGTGAAGCAATTGTGATAAAAACTAAACGTTACTTCTTGTTGACCTCTACATTTTGCTTAAAATACTATCCGAATTGATTCAGTAGTTTTTACCTAATGACTGCATAAACAAACATACAGACAAAAATCCAAAACAATATTTTTGTCCTATTTTACTTTGGTAATTTTCCCCTAAATCATTTTCTAAACGCCTTTGACAGCCAAACAACCAAATTTATGAAGAGAAACAAAATTACTTTGTAACAACCAAATTTATGCAACCTAATACTAAATCCAACAAAGTATTTGATTTACAAATAATGACATCAGATTACTAAATCAAACACCTACCCTTCCTACATCACTCCGTACTTCACCTCTGACCACGTTCATTTCACCACGTTCATTTCACTGCCAAACATGTCCGGGTAAACATTTCCTTGCGCGATTTAAATTACACCTTGCAGTATATATTGTATTGGTTTACATAGATACACTATATTTTTGTATAATAACTACGTGCCAAGAAGTTAGGGAGCTCGTTTGTTTTCGTATTAATGCAATTTAAATACATTTTCCAAAATATTAAATTCGCAAATTTTCTGATTAAGGGTACCGACTCCGAGATATAAAAACTAAGTGCTACTTCCAGTCAACACCCACATTTTTAAGACACTTCATCTTAATTGATTTAATAGTTTTTATTTGATGCGTGTTCAAAGAAACAGACAAATTAGCATAAATTCCAAAAACTATATTTTTGTGTTCAATTACTCAATCGTTGTTTCGTAAATATGTTCTATATATAGACATGCCAATTCTACAATTTTATTATAACTATAGTTTCTCATAGTTGTTACATTGAAAGATTTATGTGAAACTTTTGCGATATCACTACTGTTCGTCCATGTATAAAGGCGTTAATATAGAATAAATATGTGTAATACCATTGGAATTACGTATGAGATCAAACACGTAGGCAACAGTAAAACAATGAACACAATATTACAACCATCATGATTCTCACCCAGTTGAGTCGTGATTGACGCTCAGAGTTATTTCTCAGATATTAACGCTCCAAAATTAGATTAATTCTGTCAACCAGCCACAACAACTATCTATATTTTCTAGCAAAACGATATGGAAATTTCGAAAATAAAATCTTGGAAATACTCGGCCTGACAGGTCACAACTAGGTATACTTTTCAAAAAATAAATGGCACACGTTAGCGATTCGGTCTTCATAGTTTGGAAGCCCAACTGATGTTGCCTTAAACTCAAGGAATGACATTCTAAATAAAATATACATAAAAGGGCACCAACATCAGTCCCTTATATCTGGTACACAACTGGGATCTTGAAACGTTCAGCCTTTGAATCTATCTTCAGTACACACAAAAAACCTCTGCGCAATTAGAGTCTATTAAAAAACAAACATTTTTTTACAGCTCGTTTAAACCCTTCGATATACTCGCTGCGCGCAGCGCCGCCTAACAGGATAACATCGCGTCGCGTAATCTCGTTAGCGCGGACACTTAATTGTTATTTGTGTTTAAGTAAACCGCTCTGGAGCATTGCAGCGCGCGGGCCGAGGGGGAGGGACGCGGCGCCGCTGGGGGAGAGCAGGGCGCGCGGGGCCGTGCGGCGGCTAACGAGATTGCAGGCTCGCCCCCATCAATCACGGGCGCCGCGCCGCGCGACAAGCTTCGTGCCAATTTCATTAAGTGATTTTAAAGACATGTTAATCTTTTTAAAGACGTGTCGGCTTTTTGCCTATACGGAGCTGAGTTGCGTCTCAAACGGGGCGCCCCGGAGGACCGGGGGGCGGGTTCAATAATGTATTTACCTATTCGAATATTTGTACCTCGTTTGCCCCCTTCGTGTGGAGTCGGCATATGTGCTCGATTACTAGCTATTATAACGGGAATAAAAATAAAACTGACTAAAGAAGGACATTAAATTGTCGACAAAAAGTTGTCGAAAAAAGGTTATCGAAAAATGATTGTTGAAAAAAGATTGTCAAAAAAAGGTTGTCGAAAAAAGACACGTAAACATTGAAAGGTGCGAAAAAGACATTTATTTTGACAAAATGGAACGAATATCAATATCAGCTAATAGCTTATTTTTAAATCATTTAGGCAACGGCTACACATTAAAAAAAACAATTGTTAGATTTTTATTTTTATTTCTTACCAACCGTTCCTGGTTGTCAATCGCTGAAATGATTGTTTTTTATTTAAAAAAAACAGCGTTTTAGGTTCCATCGCTCAAAATGAAAAAAAATCTGAACAGTTATAGAATCTTGGTTATCCGTCCGTCCGTCGGTCTACCAAAGCCTTTTTTCTCAGAAAAGGCTTGAGATAATTTAAATTAATATCGTGTACTAAGGTCTATAATATCACATTGATGTAATTCAAATTTAAAGTATTTTGGTTCACGCAAAAAAATAAAACCCTTCAAACATATTTTTTCTTTATTTTTACCATAGTCTTACTCAGTGGTCATCAAAACCTACTTGCGGTCGACCGCAACTACCCTGTAGGTTTTGATGATCAGTGCAATCTTGAAAGTCCATGTAATTAAAGGTAATTATTGTACCAAAAGTAAAAGGAAATATCCGAAAAGCAGCGATATGTAATATATCTGGAATTATAAATTTTTTTACATATACACCTCTGAGACACATAGTAGACCTGAAAAATTTAAAAAAATTAAATAATTAAATATAAACACCATGAAGTATCTATAAATGCATAAATATGTACGGAACCCTCCATATTTTTTGCCAGATATTCTATTAAATTATTTTTCATCCAGGTCAAATGTTACCTAAGAGACTTAAATTAAATTATTGACATTAAAATGTGCTTAAACTTGACGAATATAAATTAACAAGACTGTTGTTACAGTGTAAACTAAAAGTTCAAAATAACATATAATTAGTTTTTATTTAGGTTAAGAGTATTTTTGAAAAGCAAACATAATTATTCAAGAAAAACTCCGCCGCATGAACTGAAAGTTGCGACAAAAAGCTAATGTCTTATAATAACATAATAGCGAATTCCATCTGAGAATGTTAACCACAACAATACAACAAGTATAAGGATATTGTATACCGATAAACTTTGGATATATTTAATGTACACCGGCTCTCATGAAATAATTTAATGCACAACCGTAAAACAAGTAGGCAATAACACCTGAAATAATAAGTTAAAATCGAGTAAAAGCAGCATATTTCATAAATAATACAATTTGTTCCATCTTTTTCCCGCAGGTCTGGTTCCAGAACCGGCGGGCCAAATGCCGAAAGCACGAGAGCCAGCTCCACAAGGGTAAGCGGCCTAACGCGATTACACCCCCACGTCCTTTTCCACCGAGCGTCTGGCAGTTATTTTTTTAATTCGGCCATAACTCACGGCAATGAATAATTAAAATGGTGCTCGCAAAAAAGGCGGGAAGACGCTCGAGCCGGGCGGGAAACGGTGCGCGTTGCGAGTGATAAATTTAGAAAATTGCGTTCAGCCATGGACCGAGCTTGACCGCCGAACGCCGATGTCTACATAGTATCATTCATAGTCTCTCTATACTGATTCATCTACTTTGCTGAATCGTTTTTCCGATAGCGAGTACCAATGTCTCCTAGAGAAAACTCTAACCATTCACTCGACTAATTAATAAAATTGCTGTCCGATAGCCTAAGCATATACTTTGAGTGTGCTATTCGAAAGTCTATATGAATTGTTAGAAGAGAATATACGAATACCAACGTCTCCTACAGGAAAATCCAACCATTCATTCAACTAATTAATGAAATTATTGTCTAATAGTCCACCATATACTTTGAGTGTACTATGTGAAAGTTTATATGAATCTTTATAAGAGAATGTACGAATACCAACGTCTCCTACAGGAAAATCTAACCATTCATTCAACTAATTAATGAAATTGCAGTCTATTGTTAAAGCAGTACAATTAATGAACTCCACTACAGGGCTGTTTAAGTGATATTGCAATAAGGATCATATTAAAAAAAAAGGATTTCATAATTTATTTATATTACGTTTAATGAAGTGAAATGAAACTATCGTAGAAGTTTTAGATATTTCGTGTGGTCCACACATTGTTATTTCTTTCGTGTGGTCCACACATTTTTACTTCTTTTATGTAGTTCACAGATTTTTAGTTTCTTTATGTGGTCCACACATTTTTACTTCATTTGTGTGGTCCACATATTTTTACTTCATTTGTGTGGTCCACATATTTTTACTTCTTCGTGTAGTCCAAACATTTTTACTTTTTCGTGTGGTCCATATATTTTTACTTCTTTTGTTTGGTCCACACATTTTTAATTTATTTTCGTCCTTTCGTGATGCTTATTTACATAATATGTTTATTTTATAGGTATAGTAGAAAAGTTATAATAAATGGAATGTGACTAAACCACTCTTTCTAGAATACTCGTAAAACTCGTAACATCTTAGACTGGAGACGTAGAGCACCTTCGCTATATGAAACAAATAATTTATCTAAGTTTTGTATGAGAGATATCCTAACCAGATTTTTTCTATATAAAATTAGTACCCTAACTTTCTAGAGTTTAGAAGTTTCTTATAAACTCTTCATTGAAATCGATTCGAAGATTTATTAGGTAAATGCGAGAGACTTGCAAACGCACAAACAAATGTACATGTAGGCGTTTTTAATGTTGATTTGCTTATGCTCTATGAGTGCTTTACAGTTTCCAGTCGAATCCTTAATTTGACTTTTTCAACTAATCTCTAATCTCTTTCTATAGTTCAAAAGGGCGGGTAAATATGAAGTTAGGTTGATACAGCACCGCCTTTAATACAGAAATAGTTTTCAAATTGTTTATTTGAAATATTTTTACACTTACACAAAAAAATTGTTGACACATTTCAATAATAAATGTTTCCTTCGTTCCTTTTTATTATGCGTAAATCATACTGAGAACATTAAGATTTGTCCCCGTATGACTTGTTTGAGATTGAGTACCTCCGCTTTGCTTAAAAATGAAACAAAATTGATATATATTTATATGTACGGGTATTGATCTATACCTTTTGGTGAGTGATGGAATTTTGTTAATGTTCGTACAAACGTATTGTATATGTTAATGTTCGTACAAACGTATTGTAGGTACAACGTTCACAAAAAGAAGAAAAATTACAATATTTTTAAACGTACATTTTATTTCTACATCTTTATGGGTAAAGTTATTAATATTAAAGTAAGAAAAAAATTGTAAAAGATCCTTTATTAATGTACCTATAATCCAGTAATCCTCAGAAGGAAAATTTGGTTCCTTTATCTAGTATTTTTTATTAAAATTGTCGTGATTTTGTGACGAATTTTTGTAATAAAATTATTAATAAACTCCCGTGACTTTTGTGGTGAATTTTTAAAACAAATTTTATAAAAAATCAAATGTCACTTTAGTAAATCCTACATAACATTTGGGCATTTTATTACTATTTATTAATCCCGCATTCAATCGTACCACAAATATTCTTGACAAAGATATAAATAATACTAGATGGACCCTGCTCTTACATTAAGCGCACTGAAAACTTTCCACAATAGATCGTGTGCAGGAATACATTTAGTATCATGCGCGGTAGTCGCAAGCGGTCGTGGTCGCGGTTTTTTTTTTTTGAGAAAATGTAATTCCAATATGACTTCACGTTCATTCTAGAAGTTTAAAAATACCAACCGTAACAAAAATAATTATAAAGGTATACATTCTTAAAATATCGATAGCGTTGTAAAGATCAGCTTTTATCCGCATCTTAAGTAACCCTAAATCTTACAACTTTAAGTTCTAGAATTGTTTGAGTCAGTTGATTTCTAGAATTGTAACGAGTGCTTAAGTATGAAATTTCTAATTCAGTCAAAATTGTCCAACCCTAGATACCGTATGGTAATACTTACTCTACATATTACGCTGTACTTGTAGACTGTACCTAGCACACAAATAAATTACCAAAAGAAAGACTTTAAATGTTGCTTTTTTGACTTTAACATTTTGAAGCATTACATTAAACACTCAATAATATTTCAACGTGGTTTTGTAATCGTATGAAATAACACTATTTAATTAAATCAAAAGCAACCTTTTTTTTCTTTCCTACAAATGACAGCAACTTCAAACCGAGACCATCGCCACCTCACATTAACGGTACGACGAAGCAAAGTGCAGACCGATGAGCACACCTCATCGATTATCGATACGGCCCCCAATCACTTACGAGCACCGCGCCGCCCGCCCAAACTAAACTCCGTATAAAGCGTAATCGAATCGGCGCTAATGCGGCGCGCGCGCGAAAAAACGCCCGCGCACAATCTCATAAAATGATTCCCCGCGGGAGCCGTTCGGGCCCGCCCTGATAACATTATAATTTGTATTTATCGCCGGACAGAGCCCGCGGCCCTGCATCCCCTCCCTTCATCTCGCACCCACCCGCGCTCGTCTTGAGCGGAGATTTGTATTTTTAAAATGCTTATTGCGTAATTGGATTAGTCGGCGCTCGGACACGAAAGCGTGCGGATTGTTTTTTTGGTGCTGGCGCGATTTGCATTCGCAATCTGTCAGCGGTTTGAATGAGGGGTGGAAAGGGGACCGAGTTTTGCAGATTGTTTTATTTACGAATAATAATGTTAATTCTTTTGTGTACAATTTTCAATTATTTATAACACCAAATTTATACTTGTTTAGGATCCATAATTTAATAAGTTACGGTTATGTTTCAAAGCGTCGGGTAAAATTTGTAGAACAGTATTTTTAGCAACCTGATGTTATTAAACCTAATTTAAAAGAATTACGTCTAAATGATGACCAAAATACAAAAAATTCTTACATTTCGACCATGGGTTTCGACGCATTCGAGTGTTACGACAGCAAGAATCTTTATGGGGTAGGAGATTTAGCTTAAGCTTAATTTTGCTTTTGGGGGGAAGATTTAGAATGAAAAGAAAGAGTTTTTAATTATATATGATTCGATATGATTTTATACACATTATAAAATTTAACTGTTTCAAACTTCCGCGCTTAGCTAAAGGTTTGAAAATGACAAAGTTTTTAAAATCACGAGTTTTAACCGCTAATCCTTTCAATTGTTACATTGAAAAACTTACGGTTTTACAAAATGACCAACTTTGACAAAACTAAACTTTCTTTTCATTTTCTATAATTATTACTATTCTAAAATAATTGATTGTGTAACGGAAAATTATACACATTACTGATCTCTTAAACAGCTTACAATTTTATTGTCCCCAATATTTCATGGATACCATATGTTGATTGTAATAATATTTTTTTACGTTTGAATCGAGGTAAAGATTAAATGCCCTTTTTAGTGCGACATGGTTTCTCAGTGAATATATAAAATACAGGTTATATTAATCCCTAAAACCCTTAATACGGATCTATTGTTGGCAAGGATAAATGAAGCGAATACGTCGAATATAATTTTCTCACCACTCGAATAACCCATAGAGTAAGAAATTAGAAACTTATGGGCGAGCAATGAGTTCTGAATTTTCTTCATTCGCTATTTTGAAAAATGTCAGTCGGAAAAATAAAAAAATTTGAAATTTTGGTGATGACGCCTATGTTGCTAAAACTTGTCCAAATTATCTTAATTGAAATACCAGATCTTTATGTAAAATTATATTTTCGTTTTTTTTTCTATTATTATCAATTATAAATTATTACAACGTTTATACATAATATTTTTTATAAGAATGTTCCAAAGTCAGGGTTGTACGCGCGTCACACGTAACTGGTACGGATTTGTTTGATATATCTATATAATGATACGTAACATACCTCTGGAAACACTGTGCCGAACATATCATCATTTAGATATATAACTTAATTTATAAAAACCACTATTTATACTCGCATTCGGCACTCTAATTCGGATGGTTACCAGCGTACAAAATTTAATTTTCTCGGAATATTTTTCCAATTATCGATTTATTATTAAACCTCGTAACAAAAGAAACTTATTATATTATTGTCACAAAATTCCGTTTTATTTGATAACAGTTTATCTAGTATTAAATTTTTCGGAACGTTATAAACGAGCTTAGGTTATTCAGAGCCTTTTCCATTAGTATTAGAGTTTCTGTCCATTAGAGAAATTACAAGAGTTCATAATTTTGATTTTTTAGAATCACTGAAAAAACGAAGGAAATACTTCCGGTTGTTGAAAAAATTTAATCAATCAAATATGTCACATTTATTGTTTCCGCTTTCCTAAGACAAAATTTATAGTATTCGAAAAGAGAAAAACGATTCCATCTTTGCGACAACTAAAACAAATCTAAAATAATTAAACACGAGTAAAATTTAAAAAAGGAAGAAGAAACAATGCCACTTTTCTTAATTTTATTTCTCCCCGAACCTCTAAATTTGGACACAAACAAGAATGAAAGTTATGTTATCGTGATAACTGAATAAATTGTTCCGTCGTTAAAATGAGAACCTACGGACTAGGGGTGCGCCCGGCGTGGCCGAGTTCATCTCTGTCATTTGACGGAGACAAAATACCAAACAATTTAAAAATAACGCGGCTCTAAACAACCGACTGTTCTTTTTCAAAGATTAAAAAAATTACTCCATAAAAAAGCTGTCTTCATCAATGTGCGTATATTTTTAATACATCAAGAGTTGTTAACATGAAATTAAAATAACAATATAAATGATTTTTTTAGTGATGTGATGCCATTGATGTGTAGCCATTACCTAAATTATTTAAAAATAAATAATCGTTCTTTCTTTTTTGCTTTTATTCTGTGGCGATTATTCTCTCCAGAGATAATTTTTACCAGTGTCAAGTTTAGATTTGTTGTCTGTGTTGTATACATTTTGCGGTCTTTTCGAATTTTACGTAGGTTTTTTCGACGATCCTGTCGGGTCTGCGTGTTTCATGGATTAGTATATCACACTTGTGTATAGAGGATACAACGAGACATTATCTGCATTCATCTTCCTAGTTCAAAGAATTCCATAGAAATAGTATTACAAACCATTGTAAAAAAATATCTAACTTTTCAAAAACGTTCAAGATTTGTCATTTGTCTAAACAACGATTTACCAAAAAGTTCTAAGTAACTTTTTTTATGTTCGCTATGTAAGAGTACCATTTTTATTCTTATACCGTCTGGGCAAAATACTACAAAGATATTTATAAGAAACTGCCAAACATAATTTCATTTAGATCAATCAATTGGTGCAAACACTATACTGATGGATACATACTTTATTAGTATGTTTAATTTTACATATTTTAGATTTTGTTAACAGGATATAATTAATTGCCCACAAAAAACTGACTTGGAATTTATAGACAATTACGATATGGTCTTAATTAAATTTAGGCACCTGTGTGTCACAGTCGTTGTTTCTACAGTTTTAGACCAAAGTGTATGAAAGGAGACCGGCAAAAATGGACCCAGACGTTACAGAGATAAAACACAATTTTTAAAAAAGCTGTTTTTTTTAAATATAGAAAACCAAACAATTCAGTAATTGACAATCAGGAAAGAGTAAAAAATAGAAATACAATTTGTAACCATAATACGAAAGAAAAATGCTATTTCCATAAATGCGCATATATTATATTTTTAAAATATAAAGAATTATTAATTGAAAATAAAAATAACAAAAAAAATTGAACAGAATATATAATAACTTTTTAGAAAGGATTACTAAAAATAATCAATGCCTCTTGCATTCTTTAACGTGTAGCCATTGCCTAAATCAATTAAAAATAAACTGTTAACAAACATTGACAATGGTTATATTGTTGTCAAAATGAATGGCTTTTTCTCTCTTATCGAGGTTTACGTAACTTTTTTTAACGACACTGTTGTATCTGTGAGCATTATGAATTAATATGGTACATCTGTGGATGGAGGATATAACGAGATACAATCTACACTGTGTTTTATCTCACTCGTTCAAAGAATCCCATAGAAATTATATCTACAATCTATTATGAAAAATAACCTAATTTCATAAAAAAACACAAGATTTCCCTTTGTCTGATTGACGATTTTGATAAAAGATTTAAGATGCTTATTTTTTTAATTTTCTCTGTATAACAGTGTCATTTTTATTCTTGTAACACTTTTGTTCAACACTACATGGACCTTTGTCCCTCTCCTTTTGCAAGTATATACTTCAGATAAAAATCTCAATTAACATGTAACAATTTTTTTCTATTTTTAAGGTGCTTCATAATTTTTTTCTCATTTTTGTGGTGCTTCACAATTTTTTCCTATTTTTAATAAATGTGGATGACAAAAGTGTTTAATTTGTAACGTCCTCGATAGTAAATAAACCGGTTAAGTACGGGTAGAACTCGCACTACGAACGTTCCGTTTCCGTACACATTGCCTATTATCTAGCATATTTTTCTCTGGCGTAAAACAAATAACCTTCTTGCCTATACCTTTTTAATTTAATAATACAAATTGATGGCAATAATTTCACAGTGGAATTTTTACTGAATGTCAAGATTCTAATATATAAAAGCCTTTTAGAGACCCGTATCACGCGAAGGAGACGCCACATCGAAAAATATTATTTGACATTTTTTATTGAATTTTAAAAGACCTCTTCAATGGCATTTCTCTCAATGGGGCCTGTTAAAAAATGTATCATCTTCAAGTTTAAGTCAGGGATTCCAAAATATTAAAGAATATTTTTCTATATTTTTTAATAAAAATTTTGAAATAACAACTAATGTTAATCTCAATAAGACTGCAAGAATAGTTTCTAAATATTTAATATATTTGGAGTTAATTTTGTAGAAATTTATCATAATTAAATTTTTAATATATTTTTCGTTAATTTTGTAGAAATTTATTATTCACAATTAAATGAAACTACGTGATGTAGTATTATTTCTACTTTCTTTAATAAATAATACTACATCACGTAGTTTCATTTAATTGTGAATAATTAAATTTTTCAGACCTAAATAAAACTACGTGATTATTTCTACTTTATTTAAATTCTTTACTACGAATTAGGTTTCGTTGTATGACAACATCTTCAGGTTGGCTATTTGTAAAGATAGATCGTAAAGATAGAAGAATACAACGAAACCTAATTCGTAGTAAAGAATTTAAATGAAGTAGAAATAATATTACAGATCTAGTTTCATTTATTTGTGAAAAATTAAATAGTTTTTAAAATAAAATAATTGACATAAAAAACTACACGCTAAAGCCTTAAAATTATTTTACGAAAATTCTCCGCAAACACATAGTTGACAAAATATGCTGGAAAATGTTTTCCTCATTTTATATTTTGCCAACTTTTTACGCGCCACTTAGCTGGCGTGAACCTTTTTGTTTCACAAGTTTCCAGATATAGTGTCGACAATATTTTTTCCTTTATTTTTCGACTCATTTTTTTCCAGTCTCTAACTAATTCAATGAAAACTCCATTTAAATCGACTAAATAGTTTTCAAACGCATATTGTCTACGAAAACCATTTCGTCACTTTTCGATATTATACGAAGTTCGCACGGGTACCACTTAGCTTTGGCAAATCGTGAAATATATTTCCTCTCCAGTTCCTTTAGTCTCTGACACAATACTCTTGACATACTTATTCCAAAATTGGTGGATACGCTCCATTTTCTCTGTGTTTTAGCCAGAGACGATGTTGAGATCTTCCCACCGAAACTTACCTCTCGAGTCTTTCGCCTGTTGATTTTCAGCCGCTTTCACGATTTTTATGTTTCATCCGTATCGATCATCGCTTTTATTTTACTTCTTATAGTCGTTGAATAAGTGGCTCTGTTTTGATTATTTACTATTTTATGTAATTATGGAAGATGATTTTTTTTAGTTTCCATTCACGGTTCAAATAATGATCAGGTATTGCGATTTTCTGAAAAAATTCTCCGTAATATTCTGTCATCTACCAGTCATTGATCAATTATGACGACGATAATAAAATCATAATATATATCGTAAGAAATAAACAGAAATATGCCTATTGACTGTCACCTAAAAACTTCTTAAACACGTATAACAATTTCAAATGAGGCAACTTTCCGATAAACTCAAAGTATGCAAATATTCGTACATAAATAAATGTTATTTTTTACCTAATCACGCAACAAGTACCCGGAAAATTTGAAAAATTTAATTGATTAACAATTCCGTACCAAGACAAAAATTATATGTATCCAAAACATACACGATCTTATCAAAAATATATGGCTGTCTCTCTGTGTGCTAGTGTGGGTCTGCGTCTACTAGCTATCTTCTCCTCAAAGGTTACTAATGATCTAAGGAAACTCGCACAGTATTGAAATGATTACTAACACTATAATTACTTAATTAACAGCGACATCTATTTCTTTCATAAGCAACCATCACAATTTATTAAAAATTATAAACAACTTTTGACCTCAATAGGTTAAAACGTAATTTTATAACTTTCCGCAGGATGGCGGCATATGTTTTATTTTTATAAATGTTTTAAATTTTATTTAATAATACATATATATATATATATATATATATATATATATATATATATATATATATATATATATATATATATATTAACAATTAGTAACTGCAGTATTATCAGATAATGATTAGTACCTGCTAGAGTGTCTTCCGGGGTGTATCCCGGAAAGAGAAAGCATATCAATAAATAAGTAGGTAACAAGGCACAATTTTTCTCGTGCGAAGGGCGGGCGGCGCTCATACTA
The DNA here is from genome assembly GCA_039881145.1 of Druceiella hillmani. Classification (NCBI taxonomy): domain Eukaryota; kingdom Metazoa; phylum Arthropoda; class Insecta; order Lepidoptera; family Hepialidae; genus Druceiella; species Druceiella hillmani. The sequence continues at coordinate 14,613,731 of JAYKKI010000001.1, forward strand.
GATAGCAAAAATTGAAAGTCCTGTCCAGCAGAAGTAGACTTCGCATTACGATAATCCCCTAAAAATTTATACTCTTATAAACATTTAAGGGTACTTAGTAGTTATATTTCAATTTTCACAATGTAAATGTATTGTCAACTATATCTTTCATAGCCGTAAAAACAAACTAATAAAAACAATTATGATTCCATATAGAATTAGAAATCACTGTTTTTTTTTCTTTTTCCCTTTACTTTTTATTTGTCCCATTATGTGGCTTTTCAAGACTGTAGATCGACTGGAATTACCTTGTATATTTTGATGACCAATGAGCAAGACTATTGTATTAATATAAATATACGCTTTGAATGGCTTTATTGTGTGAACCAAAAATCTTTTTATTGTGTGAACCAAAAATCTTTTTGTTGTGTGAACCAAAAAACTTGAATTTTTTCAAAATAATGTTAGGCTCTAGGCCTAAGTATATGATATTAATTTTAATTTTATATCTCAAGGTGTTTTTGAGAAAAGGGGCTTTAAAAAACAGCCATACGAACGGACGAACAAGCAAGCGACCCTATAAGCGTTTTGTTTTTTTTTATTTTGAGGGACGCAACCCTAAAAACGGTCATATCAACAATAATATAATACGGTTAACGGATACTACAAAGTAATTTTAAGGTTCAGTGGTCAAACGTGGAACCCTCGTAATTTTCTCATACACGTGCATCCGTCTGTCTGTCACAGTGGTAGTTTCTACAGATTTAGATCAACGTTTAAGAAGTTTTGCAAGTATGTATACACTTCAAATAAAAATTCCAATTAATATGTAATATTTTTTCCCCAATTTTTAAGGTGCCTCCTCTAATTAAGAAGTGTCAAAGACAATAATTTTAAGAGTACCCTATTTTGTGGATACCGTAAGATTTTATATAAGTGAAGTTTAGCTTTCATTATCTACTTTTCGTTTTTGAGATAAAAAAACTATAATATAGATAAAAAGAACTATAATATAGTTTTAAGATAAAAAACTATAATATAGATAAAAAAAACTATAATATAGTTTTGAGGTAAAAAAACTATAATATAGTTTTGAGATAAAAAAACTATAATGGTATTCGAAACATTAAACCTCGAAGCTTAGTAAGTAGATATTTTACGCATATACAAAAAAATAGAATCAAAGAAATAACAAATTTAGTACTTGTTTTAATAGTTCCACCTTGAATTATAAATGAATTATTTTCAGATATTTTTACTCGTGCCATGATCCTTTATTCAAATTACAAGATTCCAGGTCTAAGAGTACAAGTACCTTTGTAGTTTTTATAAGGGTGTCAATATCGCAGCAAATAATCTTTTTATAGCACTGAGCTAGAAGGGTGAATTTACAGGTCTTGAATCTACCTTAGAAATTTGATATTAATTTCGACTTGATAGCTTGAGACAGACGGGTTCCTTATAGGATACATAAGGATACCTTATAGGATAAACTTTGTTGTCCATCTATCTCAAAGACTTCATCTTGAGTTAGAAGGTTGAATTTACAAGTTTTGAATCAACCTTAGAATTTTGATATTAATTTCGACTTGACAGTTTGAGATAGACGGGTTCGATAAACCGGTTAGGATAAACCTTGTTGTCCGTCTATCTCAAAGACTTCCTCTTGAGTTAGAAGGTTGAATTTACAAGTTTTGAATCAACCTTAGAATTTTGCTATTAATTTCGACTTGACAGTTTGAGATAGACGGGTTCCTTATAGGATACATAAGGATCCCTTATAGGATAAACCTTGTTGTCCGTCTGTCTCAAAGACTTCATCTTGAGTTAGAAGGTTGAATTTACAGGTTTTGTATCTACCTTAGAATTTTGATATTAATTTCGACTTGATAGCTTGAGACAGATGGCTCCTTATAGGATACATAAGGATACCTTATAGGATAAACTTTGTTGTCCATCTATCTCAAAGACTTCATCTTGAGTTAGAAGGTTGAATTTACAAGTTTTGAATCAACCTTAGAATTTTGATATTAATTTCGACTTGACAGTTTGAGATAGACGGGTTCCGTATAGGATACATAAGGATCCCTTATAGGATAAACCTTGTTGTCCGTCTGTCTCAAAGACTTCATCTTGAGTTAGAAGGTTGAATTTACAAGTTTTGAATCTATTTAGAATTTTATTATTAATTTCGACTTGATAGTTTGAGATAGACGGGGTCCTTATAGGATAGATAAGGATTCCTTATAGGATAAACTTTGTTGACGGTCTATCTCAAAGACTTCATCTTGAGTTAGAAGGTTGAATTTACAGGTTTTGAATTTACCTTAGAATTTTGACTTTAATTTCGACTTAATAGCTTGAAATAGACGGGTTCCTTATAATATAGATAAGATGTAGAGTTTTTCGTTTCCTTAACCGTTTATTTCCTGTTAAAACAATAAAGTATAGTTTGTACATACATTATGTACGCATAAGTGTTTCTTGTTTTCCCATAATAATCTTCCTACACAAAAGATGTAATAGTTTATAGGGTCTTTTTAAAAGCACAAAAATAATTTTGTAAAGTTATTTTTTCAAATTCTATCCTAATCGCCGTTTTTTAAGAAATCATTACATAAAACATTTTAGTCTATTTCCAAATATAATTCAGATTTAACCTAGGTTATTTTTGTACCCAGCGTTTTCCCAATCGAATGAGAGATGTGGCATTCAGTACGCTTGCGAATAAAACGTTGGATTAAATTTTCACCTTCAATTTGGTGTCTATCCATGCAGACATAGCAATTTAACTACAAACATCAAAAATTAAATCTTCACAGTAGGTGCATTTCTCCAAAATTCACCTAAAACAAAAAAGAATAATACGTTAATCCATCAATATCTCTTCACAGCTCTGCGATATTCATCATCTGATCCATTCCCTTCGAAACGAAGGGGCTTCAGATTCTGCCGCGTCATTCAAGTGCATCGCAAACTCAAAAAGTCCAGCACATTAGTTTAAAGGAAAGAGAAGTTCGTGTTAAACCATAAAATATATCTAACTTTTCAATTTCTAAGGATCTAAGAACATTCATTTTGGTATGGTAGATAAATCGCAAGAATCACAGTATAATTAAACCTGCCAATTATTATTTTAGCATCATACATACCTAATTAGGCCCGGGTTAAGTCAGTTATTGTTTTAAAGTTAAATAATTTCTAGATCAAATTTATTAAATTTTTTTTTATAATCATATTATATATATATATATATATATATATATATATATATATAGTGGCGCGTAAGATACAATCAATATAAAATTATTACACGCGCCTCAGAGAAAGCGAAGGAGATGGCTTCTCTGTATGGTGTGCCATTTGTGAAATAGTGATATCCTGTGCTATCCTGTGATTCAGAACTAATGTAATAAAAGAAATCATTGCTTAAAAGTAAAATTTATATGTTTGTATTAGACTTTATTATCTGAAATAGGATCTATTTTGATAAAATTGTCATTGTTGTATATTTTGGTCCTTTAGAATATTTACAAGCTTTTCATTTTAGGGTTATTTATTTATAGGCTATACTATTACGCTAAATTAAAAACGAGCTAAGCAAGGACCTTTAATTGTAAGAAAAATTATAACAGACATGGTCTTTTCTAGCTTTTGGCGATTATGAATAGACTATCATCGTTCATATAAATAATGTAATGACGTAAGGATTTGAGGATGCAATCGCCCACATGTAGTGCAAAGATACTGTGACTAACCGCGCCACCATTACAGTTAGTCTGTCGGATCCAAACAACGTTTACTAACAAGGGGCAGTAGCGTTATCAGTGCGAAAGAAGCCGGATTTGCGGTCACAAAGCAGGTCCAGCATGGTGACTAAGGGTGATACTTCCAAATGAAGCGCACATACAATAAATGGTCCCCAGTTCTCGGTAGCCACTTTCGGTCACTGTAAACAACTGTGCCTGTCACTGTAAAAAACTATCACTGTAAACATATAATACCTGGATACTGAAGTCTGACGAAAGCGTCTCCAAGCTGGAGACAGAGCTCGTTAATATAAACTAACGCATTTTATATTTGTAAGAGTCGGTAAATCTGCTCCTTTTTAAAGAGAGAAACCAAAAGCCACAAGGCGCCATAAGTTTTTTGGTAAACAAACTTATTCACAATAAAGTATTGAAAGTAACTCGTGTGTTATCATGGGTTGGATATCTTGTACTTCAGCTGACACTTTGAAGATCGTTCAGATCTATGCACCCACGACGATACATACGAATGACGAGGTTGTAGCTGTTTATGAAGACATAAATAATGCAATCTATAGATAGTTTATTAGAAGGTTCAACAACACCACCAAGAACACAGATGAATGCTATATTTAATTGGGCACCGACTCTAGATAGTAGTGTTTTGCAAATTTATTTGTGTTCGGAAAGGATATCATATCATACCACAAAAAGCATTGTTCGTGTCAACTCCGACGCACCACTCAAATTTAATTCTAAATTACTATTGTCTTGTAATGTATAAAATAGGTAACACTGTATATAATTATAAACGTCAATATCATCTATGAATATATATCTTCCCGTTAAGACAGCGTTCATAAGAAATGCATTCGCTCGACTGCTTTTTCGTTGACTCTATGAAATTTTTTTGTATACAATTTATGTCCATGCCGAAGGTTCGTTCTAAATATTGGTGAAAGAATTTTGAAATCGAATGAGTAACGACGTAATCGACGACTCCTGCATCCAGAGTTTTTTAAAATATATCAAATTTTTTTAACGGGATAATAATAACCTACGTCCATCTTTAAGATCCCTTCTAAATATTAGTGAAAGATTTTTTTAAATAGAATTAGTACTTTCAGAGATTACCTCCTACATCCAAACTCACAAAATTGAACTTTTTTATATTATATGAAATTTTTTTCATCCTGAAGGTCCTTTCTAAATATTGGTGAGAGAATTTTTGAAATCGGATTAGTAGTTTCGGAGATCACCTCCTATTTCCCTACCTTACTTACAAACTGTTACACTTTTTATATACCTGTATGTACTTAGCTACCGACTTCCTACCTACCTACTAAAGCCTTAGTTGGTTCCTGCCTTTATACGTATATATATATATATATATATATATATATATATATATATATATATATATATATATTACGATTTCCCGATAACTAGCAAGAAGTACAATAACAAGTGATAAGTAATTTAAAAAATAATCGAAACATAAAAAAACTAAAGGTCTTATAACGGAATTCAAATAACAGAATAGGTGAAAATTCTTAAAAAATATAAAAAATGTTTTTTTCTTCCACTCTTTATAGTATATGTACGAAATATAAATTATATCATTCCGAACTTTCACTCGCAACTTATATTTCTGAAACCACCAGAAGTACATTTCTGAAACAGTGAAATACGGTTTGGGGGCGAATATTTTTGATATGAAAAAAAAACTCTACGCATAGACCACAGAATTACAATACTTCCTTGCAAATCTGTGGTATAGACATAATTTTTACCTTCCTGAAGAATACATATTCAAGAAACCCACATTTACCATAAATTTTAATAATTTAGTGATACAATACAATGTACGCACTACAACGTCCCTTGAAATATTGAGGTCAAGCAACACAAATGTTAAACCTTCGTTTGCAATTTTAGATTACGGACGCATAGATTCTGTTTGATCTTTTTCCATATATTATATTTCATTTGGGTTATTTCTGAAAAAATGTACTGAAACTTTTTATCACTATATTACACAATTCGATTCGTGGTAAACTTACGTGGTAAACGAAAGGCGCCCAACAAGAGTCGGCTTCTTTCACTCTTTTCCAATAATTCCAACATTGCGAAAACTCTTGAATTTATGTGTTATATTGGACCCTTTGGCATATTTATATTCGAAATATAAATAAATATATGAAGCCTAATTTCATAAATTACCCTTTAAAATGTCTTCAAAAGTTACCTCCGAAAATTATCTTTTAAAACAAAGCCCATTTCTATTAAAGACTCTTCGGTTATAGTGGTAATTGCTGCTAATCACTCCGAAACACCTTTAAAATTTAAGTACGCCATACTTTCGGTCTCAGAAAAATTTGATCACATCTAAGACGCAACTAAGGCATGTATGACTTTCTGACGAAAAAAAAAGTCGCCGTCTGCAAGTTAGTATCGACGACAGTGGGTCGCACGTACGCGCGACAAACTTCGTCGGTTTCGACTACTGGTTTCTATACTAATTTGCATATAAAATTGCAAATAATTTATTGACGACTTTTTTGTCCTCGGTAAGTCGTTGACAAGTCGTACGTGTGATTTGCGCCGAAAGTGGGTGGAGTTTATTTAATCGATATATACCGAATGCACATTCGTTTTCAGTCCATCTTATTTTAACGTCTTTTTTATACGTAATTGCCTTCTTTTTATAGTTTAGATCCACGTTTAAGGAAACTACTCACACTCTCATTATTACCAAATACATCTCTACTTCCGATTGCTCATGTACTATCTTTTCATTGCTAAATTATGTAAAATAGCTATAGCCCGCGGTGGCGCTTGCGTGGTATTAGTAAAACATAAAAACATTTTTTTTTAAAAATACATATAGATTTAAATCAGACCAGCTATGTAGTTATGAAATAAATATTATTTTGAACATAATTCGCCAGACTTGATATTGGCAGTGTTGCAGTGCAGCGCACTATGCGAGGTATACAATAATTAGCTGGACTAAAATGTCATGCAATAATAAAGCATAAATTTGGCACGTAAATGGAACATGTTAAACTATTTTTGAAGTTTCGTATCTCAAAAGGAAACTCGGAATCCTTATAAGACCAAGTGTCTGTCTGTCTGTCTATGGTAACCGTTTTTTTTTCAGAAACCGCTTGACGCATAAACTTGGAAGTTTGGTCTAATAATAGTTATAAACCATATTAACCCACGCATATCGCAATAGATATCCCTTAAAAATATTAATAAGGGTATTTTAGGGGGCGCAAGTATAGTACTCAAATATTTTTTTTATTTTAATGTGGATGTCCCACAGTTTGAAAGGGCCATTTATAAAGTTAGTAAAGATATTTCATTCACAATTTTAGTTGTTATATCTTCAAAGATGTATTAAAAATACCAAAAAATGTTTTACCATGCTTATTTCCGAGACTCAGTTTTAGAAGACTACGCAAACGTTCTTGTAAAACTATATTCATGATACTAAATGTTATATCCACCATGTTTTAAAGCTTATGAAAGATATAGTATATATATATATATGTATAGGCAATATATTTACTATGTGAAAAATTAATATTTGTAAACATTTTAATAGAAATACCATAGACCCTTAAATGTTGACAAGTGCACGAAACTCTCGTAGTGCGAGTTCTACTCACACTTGACACGTTTCTTAAAATTAATAGCAGTTTTTCGCGCCCAAGCATAATTTTTTTTAGTTTTTTTAATTTAAGATGTATATCTATAATATCTAAATTCCCTGAAGTCGTTGGGCTTTTAAAGTAGGAAAGAAAGACAAACAAACAAATTAATAGTTATTTTACTTTTGTACCTAGATTCCAGTGTAATGATTTTTTTTTAATTCATATTAATAAGTCATTTCAAAAAATTATGCCTTGTTTAAAACCTTTTATGTTCTTCCTGTAAATTTTAGACTATACCTTATTGCCAAAATTTCATTTAGTTTCGTTTTTTTATATTATTTTATTATCTTGAGATTGTGGGTATATTATACCCACAATCTCAAGATATTGTCAGTATAATACCTACCACATCGCTCATTGTCAAAAATTATCTTTCCTTAGTTGACTGCACATGTAGCAATAAGTTTGCCACGTGTACATTTTAATATTGAAGTAAACAAATAAATTACTTCTATAAGAGTCAATTATGTGGCAGTAGGACTTGAGATTTATACGAAATAGAAAACTTTAAAAAAATCAGACAAAAATTTTCGAAAACGTCCACCAAGCTTTTCGTCCACCACTGTGCACTGGCGGCATTTTATTGCTCGCAAACCGCCGTAAAGATGTTCCGAGCATGATTCAGTTAGCGCGCTGAGCATAAAAAACAACGCCGGCTCCCCCCAGCGCCGACCCGGCTCTAACTCGATTAAATTAAACAACTCAGAGTTAATCAAATAAATGGAATAAACGGCGGAGGGCGCGGGGCGGGGGTCGGATATAGATATTTATGTCGGCACTTCTCGAAAGTAATTCGGTGTCAAATATGGAGATAACTCATACGCGGCGGTAACATCTATCCTGATAATGGCGGGGCGCCTCGCGCTTGCTGATTCAAGCGGGGGCGGGCGGCGTAGTCCACTCCGCCCGCTGCGTCTAAGCTATTCCTTGTGAAGTTCAATATATACATGCGCTGTAATCGGCACTTCGGGTTCTTGAAAATGGTGCTGCCAGCCTATTTTTAGAGGAACGGCTTAAAGCTTTTCAAATAGACAAAATTTCAATGGAAAATTGTAGAATCTGTCTTTGAGTAAATTAAAATAGATGTATTATTGCTTACATACGTTAACTAAAGACTTAGCTCGGTCTGGCACGGGTACACTTTAGTGTAAACTTAGATAGTGTTTTGATACGTTTCTTCATATACTATGTTAAATGTCTTTCCTCCAGTGTCACAGCAAAAACATAATATTTAGATGGTACAGGCGATACGGCCTCATATATAAGAAAAACATTAAACGGAGTTAAACCTTAAGACAACTGTTAATTGGAACGGTAAGTCGATGAAATCATCCTTATATTTCGGCACTCAACAATATTTTCAATGACATATTTTATTACTCAGGAAAACCTGTTAAGTTCTCTGTTGAAATAACGTTTATTAAGAAAATCAAGTGACGCCAGTACTACAGCGGTACCAGTACCTGGAACGGTACTCCGTAAAGACTTGTATGAAAAAAACTTATTTTATTATTAGTGATATTTTACGGAATGTTTATGCTTTTTGGGGAAAATTGTCAGCCACTTGAAAATGTAAAAATAATAAAAAAATTAACGTAGTCCATCTAGGTCCGGAACGAGCGGTTACTTTTAACGAGTGCAGTAACTTTTTAATTCCATTGAATGGTTGAGTATAAATGCGGTTTAGTACCAGGAATATTTTGACATTTTTTTATATAGGACATCATATTTGTCTAGATGGTACCAACATTCGGAAAACAACAAAGACTATTTGTATTATGGCTTGTTTTTTTTTTATATTTTATGCCATTCATTTCATTTTGTGGTGGCTTAATATTTAAATATATTTTTAATTTATATATTATTATTTAATTTTTATCATTTTATTATTAATTTAATTAAAAATATAGATTTTAATATTGGTATTATTTATATTTGATTATTTAAATTTAGCCATAAATATACAAAAAATATAAGCCATAATACAAATAGTCTTTATTGTTTCCTAAATGTTGGTACCATATAGACAAAATGTCATACTTGAAATTGACAGGTTAAAAAAATATTCAAGTTTGATAATTAAATATACTTATATTTTTAATATAACAACTTAATAATTTATAAGAAATTACGCTTTTAATTGTATAATAATAAAAGAAAAAGGGAAATAACTGAAAAAAAGGTTAAAACATCGCATACAAAATCATCACCTGATGATTTGGCTGTTTTTAGTTATTTACTATGTATTTAAGTTTTGACTGTTGAAATATACGTGGGACAATAATTGGTTTATCAGTACGACAATTTTGAAGTTTTTATGTTAAAACCTTTCTGAGAAAAATAGCTATGATAAACGCACAGATAAGTGTGTAATCCTATAAGTATTTCTTTTAAAACATAGAATCTTAAGAAAATGAAAAAAATTGTGGGAATAAATTACCGAGAGGTCAGTAATTCTGTCCAGCAGTGGTCATCAGAACTGAAACTCTAGAGGAGTTTCTCTCCAATAAGCATGTTACTCTAAACCTTAGTGCAAAGTTTCGACATTCAATATTTTCTGTTATTACTAGACGATGAATTTATTAATTTATAAAAATAAATAAAGGCGAATCTAATTCCGTTGGTTTTGAGGCTAACATCGATTAGTGAACATTAAACTGACATCGATTAGTGAACATTAAACTAACATCGATTAGTGAAAATTCAAATTGCTAAGGAGTTTTATATGGTGTAATACACTCGTTGCTTGTTCAAACTTTTCAGACTCGATGAAATTAAATATCAAAAATACTTTTATTATCTTTGACAGCTTTAGCAGTTAACAATTATAAAAATGGTAGCTACATTTAATAAGTTGTATGGATACCGTAACCTTGCTCTCTCAAATAATTTACCGTATTTAAGAAAAATCTTTCTCTTTTTTCAAGGGTTGATTAATCTATAATGGAAATCATAATCAAATTGCTAGGAAAGGATAAATATCGATTAGTGAACATACAAATTGCTAAGGAGTTTTATATGGTGTAATACACTCGTTGCTTGTTCAAACTTTTCAGACTCAAATATTTGTGAAGATAAATATCAAAAATACTTTTATTGTCTTTGACAGCTTTAGTAGATAAAAATTATAAAAACGGTAGCTACATTTAATAAGTTGTATGGATACCGTAACCTTGCTCTCTCAAATAATTTACCGTATTTAAGAAAAATCTTTCTCTTTTTTCAAGGGTTGATTAATCTATAATGGAAATCATAATCAAATTGCTAGGAAAGGATAAATATCGATTAGTGAACATTAAACTAACATCGATTAGTGAACATTCAAATTGTTAAGGAGTTTTATATGGTGTAATACACTCGTTGCTTGTTCAAACTTTTCAGACTCAAATATTTGTGAAGATAAGTATCAAAAATACTTTTATTGTCTTTGACAACTTTAGCAGATAAAAATGATAAAAACGGTAGCTACATTTAATAAGTTGTATGGATACCGTAACCTTGCTCTCTCAAATAATTTACCGTATTTAAGAAAAATCTTTCTCTTTTTTCAAGGGTTGATTAATCTATAATGGAAATCATAATCAAATTGCTAGGAAAGGATAAATATCGATTAGTGAACATTAAACTAACATCGATTAGTGAAACATTCAAATTGCTAAGGAGTTTTATATGGTGTAATACACTCGTTGCTTGTTCAAACTTTTCAGACTCGATGAAATTAAATATCAAAAATACTTTTATTATCTTTGACAGCTTTAGCAGTTAACAATTATAAAAATGGTAGCTACATTTAATAAGTTGTATGGATACCGTAACCTTGCTCTCTCAAATAATTTACCGTATTTAAGAAAAATCTTTCTCTTTTTTCAAGGGTTGATCAATCTATAATGGAAATCATAATCAAATTGCTAGGAAAGGATAAATATCGATTAGTGAACATTCAAATTGCTAAGGAGTTTTATATGGTGTAATACACTCGTTGCTTGTTCAAACTTTTCAGACTCGATGAAATTAAATATCAAAAATACTTTTATTATCTTTGACAGCTTTAGCAGTTAACAATTATAAAAATGGTAGCTACATTTAATAAGTTGTATGGATACCGTAACCTTGCTCTCTCAAATAATTTACCGTATTTAAGAAAAATCTTTCTCTTTTTTCAAGGGTTGATTAATCTATAATGGAAATCATAATCAAATTGCTAGGAAAGGATAAATATCGATTAGTGAACATACAAATTGCTAAGGAGTTTTATATGGTGTAATACACTCGTTGCTTGTTCAAACTTTTCAGACTCAAATATTTGTGAAGATAAATATCAAAAATACTTTTATTGTCTTTGACAGCTTTAGTAGATAAAAATTATAAAAACGGTAGCTACATTTAATAAGTTGTATGGATACCGTAACCTTGCTCTCTCAAATAATTTACCGTATTTAAGAAAAATCTTTCTCTTTTTTCAAGGGTTGATTAATCTATAATGGAAATCATAATCAAATTGCTAGGAAAGGATAAATATCGATTAGTGAACATTAAACTAACATCGATTAGTGAACATTCAAATTGTTAAGGAGTTTTATATGGTGTAATACACTCGTTGCTTGTTCAAACTTTTCAGACTCAAATATTTGTGAAGATAAGTATCAAAAATACTTTTATTGTCTTTGACAACTTTAGCAGATAAAAATGATAAAAACGGTAGCTACATTTAATAAGTTGTATGGATACCGTAACCTTGCTCTCTCAAATAATTTACCGTATTTAAGAAAAATCTTTCTCTTTTTTCAAGGGTTGATTAATCTATAATGGAAATCATAATCAAATTGCTAGGAAAGGATAAATATCGATTAGTGAACATTAAACTAACATCGATTAGTGAAACATTCAAATTGCTAAGGAGTTTTATATGGTGTAATACACTCGTTGCTTGTTCAAACTTTTCAGACTCGATGAAATTAAATATCAAAAATACTTTTATTATCTTTGACAGCTTTAGCAGTTAACAATTATAAAAATGGTAGCTACATTTAATAAGTTGTATGGATACCGTAACCTTGCTCTCTCAAATAATTTACCGTATTTAAGAAAAATCTTTCTCTTTTTTCAAGGGTTGATCAATCTATAATGGAAATCATAATCAAATTGCTAGGAAAGGATAAATATCGATTAGTGAACATTCAAATTGCTAAGGAGTTTTATATGGTGTAATACACTCGTTGCTTGTTCAAACTTTTCAGACTCAAATATTTGTGAAGATAAATATCAAAAATACTTTTATTGTCTTTGATAGCTTTAGTAGATAAAAATGATAAAAACGGTAGCTACATTTAATAAGTTGTATGGATACCGTAACCTTGCTCTCTCAAATAATTTACCGTATTTAAGAAAAATCTTTCTCTTTTTTCAAGGGTTGATTAATCTATAATGGAAATCATAATCAAATTGCTAGGAAAGGATAAATATCGATTAGTGAACATTAAACTAACATCGATTAGTGAACATTCAAATTGTTAAGGAGTTTTATATGGTGTAATACACTCATTGCTTGTTCAAACTTTTCAGACTCAAATATTTGTGAAGATAAATATCAAAAATACTTTTATTGTCTTTGACAACTTTAGCAGATAAAAATGATAAAAACGGTAGCTACATTTAATAAGTTGTATGGATACCGTAACCTTGCTCTCTCAAATAATTTACCGTATTTAAGAAAAATCTTTCTCTTTTTTCAAGGGTTGATTAATCTATAATGGAAATCATAATCAAATTGCTAGGAAAGGATAAATATCGATTAGTGAACATTAAACTAACATCGATTAGTGAAACATTCAAATTGCTAAGGAGTTTTATATGGTGTAATACACTCGTTGCTTGTTCAAACTTTTCAGACTCGATGAAATTAAATATCAAAAATACTTTTATTATCTTTGACAGCTTTAGCAGTTAACAATTATAAAAATGGTAGCTACATTTAATAAGTTGTATGGATACCGTAACCTTGCTCTCTCAAATAATTTACCGTATTTAAGAAAAATCTTTCTCTTTTTTCAAGGGTTGATCAATCTATAATGGAAATCATAATCAAATTGCTAGGAAAGGATAAATATCGATTAGTGAACATTCAAATTGCTAAGGAGTTTTATATGGTGTAATACACTCGTTGCTTGTTCAAACTTTTCAGACTCAAATATTTGTGAAGATAAATATCAAAAATACTTTTATTGTCTTTGACAGCTTTAGTAGATAAAAATTATAAAAACTGTAGCTACATTTAATAAGTTGTATGGATACCGTAACCTTGCTCTCTCAAATAATTTACCGTATTTAAGAAAAATCTTTCTCTTTTTTCAAGGGTTGATTAATCTATAATGGAAATCATAATCAAATTGCTAGGAAAGGATAAATATCGATTAGTGAACATTAAACTAACATCGATTAGTGAACATTCAAATTGTTAAGGAGTTTTATATGGTGTAATACACTCATTGCTTGTTCAAACTTTTCAGACTCAAATATTTGTGAAGATAAATATCAAAAATACTTTTATTGTCTTTGACAACTTTAGCAGATAAAAATGATAAAAACGGTAGCTACATTTAATAAGTTGTATGGATACCGTAACCTTGCTCTCTCAAATAATTTACCGTATTTAAGAAAAATCTTTCTCTTTTTTCAAGGGTTGATTAATCTATAATGGAAATCATAATCAAATTGCTAGGAAAGGATAAATATCGATTAGTGAACATTAAACTAACATCGATTAGTGAAACATTCAAATTGCTAAGGAGTTTTATATGGTGTAATACACTCATTGCTTGTTCAAACTTTTCAGACTCAAATATTTGTGAAGATAAATATCAAAAATACTTTTATTGTCTTTGACAACTTTAGCAGATAAAAATGATAAAAACGGTAGCTACATTTAATAAGTTGTATGGATGCCGTAACCTTGCTCTCTCAAATAATTTACCATATTTGAGGAAAATCTTTCTGTTTTTTCAAGGGTTGATCAATCTATAATGGAAATCATAATCAAATTGCTAGGAAAGGATAAATATTAAACAATATTCCAGAAGAATCAAGCGCGAAAAAAAATATTGTGATAATCACTGAGAATAGTGTTAATGATAAAACAATAGACTATGATCCATCCAAAAATCCTGCAACAGTATCGCAGGATCGTTTATCGAGCATAAGAAATGATACCACCAAATTGAGAGACACAAAAACAAGAGAATACTTTAAAATTTTTCAAACTGATTTTTTTATAATAAATAATCATCAGTGGTAGATTTTTTTTCAGATATGTCGTTTTTAATGTATATCCTTTCATATGATATCAAAAAATTGTCAAAATGTCATTTATACCTATTTGTTTTTGGTATAACTATTAAATACTACTTAAAGACCTGAGGAAACTAGTTCATTTTAGGAAGTATAAACAATACTCAAATACATTCAATTTGTGCATATTTATGTTAAAACCAAAAGAAACTCTACTAATATGCAACGGATAAAATTGCCACACGTAGCATTGATCACGTAACAGTTACATCTTAAAAGAGGCCTCGTAAAATAAACTTACTAAGGAACGCACACTGTCAAAATTAATAAAACATAAGTAAACCATTTTTGGCAAATAACAAATACACCACCGACTATTTAATCTTCAGTTTCAAAGGTATGTTAATAGTAATTACTATGTTAATAGTAACAGAAAAAAATACTACTAATCTGTCAAAAAATACAGAATAATACTAAAATTATTAACAATACATGTTAGTTAAAACTTAAAAAAACAGAACAATTTAAAAAATATTAATTTAACCACAAACGTAAATGATTGTAGTTTGTTTATTCTTCATGTATTAGTGTATTAGTCACTTAATGACAAAACAGGTAATTATGAATGAAACAAATCAAGGATATCATACTGATCAACCGTTAGTCGAAATTGAATAAAATCTTTTGTCGCTTATCTTGGAATGTTGCAGAAATTAAAATGTTATTTATCAAATAAAAGGAGTATTTTTTTCATAATGGCTAGATCCAAATTTTTAACATAACTTGGTTTTCTTTATTGATCATCGTAAACTTGGTAAACTCTGACAAAAGATTTATTATCATTTTTAACTCGAACGTGTAAACACTTTTACGCGCAACGCTGACGATCGACAATAATAGGTCTTACAATAATCGGTCTGACAATAATCGGTCCGACAATAATCAGTCCGACAATAATCAGTCCGACAATAATCGGTCCGACAATAATCGGTCCGACAATAATCGGTCCGACAATAATCGGTCCGAAATAACCGAAGAAAATAGAATATATGATATTTAAAACTTCAACGTACACGTCCCACGAAAATCGTTTGTAGCAAAATATCATAGCGGCTCTGACGGACCCTC
Organism: Druceiella hillmani; assembly: GCA_039881145.1. NCBI lineage: Eukaryota > Metazoa > Arthropoda > Insecta > Lepidoptera > Hepialidae > Druceiella > Druceiella hillmani. The sequence goes on from JAYKKI010000001.1 coordinate 14,629,593, forward strand.
GCCGATCCCAAAACGTCTTTTGTTTCAAGTACACCGAAACCCTGCGCTTCAACTATGTGTTATTAGCTTGAGTTTTACGCATACTCGTACACTATGGACAGGTGTAGGACGTATTTATCGATCGTGAATCAGCGGCCGACAAAAATCATAATTGTCGATCGCCGATTCACCCGAACACAAAAATCGACTGTCTGTGTTGTGTGTAAGGTGATATTACAACAAATATTCTAAAATAGAACCGTATGCTTATTGTGTTCAGCACACTCTAATATAGTTTCTCCTAGAATCTCTATGTTCTCCGTCCATCTGCCACAACTTATTATCGTAGATACCATGAAAAAGGCGAACCGAGTTTTTATGTTATCATACGTAGTAATGATCTGAACATAGACACGAAGTAAAAAAGTGATAATTCGAAAATTTGAGGATAGTTTTATGGGTCAAACAAATCCTCAACTTTTTGGTTTTAATTTATCATGTACCTAAAATATTAAATGAAAGTTTAGAAATATAATAGGCATTTATAAATAAAAAATATCTGTAAAAGCAAGGTTATTTTAAAAAAATATTCAGACGTACGATGAGATCCGCATTGAATGAATATTATGGTTGTTGAATAGTTATAAATTATACTTGACAGCTTCCTTGGAAGAAAACCAGTTATCTGAAAGAAAAGGTTTAGGCTAAACGCATACACACATTTTTTAATCAAACGACTGTTTAGTTTTTTTTAAACTGTAGGTTTATATGTGCACATATTATAATCGACACGATAGCAGATCCACACAAAAATAAAAAAAATGTATAGATCCTCTTTTAACGATATAGTCTAACAACTTTCGATCGATAGCTTTACATAAAAAAATATATATATATGTATATATATATATATATATATATATATATATATATATATATATATCTGTATATCGGCGTGCACATACACTCGACTAACGCCCAAATGCATCACACACAGTCTAGTCTGTTAGTCTGACTTACTGACAATTATAAAAGTATTTCTCTTTCTCATTAACTGCCAGTCGAGTCGGAATGAGTCTACTTTACCGACCGTACCCACTGAACTGTCGAATCCCTAAAGCATATATAGAAAATACGTTTTTAACTGTCAATATATACGACTGAGAGTCCTGACCGTGTATGGTGCATACGGGCTTAAATAGTTTATGCGCGATTTGTTCATTTATAAAGGACTATGGATGTACATAAATTACTCTTTGGAAATCTTTACGATAATTCGTCGATGAAATCTCTATGATAGCTAGTTAATGGTATGCTCTATGCTCACTAAAGGCTAGTACACATTACACTGTTATTTTAGTCGAGTAGCTAGTAATGTACTCACCACTAAATATTTTGATAACTGGAAAGTGTCCGTGCATAATACCAGTATTTTAGAGGGATATTGAATGCTGTTAATTAATTAACAGTTACTTTTTATTAGCCCTTAGTTATTAATGGCTAATAAGAAGTAACTCTTGTAAAAAAAAATAATAGTACGTATTACATTAAAAATGTAATAAATAAAAAAAAGTTTCTAAAAGTAAGAAATACCTATTAAACAATTCACTCCGTAACAACAAAAAATGTCACAATGAATAAAAACCTATCTTGACTTTATACTTTATTTTCAACTTAATATCCTTCTTACTAACTCCACGTATATATTCACTGTAAATTTATTCCTAAATTTATTTGACTCTGTGTTTTATTGATTAATTTCATTACGTATTGTTATTTAATTCACTATAATTAATTTAAAATTCGCTATACATTTTATTTATCAACTCCATTATTGATCATTTATTGAAATTAATTGAAATTAATTGTAATGTTTCTTATTTGGTGTCACCATTATCATATAATATTATATATTCACTGTAAATTTATTCCTAAATTTATTTGACTCTATGTTTTATTGATTAATTTCATTATGTATTGTTACTTAATTCACTATAATTAATTTAAAATTCGCTATACATTTTATTTATCAACTCCATTATTGATCATTTATTGAAATTAATTGTAATGTTTCTTATTTGGTGTTACCATTATCATATAATATTATATGATAATTTACCGAATTTTAAATTAATTATAGTGAATTAAATAACAATAAATAATGAAATTAATCAATAAAACATAGAGTCAAATAAATTTAGGAATAAATTTACAGTGAATATATAATATTATATGATAATGGTAACACAAAATTAATCAAGCTGTGCCCACTGATTTTGGTGTTGTAACAAGAAAATTATACATACGTATATATAATTACGTGTTCTTGAATTAAATTGTTAAAATAGTGACATTACTGTTTGTGTGACAATAAATTATATGTTCGAAATTGTTGTATGCAGATTGCTTGGCTTGCTTATTTAATACAGTGGAGCTCTAACATTCCAGAAGCATTCACGATTTAAGTATACCAAAACAAATTTAAAAGTTGTATCGTCGCTACAACATAACCCACATCTTTATGATAACTAAAGAATTTACCTAAAGATGACGCATTCAGACTTACCTTACGGCTTATTTAGTGATTAGTCAAAAAGAGTGGAGGGCGTTACTCGACTGAGAAATTAGAAGAAAATAGATTGAAACGACTAAACGATACTACTAATTTTTTTCGTTCAAACACGTTTAGCAATTAAATCACTCGCTACCCGAATAAAATACTAGCGTAATGTAAACTAGGCTTAACCTCAAGAAAATAATTTAGTCGATTTGGATTCATCTCACATATATGTATGCACATACATATACACGACTAGAAAGTGTAGTTGTGATAGCAAGTGTGCTTAAATTTACTATTTATTTAAACATATACCTGACAATATTGAGCGATAATCATTAGGTACTGGGTAAGAAGCTATCAGCGCCGTCTGGTGATAAATAAATAAACTTTTTTTACTCCCATTTTTTTATAATAATTAAATAGAAATACCTAAATACAATATACTTCTTTTACTCATTGTGTTCGTTTAATGTATAATTACGTATATTGCATTTGAACCCATTGAGATATTATTTATACAGAAACGCCATACACCCTTAGTCCTTCGCCAATTGGATTGCGGTCCATTGACTGCAGTTGCATTAGTCGTTCCCAAGGGTTCGACGCGTCCACAAATTTTAACGATTGGTACTGATCAGATTGAACTTTTCTAATTGTTACTAGACTTACTAATCCATATATACGTAATTATACATACATATATATATATATATATATATATATATATATATATATATATATATATATATATATATATATATATATATATATATATATATTGGTACCGATCAAACTGAAATTTGTAATTGTTACAAAGCTTACTAATCTGTGTATATATATCAAGCGGAATAATCATGGGTTTCGAACCTTTTGTGAAAATATTCGAAATCTCGACGCTGAAAAAGTCTAGACCATATATGCTATTCATTAATTTTATAAGGCGTTAGAGTGAGATAACTACAACGTGTCAGGTTACGCCGCTATAATTCTAGGTTTGATTACCTTATATACAGATATAGTTATGGTATATTTGGCGTGTAGATAATTAAACAAACATTGTGACATGTTATTTTCTTTTCAAATAAGTGTTGGTACTAAAATGTTTCCCAGTGTGGCCTCCAAATTGTATACGTACTTTAGATAATAATATTTTTGTAATAATTGAATTTGTACTCTTATTTCGATGTATATTTTCGATGATTAATATAATTTAATTTCTTAATATTAGACATATTTATTTCAAAAACATTAGAAAAAGTTTCCTTTAGAAGTTGGCTGTTCATGTAAGGATAAGATGGCCACTTAATTTCCGAGTTATTTTCCCTCTCCCTTTGTCTTTTCCGTTACTTTTTGCTTTTTTCTCGCGTCATTTTTTCTTTTCCGTTTCTTGTTTCTCCATTTTCTTACCACAAGGATTGCAAGAATTATTGAATGGAGTGCAATTTACATGCGACCATAATTTACAAACAATTCAATGCGGCTAATCTTCTATTTTTTCAGTCTCGTAGTAATTTTCATCGTATTCCAAGCATCATATATATATATATATATATATATATATATATATATAATATATATATATATATATATATAGTGGCGCGGACCCAAAAAATATTTTCATCTAAATGATGATTACTGTTAGGCAGCAGTAGATCAAGAAATACATTTCGTGATGCTCTAAAGACATCTAGGACTAAAGGACTAGAAGACTTTACTTTTTTTTTAGAAGGGCTGACCCTAACGGTAGTCAGCCCTAATTCAATGACCACATATACCTGTTAGAACAAGATTAAATGTATTTCCTGGTTGAACGCTTTCAGGTGACATTGTTAGTCATGACACTGACTATCTAGTCATGACTAGTCATGACATGACACATGACTATCGAATTTGTACAAAAAACATTGTTATGATATTTGTATGGTTACTTTACTTTTTTATTTCTTACATATTTCCTCCTGGGTATGACAGGTTTCCATTTATAAAAACCTGTCATAGGTTTCCATTTATTGCGACTCAGAAGAGTCATTGCGGTTGTGAAATTTATCTTCCAACGGTTAAAAGGTAAAATTATTTGCGTCATATTATGAGTAAACTTTCATTCTTCCTACCTGATAATTTCCTGCGCTTACACAACCGTTATTTTTTGCTATAACACTGTCTAGAACCGAATTAAACCGTAAATCTCCAGTTTCCCGCATTATTCAAATGTTTAACTTGTTCACAGTCACAGTGGAGTATAATTTGTTTATGATGAGTGAAAATAAATTTATAGCAGTATGTCGTCCTGTCTCGCTTAGTCCTTACGTAATTATGTTTGCTGTTCTGATTGTATATTTTGCCTTCCTTTTAGATTAATTATATCATTGTCTTTTTGTTCAATTATAAATTGAAATTTTATTAAACATTGACATTATTATTCCGAAATGGTTGCATGTAATGTAATGTACAATAAATGTGTGATAAATAAATAAAAATAATACACTTAAAGAATCCGACCTTTTTACTACTAAATCTAAAACTTTCATTATAATGTTTTATTCTTTGATATACTGGTTTATCCTTAGATATGCCGACTTATCCTTAGAGTTGATGATTTATCCTTATGTATGCTAACTTATCCTTAAATATTTAAGTTTATCCTTAGGTTTGCTGGTTTATCCTTAAATACAAAAGCATATCCTCGTATATGAATTTTTGAGAGCGTAAATTCGGTTACAGGTCTGTCAGAGCCGTGCCGAGTGGCGCCTTACGTGAGCCGCGCGCCCTACGCGCCGCCAACGGGAGCGCGCCCTGCCGCTTTTGCGCCTTTCGACTCCGCGCTGCTCAACGCGGCTGCACACCAGGTAACATACAGACATCCAATAAGTTATACAGCCCATCGAAATGAATAACTGCTACACCTTACTAAGTGATCTAAAGACGAAGTAATGCCTTACTAAAATTAAGCTTTCTTTCTCATTACTTGCAAATGAAAGTCGTTTTAGGTTTTTCAATACTCGTCGTCGTAGGTTTTTTCAATACTCATGTACCTATTTCAGAATATAGGGATTAACAGTGAGAATACGGTTAACTTTGAACTTTAATTACGTTTTTCAAACCCCATAATACCCATAAGCATCTCTTCTTCACAATAAACTACGTTATGTAGTATTATTCCTACTTTATTTAAATTCTTTACCACGACCCAGATTTCGTTTTATTATAACATCTTCAGATGGGCTATTAGCAAAGATCTTTGCTAATGATGTTGTAAATACAACGAAACCTAGGTCGCGGTAAAGACCTTAAAGAAAGTAGAAATAATACTACATCACGATAGTTTCATTTAATCGTTAAAAAAATAATTGCATATGACGTTATTTCAAAATTCCATTTAAACAATTTAAATTGAGCATTCAATCAAGTCAATCAAAAAAGTAAGTATAATTATAATAAAGAGCACCTAAAAATAAATCGCTTCTTAATTAAAATTTTAGTAAAATAAAATATCTATAAAAATAAGTTTGTTGTTGCATATAATTCGTACATTTCATTCTATTGAATGCATTATAATTGATATCATAAATCCTTTTAATCTTACAAAAAAATATGGCTATGAATTTTTAATGGAAAATGTACAAATTTTGGTGTAGTTCTTCCTAAAATATACTCAGTTCTTCAGATAGTGTCTCTAAAAATTCTTTGGCTTTTTCTTGGCGTTTTTTTATATTTTTTAAGAATTTCACCTATTTTGTTATTTGAATTCCATATGAAGAGCTTTCGTTTCTTTATGTTTCGATTTTTTTAATTTACTATTATCCTATGTACTGGTATTTCAGTTAGAGATCTCTCCAGTGACAAAATAAATACGGGTTTTAAAGTAGTAATTTATTTATAATTTTCTTATTAATGAAGATTTTTAATTACACCGTCTTATCATATTTATTATTGTCGGCATTAAATTGATTATTATCGGCACACAGTACGTAGCTGCAGCACTGTGTCCACCGTACGGCGGACTCGCCTCGCTTGCCGCACGCTGTCGCTCCTCTTCGATCGCGGACCTGCGGCTGAAAGCACGCCGGCACGCCGCCGCCCTAGCTGCCGCTCGCCCGCCCGACCGCACCTAGCCGCCGCCCCTCTGCGACGCGCCCGCCCACACTTGACTCCATTATGCGACGCAAGCGCCGTGACTCGCAGCGGTGTTGACTCGCCGACATTCGGCACAGTCGATTTTACATAAATGTCGCCACTTTTCGAGCGTTAACTCGCTACGCATTTGATCCAATAGTTTCAATTTGCAGAAGTGGTGATACAGTGATTTAACTCGTATCACAGTGACATTATACCGCTGCATCCGTGTGACTCGAGTGTATTTCGCAGTGACATTGCAGCTTTGTGATAACAACAACCACGATTGACGTATTTATTTGACGCAACTGTACCGTAGATAACAGACTTTGTGATAAGGAAGAATGACCCATCGACGAGTCACGGTGGTCACAGTGTTTTGAAAAGTTAAATTGCAAACAATAACATTGATGCAATTTTGAAATACAGTGAGTTGGTTCAGGCAATACCACGTGTCAATATTTGATGATATACCTATAATTGACTTGAATTGGACTTGTTTCATTCAAAGTGATAATTATAAACAGTAAACGTTTTAAAGTACTTATTATTTAAATGTATTTATCTGAATGGATGATATCAAAACCCACTGTGAAATATTTATCGAAGTAAAATGAATGTTATTGACAATATTGCTAGTTATTTTATGTATCTTTTATAATAGTTCGTAAGATCGATATTGTAAACTATTTATATAAATATATATACATATATATATATATATATATATATATATATATATATATATATATATATATATATATTTATATATTTATATATATATATATATATAATCTGAAAACTCCCCTAAAAATTCACATTTCTGCAATCTATAAACAATTATTGATGAAATTGATAGTTTGTGGAATTCATTTCTAAATGTGGGTGTCTTCAGGAAAGTAAAAATTATGTCTATACCACAGATTTGCAAGGAAGTCTTGTAATTATGTGGTCTATGCGTAGAGTTTTTTTTCATATCAAAAATATTCGCCCCCCAATCGTATTTCACTGTTTCAGAAATGTACTTCTGGTGGTTTCAGAAATATAAGTTGCGAGTGAAAGTTCAGAATGATATAATTTATATTTCGTACATATACTATAAAGAGTGGAAGAAAAAAACTTTTTTTATATTTTTTAAGAATTTTCACCTATTCTGTTATTTGAATTCCGTTATAAGCGCTTTAATTTTTTTATGTTTCGATTTTTTTTTAAATTACTTATCACTTGTTATTGTACTTCTTGCTAGTTATCGGGAAATCGTAATATATATATATATATATATATATAATATAAACAAGAAAAAAGAAAATTTGTTTTTCGAAATTAAATGGCATGTTTTTAAATGGTATGTGTCCTCTGAATTCTCAATTGGTTTAATAAATGTGCATATTCGTACTGTCTTAAACAATGTTAATTTTCTTCCACAATTCTTTATCCAGCCGAAATTAGGTGCAACTCACACGTACGACATTCCAAAGATATTAAAACGACAAAAAAGTGGTCGTCTGCAAATTAGTATGGAAACGCGCACGTGTGACACACGTGCGACAAAATGTCGTCGGTTTCGACTACAAGTTTCCACACTAACTTGCAGACGACAAATTTTTTGTCGTTTCACTGTCGTTGTAAAATCGTACTTGTGAGTTGCGCCTTAGGTAAGCAGATTTGACAACGCGCCATGTTACACAAATCTACAATTGACAATTGTGTCTTAAATTTAACCGCATTGTATGTACACAACTCGCCATTAAAAAGTTTAAACAAAATATTTTGAAAAAAATATCGATGTCAGTAATTCTTATGTATTATGAATATACTTGCTGTAAATATAACTTTAGGTATTTGTTAAGAAGGTAAAAAAATATTTAAGTTATTATTACGATACAATAAAATTAAAATGCATGCATTAATTAATTTGTCGTTTCATTGCGGACAGTAGCCATAGCTATTCATAAGCTTACAACTGGTGTTCTTTAACCGCATTTTGTAATTGTACATAGCAACAATTACATGTAACCTGGTCACATTTGGCGTCTTTTAGAGTGCTTGGTAACACACGGTTCATCAGATGGATTACTAAGATGACAAAGAACGAAAAGTAGGGACAAACTTTTGACATTCTTTTCGCCAATCAATCTCAGCGTAATTAAAAAAAGACGGAACTCCGAAGAAATTATTTGAAATCTTTGTCACCCTAACACTCTCTTTGGTACAAATTATCTTTGGCAAATTCGTAGAAGAGATAGACGGACAAAGGGATGAGTACAAGAGTTATATTAAAAGAGTTTCATTTTCCCTTTTGAAATATAGAATCCTAAAACACACAAAAAGTTAACTAATCCTACTAACTCTCAATAATCAACCGAGAGAGATCAACCTTTAATCATACGCCGAAGAGTGTCATTTGATAATCTCAAATCGATTATAAGAATGCTGCTATATTTACGCGGATAATTTAAGTAAAAGAATATTGGATTACATTCAATTTAAAAATCGACCAAGTGCGAGAATTACTCGTACATCGAGGGTTTAGGGGACCGACTCTATATATCGACAGAGGGACTTATACACGGTATCCGGGTATATTCGTTGGCTACAAAAGAATAAATTGTCGTTGAAATAAAACGTAAAACACGCCCTTTTTCTAATTGAGTGCAAAAAAATATTCCACATAACTCTTTTTAACACACCCAATATTTGCCTGGAGCGCGATGCTTACCCGAGTAGCTAGATGTCTTCGCAGCTGTTGACGGGTTATTTCCCTAAGCGGTACTGAATAATGTGCATAAGTATCGCGTGTACGAAAAAATGTCAAATAATTATGAATACTATTTTCAATTTTCTGAAAAAAGTCATCTTCAAATTTTATTTTAACGACAATCAACTATTTTTCAGTCAAGAAATAACGTCTTTCTTTGTCCGACACTTATTCCCAGACACCGTGTATATCCACACACTATATCTTAAAAATTAGAACATTTAGGTTCATCGTTATAATGTTCCTAAAACCTTTATGTAGTCTTCTAAAACACTGTTCTTTCATGACTTTAGGTTCAGTAATTTCAAAAATAAGATATATTTCATAACATACTCTGAAGATACAGTACTAAATATTTTTCAAACCCTTTTAACTAGCCCTTTCAAATGATATCCCACACTCATACACAATTGTGATATTTTTTTATGTAAACATCTAATTTTGGATGGAAGTTAAAAGGTTCTGATGTAACGTCGCGACGTGTCATTCGATCAGCCTCGCGTCTAGTCAGCTTTTTCCGCCATAATTCGGCCAGCTTCGCGTCTTGTCGACTAACAGTATTATAAAATTCAAAATAGATTTTCAATAGATTGTTAAGAAGTAATTCCGTGATAAATTCATGATATGTAATAATAATTTCATAATTCATAATAATAATTTCATAATTCATAATAATAATTTCATAAAAATAAAATAAAATTAATATTTTATTTTTAACAACTATGTGAATATATAAAAATATTTCAACTTAAAAAAAATTAGGTCTTTCACATTTAGCGTTTCTGCGTCAAACAATTTCTGTGAAAAACGGTCGTAATAAACGTAGAGAATGAACTTATAGGAGTTCTGTTTATCACCTTGTGGTACTGAACCCGAAAAAGTCATTCTCCTCATTCATCGTTCAAGCAGTTGTCTGCCATTTGAGTTTCAGTTGTATCGCACACAGAAACCCCGTGTGTAGTTCAATATTGCTGACATTTATATCTGTTATTGATATTTAAATACATAATAAAAAAGAAAATTAAAAAAAATATATTTAATTTTTTTTAAATCAGAATTTTTTCGAATTTTACTTCGCCTGTTTTGTATGTTTGTACTCTCGACACGAGACAACTACCAGACTGATTCATGTAATGATTTCTTTGTATTTATATAACCTCAAAGAAAATATAACGCACCTTCCTATTAAGTAAAGCATAAGCTGCGAAACTCCCTCTAATGGAAAAGTCAAAGCAACCTTCACGATGGAAAAGTCAAAGCAACCTTCACGATGGTTAACTAAAGTGATAATTTTTATCACTTATCTATGAAATGCAAATAATTCAAAATTCGAATATTTTTTGTGTCTGATTTTCTCTTATCTGCGTATATAAAAATAAAACGATCCTGAGCGAAAGAGACGATTACATTTTTCGCGTATTTACGTAATCTCCCCTCTGAGCTACCATCGAGTTAGCCCAAGAGCAAGACGGTCATATCTCTACTGTTTTTACTCTAGATCGCTATGTCTATGATGACAATTGAAATATATTCATTTAAAATATACTGCAAGATCAGTCGTTCTATTATCGAAACGAATTCTATCCACATAAATAATGGTAATTTGTATTCAATTTTATGCTTCTGGAATTTATCCGCAACATCCAAAGGACTGGAAAAGAAACATTAAGTACACAAAGATACTTGACTAGAATTTCAATTTTCAATGTATTATATAGAATTCAAGCATCTTCTTGAAAGATCCAGACTAAGGTATAAATACGAAGGTATAAATAGGCCGTACCGCATTCGATTAAAGACAGTTTTCGACTTTCAGGTGTATAACATCAAAGAAAATGAATTTGACTTGACATAAACTACGGACTCCTTTAATTTACGAATTTTGCCTCATGATTATTGACATTAAAACGCAACTTCGATTGGCTGAAACCGCTTGCACGTCACCTTTGTGAGCTGGAACGATCTACACTCGAAAGGGTTTCATCCGTGCGGGATCTCGGTGTAATTATGAATGTTAATCTCGCGTTTGATGACCGTATCATAGAAACCTGTCAGCGTCATCTTTGTGCACAGTTATTAGCTGGAAGGCACTCGAAACGGTTTCATCCGTGCGGGATCTCGGTGTAATTATGAATATTGATCTCACATTTGACGACCGTATCACAGAAACCTGTCAGCGTCACTCTTGTGCACAGATATTAGCTGGAAGGAATTACACTCGAAAAGGTTTCATTCGTGCGGGATCTCGGTGTAATTATGAATATTGATCTCACATTTGACGACCGTATCACAGAAACCTGTCAGCGTCACTCTTGTGCACAGATATTAGCTGGAAGGAATTACACTCGAAAAGGTTTCATTCGTGCGGGATCTCGGTGTAATTATGAATGTTAATCTCGCGTTTGATGACCGTATCATAGAAACCTGTCAGCGTCATCTTTGTGCACAGTTATTAGCTGGAAGGCACTCGAAACGGTTTCATCCGTGCGGGATCTCGGTGTAATTATGAATATTGATCTCACATTTGACGACCGTATCACAGAAACCTGTCAGCGTCACTCTTGTGCACAGATATTAGCTGGAAAGAATTACACTCGAAAAGGTTTCATCCGTGCGGGATCTCGGTGTAATTATGAATGTTAATCTCGCGTTTGATGACCGTATCATAGAAACCTGTCAGCGTCATCTTTGTGCACAGTTATTAGCTGGAAGGCACTCGAAACGGTTTCATCCGTGCGGGATCTCGGTGTAATTATGAATATTGATCTCACATTTGACGACCGTATCACAGAAACCTGTCAGCGTCACTCTTGTGCACAGATATTAGCTGGAAGGAATTACACTCGAAAAGGTTTCATTCGTGCGGGATCTCGGTGTAATTATGAATATTGATCTCACATTTGACGACCGTATCACAGAAACCTGTCAGCGTCACTCTTGTGCACAGATATTAGCTGGAAGGAATTACACTCGAAAAGGTTTCATTCGTGCGGGATCTCGGTGTAATTATGAATGTTAATCTCGCGTTTGATGACCGTATCATAGAAACCTGTCAGCGTCATCTTTGTGCACAGTTATTAGCTGGAAGGCACTCGAAACGGTTTCATCCGTGCGGGATCTCGGTGTAATTATGAATATTGATCTCACATTTGACGACCGTATCACAGAAACCTGTCAGCGTCACTCTTGTGCACAGATATTAGCTGGAAAGAATTACACTCGAAAAGGTTTCATCCGTGCGGGATCTCGGTGTAATTATGAATGTTAATCTCGCGTTTGATGACCGTATCATAGAAACCTGTCAGCGTCATCTTTGTGCACAGTTATTAGCTGGAAGGCACTCGAAACGGTTTCATCCGTGCGGGATCTCGGTGTAATTATGAATATTGATCTCACATTTGACGACCGTATCACAGAAACCTGTCAGCGTCACTCTTGTGCACAGATATTAGCTGGAAGGAATTACACTCGAAAAGGTTTCATTCGTGCGGGATCTCGGTGTAATTATGAATGTTAATCTCGCGTTTGATGACCGTATCATAGAAACCTGTCAGCGTCATCTTTGTGCACAGTTATTAGCTGGAAGGCACTCGAAACGGTTTCATCCGTGCGGGATCTCGGTGTAATTATGAATATTGATCTCACATTTGACGACCGTATCACAGAAACCTGTCAGCGTCACTCTTGTGCACAGATATTAGCTGGAAGGAATTACACTCGAAAAGGTTTCATTCGTGCGGGATCTCGGTGTAATTATGAATGTTAATCTCGCGTTTGATGACCGTATCATAGAAACCTGTCAGCGTCATCTTTGTGCACAGTTATTAGCTGGAAGGCACTCGAAACGGTTTCATCCGTGCGGGATCTCGGTGTAATTATGAATATTGATCTCACATTTGACGACCGTATCACAGAAACCTGTCAGCGTCACTCTTGTGCACAGATATTAGCTGGAAGGAATTACACTCGAAAAGGTTTCATTCGTGCGGGATCTCGGTGTAATTATGAATGTTAATCTCGCGTTTGATGACCGTATCATAGAAACCTGTCAGCGTCATCTTTGTGCACAGTTATTAGCTGGAAGGCACTCGAAACGGTTTCATTCGTGCGGGATCTCGGTGTAATTATGAATATTGATCTCACATTTGACGACCGTATCACAGAAACCTGTCAGCGTCACTCTTGTGCACAGTTATGAGCTGGAAGGAATTACACTCGAAAAGGTTTCATTCGTGCGGGATCTCGGTGTAATTATGAATGTTAATCTCGCGTTTGATGACCGTATCATAGAAACCTGTCAGCGTCATCTTTGTGCACAGTTATTAGCTGGAAGGCACTCGAAACGGTTTCATCCGTGCGGGATCTCGGTGTAATTATGAATATTGATCTCACATTTGACGACCGTATCACAGAAACCTGTCAGCGTCACTCTTGTGCACAGATATTAGCTGGAAGGAATTACACTCGAAAAGGTTTCATTCGTGCGGGATCTCGGTGTAATTATGAATGTTAATCTCGCGTTTGATGACCGTATCATAGAAACCTGTCAGCGTCATCTTTGTGCACAGATATTAGCTGGAAGGCACTCGAAACGGTTTCATTCGTGCGGGATCTCGGTGTAATTATGAATGTTAATCTCGCGTTTGATGACCGTATCATAGAAACCTGTCAGCGTCATCTTTGTGCACAGTTATTAGCTGGAAGGCACTCGAAACGGTTTCATCCGTGCGGGATCTCGGTGTAATTATGAATATTGATCTCACATTTGACGACCGTATCACAGAAACCTGTCAGCGTCACTCTTGTGCACAGATATTAGCTGGAAGGAATTACACTCGAAAAGGTTTCATTCGTGCGGGATCTCGGTGTAATTATGAATGTTAATCTCGCGTTTGATGACCGTATCATAGAAACCTGTCAGCGTCATCTTTGTGCACAGTTATTAGCTGGAAGGCACTCGAAACGGTTTCATTCGTGCGGGATCTCGGTGTAATTATGAATATTGATCTCACATTTGACGACCGTATCACAGAAACCTGTCAGCGTCACTCTTGTGCACAGTTATGAGCTGGAAGGAATTACACTCGAAAAGGTTTCATTCGTGCGGGATCTCGGTGTAATTATGAATGTTAATCTCGCGTTTGATGACCGTATCATAGAAACCTGTCAGCGTCATCTTTGTGCACAGTTATTAGCTGGAAGGCACTCGAAACGGTTTCATCCGTGCGGGATCTCGGTGTAATTATGAATATTGATCTCACATTTGACGACCGTATCACAGAAACCTGTCAGCGTCACTCTTGTGCACAGATATTAGCTGGAAAGAATTACACTCGAAAAGGTTTCATTCGTGCGGGATCTCGGTGTAATTATGAATGTTAATCTCGCGTTTGATGACCGTATCTTAGAAACCTGTCAGCGTCATCTTTGTGCACAGTTATTAGCTGGAAAGCACTCGAAACGGTTTTATTCGTGCGGGATCTCGGTGTAATTATGAATATTGATCTCACATTTGACGACCGTATCACAGAAACCTGTCAGCGTCACTCTTGTGCACAGTTATGAGCTGGAAGGAATTACACTCGAAAGGGTTTCATTCGTGCGGGATCTCGGTGTAATTATGAACATTAATCACACGTTTGACGACCGTATTATAGAAACTGGTCAGAAAATCTACAAGGTACTAAGCTTTATCATGCGGCATCCCACGATTTTCATAATATCAAATGTAGCGTAGCTTTATGCAACTCATTTTGGAGACAATATTAAAAAAGTTCAATAGACTGTTATATTATAAAGTTTATGGGTACTTCTTCACTTCCTTTAGATTGGATAACAGGCATGGTTGGATATAATTCCTTTTACTGCTTTATGGTCCTAGCTGTTGAGAGAATGAGAGGACGATGTCATATTTTATTTCACCTGTCCTTCGTGCATTCACATTGTTTAACAAAATATTATGAAGTGCACCCAATCTTAACAATGTTTTTTGCTCAAATGGCGAGGGATATGATTATGGAGTTGCTTGGTGGTTTACGACTGATCTCTAGTAAGAGTAATGTCTATATGAATAGTGATTTGCTTTTCTGTCTTATTTGCTGTTGTTTGTTCATTTTGTGAACAATTTTTCTTCCATATGCTCAATATTTTGGATGAATCTGTCAGTTGGACATGAGGTTTACAATAATTAAATAAATAAATTGGTTCCCAGTGATGACAAGCAGGTTCTATGAGTCAACCAAATGCAAAGAATAATAACTTAGTGCAGGAGAAACGAATGTTACAATATCCAACACTGAACTGAATATCAGAAAGGTAAAGCTAAACTGTTAAATATAGAGGGCATTATTAATAAGGAGTTACTCCCGTAAAGATATGGGGTGAGGATCCATTGACCAGCTAATAACCTAAATAGCCAAAAGCATCGGGTTTGTATTCTCCATGATAACACTAGACCACATATTACAAAATATACTCGTTAAAAATTATAGGAGTTGGACTAGGTTTTGTTAGTACTTACGTCCACCATGTCCACCCGACATTGCTCCAAATTATTATCATTGTAATAAAACATTGAAGGTTTACTGTCAAAGTCTATCAGATGGCGGCAAGTCATAAATAAAGACGGTGCATAGATTTATATATTTGTGACTTTTATATATTTATTTATTTATGCTCATCGATATGCTCATCACACATTAAAACAATATAATATCTAGGTTTGTTAAAATTTCAATTTTAATAAACACAGCAATAATATGTTTATTAACAAGAATTACAAAATTTATATGGCTTTTAAAATATTAAACCATTAAAAAATATAAATGGTCTTATGAAAACATAATACATATCCTCAAATACACATACGCACACATACACACATAAACACACATACATACACAGATATATGCATATGAATACATTAAAGATTTTTGAGAGACTGATTCGTTGGATTATTCATTGAGATTATTGACTCCTCCAATTATGTTAGACTGTAATTATGTCGATCGAAATTATATTAGATAGCCCGATATATCTAGGTTTACATAAGTGTTTCCTGACTCCTACAAATCCTGGATATAATCAAGGAAAACCTTAAATTCGTCTAGTAGTGTGTGAATTCCAATGGAGCAAAATCGTTGACACAAGGCACCTTGAATCTGATCTGGTCAAGTAGCTATAAATAGGGGATAAGTCCTATTTTTACTGTGAATCCTATTTTACAGGGATAAGTCCTATTTTACATTCAGGGTGATAAGTCCTATTTTACAGGGAACCTTACAGAGTCCGATCTTTGAGTTTATATACGCTGTAATGCTGAAACCTTGGTTCATAAGTCGATAAGTTTCCGCAAAGATGATCATTGTATATTGAGAGATAGAGGAAGCGGTGTTGAATTTTTGGTATTTGGTAAATATAAGACATGTATTGAGGATTCCATGCGATACACCACTATTCTATACGATTTCCCATGTACATATTTATAATGGCTTGAAAAAACGTTTACGTGTTCTTAGAATGAAACCTAGCATTTTAAACAATCTGTTAACTATGTTAATTAAACGGAGTTTGAATTGAGTTTTACTATTTAGGGTAACAGTTATATCTTTAATTTCATTGACCTGAATCCAAATCAGTTTCTTGTTTTAAAAGTATATTCAACTTTAACCGTAATTGCTTTGGGAAAGTTAATATAGAACCATTTCTTTGTTTTTGTATACTGTTTAGTACTGTTTTTCTCACACTATATTGTGGTATTTGCTAGGTCGGCCTAAGCCAATTTCCAGTCTTTAATAGTTTTTATTTCTTTCAAGAGCTTTAATAGGCTGTAGTCACAAGCTAGATATTAATGAATATAAGAAAAATAAAGGGTAACTTTTACCGGGTCACTATTAGCAATTAACTGTCAAATTTTTTTTTTTAAAGAAAATCTAAAATAGCCATAAAAGAAAATATTCCGATTTAATGTAATACATATACGGACCAAAACGTTTTAAATGGTCTATGCTATAGGCCCATTTCAACTTTGCACCGAGCTTCCAAGCATGTATGTATATATATATATATATATATATATATATATACATATATATATATATATATATATACTGGCGTGACCCGTGCGAAGTCTTCGCATTATTTATTCCATTATGAAGCTCAGATGACAGATCAAACAAATATTTTGCTAAAATTGACATATAGAGGCGCAAGTATCAAAAGCATTGAACTAAAGCGCCACTTTATTTATACGTGAGTGGATTTGAAATTAAACAAAAATTTTACCAACCGTCAATCATATTGACGTTGAGCCGTTAGATGGCAGCATTGCTGTTTTGTGTATATAATTTTAATAATTAATTAATTTGCAAAAACAATAGCAATAATAAATTTTTTTAGTTGTGGATGCCGGTAGAGCAAGCAATTATCTATAAAATGTTATATAATTTATGTGGATTAGTTGTGAGATTTTTTCTAAAAAGGGAGAGTAACATCTTAACCTTAGCGTATTAATATATATGATGATGATGATATATATATATATATATATATATATATATATATATATATACACACAGATATATACATATATATATATATATATTTATATATATATATGTATGTATATATATATGTATATATATATATATATATATATATATATACATCTGATGGATCATTACTGTACAGTGTATAGGACATTTCATATGCGTCGATGATATGTCAATTTTTTTGGCATCTTTGTAACAATGTTTAAAGTACCTATTTGAGAGAAAAAAATAGAAACAATTTGCAGATAGTTAAGTTTGTCATTCATTTATATCACACTTGCGTGCAAGAAATGCCATTCAGATTGCATACATTTTAATAACACTTCGCATTGTTTATCTGTTTTTATCAAAAAAGAAACTTTGTAAATTATCACATTCTTCACTAATGAAATGAAACAAAATTTTCCATTCGCGATATTTGTAATTGTAATAATACTCGAGAAGACTTTTCCAATTGCACGTAATTTACAAGATTGCACAAAAAATACAAAAAACGTTCGGTTTTTGTCTTTTCTAGTTCTAAAACTTTAAATTTGAAAACAAGAAATTTTTATTTACCTATACATAAGTATAATAATAGAAAACATTATAGAAATTTTAAAAATAATTATTGAAACATAATAAAACACACACACAGAATATAGAAATACTCTTTTTGGAATTTTCTTCTGTTATTTTTGAGTCAATTTATTTGTTCCGGCATCACTTAAGAACCGATGAAGTTATTTTGATGACGTTTTCATTGTAGGATCTGGGCTAATACACAGACTTTAAATCATTGTAATCGCCTAACTAAGAAACAAGTATGGTAACTGGAAAAAAATATTTGACTGATGTCGACATTGTTTATAAAAATGTTTTAAAATTGTAGAGTAGGTTTAAAAAAACCTTGTGATGAAAAAATAATGCATATGACAAACAATTAATCGAAACTTCTAAATAGGAAAAAGTGTAAATTGTTTGTTCATCAAATTGAAAAAGTTATTATGAATTTAGTTCCCACACAAAAAAAATGAGAAAATTATAATATGCAATCTGTAACTTAAACGCAATATTTAACAAGATACTAAAAACATATAATAAATTCCCTTATAATGAATGCTAAATAACTGGCCAGTGACGTCATAAGCCAGTTGTGTTTTGTAGGGAGCGTTTTCGCGCGAATCGTAGTTCGTCAGTTTTTAAGTCGTCATAACTTTGTAATGAAAAGTCTTAGGCACAATATGTTTATTTCAACCGTTTTTAATGTTATTACTTATTCTATTTTAGTAATAAAAAAAATATAGTCAGATACTCTATTTCAGTATAAAACGCACATACTTGCAAAAAGTTTATTTCATAATATTATCATTATGATTATATGGGTTACGTGTATTTTAACCTTCGATCTTACAGTTAATTAAACGATATTTTCCAAAGATCTTCGTAAACATAATCACGGAAATATCTAGTTTACTAATGTGAGAAACACATTTTGACGATAACCTCTTTCTCAAATAAAACACTGTTATTAAGCACGATGACGCCGCGTCTTTGACTGCTCTATTGCGATTTACGCAGTTATTTCGATCATTCACGGAGCGAGTGCCCATCGGAGCGGAAGCTTATGCAGCTGGTAGCTCGTTCTAATGCAATGAGGACCATTTAAATGATCTAAATCACGTCGTGCGCCGCTAACGCCCTTATGCACCGCACACGGCCTCTCAGTCGAATTTACTGACAGTTAAAAACATATTTAGTCTGGATACTTTACTGATTGGACCGTGCAATAGTGTCGATAAAGTAAGCTCTTGTTTCGACTCGACTGACAGTTAATGACAAAATCAGAAATACACTATCAGTAAGTCTGACTGACAGTCTTGACCGTGTGTGGTGCATATGGGCGTAAAGATACATAAAGGTGCATATGATATTAACGTACGCTTCAGGGGAAAATAATGGACGCGGACCCTTATCGCAGACCCTTCTAGGTTTCTTCGTATTTAAATACCCCTAGTGTTTAGGGCGTCCGGGGATTTTTAGTCAAATGCAGGTCCTTGATATTTTGGTGTAATGCTATTAACATAAAACGCTAATCCAATATAAGTTATTTATTATTATTTTGAAATTACTTCAGAACGTTAGGGTTGAACGTTTGTTTGTTGTCGATTCGAAAGTATCTATTCCAAGTTATACTAATATTTTTTTATTCTAAAATCAAAGGCGAGTCCCAGGTGAAATTGGAGTCTTTTAAACTGGATAGGTAAGTAAGTAGTTATTATTAGTATGCAGGGTATAAATACAGTGCCCGCTATATAATCCAGTCATAATTTTCGTCTGTATCATGTTGGTACTACTTGAATACTGCGGATTGCGAGGGATGGGACTAAATAGTGGTGAGTTTGCCTCGATCACTACAAGAGTCTTGCAGGGTTCGCGTACCAACTAGGCAAGATTCAACAGCATGACCGAAGGAGGCAATTGAAGGGGGCCTTAGGCCGGGCCTAGCTAGGCTGTGGTTGGGCGGGCGGCCTCGGAACAATTCAAATGCTCGCTGGGCCATTGCAGGGGTCTGGGATTTTACCGCCACGTGACTGGCTGAGAACTATCGTGTGGCGGGTTTTTCCCAGACAGAGTAGAATCATTAAGAACTGAAGGTTTTTTAAAATGTTTTTCCTTTTAATTTTTTTTAGTGTAATTTTGTACAATAGTATCTCGAAAAGCAATAAGTAATTCGTAATTATGTACAACTTATTTTTTAATATAGAATATATGTTAAGCGCGAAAGAAAGGCAAACACACAAACAAACAGACTATGTATCGTTTTAAGTTTCACGTAAAGTATACGGTATAATAATAGAGCATAGAAAACTCGAAATTATAAAATAAACACTTTTGTGTCTGTTGATAGATACCCTATCCAATGGTCTAAACCATTGGACTGATGAAAATAAAATTTAGCCATTTGAATTCTTTTTCCAATATATGTTTCCTTTTCTTCTCACTTCAAAATTTCAGGAACATGTTATAAAAAGAAAATCATTTAGATTCTATAAAAAATGGCAATTTTCTACAAACTTTCTTCGTTTTTAGTATTTGATAAGCAAAACAATTTTTCTCAAACATTTTTCTCGAAAAAAATCGTATAAAAATGAAGGAATTGATTCTTTATGAGCTCAATATTATAAATCACTGTTAATATAATAAAAGTGAATCCTTGTCGATTTACTTTGTCGTTTGTTGACATTAAAATGTCCCAAAAGACGTTAATGAAATTATGCATATAAATAATATGTACCCTAGATTGAAAGATAGACTACACATAATTACACTGTTCTTTAAAAAAAGTCGACCAGTAAATATAAACGCTAAAAAATAAATCACTCACGAAAGTCTTGATCTTTATCTTTGCAAATAGCCCACCTGAAGATGTTGTAATACAACGAACCTAGTTCGTGGTAAAGAATTTTAAAAAAGTAGAAATAATACTACATCACGTAGTTTCGTTTAATTGTGAATAATTAATTCCCACAAAATTACGGCAAAATATATTCAATACACGAATATCTTTTAAAAATCTTAAAAAGTAGTTGAACAAAATCCATTTTTGATGCCAGATTCAAGGCATAATTAATACACGACATTTTAGTCCAGAGCACCAACGCATAACACGCGTGGTGTGCCGCACTGAAAACAGAACAAATGTAAATATTCAGCTTGGGCAAGCTATGTTGGCTAAGTTATTTCTTTAATTTTTTTTTTCAATTTCCTTATATTACGCCGCCAAACCCGTCAGCAAAACCTGGTACTTTATAAGATCAAAACTGAAATAAAAAAATTTAATTTAATTGCGATATTCCAAAAAACGTTCACGGAGTTACGTCGAAACATCTGTAAAGTTGTTATACCATTATTTCCTTGCGTTATCGTTATTTATTTTTTTTAATTATCCCGACTATAGGATACTATAAAAAGTACTCATGTACTTTAAAAAGTACTCATGTACTTTAAATCAAAACACTTTTATTTGTTCATTGATTTACGATTAGTATAGTTTGTGATATATATCCTTTCTGGTCCAAAAGCTTTTTATTTCCAATCTTTTTCTATTAACGATTTTTCTTTTAATAATATGATAATAGACAAAAAGAAAACTTGAAATATTTTCTAATCTGGCCGCACAGATTTTAACAATGATGGGAAAATTATAAAAAACAAATGCAAATATCCTGTTTCCGGCCAAATCGTCCGGCATTTTACTATTTTTATCCTAGTTCTTTATAGTAGTTTTTTCTAGTTCTATATCCCATTCTTTATCCTAATTTTTATCCCAGTTCTTTATCCTGGTTCTTTATCATTAGTTTCTTCGTCCTACTTCTCTATCCTACTTCATTATACTTACTTTCTTTATCCTAGATTTTTATGTGCATAGCAACACTATATTTCTATATTTTATTCTTTATCCTAGTTCTTTATCCTAATTCTTAATTCTTATTCGTTATCCTAGTTTTTATCCCAGTTCTTTATCTTAGTTTCTTTATCTTAGTTCTTTACCCTAATTCATTAAACTTACTTTCTTTATCCTAGATTTTTTCTGTGTATAGCAACACTATTTCTGTATAAAAACCGAATTCTTACACGAACTTCCGCGTCGCTGTATAAGGAGACTACGATTTCTTTTTAAATATCAGGAGTTAGGTCAGGTTTCAGGTATTGGTTTCCTCTCCATGTTTATATTATAATAATTAAAACTGTTTTTACAAATTAGTCGGTATTGCAAAGCAATGTCGAAATTAAACAAATGTCGAAATTAAAAGCAAATCTTTCCAAGTCTATAAAGCATCAAGTCTTAGCAGGTCTTATGAGGTCTCTCCATCTTAATCTGGATCTGTCTTTTTGCGTTTTCCAAAAGGTTTAGCCAGACGTAGTTTCTTTGCAGGATTGCAGTCATCCATTCTGAGAACAGGAGCAGCCCAAATAATGGACTAATTTTGACTAATTTCATATTTGGGTTTTTATATATCTTATATATCTCAAATTATATCTTCTCTGCCATATATTATTTTCAAGAAATAAGTAAATATTAATGTAAATATTCCTTTTATGAAGTGCCGATTTCAACTCGTAGGTCTTAGTTAACACCCATGTTTCAAAGAAGTAGTTCAATACTGGTATAAGAAGAGTTTTATGCAACAGAAATTTTATTTCTTTTTTATTAAATGTAATTTTAAGATGTTTACAAGTTCGTAAAAAAGAAATTCTGTCAAATCCACTAAAATTAATTTAACTCTTGTAGCCGTGTCGAGGGAAAAAAGTCAAGTCATATAGATGATACACTCATGTGATAGAGTCTTTAGATGTAATAAACCCTCGACCTGGAGAAACAATTTTGAACTGTTGTAGAATTCATACCCATAATTTATAATGACCAAAGATTTGGTATTATTACAGTTTGATCCTTTTTAAAGATATCTTTCATTACTATCATCTTAATTAATACTGTCACAGTAATAGCACTACATTTTTGTACTACAGATCTTCAATACCCATAATTTATAATGACCAAAGATTTGGTATTATTACAGTTTGATCCTTTTTAAAGATATCTTTCATTACTATCATCTTAATTAATACTGTCACAGTAATAGCACTACATTTTTGTACTACAGATCTTCAATACCCATAATTTATAATGACCAAAGATTTGGTATTATTACAGTTTGATCCTTTTTAAAGATATCTTTCATTACTATCATCTTAATTAATACTGTCACAGTAATAGCACTACATTTTTGTACTACAGATCTTCAATACCCATAATTTATAATGACCAAAGACTTGGTATTATTACAGTTTGATCCTTTTTAAAGATATCTTTCATTACTATCATCTTAATTAATACTGTCACAGTAATAGCACTACATTTTTGTACTACAGATCTTCAATACCCATAATTTATAATGACCAAAGATTTGGTATTATTACAGTTTGATCCTTTTTAAAGATATCTTTCATTACTATCATCTTAATTAATACTGTCACAGTAATATCACTACATTATTGTACTACAGACTAGCATATATATTAGCCATCTGATAACTGACATGTAGGTAGATTGATATACAAATTTCTATTCCTAAAAATTCTGCACAATTCCTTAAGAAATAACGATAAACCTTTTTTAGAGCAACAATAACAGCGTTGCGGCTGTTAGAGCCAAAGCTCGCAAGTTAGAGCTAGCTTCCTTATAACCTAGAAAAATAAGAAAAAATATTTCTTTACAAATATGAAATAATTTTTTTACAATAGTAATTTGATTTCACAGAGAGGCTCATAGCCGACTTGTACTTATTGATGTCACTTGATCAATGATGTTAAGCAAGCCACATACCAGTAGGTGATAGAATGGGTAACCATCAGTCACACATCTTAATAATATACTTATGAGCTCCTCCGTGCTTCGGAGGGCACGTTAAGCTATTGGTACCGGCTGTTGTTATTAGATAACAGTTGCCATAAGAAATCTTGTCCAAGAAGAATCCGATTTCCCCTTGAACTTGGGAAAATAGATGGCAGTTGCTTCACAGGAAAAAACCGGCTAAATCCCCTTGGAAATTAAGTCGGGAGTTATTGAAGATATGGGATGAAAAAAATTCAAAATAAGAAGGCATAATAAATTTTATTTAACCAACACGTATTTGATTTAATCAACACGTGACACTCGACATATTTTTCCAAATGGAAAAAAAAAATTAAAAGTATAGACTATGCTTTCTCCTAATATCATGGTTTACTGCAAGTACTACGATATAGATTTTGTTCGTAGGTACTGGACATTGGCTGTCTAATCAAAGTAAATTAAACCACTGTGATTGGTCGAATGCATGACATTCTATGTAGTACATATATTCAAACCTTTTAGTCGCATTGAATCCTGAAAAACTCGAGAATATAGACCATTTAACTTCTTTAAAACATTCTATAGTGCATACAAGATAAATTAATAGCAAGTCGAGATACAATCATTTCTCTTAATCTAAAAATGAATTTAGTAATGAAATTTAGACGACTTGAAAGGATTCCTACCAGGAGTCATTTCGGCAGAACCGTCATTTATGTTGATACCACCATGACAGGAAAAACAGTGCACCAAGATTTGTCCAGCTAGTTTTAGCCAACTCATTGCATGTTGAGGTTTTAATAGGTTCATTATAGATGATAAACTCATGATGAACCAACCAAACTCACCATCAAGTCTAACAGATCTTTGGATAATATTGGATGAAAAAAAGACTTCACCAATTAATTAAGGAAGTGTTATCTTTGGCGACTTCTATTTGATTAAATGATCTGTGCAATCAACTAAAACTGCACAAAAAATCTTTTGGAAAAAAAAAACAATTTTAAAACCGTAAGCTGCTTCAAGGCGTTATCGACAATAGATATCAATGGAGCCTACAAAACAAACTGCGTTCTAATATTAATAAATGTACAGTAATAATATATTCTCAGATATATTCTACATGATTTATAACAGTTTGTTATCTGTCGGCATTAGTTAGAGTAACATCTCTGTGACATTTTGACTTCTTTATTAATAGCCAGTTTATGTTTTACAATCATATTATAGATATTTCCCAAAGGTCGTATAAGATTGTTGGTTTTGTTATTAATCATTCAAGATATTAACTGCGCAGAGATATTGTTAAACACTCTTGTCGGTAATAAATTTATATTTAACTTTATTATTTTGTTTCCTTATGTTTTTAATTTTTTTTACGTGTGCGTATCAAACGCACACGTAAAAAAAATTAAAAACAAATAATTTTTTTATTACAATGATCATTAGGTATGCTTATCGACATAGCACTAATTCCATATTTTGTTGTAGAGTAAAATTATTCAAGATAAATGAGGGCGTGATTTGCTGTTGAGATCATTCAATTCATAAATATCTAATTAATTATATCAATAACCTTCCGTTTCTAGGGATCCGTACCTCATAAGAAAAAACGAAATCATTATAAGATTACACGTGACCGCCCATTAATCACATGCAATTTTCTTAGAAATCATACAAATACAATTTCCTCTAGATAAGGGAGGTCGAGAATTTCTTTTGAGATCATTTAATTCATAATTATCTAAATAATTATATCAATAACCTTTCAGTGTTGGGATTTGTTTCGTTTCTAGGGATCCGTACCACATAAGAAAAAAACGAAATCATTACAAGATTACATGTGACCGTCCATTAGTCACTTAGTCATTTTCTTAGCAATCGTACAACGCAGTCCACATATTTTGCACCAGAAACATTTGAAGATATTTACATAAAAATTAAAAAGTGAACAAATTTTGTTCTCGAACATTTTTTTTTCATTTTATATATCTTGCAGGGTATCATTTCAAAGGGCTCGTTGTGAAGTATACAAAAAGATGTTTTCCATAATTTTAAATAGCATATTTCAAAAAGCTGTACTAAAACTATGCATAAATAGAGAATGTCTCGCCTCCTCTCCCCATTTGCTAAAGTATGAAACCTAGAATCATGAAAAAAACACGATTGATAGAATCTGACTTGAAGATTACAGGAAAATAATGGTGATTATCCTAGGTCCTATAAATAGTTTCCAACATGTACACCATATCTTTACGCCAATGAAAGAAATACTTAACAATACATTAACGTGGTGAAAAATTAATATTCGTAAATAATTTTATAGAAATATCAGGTGCGCTTAAATATTTATGTGCCTAAAGGTGTTCGGATCCCACATGGTACGAGTTTTACTTGTATTTGACAAGTTTATATATACTTCTAGAGCTTATAGTCGGAAGACCTCTACTATTTTACGTTTCTCAAATACGAACAAATATTCTGCAGAGTTCTTCTAACGTACGCGCTGACGTCTCTCGATTCGTTGTTGAACTCTGTCTCGAAATTTAATATTTTACTCTGTTTAATTTATTATGATAATAATTATAAGATTTTTAGGTAGTTCACAATAGTTCTAGAGTTTAGGAGTCGTTATCTTTGTTACATAATTGACTGCTATGTTATACTCTACCATATTTGCGACGTATAAACAACTCGTTATTTTTTTTGGTACGCACTGTAAGCAAGTCTTTAATAAGTAAATAAAGATATTTGTACTACATTATCGTATATTTAATCATGGTTATAATTATAAACATTCGTTAACAACTTTACCTTCGGTAATTGAGTTCTCGTTGTATTATTTCAACTAATTATGGGTAACATCATTGAATAAAATAGAATGAAATGAAAAAAAAATAATAAAATCTACCTTGTACTCGGTATATTTATTTATTTAGGTTGATAAATATGTATATCTGGCGATCTCATTTCTAAAGGGGTAATCTTTCAATAAACCAAAATTATAGTCTATTTACAATTTTACAGGACAGGCATTTAATAAAATTTGATAAATAAAATTTAAAAAAAAGAAAACAAAAATAACCTAATTTTCATGTATCTAGAGGCACTTTAAGGATTAAGAGGTAGGAAAAGAAAAGAGAAGGATTAAGGGAGAGTGATAGGAAAGGAAATATTATCTTAAAATAATGTTAGATGAGATATTGTTTTCAAGACAATTTTTGAATAGTCGAATGGACGCTACAATTCTGACATCAAAATTGAGATTATTCCTTAAATTGTCAGCATGAACATCGAAAGAATGTTCATAGAAAGAGGAATTACATATGGGGATAAGGAGCTTGCAAAGATTGTCATAACGTAGACCCAGGCAATGGACAGATAGGGCCCGTCTGGAATGTTCATCCATCTAAGTGGCGACCCTATCAGAAAGCCATTTTCAGAGGCTGAAAATGTGAAGGAAATGTAATTGTTGAAACGTTAGAGTTTGATAAGCAATTATTCTGAAATATCAAGATAGGGCACGTCTTCGCAGTCCAGAAGAGGCAAAAACAGTGTTTGATACCAAGTGAATTTTAGTTTTATATGGAATTAAAATTTAAAAAGGTTTTAGAAGGTGTAATCTACTGAAGACTTCGCGGCTAACATGGTTACATTGGGGTTGCCAGTTAAGAGATTGATCGATTACTCAAGTCTTTTATAGAGGAAGAGAACGGGATAGATGTGCATCTATCCCGTGACTGATAGGAACACTGATTTTAGAATGTAATTTTCTACTAGACACCAATAACAATTGACTGGGATTTGACAAGGTTGACTAGGAGACCTATATACGAGTCCACTGACCGATCAGAGAATTAACATCGGTAGAAATATTATTTGGGTCGGTATGTGTAAATGTCATAATCATTTGCATATAATTAATATTGCAGTCGAGGTTTTTAACGACATTATCAATAAATAACGAAAAAAGAACCAAATTAACTAACATTTTTTTAACATTTTATTCCTGAGATTGCAGCAACGGTCTTTGTTTCGGCTATTTTGTCTTTCCCAAAACGTTACAACGCCGTTTATTTTATTTCGGACACTGTATTTTTAGTGTATTAATAAAAAACGGGAGAGGGGAAAACTTATAGAAACAACTAGTTGTTTGTCGATCCGTACATCTGCCACAACCAAATTATTTTTTCAGCGATTGTGCAACGTAGAAAATATATAGACAAAGTTTAAGTAATGATTGAAATATCTACGTAAATTACAAAAATCTTAATTCAATCTACTTCCGATTGTCGAGAAAACTCCTGCGATTTTAGTTTGATATTGACAGATTCAGAAAAGTAAAAATTAGAACTTTTTTTATCTTTAACTATAGATTAAACCTGCCTTTTGATTCTTTTACAAAATATATTTACAATATGAAGTCTTTTTTAAATTACTATATGAAGTACCTATCAAATTCTCATTTCAAAAACATAATTATTTAATCAAATTCCAAAAATCGAACGGTCGTGTGTTTTTTTAATCAAGTTGCCTATTTTTCATAATTTTAGCTTTAAAAAAAAACCTTTGTTTTACTTTTAAAAATTTGGATGAAAGCTATTACTTATGTTTCGATATAGCTTTAATTTTATAATAAACTAGGAACGAAGATAAGCAAGAAAAATAAATATCTACTTTTAGAACGGCTATTGTCAATACAGTGTTATAAATACACATGATAATACTTCTATTGATATCAACTTGTGAATGAGTGAATAAACTTGGCCTAATTTGCCACGAGTATCTTATTTTGATTACAACACATCGAACAATTATCATTAGACGCATACGTAAAAGAATTATATAAAAAATGACGTCAATATGTCATGAAATATGTGTGTATACAAACATACATATGAACAATGCAAGTATATTATTGATATGGCGACATCAACCTCTACTGTGAAAATATGTCAAGAGATATGCGTTCAAACAACGCCCTTAACCTTTGATAACCTTCTCAAATAAACACGCGCCAAATTCAACGCATTTATTTCTGTCATAATCGGCCATATTTGTTTTCGTCGCGCGCGCTATTTAAGTAAACGTGCCACGTTCGCCCAATGTAAAGCAAGCCACACACAACGCTCTGCGTCGATACAGGTCGGCTGTGCCCGTCGGCCGACAATAATGCATTCGGGTCGCTCAGCGTCGCGACGCTAACACGATTACGGCCAATCAGCATCGGCGGCGTCCTAATTGGACGGCCCAGGTTAGGGCGGGCGTTGCATTTTTAAGACCTTGCGCAAACACGGTCACATTTACCTATGGCCATACCGCCGACAAAGCGGCGAGAGCGCGTTCAGTTTGTTCCGAAGAAAATTCGAAATCGCGTAATAGGAAGATATTTATAAATCGATGGCTGACACTTGAATTGGTAAAATGTTTGGTGAACGTGAAAAACCCAATCGTCTCTAAAATAATCGCTTTAAAAGCTCGTAATTTGGAAAAAAATTGTATTACAAAATGTTTCCAGTACATTTATTATATCAAAATTCTAGTAAATAAAACTTTAAAAAATATCGGAATACCGTTTTTCAAAATCCAACGTCACCAAAAAGATCAGATGACGATTGGCAACGTTGACAATACTTCTCTTCATAATTTTTCTTACGACTGTGATTCATCACGTTAATCTGAATAGAAAAAGTGAACAAAATGAAACAACTGTTAGTTATTTACCAGTCGGTTCATTTCTTCTATAGTTGAACAGAGCATATAAACGCTTGAAATTTATGTATTAAACTTTGTAATTGCATTATAAATTTTAAAAAATTGAAAAGTAGAACATTGGTACCAATTGTTTTATAAATTAGAATACTTACACAACCTATCGAGTTTCGCCACGTTTATTATTTTCAGACACATAAACATTCAAAATATATTTCCCTTGCATCGTGCTTTTTAAACAACCATAAAAAGTAACGCAAGATTATATGTAAGTTACCCTAAGATGACTTTACCAAAAACGTTTGTTAAAAAATCAAAGTTTCATAAGACAAACTGAACGTGGCTGATTCTTGCGTCTGCTACACACGCAGTATGCACACAAACTTGGAGTGAATTTGGCATGTTATACATATATTATGTGCCTGCAGTAGGGGACACGTGCATAAACGTAAGTAAATACTGAATAAACAATAAGTAAACACTAGTTCTAACTTTGTAACATGTACAATAAAGTTTTGTTTGTCCATAGTTTGAAATTGGTTATAAAGTCATCCTAATTATTTGCTATTGTTTATACAGAATTATTGAAGAAAAACTTTTTCAGCGACGGTATAAATTCTCAAGGCCAACACCACAAAACGAGCAACAAAAATAAAAAAGCAATAAAAACTAAAACCCGACTACGTCAAAAAAAACCAAAAAAGTAGGAATGTAAGTTAAGTAATCATAATTTATAATACTGAATGATAAAGTCGTAGGCGGCGTTCAGAACTGAACTGTGAAGTCGTAGGCGGCGTTCAGCACTGAATTGTGAAACCGTAGGCGGCGTTCAGTTTTGGGAATGAACGCCGCCTACGGCTTCATAATTCAGTGACGATTATATTTCAGTAATATTATGACTACTTAACTTGTTTTTCTACTTTTTTGACGTAGTCGGGTTTTAGGGTTTAATAAAAAAAATCTTGTTTCACCGTCTTTTGGTAGCTTAAGATAAGGCTTTCCGAAAACCGGGCGCATATAAGGTTTATTGAGTTGATTGTTTATTTTTTCATATTTATGAAAAAATGGTTGAAGAAACCTCTAAGGTTATTAACCCTGAGCCTTCAAATAGCAATCTATCATCTGTTATCAGCCCTGATTCAAGGCTTAGATCGTCAATCACTAACCCTGATCAAGAGTCATCTTTCAACAAACCTTCTCAGACAATTAACTACTCGGATCCAAAAGTACTAGGTATATATAAGACAGCAGCTGAAAGAAATAAACGCCGGTAAACGTGTCAAAAGACATTTGACCCATCCCTGTAATACCCCAATATCAGGCCACAAGCAGAAAACAAAAGACAACAGTATTTACATCTCTCGAATTCATAGCCAAGAAGGTTAAACTTATGGAGAAGAAACAAATATCTAAACAAAAATCTACCAAGGAAAAGGAGAATCTCGGAAAACTCGGAAGAACTATTAAAAAGAAAAAAGACTGCCTTCGTATTCTTCTGAATTCCAAGAAGAAGGCATAGAAATAGATTCATCTAGTGAACAGACTGACATCGAAGAAAATGCTTGTGTTTAATGCTTGGAAGATTATAATATAACGAAGAAACAAGTAAACTGGATACAGTGTGTATGATGCCTTAAATGGCTGCATGAAGATTGTACGATGTACAAAGATTTGTGTAACAAGTGTGGCCGGTATAAAATGCGGCAGCAGAAAATATAATATGTTTCAGAAATACATTGTTGATTTTTGATCGTTATTCTTGTTTTTATGTTTTTTTTTTATTTGTTGTGGGGCATTTTTCACAGACCACATAGGAAATACGCCCCTTTCCGAAGCTTTTAAAAAAACTGGTGAGACTAAAAATAATTATAATTATTAACGAAATGACCAAATAATTAAGGGCTGATTAGTAAATGTAATTTAATTAGGTAAAAAATAGGACATTTTTCACCGGTTTAACCTAATAAGATATTGCAACATTCCTGCGTGCTTCCGTATAAAAGAAAATTTTCATACAATTTAAGTGGCATACTATATCTTTCTAACACAACTAACTTCAATGTACTTCAAATGACTTTAATAAAGTTTCTTCTTGTCAAAATGCATTCAAAATGGCTGTTAACCGCTCAAGAGATAAATGACATTCATGGAGGTTTATGTTTTTATGACTACTCTGCGAACATAGATATGTTCGCAGAGTAGTCATAAAACATAAATAAGCAGATGCTTATGTATTTTATATATTTGTTAATCTATTTATTTTCTATCTTTGTATCTATTGTCATATTATCTCCATTAATTTTTATTGTATACATTCCTATTTACGTAGTTTTACAAGAATGAAATCTTTTTATTTTTTTTTCAAAATGTGTTTTAATATTGTTCTTATTAAATTGGACTTTTGACACAAGTATATTAACAATGAGTGACATTAAATGATTCATTACGTTTATATTTATTTTAAGAAATGCTATTAATGAAGTTTGAGAATTAATCGATATATTCAAAATGGTTTTATAATTTTAAAGTCACGTCCCTAATAGAAATATTTTATTTCCTTTAAATACGTAAGATACACTTAAAATAAGCTACATAAAATAATGTAAAAAATATTTATAGCATCCACTTTCATTAAATATCGCATTAATATTTTGTTTTAAACACGTTTGTTTCATCACACCTCTTGTCACCTGATTCACCTATATTTATTTATACCCTAAAATAGGGAAAATATCGTCTATCTAGTTGCTTCACTCTTCTGGCAAATTCATAAGCTCAAAAATAGGAAATATGAAAAAATAAAAAAAAATACAAAAATCGCTTTATCTTCCTCGCAAAATAGCTTGAAGTTGACCAACTATATTGTAATCACTGCACCTGGCAAAAGCGCCGCGACGTGGGGCTGTAAAATTTGAACTCTTGAAAAGTCCATTGTTCCAATCGGATCCATTGCTGCCATTCGACTGAAATTGTAGCTGTCTTTGACATTCTGCTAGCGATCGCGCCCCTTTTGAATATCAGTGAATGCCTTTTAAACTCAACAAAAGGCGATTTTGAGATTCATAAGACTGTTCCCCAGTAGCCACTTTAAGTTCGTAAATCGGCTAAACTATGATAGTTCAATGATTTCAAAAGATCGACGATTCAAAAAATAAATCTTAAAAGAAAAGTGCACAAATACTTCATTAAAAAAACTTTTAAAATACAAAAGTTTTTTTCGGTATTTTTGGGAAAAATGCGCTAAATAGCATTTAAAACTTAATAAAAGTGGCAAAAAAAACATTACATTCTGTTAAACACATTTTTCCGATTGATATCTTCCATCGGTGTTTTTTTTAAGTCTCAACAAGACGTGCGCATATTGCTTTAAATAATAAGTTTTTAATCGCTAATTCTGAACTTTTCTAAAAAGCTGACTGCGGATCTGACATATTTAATTATAAATAAGCTGAATTGCACTCAGCTAATAAGATTTAACGCAAAACCTTCAAGTGCATTTCATCGACGAAAGGAAATTTAAATCAAAATCAAGTAATTTCAATTGACTTCAAATAAGTCTTCCGCTGTTTGAGGTAATTTTTTCATTATTATTGACATTATATCGTAACTTCAACTGGCTGAAGCGATTAGTATGTAATTGATTATAAGAAGCAGATTACATACGTCAATCACAGTTACAAACTGTAATGGTTTAATGCAGAAAAAATTTATTTATTTTATCTGCCCCCTCCCCCCCAGGATATTTTTCCTGGGGAGGAGAAACATATGATAATTGAAGAAATTTATTACCAGCATTTAGGTTGACTACCTAACAAATTAATAAATCAACAGAAATAACGTTATCTTCTTTATAACAACGCTAATCCATATGTAACTAAATATACTTGCCAAAAAGTAGCCGGGTTCTTCTAGTACCTATATCAACCTTATTCACTCGAAATTACTTTATTTGATTATCACTTATTTAGAGTTAAGCAATTATTTGAATGTCCTTATGACACTTAAAGTTTAAAATATTTTTCTGTTAGCACAAATCGCGGTTAAAAACATATTAAATAATTCAATGCATTTCTAATGAGAACATATTAATAATTATGCAGCTATATTTATTACACAGAGACCAAAAAGTGTTAAAAATAGCCACAATGACAGCTAGTTTAGCTTTAAGGTGGTGACGTCATCGCTTTATCTGTGCGTAACGTCAATGTCCATACCATAGTAACAGCGCTGGCACCGGGTATTACCCTATAGGTTCGGGAAGTACCGTACAGATACGAATAACATTTAATTTATTATAGCAATTAGTCATCAAAGTCTTTGTATTTATGATAAAATGACAAGTAATTTAAAAAACTATCATATCGGCTTATTAACTTTAAAATTAATCCATATTCTTTAATTTCATTCGAATCCGAACTCATCTGGATCTCTTGTGGTATGCAGGGGCGGACCTTGACTTTGGGGAGCTGTGGGCTAACACTATTTGGGGGCTCACATAATTCATCAAACTAATTGCAAAAAGAAATAGAACAATAAAATATTAATTATTTATTTAATATGACTTGGTACACAAACTGGTACTATAAGACATTACCGCAAAAGAAAAAAACATGTTTGTGATGTGTAGTAATATTATCATCATCATCATCATCATCATCATCATCATCATATATATTAATACGCTAAGGTTAAGATGTTACTCTCCCTTTTTAGAAAAAACCTCACAACTAATCCACATAAATTATATATCATTTTATAGATAATTGCTTGCTCTACCGGCATCCACAACTAAAAAATTTATTATTGCTATTGTTTTTGCAAATTAATTAATTATTAAAATTATATACAAAAACAGCAATGCTGCCATCTAACGGCTCAACGTCAATATGATTGACGGTCGGTAAAATTTTTGTTTAATTTCAAATCCACTCACGTATAAATAAAGTGGCGCTTTAGCTCAATGCTTTTGACACTTGCGCCTCTATATGTCAATTTTAGTAAAATATTTGTTTGATCTGTCATCTGAGCTTCATAATGGAATAAATAATGCAAAGACTTCGCACGGGTCACGCTAGTATTAATTATAAGGCAATCTTTCTGCATTTTTGCGCTGCCAATTCCTTGTTTTTTGCTCATGACATTGTAAATCGTTGTTTAAATCACAATTTATGGAAAGAACTGATAAATTATTTGTTCGACATTGTTGTCTATTATTTGTTTTGTACATCTATTATTTGTTATATTTGATGATATATTACATGTCTATTATTTATTATAACATCTTGGAGAAAGAGCGCTCCGCTTCGCAACTAGTCATTGCATCGTTAAAAAATCTTTAAGACAGTATAGCAATTTGGGAAAGCATAAATAAATTTTTTTTCATAAATTAGCATAAACATTTCACTGCAAAACGTGTAAGACTCTAGCTTAAACTGTCGTAAATAATATTGAAACTGAACGCACTCATTCACTAAATATTTTTCTACGTCATCTGGATAATAATCAATAATTTTGCATATACTCTCCAGGTCTATATTTTCCATACTTGTTAATCCATTAAAAAATTGAATTTTTGCTATATGTTTTATAGAATTGGCTTATCCTATTTAAATCTATAATCAGCTTATCCTACGCAACGTTTAGCGTGTCTCTTTTTAATTTTTCTGGCGGGACTTTTCCTTTCCTTTTTTTCGACTTTCACTTTTCCTTTAAAACAGTATCGTAATACAATAGCAAGTTAGTCGTTATGCTATAGATCTGTGGCTGAATCCATTACAATTGAATAGTACTTTGTGTCGTCGTTATTTTATTGGAGCTATGATTTTTTAAATTATTTATTTGTCCATCATCTCAATTATTTCCTCATATGCTGTTTTGATAAGTATGATATTAGAGGTTTTGGTCGCAGTTCTCATTGTTCAATATGTTCATGAATGAATGGGTTGAACTCTGCCAACAGTTCCAGAGCACCCATAAAATTACCATTATGTAGAGAACCAAATACTTCCTCGGAACCTCTGAATGCTAAGATACCTATACTCAAAAATTGTATCACTGCAATAACTCGTTTTAGAACATTGTGATAATATTGTGTTTAGTTTCCTAGCTTCTTCTAAAGCTGCTTGTCTAAAACAGACTTATTTTCTTTTTGTATTAACCACACTAACATTTAATTCTTACATTGTTTACAATTTTCGTGATTTTCTTAAAAAGTTCCTGTGTGTTTCCGATCAGAAAATCCGGTTGAAGAAAATCATTAAAAGTTTGCAAGCCAAACACTGATTGCTTGCAAACATTTTTGGATTTGAAACTACCAACACTGAATAACATAACCAAAATCTTTCCAGCAATTGGCCATTTTTCATTTTCTTAATGAAATATACCCATCTGAAAATGATCTGTTTTTTTCTTTACGTTTCTTTATTGCAGCCGAATATATATTTTTAGATCCTTATTGTTATAATCATTCTTTTCATGTTAGAGGATGTTGTTAATAATATCATTATTTAGCGATACTGGCCACAAGCCTACGTCAACATATTTCTCAAACTCAACATTTGCTGAATCTTTTTCCGCATCGGTATTGCTATCCTCTTGCTGAACAACAATATCTTTCTCAGAGGGATCAGAGAGTTGCTGGCAGTCAAGTTCTTGTATATTTTCCTCAAGGATATTTTTTCTTGGTCTTGCAATATTCCAGTCCCTTCGGTTAGATTATTTTCAGCTTCTCTTTCGCTTGTTCATGGATTTATAACTATTATATTCTCATTCTGATCTAAAAAAAAGTTACAATTTTTGTACATTTGTTTCTTTCTTTTTGTCGATCTAACTGTAATTCTCGCTTTTCAGCTCCAATTTTATATTTTCTAGCAGAGATGACTCGATATTTTTCTGAATATAAATAGATGTAACATTGAAATTATAAAAGCCAATATAATATTTTGGAGGTGAAGGCGAATCATTTGGATGCGGATATTTTTTGAACTATCAAAGTTCACACCATACGAGTAAGCGACCCAGTAACCTTGAAATAAAATATATTTTTAATTATATTTCGGAGAAATTCAGGAAATCAAACTTTTTATTAGAAAATATTATTAGAAAATATCATTCTTTTGATTACATTTATATATAATCAAAAGAATGATATTTATTAGAAAATATCATTCTTTTGATTACATTTATATATAATCAAAAGAATGATATTTATTAGAAAATATCATTCTTTTGATTACATCTGTCATCAATAGATTGTCATGAATGTAATGGCGGCTATTCCGCCAATTAAACAGCAGTAATAAACAAGTCATATAAAAAATATTTCACAAATAACATACCAAGCGTTATAATTTTTTACTATTCGTTTTTTTTTATTAACGATGTTAAGTAAATAAATGGCTCTAAAAATATTCGCAGCTAATTCGGAAGCACCTTATACACATACCCGTTTACATACTTATATAACGTCTGTATAGCGAGAGTTGATGAATGATATGAAAACTTTTCGCAATACCATCTGCCGCTAGAAGTGTCGCAATTTGATATTAGAAGTATGTTTTTCGCAATAGCAACTGCCGCTAGAAGTGTCGCAATCTGATATTAGAAGTATACTGTTCGCAATAGCAACTGCCGCTAGAAGTGTCGCAATTTGATATTAGAAGTATATTTTTCGCAATAGCAACTGCCGCCAGAAGTGTCGCAATCTAATATTAGAAGTATACTGTTCGCAATACCAACTGCCGCTAGAGGTGTCGCAATTTGATATTAGAAGTACATTTTTCGCAATAGCAACTACCGCTAGAAGTGTCGCAATTTGATATTAGAAGTATACTGTTTGCAATAGCAACTGTCGCTAGAAGTGTCGCAATTTGATATTAGAAGTATAAAACCTTGTGCTGTCGGGTAAATATAAAACATCATGACTTTATTTCTTGATCTTACTCATAAATAGGGCCCAGAACCCAGCATAGATTGGATCTTAGCGATTGTTTTTTTACTCTTAAAGCAGGCAATCTTGCCTTCTCCTGGGTAAAATAAGAGAAATGTGCAGTCTTTATAACTTTATGACTTATTAGTCAACTAAACACTAAAGATAGCACAGTTCATGAGTACAGAAGTACCGGATGGCAGTTGGCGACAAAATGATGCATGTTCGCTCTGAATACCGAAAGTCAGTGACAGGGAATCCCCGGTTCCGTTCGATAAGCGCGCATTGGCTGCGGACCGAAAAGTCCCGAAAGTACCAACACTGCTGATAGCCCTGAAAATTGATTCAAAATGTACCAACGAATATATTCACTGTCAGCGCACAACTACCCTTGCTTCCCAAAGTGGGGACACCGGCGTTATTTTTTTATATTTAATAATATTGTCCATTATCTTGTGAAGGGGGCCCTTTATATTCACGGGGCCCTGGGCTGCAGCCCAAAAAGACCATTAGTAGATCCGCCCGTGATTTAAATCAATGCATACGCATTGATTTAAATAATATAAATATCCCCAAGCGTACAAAATGTCTCAACTCCTATATGTAAATCATTATTCACCCTAAAACATATGTACATATGCAAAAATAGTCATCTCTCCATCTCTTTCACATTAAGGACTAGTCGTATTGTTTCAATTGTTTAATGTTGACGCCATTTTAACTGAATATTAATAACAATCAATTCCTATTAAGGCATTGTACTGTTTAAAGTTAAGGAACTCTATGATATATATTCTATTACCATGATTAGATTATAACCAAATTTTCGTGGAACCATACTGGGAGTATACCTTTCTAAAGAAACAGAATCATCCAAATTAGTTGGATCTACATCATCAATACTCGATCACGGCCCTTGTACTGTGCAATGTTGAGGAATTCCATGGTAAATCTTTAATTTTTACGACATGGAACCATGCCGGGAGTATAGCCTTCTAAATAAATAGTGAATCATCCAGATTCATATGACGAAAAAAAAATTATGACGTATTGACGGCCTTTTCCTTTTTGACGTTGGTTAAAAATATGGCATGACCCACAAAACGCTCAAAAACCTTGTAAAACGGGAATTTATATCGATTTAACGGCGGCCAAAAATACTTACCGAAATCTTGTCTGAGACACGGAAAAGATACAATCGATCGGCATACCATACTCTATACAAAATCAGATGAAATGGACAATGAAATAAAGATTTTAGGTTAATATATTTAATCATGACAAACAAAAATAGGGCCCTGGCGTTCTTTCATCCTCATGTACGCATAATTTATAAATCTCGCAGAATCATAAGTACAATTAATTAATAATATTCATATCTCATACCAAATATAACGGGTAGTAACGATTTAAGTAAAGGGAATCTAAGTATACTCGCTACATTATTGAGTTACACTTTTAAGACTGTTATATTTATTTCAAAATAATATAGATTACACTGAACGTCTACGAAAATTTCAAAGCCGCCTATAATGAAAAATGCCGTCTATAATGATGTTTTCTATTGTAAAATCGAATTATATAAGGTTTTTTTTTGAGGTAAACCAACCAGTATAGTAATTGAAAATATTGTATAAGGCAATAAAATAATGTATATAGATTACATTGAACGTCTACGAAAATTTCAAGGCCGTCTATAATGAAAAATGCCGTCTATAATGATGTTGTCTATTGTAAAATCGATATTAAGGTTTTATTTTGATTTAAGCAAACCGGTATATAAATTGAAAATATTGTATAAGGCAATAATAATTTAAAATATTGTATAAGGCAATAAAATTCACAAAATAATTCCAGGATATGCTTTTCAAAGATAACTTATTATAAACGTTTTACGTTACAATATTGCATACAATCATTCTGTGCTATAAATAACTAAACTGTGGAGATTGCCATCAATAAAATAATCGCTAACAATTAATAAATAAAAGTGATTAAAACAAAATGCAGTCATGGTCCAAATTGTGCCCGAGTAAGTCGGGCAGCTTGTCATATCCAGGTCTCTGGGAAGTGGAAAGAAGAAAGATGCCATTCGTTAGCTATATCTAAACGAATAAATTGTCGTTGAAATAAAAAGTAAAACACCCCCTTTTTCTAATTGAATGAAAAAAATATTACATATAACTCTTTTTAACACACCCAATACTTGCCCGGAGTGCGGGGGTATACCCGTATATATTCGCAGCTGTTCGCGGGTTATTCCCCCGAGTGGCGCTGAACAATGTGCGCAAGTATCGTATGAACGAAAAAGATGACAAATAATTATGAATGTTATTTTAAATTTTCTAAAAAAAGTTACCTTTTAAATTTTATTTTAAGTTTTTAAATTTTATTTTTTTACTAACCTTCTACGCGTATACTTATACGCATTTTATTCCTGTTTAGTGCAAGTTTTGATAATTTCTCAACATTTTTAATAACACTAATCTAATCTATACAAAAATAAATTGTTGTTCAAAAAATGTAAAAGGAGGCTGGTTGCATACATTGATTTAAACAGTAATAGGACTTAACTCTTTTACCTTTTTCATGTTTAGGTGAGAATTTGACGAAATAAATATACTTGTATAATAAATACTACGATAAACAGTTTTCCAAATTCGTCTGAAAATCGTATCTTTACTGGCTTTACTTACGCCATTATCACTACGTTCATATCCGGTTTCCTTGCTGCCTTCTCATTTTCATTTTCACTCTCGACATGAATGTCAATTTAAGCCATTTTGTTTTTCGTAAATGTTTAATGGTGTAGCTATACATATTTTGTTATAGTTTTAAGACCATTGATCTTAATAGAAATATTTAATTTCAATTATTTTACAATCTTTGTAACATAATTAAAAATAATTTTGGTTTTTTTGTGCAAATGTAATTCCTGCGTATAATAAAACAATTTTTCAGTAGAAATATCTTTGTTCTTTTTTATAATCCTTTTGCATTATATAAACAAAAGTTAACATAGACCTGTATGATAACAAATCATGAATACTGACTAGGATTGCATCTCTTTCTAACGAAGTAATAGGTATTGTAGTGTAAATCTATTTACTTAGGTAAACTCTGTATATTGTCTATGACAATATCGCTCCCGCTCGCATTTTCTGTCGCGTAGACATTCGAACCTGCAACCATTTCTATAATCATTAGAGATGAGCCAACACGGAAATTTATCAAACCGAATTTTATGTAAACCGAGTCTATCAAGCCGATTTAATAAACCACGATCATCGGATAGTATTGTAAATCAATTTCGAGTTTTTAAGAACGCGTTCATTTTTAAGTAATTTAGTCGGGTGGCTGACAAATAAAGGCAGTTAAACAATCAAAACAATAAAGAATCGATAAAATTTTCAACCTTCGCTAACTTAGAAAACTCACCTGGCCTGGTGTGTTATCATCGTGCTCATATCCCGGAATATTTATAACACAAAGAGCATTTTCCGCACACAATTTTTCTGTCTATTATTGGCTTTTCAAAAATCTTTCCAACTATATACTTCGTTCTCGGACCGACATTGTAATTTAAAATTAAATAATCAGCAGATTTAAAATAAAACTTTTCTAACAAAAAAAACACAACTTGAACAAACTAGTGAAAATAATTTATTAAAACCTATGTGTACTCGTAAACTAATACAATAAAATATGATCGAACGAGCTATTACAATATACGCGGGAGCCGAGTACACTCGGTTTTATTCAAACATACGAGCGATATATTCGATTTAAGTCGAGTGTGCATGCGAGCAATACACGAACCGAGCGCATCGAGGAGGCAGCCCCATCAACTCAGTTCTTCATAGACATAAATCGATTTAACTCGGTTTAACCTCAACTCTGTTTCAATTGGCTTGCGAAGTCGAATCGTTCATCTCTAATAATCATACCAGTACAAGCGATCGATGAAATCCGTTTCGTCGCGGCGTAACTTTTTCTCCCATCCCAAACCTCAACAAAAAATGTACACGTATATTGACATCAAGGGAGAAATAAATATTATACGAACAAGGATTATTTCGTAGCTGCTGATTTATTATAACGGTCAATTTACTTCCAATATATGCGCCTAAACTGATAGCCGCAATCGATTACGCTTTGTACATATGCTTAAAGACACATTCAAACAGACAAAATAACAGTAATGACTCTTTTTCTTAGAACATGCTGTGGGGTAATAACCGATGTACGGTAATACCCGCCACTCGCCGAACTCTAAAGCCAAGTTTTACCGCATACAGAATTATACTCGACTTATGGTAATAATATAAAAAAGTTCTCCCATTATTGCTAAAAGATGTCACTGAATATTTTTAACATACTTTGAACTTAAACTATTTGACTTATCTTTGCTAATAGCCCACCTGAATATGTTGTAATACAACAAAACCTAGGTCGTGGTAAAGAAATTAAAGAAAGTAGAAATAATACTACATCACGTAGTTTCATTTAGTTGTGGATATTTGAACATAACAATATTAAGAGTCTGTAAAAAAGCATATTGCGTCTTAATTTAATTTACGCGCATATTATTTTTTGTTTAGTTCATAGTTCAAGATGTTTGTAGCCCCACATTTTAAAATAATATTAGTACTTATAAATGTATATTACTTTATTAGACAGCGCAATTCGGATGTACACGTGCATAATTTTATATGCATACGTATATATATTACGCTGCTAGTAAAGTAAAGCTACGTTTAGACTACGACTCTGGTGTATACATCGAGTGTCTGTGTGTGCACACCACTGTTTGCGCCTGCGACATTTATTGCGATACTTGATTTAGTGTCACGACACCGAAACCGCCTTATGTGTGAACGGCAAGTAGTGTCGTAGT
Organism: Druceiella hillmani; assembly: GCA_039881145.1. Classification (NCBI taxonomy): domain Eukaryota; kingdom Metazoa; phylum Arthropoda; class Insecta; order Lepidoptera; family Hepialidae; genus Druceiella; species Druceiella hillmani. The sequence goes on from JAYKKI010000001.1 coordinate 14,672,467, forward strand.
CTATACGGGTCTTAACACACATAAGAACTGTGTATTACTTTACTGGACAGTGCAATTCGGATAATAATATTTCAGCGATATTTGGTTTAGTGTTGCATCACCGAAACCGCCTTATGTGTGAACGGCCAAATATTTGTGTCGCAAGTAGTGTCATAGACTATACGGGTCTTAGCCCACATAAGAACTGTATATTAGCTTACTGGATAACGTTATTCGGATAATAACAATATGTTTGTTTCATATATTATTCCTTACGACATATTTTTACGGGCGCGTCTCTGCACATTATTCTAAATAAGAAGGAAGAAAAATATTATATATTTTGAATTTTTCTTTAGATATTGTCGATTCAAAATAATGTGGCGAATCACAGCTATAAAGCGAATTACATATATGGAAAATTATGAAAAAATGTCATGACTGCAGACAGTCAGGCGATCTTATTACTTTGAAAGGTTTTCTGATTCGTTTTCAAATTCTATTTTTCTATAAGATAATAGGATTTCATGTAAGAAACGTACTAAAGTGATAGTTTTAATAAAGTGGAAATTCTTTATTAAATTTCGAATTTTGAAAGTATTATAACTGAGATATAACGGATTATAACGGAGCACACATAAATTTGTTTAGAAAATCATAGATCGACGACTCGATAAAACCATAAAATGACGTAAAGTACAGTAAATTTCAAGATAAAATTTAATTTAATTTCACTTAATATACTTAAGCAGATAACCTGTATTTAAACTTGATATGTCCTTGTGAAAAAATATTTTAACTGCAAAAGTTAACGAAAGCAATTTTTGTTTCCTCTTATGAAATTCTAATTTAATATTGGCATTTGGTCTAAAAAAAGTGTTTATGCTGCAATAAATAAAATATGTCTCATTTTGAAGACGTTTTTATTACACATATTTTTTAATTTAATATTGGCATTTGGTCTAAAAAACTAAAAAGTGTTTATGCTGCCATAAATAAAACATGTCTCATTTTGAAGACGTTTTTATTACAAATATTTTTTAAGTTAATATTGGCATTTGGTCTAAAAAAATAAAAAAGTGTTTATGCTGTCACAAATAAAATATTTTTTAATAAAGGAATGATATTCTGTAGTACGAAATACTAGAAATATAAAATAATAAATTGATAAAGAGAGTTAATGATGCACCCAATTTATTGAAAAATACAGTATCTAAAAGAAAAACAAGCACGAAAGCAATTTTTTTTATTATCGAGAGAAAGTTTACCAAAATTCAGTTAGCAGTAACTAAGTGAATTTTGATAACATTTTACTCGTTGAATATCAGAAGGTCTTTGAAGTAATCTAAGATTTGATAAAAAAAAACTCTCGACATTCGAGCGTGAGACGTCACGTGTAAAAGCTAGTGTGTAAAAATAAATATTATGTAACGTGTATTTGGATGTGTAAAACAAAAAATAAGATCGCATATACTGGGCAAACATTAATTATTTTGCTATAAAACAGAATAACAATCTTTAAGGATAAAATTATATTTTTTTCCATCTCACCCATAATTACAGTTTGATCAACATATTTTTCATACTGATATTTATAAAACACAATTTGCTTCAAAGACGTCCGCTGCGCAAAAACAAATTAGCCTACGTTTCATTCATAGATCAGAGTCCAATTTAAATTTGTTTCATGAGCTATAACTAAAATAAAATTTTATTTATTTAAAGCTATTATTATCCAGACGATTCGTACTAGGTGCCTGATGTCTGTTGCCATTGAAATAAATATAAATTACGTAAGGGAAGTTTACCTAAAGGCAAATACTAAGGATTGTTTGAGATAAAAAAGTGATACAAAATGACAATTTTTTGTCTATTAATTATTAGTCAGCTAAACTAGACTTGAAATCAAATTAACACAACTAATAATATACGTAAAAAATTATATTAAATCACAATAAACTTTCGGTTTAGAATTTGAGAGACTTGTTGCGACTATAGGCGGATTCAAGGGGAGGGGGGGAGGGGGCACGGGGGCACCTGCCCCCCCCCCGGAAGACCCAGAATAATCTATTTATTTTGTTTAGTTCTCGCAAGTTACAAAACAATATACGTAAAAATTCCAAACAAATATTTTTTAACGATGAAAAGTGCGTTTGCCTGCGCGAAATTACAGAATAAATAATACCGGTACTGGTACCCATAGCTACTACGTATGTAGTCTACTGTTTTGAGTTGCACGCGTGTCTGCGAACGAGCGATCGCACGAGTTTTTTCCCGCTAATTCAATTCAACTGAATATATATATATATATATATATATATATATATATATATATATATATATGTATATATATATATATATATATATATATATATATATATAATAAGTTAACAAAGCAAAATATATAAAATTAATTTTCGGTATTTATGATATCAAATGTTTACAGTAGAACGGTAAAACGCAATAAAAGTTACATATAACCTAATATTAAATTTACGTATTACATTTTTTTTACCTTTATTTAAATTTACGTATATATTTTTTTTAATCTTTACCTGAAGATTTTTTTTTATTTGAACAAGGTTCAAACATGAACATACAAAATTACTTTTCTAATATTGAATTTCATGTCAAAAAGTAATAACAAATATAACAGCAAAAGCATTTCTAAAAAGTTAGAATATAAATTGTATCTAATTTCTAACACAATTTATCAATAATACATAGTAACAATTTATTTTTCACATAATTTAAGGAATTAATCAAATTTAGTAGATTTAAAATTAAAACTGACCCCTAAGTTTTATTGAATCTATATTGTAATTTAAAGGATAACTAAAAGGAATTTTGTCAACATTTAAATATAATTTATATTATCAAGAAATTCCTCACTTTTCCAAAACCTATTAATAAAAGCGAAAATAATTTATTTTTAGATTTCAGTTTGAAAATAAATTGTCAAAAATAAAATAATATTTACGACACATATAATCACAGAAAAAAAAGAAAAATAGTAGTTAAGTAACTATTTTTATTTTTTTTCAAATATGAAGTAGATATCATTTGCTTATCGGCAAAATACAAACCCCTTGTGGGATAATTTTTTTAATATAATCCCATCAGTCATATCTTTCAAAATCTTTAAATTGTAGCTGTCACTTGTCAAGTTTACGTATGTGAAAACGGAGTCATCCAGATGTCAATTTTCAAAATGACATTTTAACAAAAAAACACATTACGTTTTTATCAAATACTTAATTATGTTCACTCTATCGTACAGTTGTTCTATATTGTTAACCTAATTGGCACTTATATGTAAGAAATTATAACATTTACTATTAATTAATTCTAATATAAAAATATATGTTTTAGTCGCTTTCTTTCTGTCTGCAGAAATAAATATTAATTTATAATAATATAAAGATTATTATTATAAATGTCCAGCCAACTTGTTACATTGTTATTTATACATAAATCTCCGAGGTCACCATAACAGTGTGGCATATTACTGATTCTTAGATTGACAAGGAAAATTGATTACTTTTTATGAGGATAAGACGTAATATACGATGGCGTAATGTTAAGAAACTGCACTTTCAATGCCCATTCGCCATAGAGTAGTTGGACAACTTAGTTGAGAATTTACTGTTCATCTATTTCAAAATAACAAGTGTCAAATTTACAAATCCAAACTTAAAAATTGAATTGAATTTAAACAAAACGTACAACTTTAAATTGAACTAATAATTTTTATTTTTTTGAAGTTATTAAACGAAGCATAAACAGTAAAGCGTCTAAAACAGTTTTAATTTTAAAACTAACATGGAGGTTTTTAAGCTTATTTTCTTCATTTGTATAAATACCTTCCAGATAACATCAATTATGAGTAAAAATGTGAATAAAGGTTCATTTCTATACTTTGCTTATGGAAGCAACTTATTAGCAAAACGTATTCACATTCAAAATCCCACTGCAATCTTTTTGGATACAGCTAAATTAGACGTGAGTGTTTGCCATTTTACATTTATTTGATGTTATACATAATTGAATTAATGCATAATTATTATATATTATTGTGTTAATCATATTACATACATTTTATAAGATAATTTATAAAGTAATTATGAAAAAGTTTATGTTATCAAACCTAAATGTTGTAATAAACATGACTTGAAATGTACAAGAATAAAAAGAATAATAATTGAGCACTCTTTACTTCGAGACCTGCACAGGTAGTTAAAAAATTTAACGGTGAGAAAAATTCATTGAAAAAATAGTAATCATACGTTTTATACAAAGCGAATTATAATTACTATGATATGAATGATGAAGTTTAAATAAATGTTTGATTGTACAGGAAATAAATCACTAAATCCAATTGTTCTCAACAAGATGTTTATTTTGGTTTAACTGTGCAAAATAATGATGTATGATGGAAGTTTGTCTTTTTTTTATATGGTGATTGAAACAGTTTAATCATTAATAATATTCTCAGCGTTTTAATTGTGTATTGTGTATTGTGTATTGTAAAATTAAAAAGAATCTTTAATAAATAGTTATATCGATTTAGGAATTTTTTTTTGTAAATTTTTGTACATTCGACCATCTATCCCATAGTTTTAATTAAATATTATTAGTTACTTTTGTATTATTAATATTTAATTAAGGACAATATAAAATTAATATTAAGAATATTAATTTCATATTGAATGATTCATAATTTGTATTAACATCGTTTTCAGTTGATAGCCTAGCAAATAATTAATTTTTGGTCATATATAAATTATCAATTTGTATTGTAATTTCAAATAAATTAACTGCAAAATCAAAGGCTTCAAACTATAACAAACAAATTTTTTCTTTAAGCATTTTACCTCTTCGTAATAATTACTAACACATTTACAAATGTATTTATTACAATGTCATTAGACTCAGTTAATGGTTATGATTTCAATTAATTTTTTTACAATTTACGGTCAAATGGGAGTAATATAAATTTACAGAATTATCAAAGTTAAATATTTTGAAACAAATAAAGAAAAAATTAAGAGGCGACTGGGATTGATTTAGAGTTTCGAGCAGGTAATGAATGAGTAAACTCACTAGAATTTTGCCTCATTGTAAAGTCGATTTCTTTCGAAGTTCTTTCATCTCATGAAAGCGACCGCTACCAAGACAATGTTCGCATCACATATTCTACATAATCAACAAGAACATCCCACTCAAACATGCATAATATACACAAACATCTTGTTGGTGGTAACTTTAATGATATTAAGGATATAACAAACCATAAATTAAGAGTGTTACCCTTTAAATATTTCATTGAGAATGATTAAATCCGGGGACATGGGAAACATTATATATAATTATATGTTCTGTTTGGTGAAACAGAAATGTATAAAAATGTAAATTTTTGTCATTTATTTAATCAATTTAAATGATAAAATTCTGAAAACTGCTCTTTATTGTATTTAAGGTAAAAGTCTTATCTGTATAAAAGTCACAAAGCAAGATTATCTACATCACCAAAGTAGATGGAGATATGATAGAGTGATAGAGTTTTTATTTATATATAACTAGTCATTATAAGTAAACTTATAAAATAAAAGTGAAATTACATCTTTATATAGAGTCATGTTATGCAATTAATTAAAAGTTTTGTAAGTTAAATATACTGAAGATTTAAAAATACTCATCCATAGCTCGTTTGGAAAAGAAAATAATTTTCGAATAAAAAAAATAAGAATTGTATTTTTAAATGAATGCTTAAAAATTTAGTGTAATAACTTGACATGTTTTAACTTAATTTTATGTTGATAATTTAAAAATTAATTATGCCAACTTTGATATATTAATTGTCATTAATAAATATTTCAGGATCATCGTTTAGATTTTATAAGAGTATCAAAGAGATGGAATGGTGCCTCGGCGACTATAGTACCAGCAAAAGGTGAACACGTATGGGGAGCGCTGTGGGAAATTAGCAATGAAAATTCTGATAGTCTTGACGAGTAAGTATATTGTAAAAAGCAAGACGTGTGCTGTATACTCCTTATAAATCAACATATACTCCAAATAACAGTCAAAATTTATATAATTTCTCGCAATTATATTTAATGTGACGAATCTTATGAAACTGGCAGTACAAAATACCTATATTTTGTTCAGGTGCAACAATTACAAAAAAATGTTCAATTGAATTCATTGCACATTCCGTTTTACACCTTTAACTTCCTTTAAAGTCTTCTAGATCGCATAGAGCTTCTTACATAAACAAAAACGTTTCCATTTGTTAAAAATGTTGAGTTAAAATTTTTTACTTATACGTTTCACATTGTTTTTAATGTTTCAATTTAATTATTGTTGTGTTAGTGAGGCAATAGAACATTATATCTTTCTATTTATAGAAATGTTTATTTATTTCATACAGGATATTTAATCTTGTGAAATAATGTATTTAGTTGACACTTAAAAAACATTGTTTATAAAATGTAATCATAAACAATACAAAATGTCAACCAAAAACTTGAGTAAATCACCAGTGCTGTATTTTATTTTGTTTCTTTACAAGCATCCTTCTTTAATACTTGCCATATGATCTGGTTTATCTAATTGGTTTTATTTTCTTTTAGCCAAGAAGGAGTAAATACTAACTTCTACTTTGTAAAAAATGTAACTGTATTAAGGCAAAATGGAGAATTGGCATTGTGCAAAACATATGAGCAATGTACGCAACCAAAGCCTATTAAGCCTGGCGAAGACATTCCAGAGGATAGACTACCTTCAAAGACTTACATGGAAACAATAATTGAAGGTGCAAGACAAATCGGTCTTCCTGACGATTATGTTAATACGTTAGAGAACATTAAACACAATGGAAAAACGGCATCTCAAGAAATTGTTAACCAGTTACAAAATTAAATATGTAATTTATTATCAAACTATTAATTTATTTATATACAAATGATGTTGAGCGGGTGATATATTAAATCTCTTAGTAAATTACATGAAAAGAGCTGTGAATTGAAAGTAAACCTCGCTTTTTGTAAATTTTAAATATTTTAGATAGAAAGACTTGTTAATAAAGAAAACTAGTGAGCTTTCGTAATATTATTCAATAAATTTTAATTCGAAAATGTTTGTGTGCTTGTTTTATTGTCATAAAACACAGAAAATAAATAAACATTTTTCATAAAAGAAAATTGAGGCACTTCTATGTAATTTGATGTACGTAATGATGTATTGTCAATCATTTTATCAAATTCTGTCCTAATAGAAACTTATCTATTTCCTATCAAAATATAGTGTATGAAATATTATCTGTAAGTTAACTCGCACAAATCAAATCAATTTAAGTTAGCCTTTGCTGGACATTATTGCAAAAATTGTTTTTAATTATCCCTAAGGCTTGACTAATAAGCCAAATTTTCTGGGATAAAAAGGGGTATAGGATTTGAAATTATATCAATGTCGAGAGTAAATCAATGGCAAATACCTAACAGTCTTGTTACTCTTTAACTTTACATTTTTATCGAAGTCTCTTAGATTAATCTTTTCAATGTAATATCAAAGAACCTAACACAATAAGCTTACTTTCACGCCTGCCTCTTTATACATAAGATGATTGCTTCCTAAAGAATGATTCTACTCGCTGGATGTGCAGGTTCGACTCTTGCCTTCCCCTTCCTGCTAAGATGCACCATGCCTTCACTTCAATCCATTTCACCACTAATAATGCAACGTTTCCAAGCCAAGGAACTTTGCATGTGCTCATATGCTTTATCGCCTGCCCATCAAGTCTTTGGCGACTTTTCAAATCATAGTAGTACATTAAAGGTCATATTTGTTTCGTGTTATGTAATGTTTTATCAATTCCTTGTTTTATCATGATCTATATCCACGTGTAATTAGTTCCAATATTTGAATAATTATGTAAAAAACAAACGTACTTGCACGTTTATAATATTACAGGTTGTATATAATATGGATATTACATTCAATCTAGAGAATTAAAATACATCCATCTATTAATTACCAACCTTCATTTTGTTGTTCTGAGTCACATTCATGATGAAGTGCTATACTCCTCTATTCTTACACCTTTAGTCATGTTTATTTCCATCATCCCTATAAATCCCAATGCTCTAAGATATGTATGTACAAGCTATGGAGTCATTCAAATTTGTTATTAGGAAAATAATATTTAAAATGAAGTTACGAATTTATCACTTATTATTCTTGTATTCACCAATCTCCATATAATGTATATAAGGCCAAAAACTATTAAGATATAAAAATAAGGACAAAACATAATAAATTGTTTTAACCATATAAGTGATATTTTTCTTTACTAGCACGACAGACCAGAGAAGTGTCCCGTTGGTGCTTATTGTTTTCCAGTATTTAATTATGAGCCAATATTTGTATCCACATAATTAATCCATCTCTACTTTTGTCTCCCTCTGGGTGAATTTTCAGGGGTTTCATTTTACTTTAAAACTCTGGTGTTCTAAAGAGTGTAATACTCAAAATTCATCCTCATTCTCCTAACCACATTTTCTTTAATTCTGTCAAAAATTCTTTTTGACATGTAAAGTCTTATAAAATACTCTTAAATTTATACTTATATCCAAATTGACCACACTAACGCTTCATGCAAGAACACACATTTTGAATTGCATTAATCAAATTTTAAAAAGTTTTGAAGACCAAGGTTGAATCATACTTTGGACTAAAGTTCTATTCTAAAAAAATTATATTTCAGAATAGAGCACTATAATCTATATATCACCATAATTATACAATGTGGATTTGATCATTCAACATTAAATGAATCCTCATATATTAAATATTTCTCGACTGTACTCCAAAAATCAATAAACAATATAGTAATGTAGTAACAGTAGTTTAGTCAGAGAAACAGTTTTGAGTGGTGTGGAATTTCAAAACACCGTATATTTTCACCAAAAATTTGCTAGGTCAATATAACTTGCCACGTCGACACCTTCGCATAAAGTTATTTTATCTCTTAATTACAGGCACTTATATAATACAGTATGATTATAAGAGTTATAATACAGTATGATTTCCTGTGAAAGCAAAAAGTATATTTCGATTTATTTATTTGAACATAGTTTGAATTGTAATTTTAACTATTTTTATTTGATTCCGCTGCAATTGCGCACTGAGCAAAAGTCAGTAACATAAACATTGCAAATGGTGTTTACATTTTGTTTATATTAAAGTGCTATTTAATTTGTTTGAAAATTATTTCTTTATTCTTGGTGTAATTGTTTAATTCACTATTTTAAAGTATTTATGACTTCGTGTTATCGAACAGTCAAATCCACATTTATAATCTCTATAAATTCTCCTGTGTATATGAATAACCTTAACAAGACACCTTCCACGTGGAGTATTAACCAATAAAAAGCATTAACTGTGTTATCATGCCCCACGCCTTTCTATCATTCTATGAATTTGGGTAAGTAACAATGTAATGAGTAAAATATTACCGCATAGTGATATATTAGGGAATAATAATGGTTTAGGATATAATACTCAATAACGACATATTGTACAATTTATAAGTTGTTACTAACTATAGTACATTGACCTTTTCGCTGTGGGGATATGGGGCAGTTTGGATGCCTGTTGCACCACCTAGTCCAAGTATAGCCCAGCACAATGTCTATTTATAGTCAGTTAACAGCAGAAAAGATATATAAACCACTAGGCTAATTAAAATGATCATATGCAACCAACTGCCCGTGTTGCTGGACCTACTGTAGCGGTCCTTCATACCAACTGCATTTCCCACTGTCAACTATAGAACAAAAAGGTTAATACCGTACTCAACTAAATATATTATTCATTTTCATTAATTTGCTAATTTTTTTTTAAATATGTTTATTCAAATAATGCCTTGCATGTATTCCATTCTATAATATTCTTCACTCTAGAAAAGTTGCTTAATTTAGAATAACTTTATATACCAATCTTTCTTCCTTAGGTTATATATTTCTTCTTTATCAAACCCTTTACTCCCTGAAAACCCTTTACTACCTCAAAATTTCTGTTCAAATATAAATCATGTACAATATTTTTATAAATAAAATAACAAATATATCTGACAGCGTGTAATCAGTGAGTTGTAAGGGGAAACTGTTTAGGAATATTTTTATTAAATTGCTATTTAGGGAAAAATGATAAATTTTATCAATCAGATGTCTATACTCAGCTGTTTACAATTCTGTGATAAAAACAAACATGAAAATGTACAATTAACAAATAGTAGAGAATAGATACATTCATTCTGTGTTTGTTTAGTTTATACGGTTATTTGAGTTGTTGCAGTAAAGGGATGCTGATTGCAAGATCATATGTATGCTTTAATTGATTTTTCCTTCCTAAGAAACATAGTAATGAAGATTAATACATCATTACATATTCCTTGCCTTATCAGGTTTAATAACTATATTTTTAATGATAAATAAATTTTATTTTGATCACAATTGTAGTAAAGTTTATGTGTAAATAAATGAGGTTATAAAGAAAAATGAAATACAGGGCAGATTGGAGAAAGAGTGATGTCTAGAGCTTCCCCCTCTACTACCAGTCACAGCGTGAAAGTAAATAGCAGGACCACTAGTAAAATAAGCTTATTTCAATTTACATCATGATCTCAGTCAGAGTAAAGTGTATGTTTATATATATGTCTTAATAATATTGAGACTTTTTATCAATATATTTTTTCTTATTTTTATTATTCAATGACTTTAATATTTCCTTTATTATAGTAATATGTAAAGAAGTCTCATTTTCCTTACGTGTGGTGGATATGCACCCTATTTTCTTTACCACTTCCTTATTATACCAAGGCTACTTTCTCTCACACCTATGACTGTGATCGTACCTATTCTAATAGCTCGTCAGAGTTGCAATGATCAGGCCAAGTGGAATGTGTTATGAACAATGCATGTTCTAACTATGAGGAAATGGCGAGTATTGAATAAACATACAGAGATTATAACATTGTATTTTTTTATTACATATTTATCATTAGATAATAATTTACACTTACAATAATTATAAAATTGTCACATTATTTCTATAAGAATTTGAGGATTGTTTGTACTAGAACTGCATAAAGTGATTCTCTCCATCACTATGTTAAATCTTCAAAGATAATTTAATATACTTATGTAAACTTCATATATCAATGTGTCAGAATTCAAATTGACAGATGTATGACCACAACAACCCTTGTTGATACGTGGGTCGGCATGGGCTCAAAGTGTACAATGATGTTATCAATAACGTTTTGATCATGAACACACAAATGTTTTTAGCATTGTAATTGCCTTTTGTCCAATGTCAAATGGCAACAACTGTTAAACATTTACAAAGTGACACTCGACTAATTTCATTCACATGACTTTTGCCTTACTCTGGGTTGAGATGTCGGTAAATTTTTTGTATAACCAGTCAACGATAAATTAGCTTAGTAAACAAAGTTTAATTAATAAGAGATTAATTTGTTAATATTTTTAACTTTTTATTTTTCTTCAATAATTGTTATAAATTGACAAAAGAATAATATAAATATGGAATAAGGATATACAAAAAAATTACATATAATTTTTTTAATAGAAAAAATAAAAGAAAGCCCCGAAATTTCTAAAAAATATTTTAAAATTCTATTTTAAGGTTGAAAGAGATGATAATTATTTTCATTTGATAACCAGTAATAATATTAGTTGTTCCTTTCGAAGGTTCCATACCTCAAAAGGAAAAAAGATTCATTATAAGATGTCCGTCCGTTTAGTTAAAGCCATTTTTGAAAAAAACCGTTTGATGAGGAAAATTTAAATTTGGGTTGATAATAAAAAAATATTATCTCAAAAGTAACAATCAAAGATATTTATATGGAAGTTTTAAAGGCAAACAATTTTTTTCCATTTCAAATATGAGACATATCTCTGAAATTCCTCAAGTCAAAATTATAAAAAACAACATAACTAGAAATTTACCAGAAAACTATAGCAATTATGCAAAATTTCATTGTTTTTTAGAAATTCACAATATTTTTACTCCTGTCAAAGATACATTGTTCAATAAGTTTTGTTGTTCATTAAGAAAAACACGTTTTTATGATTTGAAATACATTTTATTATTCAATATACTCTTCTTGTACTTCAATATACTTGTTCCAGTGATCTGATTTATGGATTCCATCCCTGAGGTGAGAATCCAGACAAATGTCGAAATATACTTCCACGCTTGCTATTACCTCTTCGTTCCATGAAAATTTGTTTCCCACGCATGAATTTTTTGAGATAAGAGAACAGCCAGAAGTCAGAGGGAGCTCAATCTGAATAGGGTCTTTTGTCATTGAACTTCACCGATATTCGCAATGGGGTAATTTGTACTTTAATTCTCCGATATTCAAAAATTATTTTTTCTTCTGTAAACCAAATCTTTTCTCACCATCCACTTTACATCCCGCTGGTCCAAAAGATTACAATAAAAATCTGAGTTTATTATTTTACCAGTTTGGAGTTAATCCACGAACAAAATTCCTTTCTTGGCCCATTTCTGGACCCTAACTCGTTTCGGAGCCTTAGTACTGGGTTCACACCACTCCTTAACCTCTTATTTTGATTTATGATTATGGTCGTAGACCCAAATCTCATCCATAGTGATGAAATGATGCATAAAATCCTTTTTATCTTTCCTAAAACGCTCCAAATGTTGCTAAGAAAGACACATTCGAATGTGGTTTTGTTCCATTGTTAGCAAATGCTGATGGCAAGGGCTTTCTGGAACCCAAAACTTTAGCTAAAATATCACTCACACTGCCAATTGGTATCCCTTTGGCTTCTACTAAATCTCTCTCAATTAATCGACAATCTTCCAAAACGATATCCTGTATTTTTGCTATTATTTTTGGTGTTGATGCACTTTTTGGATGTCCTTCACAAGGATCATCTTCAAGACTTGTATGACCATGTTTAAATTCAGCAACCCATCTTTCTACTGTTTTAGATGAAGGTAAAGAGTCTTATACACTTTTAACAATCATTCACAAATTTGATTTGGTGGTAAAGCTTCTAAAGCTTTAAAAATGTTATCACTGCACAATGTTAACATTTTTTCCATAGTAAAAAAATACTACGACGCATCAACTTTGAACAATTGTAAATATACGAATGAGTTGACAGATCAACATGAAACTTCACACATGTTCATCAAACAATAGTACCATCTTTAGAAAAATAAAACGTACCTAATAGCGCCATCTCTTATCGAACGACAAAACTTATTGAACAACCTAATACTAGACGATATACTTATATGGTGGGACACAATATGGAAATTTGTAAATGGTTTTATAGAACTACGACATATTCTTTAATTTCTATGTATGTTTAAGTATATATGGAACACTCGTAATTCTACGAGTACCTAATAGGTTTGCTTTGTTAAGTCTTTTAAGAACACAAATATTTATTGTTTTTATTATAAGTAATCTCCCAACACAGAGAAAGTAACCACATTTTAGCTGAGCCTATTGTTGTAACTTTAGCAAGTAACTAATTCAGAAATAATTTTGAACTTACCAAATTAAGTTGATGTTGGATTACAATCTTAACTTATTAAAACTAACGGCGATAAGTAAAACAAAGTTTGGAAATTCCCTCTTTTTATTTGAGAAACTGTACATAGGTATTCATTTATGTGGTACAAAATATAATCATAAAGACAATCGTTACTTTAGGTTACATCTTGTTATTATTAAGATTAATGTGATATATGTAACAATGCATGATTTCTTTATATTATAAATACATACATACATATATACACACACACACATATACATACACACACACACACACATATATATACATATATATATATATGTATATATACATGTACATATATATATATATATATATGTATATATATATATATATATATATATATATATATATATATATATATATATATATATATATATATAAACACATATATATACACACACACACATTATATATATATATATATATATATACATGTGTGTGTGTGTGTGTGTGTATACACATATATATAGACAGATTATTATTATTATTATTACTATAAATAATTACTCTGCCTCAAATTGTTATACATTATTCATAAATTGCGTACAATGTGAACTTGGACATTCAAAATATAAGCGAGATTTAAGTTCGTTATTATAGCGGAGGACTTTATACAATAATGTTATATCTACGACTATAGTTAAATTAGCATTCCGCACACACTCTGAGAACGAATCAACGTATGTACATTGGATAGGGTCATGGATGTTTTTGGTTTTTGTACTATCTACTAAATAAATTTTACTATGAACCGTTACACCTTACGTGCAAATCTTGTTAGCAAATGTGGTAGTTACAGTGAAAAAAATATAAAAAGTTAAAAATAATTTAATACACACACAGTCATCGAAATGCCATTTTATTTTTTGTTAACAGATTGAAAACACTTGTTAACCTAACTCAATTTTCGGTCTGGCCGAGATATTAGAAAAACACCATGCAGTATACAAATTAAACTTCATGTGGAGATACGTCGATATGATATTAATCATTATTTAAAAAAAATTAAACCACCCGTTCAGTGTACAAAACTTTATACATTCAATTTAATCACATATGAGGTACGTAATCACTTTAGGTAAAGTTAAATAGACTGCAGCCCATATGTACTATCCAATATTACAGCGTCAATCACTCGGAGAGATGCTTCAGCCAATATTGACTAGGATTCCCTTTCTATGAATGCGAGTTTTCAACAGTGATGTGAGTATCTTGCTAATTACATATGTATTTATTTATTCGGATATAGGGTATGTACATAGAGAAATGGCAGCATTCATAATTCGGTGTATAAATAGTGCATCTATTGTTATCTAGGACACAAATAATTTTCGGAATCTATGTAATGTTTAAAAACAAATATCTATACATTAATAAAAACTTATTTCACACGGCGAGGCATCATAACGAATGCATTAACAATTAATAAACTAAAAGTTCAATGTTTAGAATTAGGCTCAAAATTCTGTACAATATCATGTTATCAATACAACTGCATAAGATAATAATATAAATATGTCACTATTAATAACTGGATAAATAAAAGTCTCATGTCAATATTCGACTGTGAACACATGGCGGCATTACTCCATTTAATAGAATAGTAACAAAGGTAAATTTTATCTACAATTTAAGTTATAATCAAAACTGTGAGGAAAATTCGGCTAGATACCTAACGTCGTACATTGAAAACACATTAGACATGACTATAAAAGAACCGATGAGCAAAATGTAAAATATATAAACCATTAATAACACTCGTAAAAGTTTTCTTGAATTGCACTACTATACTAGGAAAAATATCTCAGTTTCATAGTCTCAAAGTCTAAGCTCGAGCGACCCGACGCCGCGCGGCCGACGAGATCGCGGAGCATCGATGAAATATCAAAACACCGCCCGTACAAATATCTAAATGCTTCCTTTGCAAGTTTCTAGATTTTTTTTATTTTCTCTAATTTCATCTTTAAAAAAAGCTAACAATCGTTAAAAAGATTGTCGAAATAAGATGTATAACTTTCATACTCGATAAAAAAATGTTCTTACGGCTTTACAGACACTCAATGACGTTTATGATAATGTCAACAAAGAAACGTTAAAACATTGTAATTTGTCCATACCGGTTGCCTCATCTGAGCGGGTTCCATCGCTTTGCTACTTATTCGGTGTTAAGCCGCAATAACTCATTTTAGTCTCACATTAACGATCATTTTAATCTTACAGTGACAATTACGCTCTTGCTAAGATAATGATATGGGACGCGCAGTAATTTCATTAAGCTACTAAAGACAATATCCGCATTCCTAACGTTTCTTTGGCAACGGCGAATTAACTTGACGAGTTACGGATCGAATGGTATCTACAAAGTGACACATATCCAAGAGAATGGTTAAGGCACATGATATTCTTTTATCTAACCATACCCAAATCAAACACTTCTTACTATAAATTAAAACGCTAACAGCATTGCGGCAATAAAACGGAATAAATAATTAGCATCATTATAACAACGTATTATATTAATATTGACATATGACATGGAATGTAGGCATGAACATTGATTCGATTTAAGTCTTTTCGATAACATAAGAGGCCTTTTCGCATTAAGTAACGATGAACCAAATTTTAATTACCGTACTTGTTTTTACAAGTGCTTTAACATTTTCTTCACTATTCAATTTTGAAAAATTTCACTTAACTAGTGTTAAATATAGCATTATTTTTACTACAAATTCATCTCTTATGGTAATATTATATTTTTGACCCATTTCATGCTTTTATTAACAACAATTTATTTGATTTTAGCAGAGTTATTATATTTATAATAAACATTTTCTGTACTAACATAATCTCTTAAAATTTTACACAATTAGAGCGACAATCCAGATTTTGACATGCAAAATAATTTTAAGAACACTTTATCGTCCCTTTTTTTATTACTCTTTTTTTGACACAAATGTCAAAAAAAAAAGAAAATATATATATATATATATATATATACACTCAAATTACATGACATATTCTCATTAATGTTGCTAAATTAGAATAAAGGTAACTACATGTTTTCATTGTAAAAATCATGAACAGTTATCTGTTGAAAAATGTCCAGACACATAGTTAAAAGAAAAATTAAAGTGTCTTGTCCGTAGGATGTTGCCATTTTTTTGCTATTGTTTATAAAGCAGTTAATGAACAATTCTGTTTGTTGTGAGTTAAAGTTATGACTGCGTTTCAATGCAAAATTTTATTGTAAAGTATCCCAATAAAATATGTGTGTGTATATCTCATTTTTATGAGATATACACACACATATTTCTCATATATATACATGTCGGAATAATAAAAACTGTCAATTCCCTTTTTACACAGGTATTTTCACGCAAACTTCCCGCCGCTCCGACCTACTTGAACACATAATTCAAGTTCAGAACAGATTTAAACTAAAATTTCAAGCAAATGTACTATGGACAAGCCAACATTTTTAATTTTATTTATTCAAAAATGGAATAAAATTTTACCTCGCTAACTTCTTGAAAAGTCCAAGAAAATTCATCTATATGTGCAATTATTTTACAGGTTCTGGAAACTACAGCTGGAAATGTGTTATCATTATTGTCGTCACTTTAATAATTTATTACATAAAAGCCATTCTGCTGTTACAAAATGATTCAACAACGACTTAAACTGAGAAATAAATCTGCTTACACAAATGAATATTCAAATCACAAAAGTTAGTAGAAGTAAAACTGTTTCCTGATAGGCCAAGCAACGTTTATACTTTCATTTATCAACAATGAGGCGATATACTTTTCATGTGTTCTTCTATAATTAGAATTGCATATTTTGTTATGATACACAGTTATAAACAGTGTGCGTTTGCCGCATTGGTAAATCTAGAAAAGTCAATATATCTGTTATGCTTTTTACCAATTTATCTGTAAACAACTTACCGTTACTCAAATATAAATTAGCAAACTCCCAATAAATTGTTTACAAATAAGTAAATTTACATATAATTCTTATTATAAATATTGCAACGAATTATAAAACAAAGAAATCAAAAGCACGTAACACAGGTTGAAAATGTTGTTTTATTTACTCAAATTAATTTTTACCATTGCAATTTAATGTCACAATGGACAACATTGGTACTATAATTTGCTAAAATATTGACCTAAATGACAGTTTTTGAATCCTATCATTATATATATGTATATATATATATATATATATATATATATATATATATATATATATAAATATATATATATATATATATAAATATATATATATATATATATATATATTCGTTTTTCATATTTAAAATACATTTATTGTAGCACTCAAATTTTATTTTTGAAATGAAATATTCCAAGATTGTAAATACAACTTGAAACAAGGACGAACAAAGTTATTTACAATTAATTCCATTAATAGCATTGCTTGCTTTGCAAAATTACGATACGAAAAGGAACAGGGCAAAAGTGGTTTAAACAACCCTGCATCTATTCTTCATGACTATAAAAGTAAACTGATTCGTTACACGTCTTTATGTTTTCATTTCCTTTTTATTTTTTCATTCGTAGATTTCTTATGTTTTCATAGTTTTACTTATTCTATTCTATACAACTAATACGGAGGAACATTTTTGCGTATATATATTAATACAGCTTAAAAAAATTAAAAAAACCGCTTCTTGCCCTGGACCTTGGATGAACGACTCAAATTTTTATTAAAATTATATAAATCAAAATTATCATTTTGTTGATTAGGCAATTAAAATTTATGTACAATTATTCATGAATAACAGTAAATTTCGACAAAGGCTATATAAATAGAAATAATGTTGCATTGAATTAACAAATAAGATACAATACAAATAAAACAAAGTTGATAAAGCTCAATTGGGAAATATTAATCATCCACTCGTTTCTAGAACATCTACAAAAAAATAAATAAATAAAGTAAATAAGAATGGGTTTGAGGGGCAGTCTTGACGTCATATCATTAATTATTATTAATCTGCTTCGTTACACTACGTAGGTACTTAAGTTTATATTGTATAATATTGTTATTATATTTTAAATACTGAACCTCATTTATAACACAACCAGTTATTATACATTGTCGGATTTTGCTTAATTATGAAGTAATATCTTTATTACATAATATATAATACATTGTATAATTTTTATAATTAATCGGATATCACAATACGAGTAGGTGAAGTGAAAATTTTTCATATGATATTAATGACAAAACAAGAAAAGTGACTCATTGAAATATATTTATATACTAATTTTTGTTGAGAAATTGTATTAGAAAAATTTAAGTGTACTTAATAATTCTGAAGTAATAAATAAAATTTTTAGCCGTAAAAAGAAGGCTTACGTCTGTTTCAAATTATTTTAATTTTTCAATTCGGCTACATTCAAACTTCAGCTACTCATATGTCACCATTTTATAATATATTATCTTTTGTCTGTATATTTGTACCCTTATATAGGAAAAAGCTATGTAAATTTGTAACATAATATTCAAGTGACAGGTGACAGTGAATCAATATATGGACATTTCATTCAACATTTTTGACATTAGAAATAATACATAAGATTACTGAGCCTCTTTTTTTTTCTTTTGTCGTACATTAAGATGAAAGTATAGAACATATTACAAACAATAAATGGCCCTTCCATATAATGATAATGACATTTACTAGTAAAAATATGTGACCAAAGGATCTACCGTTTTATTAAATAGATACAAATTTTAATGAAAAGTCTAATGTATTCAAATAATAGAAATAGATACAAATTTTAATGAAAAGTCTAATGTATTCAAATAATAGAAATAGATACAAATTTTAATGAAAAGTCTAATGTATTCAAATAATAGAAATAGATACAAATTTTAATGAAAAGTCTAATGTATTCAAATAATAGAAATAGATACAAATTTTAATGAAAAGTCTAATGTGTTGAAATAATAGAAATAGATACAAATTTTAATGAAAAGTCTAATGTGTCTAATGAAATTTGAACATGGCGTGATTAGAACAAACATAGCCAAGCTGCATAATAAAATATGCAGACACTTGGATTTAGAGGCAGAAACAGACTGTTTCTGTGGAAAGAACAAAGATGACTTGAAGCTAACTCAGAAAAATGATAAGAAAAAATTAGTGGCCACATATGATCCAGAAAGCTCAGGTAGGCCATTCAGTCAACAATATTTTTACCACTCGATTAAATTTATTTTCCAAAAATTTTAACGTGCATAAAAAACAACAAATCATGAGAAATATAATGCGCAAAAACTTACAACAGGAACATTCGCAACGACGAGCTCGATGAGACCAATCGACAGCTTCGTAACGTAATGACCGTAACAATACATATATTTATATTAACTTGTCATTATTTCGTGCATTACAAGAGGGACTTTTTTATTAACAATAAAACTTAGAAATAATTTACTAGCTTCACTTAGTATTACAAGTCGAAGTGATAAATGTCGAAGGCGGACTCGCCGTCCGCAATCGACTAGAGGTAGATTACGTTAAAAATTAAATATTAATGAAATTACACATCCATTTTACTAAAAAAAGATAACCTAAATCTAGAGAACGACACGAGAAGGCGCGAGCACCGATCGCGGCCCGTCAACATTTACGGCTACATTATATTAACAATACATTCAACGTCACTCCTTAAGGCATCGAATCGTCCAACGCTCGCGACATTTTCACTAAAAATATTTTTATGAGGTAAATACACTTGAGGAATATCGTTTGCGATCGTATTAACATTAATAACAAGTCTCGAGCGGGTAAACGTTTGCACTCTGAATATTTAATTAGAGTCCAGGGAGAGGGTAGGGCGGCTAGCAGAGGGATGTGTCGCGGTCGGCGGGCAGCAGGCCGTTGGGTGGAGCGGCCTTGCCGACGAGGGCCTGTAGCTCGCCGGCGGGCAGTTCGGGTGAGGCCCGCAGGCTGGCCAATTCGCGCACCCACGATGCCAGCCGCCCTGTAACACCCAGCGAGTTGGATCCGCTCGCCGCCACTGCTGGCCCTGCTAGGTCCTCCTCCTCCGCTGAACACACACAATAATGCATAGTTAGCACAGAATATTCTATTATGAAATTGCCAATGACACAACTGCGCAATTTAACAACATTTCTGTTAATGGTAACTAATTTTTTGCAATATAATATAAATTTCTGTTTCTAATTTTTTTTATCAATTAAATAATATCAGAAAAAATTCCCATAAACCAAAATTTTATAAGCAAATTGGTAAATAAAAGTCCTTGATTAAATTGCCATCTTTTTAAGTGTTAAATAAATTATAATTTTATTATAAAAATCCAGACTAACTCAATCTTGGTACATTGTCACTGTATTTGTTTATTTAAAATTGTCACTGTATTTGTTTATTTAAAATTGTCACTGTATTTGTTTACTTAAAAAAATTACTGATAACATGAACAAATTTCAGAGTTCCATACTAGCTTTTTTCTTTCCCCGTAATAAATTCAATAAGCATACTTGAAATTGTGCTTCAAGAATATGATGTTCTTCAAGGATATAGTAGATATAACCTCAAGGATATAGTGTTATTGAAGGATATGATGTCATTTTAATAGAAAGGGCTATGTACGATAGTAGTAAAATCCTCTAAATAAATTCGTTATATTATATCCGTAGCAGAAATAGTATTAAAAAAGCAGAAGGCTTACTATTCTAATATAAGCAGAGTATAATATAAATATAATGTTCTTACTGTAATAGCATTTGATCACCCAGTGATATTTTCTAGGAAATTAAACCACACTTCTACTGAGGTTATGAGACCTATGTAAGAATGTTGGCAGTAATAAATTATTTAGCTGGATTTGAAATTTTTAAAATTATACAACTTCTTCTCGCTACTAACATTCCCACAATACAGCAAAGTGCAATTGTCATAAAACAAGTATGCAATGATCAGAATTAACTGTCAATAAGTGACAGTTCATAACTTTATGTTTTAAGGTTATTAAATGACACATTTACATTGCACATTGTCACGCACAAATTGCATCTTGCAAATATCAAGATAACATTATGATAATATAGATAATCTATAACTAATATACTACAAATAGAAGTTACGATACAATGTAAATAAGAGTAATATAGCTTAAAAATAGTAAACTATAATAAACCGTTTCTACCCTAACAATAGTAAGCATGCAAACAACAATACTACATTACAATTAATGCCAAAGTGCAGTTTAGCCAATTTTAGTTTTTGTTAAACTGACGATAAATACAACTATCTAAGAAATATAGCAGCAATATCGTTTTTCAGGTAATCACTCAGAAAATGATAACAAAATATGTGCACTAAATAAAACTGTGTCCATGCAGTATTTATTACCGTTTACTTACATACAAGCTCAGTTACTCGTCTGGGGCGAACATATAGCTTCTTTAGTAGACATGCCCAGAAACAAAGTGAAAATCAGTTTTAAAATATTATTTCAATTAGTAAAATCATTATTATCACACAAATTCATGATGCTGGTGTTATCATTTACTGACTGCATTACCTAAATTAAATTTGTTAATACGTTTTTCACGTTATCTGTGCACTCTACCTCAGGCAGCTTTCCTAGTGTCTTTGATATTCTCGACGATTACAATCATGCTGAACTATCTTCTTTTTATAAGTCTGTTACGTGAGTTGTTGAGATTTGGACAGTATCTCTATATATGTACGTATCGACGTTCGTCTATGGCATTCTGCTGACTGTATTGATTGAAACTCTCGAGGGCATATTTTTATTAAAAGAAAGCAACTGGTGCAAAACAGAATGTCAGATTGAAGCTTTTTAAATAACTCTTTTCATATTAATAAATATAATTAATACAAATATATTGTTAAGAAAATGAAATACATTAAAATTACTGTTTCAATAAATATGTTTACGACACACAAAAAAGACATCAAATCCAACCAATAAAATCAGACATTATCGCCATCAATGCATATCTTCCTACCACATGAAACATTGTAATATCATAACCAATATCCATTCTCAACATTGACATATATTGAAAAATAAAATTTAAATTAAAGTAACAACATTTAATCAATGTAAGCACTTATTGTATCGTCAGCTTATGGCGAAAATTCAGTAAGTTAGTAAATGGAAAGCTTTTTTCCAAGAGAAACCGTTTGTAAGGACAAATGACTTGTTTTGTTAGTATTTAATTAATGAGAGGTTCCGCTCGTAAGATCGGAAAAAAATATTTTATCATTTAATCCACTCTCCTATACGATTTCCAAATATTTTGTTTTAAATTCGTTTCAAGAAAATTAATAAAAATTAATAGCAATAATTTTCACCAAACTTTCGATAACTCACTCAATGTTTCTCTCATTAAGCCAACGGTACAGTACAGTTACTCGTAAGCCAAATTACCAACCTGCTGCCTGCTGCTGTGCATACAGCTCCTGCGCCTGAGGCGTGTAGAAAAATGCACGCTGACGGAAGTAGGGGGCAGCGTCAGGCGCAAGCGCCGCCACGAGGCTGAGGAAGGAGGGTCGTGCAGTCGGCCTGTGCGCCCAACACGAGCGCATCAACTCGTATAGCCCGTTGGGGCAGTGGTCGGGCCGCTCCATCACGCCCCCCTCTACTACATACCTCAGCACTTGCTCATTTGATAAACCCTGATGAATGTGTAGAGAAAGTACGAATATTATATGTAAATGGATGTACATATTATATTAGCGTCATAATTATTTTATACAATATTATTATAGACGTTAAAAAAGAAAATTTAAATCCAAGGTTATCAAAAAAATATTAAAATCATAGAAATTTCCGCAAAAGGTTATTTTGCCAAATATATGTTGGATATCAAAAAGCTGAAAATTCATTTGTTTTAGAGGGTACACTGTTGAGATAGCTTCTTCAGCAGTCTGTAATACCAGATGTCAATCTTGGAAAAGTTGAGATTTCCTCCTAGCTTTGTAAAGAACAGTTACAAAGGTGATTTCAATCTTCCTACGACACAATAAATGTTCAAAACACAGGTTTGTAAAATACTATTGTTTAAATCTACGATTAGAAACCTTTTCTCAATTTTTTTTACAAAATATACTTTCAATACATGTGAATTTTATTAATTTTTCAATTGTTGGAACAAAACTCCTTACAACACAGAATAATAACACATCCTATTTTTATATATTTAATTCCAGTATTATAAATTCTATACAGGTGGGTTTCACCTGTACATAAAACCAGAAATATAATTTGTACAAAAATATATATTAAGTAAAAAATATAGGTAACATAATTATACAGCTTAATAACAAGTATCCTTGAAATTAACATAATTATCTCTAAGTTTAATGAATATCATTTATCTGAGGTACATTATAAAATCACTGAGTAAAATTAACAAAAATCGAATTACTTATGTACTTTTTATTAATTGATTTGAACAGTTTAATAATTCCAAATTGTACGGTAGTATTTAATTGCAACATAATATGCATTTTTAGTACTAATTGGTTTATTAATTTCAGGTAGCATTAACAGCCTAAATCTCGTTTTATCTTTCCTTTGCAAAAATAAATGTTAACTCTCATGTCATCATCCAAATATCATCCATAATTATTGACATATATAGATCGATATTAAAATAAATAAACCATTATAAAAACAATTTCAGAACAAAATACGGATTTAGCCATGAGGTTAGAAAACAAAATTAAACCACCTAAACTAAAAATTTCTTACCTGATAGGGCTGCATTGCGAGCGTGGCCATTTCCCACAATACCACACCATAACTCCATACATCACTATTGCTGGAGAAAACCTATGAATAAAAGAAAATACAATTTCCATATATCTGCGCTTCAAGTATATAAATTAACATATATTTAGTGTTCAAGCAAACGTAGGCTAAACGAATTTTAAACGCAAAACAGTTTTTGAGTATTTTAAATATTTATTCATATATCAAAAATTCAAAATAGCCAAAAACATATTATTTAACATGTGGGATGGCTCCATAGTGCCAATAAAATTAATAATTATTCTAGTTATCACACGAAACGTGAATTGTGTTCACAATAGCAAGGGGTTGATGTGACTCGATCGAGCTCATCCGCGTCAAGACAAGGAAATGAGATAGTTTAACCGAGCCCTTGTAGATGCAAAACTTCTTGTGTGAAGTGGATGCAAATAGTTTAAAATGTAAAATAAACTATCACATAAAAATCAAATTATTATTTTGTTATCCAAATACGAGGAATCATTACTGTAACCAAAAATGTACATACTGAAACCAGATTTAAACAATATGTAATGCGTGTCTGTTCAAAAAAATAACCAGAATCTAAAGATTTTTAAGTATAGTAAAAAATAATGATTAATTTTGATAATAAAAAGCAGTAGCAATGAGCTAGTATAATATAATTTTGATAAATCAGTCATGATTTATTAAAATTATATTATACTAGCTGTACTGGCGGCTATGTTTCTGTGGAATTCGGATTAACCAAAGTTATTAAGAATATTTTCACATTTTTTTTAATTTTTATGGATCAGTACCTCGAAAGGAAAAAAGGAACCTTTACAGGATCATTTTGTTGTTCTGTCAAAACTTTTTTTCTTAGGAACGTTTGAAGGTATCAAGTTGAAATTAATATCAAATACTTAAGTCTACGGTCCCTTAGAACTGTAAAAAAATCAAGCTTCTCAGTAAACGCAATCAAGAAGAACCCTAAAAATACGGCCATTAAGGCCTCATATTTTGACACTCGCAAATAAATTAAAATCTATAGGGTACTTCTTTTTGACCTAGAGTTATGAAATTTAGAAAGAAGCAAAGTCTACAGCACAAGTAAATGAAAAAAATCGTTAATTTGTATTATTTAATATAAAAAAATACTTATTTTTATATATGCACCTGTGAAAGATATAGTAGGATCTGTAAAAGATTTAGGAGATACTATCAAACCCTCATAGTTCAAGTTCCACTTGTGCTTGACAGGATTCTATTTTCTCTCAGAACTCTATGAGCATAAAATTGATTAAAAACCCTACGATGACGTTGGCAGTACCAGTATCGTAATATTTACTAAGTCAAAGTGATTTTTTATATCTGAATAACCAGATAAAAAGTATCCTATGAGTTGTTTGAGGGTATAAACTATTACCATGCCAAATTTCATCTAAATCCACAAAATAATTAAAGGACAAATTTACACCAGTCAGACAAAAATTGTAAAAACAGGTTTTCTGGCTTCTACTATCATTTTATACACTAAATCAATCACACTTTTTAATATATTTTCCACGTACAAATTTCACTCTGTTATAATTTTATTATATTATAGATTAAAAACAGATATGTTATTAGAAAAATATTTGTTTGATAAACATAATTACACTATATAGTGTTATTATATAAGAAAAACAGGCTATATGGTACATACTGAAGCCCGTTACTAGTTCCAAACCAGATTAACTTAACGTTATGATATGAGTACAGTCTTTATGACAAGGTAAATAAACCTTACATATAGATTCTTTGAAAAATATAAACAGAAACGTTAATTAAATCAACATGTATATTGGACAATGATAAAATATATCGCATCCCCTTAACAATTACTTAAACTATTTGTTGAAAAATGCCAGTATAATAATCCAAGAATATGAACTTACCCCATCTTTAAGACTTTCGGGACTCATCCACCGCACTGGAAGTAATCCCTTCGAGCCTTTTCGGTAATAATCCGTCTCGTAAATATCACGAGTCATACCGAAATCGCCCACCTTTACCGTCAGGTCACCTGCTACCATACAATTTCTGGCGGCCAAATCTCGATGGACAAATTTCTTAGCCGACAGATAGGCCATTCCGTCAGCTATCTCTATAGCCATCTGCAATAAATAACAATATAGATTCATTAAAATCTTTCCAAAATAAACACATTAATTAAGTAGTCTTTAGTTCCCAACATTAATTGCAATGAATCTTACAGATCATTGTAGAAATACTTACATAAATTGACAGATAGATTCCTTGAAAATTTTATCTATCGATATAAAATATCTGTCACTGCAAAAAAGCAAATAAACCAAAATTCAGTCATGGTTTTTTCTGCCCAGACTCCAACTCCCATATATGCCATTCAATGTTTTTTAATTTAATATTACTCCTGTCGTCCTCCATGTAAAAAATACACTGACACAAACCAAACACACTAATCACTTCTGTTTAATGGGGATCTCCAGAAAAAACTATTCCAAAAGGTACCAATAGCAATTGTGACATGAATAAGTGTCAAAATAACTCTACATTGAAAAAATTTCTTTCTGTTGTGAAAAAAAAATGCAAGCTTATTTAAAAAGAATTTTAGTTATAATTTGACACGGTTAAAAGCAAAATTAAAAGAAGGAACCCCAAATTTATATGAAATATGAGCTGGTGATTTGGTGTTTACTTCATTAATAAAATGGCGTTAGATTTGTGAAACTGACATCATCTATTACTTTACTAAGATTTAAATGAAGCTTATGTTTTAATAAACGTTTATGTATGTTGTAAAAATTTATAAACAATTTTTTTTTCTTTGTACGACCAAAATTACAATTTTGAATAATACTCGAACACGGAGGGGGAATATTAAAAATGGCTACGTAAGAAAAAGGTTAATAATAAAGCATCAAGTAGTTAGAAGCTATGAAATTGTTTCTTCATACTGCTCTCTTCTGAAGCTTTTCTATATGGGGAATTTTATAGAACAAGTGAACACCGAAATTTCAACTTTAAATAGTGCTCCAACACGCAGGGAGAACCAAAAATAACTACTTCACAAAAAGGTTAGTAACATAGCACGGAGTACTTAGAAGCTAGGAAATTGTTTTTCCATACTGTTCGCTTTTGAAGCTTTTTTTAATTGGGGATCTTTATACAGGACAAGTTCCTTAGAAATTACATAAGATGATATTTTTTATTAATACACTAAAATTAGAAAATGGGTATTTGTATTAAGTTTATCTACGATTTAACAGTTCACATATCACAACTTCTCCTACATCCGAACAGTAGAAGAATTTGTCATCCATTACATACTGCAATTAATATGTTTTTCCACTATTCTGAATACACTCTCACCTGTTTAATTCTCTGTAACATTGCAGGAAATTCACGAACATCATCTCACCTGTTTAATTCTCTGTAACGTCGCAGGATTAGACTGCGGCTTGAGCATGCGGCCCTGCGCATCTTGTGCTTCAGGGCGGTGCGAGCGCAAGTACGACTTAAGGTCGCCGCGCTCCATCAGCTCCATCACTACGAGCGTCGGTTGCCCCTGCGACACAACACCGAGCAACCGCACCACGTGCCATGTGTCAAAAGCTTTCATCACCGACGCTTCATTCAGAAAGTCGACTCGTTCCCTATAGTAGATCAATTTGCAGAGTGCTAATTAAGTCTTTGTGTTTATTGACAATGTAGCAAGTTTAATTATTTGAATTAAATATGATTTCTGTGAACTTGCAAAGAATTTAAACCATTTAGAGAATTTTTTTTTCTCTACTATTGTCAATTTAAGTTTAGTGTTACATGCTTGTTTACGTAGAATGTAGTGATGGAATAAAATTTATTGTAGCAAAATATATTTTCTTTGGTCACAGCCTGTGAATGTGTGTCTTGGAAAATCTATAGAAATAGAAGTTATTGAAATATTTATTCAAAGGAAAACAATATGGTTAAAATATTCTATTAAGTCTATTAAAAAAAATTGTTGAAATGTTTGTTGAAAGGAAAAATAAGTGGTTGTAATATCTGTTGAAAGGAAAAAGATATGACTAAAATATTTTATTAAGCCTATTGAAGTAGATATTGTTAAATATTTTATTAAGGGAAAATATACACTACATTATAATAGTCGTTTACCAGTTTCAGTATTTGAAATAGGATTTAGTGTGGAAGTATTATATAATGAAAATTTGTATGAATTATTCGATATTTGCCTCAAATTTTGTTTATATAAATAAATTTCAAATAAACTAACAAAATTATAAATTTTATAGCCAATTGCATGTAAATGTATTTACCCTATATTTTATATATGATATATGATATTTTATAACTAATTAATCTTTTCTATAATCTTTATAACCAATTTATCCCCTAAAAGATGATCAGACTTCAAATTCATAAAAAAAATCATCATCGGAAATACATGAAATCTGTAGCTTTACTTAAGTCTTAACGTCCACCATTTTTATATACCCTTATAACTCTTACACTCACTTATAACTCGTAATGCATAAACTAATTTCCCCAATTTTCTTAGTAAGTGAATTTAACCAGAGTTTTATTGTATTTATCAGACTTCTCAATCTGATCGCAATCAATGATTGAACCTGACAAATTTTCATAGAGATTCTTTAAAAAACTTGTTAAGTTCAAGTAGACCTCGTACTATGAGGATTTGGTACACATATACACTGGCTGGTTTAAGTTGGTGTAGCAGGTCAACCTCAAGGTGCTTGAGTACAAAATAAGTTTTTGACATGCCCTGTTTCAATGTTAATACAAGGGTGATGCACCTGCACTGCAAGCACATTGGATGCCGTGCCACATCATTACAGTGATGCAGGAAACACCTTATTTCATTTTGTATATTGAGTGATATTTTGCAGAAAGGAAATTTATTATATGGATAATTTAATGTTTTCCTAAAAATTTTGTTATCGATAAATAAATTACTTCTCCATAAAAAAAGTACAAATCTGCAAATCTATAGACAGATAACCGAAAAAAATGTTTGCTATACTAATTAATCTATTTAAGTACAAACATTTCAGGGTACATATCATTTCTATTCAAATATATTTATATAACAACATTTTATTTATATATTTGATTTTACAAATATTTTTAGATACTAATAAAGCTTAAGAATAAACTGAAAAATTATGACAGAAAAATCACCACAATTTTCCAGTAAACTTCTAGCAACACTAAGTTATTCATATTTTAACTTTAGCAATTTCACACATGTGGGACATTTACATTTTCAGCAATACATCTAGAAATATTTTACATAATATTTTCTAAAAAAATACTTTCGGAATACTTAATTCATTCTATAGCTCACTCTTTCAATTAAAACCTTACTCGATCAAAGCATATATTTTTTTAGCAAACTTGCACCTTCCGAAATTCTCAGACAAGTATGGTTCTCACTTATGTGACATACATGCGTCAATAAACTCCGTAACTACGCTGAGATAAAAATTTTTTTTGTCAGAATTTCTGAAAATAATATCTTTGACAGACATACGTAGAGGATGAGTGAATAATATTAATAGTACATGGGAAAAGTGAAAAACACATAATGATGATGCGATAAAGATCGTTTTCCTTTTGAGGTACAGAACCCTAATTAAAATGGTAAAATATGCAGTAATAAAATGATATCATCTCTATTACTACAATTTTTAAATTTCATCTTCTCTTCTACCCTCACTAAATAGACTATAAGTTCAGTAAATAAGAAGACAAAGACTCAATTAAACTTACCTATCTGTGGCGTGTTCATTTACAGTCTTAATGGCACATCTCATTTCTGGAGTACCTTTCACTATATCTCTTGCTATACCCTCGTACACCTGGAACGAGAAATGGATAAAATTAGATGTTGCAATGTCAAAATCTCCTAACAGAATCTCTCTTACTGTTTCTAATTACACGTACCATGCCGAATGATCCTTGCCCCAACTCTTTAACAAATTCAATATTACTCCGAGGCACTTCCCACTCGTCCGGTACGTAGACAGCACTCACGTACTCTGGGTTTACGGAGGCGAAGAGTTTGCTCCCTTCGTTGACAGGGAGTAAGCCTCTTCGCACATACCACACGCCAGCGAGCACGGCAAACATTATCACAATAATACCAACGCACACTCCAATTATAATTTCCCATGAACCATTCACTGGTCTATCCTGTAAAATTTAAAGAAAAGAACAATATCAGTGCTTTGCTGATACATGACAACTGTTACAAAGAATATTCATTAGTATCACGATTTTATACCGGAATGAATAATTTCTGCATGCATACATACCTTGATGACAAAGTAAATTTTTTCAGACCAAGGTCCTTGACCAGCTAGGGAATTAGCCGCAACGATAAATGAATAATTTCCAGCTTCGCTAATCACCAGTGGTAACAATTGTGGGTCTTCGTCGTTATGTGCTACACAACTCTGCTGGGATTTCGGCTGCATTTTAAAAATGTGTCTTATTAATATGATTAATCTATTGATATTTATCAAAATATTATTATAATTTAAGACAAATTTTATGTATCGCTGTTTTTTTAATAAATGAAAGAATATACATATACATTTCTAAAATCCCTAACGTTATAGTTAAATGGCTCGTAGATAGCCTACCTACTGGTAACTAATTTATTAACTGTGTTCCACGAATTGTGTTCTTTCTCATTACTTATTTGATTGATGAAAAAATTATACCCAAAAATTTTTTATTTTGCACCACTGGAAATTTAGTAAAAATTACCAAAAAATACATGGCGCAGCTTTGATAAATAGCTAAAGTTTCATTCTGTTTCGTGCATATTGGCTGGGTGCGTGACATCAGCGCCGTCTAAAGCATATTATTAGTACGTTCATCATTCATATTATTAGTACGTTATAAATTAATAACTCTGATAAATGTTTACGTGAGTAATATAAAAATAACAGAAGACATCAACAGTGACTTATTTTACATCTAGTATTATTTGTGTTTTCGATAAAATCAAGTTAACTTAGATTACATTGTTTGTCTTGTTATTTATTGTTATGTAGAGGAAAATATCTAAATAAATGCTTTATTATTAACAAATGATAGCAAGATTTTAGTTGTCCGTTACCTAAATATATTATATCAATTTGCTTTAAGCTCAACAAAATGAGTAAAACAATAAATGTATTACCAATATAAATATTGCAACCACAAACAATGTCAGAAGAAATGCATTTTATAGCAGCTATCCATTTAATTTTTTTATCTGTACACTTAGAATTTGTTATTTCTTGAAGTATTCTTACAATTTAATACACAATAAGTCGTGTTATATTAAGAAAATTTGCTTTTAATGCGTAAAAAGTTAAGTATGAGTTCAATAGTATAGAAAAATTTTATTTTTAGTGATTTTTTTCAAGTTAACAGTAACAATGACAAAAAAAGAAAAAATTATATATAAAAATTAAAAACATAAAAAATGAGACACTTCAAAAATAGGACTTGGTAGTGATTATTTTATTACAATAATTGATTTAAAAAAAATTTACGTACAATAAATACTTTATTTTGTTATTGCAGAAGTATTTTTTACGATTTTTAATTTATATTTATAATTATATACTAAACACTCATAAAACATCTAAAGAGAAATGCTAATAATAAATATTTACGAAGTATTAAATTAGGTAATAATTATGACGTTTAAATATATCGTTTACAAATTTTTTAAATTATATTTTCATGGATCCTGTTTACTTATTTTAAATTTCTTGTCTTTTGGGCCGATAAACAGTAAAATTTTCTTGTTATTAAAATTCATTTGTTCCCAATTAATACCCGAAGCATAAACTAAAGATTTAGTAATAAATTTTTAATATTGGTACGATTTAATGTTTCTGTTAATATTAAATGAGATAAACGTCATGTTTTTAAAATTTTATAAATTTTTATTGAATTCTTATTTAAATTTTTTCTCTTATTATGACCATTCATATTTGTATGTAGTATTTAATTATAAATTTAACCGTTTTAGAGCCATGGTTTTTTACTCATATATACTTAAAAATGCCAAAGAAATCTTTTGTTTTTGATGTCATTTACCCTTGTCTCGAAAAAAACTGTATCTCTTCCAAAAATTATCCAATTTTTATCATTTTTTCAGTGTTTTCTTAATAAAAACTTGTACAGATAATAAAATACAAAGAAAATTATGTAAATATATATTGTGAACAAAAATTATAACAAAAACTGAAATCAAGGTCACATCGTATTTTCGCAGTCCGGTATGTCCTCCGTATCAGCAAAATAATTGTTATCATCACTATTATCACTATCACTCAAAATTTGCATTACGCCAAATTGTGAGCACACCACAATGTCACTCTCACTATCACTTTCTTCACAACTTGAAAAACTATCATTTTCACTCGAATTATTTTCGTATTCCGACATTATGAGTTAAACATTTTCTTTTCATGGAAATATACCTTTTTATATTGTAATTACTAATAATATTATAATTTGAACTTTATGTAACACGTAGAAAGATAAAAAATTAGCGATGAGTGTGAGCGACCTCGCGCGCTAAACAGCAACTGATTTCGCGAATTTAGTTAGCACATGCACGAGTGCGATGGCACTCGTCGACACTCTAATGGTTAAAGTGAAAATAGTGAAAGAAATTTGCAATACAAAAAATGAAGGTATTATTGTGAGTAATTTTTGTATCCTATAAATTTTTTATAATAAAATAATCATGAATGAGATCTAATTTTATGAAATATTCTCTTAAAATTCTCTTAAAATAGAAGCCATATATATTATAAATATCAAATACTCATAAATACGAACCGTTCCTCCGTCAACTTTAGAGTATTGTGCTACGTAGCTGACGACAAACCCATTCGGTTGGGCAGGCTTAGTCCACTTGAATTTAACCCTGGTTGACATATTTTCATATTCGACTTCTGCTGTCACATTTTTTATATTATCGGCAGTATCTGTCAGAGAATAAGAAATGATATTAAAAAACAGAATTTGCATGCAACTTCACTGGTATGATTTTTGAGATGGAAATAAGGAACTTTTTTGAAAATAAAGTAAAAGACATATATCGACTTTTCCAGCATTTTCCAATTAAAATTTTTTATTTTATAGCAGTGGTATTTTTCTTCCATAGGATATGGTAACATGGTAACATTCATATCACATAGGATTAAAAAAAACTATCCAGATCTTTTTTGGAAAAACTATTCAGATTTAAAAAAATTCCTTTTTACCACTAGTTTATATTTAATAACTTGAGTTTTAAAATTTTTTGCTTTATATTACTGGATTTTCCATTTCAATATTCTACTTTATTAAATAATTCCGGAACACGGTACTGACATCTAATCCAATATACCCAAAAAGCAACAACTTGGAGTTCAATTATATATCGAGGGATCACAGTCCAACTTGTCATTCTGTGAATGGCAGTCCTTCGAGCAAATGTAAAAATACATAATTTCATTAGTCAATAAGCATCAGCGACGCCAATGTGGCATTTTATTGCAATGCATATGGTAAGTATAAACTATGTTATGATGTGAACATGGTGTCTGTTGAGGAGACATAGCGAGCTCCATTAAAATAAAATGAAATATGTAAATAAAATATTACAGTCTGCCCGGCTGAGAATTCTATTGTGAGTGGTGCATATAGGCGTAAGTGATCATCATCAGCCTATATCTACCCACTGCTGGATGTAGGCTTTTCCCAAAAAGCCACCACATCCCGACAACTTCTTTAGATCGTCTGTCCATTTGAATTGAGGATGTCCCACACTACGCTTTGAGGTTCACGGTCTCATCTGGAGAACTTGTCTACTCAATCGGTTGCCAATTCTTCAGCAATTATGACCTACCCGTAGGCACTTCAGACTATTTACGTTTAGCGCTGTCAAATATTTTGGTTCTCCATTGGACTTTCTAATAAATAAAAAATATCACGCAAATAATATTGCTTTTTAATTAATGATATGTTAGGAATGAGGGTTACAGTGATGTTCAAAATTCATTAAATTTTTTTATCTGAAGAGATAAACCCGTACAAACCAAAATTGATAAATCTGCAGACAAAAATAACAGTTGCTGTGCTAGCTATTCACTATCGATAACATCATAATTATTTTTAAAAAGTACTTTTCAGTTTGCAAAGACACCTCACAATAATCCTATAAAACTTTGAGAAATTTACGCCTTGAATTTTTTCAAAAATGTGGATGTTGCTGCATATAATCAATAAAATATTTTAGAGGAACGTTCAAATACTAACCAGACTTCTGCGTAATAATTTCGTTCGATGTCTTAATGGAGCAGTTCTCGATGGAGTTGTTGACAGGTTTATACTCGTCTGGGTCGAAGGCGCGGCACGCCCACACGGAAATTGTGTATTTTGAATAATGCTGCAGGCCAGATAGTTTGAACTCCGTTCCATTTGTTTCCGTGAAGTAAACAGAGTAGTAGTTTGTACCTGAAATGCAGCAAAACACTTGAACATTGTAAATTTTTAAAAACAGATTTTTTTATGATGGTAAACTATTAACTACTTTATTTTTTTGCTGTCTAATAGACTTAAGCAGTGAGCCAATCAACTTAAAATTTAAAAAAATGTAAAGTAATACTTGTACTTGTCGACAAGTATTCCGTCTTATCCTCACACTGCAATCTACACTGTTAATAAAATTGTGGATGTTACATTAAAGATATTTTTTTAAAATTAGTGGAAAATACTATTTTGGCTTCTCTTAATTCAAAATTTTTTTTTTTTTTAATTTTCGGCTATCTGTATGTCAATCCATTTGTTAGACTATCAGACAAAAACTACTTGACTGATTTGAATGAAACTTTCCCGTATGTTTTGCCCGTCTGTATATTTGTTTGTGCATCACATAAAAACATAGGTCCAGATTAATCCTTCTTAATCAACTATTCCCTAAGGACCTTGAAATACAATTATTAGCATTCAGACAACAAGACCAAGCACATAGGCTTAAATCTATTAATAAAAATTATTAAAGCTACAACAGCAATCCAGTTACTTCGAGATAAGTTCTTCTTAACTCAATTAGGTGTATTTTTAGATAAAAAAAACATTATTACTAGAGAAAAAATAAAAAATATACAGACTTGAAAATTTCACTTCGACTCACCGTATGAGAAAAAACCATGTTAAGCACACGTTGAATTCGGTCTATGAAGGAATGAGGAACTCTAATACCTCATTCTTACGACTGATACCTCACATGAGCTAAAGCTCTTTTTCTACATTCTTTTAAGACCAAACTTGCCCAGTTTATATATTTTAGCAGAAATATTTTTTTAGACTATTACTATTTCAATAAGTTTTTACGTGAAACGGTTTCTGAGAAAAACATCTGTGACAGACAGACGGATGGACGCATGAATGACCCTCACTAAAAAATTTTATATTGTTGCTAATAATTCACTAACAAGACAACAGCACGCTCTGGGAAATTTAATTTGAAATCAAACTTTGCACGGGATACACTGACTGTAACTATTTGTGAAAGTATGGATGCCCACAAGTAAACCGATAATTAGAAATAAGCTCTCAAAATTTTACTAACAGCCTGTGCATCTAAAAGTTAGGCTAAAGCATGGTTGAGCAATCAAAAGATTAAGTGTAACATTTTTGAATCGTAACCACAGTGGGATTTGTATATTAAACATAAAAACTTTTATACAATTTTTACCATGTATTATTGCCGTTTTCGTCTAGTATTATTGGAAACTACCAATACCACATTGGTAGTTTCAGACAGGAAGGTCTACAATTGATCAAATTCACTCAATTAGACAGATACTGGAAAAAACTATCGAACACAATATTGACACGTTTCATCTTTTCATTGATTTTAAAGCTGCTTATGACAGCATCTATCGCGAAAAGCTTTTTGAGACAATGACAGATTTTGAATTTCCAAAAAAGCTTGTTGACCTCTCTAGAATGACTCTAAAAAGATCGAAGTGTAGAGTTAAAGTTATGTCGGAACACTCAGAAGCCTTTTTTTTACACTAAAAGAGATCTAAGATAAGGCGATGCTCTTGCATGCCTGTTTTTTAACATTGCTCTTGAAAAAGCAATTAAAGATGCTGGAATTATAATAAGAGACACAATTTTCCAGAGGTCCTTACAGATTTTGGCTTATGCCAATGACTATCGGCAGAAGCAAATAGGCTGTTGTGGATGCCTTTGTTTCGCTACAGGCTGCAACTAAGGATATTGTACTAATCATAAATTAGGGAAAGACAAAACTAATGGTGGTAACGAGTAGATCTTATACTTCCCTCCCACTGTAGATAAATTCTTATGTCTTCGAATGTGTTGACCATTTTATATATTTTGGTACTTTCATTACTAATAGAAACCATATCAAGCCCGAAATTGACAACAGATTGTATATGGCTAATAGGTGTTATTTCAGCCAAAGGAATTTTTTGAAGTCTAAACAATTAAATCTAGAAACAAAAATTAATATATATACTACTCTTATTGGACGAATAATTCTGTATGGCAGTGGATGTTGGCCTTTAACAAAAGCAGATGAAGATAGACTTCTTATTTTTGAGAGAAAAATATTTTGTAAAATATTTGGCTTTGTCAAAGAAATTAACACATGGAGAATTTTGTTTAATCATGAAATTTATAGAAAATTTAAACAACCAAATATTGTCCGAATCATTAAATCATTTTCCTCATACCTCATATGTGATTAAATTTAATATATCACTTTTGTATACTGGACGGGACAGAGCTTTAATTTTTTAAATAATGTTTTATATCATATCGATGTATCTCCACATGAAATTTAATCTGTATAGTGCATGGTGTTTTTCCAATATCTAGGCTAGACTGAAAATTGAGTTAAGTTAACATGTGTTTCCAATCTGTTAACACAAAATAAAATGACATTTTGATGACTGTGTGTGTATTAAATTATCATTAACTTTTAATATTTTTTTCACTGTAACTACCACATTTGTTAACAAGATTTGTACGTAAGGTGTAATGGTTCGTAGGGAAATTTATTTAGTAGATAGTACAAAAACAAAAAACATCCATGACCCTATCGAATGTACATACGTTGATTCGTTTTCAGAGTGTATGCAGAATGCTAATTTAACTATAATCGTAGATATAGCATTATTGTATAAAGTCTTCGGCTATAATAACGAACTTAAATCTCGCATATATTGTGAATGTCCAAGTTCATATTGTACACAATTTATGAATAATGTGTCTGGTGGCTTGGGCACATTTTTAGATTTGAAGATAATGCAGTCAAGAAAGTGACCTTTGCCCATTTGGAAGGAACCAGAAAAAGAGGAAGACTTCGCACAAGATCGATTGTGTCGAAAATGATATTAAACTTTTAAAAATTCAACACTGGCGGGCGGTTGCCGCTGACTGAGTCTGCTGAAGAAAGCTTGTTGAGACAACCTTGAACTATAATAAATTGTAGTGCTAACCAAAAAAAACAATTTGTCTAATTACTGGCCTGTTAGAGCGTACTTACTCCTTCACAAATAGTTCAGTGTGTCCTATCACTATACAAAAGTTGGTCTCAAACTAAATTTTCCCAAGACCATGGTTGTTTTCCTTTTAAATTAAAAAAATTTATTATAAAGTTACAAAACCCTTAATAAACCTATATGCAAAATATAAAAAGATTTACAGTACTTTAAACAAAAATGGCAAATTACCATTAATATATGCAATCTTCGGATGTGTTCTCGTTACTGCTGCAGAATCTGATGTGGAATTTATCGATGAACTATTACCAATCATATAGCTATCTTTACCAACGTCGATCGATCTGCGAAGTCTTTCATGCGACTGAGCGATGTTTCGGATGAATATCTGCACGTTAAACAAATAAAATAATCAGTGGTATGATTACGTAAAACGCTGAAAAATGAAGTTTACAATTTAGCATAAACCCTGATAATATTCTAAAATAATATAAGTATAACATATTATTTATTTTTGCATATGCAACACAATATTCCTTATGCATTTACATAATCATAGTTACCCTCTGATTATCCGAA
Organism: Druceiella hillmani; assembly: GCA_039881145.1. Lineage (NCBI taxonomy): Eukaryota > Metazoa > Arthropoda > Insecta > Lepidoptera > Hepialidae > Druceiella > Druceiella hillmani. The sequence continues at coordinate 14,711,041 of JAYKKI010000001.1, forward strand.
CCGAACTTAGTACGATTTGTTTCGGATAATTGAACATCCACTGTAAATATTAAAAAATGTGAAAATAACAATGACCCTTTGTTCAAGCTAGGCGGTATCATGTACAATCACTCTAAAAACTTCTATAACAACATTATATTTAATTCCAATTTGTTTACCTTATTTTGCAAGCTGTTCTCAAAGCTTATGCCGTCTTGATATTTTTCAGCAGAGAAAACGGAACCTGGTTTGGAGTCACACTTACACTTCCCTCTTGGACTATCTTCAGTCACTTCCTCTTGTTTCTTTGGTCCAATATACGTCACTTTCTCGTGTGTTTGTAGAACGGCTAAAAATAATTTTAAACTCTATTTAATAAAATGTTGCCTTTCAATAATGTACAAAGAAAATATTTTTTAAGGCCTGAATAAGAAATAAACTGTTTTCCCTCACATTTGTGTAACATATAATATGCGAGATATGATACTCTTCATATCCTATGTCCCCTTGACATGAACATGTAAAGAAGTATATGGAACATGACTATAAAATATTTTTAAGACCTGAATATAACTAAATAAGAAATAAAACATTTCTCCTCACTTTATAATATTTATTCGTATCTCATTATTTTTTGAAGACATATTCCAAGTTATGGAAGGATTATGCACCCTAAAGTGCATGCACATAGGATGCTGCGAGCAAAGCGACATAGCACAACATGATAAACTCCTTATTTGGCCTTGAGTAGTGAATGGATACAAGCGTTATCACGCAGAAAGAAAATTTATATACTAGTTATTCAGTCTTTCCTGTAACTTTTTTTTCATAGAAAGATGTTTTTGTGTAATTTAAATGTAATTATGAGTGAGAAAATATTGAAAATAGAAAAAAAAATTTATGAATTTCTCCGTAAAAAAGACCGAAATACAAAAAAGTTGTAGAGTGTGCTTATGAACACACGAATGTAGAAAAAATTTCTAATTATAATATATATACACACACGCACACATGCACACGCAAACACGCGTGCGCTCACACACACACGCACACACACACACACACATATATATATATATATATATATATACACATATATATATACGTCTGATCGTTGTCTGACGTTGTCCGGCAAATCAGGGACAATGTGAGGTTATTATTTTAAAATACATTTACACTCGCATATTATATTAAGTTATACTATTTTAGTTATAATATTTTATAAAATAAAATATTAATCAAAAAGTGCATATGGTGTGTCTATAAAAGTAGTTCATTTGACATTTGTAAATGTTGCGCTTCGTATGCCTAAAAATGTAGTTCACTTGGCTGATGTTGAAGGGAACCGAGTTTACCCGATTCAGCGTCTCCGATCTGAACCTTCGTATCGGAGACGCAAAATCTTATAAATTCGGCTCAGCTTCGTTCACTGCTCAGAAATTTGTGCAGGTCTAAAGAAGTTTTCACTAGAAAAATTTTATAGATTATTTTTGTCTCATATTTTCAAGAGGAATTTGATAATAGTTTTTAATGTACAAACAAAAAATTTTCTCTGTATGAAATTTGAAAACTAATTTTCTTTAAAATTCTCCACCTCCTAACAAGGTGCATACAAAAAAAATACAAACTCACGATTAGTACAGTAGTCACGCTTCAATTCTTTATCAGCGGGTATCCACGTGATGTTAATGTAGTAGTTCTTGAGCTTGCCATTGGGATACTGCGGCGGTCTCCAGTGCATTTTAATGTCAGTCGGGGACACACTCTCAACCTCTACCGCTGGCAAGCTGGGTCCTGAGGATAGGTAAGGTAAATTTTAATAAATAAATGTGATATTTAACACTTACGGGCAACTTTTAGCTCATGCTCACATATCCTAACCTAATAGAAAAATCTGTTTAAAAAGTGTTTTACTACTGGCATACAGCTTTCGAGCGTCAAATTTGGAATATTTTTCTCCTCTTTTTGTTTATATAATTTTTTATGCTTCTATGGTTTTTTTTATAAATTTAACATTTATTGTTTATGCACAATTTATATTCTTGTTTATGCATCAGGTGTTAATTAAACCAAAAAAATACAAAGTAATAAAAAGAATGGTAACATAAATTTTTTTACGTTGATTTTTTTTCTATAAAATAAACCAAGAGCAGCCTTTGTATCTAAATAAAATATATAAAACACATAAATTTTCTTTCAATAAAATAAAGGAAAATAGTGAAAAATTTATTTTCTGTAAAGGTTATTCTCTTATTCTACCTAGGGTTTCATTGGGCATGTCATACTCTGGTACATGTCTTGTCCTGAGGATGTTAAAACTCAGTGATGTAAGTTTTCATTATATTATTGTTTTGTTAAATACAAGTGCAATATTATTATTTTCATTATTTTTCTTCTAAATTAAGATTTTTAATTTTAACAAAATTTAAAAATAATTTTAACATATCTAGTAACGGCCAGTATAATTAAATGCAGTCTTTATTAAAGTCTAACAATGTTATTTATTAGTGATGCTGATAGTCTTTATATTCTAAGGCGTTAGTGTCAGAAGGTAGTTATAGTTGTCATAAAACCAGTGACGTACAATATATACAGGTAGTGCCTACTCAAAAAAAGAGAATTGGAACGGTATTTTAATGCCATTGGTGTTTTAATATCATAAATTTAAATTTACTCACAAACAGTAAATGGACTTATGGCAATCGTTTGTTTTATATTAAATTTTTCGATAAAAATATCAGCTACAGGTTGTATCGACTGCATAATCCGGCATAAAATAATCAGTCAATATTATTTTAATTCTTTCAAATATGTTTCAATGAATTACAAATTGTATTTGTTTAGTTGCTTTTATCATATAATACTTACGTCCTGGCAATGTGGTGAAGTATACAATAGGACTTTGACCACCCTTCCTCTCATTCTGAATAGTATAAGTTTTCACATAGACGGCGTAACGCGTGTAGGGTTTCAGCCTCGTTATGGGATGAAACAATGGATCCAAACCAGAGCAGTTATTAGTTGCTCCCAAATTGTTGTAACTATCTGTCCAATTGACTACTTGCTCTATCGGTATGTCGTCTACTGACCAACTGTTGAAAAATATTCAAACGAATTTAGATCTTTGCGTTAAATTATTACATTTTCAATTATTTTGGTATCAAGTTAAAGGAAATGTTTCTAATATTGATTTGACAGAACTGTTTTTAGAGACTGTATAAAAAAATGCAACTATGCAAAAATTGATCATTGTCGCATTAGAAAAAAAAATTGGAGAAATTATAAAACAAATACCATCATTGTATCTTTCTGTTGGAATTGTATGCGATTTTCTCAGTAATTACAAAATGGATTTTGCTCTGGTTTTCACTGTTGGATAGACGGACACATGGGTGTGTCGTTATTTGTATATCCAGTGTCCATCTCTTAGTCTATATATTTTTGCTACCACTTTCTCGTGAATGGGTTTAGCTCAAAACTATCACAGAGTTTACTGATGACCCAAAAAATATCACACACTATTCAAATTATTCGTTAACACTGCTATTAGTTAATTAATTAAAAGATTAGTTCTTTTTTTATAATTTATTGCTAGCAACCTGTAATAAGTAACCATCTTCATTTTAGTACATTATATAGTTTTATAATTCTCCGCTAGATGGTGGTACTTATTTTATTTTTATTAAATGTTATTAATTTAGTAACCTATTTACATTTACATATTAGGTACAGAACTATCATCAGCTATTACATTCTACAACCGACTCTGGAGTGCACCCACAAAAAGTTTGAAGAAAGAATGCGTGAAGCGTGTGAAGACTGTCAGTTTAATAATTTTTGCTTAATTAATATTACAGATAGTTTAAAAGTTCAAAGGCTAAAGTTTCTTAAAATTTAATGTTTTACAAACCAAACAAAACTGGATATCTAAACACGGCTCTTCAAAAACTGTGTGACGGACTTATGTAAAAATTTTGAACATTACACTTACGAATCCCCGCATGCGTCTCTTTCATCGAAGATGGTGACATTTTGGTCGGTAGCCAGATAATAAACGGAATAACCGAGTAGAACACGCAAGTCCTCTGGACAATAATGATCCCATCTCAAGACAATAGCAGTCACATTCCGTAACGATATTGTAAGATCGAGAGTAGATTTTTCACCTATAAAAATTATTGAATAATATTATGTAATGTCAATTATACATTACGATTTCAAATAATTGTTTCTCAACTTAGGAGGAAGTTTAATAACGCTTCCAAATGAATATTAGATAGAATACAAATTAAAATCTCAAATTGGAACCATAAATTTTAATTATATTTCAGCAGAAATCTCATGTATGACCCCCAACTTATTGAGACAAGTTTTATAAGTAGTATATTAACCCGTTTAGTTCAGTCAACAGCCCAGGTATTATGTTTAGTTACTTTTCGTGGTTGCTCTATTTACTATACAAATCCCATATAGAATCTCATTGTCCCAATTGTGTGCCAGACACTGGATGTCCAAATTAAAATAAATAACTAACTTTAATCGATATTATTATCTATTTTAAGGGAAATCAGCATTCAGGCTAATGATCAAATCCGTTACCGTTATTGATAATAAATAAAGTTTTATTTAAACTATAGAGAAAATTATAAAAAGAACATCTTACTGCAAAAAACTCAAATATCTGTTATAAACTTACATGTTGCCTTTTCGCCATTTGATTCTCTAGATACTTCTTGCTCGGTGAAATTTGTGCCCTTAGCCATCGCTTTTAACGGATATATCTGATGATAGCACAACTTAGGATTAAAATGAAAGAAGAGATTGCCATGTTGGATGTCAATTTTCCCATGCTTGTCCCAGTCCCAAAGTTCTTCTAGATTTGGATTGTCAAAGATATACATTGCTTGTCTGTAAAAAATATCATAATTTTAGTTATATAATTGAAAAGTGTTTAGAATTGACTATTTGTGCGTAACATTTCTGCGCATCTTTAGAGTAAGATATCAATATGTTTATTTGGAATTTTCTTATGGCGTAATTGCAATGACGGAGTGTGACACACATATTGACATTCTCTTATGGTACAGTCGCGATGACGGAGTGTGACATACATAGTTTACTATCATTCGCTTATATCAAGATGTAATCATTAAATGTCATTATGTGTGTATATTTGGTGTCCTACAAAATTAAAAAGTCTCTTTTAATTTTAACTTCTTAGTCTGACGTCACTAAATGTTTTTAATTTTGTTGTATGAATTTGATCTTATTTATTTGTGTTTTACTTGAAAATAATTATATTGTCAGCATTTTTTTATTAAGGAATTTTACATTTACATTTAATGATATTAATATTAATATTTATATACCGTGTTACCTATTTTATACATTCCAAGACAATCGTACTTAAGGAATAAACTCCAGTCATGCGTCAGAGCTGACACACAAAATTTTTTTTCTTTCTTTGTTCTAAAATTTCTAAACACATTTTAATAGAATCTTCACTGTTTGAAAGTTGAGTATTATACTTAAATACTGAGATATTTCTCAGTATAATAATGCAATGCCAACTAAAGACAGAGCACGAAAATAAAATCTGTTTAAAATTATTATTCATTAAGCCAAAAATACTACAGTCGTACATTCGACTCACAGTATGCTCGACTCTGGTATGTTTAACCACTTATCATCCCAAACGCTAGTCAATCAACATGCTTTAGGGCATGTTTAAATTTTTTATGAAAAACCTCCATTTCTGTCAAATTTACTTTAAACTCTGGGAATATGTAATATAATGGTTTTGATATAGAAAAATAGATCAAATCTTTATCTATAATTCATGTTGATTTTTATTGATTTCATATATTTATTTTCCAAAAATCGGCTTTTTGCAATTCATTCCACACCGAAATCGCTAAATAGGGGCAAGTTTAGAAGATTTATTCCAAACAATTAACTTTAATTTAAAATGAGAGAAAAAGCAGTAAAATGCTCAATTCCTATTCTTTAATTTGTATAGAAAACACTCTAGACTGATGCAGTAGTAAAACAGGAAAGAAAAATATTTAGTCAACGAAAATATAGCTCAATCTTCCATACAAATAGTATGTTACAACAAACCGGCTTACTTTAGACGAAAGTCATGTTTTTAGTGAGACAGAAGAAAGTTAGGCGTAAACTATTCTCCTACATCCTTTTGTTTAAGCATGTCACGAGTGAGCTACAGATGCATTTTGACAAAATTTTCACTATTTCCAAGCACAAACCAAAATACATAACGTAATAAAAATCTGTCAAATACGAGTAGAACTCACACTATGAAGGTTCTGTTCACATTTAGGCACTTCAAAACAATTTTTTTTCATTATTTTTGGTTTTGTAATTTCTATAATATCTTTTTAAGTATACAATTCAAAATTATGAAAATATTTCCATAATTTAAACAGACAAAATTGCTGTAAACAATAAAACAAGATATTTCTAGATATTCCAACCTAATTGAAGTGTACAGTTAAACTAATTGCAAAATCTTTCCAAAATAAGTTATTAATTTAAATAAACAGTAATAATATTAATATTATTAACTATACTTTTTGTGTTTCGTTCAATCTGATATCCATTATTTTAAAATATCCCATTTTATAGATACAATCATAGCGTCAAGGTTTAATATACACATTCTGTACTAGATTTTACATTATTAAAATAAGAAATTTTTTATACTTACGTAAAAACCGCTTGTCCTTCAGGAAATTTCCCTCGTATAACTCGTAAACTTCTCAAAAACTGTAATGTTATAAGAGGATACGAGCGTGAAACTTTTAACATTCCCTCTATCTCTGTCACATAACCTAAATTTTCTTCTAGTTCATGAACAATATTGCCTGGAAAGGTAACATTTAAGTTAGCATTCATTAACATAATTACTGCATTAAATATTATTCTTCAATGTCTTACTTTATAACATCCTTTCTGAGGATGGAGAATACATGTGACTTACCTCCTCCTTTTATAGATATTTCCAGTGATCCTGTTATATTTGTGCAGCCACGGAACTTTTGAGCAGATTCAATAGAGTCAATCTTTCCTGGTCCGCACACTTTTATACAGGGCCCCTGGCACGGCTTGCATGTATAAGTACCATTCTTCTCTTTAAACTGCAAATGAGAGTCGTTATTTTCAAATATTTTGCAAATGAGATATTAATATTCAAAGTATGCCCCACTTTCGTAGTATCATACTTTTGAAATAACCCTCATCTTAATACCAAGAAAAACACAAGTCTACGCCAAAAAATAGTTTCTTACGCGTATTTATAATTCACAAATATTAAAAAGAAAAAAAAAATTATTTCTGTTTAGTGGTTTTTTGAACATTTAACATACAATATATATATTAAAACAAAATCGAAGTTAATTAAACAATCTTTCGAGGTTGATTTTACATCTACATAAAAAGAAAAAGAATCGAAAAAAGTTTATATAGCAAAAAGTGAAAAAAGAAGACATACCAACTTTTCGAATATGAACAATCTGAATACTCTTCCCTATTCAGATTGAACAGACATAATAAAATTATTATTTATATTTTAATATGCGCTCTACAGTACGTTTCCGACACAATTTGTGTATGGAAATAACCAGACTGAAAATTTCTACGACAATAATTGGTATCGGCAAAAATTTAATTCAAACAAATTTCTCATGATAGTGTTTTTTGTTTGGGTATAAAATAAGTGACAATCATATAATCGTATAATTATTACTATAATAAAAAACAAAAAAGTAATTTGAATAAGTACATATATGTAATTATACTCCATTCCATTACAAAAGACAATGTAAATAAAGCAAAATTACTATTCAGATATTGTAAACATTTTTCTTGTATTCACTTTAGTAATATAATATGGATTTATTTGGTGTTACGCTTTATACACAATGTTTCATTTAATTTATTGAAAATTATTGGAATACACATTTACATTGTATAATATAATGCCAGGGGGAACGAACATTGACATTAAAGTTGTTCAAATGTTATTTTTTTGAACATAAACATATCTTACATTAAAAATAATCATCAAAAATATACAGTCAAATAAGAATAAAGATTATTATAAAAACACTACTGTATATTATGTGGAAAGTGTGTATCCTGTATTGCAAAATAATATCAACACTTGTTTGAATATAATATGCCACAATTTTTTTTACGTAAAAAAAATTGTGGCATATTATTAAAACTCCTTTTTGGATAAAAGTGTCACATTTACTTTTTCTGCCTTACTTAAGCATCACGCTAAATGGACATTTGAATATCATTTACTGCAAATTGAAACTGATTACAGATATTTCACTTCAATACATTGCAAAGTAAATGTTGTGTATATAAATAATGTATATAAATACTCGTCGTTTTCAAACCTGCTGGAATATTAAATATATTTCCAAAATGTTTTATACCTCTGAGTTTTGTGTGATTGACTGTTAGGGTTGTCCATTTTTTTCCTCTAAATTTTACTAATTCCGTTTATTAAAATATCCGTGTAATATTGATATTTATAAACATTATTTAACATGACTGTTTATTAAGTTGATATAGTAATTATAGTATAAGGTTTAACAATGTCATAGGTAAAATACAATGAGGTTTGTGAATTTGTATTTGTGCCAACCATATTTTAACTGTCAAATTGATTTGTTTACAAACATTCTCTTTAGAAATGGAATGGAATATAATAGCATAAAATATATGTTCCTCTAACTAAAACATAAAATAAAAGGTAACAAATTCTTTTACAAACATTCTCTTTACAAATGGAATGGAATATAATAGCATAAAATATATGTTCCTCTAACTAAAACATAAAATAAAAGGTAACAAATTCTTTTACAAACATTCTCTTTAGAAATGGAATGGAATATAATAGCATAAAATATATGTTCCTCTAACTAAAACATGAAATAAAAGGTAACAAATTCTTTTAATGTGGATTTCTGGACTACATCAAGATTTTATTACAAACTTAGTCCTGTTTAAGTTGTTTACATATTTTTAGGTTAGTGAAACATATAGATATCTAGATCTAATATAATAAATCGAACAATTAATTTTAAAAATATATTAATTTAAATATTATATCTTTCTTTTCTATGTTTCTATACCTCACAATTTCTATGAGGGGAGCCTCTAATACAAAATAACAAACGCATTTCAAAACTGACCTCAAAGTGATCGATGGGACACTCGTACATGCAAGTGCCGTTGATGGGCTTGAAGGCGTATGCAGACATGGAGGTGATGCCGCTAGTTGGCTTCGGCAATGGCAAACTGCGGCACTCCTGCTCAGATATGCATCTACGTGAAAGGTGCTGTGAATCGAGATGAGTTATTAAATTATTTCAATATACTTATAAAAAATTATGTCTAAAAGTTTTCTGTAGTACAATCAAAAATAATATGTTTGAACTTTTTTCATATATATTTATTTATATATATATATATATATATATATATATATATATATATATATATAAATTATAGATCATCAAAGGGTGGTTACCAAACGAAAGTTGCAGAAGATAGTTTGATGAAATTTACAAATAAAAAAAAAATTACTGCTACATCACAAACAAGTGACATTTAGCAAAACAAATTTGTCTAAAGGCGATGTAACAATTCCAAAGTTATTGAACTAATTGCACTGAAAATTCGGGATGCAACAATATCTTTTGGAATTAATCCTTTATGATATTGGTTAAATTAGAAATTTAGAAACAATGCCTAATCACTATTCAAAATACTCTTCCCGGGAACACTAAAACTATGATTTACAAAAATTAACAAAAGAAAGAAAAATTACAAAAATTAACGACCTAATTTTGAGGAAATGCAAAAAAAATAAAAGAGGGAAAAAAATTTCCTTATCAAACCAGGCCTTTTTACTTACGATTAATGAAGTAACAAAACCCAAGAAAGCGCATACCTTGAAGTAGTTGGTGGGACATTCCTTAACGCAACGACGCCGCCCATCAATGATGAGCTCGAGGTGGCGGCAGGAGAAGCAGTCATCGGCAGTGGGCCCGCGGCACCCACCCAGGCAGTTGGAATCGCAGCACTCCTGCTCGTTGCGGCAGGTCACGTTGCCACACTTCTCCGGGCACACTGCAATAGGAGGGAATTTCATATTAATTGATCTCTCTGCCTATCTTATTAAACTATCTCTGACGGAAGTTACAGAAAGCAGTGAGAAAAAAGCAAAAGGATCTGGTCATGAAGTATATACATTTTCAAATGGCAAAAAATTTATTCACTTGTCAAGGACAATTCTCAAAACAACATCTAACGATAGAACAATCTAAAATGCTTTCCCGTAATTTAATTTTGTTATCAAAAAACTGATCAATTTAAATGTAAGTGAAACTCAATTATATATCAATTCAAAAAAGACCTTAAAAAGAAACTCTTGTAACTTTCCGTGAAAGTTGACTGTCAAAAAAGTCTAACAAAACCGCCTTTCAAAATCGGCTCAAAACTTTGGCTTCCACAAATTCGTACTGCCAGTGAAGTAGAAATATTCAAAGAATACTGAATGCAGAAGCACACATTACAGCAAATGGCAAGACCATTACTGTCCAGTCGATTACAAAACTTTGGCTTCCACAAATTCGTATTGCCAGTGAAGTAGAAATATTCAAAGAATACTGAATGCAGAAGCACACATTACAGCAAATGGCAAGACCATTACTGTCCAGTCGATTACAAAACTTTGGCTTCCACAAATTCGTACTGCCAGTGAAGTAGAAATATTCAAAGAATACTGAATGCAGAATTTATTATATTTATAATTACAGCAAATGGCAAGACCATTACTGTCCAGTCGATTACAGCAAACAATTTAATTTAATGTTTTAATTACTTAAGCATTATGTCTTGAAAATAATTTCATTACTTTTAGTGCATTCTGCTGTAATACCTACGATGCTGAAACGCGGATACTCACGACCGGTCTAATTTCTTCACAAATTTAAAGTCGCACAACGAGCTATATAGAAAGAGCTATGCTCGGAGTATCTCTGAAGAATAAAATACAAAATGAGGAACCGGGAAGCCGACGTAGAACCAAAGTAGTCGACGTAACACTTAACGTGAGCAAACTGAAGTGGCAATGGGCAAGCCATATTTGCCGAAGAAGCGACAACCGATGGGTAGATGATGGGTGGAAATCGCGAACCTCGAAGCTCAGTATCGGATGCCCCCGGTCACATGGACAAAAAAAGTCGTCGTGAAGTGGATGAATGCAGAAGGCAAAGGATCGTGTGTGGTCTTATTGATATACAACATTATGCGTTTAAGATAAGGTAAAGACATCTTGTAATTTTCAGTAGGTACTGTTTGGTCATCACATAAATCAGTCAGTACGATTTATAAAATATCATCATCATTATTAGCCTATAACTATCCCCCCCGCTCGACATAGGTCTTTCCTAAGGCGTAGCGCGCTGGCTGATTTGACGATTGACTGACTGATTTATATGATGACCAAACAGTACTGAAAATTACGAGATGTCGTTACTTTATCTTAAACACATAATGTTATAGCTAAACATAACACCGTCACATAATTATATATTGTGATGACCTAAACTCGGAAGTATACCAGCAGTAATATTAATACCGATTATCCTCGCAATGTATAGTACATTGCGATTGAAATGAAAAATTGAAAATTCTTGAAAATACTTTATACTGTCATATCGAAACAAACATACATACGATGCAGTATGACTTTCCGTCTTCATTGTATGACCTATCTCTACGAAAGACAGCGTATAAATCTGCAATTAGACTGTAATGTGGGCCATTTTAAGGTAGTATATAAAAAAGTATATAAAAACAAAGAAGTATATAAAAAACCCACCCTTCTGGCAAGTGTCGGCATTCCAGCAGAGGTGCCTCACACCGCGATAGTAGCGCGTGTCACTCGGGCACTGGAGGCGGGAGGGACTCGTATCCGTCCCCTCGTTCTTCGGGGTCTTCACATCGTCGCCCGGGCACACGCCGCAAAGCTTCTCGTCCCTGTTAAACTGTAACCAACGTACAAACTATTTCTTAACAGCCTCCGACACATACCGCTGCGTGCGTTCATTACATTCTTATTGTCATTCTTTATGTTAAACTTTGTAAACACCATTAGACCATCAGAGCCATCAATATCCTGTTACAAACATTTTAAGGCAAAGCTTTACCATAACCTGAAGAATAAATCTAGAAGTATCATATATAAAATAAATATTAAAAATATGAAAATAAATCATATAAAATATTATTAATCATTCAAAATAATTTTAATTAAATTAAAATCCAAAATTATTATCGTCGGAGATAAAATAATTAAGTCTACTTTAACTTCGCAAGAAATTATTTGAACCACTGCTTGTAAACTGGCTAAAGCGTACTTAGTAGGAGACGATTCGATTAGTTCACAACTATCAAAGCAAGGAGAAAAGGAAATCCACCTATATAAACAAAAAAAAAATTTCAAACTGGATAAACCCTTTTTTATTACTGTTTTCATTCGAGAACAGCGTCTTTTTAATTAGTTAAAAATGTACATCGCTATTGTTTCTCACATACACGTATAAGTCAAAGTACGAAAGATATTATAAGATAGGATTTTGGCCCGTTTGAAACAAGTATACAGAGTGTCCCAAGAAATAGTGCCAAGCGAAAGCAGACGTAGAGAACCTCATGACTTATCCGAATCATTCATGTATGTTCAGCGATTTTCAACAGTCTTAGAGTTACGATATTTTGCTATGTCTTTGCTTTACTTTTTAAAATATCTTCATCAGTAACCATTAGAACACAATGATGACTTTTTAATGAGTATTAAGATGTTAAGCGCGTTGTAAAAGTTCTGCCATGTACAACTCTAAAAAAAACCAACAAACAAAGTAACGACAGAGTAAGCACAAAGTGTCAAATCGTACCTGTAAAATTATGTAAAAAATTAAGAAAAAAATTTTTGAAACCTCAAAATCAACACAAATTCAAATACCAAAATAGAATCTTCTAGATAGAGCAAATTGTACATCATGTGTGCTCAGATTCAGTTAATATACATTCCTTATTCTTAGCTTATAATATTCTCCTAACTTTGTTTCCTTGGCGATCATAGAAAATAATTGGATTGAGAAGCAAGATATTTAAAGGGTCTACGTGATTTTAGCTAAACACAATTTTCCTAATATTATAAAATTTTAACATAACCACCTAAGCTTTCGAAGTTTCTAATTACGGTTAAAAGCTATTCCCAATATTTACTCGAACTTGACCAAAGTTTTATTTCCCTTGCTTTTCGTTTCCAATTTCTTGTTTCCCTGGTTAGTTCTCCGATAACGATAATTAAAAAAAATTAGATTGGCACCTATTAATGGTGCTACAAATCTTTCATTCGCAGTCATCTGGATTACGATTCATTCCTCCTCGATTCTATTTCCAAATCTAATACCACCAAATTTGACCGAGGCTGAATTGTCTCGAATTCAGCCTCAAGTTCTGAAGATCGTAGTGTGATTAATTCCAGTCTCATACAAGTACAGTCCTCCTGTATCCCCCCGTTGACAACACCTAGCTTATTAATATCTCTTCAAGACAGCTAGGTTCTCCAACCATCCTATATTCCCAAAACTAACCCTTCTTTCCACATACTTAATAATTATTCCTTGTAGCATTCTAAGCCTCATTCTTTCCTCGCGGTTAACTTCCAAAAAGTCAAACCTAGTTTATTAAAACTCCTCACTTCTATAAGTTAGCAAGCAGTCTACAAATGCCAATTCGCTGTTCAATTCTATCTTAAAAAAATTTCGATGGATTGGACGTGAATATATACAGACATATCAATGATCCCGAAAGACGGCTACATTGACGCGTTTCTTTACCTCTTATTCGGCATATTTCCGTCTCCCAAAGGAATATCCAGTATTCACCGGTGAATGCCGAGCTTCACTTCAAACTTTTCACAGTATTCGTATATTATACTCCCGTATTTATACCCGTATTTATAGTTTCCCGAAGGGAAACCTCGGTGGTATCTCGCATGCATTGTACCAGAGACCAGAGATTCTACATTCTGCGATTGCGGGGCTGGATAGGGCAATCGAAATCGTCTTATTTTTATAAGCTTATTAAATATATAATTCCTTCATTTATGTAAAAATTACTAAAATTTAAACTCATAAATTAATCTATCAATGCCAGATCCCTTTTTACAGCAGCCAATAAATCCATTAGATCTAGTCATACGATATGATATATATATATATATATATATATATATATATATATATATATATATATTTATATATATATATATATACACATATACATATTATATATATATATATATATATATATATATATATATATATATACACATATATATGTAACAATTACAGATATCCCGGAAAAGATTTCGTTTACACCAAGGCAACAAACTGCGCTCGGAGAAGCGACACAACCTCTCGCTGTGCCATAATAACACTGACCACTTAGCGCATCTCTCGAACGTGAATCATCCGCGAGCGACGGACGAAAACAAAACGCAATGTACGGACTGGCCGGGGGGCGTCGACGTCGGTGACGCACTGCCACGGCACCGGCGGCCTTTCCGGCAGGACGCGGCGCACATTCCGACCGCTCGCGCTTTTCCTGTTTGTCGCCGCTGAGAATTTCCGTCCGCCGATCGGCGCGAGCGGCGCTGTGACGAAGGACTCTGCCAATTGCCTCCCGCGTAGGGTCTCCATTTGTCAAGGTATCCCTCAATACAATTCAGACCCTACGACGATTGTGATATTTTTGCTTATTTCAAAATCGATTGGAATCTTTTAATTGACTAGCTCTTATCATTGTTTTGTAAACGATTTCGCCATAATATTGTCCTACATGTCTTAACGCACTTGTGTAACGTTTCGGTTTGTCCTCTGAATTGAATAAGACTCTTAGATAAATAACGAGCTCGGGCTTGTCAATATTATTGTGGAAAGGTTTTCAAAGCTTTAGGTATTGCGAGATACTTTCATTTGAGTGAGCACAGTTTCTAACACAGTCCTGCCACTTCCATACAAACATAAACTTTTATTTTGGAGTACTGGCATGCTGTCTCTTTTTAACACAACCCACTTTATCGATTCTGGAAGATAAATCATTTTATTGAATATATTTCGCGGTAATTTTGTAGAAATCCATTATTTACAATTAAATAAAACTACGTGATGTAGTATTATTTCTACTTTATTTCAACTCTTTACCACGACTTAGGTTTCATTGTATTACAACATCTTCAGGTGGTGTATCTTAGCTAATTGCCCGCCTGAAGATGTTGTAATACAACAAAACCTAGGTCGTGGTAAAAAAACTTAAAGAAAGTAGAAATAATACTACATCACGTAGTTTCATTTAATTGTGGATAAATCATTTTGTAAGAGGGATTTTCAAATTCAACGTAAAAGTTGTGGACAACGCAACTTCTACGCGAGCAGCGCTGTGGAAAAAGCTTTGGTACCTATATAAGCTATGATTCTTACTCAGTAGACATCAAGTAACGCAAACATGAAAGCTTGATTCAAATCGATCCAGATGTTTTATGCAATACTAGCTGCCCGTCCGACTTTTCCGGGAGCAAAAAGGGACCATAATTACATTTTATTTTATTCGCTACATAATAATATATCTGAGAGTTTATACAAATTTTCACGTCTCTAACTTTCATTATTTCGAATTTCCCACACAATTTTTTATCCTGATGGGTTTAATTTATGAAAATCCTTTCTTTGCGAGCACTTATTATCCAAGAGAAACATTGAGCCAAATTTTAATATGCTTTAAAGTCCTATAAATTTCGTCATAAGTCAATGAGTTAGAAGCAATTAACTTTGACATGTACAAGTGAGGATAAACAAGCTAACTATTTTCACGTAATGTACATAAAAAAATCATTAGATATTTCACGAAGAAACTATTTCCTTTTCATTTTATAATTCCCTAAATTCAAAATACATTTAATAAACATAATTTTTTAAACCTCTATCATTTTATTATATGTACAGATGTCTCAATTTAAACTCAATTTAAAAGAAAAATAAATGGTAACCCTACTACCGCCTGCCGAGACGTGACTTTATGACTGGTGTTATTTACCAGCAAACAGCGGACGTAAATATTGACTCATCGTTTTAAAACAATGCAAAGGTATAAAAATTATATATATACACATTTATGTGACTTTATGTCAGTCAATCGTCAATTTTAATGGATACAAATTGGTAATTATTAAATTCTTCTAAAATAAGTGCCTTGAAAAAAGAATATCTTCATGTAAAAATATACAATCGAATGACGACTAACTTAATGACGCCCTATGAAACATCAACACAGTTGTCGCGTAACTTTTTTTTTAAATAAACACAATATATTAACAAAAAAAAGTATTTACAAATGTATAATCGAATGGCGACTAACTTAATGACGCCTTATGACGCAATTTTTATCTTGAATAAATACACAATTAAGAAAAAAGTATGTACAAATGTACAATCGATCGAATGACGCCTAATTGAATGATGCCGTATGACATATCAACACAGCTGTCATATAACTTTTTTCTTAAATATATACACAATATCTGAAAGTATTGCGACTCGAATTCTGATTGTGATATGTACTAAGCCACATAGGCTTTGAGAATATTTCAAATGCGCGATGCACGTGTAAGATAAGATGTGCTCTATGATCGCCTGCAGATCTGAATTTAATATGGTATAACGTTAAAATTAGCGTTAAACTATCCAAACTTTTAAAATTTAACTTTTTTATAATACATGAAAAAATAATTTAACCGGATAATGTACAACCTATGTCCATCCTGAAGGTCCTTTCTTAATATTGGTGAAAGAATTTTCGAAATCGGATGAGTAGTTCGGAGATTACCTCCTACATTCAAACTTACAAACTGTTACACTATTTTTAACGCTCTGAACTTCTGATAATACTCCACATAAAACTTCACACGTGTGCTTTAAACTTGATACCGGGCGCTTAAGGAATAAACTCCAAAAATAATTATTCCCTTTGCACTAGTACGCTGCGATTCTATTGTTAAATATTATTTTTATCACCTACTCAATAAGATCGTTAATCTGTTCATGATTTAAAATATTTTATTATCAGCGTTTTCATTTTTGGCCATTGGTATTTACAAATAAACATGATTCACTATGGCTGTTCATCGGACTCTTTTTATATTCACTGTACTACAAACATCCAACAAAAAATTTAAAACTGCACCTTAGAAAGTTCGTATATTCGTTTAAATAATTAATTCATGACGGAATAAAGTATATATATTTAAACAATGTCGAAAAACTGTGCAGATTAATAAACTCCGCACACTATTTTATGCGTAATAGTATTGCTATGTTACCGACGTTAAGCTGTACAGTAATTTTGCACGAATATATCTTAATCTATCACAAAACAATAATAATCGTCAAATTCAAAGCTACGGTTATTAATAAACTCCGCATACTATTTGATCCGTAATAATATTGCTATGTTACCGACGTTAAGCTGTACAGTAATTTTGCACGAATATATCTTAATCTATCACAAAACAATAATAATCGTCAAATTCAGAGCTACGGTTATCAATCGTCAAATTCAGAGCTACGGTTATTAATAAACTCCGCATACTATTTTATCCGTAATAGTATTGCTATGTTACCGACGTTAAGCTATACAGTAATTTTGCACGAATATATCTTAATCTATCACAAAACAATAATAATCGTCAAATTTAGAGCTACGGTTATCAATCGTCAAATTCAGAGCTACGGTTATTAATAAACTCCGCATACTATTTTATCCGTAATAGTATTGCTATGTTACCGACGTTAAGCTGTACAGTAATTTTGCACGAATATATCTTAATCTATCACAAAACAATAATAATCGTCAAATTCAGAGCTACGGTTAACAATCGTCAAATTCAGAGCTACGGTTATTAATAAACTCCGCATACTATTTTATCCGTAATAGTATTGCTATGTTACCGACGTTAAGCTATACAGTAATTTTGCACGAATATATCTTAATCTATCACAAAACAACAATAATCGTCAAATTCAGAGCTACGGTTAACAATCGTCAAATTCAGAGCTACGGTTATTAATAAACTCCGCATACTATTTTATCCGTAATAGTATTGCTATGTTACCGACGTTAAGCTGTACAGTAATTTTGCACGAATATATCTTAATCTATCACAAAAC
Organism: Druceiella hillmani; assembly: GCA_039881145.1. Classification (NCBI taxonomy): domain Eukaryota; kingdom Metazoa; phylum Arthropoda; class Insecta; order Lepidoptera; family Hepialidae; genus Druceiella; species Druceiella hillmani. Next base: position 14,729,352 of record JAYKKI010000001.1, read on the forward strand.
AATAATAATCGTCAAATTCAGAGCTACGGTTAACAATCGTCAAATTCAGAGCTACGGTTATTAATAAACTCCGCATACTATTTTATCCGTAATAGTATTGCTATGTTACCGACGTTAAGCTATACAGTAATTTTGCACGAATATATCTTAATCTATCACAAAACAACAATAATCGTCAAATTCAGAGCTACGGTTATTAATAAACTCCGCATACTATTTTATCCGTAATCGTATTGCTATGTTACCGACGTTAAGCTGTACAGTAATTTTGCACGAATATGTTTTAATCTATCACAAAACAGTAATAATCGTCAAATTCAGAGCTACAGTTATTAATCGTCAAATTCAGAGCTACGGTTATTAATAAACTCCGCATACTATTTTATCCGTAATAGTATTGCTATGTTACCGACGTTAAGCTATACAGTAATTTTGCACGAATATATCTTAATCTATCACAAAACAATAATAATCGTCAAATTCAGAGCTACAGTTATTAATCGTCAAATTCAGAGCTACGGCTATTAATAAACTCCGCATACTATTTTATCCGTAATAGTATTGCTATGTTACCGATGTTAAGCTATACAGTAATTTTGCACGAATATATCTTAATCTATCACAAAACAATAATAATCGTCAAATTCAGAGCTACGGTTATTAATCGTCAAATTCAGAGCTACGGTTATTAAAATAAAAACAAACAATTTGATGCACTTAAGACCACACAGCAGAAGTTAACATTTTGGCAATTACGTCTTAGGTTTTTCATATTTTGGCAAAATCGTACTTTGTATGTGGGGAATTTTGAATATGAAAATTAAAAAAAAACAAGTAAAATTAATTAAATTAAGAAATATAATATATTAATTCATAAGAAATCGCTCAATTAAGTTATAAAAGTTATGCAATTACATACAAAATACATCAAATAATACGTAAATAAATACATTTGTCTAAAGAGGAAATGTTCATTATAAACGTAGTCTCTATATATTGAGTATACCTCGAGCACGCAAATGAGAGTTTTATTTGAATTATATTAAGAAATAACATTTTTATAAAAAATTACATAAAAAAGAAATTTTAGTAGTGGGATTCGAACAAAGACACTAATAACCCATTTTTTTCATCAAATCATATTTAGATATGGTATGCACTTAAACACACATTCGTAAAATTAAGTTAAGTATGATAAGATAAATAAGTGTTTTTGAATTTAATGCAATATATAAATATAACTTTCTAAGTCAAATAAAAAAACACAAACATCGAGATTCAAACTCAAGACTCCCATTGCGTTCCGTATGTAACCCAGTGCTTTATCGCTGTGCCAATGATTCCCTAGGCAGTGACAAACTAAAATTCGACTCCTCTCGTTCGGTGGTACACGGCCTAGCGCCGAATATACCCGGACTCCAACCGTTCGGCTATACACGGCCTACCGCCGAAGATACCCGAAGCCTCTCACGTTTGACGTGAAGCGAAATCCAAATCTTTTCCCATTAAAAATTTTTAGACAAGGCAAGCAAAAAGTTTTTACTTCAAAAATGTTATTAACTCTTCCGAAACCCTCCTTTAAGTTTTGCTGTAAAGTCTCGAGAGATTTACATCCGTACAACTAGATGTTTATAACTTTGGAGATATATATTTTAATCTATGACAGAACAATAACAATTCCTACAGTCAGGGCGAACATCCATTTAGACAATGGAAAAAGATTAACTGCTCTGAGTCCCGACGCTTATCCGACGGCTGGTGTGTATTTACAAAACTACAATTGTTTGCGCCATTAGAAATATTGGTCTATTAATTTCCAAGTCATATTTATTAAGTTCCAAAATCATGTTTGTACTTCGACATGGGTTGCTATCCGTCAAACAGCATAGCGTACAATGCATTCCTAATAAATTCTCGGTATTAGTACGTTAATAGATATTAAGGTAAACGATATTAACTATTTCCTATAGAGATACTTCTGAACAGCACAAATACCAAGATCCATAACCATTCGTAGAGCCACAATCAACGACGCAACACAGGCACCATAAACGATTCTTGGGATGATGAAGAAATTAGAGCACTGAACCGTTACTAAATTCCTTAAAAAACAAAAAAAAATGTTTAAAAAATAGATGATCGCCATTCACGGAGCGTCTGCTTTTTGGATAATAACTATATACAAATGTTGAAGCAAACTTAAACGAAACAGAGAAATCATCAAAAACTCTGGACTGACAAGTCAAAGTAACTATTGAAAAAAACGCTGTCAAAATCGAGAAAAATATATTGGAATAGGCTTGAGTGTAAATTAACAAAACGAAAGAACTAACTAACCGTTCAGTTAATGCTACACATAATATTATTCGCTAAGTCTAAATATGTTAAAAGTAACACAAGATGGATTTCGCAAAAGCTCAGGTTGCCTTAGGATCAGACGTGCATTGAATACTGTAGAAAGTATTTGAAGCACTGTGAACATTTTGATGCCTTAGGAACAGACGTGCATTGAATGCTGTAGAAGGTATTTGAAGCTCTGTGAACATTCTGATGCCTTAGGAACAGACATGTATTGAATAATGTGGAAAGTGTTTGAAGCTCTGTGAATATTCCGATGCCTTAGGAACAGACGTGCATTGAATGCTGTAGAAAGTATTTTGAAGTTCTGTGAACATTCCGATGCCTTAGGAACAGACGTGCATTGAATGCTGTACAAAGTATTTTGAAGTTCTGTGAACATTCCGATGCCTTAGGAACAGACGTGCATTGAATGCTGTAGAAAGTATTTTGAAGTTCTGTGAACATTCCGATGCCTTAGGAACAGACGTGCATTGAATGCTGTAGAAAGTATTTTGAAGTTCTGTGAACATTCCGATGCCTTAGGAACAGACGTGCATTGAATGCTGTAGAAAGTATTTTGAAGTTCTGTGAACATTCCGATGCCTTAGGAACAGACGTGCATTGAATGCTGTAGAAAGTATTTTGAAGTTCTGTGAACATTCCGATGCCTTAGGAACAGACGTGCATTGAATGCTGTAGAAAGTATTTTGAAGCTTTGTGAAGATTCCAAAGATTTTTTGAAGCGAATGCTGTCGCTTAGTTAAAAATTACGTTCATCACTATAATTAACAAAGTAAGCAGTGGCTGGTAAAATAGTATCTTAAGATATATATAATATAGTAATTCGGAAAAAGCGTTTATTATTTCTGGTTAAAAGAAGAAATCAAAGAAAAGCGACGTGAAAATTTAAAAAAAAGTGTTCTACTTTGGCACAACAACGCGCCACTTAGTACACCACAAACACCGCTCTGTGAGATCTATACCAGTATACACGATATGAAATTGGAGAAATTTACCACCGTTTAGTCTTATCACCAAAAACTACCCACCGTATAGACCGGAGCTGGCCCCAACAACTTTTCCCTACTTCTAAATTTAAAATAAACTTTCGGAAAAAGCTCTTTGATGACATTAATCCATTAAACTATTTGCAAACACTTTGACAGCAAAGAACAATCGCATTATTATCAAGGGACCGTGACATTAATTGATCGATGTGGTAAGTTTATTAATGCTAATGAGAATTACATTGTGAATTCATTGAACGTTATATTTATACATATATATATATATATATATATATATATATATATATATATATATATATATATATATTACATTATATATTGTGAGTTACCATACAATTTTATTTAGATAATATCGCTTCGAATATTATCTAAATAAAATTCTATGGTAACTCACGGTATTAAGTCGTAATCAATAGTAAAATACGGTGGTTATTGATACATTCATTATTAGTAGACACAAATAATTATATTTACAAAAAAAATATTTTGAAAATTGATAATTAAATAGAGATTGTTCCAAATATAATTACGTAAATTCTTGTGGCTGTGAAAAGTAATGTTTCTTGTGGCTATAGAAAGTAATGTTTCTTGTGGCTATAGAAAGTAACGTTTCTCGTGGCTATAGAAAGAAATTTGGAAACATATACGCTGTGGTAAACGATTTGTGCACAAATCATATGTTGCACGTTGTACTTTTGGTAACCTCGATACCTTATTTTCTTTTATAAGTTAAATACGTATATACGTATATACCGGAATACCATAACCTTAATTAGTTTACAAGTTAAATAAACAATAATACTTATTATTACAGACGCACTATATTCAAGACCAACTTTCCATTTTTGACGGTTTGATTTTTATGACATTTTTTATTGTATCTTTTCTTTAAACTATACTACGTATTGTACCTTTTCTTTAAACTATACTATTTAGTCATATATGAATATACTAATTTTTTTAATAATGATTTTAAAAATAATTTGTTGAACCGAATTAAAACGCTATTCTAAAGCAACAAAACAATATTCACAACGTGAACTGTCAAAACATATATTTCCGTGACACTACCATTTGTGCCGCGCTTTTTTTTTACCGCGTGACTTTATTTATCCATTTGGTGACTTTTCATTCTATTTTTAAATTCGTCCAAGGAGTTTTATCTACATAATCTGGGGTAAGGAGTTATGATAAATAAAATATGATTTGTGACATTTATTAGAAAGAGACATAAGCTATAAATAACAGATACAAACTTCGAAGGAAAGTAACTTCAAAATCTTTCGACGTAATTGTCATATAATGGAATCTTCGAAAACAGGAACTACACACGATACTTTTTTTTGTTGTTAAATTCTGGCAAGCAGTTTCATCTACATAAGTAAGCTCTATAAATAAATAAAAACATTATTTTTGACATTTATTTCATGAATGTACAATTTAGAAATAACAAATGCATTATTAATTATTATTATTTTAAAAACTTCATCGTCTAAGGTTAACCACGATGTTCAAATATAGAATTTCCCAAAACGCCATCTGTTAATAAAACTAGACAACGATTTCAAAAATATTTTTTTAACCTTTTTGACATAGGTTGTGGTTGAAGAATACTTGTTACATCTTTTATTTTAAATTATAATTTTAAAGATTCATTAATAGCAACCAAGTAATTCTGGATATGTAAGCAAACATAATATATATGTTTCGTACTGCCCAGCAATGTATGTTTCGTTCACACATGACCAGGGCCATTACTATAACTCTATAAATATATATATGAAATTAAACCGTTGTCTTACAAATTTACGAACAGTAAATATATAGAAAATTTAGATAGAATGCACATATACATTTACCATGAATTAAAACTATGCCAACGAACAGAGTTTTGACACGGACGCCGCAGGACATTTGCGTCCCACGGCGCGGGCCCATATAAAAGAAACGAGTCGCGGCCTCATATAACGCGCCGAACGAACGAACTATAAAACACAAACAACATCAAAGTTGTTTACTTCGCGCCGGTACAAGTTAGTTTCTATTATTGTTTTTAATATTCGACAAAGCGGAATGGAATGTACCAAAATAGGACACGCGAATGGCCGCGGCCCTGTGGCGTTGGCGCCCGTTTTGGCGGGAACGACGCGGCGGCGGATCGTTTTTAAATGTACGATTACCCATCTCCGATCGCTAAGAGACAATCGTCTTTTATTTATTCCGTTCTCTCCCATTACCTAATGACTAATTACGAGACAATCTAGTCGTTCGTGACGTTTGCCAAATGCGATGCGCGTTCGTAAAAAGATGCGTGGCATTGTTATTAAATGTCAACCTAAAAATAAAAAAAAACAATTCTTAATTTAAACGCCCGTTTACCGAGTTCTGAGTTCTAAAATTGAATACTCGACGCGTGACTAGTGATGCACACGAACGAATTTTGATTTAGTCCATTAGTCAGGACGCAGTTATAAGTGTCCAAAATACAATGTATTTCGAGTAAGATTTTATAATTGAAAGAGTCCGTAGTTCCCCCAGAACATCAATTTAAGTTGATACGATAGGAATGGAATGAATAGCCATTTTCAAAAAATGGTATATATTAAATATCTCAGAAACTCCCACCCCCTCGGCCTCGTCAGCTAAAATTTATACTCAGAAGGATCCGTAAACCATTTCCAATTCAAAAAAACTTGTTCGGAATCTTCTGCAAAAAAATAAATCCGTGACTGCTGGATTATTTTCCAAATAAAGATTTTATAACTCATAACAAAGTTAACGTGTTAAAACACACGAGGAAACATTTCAAAAGAAAGCCTCAATATTACATTTATTTATTGGCTTTTACACTTTCGTTATTGTTTATAAGGTAGTATTACTGATAGAGGAGCCACATTCCCCAATCAAGCAAAGAAATAAATTCTTTATATTACATTAAATTATTGGCTTTTCCACTTCTGTTACTGTTTATAAGATGGCCTTAGTGATAAAGGCGCCATATTCTTCAATCAGGCGAAGAAAACAATTCTTTATGTTAAATTTATTTCTTTGCTTTTATACTTCCGTTACTGTATATAAGGTGGCCTTATTGATAGAGGAGTCATATTCTTCAATCAAGCAAACAAAGAAATTCTTTATACTATATTTATTTATTCGCTTTTCTACTTCCGTTATTGTTTATAAGGTTGCCTTATAGATAGAGGAGCCACAATCTTCAATCAAGTAAGGAAAGAAATTCTTTAGGTTATATTTATTTGTTGGTTTTTATACTTCCCTTACTGTTTATAAGATGGCCTTAGTGATAGAGGAGCCATAATCTTCAATCAAACATAAAAAAACAATTCTTTATGTTGGATTTATTTCTTTGCTTTTATACTTCCGTTACTGTACATAAAGTGGCCTTATTGATAGAGAAGCCATATTCTTCAATCAAGCAAAGTAAGAAATGTTTTATATTACATTTATTTATTGGCTTTTATACTTCCGTTACTGTTTATAAAATAGTCTTATTTTTAGAGGAGCCATATTTTTTAATCAACCACAACGTATAAATAGGAAAAAAAATTATTTTGTGAAAGATTTCAAACGTTTTTGATAGAGAGTAAATTACAATAGTTCAAAAATATATACAATTTTATACAAATGAAATTTAGAAGAAATAAAAAGAATAAAATAATAACATCGATTTAGTTAAATAAAGGGAGCAAGGACTTTAGCAAAATCAAGTTAATTAATTAGCCCTACTTTCCTTACGGCCCTATTTATATACTCACTCTAATGCATTAATTTTGACGTCATAACGATATTATCAGTAGTAGAAAACAGTGAAAATGCCTTCTAGAAAAAAAAACCAAGAAACTACGTTCCTATTATATTTTAGAGAGTGGAAGGTGACCGTGGTAAAATTAAAAATGGTCCAAATAGGACCACGTAGTTTATGGAAGCCTCTTATGAAAAAATTAGGCTTTTTAAGTTCACATGCCTTGTAAATATATTTTAAAGGTAATTTCTAGCATTGAATTGATTTTCAAATTTTACAGGTTGGACAGAAAAATACTTGTTTAAAAATAGTATCGTTTTTAGGAAAAATGAATTTTGATTTAGTCCATCAGGCATGTTTTCGAAGCGTGAATCTAGATAATTAGTAGAGCAGTAATTAAATATGATTCTGAGACAGGTTGAACTATTTAGATTGTTCAGAATATTGAAAATAAATGTAAGTAGATATTGTCAATAGCTAACCGAAACGCTGACACAAGTGAAATAGTTGCGTCTTATTTTCAGAAACACGATCGATTTTTCATAGACCAGAAAAACAAGTGCTACATTCTTTTAGGCACTTCTCTCCACAATTCTCATAGCACACATCTGCATAATAAAAAACTAGCAAAGACAATAAGAATATTTAAAGAGACGAGCTTAATTTAAACACCTAGAATAGTCGTCGCCGTGGTTCGTTGGGTTGATTACAAGGCATAAGGCCTTTGACGATGCGGCGCAACGCGGGGAACCGGGTTCGATTCCTGGTCGTTCGTCGAACGGAGCTGGACTGGTGTTATGGTTGGCTGTAAGAAATTGCGTTCGTAGCAATAAGTCCACCATATGTATCAAGTAGATACATTAAAGTAGATAAATTATTAAATAAATATTTCTAAAACACTTGAGCGTCTTCAGCTGAAAATACCACGACACACATTACTTATCTCCATAACTAAGTACCTAAAGATTTTACAGGTCGTGTCTAGAATGGTAAAGTTGGAAAACTAAATACGTGATCCTACATTTTATTTCTATAATCGGATAACTCAACGGTCTAAAGTTTGGCTGAATTTGATGGGCAGATATACTGTACATCCCAAGGCATTCGATTATAAAACTATTTAAATTTAGATGATATACCAATCTATATTTTAATTTAACTTCAGAACTAGTTTATGGCAGTTATAATTAATATTTTATTTATGATTTACCACAATATTTCACCAATTTATATTTTTGTTACTAGGCATAAATTTGAAGTGATCAAATGTTAGGATAAATTAAGTTATTTCAGAAAACGGTTACAGTTACTGGTGGCAGAGAAAGTAAAAAAAACAGAAGTCCTAGAGGACAAGAAGCCATGAGATGATAATGAAAAAAACATTAATCATTTTTTTAAACAGAAAAGAAATAATATATGTATCAATATTTCCTTGACTGCGGCATGCCAAGGAATGTATTGTTTTATTAGTATATGTATGTATATGTGTATGTATGTATGTATGTATGTATGGATGAATATATCCAGATATTAATCTCTGGAGCAAAAACTAATAATCTGATTCGGAAAATCGATGTATCGTTAGAATAGTCTTAACTTTTCCTGATGCCCTCAGGTTGACGTTGAAACTCATTCCATATAGCGGCTGAAAGTCACCATTTTGTCCAACGTGAAGACACAGTAATTCGAAAAGGGAAAATTCAAGAAACAGTAATTCGTATGGATATCAAATTAAAGATCTTGATGAGAATCTTTGAAAAATATGTAATATCTCGCATAAATAAATATAATATATTCTTAATTCTAATTCTATTATTTTACAGTCTACCTGAATTAATCAATTGTTGTGGTTGACTGTAAGAGTTTGCTCTTACGGCAATAAGTCTGCCCGATGTACAAAGGTTACGTTAAAGACCAATAAATAAATAAATACGAACACCTAGCAAAATATTTAAAAAGTCGACAAGCAACATTGCTCAGAATTTGACTTTGGGCTAATGCCAGTACCAAATTTCTCTCAAGATCCTTTCGTCATAAAACTGACAGCATACAGAGCTATGGATAAACAAGATCTGAACAGGATTACCATAAACAAGCTGTTTCCGTTCACTTCACCTAATGCAGTCGTTTGCTCATTATATTCATTTCAGTCTACCCCCAACAATGATCTCGCTCTTGTCATTCTGCTTGCTCTGGTCTCATCAGTTTGTCGTTCTAATGGCGAATTCAAGATGGAAAAGGAAATAAAAAATGGCATAAAAAATAAAATCCGTGGTGCATACGCAGCAATATATTATTAACTTTGCTCTACTAATGACTTTATATTTTACAGAAAGCACAACCTTCTTTTTCATCAAATGCATCACCAGTAGATTTGCATGAATCAACCGCCCATTTTTTCAGTTTGCCAATAAAAAATGCAAAGACGTAATATGAAATTATAGAACGATTTAGAAAATTGCAGGGAAGAGGACATACAGTCCTTCAAAAAATATAAACAAAATAACGTATTGTCAAAGACGAGATATTTGAACAAACGCCTTCTCGATAGATTTGTATGAAAGAACCGCCCAATTTTCAGTCAATACAAAGTTATAGTAAGATTTATAAAATTGCAGCGAAGAGGACAAACAGTCCTTCAAAAAATATAAACAAAATAACGTATTGTTAAAGACGAGATATTTCATCAAACGCCGTCCCGATAGATTTGCATGAAAGAACCGCCCAATTTTCAGTCAATACAAAGATGTAATGCAAAGTTATAGTAAGATTTATAAAATTGCAGCGAAGAGGACAAAAAGTCCTTCAAAAAATATAAACAAAATAACGTATTGTTAAAGACGAGATATTTCAACAAACGCCTTCTCGATAGATTTGCATGAAAGAACCGCCCAATTTTCAGTCAATACAAAGATGTAGTACAAAGTTATAGTAAGATTTATAAAATTGCAGCGAAGAAGACAAACAGTCCTTCAAAAAATATAAACAAAATAACGTTTTGTTAAAGACGAGATATTTCAACAAACGCCTTCTCGATAGATTTGCATGAAAGAACCGCCCAATTTTCAGTCAATACAAAGATGTAATACAAAGTTATAATAAGATTTATAAAATTGCAGCGAAGAGGACGAACAGTCCTTCAAAAAATATAAACAAAATAACGTATTGTTAAAGACGAGATATTTCATCAAACGCCGTCCCGATAGATTTGCAAGAATGAACCGACCAATTTTCAGATTGCCAAACGTCAATACAAAGGTGTAATGCAAAGTTATAGTGCGATGAACAAAATTACAGCGAAGAGGACAAATGGTCGTTCAGTCACATCAACGTCGCGGTCAACGGGCACACAGCTATGTACATAAAAGGATCGCCGTTCTTATCACTCGTCTGTTAGTATTGGTGTTGTCGAAAGCGAAATAAACAATGCTTACGTCAACGCTATTGTCGACAATTAAAAGGATCGTCGATCTTATCACTCTTCTGCTAGTCTTGGGGTTGTCGAAAGCGAAATAAACAACGCTTACGTCGACGCTATTGTCAACAGTTAAAAGGATCGACGATTTCATCACTCGTCTACTAGTCGTGGAATTGTCGAAAGCGAAATAAACAATGCTTACGTTGTCGCTGTTGTCGACGATTAAAAGAATCGCCGAACTTATCACGCCTCTGCTGATCTTGCAATTGTCGAAAGCGAAATAAATAATGCTTACGTCGTCGCTGTTGTCGACAATTAAAAGGATCGCCGATCTTATTACTCGCCTGCTAGTCTTGGAGTTGTAGAAAGTGAAATAAACAATGCTTACGTCGACGCTGTTGTAGACAATATGAATCCCGGGATTGTCAATTTAACAAAGGCGCTAGTGTAAACTCTTTAAAGTGAAAAAATAAATAATCTGCTTTAACAAATAAATGTTCACCCTAAACATTTTTTAATATTAGATCTTAAGAACGTAAAGATAATAAAATATTAATTATTCCAGGATCTGATATAATTTGAAATCATCATCGCTCTAAATTGTTTATATATTTTAATTGGTATTTCCGCCCAATTCTCCCAAATGAAGTGGTTTCTTATTTTGTTTCGGTAAAGTTCCAGATTCAGAAGGGTGGAAAGTTTTTTTTTAAAACGCCTTAACTTCCATATCCAGTTCCTCAGTGCCATTGAAAATTGATCATTCGATATATTAAGTTCATGAAAGTTTCGCAGATGATCCATGGACTCTACTATTTATTTCAGAAATTCTAAAGCACATACAAGAAAAATGGAAGCCATCAGGACGCTTGGCAGACGTGAAACATATAAATATTTTTATACTGAAATATTTTTAGGGCATTGTACGTTCGATAACGGAGTTTGTAAACACCAATATAAACAAATAAAGTTAAGAGCATTAATAAACAAGAAATAATAACACACACGTAAAATAGCCTGTGTTTAATGTAGTAGAGAGGGAAACGTTAAGTCGGAAAAAGCCGACACGACGCAAAGGTGGCCGAAATAAGTCGGAAAGAGGCGACAAGTCGCGAAGCTGGCCGAATAGCACTTCGCGTCTTGCCATCAGAACGTTTTGACTGCCATCCAAATCCGCCATTAGAATTTCACATCAAAAACTCCAGAAGATTCCTCATGAAATAAGATGGAAGAAAATTACAAAAATAACTTTCACAGTCGACATTTTCAAATAGAGGAAAGCTTTTCTTGCCCATCAGCTTTCAACTTTTAAACTTATTTTAAACTTAAAATTTTATACTTTTGCTTTCTAATCTTTTCAACAGATTATAGTAAAATTTTAACAAAGAATTGTCATAAAAACAAACTTGAAAATAGATGATTGATCACATGCAGTGAACTAACAGAATAGAAGTTGCTCATTTTTAATGATATGTACTAGGAGGTAGTGAAGGAACAGAAAGTCATCAAAATTATATAACGTAACAAAAAGACGATACCAAACATCAACACCAATAATAGAGAAAACTATCACCGATTTTTTCTCTCAAATAAATTTTCTTTCCGCTTCGCATCTGAATTCACTACGACTGGAAAACTCACTTTAGTTACAAGCATAGTAATCATTTAGGGCCGAGTTACTCATGAATATGTTTACCATAGAACTCTATTTTTCTCTATAGATTATTATAACTAGATTACTATTTAAACAGATAGAGTTGGTTAAGTAAAACTCGTTATAGAATCGCGCTTCGACGTTTCCGTTTCCAGCTTCCAAACAAATAACATTTTAAATTGTAGAATGTAAATTAATACAAAATTAATTAAAATAGTTCTGACAGAACTAAGAGACTACAATTAAACAATTTTAATTAACTTTAATAAACCATAAATATGAAAGTAACCTTTACATTTAGCCTTTTTTAAGTTATGTCACCATATTATTAAATGTGCGATATGTATAGTATAAAAACACATTACGTCGATAAAAGACTGATCAAACACGTTTCAAGGTTAGAAAGTTAAATTATAAGAACTAAAATTATATGCAAATCTTTCGCTTATTACAACGCGTTCAAACCAATTTGAATCACGAAGTTATCTGACTATTATTTGTTTATGCAAGTAAGCGTAATTGTTATTATTCATAAATAACTAAAGTCACCAACAAACTTAATACGATTCTGTAAAAGTAACACTATAACTGAATGACCTTCAACGTAGTAATTGGACAGAAAGGGGGATTCCTTTATTCCGTCGCATTCGTTTATCCATAATACACACTTGATATCCAAACTTATAAATGTTTCTTCCATCTTGCAAGGAGAAGTTTTGAGAACTATGGTTTTGAGGCGATTTAAAATAGCGATGAGTATTGTAGCTTAAAAGTATTTTTCTAAATTAAATAGACTCGAATTTGCATAACATTAACGATTTCCAAGAGATCATTTAATTGTACGGTCGCTCGAAAATACACATAGCAATTACATATACTTTCTCTCGCTGCGACAACGCACGGTCCCGTGATGCGACAAACGCACAAACAAATGGATCGCCCCAATTACGGCGCGTGCAGATAACAAAGCGATGACGTCAATATGTTTACTAGAATTGCCCTTAATTAATTGGCCTGCAGCAGTGCAACAGGCGGCAGTGCGTCAGCGACGCGCGACTGCAGCGGCGCGATGACGCGCGCGTGACGCGCGCACTCTCCGTTGCTGCGGACGACCGACCTATGAATGGAGGAAAACAGCGCTCGTAAACCAGCTTGATGGATGGGCCGCGCACCGCTACGTGGATAGCTGTGCCTTGGCTGTGCAGTTTCATAAATGCAACTTATTGAGGTTCAGCGCATCGGCAGAATTAATGCATTCAATGCGTAGACTGATTTAGGAGAATCTGATTTATCATCGACATCGCAGAACGCTTGCTGCGCTTTTGCGTAAATTTAGAATTTGCAATAAGGATGTATCAATCGTAGAAATTGAAGTGCATTAATCAACTACAGATGTTTGAATATCTTTATCGCAGAAATGGACTACCATACAATATATGAATCCGGTGGAGATGGAGATTGTTTTAAAGAAAAAGTTAAGTAAACAATAGAATTGATTTCTGATTTAAAGGATGACACTGAGGTAGAATAAAATGAACAAAAATCTACATTCGAAAGAATAAATCTTTTTTCGTTTTCAGGGACTCGGTCTTTTCTTTTAGCCTTTCGTTTAGTACCCTATCCAGTAAGACATTTTGAACCACAATGAATTAGACCACAATATAGCAAATTGCTTATATGTTTAATAACACTACACCGTCTAATATAATAAAAACTCACAAGAAGAGCCATCGATCAATTTCACCTGTTTGGCACATGATTAAATACTAAAATATATTCGCCAATCAGATTTTCTACTACATAGAAGGAAATACCTAGATTTAACAAAACAGTATGTCTTAATGCGTATTATATACGTAGTTTGGTACACTCGCAAGGCGTAAAAGGCTTTCCGCTACCAAAATATGACAATACCGGAAAAATCAATTCAGCGTAGTAGTTTTTCTCTTTAGTGAACAGAAAATTGTATTACTGATTTTACTTTTGGAATTCCGTACCTCAAAATAAAAAAGAAGTATCCCTTATAGGACCACTTTTTGATCCATTTACCATAATTGTCCGTCAAATTCTTGATTTTCGGAAAAATTCTATAACTTCCCAGAAATCGTTGGAAAAAGTGGCGGGTTTATTAGTTGCCAATCTAATAAATATATTAGAAAATAAGATATAAAATTGAATTTTATAATAAAAATTATTAAATTACTTAGCCTGCGCACAGTTGGGACCACAAATTGCCTACAGGGTATGACACAAACGGGGGAAGCTAGTCTTTTCCCCCTCTGCGCTATAAAGGATTAATGTGGTAAACCATTCTCGCAACCCCAACTAACTATGGCCCAGATTCTTAGCCCTAACATATATGCATAACCTTGAACCGCTGGAAATCTCTTCAACCTTATTATTCCTAAACTCAATACCTCATTCTATTAGTACCCGTCACTGCATACGCTGCTAAATTGTTGAATAAATTAAACTGTGACATCCGGAACTCGCCGCCAGTACATAAATGGTCAAAGGTCGTCTGAATAAAATTTTCCTTTACTTATTTATTGTATTTCCTCGTTTTATATATTAATTCTATGTTTTTCCTTCATTATTCTTAATATATCGTATCTTTTTGTTGGCCTCTACATAATATAAATGTACACTGTTTATTGGTAGATTTTATAACTGATTTTTTACATCACTACAAAAATATGATCTCAGAAAAGTTGTCGGAATATTTCACCCCGATCGGCCAAGAACTGTTTGACTAAACGAATTAAAAACCTCGCTTTTTGAAGATTATTAAGAAGGAATTCCTATTTCAGGGGAAACCTATACAACATATGTTTTTTTCACAGTGTTATTCATAAACTAGGCAAAGATAAACGTCACTGACTTAAAGATAATATAAACTGCGCTGCAACAGCTGTGTTAGATGTAAGTGTAAAGGTAATTTGCCTTATAAAAGTCTCTTTGTAAACGAGATGGCTAACGTTTTCTGGTGAGACAAAATTTCATGAACCAAACAAGTCTTAATCAAGTGATGACAGCTTTAATGAAGAAGACGTTAGAGACAGGGTACAATGTTATTTAAAGTTAATGGCCCGCATAATAAAAACCCTTGTTGGCAGATATCAGTCGCGGTAATTCCAAGGGGCAAAATATGTAATAAAGTAAATAAGCTTCAAGCAAAAATCCCGCATAATATCGTCGTGAGATATCGTAATGTCTGCAGATGAAAATGTAAGTCGTGGATTTCACAGGATTCAAATTTACATTATAAATTGCAGGCCTTAAAGTCCAAAATTAAAGATTTAAATAGATTACAGAAGGCTGTTCACAAACGACAATTCTAGATTGCAATTAAAAACAAAGTTAAGTTAAAAGTTTTCCCCAAAATGAACAGTATTTCTTAAGATTTTTCTCTATTCTATCAAGATTTAGCTTTTAATCTTAACAGCCAGCCGCCGATGACTTTCAGGAGTTTCTGACTTCGCGTGAAAATGTATAATCACTAATACTTTTAAAAGCAAAATAGCTCTTTCGTAGACGTTCTACTTCTGCTCTATAATTCATGGAAAACACATAATTTTATTTTCAATTTTGTATCGAGGTAAGTGCTAACTATGCCTATAAGATGAACGTTAATAAGGTATACGTTTAGTGGAGCCATAAGAAAAATAATTTCCTTCTTATATTTAGTATAAAACTAACTTATTACAAAGCACACTTAGTTTTTACATTTCTACAAGTTAACTATCGCGTCTGTGATTTGAAATTCATCTAGATTCATTCAGTGAGTTGCTTGCAAGTTACGTACAATACAGTAAGAACAAATCAGATTTTCCATGCAGTCACCGTGTCGTACAATACAATTCCCCAACGTCAACACATCATGCAGCATCCTCAGCACGCGTCGCCATCTCGGCGGCGCACGCATCAGATTCGCAACGACCGAAAGGAAAGGAATGACATTTGCCACCGCCGCGGCCGGAGGTTGTGGCTAACAAGGTCAGGCTGCGTGCGCATTGCTCCTTAATGCTCCAAGGCCACGCGCTGTGCGCGTGTGCATTGCTTATCAGCCGTCGCTCGTGCGCAATTTCCTCTCGATGTGCGCTCGCGAAATCAGTATGCCGCTGGCTTTTCTTCGGTCGAAACGAAGTCAAATGGCTCTGTGATACTTCAACTTTGCGCACCGGCTCATGATACACAGCTTCGTTTCAGATAATAATGAGCATTACACAAGAGATATTAGATAGATACACCGGCGCATTACAGGAAGTATTACGTATATACTTCCTATGATATAAGTTCTCTATAATCGATCAGCGCGTTAAAGGGAAATTGCCTACGAAAAACTATAGTTATAAACGTATTATACACACCAGCAGTATCACATTAAGTCCGTTACTGTTGCTTTACTAAATATCACAAATATTTGTAAGTAGAGATATTTTTATGACGGTACTTTCCAACGAAAAACAGAAAATAAAACGAAAAAAATCCTATTTAGTTCCATTCACTTTTTTACATTAGTGACAATTTTGATTTCACCGACGATCTGGGGATTTGTATAAAAATTGTCACTACCTGTTTTATTTTGAACAGGATAGGTATAATAAATAACTTTCCAGTGAAAATCTTTTTAAGTCACTTAATTACTGGATTTGGTGTCGAAGCAACTTCAAAAATGAACGACATAAGCCAACAACCAAGTCAAATTTCTGCCACCAACCTTTAAGAATCGAATCAAACTTTTGGCAAATCCAAAACTCTCACGAGTTAGAGGGATGGTAGAATATTCAATCTGTAGAAAACACGTTATAGCAATTATGAACGATTACCAAAATGCTTTCACTTCTCGTATATCTCAAATGTTTTACAGGATGTGAATATATTAATAGGATATGAATACTTTCTAGTTCCAGCTATTTTTCTGGAAGCCATTCATTCCGGAAGCCACTTTCAGGAAAAATTCACATAACTAGAATTTGTATATATCAATGGTTCTTAAGGTACTCTCAGGTATGAGAGTAAATATTAGCTGTCTTATAAACCGATAAACCCATGGTAACCAAATATTTAAGAGACAAACTCACGCTCTACGGCAACAGTAATAGGTATATTATTTGCTCTGCATGGTGGCTTTTCAGACATCTGTGTATGAAAATAGATTTGTGCTACAAGCAATTGACACCAGCTCGAATTAATAGAAATAATAAAAGCCTAGCGCTGGATAAATCGAAATTTACTATTATTGTAACTTTAAAATTAGAAATGTTTTTGAAGTTATACTTCTTTAGGCGCGTTATGAAAAAATGATGAAAGTGAAATTTTAAGATTCGTCACTCAAAAGTTACAGTATGAAGTTGCAGCGGTTGCAGCCTCGAAACAAAAGCTACCAACAAAATAGAAATAGAACCTCTATTAGTCCAAAATGACTTGAATCTAGCCATGAATAATAATCCTCTGGTTTCGACAACACGACATGGCACTACCATAGATGCTGTATTTGTACGATATCTCAACGCTGTTAATACAAGACTTTTTGTATCATATTTTAGTTATCATAAGCCACTGATAACTGAAGTTCTGATTCAGTCATTACCGGAAGATGCTATGGCAGTGGACATAATTTAAAAATAACATTCGGATATTTATGTTACCCTTAATGTAAGAAAATAAATATTTATTTATTCAATTTTTCAAATTTAAACTGAACTTTATTGACTGTGTTGACTATCCTTTTCCAGTCCTTTTATTATTTTATTGTAATTTATTATTTGCATACAATTAAAAACTATTTTTTAATGATGCCAAAGAAGTATAACTTCTCACGCGCGTACATAAGTACACGCACCCTTTCTTTTTTTTTCTTCTCCTTGGTTTGAGTGTTTACACCATTAGACAACAATTATAGATCAAAGAGGTTAGATTGATGATTATACTGACGTCTATGACGTTGGAGCCGCCGGGCGCGATCTTGCTCCAGTCCACGGTGTTGACGTAACACAGCTTGCCGTTGTGTTCGATGCGCACAGACCCGTACATGATGTCCGTTAGCGAGGTCAGCCCTATCGTCTGAAATTTAAACACATAGCGACATTTTTACCATAGCAGAAGTGTAATAAGTTTATAAAGACAGTTTTGTAAATACGTATCGCTTAGAAGAAGTGATATAAGGAAAATAGATAAACTATTTTATACTGATGAAGATGTGTCATGATGTAGAGGACCTACGGTTTTCAGTCTCTATCCTCAGCTTGTTAACTCCAGGTACATAGCATTGTGACATTGAATATCAACTATATTTAGAATATTAAATTATACGAAAACTAAACTTTCAGACAATTTTCATTGAGACCCTAAGATATTTGAGAAAATGTTAAAAGAAGCAGTGTTCAAGATAGAACAGTCGCAATAGCATTCCGTGCCATATTCAAAATTAATTGGTTATTTACATAACGTATATGGGTACTGCTGATAATTTTAGGTAAATGTAGATTCTATTACGTATTTTCTTGATTCTTTTCATATCTATTTTCCTGTTGCTTAAAGATATAGAGCAATTGATTAGCGATTTTAAAAAAAAATCTTCTAAGAAGATATTTATGTACATAAATTAATATAATTTTTTAGATTTTCTATTTTAACAGTTTTCCTTTGATATTCCGCGCGTTGAGACTGAAAATAACTTGGGAATTGAGATTGCTTTAAGATACTTTACTTTTGAGTTATTACTAAGTACAACTATGTCAAAATAGTGCTACAACTTAATAATCTAAGTGCACTTATTTGCATCGCACAATTTCTGATAAAATAAATTATGATAGACGAAAAGACACAACGATTTAATTCCGTAAATGTTCAGTTTTTGCATACGAACTCTAAATACGTCATAATAGACCTAGACATTAATTTTCTCAAACATAAGTTCCCGCCGTAAAGATTCCTTTTTTGCTGTCCTATCTGCAGACCCTCGAGAGAGAAAAAAATTGCGGTAATAAAAGCGTTAAAAAAAGGAAAGAAAACAAGAAACTGTGATGTACGTATGAGCGTCTATTACCGACAAGATGATCATATGAGTCATTAGACATTAATGCAAAAGAGTACTATGCGTAATGAGCTGAGCAGTCGCGCACTGTGATAAATATCTATTAATTTATAATTTTGTCCGGCTAACGTACTTAATGTTCCATATTCTCTGGGCAATGTGATATAACAACAAAGTATACGTACATAGCAATCGATTACGAAGCGAGAAGAATGGTTGAACGTTAGAGTGATATTTGATTCACAATTACAGTGGCGACAACATTGGGCAGTTTTAAGAACACTTTAATAATTAATTAACAATAAATTGATAAAGACTCAAATAAGAAAAGCTAACACTATAATGTAGTACACATAATAACATGTGTTAATTAGGGCTTAACAATTGTAATGAGTGCATACGTGTTAAATAAAAAACTACTGTGAAAATATAGTTAATAAAGTATTATCAGCAGCTACATTTTGAATCGAAATGAAACGTTGGTTCGACCTTTATTTATTAGAAAAAAAGTTAGTTTTCTCGATTTTCCTCTAGTTATGGACAATTCGATCGGCGGAGCGCAAGAAGATAGACGCGTTCAAGATGTGGTGTTGGAGACGAATCTTGCGCATAAGTAGGCCGGCCAGAAGAACGAATAAATCTTCGAAAACAACTCAAAATCAAGACCACACTGTCTACCATATGCTATCAAAGAATCCTCAGCTTCTTTGGTCACACTGCACGCAGGGAAGCAGGTAACTTAGAAAAGCTAATGGTTGTCGGAAAAGTCAATGATAAACAACCCCGCTGTAGATTTCCTGCCCTATATTCTGACCAGGTTACTACGCTCACAGACCTCCCAACTACATCTACTATTAAAAAAATCGAGGACAGGGCTGAATGGAAAGAATTAATGAACGAACCTACTAGGATTTTTCAGGACAGGCACAACCTTCAGAAATAAAGACGCGCCGTTGAAGTAAATGGACCCTTATTTAATGAGACATTGGTTGGTAGTTTGAACCCTTGCATATTTTATTTTCACTTTTTGAATTTTTGACCAGCACGAATACATAAAATGTAAACAAAAAAAATGTCAACAACAAGTAGAGCTCACACTACTGGGGTTCCGTACACACATTTAGACACTTAAAACATTTAAGAGTAGATAGTATTGATTTTAAAATATTTAAAAATATTAACTATTCATAACGTAAATCTTTTGCCTATAATACCCTTCACAGGCTTAAAACATGTTGCGTGTTTCAAATATATAAAATCTTAAGTTATCTTCATTTTCCTACAACCTTTACTTGGGCTTTTTAAAAGCATTTTTCATAATTTCAGGTTGAATGGTTT
Organism: Druceiella hillmani; assembly: GCA_039881145.1. Classification (NCBI taxonomy): domain Eukaryota; kingdom Metazoa; phylum Arthropoda; class Insecta; order Lepidoptera; family Hepialidae; genus Druceiella; species Druceiella hillmani. The sequence continues at coordinate 14,749,926 of JAYKKI010000001.1, forward strand.
CAGAAATAAATGGAGAGTGACATATTTTTCAATATACCTCAGCAGACACTACCTAGAATTAGGGAAAAAATATTTAAGGCTCTTAGTATTAGCCGTTTCAAACGTATACGGAATTAAAACAAAATTCCCCATCTAAAATTTTCATTTAAATATTTTTCAGCGTTTATTGAGATACTAGTTAAATCTGACCACGCTTCGCTAACATGAAATGAATTGGAAAATAAGTAAAAGTATTCTAGCGAACATAGATTCAATGAGAAAGTACATCATTCAATTCAATCCTCTCTTTTACTTCTACTTTCTTTAAGTTCTTTACCACGACCTAGGTTTCGTTGTATTACAACATCTTCAGGTGGGATATTAGTAAAGATTAACTCTTAGGAACATCCAACAGCATTTATATGTTTCAAACACAATAGCCGAAGCCGGGTTTGTGCGGGTTTTTCCACTGCTTATGTTAGTGAGTTTATTGTAGGGGAGCGGTGTAGGTTTTATTATATTTCCGAGAGTTATACCTCTCCTTTACGTTTCAGTGGCTATGTGGAATGAAAGGAAAGAAAGAAAAAAGATGTTTTCCACAGAAAATCATTTTTTTATTGTAAAGCAAAATTTGCTCTTGCACTTTACTGATAGACAAGCGCATGCAAGGCGTATTGGAAATTGAAGTCGTTTGAACTCAAGCGCCATATGGATCGAAATGGATGGTATTCGTCGAAGTAGTACGTCTACACCTTTATGAGGCCCAATCAGAATTGATGCTTTAATTAGAGTGTTTATCATTTTTTTATCAACTAATCGTGTGCCAGTGCATAACTTTGGCTGATTGATATTTCAGAAAAATATAATTGGCACGTTTATTTTCAAATTCAGAATGTACTACGTTAACCCGGGAACATCGAGAGAACTAAGAAATTCCGTTGGAAAATTCACCACTTCACTTTGGTTCATCACGGGTTCAACGGATTTATGTCACTATTTTACCTGCGATTCTTTTTAGAATAATGCCCTTCAAATCGCGTATATCGACATTTTTGTTCATCACAGTTCGACGGATTTATGTCACTATTTCACACGGGTTCGACGGATTTATGTCACTATTTCACACGGGTTCGACGGATTTATGTCACTATTTCACTTTGGTTCATCACGGGTTCGACGGATTTATGTCACTATTTCACATGCGATTCTGTTTAGAATAATGCCCTTCAGCCGCCAGAATGGCTCTTCCGCTCGACCATGCGTGATTTCGATAATTTGTTTCGATGCTTTGAAAAATCTTGTTTACTAATTCTATTTTTGAAATCACGATGTTGAAAAAATTAGTTAGGATCGTGGCTGAAAAAAAATAAATAAAATAATAAAAATATAACAGTATTAATCAAAAACACTTTTAAAAAAACGCGCGTATTCGAATACAACGTTGTGTTAAAATTTCAAGTCAATCGACCGACTACTTCCGAGTTTTGCGAACACAAACATATGCAGGCTGAAGTTATATGAAGTTATAGTTGCTCGACGTAGAAATTTGAAATTTGACACAATAATATATATACATATATATATATATATATATATATATATATATATATATATATATATATATATATATATATACATACATATAGATGTGCGGATCAATATATATTTATTATTATGTCAAATTTCAAATTTCTACGCCGGGCGGTTTGTGAAAAAAACGACTGTGGGAGACAGACAGACAAACACGTTAATGACTTTATAAGGGTTCCGTTTTTCCTTTCGAAGTAATAACAAAAGTAGTATCACAAATGAAGGAACCAAGATTAATAAAGTTCCTGCTAAATAAGATAAATATAACTTGAAGGAATCGACTTGAAAGGTCAAAATAATTTACCGCAAAATGAAATTTGCAGCTATATGATGTAAAGACATAAAAAACATATTAAGTAAGAATATATTTTATACGACTAAGAATACCAAATCTAATTTGCAGGAAAAAATCGGGGATCGATGGCTAAAAGAATCGTACAAGCCAGTAAAATCGGAGATCGGCGACTAAAAGAATCGTACAAACACCTAAAAATCAAGTATCGGTTGCTAATAGAATCGAACAAAGTACTACAATAAAAATTGGAACATAGAAAGCGAAATTCTTCACCGTTAAACGAAATTATTAATTTGTGTTTTACGGTATCAGCGACTAAAAGAATCGTACAAACAACTAAAAATCAAGTATCGGTTACTAATAGAATTTGTGTTTTACGGTATCAGCGACTAAAAGAATCGTACAAACAACTAAAAATCAAGTATCGGTTGCTAATAGATCAGCGACTAAAAGAATCGTACAAACAACTAAAAATAAAGTATCGGTTGCTAATAGAATCGAACAAAGTACCACAATAAAAATTGGAACATAGAAAACGGAATTCTTCACCGTTAAACGAAAATATTAATTTGTGTTTTACGGTATCAGCGACTAAAAGAATCGTACAAACAACTAAAAATCAAGTATCGGTTGCTAATAGAATTTGTGTTTTACGGTGTCAGCGACTAAAAGAATCGTACAAACAACTAAAAATCAAGTATCGGTTGCTAATAGAATCGAACAAAGTACTACAATAAAAATTGGAACATAGAAAACGGAATTCTTCACCGTTAAACGAAAATATTAATTTGTGTTTTACGGTATCAGCGACTAAAAGAATCGTACAAACAACTAAAAATCAAGTATCGGTTGCTAATAGAATTTGTGTTTTACGGTATCAGCGACTAAAAGAATCGTACAAACAACTAAAAATCAAGTATCGGTTGCTAATAGATCAGCGACTAAAAGAATCGTACAAACAACTAAAAATCAAGTATCGGTTGCTAATAGAATCGAACAAAGTACTACAATAAAAATTGGAACATAGAAAACGGAATTCTTCACCGTTAAACGAAAATATTAATTTGTGTTTTACGGTATCAGCGACTAAAAGAATCGTACAAACAACTAAAAATCAAGTATCGGTTGCTAATAGAATTTGTGTTTTACGGTATCAGCGACTAAAAGAATCGTACAAACAACTAAAAATCAAGTATCGGTTGCTAATAGATCAGCGACTAAAAGAATCGTACAAACAACTAAAAATCAAGTATCGGTTGCTAATAGAATCGAACAAAGTACTACAATAAAAATTGGAACATAGAAAACGGAATTCTTCACCGTTAAACGAAATTATTAATTTGTGTTTTATGATTAAAGTACAATTCGTACTCGCCTAAAGTACAACTCGCCTAATACTTTTAAACATCAGTAATATTACTTTAACATCGATAATCAACAGACAGCTGAATAATTTTAAAACTAGAATAAACACAGAATAAACATTAACAAATTTTTGGTTTATTTCTTTGGTATCATCATCATCATATATATTAATACGCTAAGGTTAAGATGTTACTCTCCCTTTTTAGAAAAAACCTCACAACTAATCCACATATCATTTTATAGATAATTGCTTGCTCTACCGGCATCCACAACTAAAAAATTTATTATTGCTATTGTTTTTGCAAATTAATTAATTATTAAAATTATATACACAAAACATCAATGCTGCCATCTAACGGCTCAACGTCAATATGATTGACGGTCGGTAAAATTTTTGTTTAATTTCAAATCCACTCACGTATAAATAAAGTGGCGCTTTAGCTCAATGCTTTTGATACTTGCGCCCCTATATGTCAATTTTAGTAAAATATTTGTTTGATCTGTCATCTGAGCTTCATAATGGAATAAATAATGCGAAGACTTCGCACGGGTCACGCTAGTTCTCAGTATTCTCGCTACTAATTTATACTTTATACGTAAAAATATTTAGTCAACTCGTGTCGTGTTCAATGTTCATAGCTGTTGTATCTACGATCGATTTGCCATATATTGTGATGTTTTATATGTGTTAAATTTTTAATGATCAGAAGTGTAAAAAAATCGAAACATTTGGTGTCGCGCGTAAGGCTTGCAAGGAAAGTGTCATGACACCTTTAAAAATAGGGACCTTGCATGAAAATCGGGGCTATCACGAAAACACGCCCGTATGCACCACACACAAGAGTCTACTTTACCGGCCGTTCCCTATTGCACGATCCAATTCCTAAAGTACCCATATAAAATACGTTTTTAACTGTCAGTAGTCCGACTGACAGTCTTGACCGTGTGTGGTGCATACGGGCGTTAGAATCTTACACACATTCAAAGGTACAGAATGTTTCTATTTGAATTGTTCATATTATTTTTCACTATGCAAATATATTGCCTAGCATATTTTTTCCAGGCGTAAGACAAATAGTTTGGTATATGTTCTCTTTAACGTATTAATACAAATTAACCGAAACGATTTTGAAACGATTTTAAATTAAAGTACTTAAAACTGTTGTTATTCTGACTTTTTACATTTTTGACATACGTGGTTAAAAAATTGTGTTGATGTAACGATAGACGGGACACCGCAAATAGCTTTGGAGATTCATATAACACCGTATTAATAAATATTACTGGATATTTTCTATAGCATTTTAACTAACGTTCCGCGAAGAAAATTTTCTTCATACACAAATTTGACATATGGACAGGTACTTCAAAGACAATTTAAAAAAAATTCAATTTTCTCACATAATAAAATAACATCTTCCTGTAAAATTTCATCACGCGCGAGTTTAAACAAAAAGAACTATAATGCTGCTATGATATTGTCAGTATTTGGAAGGGCAAATAAACAGGTAGGCATGAAGAAATGATAGTGCTCAACGCAGATGAGGTTCTATATTATCGGAGATTATAGAAGAAATCGACCCCGCAGACAAATCAGAGCGACTCCGCCCGATTCTTGCTGATCCAACGCTAGAGTTAAAACGCGCTAACGGAAAAAAGGATAAAACATACGGCTGAACACGAGTTAACGGAGAGGGCAAATATTTAGTCAGCGGCGCACGCGTTTTAGCTTGCTTCTGTAGAAAGTCCGTCATCGATCTTGTCCCACAAAAGTCGGCAGCTGTCGGCCGCCGAAAAAAGGTTTATTTTTATATTTATATTATATAAATCCTATATATTCTATAAATATTATATTATATAAATATTATATAAATTATTTATATTTATATAAATCCTTAAAAATCAAGCGCGTCCGAAATTAGAAAAATAGCTTCACTAAGTCTTAAAAGTAACAAAAAAGTAATTGGAAATTAAAACTTTAACTACTCTCACATTAAACATAAATTGAGCGTGTTCTGGTCATCAAATGTTAACCGATATTTTGTTGCATGTACGTTTCCTAGTTTTAACAACTGTTGCGAGAAGTTATTACATTAATGAAGACTTGAATATTATACTTGCGTAGTCTATAAATATAACAGAACATTGGAAATTGCTCTTATATTGATGATCTACATAAAGAGGAAAATTTGTTTGATTGCCCGTATGTATATGGTAATCTTTAAAATTATCTGATCATTATTATGCTAAACGTTATTCATAGCTTATTATTACGCTGGAAAATTCGGAAAAGAAAACACCGTTTTCGTTTCTGCTGTTAAACCTTAAAAGACGTATCAAAATAATGTATAATATAATCATTTTACTAATAGAAAAGTTGATTCATGGGAACTTCCTTACTGAGAAGATGACAACCAGAAAAGTAGTACCCGGGAGAAACCTGAGTGGGAGTGAATATGAACACTGAGTTTGCTTTAAAAAAAAAGATAGTTTGGCGACGTGTTAAAAAAAGAATATAATACTGTTTTGTATTTAACGTGGGCGGAAATAACGTACTCCATAGTATAAAATCAGCCCAAACAAGCAGACAGTCAGATTGACAATATTCCAAGACAGCTTTTTCGTTATGGTTAAGTAAATATATATTGATTTTATTTAATTTAAAATCATTGGTTATGTTGTACGTTTTAAAATAATAGACTAACACTTCAATTCGTATTAATTAACTTTTATAAAATAGGAGAAACCATTTCAATCAACTTTCTTTTTCATTACAACTTAATTAAATTATTAAACGGGGAATATAATTTCGTTTCTTCTTCACAAACACTTGTTGAATACTTCACTTTATCTGCTGACTCAATATTTAAACCTTTCGCTCGCTAGCAACAGGTACATTTAAAACAAAAGTTAAAAAGTTTATTTGTAAACAACATCATAAAGTTTGTATATTTAATGTGCACCTCTTGAATGGCGTGTTGTCAGTCCGTCCGCGACTGACTGAAGAAGTAGCTGTTTATTTTGGGGTGTTGTTTGTAAACAATCTTGAAAAGCATGGCAAAGCATCCATTTTGGTCTGATACGAAACGCGCGAATTACTCACAGGACGCTTCGAATGTTACAGGAGTACTATCTCGCGAGGCGCATAACAGTGTTTACATTTAAAAGAAAAAACATCGAAGACAAATTATTTTTTAGTGCACTCACTTGAACTACAATTTAATTCCTCGCGTCGCGCGAGAAACGCCTAGTATTTCTCGCCTGCACTCAAGCGGACAAGCAGCTCGACCTCCGTGGGTGGAAAGGACTTGTCTTTCTCTTCTACCGTGTTTTTGCATATTTATTGCACTCTAGATTAAATTTATCGTGTCGCAATTAGCGCCGTGGTTGTTTGTGCCAATCGTCAGAGCGTACGTTAGTACTTACACACATATTTATATTTAAAATCGTTAAGTTGAGTCAAAACAACAATTTTAAAGGTGTGCCGATTTTTAAATCAAGATTCTGTTGAAATCGACTTATAGAAGTATATGATGACCGAGCGAGGAGAACACAAACAAATAAAGAGATATTTTAAACTATTACATAGTGGTTAACTCTAGATTCTATTAAAGTAGACTTATCGAGCGATGAGAACGCAAGAGAATGATATTCAAATCTATTAAATAGACTAGTTACAGTCTCCATTTGTAACATAGCAAAAGAGACCATGACTGCATTTTATTTTAATCGTTATTTATACTATATATAATCTATAGCAATTGGGTAAAATTTATAACGGTGGTTAACTCAAGATTCTATTAAAGTAAACTTATAGAAGTATATGATCGAGTGAGTAAAACGTAAACGAATAAAGAATGATATTCAAAACTATTAAGTAGACCAGTTGCTGTCCCGATATGTAACCGGGCAAAAGAGACCATGACCGCATTTTATTTTACTCGTTATTTATACAATAAATAATATATAGTAATCGGGTAAATTTTACAACGGTGGTTAACTCAAGATTCTATTAAAGTAAACTTATAGAAGTATATGATCGAGTGAGTAGATCGCAAACGAATAAAGAATAATATTCGAATCTATTAAATAGACTAGTTGCCGTCCCGGTATATAACCGGCCAAAAGACACCATTATTGCATTTTGTTTTAATCGTTATTTATACTATATACAAGCTATAGTAATTGGGAAACATTTATACCGGTGGTTAATTCAAGATTCTATTAAAGTATACATGACCGAGCGAGTAGAATGCAAATAAATAAAGAATGATATTCGAATCTATTAAATAGACTAGTTGCCGTCCCGGTATATAACCGGCCAAAAGACACCATTATTGCATTTTGTTTTAATCGTTATTTATACTATATACAATCTATAGTAATTGGGAAACATTTATACCGGTGGTTAATTCAAGATTCTATTAAAGTATACATGACCGAGCGAGTAGAATGCAAATAAATAAAGAATGATATTCGAATCTATTAAATAGACTAGTTGCCGTCCCGGTATATAACCGGCCAAAAGACAGCATTATTGCATTTTATTTTAATCGTTATTTATACTATATACAATCTATAGTAATTGGGAAACATTTATACCGGTGGTTAATTCAAGATTCTATTAAAGTATACATGACCGAGCGAGTAGAATGCAAATAAATAAAGAATGATATTCGAATCTATTAAATAGACTAGTTGCCGTCCCGGTATATAACCGGCCAAAAGACACCATTATTGCGTTTTATTTTAATCGTTATTTATACTATATACAATCTATAGTAATTGGGAAACATTTATACCGGTGGTTAATTCAAGATTCTATTAAAGTATACATGACCGAGCGAGTAGAATGCAAATAAATAAAGAATGATATTCGAATCTATTAAATAGACTAGTTGCCATCCCGGTATATAACCGGCCAAAAGACAGCATTATTGCATTTTATTTTAATCGTTATTTATACTATATACAATCTATAGTAATTGGGAAACATTTATACCGGTAGTTAATTCAAGATTCTATTAAAGTATACATGACCGAGCGAGTAGAATGCAAATAAATAAAGAATGATATTCGAATCTATTAAATAGACTAGTTGCCGTCCCGGTATATAACCGGCCAAAAGACACCATTATTGCATTTTGTTTTAATCGTTATTTATACTATATACAATCTATAGTAATTGGGAAACATTTATACCGGTGGTTAATTCAAGATTCTATTAAAGTATACATGACCGAGCGAGTAGAATGCAAATAAATAAAGAATGATATTCGAATCTATTAAATAGACTAGTTGCCGTCCCGGTATATAACCGGCCAAAAGACACCATTATTGCGTTTTGTTTTAATCGTTATTTATACTATATACAATCTATAGTAATTGGGAAACATTTATACCGGTGGTTAATTCAAGATTCTATTAAAGTATACATGACCGAGCGAGTAGAATGCAAATAAATAAAGAATGATATTCGAATCTATTAAATAGACTAGTTGCCATCCCGGTATATAACCGGCCAAAAGACACCATTATTGCATTTTGTTTTAATCGTTATTTATACTATATACAATCTATAGTAATTGGGAAACATTTATACCGGTGGTTAATTCAAGATTCTATTAAAGTATACATGACCGAGCGAGTAGAATGCAAATAAATAAAGAATGATATTCGAATCTATTAAATAGACTAGTTGCCATCCCGGTATATAACCGGCCAAAAGACACCATTATTGCATTTTGTTTTAATCGTTATTTATACTATATACAATCTATAGTAATTGGGAAACATTTATACCGGTGGTTAATTCAAGATTCTATTAAAGTATACATGACCGAGCGAGTAGAATGCAAATAAATAAAGAATGATATTCGAATCTATTAAATAGACTAGTTGCCATCCCGGTATATAACCGGCCAAAAGACACCATTATTGCGTTTTGTTTTAATCGTTATTTATACTATATACAATCTATAGTAATTGGGAAACATTTATACCGGTGGTTAATTCAAGATTCTATTAAAGTATACATGACCGAGCGAGTAGAATGCAAATAAATAAAGAATGATATTCGAATCTATTAAATAGACTAGTTGCCATCCCGGTATATAACCGGCCAAAAGACACCATTATTGCATTTTGTTTTAATCGTTATTTATACTATATACAATCTATAGTAATTGGGAAACATTTATACCGGTGGTTAATTCAAGATTCTATTAAAGTATACATGACCGAGCGAGTAGAATGCAAATAAATAAAGAATGATATTCGAATCTATTAAATAGACTAGTTGCCATCCCGGTATATAACCGGCCAAAAGACACCATTATTGCATTTTGTTTTAATCGTTATTTATACTATATACAATCTATAGTAATTGGGAAACATTTATACCGGTGGTTAATTCAAGATTCTATTAAAGTATACATGACCGAGCGAGTAGAATGCAAATAAATAAAGAATGATATTCGAATCTATTAAATAGACTAGTTGCCGTCCCGGTATATAACCGGCCAAAAGACACCATTATTGCGTTTTGTTTTAATCGTTATTTATACTATATACAATCTATAGTAATTGGGAAACATTTATACCGGTGGTTAATTCAAGATTCTATTAAAGTATACATGACCGAGCGAGTAGAATGCAAATAAATAAAGAATGATATTCGAATCTATTAAATAGACTAGTTGCCATCCCGGTATATAACCGGCCAAAAGACAGCATTATTGCATTTTATTTTAATCGTTATTTATACTGTATACAATCTATAGTAATTGGGAAACATTTATACCGGTGGTTAATTCAAGATTCTATTAAAGTATACATGACCGAGCGAGTAGAATGCAAATAAATAAAGAATGATATTCGAATCTATTAAATAGACTAGTTGCCGTCCCGGTATATAACCGGCCAAAAGACACCATTATTGCGTTTTGTTTTAATCGTTATTTATACTATATACAATCTATAGTAATTGGGAAACATTTATACCGGTGGTTAATTCAAGATTCTATTAAAGTATACATGACCGAGCGAGTAGAATGCAAATAAATAAAGAATGATATTCGAATCTATTAAATAGACTAGTTGCCATCCCGGTATATAACCGGCCAAAAGACAGCATTATTGCATTTTATTTTAATCGTTATTTATACTATATACAATCTATAGTAATTGGGAAACATTTATACCGGTGGTTAATTCAAGATTCTATTAAAGTATACATGACCGAGCGAGTAGAATGCAAATAAATAAAGAATGATATTCGAATCTATTAAATAGACTAGTTGCCATCCCGGTATATAACCGGCCAAAAGACAGCATTATTGCATTTTATTTTAATCGTTATTTATACTATAAACAATCTATAGTAATTGGGAAACATTTATACCGGTAGTTAATTCAAAATTCTATTAAAGTAGACATGATCGAGCGAGTAGAATGCGAACAAATACAGAATTATATTCGAATCTATTAAATAAGCTAGTTGCGGTGGCTTTTCTATTAAGCCACCGGGTATGAGTGAAAAGTATAGCAATGTATAATTTTATGGGAAGAAAGAAAAGGACGGTGCTATTACGTCGACGATGACAGTTCCGTACTTTATTATGACAGGACATGCATTTTTATAGGTTATGTTGTTTTGTTGCGCGTCAAATAAGGCTTATCACTTTCAACATTGGCGGGAAATTGTCGAAATTTTGTTATTTATTTAGATAGTCGAAATTATTTTACGAAAGTAGGCGCTATTTGGTGACGTAATAGGATCCCACACAATTCTCGAAAACGAATTTTCAAGCGGTTCTGCAGATGTACATACTTTTTACGAGATGAAGTATAACGACGTATGTTGGTATCTAATTTAATACAAACTTTTTATAACTATAAAAATTAGTAATTTCATCTTTACGTTTGCTCAATTAATAATAGTAGTACGGCTAAATTTACTAAATTACTAAAATAAATATTTAGATAACCTGTAAAGTCAGCAGTAACTTCAACTGTTTTAACTAGTTTTATGTAAAGTGAAATAATGCGCCATTTTGAAATACATAGCTGTCAAAATAAAGCTTTCGTGATGACACAAAATACGGACCTCTGCTTAAAGGTTAATAACTCCATATCGTTTACGTTACTCATAAAGTAACATGATAACAACAAAGGGTTGAATATAAACTATACGATTTTAAGTCTCTTACCAATCGGATAAACAGTTTTTATGCTAAATCTTAAAAAACGACTACGCTTTAGTCGTTTTTTTCTTCTTTATAAAACTAGCATGATAAGAAAAGTTAGACGTATAATTTCGTAAATTCAGACGTTTCAAATTGTTATTTATAGAAAAAAACTCTGTTGGTGATTAGCGTCACATCCAGTGGTTGCAAGATAGAGAAAATGGTAGTACCGTTGCCAGACATTGCATATTTCTCAGGTGACGTCCCGCATTTCTAGCCATATTTTAAGTGTCCCGCACGGACAACGGCTGTCCCATATTTTTAAATTTATAGCGTATAAGACCGTACATGCACAATCTGAACCGGTAGCGTCTTCAATGACGGTGACAACTCTCGCCGTTAAGCTCCACAGCCCAAAAGCTTTCCGCCCAAGCTTCGTAGAGATAAACGCCCATATAATAAAAACATATATAGTATTCACGACCATAACATGAACGAATTACTATATACTTTAAAAAAATAATTTTCCTGGTTTTTATTCTGTTCCGTATTAAATTATTAAAGAGTATATATGGTGAAAAAGTGAAATACTTCTAGCTTATAGAAGTGAAATACTTCTATATCTAGAAGTACTTCACTTTTCCACTATCTCCCCGTCAGAGGCAAAAAAGACAAAACTGGCAAACCCAAATAGTAGACTCACTACCGCCCAACCCCTATCATCCAAGAAAATTGATTTGTAGGTTTCCATATTGGACTTATGGACTCCAATAATTTCGCTGCGTCCAACTGTCCGTCCATCTGCCATAACCTCAGAATTTCTACATATTTGAACCAAACTGTAGAACATTTGCGGGAAGATACTTTAGAGACCTCAATTAACCCTTACAGGCACGATGGGTTCTCTGAGACCCAAATGTTTATTGGTCTAAAAACATTGAAATAAAAAATGTTTTGCTGAAATGTATTAAATATTCTCCAAATCTTTGTATTTAGATGTATTAAATACTTCTAATTTAGTTATGTCTGTATGTGTGTCCGATCGCCTACACCCTTATAGTTGCTACGGCTTTAGACCAATATATATGAAATTTGCAAAAGTTACAACTTAAAAATTTTATGGTATAAGAGGAGGTTCCTTATTAAGGAGGGGACCGAAAAAATCATTTAACGTACCCCATTATGTGGTATATTTTTCAAAATGAAGGTTTTAATTCTATTTTTATTTCTAGCCCCTTTTTGGCACTCCTCCCTCCCAATTTCTAACAAGATTATGTAAAAATCTGAAAAAAGACTACCGGAAGTAGGTTTTGTGAGCACTTTCAAATGAAATTATTTCGAATAATCTTTTACTTTGACTTCAATATTTTTGGAACAATAAAAAAAACTAATGCAAATAGAAGTTATTTTACTCTCGTGCGTACTTAATTTAATACGAATATTTCACTAAATTAAATTTAAAAAAATACAGAGAATGAATCCCAACAGCACATCAAACAGTCGATGTACTAAAATATTTATTCAGCTAACATAAACTTTCATGAGCACGTATGAGTTCGATATACTAACGAGTACAAAGTACAACTTCAGCGTGGAACAAGTGATGTATGTTGACTGGCGTCAGGACTAAGGGCAAGGCTTACAAAACCGCAGTTAGGTCAGGTATGGTATATGGTAGTGTAGTTTGAGCTACTAATAAAATCCTTATAGATAAACTCTATGTAACCGCACAGCTAACACTTACAAATATTTATATAGAAATATTAGGGAAGTCCAATTTATTTACTCAAAAATTCAATATGGAACGCGTTGTGTACCATTTCAAAGGGCTAAGAATATGGACCTCCAAAATATTTTTTTCGTAATTTTAGCTATTACGCTTTTAGAGATGTATTGAAAAATGCTTCCACCCCTTCCCCTTTATGATAAAATATGATTTTTAGAGGAAAAAACCAAAGGTTGTAGGAAAAGTATAGGGATTAACCTAGATCATATAATTTTTTAAGTATACTCCATGTTTTCACGCCTATGAAAGGCATAGTGGGCAGTATGCTTACGTTGTGAAAAATTAATATTTGTAAATAGTTTAATTATAAATACTATGTACCCTTAGATGTTTATAAGTACGTAAATGTGCATAGAACCCTCGCAGTGAGAGTTCTACTCGCGTTTGAAAGGTTTATTAAAATTAAAAAGTTTTTGAAATACTGACCTCCTAAAGAGTTTCTAAATTCCTTCCTTCTTTTCTCTACCCGTTATTTTTAAACCTACATGAAAAAATCTAGAAAGTTATGCCCACCAAATGTGTAATCATTAAAATGAACAATTACCATAGAGACCTACTTTCGCAAATTCCGATACGCGCTTGTCTAAATTTATAATATTGTCACGAACATCAGCTGTTCAATGTTTGTCGACAATATTGATTTAGTCCTTTTTTAACATACCTAAGTAAGCCTTAGTTAATTAACTTTAGTTCCTCGTTTTACTAATTTGACGCTTTAGACGCGTTCACTAACAGCCCTTAATAAGTTACACAATTGAGCGCCCAAAACGATTCGCGAAATGATCAAACCCTAATAGGAACCTTACGATATATGCGATACAGCCAAATCCTAAAACGAACCTTACGATCTGTGTGATATGACCAAACTCTAACATGAACCTTACGATCTGCGCGATACGACCAAATCCAAACAAGAGCTTTACGATAAGGCCGATACCGCCAAACCCTAATACGAACCTTTATGATCTGTACGATATAATCAAATCCGAACACGAGTTTTATGACCTGCGCGAAACAATAAAATCCTAACAAGAGCCTTACGATCTGAGCGATACGACCAAATCCAAATACGAGTCTTACGATACACGTGATGCCACCAAATCCTAACATGAACCTTACGATCTGTGCGACACAATGTGCCTTAGGATCAGCCCGTACGATTAAACCCTAAAACGAATATCTGCGCGATACGACCAAATCTTAACACGAGCCTTACGATCTGCGCGATACGACCAAAACCTAACACGACCATTCCGATCTGCGCAATAACCCAAATCCCAACATGAACTTTACAATCTGCGCGATACGACCGAATTCAAACGAGCCTTACAATCTGCGCAAAACGACCATATCCAAACACAAATATTACGATCTGCGCGATACAGCCAAATCCCAACACAAGCGTTACGATAAAATCCTAAAACGAGCCTTACAATCTGCGCGATACGACCATATACAAAAACAAATATTACGATCTGCGCAATACAGCCAAATGTTGGTCCCAAGCGGTACGACCAAATCTTTTTCCGAAACGCACGAGGCCAACGCTCTATCACTGACCCCATTCCACTGGCGCAACAAACCCACCTACCCGCCTGCAATACGCAGAACCCACTCGACTGAATAGTATAAATAAAAGAATCTATTCCGCCGTTCTATCCTAAAGCGAGTCTTACAATCTGCGCGAGACGACCATATCCAAACACAAATATTACGATCTGCGCGATACATCCAAATCTTAACACAAGCGATACGACCAAATCTTTTTCCAAAACGCACGAGACCAACGCTCTTTCACTGACCCCATTCCACTGGCGCAGTAAACCCACGTACCCGCCCGCAATACGCAGAACCCACTCGACTGAATAGTCTAAACAAACAAGAATCTATTCCGCCGTTCTCGTCCGCCGCGTGAGTCACAAATAAAACCTTCACACAACAATAACAATAACGCGGCAAATACAATATTTATGTCAATGCCGCACGCGATGGCACGTTTTCTAACAAAAGTGGCGCCGGCGCTCACAATGAGGCACTCGAACCGTTAATTACCTGCACTTGCGAGATAAGAGAACTGGAAAATTGTAATGGCACGTCGTTTGGCACGACTCCGAGCTCAGACAGAGAGGATGGAGGCTCTGGCTGTGATGTATGTCATAACACGGAAACTAATTTGAATCACCTAGTGAAACCTGACGTTCACAGCCGCAATTTATTCCTACAACAAAACAACTGCGTCGAAAGAATTGCTCGGAAAATATCGTCAAGGAAACTAGTCGATGCACTTTGGAAATGACGCGTTAAACACGAATTGTTTTAATTGACAGCTGATGACAACAATTGACAGCTGATGACAATACGAGCATGACAAATGGCGTAATTAGATCGTCAAGTACGAGTAAAAATCCCGCTACGAGGGTTGCGTACGTAGGTTCCGTACGTATAAAAGTTTAAACATTTAAGGTTACGTAGTATTTCTATTGCGCTATTTATAAATATTTTTTCATCACCTAAATATAGTGAAACTTTTGCAAGCTTAAAAATATCGCGAACTTTTCGAAACTATGGAATCTAGAATAATCACTTTAGTTTCCGATAAATTTCTAATATACCTGTTTTTTCATAATTTCGACTTTGAGTAGTTGCGGAGATAGGGAGATAATGTATACATTTTGTAGAATAATATCATTAGAACTAACACTTACAAAATTACGCAAAAACATAATTTGGATATTTTCATTACTAAACAGTTCAACTGATACCGAACACGATCAAAAACTAAAACTTTATTTTTATTTTAAGCTTGAAGTCTCCAAAATAATCAGACAACAATTTTTTCATATTACTGAAAAATATACATCTCAATAGAGTATAAGCTCTTTGCCCAATTGCTACTTTTCTACGTCAAACATTTTCCGAGAAAAATGTTTTTGGCACATGGACAGAAAATGCCTTTCAAACATGAACGCGTAAGCGATTCTATAAATGATCCGTATTTTTCCTTTTGAGGTTCGGAACCCAAAAATCATTCAAACTGGGGGAAAACTACGACATATGGCATTATATTTTTCTAAAGATAACATAAGTGTTTAAATTACGAATATTACTATAGGTATGTGTGTACTATATACACAAAAATTTATATATATATATATATATATATATATATATATATATATATCCAACTCTGTCTCTGTATGTATGTGTGTTTACTATATCCTTCTCATACGAGTAGGATAAAGGATTTCGATAAAACTGATCACGTAGCTTGCTGATAATCCCCGCCCTATTCAGATTTTAGGAGCGCTCCCTTGGAGCAGCCTCCAGACACCTGACATTATTTATGTACAACGAGCTTTATGCAATTTAGGCACTGATATTCGCAATATTATTGCCTTATGGTACGCTACAAAATTAAATTGGACTCCCTTTTCGAAAATATAGCTAAGACCCCCCATAGAAAAGCATCATTTTATTGTTAAGGCGGGATTTAATGCCTTAAATCTAGAAATACGTACGAGTAAGCCATGCTTTAAATCTGGAAATACTTAAGAGCATAGCACAACTTTTTCGGCGCCAACATTGTAAAAAATAGCTAGTTCTTTCTAAATTTTGACCTAGACTTTAAAACTCAGTAAAAAATTTTATATAAAAGAAAGTGGCCAATCGTGAAGCAGAATCTCTTATTCATACAAATATATAATAATGGTTCTTTCCAAAATGCAAACAATAAAGTTAACTTTGTTGGAGTCTCTGTTTCAGCGCAAATGAAGCTTACATCAGATAGTTTGGATCGCGAATGTAGAGCGGGCTTAATGTAAGGATAACATTCGAAACGAAAAGGGGCTCAAAGTCATCGGCAAGTTAATGTTATCCCTAAGTTACTTGGTAAGTTAGTTGTTAGTTGGTACAACTTGAGGTAAAAATAGCGCGACTTGGGTACACTTCCTTCATAAAAGTGTTTGACCATCATTTAAAAACAAAATGTCAATTCAGCCAAACCCTCGACACGTGGACAGAGAAATTAAGGATTTTCAACTTCACGTCTAAGTTTGGGTCATTATTAATGATTAATATGTTGAGTTCTCTACGCATTGTCTCTGAGAAAATTAATAGTGGCAAAGGGAGAAATAAAAACTACAAATGGAGTTGTTTCCATAAGTGTCCCTTTTTTAGGATTCCCTAGTCAAAAAAGCAAGTCTTATCATTTCGTCATGCTCGCTTGTCCATCCATCACAGTCCATCATAGTTTCAATAGTTTTGAAGCCAAATACATAGATGCTTCAGATGTAAGAGCACTCAATTAATATATAGCAACATATAAAGAAATGAATGTACGTCTCTATACATCTAAATTGAGGGACAATTTTCAAATCGAAATCGTATCAAGTATATCGTGGATAACATGTTATACGGGAGATAATATTTACCAGTTTTAAGCCATGTTTACTAGATATAAAATTTAAAACAGAGATACAACGAGTCTAACTTATACCGAATAACCACCAAAGCCGCTTCATTTAATTCAAATTAATAAATGATATTATTTAATATCCTTGGTTTAATTACAGCTCTCCATAAAATCCAGCTTTTTACGCTACATTATTTAGGTTGGATAAATGTCACTTACAAATACCAAAAAAAACAGTGTGTGTGTATGCAATTCACACACGGTAGAAGTGAAACTTCAGAAAAGTAACGAAAGACTGAGATAAATATCAGGAGTAGGATAATTGTAAGGTTTATTTTTTTATAATATTTTTACCACGTTTTAAAATTATTTTACATTTTATATAAATATTGATTATATTACATATTAGTCAGTCTCCATGTTTTCACTTTGAACAAATGACGCGAGAGGCTTATGATAACTAAAATGGGAAACAAATGTTTCAGTTTCAATTTGATCTATATATCTTTGAAATACAGCGTCAATTATTATCTGTATTAACAAGTATTAGACAGTGTGCAATATGTTATGACAGTGTACACGCTGACGCTTACTCTCTCGCTGTAGCTCGGCAAAATACAGGCGCACACATATATACAATGCTTAGTAGACGAGAGGGAAATACTATGGAAGCATGGCACAAAGAGGAGAACTAAAATTCAAATCACAACGATTCTAAAGAAGCTTCACTTGTTTCTTTGTCGTGACGCATTTACGTTTCATCTAGTTTCATATCACAATGATTCTAAAGAAGCTTCACTAGTTTCTTTGTCGTGACGCATTTACGTTTCATCTAGTTTCAAATCACAATGATTCTAAAGAAGCTTCACTTGTTTCTTTGTCGTGACGCATTTACGTTTCATCTAGTTTCAAATCACAACGATTCTAAAGAAGTTTCCCTTTGAAAATGGTCGAATATGCGCGTACCAAGAATAAACTATAGTATTCAACGTACGCCTACTTTAAAGTGATATGAGTTATATTAAACATGTGGCATTTGAACAATGAAATAAAATAATTTCGTTAGAAGTAATTAATTCATTTACTTGCAGCAACAACTTCAAGATATACAGAAAACTACAGCACACTACGTCTTTTTCTACAAGCACCTCAGTGGTTTTTTCCAATTTTGACACGGAATATTTAAAACAGTTCCATTCCAACCCACGTCCCACTGGTCACGGTTCAGACAAATACACCCCAAGGCTAAAACGATTACTAATACACAATGCGAAAAACAAACTCAAAAGGTAAAAGGTTATGCGAATTCGGAACATGTAGCAAAACATGGGCGACCGTGACAAGTTAATGCCACGTTCCGACATTTATGACGCACTGTTGACGCATACGCAGATTTTTAACTCCGTCACCCGAAACAAGCAATGCTTTTGTGGACTACAGGAGACACAATTTTAAGTTAAATTTAAACAAATTATTTATTAGCGCAGACGCAATTGAAATTTCATTTCACATTAAAAAAAATTATTTTCACATAAACGATATGCCTAATTATAATCCTGTGAATGAAGATATAATATGTAATAACAAAAAACTAAACAAAATTGCACCTCCAACTCTCATCTAGTTTGATTACGGAAGCCATCCATCCATAGGGGTCCTGACAATAGTTTTGGAACGATTTCAACCCTGTCATAATTCACACACAATTACGCAACACGCTTTCTCAGTGACAATTCGTACTTGCAACGAAGAGGCGAGCTTATATAGTTAGTTGCGTTACAAAAGAACAGCAGCGTCACCATCAAACTGCGCTGTAGCAAAAAATAAATAAATTAGGTACTTCGGATCGCGAATGTAGAGCAAGCTTAATGTAAGATAACACTTGAATCGAAAAAGGACTTAAAATCATCGGCAAGTTAATATTATCCTTAAGTTACTTGGTAGTTAGTTGTTAATTGGTACAACTTGATGTAAAAACAACGCGATTTTTGTACACTTACTTCATGAAAAGTGGTTGACCATCATTTTAAACAGAAAAGGTCAATTCAGCCAAATTCTCGACACGTAGGCACAGAAATTTATGTGCTTGCGTATATTTATCGGTGATTACAAGAATTAAGAATTTTCAACTTCACATCCAAGTTTGGCTAATTACAAAAATATTATTACGTCGAAATTGAGTTCTCTACGCATTGTCTCGTGAAAAATAGATAGTGCTAAAGGAGGAAATAAATACTCCGAGTTGTTTCCAAATTCTCGACACGTAGGCACAGAAATTTATGTACTTGCGTATATTTATCGATGATTATAAGAATTAAGAATTTTCAACTTCACATCCAAGTTTGGGTAATTACTAAATATTATTACGTCGAAATTGAGTTCTCTGCGCATTGTCTCGTGAAAAATAGATAGTGCTAAAGGAGGAAATAAATACTCCGAGTTGTTTCCAAATTCTCGACACGTAGGCACAGAAATTTATGTGCTTACGTATATTTATCGGTGATTATAAGAATTAACAATTTTCAACTTCACATCCAAGTTTGGGTAATTACTAAATATTATTACGTCGAAATTGAGTTCTCTACGCATTGTCTCGTGAAAAATAGATAGTGCTAAAGGAGGAAATAAATACTCCGAGTTGTTTCCAAATTCTCGACACGTAGGCACAGAAATTTATGTGCTTACGTATATTTATCGGTGATTATAAGAATTAAGAATTTTCAACTTCACATCCAAGTTTGGGTAATTACTAAATATTATTACGTCGAAATTGAGTTCTCTACGCATTGTCTCGTGAAAAATAGATAGTACTAAAGGAGGAAATATATACTCCGAGTTGTTTCCAAATTCTCGACACGTAGGCACAGAAATTTATGTGCTTACGTATATTTATCGGTGATTATAAGAATTAAGAATTTTCAACTTCACATCCAAGTTTGGGTAATTACTAAATATTATTACGTCGAAATTGAGTTCTCTGCGCATTGTCTCGTGAAAAATAGATAGTGCTAAAGGAGGAAATAAATACTCCGAGTTGTTTCCAAATTCTCGACACGTAGGCACAGAAATTTATGTGCTTACGTATATTTATCGGTGATTATAAGAATTAAGAATTTTCAACTTCACATCCAAGTTTGGGTAATTACTAAATATTATTACGTCGAAATTGAGTTCTCTGCGCATTGTCTCGTGAAAAATAGATAGTGCTAAAGGAGGAAATAAATACTCCGAGTTGTTTCCAAATTCTCGACACGTAGGCACAGAAATTTATGTGCTTACGTATATTTATCGGTGATTATAAGAATTAAGAATTTTCAACTTCACATCCAAGTTTGGGTAATTACTAAATATTATTACGTCGAAATTGAGTTCTCTGCGCATTGTCTCGTGAAAAATAGATAGTGCTAAAGGAGGAAATAAATACTCCGAGTTGTTTCCAAATTCTCGACACGTAGGCACAGAAATTTATGTGCTTGCGTATATTTATCGGTGATTACAAGAATTAAGAATTTTCAACTTCACATCCAAGTTTGGCTAATTACAAAAATATTATTACGTCGAAATTGAGTTCTCTACGCATTGTCTCGTGAAAAATAGATAGTGCTAAAGGAGGAAATAAATACTCCGAGTTGTTTCCAAATTCTCGACACGTAGGCACAGAAATTTATGTACTTGCGTATATTTATCGATGATTATAAGAATTAAGAATTTTCAACTTCACATCCAAGTTTGGGTAATTACTAAATATTATTACGTCGAAATTGAGTTCTCTGCGCATTGTCTCGTGAAAAATAGATAGTGCTAAAGGAGGAAATAAATACTCCGAGTTGTTTCCAAATTCTCGACACGTAGGCACAGAAATTTATGTGCTTACGTATATTTATCGGTGATTATAAGAATTAACAATTTTCAACTTCACATCCAAGTTTGGGTAATTACTAAATATTATTACGTCGAAATTGAGTTCTCTACGCATTGTCTCGTGAAAAATAGATAGTGCTAAAGGAGGAAATAAATACTCCGAGTTGTTTCCAAATTCTCGACACGTAGGCACAGAAATTTATGTGCTTACGTATATTTATCGGTGATTATAAGAATTAAGAATTTTCAACTTCACATCCAAGTTTGGGTAATTACTAAATATTATTACGTCGAAATTGAGTTCTCTACGCATTGTCTCGTGAAAAATAGATAGTACTAAAGGAGGAAATATATACTCCGAGTTGTTTCCAAATTCTCGACACGTAGGCACAGAAATTTATGTGCTTACGTATATTTATCGGTGATTATAAGAATTAAGAATTTTCAACTTCACATCCAAGTTTGGGTAATTACTAAATATTATTACGTCGAAATTGAGTTCTCTGCGCATTGTCTCGTGAAAAATAGATAGTGCTAAAGGAGGAAATAAATACTCCGAGTTGTTTCCAAATTCTCGACACGTAGGCACAGAAATTTATGTGCTTACGTATATTTATCGGTGATTATAAGAATTAAGAATTTTCAACTTCACATCCAAGTTTGGGTAATTACTAAATATTATTACGTCGAAATTGAGTTCTCTGCGCATTGTCTCGTGAAAAATAGATAGTGCTAAAGGAGGAAATAAATACTCCGAGTTGTTTCCAAATTCTCGACACGTAGGCACAGAAATTTATGTGCTTACGTATATTTATCGGTGATTATAAGAATTAAGAATTTTCAACTTCACATCCAAGTTTGGGTAATTACTAAATATTATTACGTCGAAATTGAGTTCTCTGCGCATTGTCTCGTGAAAAATAGATAGTGCTAAAGGAGGAAATAAATACTCCGAGTTGTTTCCAAATTCTCGACACGTAGGCACAGAAATTTATGTGCTTACGTATATTTATCGGTGATTATAAGAATTAAGAATTTTCAACTTCACATCCAAGTTTGGGTAATTACTAAATATTATTACGTCGAAATTGAGTTCTCTACGCATTGTCTCGTGAAAAATAGATAGTACTAAAGGAGGAAATATATACTCCGAGTTGTTTCCAAATTCTCGACACGTAGGCACAGAAATTTATGTACTTGCGTATATTTATTGGTGATTATAAGAATTAAGAATTTTCAACTTCACATCCAAGTTTGGGTAATTACTAAATATTATTACGTCGAAATTGAGTTCTCTACGCATTGTCTCGTGAAAAATAGATAGTGCTAAAGGAGGCAATAAATACTCCGAGTTGTTTCCAAATTCTCGACACGTAGGCACAGAAATTTATGTACTTGCGTATATTTATCGGTGATTATAAGAATTAAGAATTTTCAACTTCATATCCAAGTTTGGGTAATTACTAAATATTATTACGTCGAAATTGAGTTCTCTACGCATTGTCTCTCGAAAAATAGATAGTGCTAAATGGGGAAATAAATACTACACACCGAGTTGTTTCCAAATCCTCGACACGTAGGCACAGAAATTAATGTACCTACGTATATTTATCGGTGATTATAAGAATTAAGAATTATCAACTTCGTTTCCAAGTTTTGGTAATTACTAAATATTATTACGTCGAAATTAAGTTCTCTACACATTGTCTCTCGAAAAATAGATAGTGCTAAATGGGGAAATAAATACTACATAGTTGTTTCCATAATTGTCCTTTTTCTAAAGTCCCTAGTCAAACAACAACTCTTATAATTGCGTCATATCAAGTATTCTGCAAAGTTTTTCATAGTTTATCCATCTAGACGGGGGAAATGGACTGTCAAAGAGGAAAAAGAGTAAGCGCAATATCATATTATGAGAAGTATAGTTTTTAAAACGACTACAGAAAATGTTTCTCTAAGTATCACTTAGATATAATTAATTCAAAAGCTTAGTCATTTTTAATGTAAATGAGCTTTCATAGAAAAAAGCTTGTATTGTATTTGGCAATGTTTTGATCGGTTTCAAGTTGAGATAGAATATTTCCGCATAGTTTTCAACCAGCTCACAACATTATGTCGACACCAAAAACAGAAGCGGAAATCATCGTGTTCATAACTATTAGTCATCTCACTCATTTTTGCATAATTATTTGTCATTCTTCTCATACACACACGCACAAAGGCATACGTATACAGAAGTCTCAATGTATTGACTTACCGTTATTAATATTTTACTATCCATAAATTTCCCTGCACCATTTATATTTTGTCAAACTCATCAAACTCAATTTCCTTTTTCGTCCAAATTTTCATACCCGTGAAGTTAAATTCAACGAAAAATTTAAAACTTTAAATTATATATATATATATATATATATATATATATATATATATATATATATAAAAATCTACGTTTATGTTCGATTTGTCACATTTTTTTTCTGTAAACAGTGAGTTGGTTATTATTCAAACTTTTTTTATTTTCCCAAATAAAATCGGAAACTTTTTAACACAGATTTAACAAGTTATAGACCCAATATCCTAAATATGCATCAAGTGTCTTTGCGAACATAGCAAAAAAATAGTTAATAAAACAAATTGAAAATACTAGTTGCCGATTTCAACTGCAAAGCGTCGAATAGAGTATTTGATTATATTTTTTTAATTACTAAAATAGAATGAATAATAAGATTAAAAACCATTAAAATAAATATATCGTAAATAGGACTTTTCATTACAAAATTATAACAACTCAAAAACTAACGACCTACGCTTCGTGCGATAACACCCCATACAAAACACAACTAGCTTATGACGTCACTGGCCAGTATTTAGTATTCATTATAAGGGAGTTTATTGAATATTTTTAGTATCTTGTTAAATATTGCGTTTAAATTACATATTGCATATTATAATTTTCTCATTTTTTGTGTGGAAACTAAATTCATAAGAACTTTTTCAATTTAATGAACAAAAAAAAATATACTTGTAAGAATCGCGCAGGTAAACAGGTCAAGATGAGCTATAAGTTGGACAACTGTGCGCACAGCACAACAGTGGTCAGGTAGTCATTTATGCCTATATGACGATGGTAGATAAAACATATTCTAGAGGTCTCGTCCTAACTTATGAGAAAAAAATGAACAAATATATCATAATTTGATCATTCCAATAAAATACATCAACAGGCGGTAACTTGTTTCTTGATATGAAAGAGTTACATTCGATTAATCATGCCTAAAATAATTACCATACGATAGATAACCAAATTTGTTATATTATTGTATACATATGTGTATAAGAATGTAGGGGAATTAATTTGTATCCTTATTCATTTATTATATGTAAATCAAAAAGCTAGTTAGTTACACAAATATTTAAAAAAAATCACCGGCGGAAAACAAAAATATGAAATTAAGATATTGCAATGCAGAATGGAACAGCGTTCAACGCCGAGTTAAGAGACACCAGTGTAAGAGAAGAAAATGCCTCTGAATTTTCATTCGTGATTGAAGAACATGTAACAGTAAAAACATTTTGACGCAAATTTAAAAACTAGAAAGCAATAAAAGGAACACCGTCAATCGGGTTATCGGTTTAATTAATGAGTAATTGTATGAATACATGCTTTGGCGTACAATTGGCTATTCGACTTGATTTTTTAAATTGTTCTATGTTGCATTATGAGCACACTACTTTTATATTTCCAGGATATATGCCATATTTTTTATATAAATCACTTTTAAAGTTTAAATTGTCGAACTCGCGGTGAAACTCAATTTCTGTAATGGCGGCTAGCGTGACGTCACACGCAATGTTTAATTAGCAACATTAACAGTCCAGCCCGCTGAAGGGGATTATTATTAATTTTTATATTAAAATCGTGTATAAACAGTGTATAGTGCCACAATGTGCAAATACATCTACAAAAAGGCCACACAGGTGTCGTTTTAGTGCTAACGAATCCTAAAAGACGAAAAAAGTGGCTGCAATTAGCCCGAAAATATCCAAACAGCATTATAGCTCACTCAAATGTTTTTATGTGTAAAGATCATTTCGATGTAAGTAATATTTGTGTTAAACATTATTATCGATATCAATAAAAAAAATAAGAACATCAAATTATGTATATCTTTTAACCAATAACAAGGCGTTTGCGACGATTTAATTGAATTTCAAAAAATATTGGGATTACTTTACGTTTTTTTTATAAAATATAAACTTATACTATCGAAAATGAAAAGCAATACGCTTATTTACGTTATAATCTAATAGGATGACTACGAATTATGGTATATTTTCGATGTTGTCAAATAGTCTATTTACGAGTAGCTATTGGTCGGACGCGTGACATCAGCGCCGCCTAGCATCAGCAACTTTAAAGGCGCATCTTTTTTGTACGCTTCAAATTAACGGCTCTGGTAAATGTTTACGTGAATAAAAAAAAATAACGAACAAAATCAACTGTGACTTATATTATATGCATTTTTTTTCTTTATATTGTGTCCCTCACTACGTATCAATTGTTCCTTCACTATTTTTGCAGAAGAAATGTAAGTATGATTCGTGTTTTCGATAATATCATATTAAGCCGTATTAGATTGTTTGTTTTGTTATTATTCAAAGTAGAAATAAATATCTAATTAAACGTTTTTATTAACAAATAATAACAAGATTTTAGTTGCCCGTATCCAAAATACATAACATCCTTTTGTTTTCAACAAAATGAGTACAATAATCAGTGTATTACCCATATTATAAACTTCCAACAACATTTATTTTTTTTATATAACTACCCTTCGCTATTTCTTGAAATATGTTTACAATTTACTATACAATAATTATCGCGTCACATTTCCAAAATTTGTTTTTAATGCACAAAAAGTGAGATACGAGTTCAGTACTGCAAAAATGCTAACTTTAGTAATTTTTTTAAATTAAAAAACATACATAAAAATGACGTATTTAAAAAGAAAAGGACTCAGTCGTGATTATTTTATTATAAAAGTTCTTTAAAAAAGTTTACTCACAATGAAATACGAAAGGAAATGGAAATACGAAAGTGGGACAGTAAAATTGTAGTACAAATAATGTAGACACTGTTTATTAAAAAAATAATACAATTATACACATATCCTTTCGCCTTTTCAACCTTCGAAGCACTGGGGAAATTGAGAATGTTCCTCTTTTTAACCCTAACAGCGCATCTGACGATAACCCTTTTAACGGCTTCCAAAATGGTACCCTATCAATTTTTCTTTAATTTTTGGGAATAAAACGAAATCACACTGGGGAAAATCCTAAGTTTTGGTCTATCACAATTTAACTAAAACACAACTTTTGATGACTTCCATATAAAATGTGTTGGAACTAAAACCGGGCTTCATCTTTCGAACCACGGACATTGCAACCCAGTCGCGTATATTTAACTCAAAATTTTTTTTATAATTCCTTTTCAGTTAACCTCTTTATTTGTTTTTTTATTTATACTTTTATATTGAAAAAAATAGCAAAATCAATTATTATAATTAAAGTTTTCAAATAAATGTGTTTGTCCTTTAGACGTTTTTCTTTTTGGTTAAAAATTGTATAGTTCTATTTAAATTTTACGTCACTAAATCAACTTATATTATTATTTAAAGTATAAATATATGAAATATATATATATATATATACATATATATATATATATATATATATATATTAAGTCCTAACTTATAAATATTAGACAGTATATAAGGTTAATGTCTTAAATTTTCTACCATAACGTTAGCCACTCACCTCCAAGCCGTCATTCTCATAAATAACAAGCGCATAGTCCTTGAAGAGCTGCATGCCGCGTATCACCGTGAGGTTCGGGAACAGCTCACCAACACTTTTCAGCCCTCCAAGCCTGTTAAAGCAAGTAACAATTTATTAATTAGGGCAAAGTTATCAGAAAAAGGACCTTGCGGTGAATCGTCCGCACTAGTCCACAATCGTCCACACAGATCTGATTTAATTTAATATATATTTCACATATCACACTTAAATCACACTTTAAAAAAATATCTATCTATATAGTTATATAAACGCTCTTATCTCTAAAGATATTCGTCCGTCGGTCCATCTAATGCTGTCAAATATCGCGAGATATATATATATATATATATATATATATATATATATATATACATATAAATCTACGTTTATGTTCGATTTGTCACATTTTTTTTCTTTAAACAGTGAGTTGGTTATTATTCAAACTTTTTTTATTTTCCCAAATAAAATCGGAAACCTTTTAACACAGATTTAACAAGTTATAGACCCAATATCCTGAATATGCATCAAGTGTGTTTGCGAACATAGCAATTGCCGTAAAAAAATAGTTAATAAAACAAATTGAAAATACTAGTTGCCGATTTCAACTGCAAAGCGTCCAATAGAATATTTGACTATATTTTTTTAATTACTAAAATAGAATGAATAATAAGATTAAAAACCATTATTAAACCCATATATATATATATATATATATATATATATATATATATACATATATATATATATATATATATGTAATGAAACTCTTTCAATACATGGAAAAAGAACGCCATTTCAACATCATCATCATCATATATATTAATACGCTAAGGTTAAGATGTTACTCTCCCTTTTTAGAAAAAACCTCACAACTAATCCACATAAATTATATATCATTTTATAGATAATTGCTTGCTCTACCGGCATCCACAACTAAAAAATTTATTATTGCTATTGTTTTTGCAAATTAATTAATTATTAAAATTATATACACAAAACAGCAATGCTGCCATCTAACGGCTCAACGACAATATGATTGACGGTCGGTTAAATATTTGTTTAATTTCAAATCCACTCACGTATAAATAAAGTGGCGCTTTAGCTCATTGCTTTTACTTGCGCCTCTATATGTCAATTTTAGTAAAATATTTGTTTGATCTGTCATCTGAGCTTCATAATGGAATAAATAATGCGAAGACTTCGCACGGGTCACGCTAGTATATATATATATATATATATATATATATATATATATATATATATATATATATATATGTATGTGTATGTGTATGTGTATGTGTATGTGTATGTGTATATGTATATGTATATGTATATGTATATGTATATGTATATGTATATGTATATGTATATGTATATGTATATGTATATGTATATGTATATGTATATGTATATGTATATGTATATGTATATGTATATATATATATATATATATATATATATATATATATATATATATATATATAAAGAACGCCATTTCAACGTTTTTCCTTATTTTAGCAAACACGTAAGTAACAAACAAGGGTATAGTCAAAAATACATGACAAAAAACATTTTTTTTTAAATATTAATGTATCGTTTTGAAAAGAACAATGAGGGATTTCATATATAAAACGTTATATTCAAATACTTTCGCTTGAACGAAATTCTTTACAAAATAAACTTTATTTAGTTCTGAAGTCCAAAAGTCTAAAGAACATATTGTATATTCAAAATTTTTATACACATTTTTTAATCTTTAAGACTACTACATTAATCTAAGCTGCATTTGACCATTTTTTGCATTGTGCGTGTTTCAGCCCGGGTTCTTTCCTTACTTTAAATATTTTAATTTATATAGCCCGCTTAACGATTAAAAAACAAATATACACGATACAGTATTGAGATAATAGTGACTTAGCTCATAGGAATCTAACCAACAAAATATTGAAAATCCCATAAACATTTTTGAGTAGTTTTTTACGAAAATAAACAAAAATATCAAAAAAGATCGATTTTTCTCTATAATTTATTTATAATCCTCTGAACTCATTTTTTTTTAATATTCTTTCCTGTATACTTATTTATTGTACCAAAGAACGTATCTATTATTAAGACAAGTGACTCTGTGCAAGAAGCGTGTTTCAGTAAAAAAAATTTAATTTTTTTGGCATTGAAATCTCAATGGAATTGATTTTTTCAGAAACATCTGAATGAACAATATATACGTTCTTTGTTTTGTATGTGCCTATATACACGGTATCCGGGAATAAGTGTCGGGCAAAAAACAAACGTTATTCCTTGACTGAAAAATAGTAATAAACAAAAGATGACTTTTTTTTCAAAAAAATTAAAATAATATTCATAATTATTTGTCATCTATTTCGTATACACGATACTTGCGCACATTGTTCGGCGATGCTTGGGGGAATAACCCGCGAATAGCTGCGAAGACATCGCCACTGCTGGTAAAACCGCACTCCGGACAAGTATTGGGTGTGTTAAAAAGAGTTATGTGTATTATTTTTTTGCATTCAATTAGAAAAAGTGCTTGTTTTACGTATTATTTCAACGACAATTTATTCCTTTATAGCCAACGAACAGCGTCTTTCTTTATCCGACGTCTATTCCCGGACACCGTGTATATAACCTAAATGTACGAGAAACGTTCTTTATTTACATGAAAACCATATATTTGTACATACAACATACAAAGATATATCCGCAAGATGTTATTAAATTGATACAGCAAGCCGTTTTCTAGAGCACATTAGTACAAAATAGGACGATTAAAATCAGTAACTTCTTTTCATATAAATATATCCGCAAGATGTTATTAAATTGATACAGCAAGCCGTTTTCTAGAGCACATTAGTACAAAATAGGACGATTAAAATCAGTAACTTCTTTTCATATAAATATATCCGCAAGATGTTATTAAATTGATACAGCAAGCCGTTTTCTAGAGCACATTAGTACAAAATAAGACGATTAAAATCAGTAACTTCTTTTCATGTAGATATATCCGCAAGATGTTATTAAATTGATACAGCAAGCCGTTTTCTAGAGCACATTAGTACAAAAATAAGACGATTAAAATCAGTAACTTCTTTTCATATAAATAATTCCTTTCTCGAAATACGCTATTTCAACAGTAGTGCAAGAATTAAGCGTCCTGTAGTGCATGCACACCGGGCGCAATTTCATAAAAGCAGCGTACTTCGCGAATGTATTGAACACTTTATTTGACCTTGAAAAATGTGAGGGTATTTATCAAAAAGGGAAATCCATTACACTGGCAATTCAGAGTCTTTCTTAATTTTTTTCCATTGATGTTCTGTTCATGACATTGAAACGTTTAAATGTAATTTTGACTGAGAAAATGTTGAAAGTAAAAAATATTTCGTTATTGAAAAATAAATTATTTCTGTAACAAAGGTTTTTGTTTTCATCTTATAGTTTCAAGAGGAATACAAAAAAAAAGTTCTTGCCAGACAAATTACCAAACATCTGTATAAAGCCCAATACTGTGCGACGAAAGCCAACCCACATCACTTTCAAAGTCACGGAAAAGTACGTAAGAAGGTAATGGCAATAAAACTCCCAATTAGATTATATAACTTTCTTTAAATAAAAAAAAAAAATTTCTCCACGGGCAACTTGCAAGAAAGTCGATTGTAAACCTAAAAATATAAATACAAGATAATTTAAGCTCGCATGTATAAGCTATTTTGGGAACCGTCACAACAAATTGCTAAAAGCGAGTGTCGCCCATCGCTTTTGCTTGGATTCCATTTGACTTTTGCACGAGGCTATTTACGAAGCTCGCCCCTCTCACCTGTCGGCAGGCGCCGACAATGACACGCCATTCACGGACAATGGGGCAGCGGGAAAATTTATCATTTATCAATGACGTGGTAGGCTTCTCACATTCGATTACAAACAAAGCGAAGTACGGAAGGGTTTCGACTAATTTTTCTTGGTTCTCGGACTCGGTTTTCGTATTTTAATTCTATTTTTATATTTAAAGGTGAAAGAAAAGGTTTAAGCTTCTAAAGTAAGTAAAATTTTATCATACTTAATTGAACAACGTTACGGTTATAACGGGAACATTGGTTATTTTAATTTATCATTTATCAATGACGTGGTAGGCTTCTCACATTCGATTACAAACAAAGCGAAGTACGGAAGGGTTTCGACTAATTTTTCGCGGTTCTCGGACTCGGTTTTCGTATTTTAATTCTATTTTTATATTTAAAGGTGAAAGAAAAGGTTTAAGCTTCTAAAGTAAGTAAAATTTTATCATACTTAATTGAATAACGTTACGGTTATAACGGGAACGTTGGTTATTTTTGTTTATCATCTATCAGTTACACGGTAGGCTTCTCACATTCGATGACAAATAAAGGGAAGTACGGAAGGGTTTCGACTAATTTTTCGCGGTTCTCGGACTCGGTTTTCGTATTTTAATTTATTTTTATATTTAAAGGTGAAAGAAAAGGTATAAACTTCTAAAATAAGTAAAATTTTATCATACTTAATTGAACAACGTTACGGTTATAACGGGAACATTGGTTATTTTAATTTATCATCTATCAATGACGTGATAGGCTTCTCACATTCAGTGACAAATGAAGCGAAGTACGGAAGGGTTTCGACTAATTTTTCGCGGTTCTCGGACTCGGTTTTCGTATTTTAATTCTATTTTTATATTTAAAGGTGAAAGAAAAGGTTTAAGCTTCTAAAGTAAGTAAAATTTTATCATACTTAATTGAACAACGTTTCGGTTATAACGGGAACATTGGTTATTTTAATTTATCATCTATCAATGACGTGATAGGCTTCTCACATTCAGTGACAAATGAAGCGAAGTACGGAAGGGTTTCGACTAATTTTTCGCGGTTCTCGGACTCGGTTTTCGTATTTTAATTCTATTTTTATATTTAAAGGTGAAAGAAAAGGTTTAAGCTTCTAAAGTAAGTAAAATTTTATCATACTTAATTGAACAACGTTTCGGTTATAACGGGAACATTGGTTATTTTAATTTATCATCTATCAATGACGTGATAGGCTTCTCACATTCAGTGACAAATGAAGCGAAGTACGGAAGGGTTTCGACTAATTTTTCGCGGTTCTCGGACTCGGTTTTCGTATTTTAATTCTATTTTTTATTTAAAGGTGAAAGAAAAGGTTTAAGCTTCTAAAGTAAGTAAAATTTTATCATACTTAATTGAACAACGTTTCGGTTATAACGGGAACATTGGTTATTTTAATTTATCATCTATCAATGACGTGATAGGCTTCTCACATTCAGTGACAAATGAAGCGAAGTACGGAAGGGTTTCGACTAATTTTTCGCGGTTCTCGGACTCGGTTTTCGTATTTTAATTCTATTTTTATATTTAAAGGTGAAAGAAAAGGTTTAAGCTTCTAAAGTAAGTAAAATTTTATCATACTTAATTGAACAACGTTTCGGTTATAACGGGAACATTGGTTATTTTAATTTATCATCTATCAATGACGTGATAGGCTTCTCACATTCAGTGACAAATGAAGCGAAGTACGGAAGGGTTTCGACTAATTTTTCGCGGTTCTCGGACTCGGTTTTCGTATTTTAATTCTATTTTTTATTTAAAGGTGAAAGAAAAGGTTTAAGCTTCTAAAGTAAGTAAAATTTTATCATACTTAATTGAACAACGTTTCGGTTATAACGGGAACATTGGTTATTTTAATTTATCATCTATCAATGACGTGATAGGCTTCTCACATTCAGTGACAAATGAAGCGAAGTACGGAAGGGTTTCGACTAATTTTTCGCGGTTCTCGGACTCGGTTTTCGTATTTTAATTCTATTTTTATATTTAAAGGTGAAAGAAAAGGTTTAAGCTTCTAAAGTAAGTAAAATTTTATCATACTTAATTGAACAACGTTACGGTTATAACGGGAACATTGGTTATTTTAATTTATCATCTATCAATGACGTGATAGGCTTCTCACATTCAGTGACAAATGAAGCGAAGTACGGAAGGGTTTCGACTAATTTTTCGCGGTTCTCGGACTCGGTTTTCGTATTTTAATTCTATTTTTATATTTAAAGGTGAAAGAAAAGGTTTAAGCTTCTAAAGTAAGTAAAATTTTATCATACTTAATTGAACAACGTTTCGGTTATAACGGGAACATTGGTTATTTTAATTTATCATCTATCAATGACGTGATAGGCTTCTCACATTCAGTGACAAATGAAGCGAAGTACGGAAGGGTTTCGACTAATTTTTCGCGGTTCTCGGACTCGGTTTTCGTATTTTAATTCTATTTTTATATTTAAAGGTGAAAGAAAAGGTTTAAGCTTCTAAAGTAAGTAAAATTTTATCATACTTAATTGAACAACGTTTCGGTTATAACGGGAACGTTGGTTATTTTTGTTTATCATCTGTCAATTACACGGTAGGCTTCTCACATTCGATGACAAATAAAGCGAAGTACGGAAGGGTTTCGACTAATTTTTCGCGATTCTCTGACTTATTTTTCATATTTTAATTCTATATTTATATTTAAAGATCGAAGAAAACGAATAAGGTTTATAAGTAAAAATTTATCAGCAAAATTTTATCATACTTAATTGAACACCGTTTCGGTTATAACGGGAACGTTGGTTATTTTTGTTTGTCATCTGTCAATTACACGGTAGGCTTCTCACATTCGATGACAAATAAAGCGGAGTACGGAAGGGTTTCGAGTAATTTTTCGATTTTCTCGGGCTCTTTCTCGTATTTTAATTCTATTTTGATATTTAAAGGCGGAAGAAAACGAATAAGCTTAAAAATAAATAAAATTTTATCATAGTTGAAAAACGTTTCGGTTATAACGGGAACGTTGGTTACTTTTTTACATCACTAATTACGTTTTATTTTAATTTCATAAGTAGCAAGTTGTATGTTATGATATGAGTACTTTAATATCTTTATTTTCATACATAATCATACATGTTTTGATAAAAAAAATCATTATACTAATTTTCCATTTTGCCTTTGCTCGGGCAAAAAAGCCAACCGTTACTTAAGTTCGTTTTAGACGTTATTTTTAATTCAATATTTTACTTATTTCTTTACATACAGTTATGGAAACATTACAGTTATTATTACATTTCTTCGTTTCAATAACGATAACAAGACCATTGAATAAATTCAATAACATTACAAAACATAATTATGACACACTTCAATAAGATTATTCTTATTCATCACAAACTTATTATATTTTGGTGCAAAGGCGATCAGGTGGTTGAGCAATTGGTTGATCAGGTGGTTGAGCAATTGTACACCATGGGAGAGTGGGAAATTTTGATATAATTCAGTTCCTGATGCCAGCAGTGATAGATTGACTACGCAATCAAGAGCAAGTGAATGCACATAATTTTTTCATTTAACAATCGGAAAATAAATTTAACCAACGAAATTTTTCTTATGTGCTGCAGCAAATGGTTACCCGGCATACTTAAAATAAAAGGAAATAGGAGATAGATGTAACCATATATATGTACTCTTCTCGTGGACAAATATTATATTTCTCGTGTACGAGATAAACAAAATTAATTAAATTGTTTATAGGTTAAACAAAATATCCAAATTAATATAAGACAACTACTTATCCATTTTTTATGAAATAAACAAAATATTCATATTTATGGGATAAACAAAATATCCTATTTTTATGAAATAAACAAAATTTCCAAATTTTTATAAGATAAACACTTATCCATTTTTTATGAAATAAACAAAATATTCAAATCATTTATAAGATGAATAAAACATCCATGTTTTTATGAAATAAACAAAGTAATCATATTTATTATAAGATAAACAAGATATCCCATTTTTCTCTATAACTCTTTACTTCTTTAATATGGCAGTATAACTTAATTCTCGTTTGTATTATACCATTCTGTATTTTCCATAATCTCATTCTAAACTAAATAAATGATTTTTAATAAAAATGTTTTTCGTGCACCTTCAATC
Source organism: Druceiella hillmani (assembly GCA_039881145.1). Classification (NCBI taxonomy): domain Eukaryota; kingdom Metazoa; phylum Arthropoda; class Insecta; order Lepidoptera; family Hepialidae; genus Druceiella; species Druceiella hillmani. Next base: position 14,785,252 of record JAYKKI010000001.1, read on the forward strand.
ATCACGGGTTGTAATTAACTGTATATTGCGCAACAATAATTGTGAACGGTTTTATTATTAACGATAATCTCAAAGATTTAATTTTTTATTCTTTAAGTACTTTATAACCGGATATAGAACTGAATTATCCAATTTTGTAATATAAAAATACTTATAACAATAATTAATAGTTATATAAACCCGGAAACTGTTTTCTTTTCAAATTATTGTATCACCTACAATGTATTCATGTGTCATTTTGATATATTACCCAGACAGTTTCTCGTTTTAGCCCCACATCTTTTATGTTAATATCTCACGCATCTTAGAGAAATGTTCTGACAATAAATTATGCCCCTTAATAGGAAAAAAAAAATTGTGCGTGTCAGCTCCGACGCGCGACAGGAGTTTACTCCTTAAGTACGATTATCTTTGAATATATAAAATAAGTAACACTGTATATAAATATAAATGTTAATATCTTTAAATGTAAATGGAAAATTCTTTAATAAAAAAATACTGACAACATAATCATTTTCAAGTAAAACACAAATAAATAAGTTCCAATTTATACAACAAAATTAAAAACATTCAGTAATCTCAGACTAAGAAGTGAAAATTAAGAGAGATTTTTTGATTTTGTAGGATAGAAGACACTAAATATTCGTACATAATGACATTTAATGATTACATCTTGATATAAATGTACGATAGTAAATTATGTGTGTCACACTCCGTCATTGCGATTACGCCGTAAGAAAATGCCAATATGTATATCACATTGTGTCATTGCGATTACGCAATAAGAAAATGCCAAATAAACATATTGATATCTCACTCTACAAATGTGCACAAATTTTCGGCGGAGAGGCCACCTAACGGTTACACTTTTTTGAACGCTCTGAACTTCTGATTTTACTATCGATTCTTAAGAAGTAAAGTCCAAAAACCGACTATTATGTTCATACCAGACGTACGGGAAAAACTTACCAATATATGATTCACGGCCACACTATAACTATGCGTATAGACTATGTTACTTAGACTGTTAAAATGAATCAAACATTACCTCATTTCACACCAATAAAGGGCTTTAGATGTTCTAAGGGAATATACTACCCATATATATATATATATATATATATATATATATATATATATATATATATATATATATATACACATATAAATGTATACACATACACACATACTATATACTAAATATCATTGTATCTTATTGTTCATACCTTTAATTTGATATTCGTTTTGACGTGGTTGTGGTGGACGGTGACGTTGTGGTAGACGGTGGTGGTGGACGACTAGCAGTGGGTGACATTGTATATTTATACACAATATGACACTCTTAACATTAAGATAAAGATTTGTCGTCGCCATGTTATATTGGTTTGATCACAAGGCACACCGTCTTTAAGAGCACGGTACGTTAAGTACATAAATAAATAAATAAAGCCAATAACTTGGTATTTCAAAATAAGTTCTTTAGTTTAATCACTAAGATGAAACAACTGAGCGCATATAAGCACCACTTACATATGTATGTAACAACAAACATACGTAGACTATTAAAGTCATAGCACTTCCTTTAAGTCCGCTTAGTCTGGTAAAAGATAATGATGGCAATAACCTGTTAAGTAGGGATGTCGGGCTTCTTAAAAAAGTATCGATATCTTCATTCAGGATAACGAAAAAAATATATAAGCATTTCGATATATCGGTTCGATTCCATTTTCCTTGCAATGTAAATAGAGGCCCTAAAAGTAACTTTAAAAAATTCACTTTTTAAAATTCCACCTGTACAATGTGTGGCGATGAAACTCATAGTGAATAAAGCACCGACCTGTACAGCACTAGATAACCAGTGATCTCGCGCAGCTCCGGGAAAGAATAGTTGGCGTAGGCGCTGTGGTGCGTCTCGATGAGCACCACCTGCAGAACGCCCTCCACCACGCGGCAACCGCGCAGCTTCTGCAGCGCAGACGGCGAGTTGCGGATGTCCATGCTTTGGCACACTGCGAGCAAACAAACAAAAAATATCAGCAAAGGCTTCATCAATTCATCAATTTTTTGATGAAATGAACTAACTAATCAAATCTCGACTAACTAGCCACTCTCATTATGAAATAAATAAAATATCCAATTTGTTGATGAAATAAACAAACTAATTTAATCGTTTATAGGATAAACAAAATATCCTATTTTTTATGAAATAAACGAAAATCCCACATTTATGAGAGAAGACTTCCATTTTTATGAAAAAACAAAAGATTCAAATTGATTACGAGACAAACAAAATATCCAATTTTTGTCTATTACTATTTATCTCTTTAATATAACAGCATAATGACTTGTAATACGTTTGTTTTATACCATTTTGTATTTTCCATAATCTCATCAAAACCAATTGAACGATTTTTTATAAAAATGTAAAAAATTTCAAAACTGTCACATCTCAATTTTCAGATGCTATCACCACGATGATACACATGACATTTTCTGGAACAATAAGTTATCTGACATTGGAATGAGACAAAGTTTCTAAATATTTCATAATAAAGAGACAGTCATTTTAGAAGGGTTTAGCATACAACTACGTCCTCGAAAAAATAATTGCGTCAAAAATCTGCTCAAAACATAGAATTTGGCATTAAATGGGACAAGAGTTTTTTTTTCCATTTTTCATGAAAATATAAAATAAAAATTATTTATAACATTTTCTTTATTTGGGCCTTTATTACAGAGAAATAATTGATTCTCCATACGGTTATTTCGTTTAAACGTTTCATTTAAACGGGTTTTTTTTACAAACAGAACTAACCGAAAAACAAATTAACAAAAATACTCAATTATCAGTATAATCATTTTTTCTTTCAGCAAAATAACACTCAAAATCAATCATATCCTTGGCATACCAATTTAACAACTAAAATTTCGGAACCCATGAATTATAACAAAGCACTCTGATCAGTTGTAGAACTATTCATCGCTCTGATAAGTTACAACACTATCCAAATTAACTAAGGTATACACAATAATACGATACATTAAAAAGAATAACCAAATATAATGCTTAATTATTAATAGCAGGGCATTACAATAAATACTCTAAATAACCACTTCGTTCCTAACATATACAGTAAAAATCATTTTTCAATAAAAACTAATTAAAAAAAATTAAACCGACTTCAAAATTTAAAATTAACGAAAAAAAATAACGAAATAAATAATATATAAAAATACGATTACCTAAACAGAAAGAAATAATAAATATTGTACTATGCACCAAATCAATCCAAAATCCAAATCAAAGTAGTTACTAACCTGAGTGGGTATGTTAAAAAATTTTTTAGGTTGGTACCAGCCTAGACAAGTTTTTTATCTTGCCTTAGCTGGCACCAACCTCAAAAATTTTTGCAATCTGTTTATTAGTTTCTGAAAATAATGGGACAAACACAAATACATACACTTAGGTTTTTTTGTACACTTGTTCACAAGGCCTAATAGAACTGACATATATGAACATTTTGTATTTGCAATAATATTATATACATACGGGTCGAATTCATAACCTACTTCTTTAAAAAAATAACAAAATATTAATTATCCGAATTGGTTAAATTAATATAAGAAGTGTTTAAAAAAAATATTCTTCATCTCACGGAAACTTTCATTTCTATATGAATTAGTTAAATTAATATAAGAAGTGTTTAAAAAGAATATTCTACATCTCACGGAAACTTTCATTTCTATATGAATTAGTTAAATTAATATAAGAAGTGTTTAAAAAGAATATTCTACATCTCACGGAAACTTTCATTTCTATATGAATCAGTTAAATTAATATAAGAAGTGTTTAAAAAGAATATTCTACATCTCACGGAAACTTTCATTCCTATATGAATTAGTTAAATTAATATAAGAAGTATTTAAAAAGAATATTCTATATGTCACGGAAACTTTCATTCCTATATGAATTAGTTAAATTAATTTAAGAAGTATTTAAAAAGAATATTCTACATCTCACGGAAACTCTCATTCCTATATGAATTAATTAAATTAATATAAGAAGTATTTAAAAAGAATATTCTACATCTCACGGAAACTTTCATATCTATATGAATTAGTTAAATTAATATAAGAAGTGTTTAAAAAGAATATTCTACATCTCACGGAAACTTTCATTTCTATATGAATTATTTAAATTAATATAAGAAGTGTTTAAAAAGAATATTCTACATCTCACGGAAACTTTCATTTCTATATGAATTAGTTAAATTAATATAAGAAGTGTTTAAAAAGAATATTCTACATCTCACGGAAACTTTCATTCCTTTATGAATTAGTTAAATTAATATAAGAAGTGTTTAAAAAGAATATTCGACATCTCACGGAAACTTTCATTCCTATATGAATTAGTTAAATTAATTTAAGAAGTGTTTAAAAAGAATATTCGACATCTCACGGAAACTTTCATTCCTATATGAATTAGTTAAATTAATATAAGAAGTATTTAAAAAGAATATTCTACATCTCACGGAAACTTTCATTCCTATATGAATTAGTTAAATTAATTTAAGAAGTATTTAAAAAGAATATTCTACATCTCACGGAAACTTTCATTTCTATATGAATTAGTTAAATTAATATAAGAAGTGTTTAAAAAGAATATTCGACATCTCACAGAAACTTTCATTCCTATATGAATTAGTTAAATTAATATAAGAAGTATTTAAAAAGAATATTCTACATCTCACGGAAACTTTCATTTCTATATGAATTAGTTAAATTAATATAAGAAGTGTTTAAAAAGAATATTCGACATCTCACGGAAACTTTCATTCCTATATGAATTAGTTAAATTAATATAAGAAGTATTTAAAAAGAATATTCTAATCTCATGGAAACTTTCATTCCTATATGAATTAGTTAAATTAATATAAGTGTTTAAAAAGAATATTCTACATCTAACGGAAACTTTCATTCCTAAATAGACAGTTTAGATTGAAGAACAAATTATTAGTTAAATTAATATAAGAAGTATTTAAAAAGAATATTCTACATCTCACGGAAACTCTCATTCCTATATGAATTAGTTAAATTAACATAAGAAGTGTTTAAAAAGAATATTCTACATCTCACGGAAACTTTCATTCCTATATGAATTAGTTAAATTAATATAAGAAGTATTTAAAAAGAATATTCTACATCTCACGGAAACTTTCATTCCTATATGAATTAGTTAAATTAATTTAAGAAGTATTTAAAAAGAATATTCCACATCTCACGGAAACTTTCATTTCTATATGAATTAGTTAAATTAATATAAGAAGTATTTAAAAAGAATATTCTACATCTCACGGAAACTTTCATTTCTATATGAATTAGTTAAATTAATATAAGAAGTATTTAAAAAGAATATTCTACATCTCACGGAAACTTTCATTTCTATATGAATTAGTTAAATTAATATAAGAAATGTTTAAAAAGAATATTCTACATCTCATGGAAACTTTCATTCCTATATGAATTAGTTAAATTAATATAAGTGTTTAAAAAGAATATTCTAGATCTCACGGAAACTTTCATTCCTAAATAGACAGTTTAGATTGAAGAACAAATTATTAGTTAAATTAATATAAGTATTTTAAAAGAATATTCTACATCTCACGAAAACTTTCATTCCTATATGAATTAGTTAAATTAATATAAGAAGTGTTTAAAAAGAATATTCTACATCTCACGGAAACTTTCATTCCTATATGAATTAGTTAAATTAATATAAGAAGTATTTAAAAAGAATATTCTACATCTCACGGAAACTTTCATTTCTATATGAATTAGTTAAATTAATATAAGAAGTGTTTAAAAAGAATATTCGACATCTCACGGAAACTTTCATTTCTATATGAATTAGTTAAATTAATATAAGAAGTGTTTAAAAAGAATATTCGACATCTCACGGAAACTTTCATTCCTATATGAATTAGTTAAATTAATATAAGAAGTGTTTAAAAAGAATATTCTACATCTCACGGAAACTTTCATTCCTAAATGAATTAGTTAAATTAATATAAAAAGTATTTAAAAAGAATATTCTACATCTCACGGAAACTTTCATTTCTATATGAATTAGTTAAATTAATATAAGAAGTGTTTAAAAAGAATATTCGACATTTCACGGAAACTTTCATTTTTATATGAATTAGTTAAATTAATATAAGAAGTGTTTAAAGAAAATATTCTACATCTCACGGAAACTTTCATTTCTATATGAATTAGTTAAATTAATATAAGAAGTGTTTAAAAAGAATATTCGACATTTCACGGAAACTTTCATTTTTATATGAATTAGTTAAATTAATATAAGAAGTGTTTAAAAAGAATATTCGACATCTCACGGAAACTTTCATTCCTATATGAATTAGTTAAATTAATATAAGAAGTATTTAAAAAGAATATTCTACATCTCACGGAAACTTTCATTTCTATATGAATTAGTTAAATTAATATAAGAAGTGTTTAAAAAGAATATTCTACATCTCACGGAAACTTTCATTCCTATATGAATTAGTTAAATTAATATAAGAAGTATTTAAAAAGAATATTCTACATCTCACGGAAACTTTCATTCCTATATGAATTAGTTAAATTAATATAAGAAGTGTTTAAAAAGAATATTCGACATCTCACGGAAACTTTCATTCCTATATGAATTAGTTAAATTAATATAAGAAGTATTTAAAAAGAATATTCTACATCTCACGGAAACTTTCATTCCTATATGAATTAGTTAAATTAATATAAGAAGTGTTTAAAAAGAATATTCTACATCTCACGGAAACTTTCATTCCTATATGAATTAGTTAAATTAATATAAGAAGTATTTAAAAAGAATATTCTACATCTCACGGAAACTTTCATTTCTATATGAATTAGTTAAATTAATATAAGAAGTGTTTAAAAAGAATATTCGACATCTCACGGAAACTTTCATTTCTATATGAATTAGTTAAATTAATATAAGAAGTGTTTAAAAAGAATATTCGACATCTCACGGAAACTTTCATTCCTATATGAATTAGTTAAATTAATATAAGAAGTGTTTAAAAAGAATATTCTACATCTCACGGAAACTTTCATTCCTAAATGAATTAGTTAAATTAATATAAAAAGTATTTAAAAAGAATATTCTACATCTCACGGAAACTTTCATTTCTATATGAATTAGTTAAATTAATATAAGAAGTGTTTAAAAAGAATATTCGACATTTCACGGAAACTTTCATTTTTATATGAATTAGTTAAATTAATATAAGAAGTGTTTAAAGAAAATATTCTACATCTCACGGAAACTTTCATTTCTATATGAATTAGTTAAATTAATATAAGAAGTGTTTAAACAGAATATTCGATCTCTCGCGGAAACTTTCATTTCTAAACGAAGAAGACAATCTTAAGACACAATGATATTCGCTGGCAGTATTGGCCGCGTTAAAACACAATATATTATTCAATATTACCAGCTTAAATCACACAATACATAATAAAATGTATAAAGATAAATTGGACTGTTATTAGTAAGTATAAATTTTATGTCGCCTACTGTATATCGAATGTAATATTTTTAAAGGCTTAAAGCGAAGAATGTGCTTATTCATCCATAGCGCATACCTAACATCTAGTGAACGAGTCAGTGAAAGTCAGATAAACATCGGTGCTAGACCAACCCGGAACTGGCGGTAGAGAAAAGACGGACAATAAATTTGCGAGATGTTTTAATCGTTTCTACGTCTGCAATATCTAATGTCGATATCGCCAATATAGAAAAAATTAAATTTATCGACTGTTATCGCCGTGAATAATTATAGAAATATGTTACGAATAAACTTGGTATCGACTTACATTTATGCTAATATTTTGTGTTTGTTTAAAGATGTTATTTCATTTGAGCTGACTAAATTTAAGATTAGCGAAAATACTTTGACTAAAACTACTGTAGAACTACAACAAACACGGAATGCAGGAGAAGATAATTAGTACATTTTATTGCAACTTAAAAAAAGTTAATTGTCAAATGAATTTTATCTGTTACGTAATTTTATGTTTTACTAATTACAACATTAAAGTCGACGTGATAAGAAAAAAAGTAGTAACTGTAGATTAATAGTACATATTTTCAATTAGTTTTTGACTATCGATCCAAAAATAATATTGCTAATGCTCGTGTATTTTTTTACAAACAGACTATTTTAGTTTGACTATTTAAGTGAACAAACGCCACTTAAAATTAGTTTAGAAAAATTTGGGAAGTAGAGAATTTCGAAATTTGTTCTTCAATCTGAACTGTCTATTTTGGTAATTGTGGATTTCAATTAAATAATTCAAAATAAAATTACTAATTTTTTTCGATATGTTGAATACCTATAATAATTTTGACTCTTTGTTTTTACGGTTCTTCTAAATTCTAGTTAAAATTGCAAGACAATTTTAAAGGTAACACTATTTCGAATACAGTTAAATGAAACTACGTAATGTAGTATTATTTCTACTTTCTTTAAGTTCTTTACCACGACCTAGGTTTCGTTGCATTACAACATCTTCAGGTGGGCTGTTAGCAAAGATTGTTGACGAGAATACTTTGAACATTAAGTTGCTCTGATTATAAGTAATCTTCAGTTTAACCGACTAATTTTAAGTAAATTTAAGATACTTAATTTTAGTAGTAATATGTAAACTATGATACGATTACTAACAACACATATTTAACTGTCCATTAATATAATAGTATACTATTATACCTATCTTATTAAATAGAAATTTAGGACATAATAAATTCAGGTATTAATTCAGGTATGCATTCAAGTCTAGACCAGCTTAAAGTACAAAGAATAAGGTTGCATAAGTTGACAGGTATCACAAATATGGATCAATATTACAGAGCTGTGTTACTCTCACACAACAAAGACAACAACTGAACACTATAAAGATATTTTTGTAAAACTTGAACCATTCAGAAACTGCACAATTACTGTCAATCGCGCAGGAGAAAATGTCAAAATCGGGGACCGCAGTCATCAGCTAATTGTGAGTAAGGCAGAACGTTCATGCTGCATGAGAACGCTGCCTGCAGAATATCGGTACGTCGACGAAGGGACACAAAACTAAAGGCGGTCGATAATTTTTCAGTCGAACGTCCAGGAGTACAAAATGAAAGAAATCTTAACATCGAAAGTTTATCGATATTGTCTTCGAACACTCTTTTTACAAAGTAAATCGATGTAATGGATTTTGCTTTGAAATTAATAAGAATCTACTGTAATTCCCACAGCTTAGAGAATAATTTACTACAATTGATACATCTTAATTAATCACACAAAACCAAAAGCGGACGACGATTCCTCACTCGAACGTCCAGGTATACAAAATGAAAGAATTTTTAACATCGAAAGTTTATCGATATAGTCTTTGAACACTTTTACAAAGTAAATCGATGTAATGGATTTTGCTTTGAAATTAATAAGAATCTACTGTAATTCCAACAGCTTAGAGAATAATTTACTACAATTGATACATCTTAATTAATCACACAAAACCAAAAGCGGACGACGATTCCTCACTCGAACGTCCAGATATACAAAATGAAAGAATTTTTAACATCGAAAGTTTATCGATATAGTCTTTGAACACTTTTACAAAGTAAATCGATGTAATGGATTTAGCTTTGAAATTAATAAGAATCTACTCAGCTTAATTAATCAATTCCACTGTAGAAACAACATTAAAAGTTAATTATATATTATGACTGAAGAAAGTAAAAATTACTAAAAATACAAAATTTCGGATACATTTTTATATTTATTTAACGAGCATTTGTCGGTCCAATTGGTTAATTATTTCACTACGATATACATATATGATTTAAAATAATTGTAACAGTCACAAACAAATAACATTTTGAAACAAATTATTCGAGATAGCGTTCATGAAACATTTTAGATTTGATGGCCAGTAAATTAGGGAAAAAAAATAAAATTATCACATTTTACGACTTCTCCCTATTACAAAAACGTTATTATGATAGTAAATACACGCATATATGACACACGAATATATACACACAACATCAATGCATACATACAATACACATTAACAATGAATATATATATAAAAATAAACGATACATTTTATCGAACAGGTATAGATAATAACCATTTTGTGACCGAGCAACTTAACTAAATAGTTTAAACTTCGCTGTATTATTTATATTTAAAAAAGAAAACATTGCGTGAGAACTTTATAAAACTTTGAAAAATTATAATATTGATAAGTTCATCGACCCACAGTGAATCAAACTGCTATTTAAGGGACATAGCATTTTTTTAAAACAAAAATCGCATTTATTTTCATTTTGTTATATAAACTCTCTTGTTACTTTGTACTTTTTCTGGTAAATATGATTTACCAGATAAAGTACCAATTTTCTGTGCCGAATATTAAACAAAAGGACACAAAAGGACACCTACAGGCATGAGTTTTAAACGATGCATGATACGTTCATCAATCCATAGTGAATCGAAACTGCTATTTGAGGGACATAGCATTTTTTTAACAAAAATCGCATTTATTTTCATTTTATAATGTAAACTCTCTTGTTACTTTATACTTTTTCTGGTAAATATAATTAACCAGAAAAGTACCTATTTTCTGTGCTCAGTATTAAACAAACGGGCACCTACAGACATGAGTTTTAAACGATGCATTTTAGGTAAACGTCAATAGAATAAACCGCAGGTAAAGTCTCTCGAAAAACAGAAGAAGCTGAGCTTATTGTGCTTTGTTCCATACAACATCTTAAAATATTCACTGTTTCTTGCAAAGTGTTTGTTTTAAGAAAAAATGATACTCAACTACTATTCATTAAACTAATTAAATCCATCGCTCGGCATCAGAAAAATGGATTTCTAAAAAAAATCCTTAAATAACAGGTTCGATCCACTGTGTGATCGTTTCGATGTCTGAGAGTAGAGGAAAGTTGATTTAGAAGTTAAAATTATATTTAATTGAACGTACAACTCAAAATGGATGAGTTTAATCAAGTAAAGTGATTTACCGATTTACAAGCTTTTTAGGAAAGCCATCAAACAAATAACAGCGAACACTTTCAAAGCAGGGACAAATGAATGAAACCCGACCGAATATCTAGGTCGATATCGGCAAATCCGCTTAATGCCAGACAACAAAGAATTTTCGACGTTAAATGAAAATTGCTATGCGCAAACAGAAAAGGCAAGGAAAAAGATTAACAGGAAAAGGTAAGAAAAATATTTATCTAATCGAAAAAAATGGTAACGAAGTCTGGAGTATAGAGCCCACAGGCGATCTCGTCAACCGTTCCACTGCTGGGGGCTAACTGAGTAAGCGTAGAGGAAACTTTGAAATCGATTTTCTCAACTCCAGCGTGCTTTTTTTTTCTAAAGACAGAGTAAAAATAAGACCATTTAAATGGAATATTTTTAAGTCTTAAATAAAAATTGTCTCTCAAATTATTCTGACTAAAAAAATTTTTTTTATAATTTTGGACGTATAAAGTATATTATTGTCATTGGCGTGAAATTGTGCCAAACGCATAATTTAAACTGCAGCCGCATGTTAATAAAGCGAACTGTGCTATTTAATTTATAAAAAGCGTTTTTGGATGCTTGTTACTTAATCATGCCTCACTTTCTCTACTAATTTTCCCGAAATTTGGTATCATAGTGCTAACACTTACTTTACATTTGATGTCAAGTATCGATATTTTTTACTCAATAATTAAAATTTAGTACTACAACATGCCAATAGATGGCGCTACGTGTACATTAAATCATCATCTCGTAATGTAAACGTTAATCCCACCGCTCTATCGAAAATTCATACAAGTATAACTTTAAATTGATTTATTTTATAAAATAAGATCAAATATTTTTTTTTTCGACCCTGATAATTTCGCAACAAATCGGGAGCCATAGCCCCCTCCCCACCGTCGCCAAGCGCAACGCCTCCCGAGAGCCGCTCGCGTAAAGTCGAGTTGTAAACAAATCATAAACAAACATTTACACATGGCGTCACTGCCGCCATCTCGCCCGCGCGGCTGCGTCCCCGGCCCGGTGCCCGCCTGTGCATGTGCACGCGTCGATTTGTAAAGCACACACAACAATGGCCGCCGTCCATTGAGTAACTGACAAACGGGCGGCGCGGCGCATGTGTTTGTCTACGTGCGCGCCGATCGACGTAAACGGACGCAAACAGTTCGCACGTCAATGATTTACAGTATTGCTTTTCGGAGGTGAATGCGCGCGTGCAGACTGATAACGAATCTAATCGCTGCAAGGACGGAGGGAAACGTTATGAACGCCCAATAATTACTATATAACTGTAAGTAATATAACTGTATAGGTGTATATAACTGTAACTTGCATTTATATAGTAATAATTACTATATAACTGTAAGTTTCTCTTCACCAGTAACCAGCTTTTATATGTAACTTCGCATTGCGTCAATTACTCGCTTTGTCCAGTTAGCAGTGAATAATTAAATACTGAATCGATGGTTAATTATGTCGTTGATTGATGGTTAATCATTATTAGCCATCGATTGAACAACGATTCAACAACCATCGATTCAACAACGATCGATTCAACAACCTATTTATCTACGTTGTGACGACATATCAAAATGCTACAGTTTATTTTTACAAGAAACTAATAAATGCAATATTTTGGAAATTTCATCTTAATTTGCTTAGTCATTTTTAAATGATGCGAGTACAAAGAGACAAACAAAATATACTAACAGATATACAGATAGATAGTAAGTCAAGGAAACGCTAAATACCTCTCATTCTTTTTTACGTGAATACGTCTTTAAATTTGCTACCATACGGGGGCAATCCAAAAAACCTAATGATAACAAAATCGGGAGATACAGTTTGGCGTTGAAGTTTCGAATTTATCCTCTACTTTCCAATCTATCTCAAAAATTTAATTATACCACTGGATAGCTAAAGGATCAAAGAATTCATTACGATAAGAGAGAACAGTGACGCATCGCGCGGTGGAGGGGGAAGCGCCGCCATTTTGAGGTTATTTTGCTGCGTATCGAGATTTGCAATTAGTATAACTTTTGATTCGGAAAAGCCACGATGTTCGTTTAAGTTGTCGTCAAAATCTATCGATTGTATATAAAACATTAGTTTAAAGTAGTGATAGTGAATATAATAAGGTGTTAGAATAAAAAAATATTATTAAAAATATTTTATTTAAAAAATATAACCCGTTACATAGACGTATTCACGTACAACACACGGCCGTGTCCATGACATAGCCACACCCCATTTTTTCATAGGTTATAATGATCACAACACCTCATGTAATTTAGTCCAAAGGTTTCTACTTGACACGCGTACAAGCAAACGTACAGGCAAGCAGACAAACGTTTCAAAAACTATTGCGTTTTATTCTATAGCCCATTTATAAATTATTTTTCAAAAATATCCTAAAATAAATATTTTCCGCGTTTTCTAACTGATTATACCTATGTATAGACTAGCTTTCGCCTGCAGCTCCGCTCACGTGAAAGTTGTGATGTTGAACTTAGTGATAGAGTGATTTCACAAATATTCACTACCTTTCTAATCTTCCAGAATAAAAAAAAATTATAGGATGTTGAAAACCGCATCACAATAAACCCAATAGAACACACGTTATAAGCAAAAAAATGTGTATATTTTTATGTTATAGTATAAACTTTATACTATATTATATAGTTCTAAAGAAAAAAAAACATATTTTTTTTGTTTTTGTTACATATACTTAACATCACAACTTAGAATGAAGTATTTTTGTTCTATTTTAGTCTAAAAAAAGAAAAAATATTCCTAGATTCGACAGCAGTAATCCGAGGTCAATAATAAACAAATTATGGCAGGCAAAGTCATCAGTATCACATAACTCAGGCATAAAAATCGACTCTTATTTCCAATATACTTAACTGTATTATTTTTTCCCATTTTCATAATTTTAAATTCTTAACTTCTACATTACAGAAAACGTAGCCCCTGGTCAACATTTCATATACGCTCCATCCCCAGCAATCTCATAAATTCCAAAGTTGTTTGTTTGAATGTTTGTTAATCAATTCCGCCGTAATTATTGAAATAGTTTAGATGAAACCGATATAGATAATATATAATCAAACCTTAACCCTTAATTGTGAAGGTCCCACACAATATAATCAAATATTAATAGTACAACGACAACTAGGTCAAGTGGAATAGCGCAACTGTTCTGCAACCTACGACACGCACAAACAATGCCAATTTGCGACTACAAGACTGGCAGTGCAAACGTAAAGATGACGTCAGAGGACATCATAAAAAGTGCGACATCATTAACGTGACCATCGCTGACGTCAATATTTCCATTCATTAATTATGCAAAGCGGTTCTCTATTGCTCCACATCGCGCGTCTCGTCTACACAGGCAGACAAATATTCCACATGTGCGCGCCACATCCGGTAGGAACCGGTGTCGGCGTTAATGTTAGAACATAATTCTTACAATAGTGAGCTTTTTTATATGAAATTAAAAATAGAAAAAAAATGCGAAAACAAAATACCAAAATCAGTATGACGTCAGTGTAGAAAAATCATACGGAAGACTTGAATTCGTGTGACGTAATTCCAGGAATTTCCTATACATTTCTACAGTTATTCACACTAATTTCATAAAGACAGTTTGTTTTTTTGTTTATTTGTTTGCTTGTTTTTTAGATACAAAAACAGCTTACCTGATTGTCACGAAACTTTCACCCTCGTATTTCATATCCATGAGCGGATGAGCGGAGGAGATGAAATTATATTAGAAAATGTAGCTTATAAGAAATAAGAATTTAACTTAAGGGTCTCTAGGTGTCTCTCGTTCACTTTTGGGTTAAAACTTTAAACCATTATAACCACATGAGAATAATGTGAGAACGTGTTGTAGATAATCTAAAAATCTACAAAAAAAATTATAATATACGAGTATCATGGCTAATATTAGAAACCGATCGTTATAAATTGTTTTACATCACAATATAGATCGATTAAACCGCGGTTAAATATGTAAAACGTTAAGAATGTCGTTAATATTTAACTGTAATGAATTACTATATAAAAAAAGATTCAAACAAAATATAGGTTTTTGCCCGGGTAAAGTTGAGACAGACAGCTAATCTACACTAATATATAAAATGGAAAAGTTTGTTTTTATTTATTTGTTTGCTCGTGCTAATCACTAGTAAAAGTCTCTAGTTTTATCTAATCTCTGGTTTTATGTTAGGACGCCTATACTTGGAAGGAGATTATCGCCACACTATGGTCTATAGGGACAGTAGTGTAACTGTAGTCGGGAATACTTCTTAAACGGTGCAAGATATATATAGATTGGTTTAATTGTTGACTGATCATCTCTACTGCATTCCCACCGATATACGCCAAACCCCGACGATCGATATCGTTTAGCGAACGGTGCGGAAGCGTTTCGTGATCGCGGGGGAGAGTAGCATATTTAAGATTATTCTATGTGGGTATAATCGCGAGTACACTAATTATTATATACACATCTTTAGTGCAAAACAGGTTAGAAGTCAGCTCAGATATTTGAAGCCCACACTTGACCAGTAACGGTCTGATTATCGAACGTGACCAAAGGACGTTCCTTTGAAATTTGTACGTGATACAGAACTGTTATTTCTTTCTTATTTTTTCTAGCACACGAGGCTTCCACTGGTCATATCAAGCTTAAAAAAATTTTTATTTACGAAATTCATCTGTTTTTAAACAGAATTGCCTTATTTTATTGAAAAGATTATTGTTCTACGTAACTATAGCTGCTTCCTTTTTGCAACAACAACTAGAATTCTGCACTTCTTTGACATTCAACTGCTCAATCGCCCTTATGGTAGTTGTTCCAGTCTGTATTTATGTATGAGGAGTAGAAATGAAACGTAAAAAAGCACAACTGCAAAGCTTCTTTAACAGTATATTAATAAAATAATAATATTTTATACTATTCTGTCACAGCAAAGATATTTCGTTGTCACTTCCTTATTGCAGGCGCGATTTACGTTGTCTACTTTAACGTTCTAATGACCTTTATAGTCCCGTAATATGTAACTTATTACATTTCCATAGATATTTAAACATCACTTTCATAGATATAAACTCACATAAATAATTAGGCATAAACCAGAAGCATGACTGTTAAATCACCAGTTCGGAAGGATTTACCACTAGAGAAATTAGAATAAAACCAAATGAATTTCATTTACAATTTCTTTATCGTCGTGTTCTGCATTCCACAAAGCCAAACGTGTAAGTACATACATAAGCTGGCCAACTTTACAGCCCGGTATCATCAAGTCGATTCTAATTGTGTACATTAAATAACAGAAACAAAAAAGAAACTTATCAAAGAAGAACTCTCAAAGTAGCCTTAGAAATATTTAATAAAAAAAATTATTAAAAAAACATTAAGATTGAAACCAATAATATAATTATAGAAATCGTCGGTTAAACGTTTACGTTTGATAGATAGTCTTTGTTAAATAATTATTTATATGGATCAAAAAACAATATCTTAGGCTTGTACTAAAAGTTAATAAAAATGTCAAACGCAATAATATCAGAATGTCATGTGCTGCATTCCGCAAAGCCAAACGTGTAAGTACATACATAAGCTGGCCAACTTTACAGCCCGGTATCATCAAGTCGATTCTAATTGTGTACATTAAATAACAGAAACAAAAAAGAAACTTATCAAAGAAGAACTCTCAAACTAGCCTTAGAAATATTTAATAAAAAAAATTATTAAAAAAACATTAAGATTGAAACCAATAATATAATTATAGAAATCGTCGGTTAAACGTTTACGTTTGATATATAGTCTTTGTTAAATAATTATTTATATGGATCAAAAAACAATATCTTAGGCTTGTACTAAAAGTTAATAAAAATGTCAAACGCAATAATATCAGAATGTCATGTGCAGCATTCCACAAAGCCAAACGTGTAAGTACATACATAAGCTGGCCAACTTTACAGCCCGGTATCATCAAGTCGATTCCAATTGTGTACGTTAAATAAGAAAAAACAAAAAAGAAAATTATCAAAGAAGAACTCTCAAAGTAGCCTTAGAAATATTTAATAAAAAAAATTATTAAAAACATTAAGATTGAAACCAATAATATAATTATAGAAATCATATATTCAACGCTTACTTTTGATATATAGTCTTTGTTAAATCATTATTTATATGCATCAAAAAACAGTATCTTAGGCTTGTACTAAAAGTTAATAAAAATGTCAAACGCTATAAAATCAGTAATAATTTGATTTACAATTTCTTTATCATCGTGTGCTGCATTCCACAAAGCCAAACGTGTAGGTACATAAGTTGGCCAAATTTACAGCCCGTTAAAGTATTAATGAATGAATGGATAAATAATCGGCACATGAGTCATGTTCCACTCCGAACCGGACTTCGAGCGCCCAATGAAATTTCGCCCGACAAGGCTAATCATTTAAACAAATAGACAACTGGTACTTTGCACAGTTACCGCATTTGAGTTTACGAGGTTTGTTACGTTATAATAATTGTGAATAAATGACGCTATGGATTTTCCCGAGTCATTGTCACGTAAGACATTGTTTAATCAAGCACAAAGCAAAGTTCGGTCTGAAACTGACTTGGCAGCCTTCAAAATCATATAGGTATCTTCATCTTCACAATGGGTCTCTGTATAACTTCCAATTCGCCTCGAGACTATTATAGAACACTGGCTACAACATGATTTAAATAAACTCAATAGTTCAAGCGATTCGAAATTAAACTTCTTATCGTGCAGAAACCGTCACGAATTTGTATAACATAGCTTATTTGATTCGTGTGTCAATATAATTTTCTTGTCAAACACTTGAAATATGACGAACATTTTATACCATACTTTATTAAGGCGATAGACTCTAAAATGTTCGCGTATGTCGTGCCTGTGTTAAAATATAATTTTCTTGTCGATCACCTAAAATATTACAAGTTTTATACAAAACGAATAGTGCAAGCGATTCGCAGTTAAATTTCTTATTGCGTAGAATAGTTATGATCCACTCAGAAAGCGCCACGAAATGTACGACACGAATGTGTAAATACAATTTTGTTGTCAATCTCTAAAAATATTAAAAGTACTTTTTATATAAACTAGAATATTATTTATGATAATAATAGTTATGATTTTTATTAAGCAGAAGAGTGTAGTCGATTCAGAAAGCGTCACGAAAATGTACGACATTATTGCGTAAGTGCAATTTTCTTGCGTATCAAATAAAATATTACAAGTACTTTTTATATAAATTAATAGCGCTAACGTTTTGCAAGTGAACTTCCGTGCAAAGGAGTATAAACCTATTCAGAAAGTGTACGATATTAATGTGTAAGTGCAATTTTCTTGTCAATCACCTAAAATATTACAAGTACTTTTTATATAAACTAAAAAGCTCAAGCGTTTTGCAAGTGAACTTCTTATCGTGCAAAAGAGTATTAATCGATTCAAAAAGTGTACGATATTAATGACTAAGTGCAATTTTCTTGTAGATCACTTTAAAATATTACAAGTGCTTTTTATATAAACTGAATATCTCAAACGTTTTGCAAGTGAACTTTTTATCATACAAAAGAGTGTAAATTAATGCCGAAAGCATAATAAACATGAATGAAATTAATGTATAAGTGCAATTTTCTTCTCGATCACATAAAATATGACAAGCATTTGAACGAGAGGAAATGATTGATGTTTGAACGACATAAAATCTATATGTTTGTTTATAAGCTTATGTACGTATTCCATAGAGGTTGAGAATTATTTATTAGAAGATATTTACATATTGTTATAAAATCAAGTAAGATAAAAATAACAAAAAACTGTTGACATACTAACGATCCAGATATGGTTAGCCATTAACTACATTTCTCACTGTCAGTAACAACTGGGTAAATTTAAACCAGTTTGTCCACGCGAGCGAAGTCGCAAACAAATAAGAGTGGTAAATTAACCTAAATTACCTATTAGTTTGAAAAGTTAACATTAAAACATAATTTTGAAAGTTTGTTTAATACCTATTCCTAGTTACCTTTGGAAGTGAAACTTCTGTTGATCCAGTATTACTAGGAATTAATATTTTATATTATTGTAAAGTTTCTACGACATATTTTCACATGGGTAAATGGTACAAAGAAAAAAATAAATAAAAATGATAAAAAGAAAAAAATTAAATATAAAAAAAATTTTATCAATTCGTTTCTTTAGTTTTTCCTATTTAATCATTTATTTTTCTGATAGGAGTAAGGATTTGACACATTTATAAAAAAATGGATTTTTTTTTTAATTTCGAACTTTGAAGTAGTTATTTCGGAAACGGTTGAGTATTTTATTTGCTACAAGATTTTACGTTCTGAATTATGAGAGGAAACAGCCTTGTGAAAATATTTCGTAGGAAAATACACTCGTACATGGACTTACATGAAGTGTCTATAGATTATGGGCTAATTTTGTGATTATAAAAGTAATATATTTAAAATCTTAATTCATCTATTATAATTTTCCACTGGTATATTCACATTATTCCACTTTACATTATTGTTTAACATAGTTAACAGTAGTAATACCAGATGAGACTGCGACTTCGCTTGTGTGGCATTCAGTGTAAGAAAATATATTAGGAATTTTTTTATGTTTTTTTTCTCTCTCAGAACTAGTATAAAGTTTACTAAAACACTAATAGATGGCGTTGGTAGTACCAAATCGTGATATATCTATGAACATAAAATTTATTAAAAATAATAATAGACGGCGTTGGCAGTACTAAATCATAATATTTCTGTGAGCAAAAAAGTGGCTAAAAATGATAATAGATGGCGTTGGCAGTACCAAACCGTAATATCTCTATGAACATCAAATTGACTAAAAATGATAATAAACGGCGTTGGTAGTACCAAATCTTAATATTTCTATGAGCATAAAATTAATTAAAAATGATAAAAGATGGCGTTGGCAGTACCAAATCATAATATATCTATGAGCATGGATAATATAGATGATAAAATTGACTAAAAAGCGTTAGCAGAACCAATATCGTAATGCTCGCCAAGTCAGGGTGTTTTTTAAATCTGTAATATTCAGATAAAAAGTATCCTATATGTTGCTAGAGGGTACAAAATATTACCATACCAAATTTCATCTAAATCCGTCTAGTAGACTTCGCGTGATTGAAGAACAAATTAACAGACACACAGACAAAATTCTAAAAATAGATTGTCTTTTTAATATATTTTCCATGTACAGAATTCACTCTTGTATAGATTTCTTTTTGTAACATGAAAATCTAAAACGCCAAAATACACTTCAATCAATATTCAATCGCCATTTAACGGGTTCAACATCACGTTAATTGGCATAAAATAACGTCGCAGTTCGGTTAAACTCTATGGAATTACCTCTCAGAGTTTCATTTATCACTAATGTCATTTTCTTTTATCAACTATAAATTTCACTTCAAAAAGAAATACTCAATATCATCAACGACGCGGACGTGGCGTTCAGATTACGCGTGTATAAAGTTTGTGCTGCAGATATATCGAAATGATAGCAATTCGGAAGTACCGGAATGCGTTCAGCCCAATTCCCGCTAACTTCGAGCTAGCCTACATAGCGCAGTGTTTGTTCGTTGCACGCAATACGGCGGCGTGCAGGCGAGGAGCCGCGCGCCTAGGGTTACCATTTGTCATGTGACATTTATTGATCTATATCTTTTTTATGTTTCCAATCACTGATCGATACAAAATTAGTACTTTTATTTTTCAACACATGCTAAACAGGGAAACGAGACTTTTTTCCGACAAACGCTTGATGTTATTTTTCTTGACCTTGATTATTAAGCAACCATTTTTGCGACTATTTCTCAGCTCTCTAGCGTCATATCAAATTGTTACATAAGAAAATTTTAAAAAATTTACATACAGCAGAATAAATCTGATATTTCGGCAATGTAACCAATACAAACGAAGAACGTTTGTGTTACAAACAGGAGGATAGATTATGATTTTAAAATTTTTATTTTTAACCATTTGACCCTTTATCTCACAAGTAGACGCTACATCTATCTACTGTTTCACTAAATTTATAGAAAAGTGACTGAAGACTTCCAAATGTGTTTTTGCTTAAATTGGTACTTTGATTCGTATTTTGAACAATGTTCAATGCGTGATTCAAGTATATATTTCTAAAACGACTAATTGATTCCAAATATTTTCAATTCTATACAAGATTTGTATATTTATGGCCGAAGTTCTCTGTTTGCCCTACATATTTTATTTAATAAAAATACTGTCTCGTTTGTCAAGTGTTTCTATACAGTAGATTGCAGTAAGTTACAGTAGCACGCCGTATGGAGAGGGCACGAAGAGTTCAGTAAACGCTTGATCCACATTTTTTTCTATATTTAGATAATTTATATTACGAAGAATATTATGCATATTCTTATTCAAATTATATTCAATACACCTACTGGGTTTCAGAGTCATAATTATAGTAAGAAATGACATATTTGTGTTTGTGAGAGGTGATGGGAAAACAGAAAGTATTCATTCAACAAGAGCTTTTCGGCAAAATTAAGAAGCTGGAATTCGGGCAAAAAATGGTTACCCTACTCGGTCGCTGCGACCGTTGGTCGCTGCTAGGGCTACCAGATAGAATTTAATGAAAAAATATTTTTTCATATCCTATTTTAACTCCTTATAATTTCTTAACGTGTAACTGCTTGCTAGACTCGAAAATATTTAAAGTGTCACAAAGAATATAGAACATCTATAAACATAATATTCATTTCACTTCACTAGATTTTTTAATTTTTGAAAGATGATTAGTATACTGTATACAGCGTGTTCTTTTATTTTGTACTTCAGGCTTTGATGCTTAGACACTGACCGTTTTCGTTTTACTACTTCAGAAACATAATTGAAACGTCTTACGAAACAGTCATTTTGAGCAAAATGTATCACATCAAAATTATAATAACTTGTCAAATATTTCGATATAACAATGGCATCTAAATATTTTCGGCCACATTTACTTCTATATTACAAACGTTATTTACAAAATGTCAAGCATAAAATCACTAGCTATTGAAATACTTAAACCATAAATTGAACAAAAAGTTACAAAACTTGAAAAAAAAATAATTTTTCGTCGTAAATCGAGTGGTACATTGTAACGTAAAAGGAGGTCTAAAATTAGCCGGTCTGCGTGTCGTTGCAAACGGGCACAGCCCTGCCGAATGCAGCGCGCCCGCTCGCAATGAATCTATATATAGTGCAGCAGAGTATCATTGATTTACGAGGCGAGAGGGGAGGGGGGCGCGGGGAGCGGGCGGCGCGCCGCGGCGTAGTACGCTAACGCGCGGGCGGCGCGGGGAAGGGCCGGCGGCGGGGGGAGCGGGCGCGACGCCACGTAAATATTTGTGAGGCGCTCGCGGGCCGCACCGACAGCGCCGCCGCCCGACCGCATTGCGAGCGCGCCCGCCGACCGAGGTGGTGCCGCCGTCGCGTGCTTCCAGCGCGGGGCCCGCATACGGCGAATGTCGCAATTTCACGACACGAACGCGTGGTGTCGCTCCGATCGCACGTATGTCGTACTTAACTGCGCAAAAGTACAGCTTGTGTTTGGTAAAATCGGAGAGCTTGGCTGTGGAATGTTAACAACTGCGTATACGGCGTCGTATTAAGGGCGCGAGCCGCGTCTCTGTCGTAACACTGTAGGATCCGAATTAATTGCGCCTTAATATTCAAAGTAAATATTCGATGGAACGATATTTAAAAAATATCTTATTTATCCTTACGTGTGTATATTATTTCAGACCTATTTAGGATCATATTATACCAAAGCTAAATAATATTTTTTTCATAATAAAAGTGGAATTATGAGCAATTTAATTTTTTCCCAAATTTTGGAATCTATAAACAAAATTCATTTATATTTATTTTATCCGTACGAGAGCAATCCCTTTCGCAAATTTAAAAGTTTACAAAGCAGACTGAACTGAAATTAAGTGGCAGTTCACGTTTCGTTCAACTTTGTTTACACGGAATCATCGCTCTATTTGTGACCCATATAAAAGGCGACTCTAATGGATTTTGTTGACTATCACTTAACCAATAATAAATGTTAACGAACTATTCATTGAGCTATAATATCTAGCTGTTTATATAGTTTGACCCGACGTTCGGAGGTGATAACTAATCGTTATAGGGCAACGCAACATGGCCGCGATCGGCGAACGTGGCCCGCTTTACGTCTTATTGCGTCTGGTTCCGTGTCTGCCACCAAACCGCCTGCAAACTTCTCGCGGGTTCGATACTCAAGTTATGCGTACATGAAACCCTTTGATAGCGAAACAAATACGACGTAAAATGTAACTACTGTTGTTTAATAATAAATTTACAGACTTACGTAACAAACTTCATTCAATTCATTTGTAAATACGTGTTATTATTATGTACTAACATCGTGATCCGACTTCACTCGGGTGACCAAAAATCGAAAAAAAGCGTTTCTAAACATGCACATGGATTCTAGAATATTATTTTGCCGCACAAAGGTATTTAGTGCGAGCAATGTCTTCTGGCTGCGATCAATTTTATTTTTTGTTGCGTTAATCTTCCTACAGTGGAACCCCAATTATGTACGTTACTTCTGAGGATCCGAGGAACTCGTCAATTTTTATCCAAATACGTTTTACGGTTTAAATTTATCGCAAACATGCAAACACAAAATGGTGTTCCGTCGTTAGTTCTGGATATTGTAAAAACTTTTTGAATACTGGTGTCGTTCGGCAGTATCCACTATTTGACGTTTGCATCCGCTATATCTTCTCAGAGAAGGAAAGCAATAAGCAAGTATATGTGTGTATATATATATATATATATATATATCAAAATCCATCTGATAAAGCTCAGGTTATATGCGAACGTTTTATATCTTGAGGTATTCTCATGCCTTTAAAATGTCATGTAAGGAGTATTGCTGTTGCAGAGAACAGATTTCTTGGGCAACCAAGATCTGGGATTGTGTTGCCTTATCAAACTGCTAGTTAAAGATTTTACGCTTGGCAACAGCGTTTACATCTGCAGTAGTGATTGTGGGAGGTTAATCAAGGTCTCGAGCTTACCTAGCAAGGATATCTGCACACCCATTCCCTTAAATGCCATAAAAAATATAAAAAACAAACGACAGAATCTATAAACAGTAAATATTATATATAAAAAGAGGAAAATTTATATAACATCCTTGAGGTCAATAACACAAATTTTTCAATTTTAACAGTTCTTAAATGGAACCCTGTCACGCAGTCTGCCTGACACGAAACATATAATAAAACAACAGATGAAAAAAAGTCTATATAATAACATTCAAGAACATTATTTCGAGGATCGACAAGTAAGCTATTGAGAGAAACCAGAAAATTCTGGTCCATATAATATTTGTTTAAGTGGGTATCAAGTAAAAACTACTGGATGAATTTAGACGAGTTTTAATTTTTGTATTCATTAGATCCCAAAATCATGATGATGATAAGAAAGACAATTCTTACCAATTATGATACAATTTAAAAAAAACTTAGTTAAATAAGATGAAAACATAGAAATAAATAGTACGAAATCACTCTTTTCATTTTTTTACATTAAATATACCTCTTTATACATCGAACTAGGAGATGATCTTTGTACTCACTAACCCCATTCAAACGTGGCGATTTATGAGGTATTTTAAAACTCAATCGAAAATGTCTTATCAAGTAATATTCCTGACACGGCGTCTCCTTCGCGAGATACGAACCTTTCTAAGCTAGTATGAAGTATGCTTCCGTCGGACCTCCTAATTTGTAAACAACGTACATATGTCAAAAGACTGAAATATCAGGAAAACGGCTTTTAGTAAATGCGTTTTCAAAAATATGAAATTTCAAGGTAATGGCTCTAAGTGAATACGTACTTCAATACAAAAATCTCAAAATATCAGGATAATGGTTTTAGTGAATATGTACCTCAATGCAAAAGTAAAAAATCTGAAATATCAGGATAATGGTTTTAATAAATATGTACTTCAATGAAAAAGTTAAAAATCTGAAATATCAGGATAATGGTTTTAGTGAATATGTGCTTCAATGCAAAAGTAAAAAATCTGAAATATCAGGATAATGGTTTTAATAAATATGTACTTCAATGCAAAAGTAAAAAATCTGAAATATCAGGATAATGGTTTTAATAACTATGTACTTCAATGAAAAAGTAAAAAATCTGAAATATCAGGATAACGGTTTTTAGTGCATACGTGCTTCAATGCAAAAATGAAAAATCTCAAAATATCAGCATAATGGTTTTAGTGAATACGTACTTCAATGCAAAAGTAAAAAAATCTAAAATATCAGGATAATGATTTTAGTGAATACATACTTTAATGCAAGAGTAAAAAAATCTAAAATATCAGGATAATGGTTTTAGTGAATACGTACTTCAATGCAAAAGTAAAAAAAATTAAAATATCAGAATAAAGGTTTTAGTGAGTTCAAATTTCAAAGCAAAAGTCAAAAATCTAAAATATTAGGATAATGGTTTTAGTAAATACGTACTTCAATGCAAAAATTGAAAATCTCAAAATATCAGGATAATGGTATTAGTGAATACGTACTTCGATGCAAACATAAAAAAAGCTAAAATATCAGGATAACAGCTTTTAGTGAATAAGAACTTCACTGTAAAAATAAAAAAAAATTAAACATCAAGGTAACGAGTTTTAGTGAATACGTATGTCAAAAATATGAAATAACGGCTCTTAGTGAGCACGTACTTCAATGCAAAAGTAAAAAATAGCAACTTTGATGGACTACTAATAAACTACTAGTAAAGAATAGATTTATTTATTTATGTACTTTAATGTTTCTAATTGGTACATACGGAGGACTTGTTGCTATGAGAGCAATCTCTCTTAGCAATAAGCTCGTTTTACTTAAAGAGGTCTTTTTCACTCACCGAAGGTTTTATCCCCACATGTCTGTGTAGTCATTTTAATTATTGACAAATTTAATGCTCAGTAGATATGAAGGACTTATTGCTACAGAACAATGTCTTCCAGTCAAACATAACAATACGTTTTGAAATTAATTATTTGGTAAAAGATGTCATAATAAAAAATATAAGATATATATATATATATATATATATATATATATATATATATATATATATAAAAGAAAACGTTAATAATAACAAAATTTACTAATAAAAAGTACGAAAAAATAGATTACAAATATTGACATGCGTTAGAATGGAAGGAGAAAATCACAAGAGCACAGAAGGACTAGAGTTTAAGACACAGATCCCTGAAGACATTTATCAAGGATATTTTCTTGGTGTCACGTTCGGTTAATCCAGATAATTCCAAAGTTCTGCTTTTTCAATAATATTTCTAGTTTTGGACCAAGGAACTATATGTTGTGAATGTTGTGTGTGAACTTCAAACTTCTATTTTATTTCGTTTAGAAGTTCGAAGTATCTGAAAGGCAGACATATAACCAGCGTTACCATAACAGGGTACTTCAAGTGCGGAATGTTGATAAGTCCTTGCCGAAATCGACTTCACAGTTTTGTGCAATTGACACCAATGTTTACTGCATTTCGATCGATGTGCAAGTCGGACGTAAAGTTATTATTCAGTAGGCCACTGGGCCAGTACACAACGACGATGGCGTAACGCAATCGACTGGAAATAGTTTCAGAACTAAATAATATCCACACCGCTATGCCAAGGTCCGGTGTGCGCGGGCGCCCTGCTCGCTTATGCAACTGCCAATCTTCGAACGCTCCATCGCACGTGAATCGCTTTTGTCGAAAAACAACGTTTAATTATAAATTTTTATATATCTAAGCTATGAGTAAAAAAATCGACAATAAGAAAATGCGTAATCGTATATAAGTAGAGCATCGATCTGGGTAATGGAATTTTAATACAAAAGTTTTAGGTATTTTGGGTAATAACACCGATCTGGATTTCGGTATATTCCCGGGATCTAAATTACTGTTACAATGGAATTTTAGTGTTAAATATAAGAGGATTTACCTAGATACAAACGCACTAAATTAACAAACAAGTGCACGATGTAGGAGGAAGGTCGCGCGTTTAGACGCGGTGTTGTTGACAACGTAAATGACGCAAATGCAAATAATATAGTCGTTACGTTTTTTTCAATACAACAGTTTACTAAATAATCGCGATTCTAGTGTGAATTTAGGGACTACAACTATTTAATTCCGTTGCCGAAACGCCATCAAAATTATATCACAATTCTGAGATTTCAGGATAGGGCCTATAACTAAGTAGGTAATAATGACATGAAGGTATAAATAAATAAACTTTCCTTTTCGCAAGGAATAATATACGTGCAAGTTAAAAAAAATCAAAATTCGCTTATTTTTAAGGTGTAGCAACATTCTGTTTCTGTAGCATAATATTCACAGATGTGAAAGCTAAAATGAAAAAAATATTTGAAAAAAGTTAAAATGAAAAAAATATTTGAAAAAAGCTAAAATGAAAAAAATATTTGAAAAAAGCTAAAATGAAAAAAATATTTGAAAAAAGCTAAAATGAAAAAAATATTTGAAAAAAGCTAAAATGAAAAAAATATTTGAAAAAAGCTAAAATGAAAAAAATATTTGAAATCGCCCGATAGTCCAAAAGGTGGCACAATAAAAAAAATTTTCATTTTCTATACATTTTGAACATAGTTTAGATAAAAATTTTAGAGCTTACTAAGCTCCAACTACCGAATATCGTTTGCTCAAATTGAGTTCGTAAAAACAAATTCTCATATTCAGACATTCAAAAAAATGTAAAAGTTCTAGTCTGTAAAATGACATTTGACGCATCTTCGACAAAGATAAAAGTTGTGGTGTTTAAAATGACACACAACGCATTTTCTAAAAAGTTAAAAGTTCTAGTGTGTAAAACGACACTTGACGCATATTCTAGTTTTTAAAATTACACTTGACGCCTATTCTAGTTTTTAAAACGACACTCGACGCACCTTCGAAAAAGATAAAAGTTCTAGTTTTCGAATGACACTTGACGCATCTTCACAAAAAGATAAAAGTTTTAGGGTGTAAAACGACACTTGACGCATCTTCGAAAAAGATTCGAGTTATGGTATGTAAAACGACACTTGTCGCATCTTCGAAGAAGATCAAAGTTCTAGTGTTTAAAACGACACTTGATGCATATTCTAGATTTTAAAACGACACTTAACGTATTTTCAAAAAAGGTAAAAGTTATGGTATGTAAAACGACACTTGACGCATCTTCGAAAAAGATAAAAGTTTTAGTCTGTAAAATTACACTTGACACATTTTCGAAAAAAGATAAATGTTTCAATATGTAAAACGACACTTGACGCATATTATAGTTTTTAAAACGACACTTACGCAACTTCGAAAAAGATAAAAGTTCTAGTGTTTAAAATGACACTTGACGCATCTTCGAAAAAGATAAAATTTCTAATTTTTAAAATGACACTTGACGCATCTTCGATAAAGATAAAAGTTCTAGTGTTTAAAATGACACTTGACGCATCTTCGATAAAGATAAAAGTTCTAGTGTTTAAAATGACACTTGACGCATCTTCGAAAAAGATAAAATTTCTAATTTTTAAAATGACACTTGACGCATCTTCGATAAAGATAAAAGTTCTAGTGTTTAAAATGACACTTGACGCATCTTCGATAAAGATAAAAGTTCTAGTGTTTAAAATGACACTTGACGCATCTTCGAAATAGATAAAAGTTCTAGTGTATAAAATGATACTTGACTCATCTTCGAAATTTAACTTCAATCGATTAAGAAGTTCGCCGTCTAGGCTTTCCACAAATATCTTCACATCCGATCTTATATCTCTTAATATAGGAGTTATAAAATCTTGAACTAAGAATCCTTTATCGCATATGCAACAATATTATGGAATCAACTGAACACAGATACATTACCTATCAAGATCGGCAGATCGAACTCCCTTCTTTACCCCAACCTAATTCCCTTACCTAACTCTAACGTATCACCGTTTTGTTTTTGTTTTACTTAATTTTATATTAATTCTGTATTATTTAAAATTTACTCCTACCTGAATATCTTCATTTTTTGTGTTATTAATTAGCGTTTGCCAATAATTTGCACTCTACAACAGTGCTCCCTTTTCTCAACTGATCCCCGTAAAAGATTGATTTTTTAGCATTATAACTGCCACATATGTTTAGCTTTCTTGGCCAGCAGTAAAGTTTTATAAATAAATAAGGATATTTTAGGATCTAAGAACCCTGA
The DNA here is from genome assembly GCA_039881145.1 of Druceiella hillmani. Classification (NCBI taxonomy): domain Eukaryota; kingdom Metazoa; phylum Arthropoda; class Insecta; order Lepidoptera; family Hepialidae; genus Druceiella; species Druceiella hillmani. The sequence continues at coordinate 14,814,740 of JAYKKI010000001.1, forward strand.
CCGCCGAAGATATAAATTCTTCTTGAAGATACATCTTTGTGATGGGTATTTCTTTTAAACAGGCCCAAAAAAAACAAATGACTTCTTAACAAGTATTCGTGATTTACTAACTTAACTACTTAATTGAGTTAAAATTTTATATAATTTGAGGACTTACAATGTAAACCAATGTAATCGAGGTAATTACAATATGTAACAGTGAAAATCTTAAATCTTCTATGTTTTCATATATTTAGTACATACTATTTGTGGCCGCAGCGTTGTTCACGTGGCCTTTAGAAAGTATTATTAAGTTAACTGTAAAGTTGAAGGTTAAAATTTATATAACGTCACCTGCAGCCATTATAAATGTAAACTTTTTTCTGTTTAAAACGCTTTCTATAGAAATTTCAAACTACGATATCTTCTTGTTTAGTGAATAGATTGTACTGAAACAACCTCATTTACTAAAGAATCCACCAGTTTAAAGTCTATCAGAAACCTTCAGTAATTCTTACATGATACGCGAACAAATAAACTAATTCACACACAAAGAAACAAACAAACCAAAATTCAAAAAACAATATTTTTTTGTTCTTTTACTTTTATTAGGCCTCCCTAAATTATTTCTTCGTAAATATATTAAATGTGCAGACAGATCAATTCTACTTTTATTATATTTATTAAAAACAAAATACAATGCGCACAACGATGGCTGATAGTAGTACTAGTAGAAAATAAAAAAATACAAAATGTTAAAAACTCAAGATTTTTATTATATTTTGACTATATTTTTCTATACTGGCCTTAAAACTACGTTTTCATATCTCCGCTATTTTCGGTAATAACAAAAAAAGATCACGAGAATAGAAGAGGTTGAAAAAACGGATAAAATGGCATTCGGAGTCAAAACAACACATAACCACAAACAGAACCTCTGTTTTAAATCTTTTTTCGTGAAAAAAAAATGTTCTACCCAAGGAAATATTTATGATAATTGTTTTAAGAGGCTGTAACTTGCCTTGACAATAATTATTAACCGTTTTAAAGCTGATATGGCAACTATATTATGCTGACTAAATTTATCGATATACAGAAGTAACGCTATAGCCTAATGGATAGACACTCGAACAGTGGCAATGGTAGACAGGGTTCGAATCCCGAACATCGGAAACATGTTTTCTGTATTATAATAACTTGAAGACGAAAATCTTCAACCAGTGTGTTTATTATTGGCAATGATGACATACAGAAGTGTGACGTTATTGGCCTTGAAAGAAGATTCGAAGTTACACTGGAGGTTTAAGAAAAGGGCTATGCTTGAAGTTTCTCTAAGCAATATGATATGAAATGAAGAAATCTGAAGGTCTAAAAGTTACCGACACAGCAAGAAGGCCATCATATAGCGAGCACAAGCGACGAGGAAGCAACTTGAAGAAGAAAGGTTCTTCTTTCCACATATTGCAATCTCGTACCGGAAGACGCAAAGTGGAACGACCAGCAACTAAGTGGACAGATGACCTGGTAGAGGTGCAGTTGCGGAAAGCAGTTTGGATGCAAGTGGCACAGGATCATCAACCTTTGTGGGAATCAAGTACAGCAGCGGACGTCTCCCAGCTGTTGATAATAAATAAATAATGCTGTGACGTGGAAATGTCGATCTTAGAACGGCTATACGCCAGCCTATATTTAACGAAGAAGCCGTAAAATTTGACGTCCCCCAGAAAATATTTCATATATTTGAAAGAAAATAGTACATGCCCAACCGTGAACAAGAGATCCTGAATCAGTTGACGAATAAAATTTCAGTATATCAGTGTTATTATGGTAAAATAATATGTTATGAAGTCTACGTGAACATCACACGATACGGGATACTAAGCAAATACGGATACTCTAAAAGTAAAGTTATTGTGAAACTTCTTTGCCTAGCATGACGAACGCAGAAATGGAAAGTTGAACTGAATTTGAATATCGTACATAAAAAACTTTATAAATTCACAAAGGCACGCAACAAATACTATATTATCGTATTATTTTCATCAACAATACACGCTCAACCTTTGTAGTCAAATCACATGCGCCATATTGTTCAGGTCGAAAAGCGGAAGAAAAAAGAATCGTGGCGTACAATTGATAAAACTACATGTGACCCGGTCACGTATATGATTGTCTAGTTATTGTAATATAATAACATCGCGCCAAATTTGTAATTAGTGACATCTTTGAAGTATCGAGCAAAAATAAAATTGTAAATTAAAATCAAATACGAAAAAAATATTTTAATTTCCTTTGAAGTATAAGAAAGGTTAAGTTAATCAATATATGTGTACTTATGACCATATGATAGAAATGAAAATTTTTAATTTTAATATATATATATATATATATATATATATATATATACACATATATAATTTATATGATGCATATTAATTCGGCGAAGCAGGACAACAATTTTAAAATACAATATTTATTTTTATTTCTATACTCATGAAGTTGTTGCAAAGTTAGTTGCAAAATATGTGTAAGTATATTTATGAATTCATCATATAGTGGAATTTTGCTCCAATTGGACTTCTTCATTGCTATCATATTCTAAGAATGATACAATAGGTTTATGGAAACTAATATATGTTATAAATACTTTAGATTCAACTTTCATTAAATATTTTAAAAGTGCGCATTGTACGTCAAAAAAGTAGCTCACTTGATGGTGGAATTTTGCTCCAATTGGACTTCTTCATTGCTATCATATTCTAAGAATGATACAATAGGTTTATGGAAACTAATATATGTTATAAATACTTTAGATTCAAATTTCATTAAATATTTTAAAAGTGCGCATTGTACGCCAAAAAAGTAGCTCACTTGATGGTGGAATTTTGCTCCAATTGGACTTCTTCATTGCTATCATATTCTAAGAATGATACAATAGGTTTATGGAAACTAATATATGTTATAAATACTTTAGATTCAAATTTCATTAAATATTTTAAAAGTGCGCATTGTACGTCAAAAAAGTAGTTCACTTATGGTGGAATTTTGCTCCAATTGGACTTCCTCATTGCTATCATATTCTAAGAATGATACAATAGGTTTATGGAAACTAATATATGTTATAAATACTTTGATTCAAATTTCATTAAATATTTGAAAATTGAGCATTGTACGCCAAAAAAGTAGTTCACTTATGGTGGAATTTTGCTCCGATTGGACTTCTTCATTGCTATCATATTCTAAGAATGATACAATAGATTTATGGAAACTAATATATGTTATAAATACTTTAGATTCAAATTTCATTAAATATTTTAAAAGTGCGCATTGTACGCCAAAAAGGTAGCTCACTTGATGGTGGAATTTTGCTCCAATTGGACTTCTTCATTGCTATCATATTCTAAGAATGATACAATAGGTTTATGGAAACTAATATATGTTATAAATACTTTAGATTCAAATTTCATTAAATATTTTAAAAGTGCGCATTGTACGCCAAAAAGGTAACTCACTTGATGGTGGAATTTTGCTCCAATTGGACTTCTTCATTGCTATCATATTCTAAGAATGATACAATAGGTTTATGGAAACTGACATATGTTATAAATACTTTAGATTCAAATTTCATTAAATATTTAAAAAAAGTGTGCATTGTACGCCAAAAAAGTAGTTCACTTGTGGTGGAATTTTGCTCCGATTGGACTTCTTCATTGCTATCATATTCTAAGAATGATACAATAGGTTTATGGAAACTGACATATGTTATAAATACTTTAGATTCAAATTTCATTAAATATCTTTAAGAAGTGCGCATTGTACGCCAAAAAAGTAGTTCACTTGATATTTAATGATAGTGCGTTTGTCGCGTCTAAAGAATTCACTTCGTCGATGCCCAAGGGGACCAATTCAGCGTCACCGACCCGAGTGTGACGGCTCAATTTCGTTCACTACTCACAAAAATGCGCTGGTGCGCCTAAAGAAGTTTTCCCTCCAATAACCATGCATATAATAATGAATAGAATATTTATTTACAATCTTCAAACACATAGTAACCTTGCACTGTGCTCGACACAATTCACCGTAAGCGGCGCGCCCGCAGAATAAACTTATCACAGGTTAACTGTCACTCTCAACAAGCTCACATCGAGCCGACAAATCAAAACAAACAACGATTATAAGAGTTCGTTATATCAAAAGGGCACTAGCGGGGCGCAACCCCCGTCGGCGAGGGGCCGCTCCGCCGAGCCGGGCGCGCACTGTTTACGCGCCGCGGAGCGACGCGTGGGCGCGCGAAGTGTGTCAAGGCCGGGCCGCCCGCGCGCCTCGCCGCCCATCCGCGAATCTGTTTACGACTCACCATTGTCAAGCACGCGTTATTTTCATCTTTTCCCCCGGCCGTATGAGTTAACAGCGATTTATTCCCCGCAACAGTCACATTAAAGTAAATAACGCCTCTGGCGGCATTCATTAACCCGATAAGCGCGCCTCGGCCGCGATCGCGCCGATCATCCGCCGGTGGCCGCCGCCGGTTAAATCTATTCAATCCTATTCCAACCACCTCATTCACCGTCATGGCGCGACCTAGTTACAACGGGACACTTGCCGTCTCACTCGCTCTCCCGCGCACGCACGCTTGTGCCATTTCGTCGAGCTCGTCAACGACGCGTACTATTTACCTAGTAACATACTTTATTAAAAAAAAATAACAAACTCGTAACGTTTTAGTACGGGCAAGATTCAAAACAGCGTTTGTCGAGTTGTTATGAATGAAACATATTCATGGTATTCATTGGTGATGCAACAGGCATTTGTAAATTATGTGATAGGATGCGTTTGAAAACGAATGCAGTACGAATAAATTTTGCATACATGTATGTCTATGTGTCAAGACGGAATATACGAGCCTTGGAAACAAATCGGTGTAACTTTACGTGAAAGATACAAAAAGCAATTTTCAAGCAAATGTTTAATTAACGAAGCCGTTAACGTAACTCTGATTCCCAAAATCATAATCATATCCTTCCAATCAAATATGATTATGAAATTACGTACATTAACGTACATTATTTACATACTATCTTAATTTCATCATCAAAGTTCTATAATCATTTTTAAATAACAAAAGAAAATATGTGGAGCCGTCACGGGACGCCTGACAGACGTGAAACATCTGAATTTTTGATGTGAAACAACTAATGGCATGTTTGGGTGGAAGTTAAAACGTTCTGATGGCACGACGTGCCATTCGGCCAGCTTGGCGTCTTGTCGGCTCTTTCCGATTTAATTTGACCAGCCTCGCGTCTTGTCGGCTTAGAGCGTTATAACATATTTTAAATAGATTTGTACACCAGCTAAATTTTTGTTTTTTGTTTTCAATTAGTTCAAATAACGATATAAAAAAAATTTGATGTTGTGTTTATGTGAAACATCTAAATTTTTAGACAGACTGCCAGACTTCCCATGACGGCTAACAATTTATATTTTTTTCCCTATCACTGTAACTCACGTTTTAAATTAATAAAGTCTTTTAAAGTTTTGAGACAGTTTAATGCAATACACAGCTATAAACAAGTAAAGTTGTAAGGGTTAGTAAATAAAAAACAATGGTGATACACTGCCACACGCGTAAATTAACGTGTGTGTAGTGTGGTAATGAGGGAAGCGTTAAGCCGAAATAAGCCGACAAGACACGAAGCTGGCCGAACAGCACGTCGCTTCGTGCCATCAAATCGTTTCAACTTCCATCCAAACGCGCCATAAGATATTTTACATCAAAAACAAACACACTGAAACATCCATTGCAGTTCCGTGCCAGCCATATAAGTTTCGTCGCATTATTGCATACTCGTATATGCTTTCGACGTGCATCGAAAGTAAAGCACAACACTAATTTGTTGTTATAAGTATAATAATATTACGCAATCTTAGTTTTTCTTCATATTAATACAAAACTTATATCGAGTGTTGTCATTGGCAGTCATTCTACAATAACATTTAAGCGAAGGTAGTGACGGACTACGTCGTTGGACAGGAGGTTCTGGAAGTGGGGGAAGAGTTCTATTCTTGAGATATAGGTGATGTTTTAGTATCACTTAATATATACGACACGACGTATATATTAAGTAATACTAATTAAATAAATTATAATAATTAAAAAAATCTGCATAACCGAGTGGCTTTGAAACAATGTTTTTAAGTGTGTGTCCTAAATTAACGAAATAAGCCAAAGTAGTATAGCCGTTAGACTATCAAATCTAAGGACAAAAGGATATACTATTTATATGTATTATTTTTCATCATGTAATTATATTGCCTTAGTATTACTTGATACATATGTCGTAGTGATCGAATAATTTAAAAAGATGCATATTTGAGTCGCTTGGAAGTAATGTTTTCAAGCGTGTATACTAGCTAACCAAAAAATAAGCCAAAGTAGTATAGCCGCTAGACCATTAAAAATAAGAACAAAACGATATAATATTTACATTTTTTTAAATTTTGTTTTTCACCATGTAATGATATTGCCTTAATATTGCTTGATGCATATGTCGCAGTGATCGAATAATTCAAAAAGCTGCATATTTGAGTGGCTTGGAAGTAATGTTTTCAAGCGTGTATACTAGCTAACCAAAAAATAAGCCAAAGTAGTATAGCCGCTAGACCATTAAAAATAAGAACAAAACGATATAATATTTACATTTTTTAAAATTTTGTTTTTCACCATGTAATGATATTGCCTTAATATTGCTTGATGCATATGTCGCGGTGATCGAATAATTCAAAAAGCTGCATATTTGAGTGGCTTGGAAGTAATGTTTTCAAGCGTGTATACTAGCTAACCAAAAAATAAGCCAAAGTAGTATAGCCGCTAGACCACTAAAAATAAGAGTAAAACGATATGCTCTTTACATATATTAAAATTCAATGATATTGCCTTAGTATTACTTGATACATATGTCGCAGTGATAGAACAATTCAAAAAATACTGCATGTGTGAGTCGCTTGGAAGCAATGTTTTCAAGCACGCATCCTAACTAACAAACAATTACTTAGTATATACTAGAACCACAAAACATAGGAATAAAACGATATACTATTTATACATATTAATATTATTTTTAAACGTGTAATTATATTGCCTACTATAGTAATTCTTAACGGGTGTAAAAATATTGCGAATGTCTACAAAAACTATGAGGTTTATAATCATTTTGCTACTTTTTTTAGATAAACTTTAGGTAAACTTCTAATAGCGGTGTATTTTATAATTACTACTTTAGTAGATTCCAAAACTATATTTCATCAAAAATATAGTTTTGGAATGTTCAATTAATCATTCCTCCCTCTAAAATTTCTATATAAATATTTTTCAGCGTAAATTTCAAAAAATTGCAATATTTGCATGTTAATATGCTTTATATTTACTATGTCAGATTTGTCAAGTTTTTACGTCTTAAGGTTTTAGCGAAAAACGACTGTATCAGACAGACGGACATTTTAATGATCTTCGAAGGATTCAGAATTTTTTTTCGTTTACGGCACCCTAAAAATAATATAAAAGTTATTGTAAAATGTATCAACTGATATATTTTAAAAACTTATTTTATTTCTACGAGTTCTTTGTATATAAACTTTGTGCATTGACTGTACAATATGGTGTGTGTGTGTGTGTGTGTGTGTGCGTGCGCGCGTGCATGCGTGCGTTCGTGCCTACGTGCGTACGTGAATGCGTATGTGAGTGTATGTGTATCTGTATGTACGCCTGTTGGGCTTAGAAGTTAACAAATTAATTTCAAGCAGAACTTCAAGATCATTAAGGACTTAAATATTTCTGGAATTGTTTTATTAAAGCCACAGCTTATTTTTACATGTATTTTATAAAAATATGTTGAGAGGATTTGAAATTAGAGTATATACATACTAAATTCGGTATATACCTCGTTAATATGTACTTATTCCAAAGGACTACGAAAAATTAGTATTAAGAAACCAAATTTCATTTCCAATCAACAACCACTCAGATTGCTTGGTTTACCGAAATAAATAAAAAAGCCACAAGACGCTCACGCACTTTGGACGTGAAACTTCTTTATAATATTATTCCGATGGGAAAAAGAGCAATTTTAAGGTTATATATACTATTGTTATAAAGATAGAGTGAGATTTTTGTTTATATGCAAGAAGTAAACTCTAAAATTATTACGCCAATCCAAAAATTCTTTTACTGTTAGAAAGCTACATTACTACTTTATTTTAAATAGCAAATTCGTAAATTAAACCGATAAAAACAACCAAACTAACTGATTTTTCGGCTCACACCAGCTAAACCGTTACAAATTTAACAACATAACATAAGAATCGATTGTATATGTCAACGAAGTCTACAAAAAAAGTTTACGATACTATACATCTATCTATTATGGAAAATACGTAATATTTGTATTTCCGATTAAAAACATAAAAAAATAAACTCGTAACTTTATGGCTCTATTGCGTCATTTCAATACGCGTGGATTCTAAATTACTATTAACGTTAACAACCTATTTTAACGTTGAAAAAATATTCGACTCTAAAAAGATAAGCTACCACAATAAAGAAATTCTGCGCGAAAGATATCGCGGGTGAAATAATAATATAATGAAAACAAGAAAATAATAAATTCTGATGAAAACTTTTACCACTTAATATTATTTTAATGTCCCCTAACGAAAAGTTTTACCACTTGATATTGTTCTCGTATCCCCTTAACACCTAGACGCTAACGAAATCTCTTCTATTCTATATTTTTTTTATGAAGACAGTTTATTTTTCGTGTTCTCATATCCCCTAAAACATAGACGCTAACGAAAACTTAGAACAAGGCGACTGCATGCGAAAGGGGACACGATCTTTAACAAACACGGCGCGTGTACACTGGACGGCTCCGTGCAGTGCGCGGAGCGTGGGAACCGCACGACGCACCTCACCGCGATGACAGGTAGGTAGGTATGCGCCGCCGGTTTATCGTCACTGACCCGTTTACTCTCGCGCCAGTCGCCGCCACGCCGCAACGGGACGCTTTGTCTTAACCTCGAGCCTATCGCGTTAATTAAGCCGTGAAACTATAGCATAACGCTTAAAGCGATCACGTCGAAATATTTCGCAAAAATTGTTGGCGTTTTTTTAAACTGTTAATGCTGGAACGCGTTAGGGAAATTGACTATAATTTTTAAAAAAGCTGGTATTTTTTAGAATATGAAAAAGCGAACGATTCAGCGATTATCAGGAAATAACAAAATTTAGTGGCGTATATACATTTTTGACGAGAAAGCTTTATTTTTGTCAAATTTACTATAAACTCTGGGAATATTAGTATAGTAGTACAAAGATTTTGGTACGAAAAAAGAGGTCAAACCTTCATTTATATTACAAGAAGATTAGTTTTTGTTTTCATATGTTTATTTAATGAAAATTGACTTTTTGCAACACATTCCTAATCGAAATCGTTTAGAGAAGATTCATTTCAAAAAAAGAGAAAAAACAATATTTATTAAAAAAAATATTTTCGATTTCCCATTTATTTTGTAATACCGGTTTGTCATTTGCGCTGATATGCGCCCCAAGTCGGTCGTGTCGCGGCTGCTCTGAATGAAAATATTCGCACTGTTTTTCTACACTATTGATGTAATTATAGTCGGATTGATCATTCTTAGTTACGGTTAAACATCATCATATATATTAATACGCTAAGGTTAAGATGTTACTCTCCCTTTTTAGAAAAAACCTCACAACTAATCCACATAAATTATATATCATTTTATAGATAATTGCTTGCTCTACCGGCATCCACAACTAAACAATTTATTATTGATATTGTTTTTGCAAATTAATTAATTATTAAAATTATATACACAAAACAGCAATGCTGCCATCTAACGGCTCAACGTCAATATGATTGACGGTCGGTAAAATTTTTGTTTAATTTCAAATCCACTCACGTATAAATAAAGTGGCGCTTTAGCTCAATGCTTTTGATACTTGCGCCTCTATATGTCAATTTTAGTAAAATATTTGTTTAATCTGTCATCTGAGCTTCATAATGGAGTAAAAACGTAATAAGCAGTGTGCAAAATTAGAAATTAATTGAATACCTGCAATCAATTTTGATTTATTAAATTGAGTTGAATAATTTATAATGCGAAGACTTCGCACGGGTCACGCTAGTTTTTTATAATTTAAATATTTTATTTTATAATGTCTACTACTTTATTTTTAATATCAACAGTTGAATTTGCTTACGTTATAAACTGTGTATGCGAGTGCGCGAGCGTGCGTGCGTCACGCACGCTCGCTTTATTAATTACACTATCAGACAAATTAATAATACAAAGGAAGAAAAACGAAGCAAGATGTTTCCTAATTAATTTTACAAGCTTTTTTATTACTACCAACTAAAGAAATTAAGTACACATTTTCATTTTAAAATATGTTAATTTTTTTTTAATTAAACATTTTAGCAATAATATTCTCTCCTTTTTTTATAAATGTAAGGATGTCATTTAAAACCGTGAATATGAAAGTATTTAGCTTCGGCAAAATTAAAAAATAACTTACAATTTCGCAAAAAGAAAATCTGTCATGTTTTCGACACTATACGAAAAATCCGATATCAAATATTTTTAAATAAATGTCCACTTAATTCGCTAAAACACAGCCTTATACTAAAGGCACTCGTTCACTATTTACCTTCTGAGGAATGAAGATGAGAGTCTGAAGCTAAGCTTCAACATTGCTTCAACTAAATCGTTTACCTCATAGCAGAAATTGAAAACAAAATTAGCCCTTGTAAAAAGAAGACGGTCGGAGGAATCTATAAGCGGTGATCCAACCTCTGAGGAAGAATGCAGCAGAATTATATAACAATACATATAGTTCTCCCGATCGGCATTTTCAAAGCTGTTAATAAATAAAAGTATATTTACGGACATAAATTTCCATATATAAGGCAGCCAGTTCAACAACACCTGCCATTCCACAATCGCACGGTGTCAACTCGTTTAATCCGCAAGTACAGAGGTTCAACGGCCGGAAGGGGCCATTTTCGGTGGCTTAACAAATAACAGTTACCGCTTTATAAATTACAGGCTCTCAACCGCCAAAGACTTTCCGGTTCTCGCGACCGAGAGCCTGAAGCGATAAAAGCAGGTGATAAATTTGGTACCGATGGCCCTTGCACAACGTGCGTGCGCACAAGGCAATGATTAACCGCATTCCTCGTGTATTCGCGTGGATATCGCTTTTCTGCATAATACTTTGTCTTACTTTTAAAATTTATGGCAATACCTCGGAGTGGTCAGTACCGAAGAATGGAGAAATCAGGTTTGGAACATTTTTAATATCTACGTCTACTGGTACTAGCACTTTAAGAAAATCTGTCGAAAAACGTATATCTTGAGGTTGTGTGCTACTAAAGGTACCGACAAAAGTCTATATGATATTGTACCCAAGTGATATAAGACTAAAAAGTACGCTATAATATAGAGGAAATTTAAAAAACAGCCTTTAAAGTTTTATTTAATCATCAGTCGGACAAATGAGAAATTTAGCATATCTTTTTTTATGAAGACAGTTTACTTTTCATATTAGTTTGTAAATGTTAATTCTACAGAATTATTTGAAGAAAAAATTACGCTACAAATAGAGAAAATTGAAAAAAGAGCCTTTAAAGTTTTATTTATATCATCAGTCGGACAAATGAGAAATTTAGCATATCTTTTTTTATGAAGACAGTTTATTTTTCATATTAGTGTGGAAATGTTAATTCTACAGAATTATTTGAAGAAAAAATTACGCTACAAATAGAGGAAGTTGAAAAAAGAGCCTTTAAAGTTTTATTTACATCATCAATCGGACAAATGAGAAATTTTGCATATATTTGATTATGAAGACAGTTTATTTTTCATATTAGTTTGTAAATATTAATTCTACAGAATTATTTGAAGAACAAATTACGCTATAAAATAGAGGAAATTGAAAAAAGAGCCTTTAAAGTTTTATTTACATCATCAATCGGACAAATGAAAAATTTTGCATATATTTTTTTATGAAGACAGTTTATTTCTCATATTAGTTAGTAAATGTTAATTGTACAGAATTATTTGAAGAAAATGAAACAAAGTGCAGTTTGTTTCCCGTTGTATGGTCTATACACAGTTTTAGCATACTAATCCTAGAAACTCACTGGCCCGAAAGGTAATCGAAAAAAGTAGTATAAAACTCGAAAAGCACAAAAAGGAATATTTAAATTGGCAACACAGAACGAATGTCAGTGTCAGTTAACAGTTTATTTTTAATTAACTAGGGCATTGGCTACAAATTAAAAAAAATATCGATATTCATAATTTTTTAAAACGTTTCTTTATTTTTTTAAATTATTATATACATTTTTATTGTTACATTTATTTCTTATAACAATTCTTTAAATACTAAAAATTTGAAAAATACACGTTGATGAAGATTTTTAATCGCTGAATTGTTTGTTACATTTCCAAAAATACCAAAAAGCCACAAGATTTTTCAAATATTATACTTTGTCTAATTCCAGGCCCATTTTTATTAATCTCCTTTGTGCCATTTCACTTTGTAATAAAACATTAAAAGAAATAAGTTAAAGCATATTTAGGCCGTCGCTAAAATTAGGGATAGACTTATGTTAAAATTCAACGCTTCCACGTCCATAACACAAGGCCCGTTTAAAATTTCCTTGCGTCTGATTACATAGAAACATCGGCCAAAAAGTAGTAAAAAAATATTCTTACTGTAAACTTTGGGGATAGCTAAATATTGAAGTTTGAATTTGAGTTCGATCATTACTTTTTCATTCCTCTTTGGTTTATCATGGAGTGCAATCTTAGAGTTTATAAATATCGACATTATGGGACACGCTGATTTCAATGGATAATAGCTATAAGACTTTCTAAATATCAAAGATCTCGTCCAGATTCTGGACATTTACTCAACTCGGAGTATGACGTTATCGAAATTGTTGTGACAGATAGGACTAATATTAATATGGGCAATAAAAACAAATATATACAGTATGTACCATTATCTTCTTTTACTTATAAGTTAAATAAACAACAATGCATATTATTAGACGCAATATACACAACATTAAAATAATATTATGGAAGATTTGTTTCTGATCACATTTTTGATTGTGCCTGTTCTTTAGACCATCGTTTCTCAATTTAACCCAATAAAAAGTCAAAAAGTTTAGTAAAAATTCTTGCGACCCCTTCACTATAATATTTCAATTTAACTTCTATCAAAGTTTTACATTACTAATGTGAAAAAAAGTGTTTACAAAAGTCAGTTACTGGAACATTTTCGAAATGACAACGATGTTTTCTTAAAGGGATGGGTTTTCAATCTGTTTAATGAAAATGTTGCTTTTATCAAAGAACGTTTATCAACGTTTTACATTACTAACGTGAAAAAGAATGTTTACAAAAGTAAGTTACTGGAACATTTTGTAAATGACAACGATGTTTTCTTGAAGGGATATGCTCTCAATCCGTTTAATGAAAGTGTTGCTTTTATCAAAGAACTTTTATCAAAGTTTTACATTACTAACGTGAAAAAGAATGTTTACAAAAGACAGTTACTGTAACATCTTCCAAATGACAACGATGTTTTCTTGAAGGGATATGCTCTCAATCCGTTTAATGAAAGTGTTGCTTTTATCAAAGAACTTTTATCAAAGTTTTACATTACTAACGTGAAAAAGAATGTTTACAAAAGACAGTTACTGTAACATCTTCCAAATGACAACGATGTTTTCTTGAAGGGATATGCTCTCAATCCGTTTAATGAAAGTGTTGCTTTTATCAAAGAACTTTTATCAAAGTTTTACATTACTAACGTGAAAAAGAATGTTTACAAAAGACATTTACTGTAACATCTTCCAAATGACAACGATGTTTTCTTGAAGGGATATGCTCTCAATCCGTTTAATGAAAGTGTTGCTTTTATCAAAGAACTTATATCAAAGTTTTACATTACTAACGTGAAAAAGAATGTTTACAAAAGTCAGTTACTGGAACATCTTCCAAATGACAACGATGTTTTCATGTAGTAAGGAGCCTTTAAAAGCACTAATCCCCTTTTCCACTTATATTTTTGCAAAAAGGGCTTTTCGTTTATTGTGACTGCAATGATCATCCAGGTTTACTTATGTGCGTTTGCAATGATGATACAGGTATAGAAAAACTTTTAAGTATAAAACAAAGCAAAACGACGCATTAAGACTTAGTGATTAATTATTAAATAACAGAATCTTCATGGCTAACAGAAGTGTTTACGGCCTTAGAAACCAATTCAAGTCCAAGTTTATTTCTATTAGGACTAAGTTAGGCATGTATACAACTTTAATCAGGCCTATACTTCGGTATGGAAGAGAATGCTGCACCATTAATAAACCAGAGGAAAAAAAACTACACATTTTCGAAAGAAAAATTTTGTGAAGGATTTTTGGACCTATTCAAGAGAACAGCACGTGAAGAATTCTTTACAACTATGAAATTTACAGAAAATATGACAAATACGGCGGAACCGATGTTGTGAGAACCATAAAAGCATCACGTATTAGGTGGCTTGGCTTTAAAATATCAGCATATCTGTAAAGATGTTACAAACTTGGTATGTGGAACTAGGCGAAAAGGACGATCACCAACACGTTGGCTAGATGACATTTTGAAAAGGACCTCCAACTAATGGGCGTCAACCGGTGGAGGGCCATTGCGTCAGACAGGGTCAGGTGGAGGAGTATCAGCGAGTCAGCCTTGCCCTGCAGAGGGCTGTTGTGCTTTTGATGATGATGATTAATTATTTAAAATAACTATGGCCATTAGTTCATCAATTCGTGGTTAATATTTCATTTTGTAACTCTTGATTATAATTTAAAATACTTGTATATGAGTCTTACTTTTTGGAGAGATTGGCGACCACACTTACACCTAAACGCGACCCCTTAGTGATTGCGACCGCCAGGTTGAGAAACAATACTGTTTTAAGTATTGGGATAGTAAGCTAACGATGAAACGACTTAATAATGTTATTAAGAAGTTATTGAAGCAAATTAAAACAGAATTCCAAAGCAACAAAATAAAGTACAAAACAAAATTTAAAACGCGAAATATCATAGAATAAAGATTCCAGACCACTACAGCATCGTGTACGTAGTTATTTGTCGCGCGACTTTATCCATTTGAAGACTCTCCTTTCTATTATTAAATTCGCCCACGGAGTTTAATCTTTGTAGCGTGGGGTAAGTTACATAAATAAAAACATGTTTTTGACATTTATTTGGAGACATAAACTATAAATAATCAATACTTCGAGGGAAAGCAACTTCAAAAAATCGTTCGAAGTAATTACCATAAAATTGAATCTTGGTAAACAGGAAATTAACGTGATACTTTTTGCTGTTATTAAATTTTGACAAGAAGTGTCATCTACATAATTTGGGAGAAGAAGTAATAAATAAAAATACCATCTTTATCGGATGAATATACAATTTAGGAGTAACCGATACAACTCTTGAGCATTCTCCCTCTGTATTCGAGAGTGTAGAGAAGAGTTGAAAGTGTTTTAGAAAATAAAGAGTTAAAGTTTGAATTAATTTACTATAAATTGGTCGATTTATACATTATTTTAAATTGGTATAAAATCTATTTGATGACCTCTTTTTTGTTACTTCACCGTATTAGTTCCGGAGATATAAACGCTGAAAGTGTGACATGTCTTATAATAAAATCTATTCGATGATTATTTTTCATTACTTCACCTTATTAGTTCCGGAGATATAAACGCTGAAAGTGTGACATGTCTTATAATAAAATATGTTGGATGATATTTTTCATTACTTCACCTTATTAGTTCCGGAGATATAAACGCTGAAAGTGTGACATGTCTTATAATAAAATCTATTGGATGATATTTTTCATTACTTCACCTTGTTAGTTCCGGAGATATAAACGCTGAAAGTGTTACAAGTTTTGTAATAAAATCTATCTGATGATATTTTTATTACTTCACCTTCATTAGTTCCGGAGATAAAAATGCCCAAAATGCAACATATTTTCGTAACAGAGTAATGAAAGCAACCCCTGTCTAAAGTCGAGAAAACTTTTATTAATTAATTTATTTAGGAGTTACTCCTATAATTATTAACTGTATGTGTAATAACATTACATTTATTACACCTATACATTTCAATAACTACAACAAGACAGTTAATAAATTCAACGACACTACAGGAAGTAACGATGACAAATTTCAAGTAACTTCTTGTAACTCACCATAAACAAATCACTCTCTGGTACAACCGCGATCAGATGATATACCACAATGTCCTACAGTGGGAAAGTGGTTAATTTGTGTAGTACGGAGAGCGAGATTTTTTTCCTATAAATTGCACGAAATTTTTTTATTTAAAAATCGAAAAATAATCTTCACCAATGAAAGGTGTGGCTCTTAATACAAAATTTTGGGAAATCCTAACAACATGGTCAGCGTCATATTTTGAGAGTCATTATCTCAAAGATAACGAAATGAACGCGGATACCAACCATTTCTCATTATCAAAACTGTTTGATAAAGGGACAACAGTAATTTCAATATGTGGCTCTTGATACAACATTTTGGGAAAGCCTAACAACATGGTCAGCGTCATATTTTGAGAGTCATTATATGTGGTTCTTGATACAACATTTTGGGAAAGCCTAACAACATGGTCAGCGTCATATTTTGAGTCATTATATGTGGTTCTTGATACAACATTTTGGGAAAGCCTAACAACATGGTCAGCGTCATATTTTGAGAGTCATTATATGTGGTTCTTGATACAACATTTTGGGAAAGCCTAACAACATGGTCAGCGCCATGTTCCGGGCGTCATAATCGTAAAAACAAACGAATTAACGCGGATACTAATTATGTCCCATTATCAAAATTGTTTGATAATGGGACAACATTAATTTCAATATTTTCCTCCTCATACATAATTTTGGGAAACCCTATAACATGGTCAGCGTCATATTCCGAGCGCTATAATCGCAAAAGCGGTTCCCTGAACGCGGATATAAACCATGTTCCATTATCAAAACTGCTAGAAAGTGGAACAACATGAATTTCATTATACCCGAAATTTTCTTAAAGAATATCGATGCAACGCATTCAATATGTCGGCCAATCATCTAAATTTAATGTCTTGTAAGAATCCTGGACGAATCTACTTTGCTATTGAAAGATCCTCTATTAAAATGAATTAATGGATAAGTAGTAATATAAACAAACAGACCGAAACTGTAACATCTCTCTTTTTTATTATTTTATTAGTGATTAAAAATTCAAGAATATTTCATTAATTTACATTGCGCGACATGAAAAGATTAATTTTATACCAGAACTTAACGTTTCAAGACAAAAGGTTTACAGGTGTACAGCATATGCTCTGTTTAATTTAAAAATCTTTGACATTATTTTTGGTACACAGATAACGTTAATACTGTCGTTATCGTGTCAATATTAATCGTGGTCAAGGAAAAAAACATATTAGGTCATCACATATTTTCATACCAGCAAATGCTCCATACTAGATCATGCAGTACCATGGACAATAAAAAATGCAACTAGCTATTATTGGTAGGGCCGAAAGTGGGTACAGGGTACGATTGGCACCAGCTGAAAAGAATAATCAATTTCTATTTGTGCTCTATTAAAGGACATTTCCCCATTGAATGCCCTTAAGAAATCTTTGCAAATAATTATTTAAAATTCAAGCCACTATGTTAAAGCATTTACTGGTACACTCAATGTACAAATAACAGCAAATAAATGACGGATTTTTTTTGGCGAATTGAATTACTTTGCTTCATTTAAACATTCGCGTCATTCGTTACCATTTGAGCAATACCGCAAGCGTGACACGTTCAATAAATGTATTGTAAACAATTCCATTATAAGGTCTAATATCTTCAGATAACTCAGAACCACAAACATGGAATAAGTAAATACGTAAATAAACTGAAATAAGTAAATACGTAAGCAAACAATAAGTAAATGAAAAAGCTCTACGCCTTTGAAGACACTGGAGTGTAATGATGGCTTTATCACCGCTACATACTTTCTTCTTTCATTTTTTTTGACCATCTATCCAAATATAGTGCAAAAGAAATTCAGTATAGTGACATACGTTCGCCCGATGGATCATTTTCGTTTAATGCAAAGAATAATAATAATTTTGGTTTGTTTGACATTTTCAAACTGCATTCCGTTCTTGTCCCACACTAAAATATATTTTCTGTCCACGTGGTAAATTAATATCAAGCCGAATGGTAGTGTGCGACTAAAAATACATTGGAAATTCATAACGTCTTTTCAAAAATTTCCTCACTTCATCAAGCTGAACTTGTTGATTTCCATATTTTCTATCACTACCTAATTCTATAGTTGCACTATCATATCTTTGTGTAATTATGTTCCTACGTTGGAAGTTATACTTTGCATAATACAAGACTAACTTTATTTAGCACGCAAATAATTAATGGATACGATAAATTCATAATTTATAATACAAATAAATACATAGAAAAATACACTTATAATATATTTTAAAATGCTAATAAGGACTATTTTAACACGAATATTCACAATAAAAAAATGTTTTCTATTATGTAGACCACTATTAAATTTCAATTACTAAAAATATTGTTTAAAAGCACAGATATAACTTAAATTTATATGAATATAAAACATATGTTGTGTATTAACAAATATCTCAAAAACTATCATGAATATAGTATCAGTCACCACTCGCACGTAAATATATATTTAGGGAGCAACTTCATTCTGTCGATTTTTGTTGCATCGTACACACGCATCGTGAGCAACTTCATACTATCGTTTTTTGTTGCATCGTGCGCGCGTCGTCACCAACTTCGAGTACTTCATTCACCCCCTCTAGAATTTAAATATTAATATTTTTGAGGGTAAACAATCGGGACATATGCTGGTCTCAAGCTTCCACGTCAAACGCTTTCTGAGCAAAATGGCTGTGACAGAAGAACAGACGAAAGACATTTCAGAGAAGAAACAAAAACGAAAGCCTTCAAGGTTTCCGTTTTTTTTTCTTTTGCTGTACGGAATCCTAAAAATAGAAAGTGGAATGTGAATTCAATTTAACTAATATTTTGTCCTACCAAACTGCAAGACATGACCAACGGACGGATGGACGTGAAAATATTATAATGTTTGACTACAGAACCCTAAAAATGGCAGCAAAAAGTAATCGAGTGCTTAAAATAAACAAATAGGAACAAAATATTAAACTTTTTAAGTTTAAAGTGAAAATAGAGGAATGTCGTTCTTTATGCAGTCAAATATGGTTTCAATACAATTCGAAAAACATGTATTTACTCTTATAATTTAAGGAAAAATTGAAAAAAAAACCAAACTTCAGCCCGTCGAAGAAATATCCTGATTCTTTCTCGAGCGGAAAACCAAATCAACAAGAAGTTTCCTCATATCGTGATAGAGTTGTGGTACGGTTACAGTATTACGGGCCTCATATCAAAAAAACTATTATTTCGATTTTTAAATAAAACAAATACGCTCGAGAATATTGACTTCACAACTTTACTTGTTTATGACTTAAGAAAAAAGAATCACATTCCAATTGTCAAGTTCCGATAAACTTGTAAACAAGTTTATCGAACTGTTATAACTAAAGTGCTGATTCAACATAGCCTAGTGTACCGACACGTGCCGATGAATCGTACATGCTTGCGTAATGTAAGGCTGTAACAAGTACGTTTTGTTTTAGTGTTTTACGAACAAAGCAATGCCAATCATCGATAACAGCATTAAAGATAATGTTTGTATTATTTTCCTAGGTATTTAACTCACCAACGGTATTTCCAATCAAACCACACTTCCGATACCGTTTATCATTTAAAACATGAGTTTATTATTTTTTCATAAATTAAAACAATGGGTTTTGACAATAATCGGAGAAAACAGAACATATGATATTTAAAACCACAATTCACGTAAAAATCAGTACTACTAAACATCGGAGCGATCTGGCCGATTCTTGCCGGTCCGAACGTTATAAATTAAATCGCGTTAATGGAGAAAAGGATAGAATATACGACTGAACACACGCAGACGGAGACTGCAAACATTTAGTCGGCGGCGCTCACCTCTTGTCGTATGCTTTGATTCGATAAAAAGTCACCGACATTCTACGACAGAAGTCGGCTCAGCACCTACAAAAATCGGTCGTATACACGTCACTAACTCTCTGTTCGCATGGGAATCTATAATCACGAACGTAGATTTCAAGTAAAAAACATTGTATACGAAAATGTTCGCAATGATGATAATTATAGATAAACAAACCACAGATACAGGTCAGTTATATTCTATCCGTGGCCAGCGAACAACACGTGAACTTCCAAAATTGTGTAAGTGTGTATATATGCTTAAGTTAATATACAAATTTAAGATTTAGATAAAACAAAAAATTACTCGTGATTTAAAATTTTAAAACTGATTGCGCGTAAACTTACAGATTTTCTTCTATTTCTGGAGAACGTAGAAATAATTAAGTCATAACGGCCAACATCGATCGATGACCAAGTATTAACTTTACGAATCAAAATGCGTTGATGCTCGTCGATTGCGAAAAAATAATGTTGGATCAATAATGTGCGATTGATGTTTGTCGATTGTGAAAAAATAATGTTGGATCTATGGTATAAAGTCTATATTGAACAGAACCACTCAGTTTAACAAATAAGTATCTGTACCGGGTCCAAGCAATTAAGATACAAAACGTCCTCCGATGTACCAACATCACGGTTCGCGACCGTAATAGAAACAATATGACCCTCGTCATACATATTACAACGCCGCTAGCCAAAGGTCAAAAAATATGGAAAAAAACTGTCACATCGATAAGAATAATGGTTCAGAGCCAGTCTATAGTCACAGAATCTTGGAGTAAAAAAATCGACAAAGTTTTAGTGTACGGAATGGGCGCTGGTGTTATCGGCCGGCCGCAACGGGCCCGGGCGAGGGTCGCGCCATAGGTCTGGCACATCTGAACCCGTCCTGGGGCGACGAGGGTGCTATTTACTAGGGTTCGATGATACACTGGAGCATAAAAAGCTTATATCGACTTACTCGTATTTATCGTATATATGCTAAAAACTGACGATAATTAAAAACTGAACTTCTAAATCACAAATTGCGTCATCATTATTGAAAAATTTGAGACAAATATCAATTCGAAACTAACATCAACACATAAACAAAATTGAAGTTTCTGTGATATTTTTACTTTCAGCCTTTAAATAGTTTATCCGTTCGAATATTCGATAACTAAAATGAATCTAATATTAAAAAAATTTGTCTGTCTTCCTGTTTGTATCAACGAATTTAATTCGTAAGCTACTGAAACTATTGATTGGCCCGATTTTAACACAGGTGAACACACATAAATAAAATTGAAGTATCTGTGGTTTTGTTTTTCAGGTTTTAAATAGTGTAGCCATTCGAATATTCGCTTACTAAAATTAATCTAATGTTCAAAAAAAAATGGTTTGTCTTCCTGTTTGTATGAACGAATTTAATTCGAAAACTATTGATTGGCCCGCGTTTTACACAGGTGAACAAACATAAATAAAATTGAAGTATCTGTGATTTATTTTTCAGTTTTTAATTAGTTTAGCCATTCGAATATTCAATTACTAAAGTGAATCTAATGTTAAAAAAAAAATCATATTCTTTTTTGAAGCCGGCGGCACCTTCGCGTATGCGTTGCATAGCCCATACTACAAACTTAATATGCAGATCAAATATGCATTTAAATGCAGCGGAATCTAAAAATATTCATGTATGCAATTACACCATATTTTAAAACAATATCAACATTTTCAAATGTATTCTATGGTGAAGTAGCAGAATCCATGATTATCAAAAGCTTCTCCGATCAAATACTATATGGGGCAAACTATGGCGCAGAAACATTATCCGTAATTAATTATATATCCTTAAATTTTATACTTAATTACATTATTAAATTATTAATTGCTTGTCGTTACGAATATGTTACTGTTGTAATGTATCGATAAATGCATGTAAATAAATAAATATATTAATTAAATTCGATTTTTTCTAATAACCTGCTTGAAAAATCAAAAATTCCACACGAAGACCCAGGCACAGCTAGTAACAATTAGACGGCTAGCTATTTTTTTTTATTATTTTTAATGTGGCGGATAGAAAAGAACATGTTAACAATACACGTGTTAGGGATGAACAAAAAATATTAACTATTTCCTTTTTTTCTATCTATTACTGTTTCATGACTAAAACATTTTTCCACAAATATAATAAAGAAAAATGTACCTCGTGATAAATTCTAAGAAATTTACCAAAACTTTCTTTTATATAAAGCTTACACTTTATAAATATTTCATGAATTATACCTGACAACGAGAAATATGGCAACAACAGCCATATCACATTAAACAACAGACTAGAAGTTCGACGCAATGTTGCCAACCCTGTAATATTTAAAGTTAAAAATTGCCTAACACATTAAAGACATATTGCGCAGAGGGTTACTTTCCATATACTGAACGATAAGTTAAATATATAGAACGATAAGTTTAATAATATAAAATAGATTTAGAGTGTTGCGATAATTCAATGTTTCTTATCATAAACGTTAATATACCAATATTATATAGTATCCTTCAGAAATGTGGATTGATCAGGATTTAAAAATATTGACAGGAATAAAGAGTGGGACATTCTGGATATTCTTCAATGAGAGACTCGAAAAAATGACCAAGGTAAATAGTGTGTATTCAGTTGCCTCACAGTCATTAAGATTCTATAAAACTATTGATTTAAATACGGGTTAAAAATTGGTTGTTTTTAAGAACATTCAATAATCTTGTCCCGTTTGTAATATGCGCATCTTTAGAGTGAGATATCAATATGTCTATTTGGCATTTTCTTATGGCGTAATGGCAATGACGGAGTGTGACACACATAGTTTACTATCGTTCGCTTATATCAAGATGTAATCATTAAACGTCATTATGTATGAATATTTGGTGTCTTCTATCCTACAAAATTAAAGAGTCTCTTTTAATTTTAACTTCTTAGTCTAACGTTGTAAAAATTTGATCTTGTTAATTTGTGTTTTACTTGAAAATAACTATATTGCCAGCATTTTTTATTAAATAATTTTTTATTTACATTTATCGATATTGGTATTTATATTTATATACAGTGTTAGACAATCGTACTTAAGGAGTAAACTCCAGTCGCGCTTCTTTTTTTTCAATTTGTTTTTATTTTAGGTATTTCATAAGTTACACCACAAGACAATACAACGAATCAAGCGGTAGCTTGTCTTATCAGCTAAAGTTGTAATCGAACGTTTGTTAGTTTAATGTATTATCAAGTATTGCCTTGTCCTTACGTAATATCGCTATGTGGACAAATTGCTAACAATCAAAGAGATTTCATCATGTTATGTTCTGTACCAGCACCGCGAAAGATGTACTTATCTATTGAATATATTTGGCGTTAATTTTGTAGAAATAAAAATTCATTATTCACAATTAAATGAAACTGCGTGATGTAGTATTATTTCTACTTTCTTTAAGTTCTTTACCACGACATAAGTTTCGTTGTATTACAACATCTTCAGGTGGGATATTAGCAAAGATCTTTGCTAATAGCCCAAGAATCTTTGCTAATATCCCACTTGAAGATGTTGTAATACAACGAAACCTAGGTCGTGGTAAAGAAATCAAAGAAAGTAGAAATAATACTACATTACGTAGTTTCATTTAATTATGTACTTATCTACTATAGTAAACGGTAATTTGTACTCGAATTCCGACTTCGTGGACTAGAATTTAGTGCGACTTTGAATACCAGTAGAAATTGTAGTCTTACGGTTAGCTGATTCGAATTCCTCTACCCTAGAATGAAATTACAGAAATAGCATTAACCTCTAAGCTATAGAAGCTACGAAAGCTGTCAATTGGCGCATTGTAGCATAACGATGCGTTAGCTGAATCATGAGTAATTCATGAATTAATATATGTAATATTAAGCAAGCAGAAATATCCCGCGAAATCACAAACCCTGATAACAAAGCGAACGACGACGGGGCAGTCACCCAACTTAGCGCAAATGAGGTCGCAAAGCCGACGTCGGCTTCAAAGACACCGCATACTCGATTATAAGACGGCGGACGCCGGGCAGCGCCATATCGAGTGGGCCGCCTCAATAACCTTCCCCTTGAATAACGCGAAGCGGGACGTGGCACGATGCGCGCGATAAACGCATTCCATACCAGCTCGCCATTAAAATTCGAAGAAGCAGCGGGCCGGGCCGAGCCCCGCCGCACCGCGCAGCTCTGTCGGAAATTGAATAATCGCATAGGAATGTCGTTAATCGGCACTTTACGCGGCGACCATTATTGATGAACGCCGCGAATTCCTACTTTGACAGGATAGCGCGCCCGCCTAGATGGGCGTCAGCTTATTATACAAAAAAAAACAAGTAAAAACAGGCCAAACGTCAATTGGTTGGGTACCTATTTTCAAGGGTTGCTATCTATTCGTTATAAAGAAATTCGTTTTTTTTAAACTTACTTTAAACGAGACATGCACAGCCGTAATTTTTTATAACTCGAAATGTTGTGGGTTTTAAGTTATAAAACTAGAAATATACAAAATATTTTAGTTTTAATATTATCTGTACCAATTTTATATTTCAGCAATTTTTCGGTTTTTTTGTGGGCAAAGTTTTAAAAATAAATAGAACATATGCTTTTTACACGATTTTTAAAATTTTTTTAGGGTTTCGTAGCAACCCTTATAATTTTGTTATATCCGCCTGTCTATCTGAATATCATAGGCTAATAAATTAATCGTTTCTTAATAATTTACAATCAATTAATTGTACGTACACGCTATATTAGTTCAAAACCAAAGTGAGGTGAAGTCATAAAAAAATATTTCTTTAAGGGGTGAAATTTTCAGCACATAACGTTTGAACCAGTAGGTTTATTAAAATACTTATTGCATAGTTTTTTCAAGTCGTAGTACTCGTCAGAGATAAGGGCACGAAATCATCTCCAACATGTCCTCCCCAAAGGTACAAAAAGTCTAAAAAAAATTGGGATGATAACTTTTAGCAAGTACTTTCAATAAAAACATGGTTCGGTAAAAAAGGTTTCAAATTTAATCACCTATAATTCATTTTGATTTTGGAGAAAAAATAATAAAATAATTGTGTTTAGTTTATGCTTTGGTCAAAACCATAAAATAATATAGAATATACCATCCAAGTACGAGTCGGACTCGCACTCGAAAGTACCGTAAGATTAGTGCAAGATCCCAGAACTGGCGCCAAGCAATTTACACCAATACGGCACTGACTGTTGCGGGTCACACAAGAGCAGTTGGGGAATAATTAAATAAGAAAAAGTTAAGTAATTGAAGTGTTCACGATTACGTTTTAACTGACAATTCCTAGTCTTGTTAACTTATGGTTACTGTACTCTGAAACCTAATATCTTCTTTTCTTTAACAGTATTACGTTATATTAAGTTAACCCTTTTTTTAAGTACCGTCGTGTATTAATAAAACCAATCGACGCAGCAAATGTCTACTCTGTTATAAAGTAACTTAAAACAGACAAAAATTCCTTAAAAAAGTGAGTAAGTTTCTGAAATAAAGAAAAAGCTACTCCCATTATATTGTTGGTATTTTTGTATTGTTTGACGATAGAAACTCAAAATTTCTATTTCGAGTTAGGTTATTTACTTTCTTACTAAGCGTGCGAAGTAAGTCAATCTACTTATTTTATAAAGACTGACTTATTTTGCTTGCCTAATGAAAAAGGGACCCAACTCGAAATTTGTTATTGAGTACTATCATCAAACCATTCTGAAAATAAAATAATATGAACTGAGTAACATTTTCACGAATGTAAATAAAGGTTCATTTTTTATATTTTCAAATACGGGACACTTAAAATACCCTTTTCCCGAAAAAACTTCAACAAAGTACGCAACGAGTACACAGCGCCACAATTGTTTAAAACACAAACTGTTTACTCGTTACTCATACACAGGAACTGTTACCACAATACCGCGATAACGGCTGAACTCGATGAGGAAAAGCGAGCGGACGAAAAACAAATGACGTACATCTGCCAATAACTATAAGTTTAATATATCTATACATACAACCGCATAGCGATAATAAACGACAGTGAACTCATGTTATTGACAAACAAGTACAAAACAAATCGTTACTCTGTTGCCTACTCAGCTGGAAAACCGCGGAACTCTATCGCAAAAGTGGCATCGTGAGGTCAAAAATACTATTTTTGTTATTTCAACGTTTCTGTTTCAGAACCTTTTGTCCTGTGATGTATTAAGGCCGTTTCAGAGGGGCCTCTTTGTATGTGATGTATTAAACAATGTTGTCAAAGAATAAATTTGAACTTTGATAGATTACGTTACTAGAGAAAATTCTTGACTGAAAATGAACTAAAATCGACGAAGTATGTTGATGAAACGGAAGCGGATGCCAACGTCTTAACTCAGTTAAGTACTACCATTCTGACCGAATTTGTAACATATATCTTAACATTTTTACGTTTCTTAAAAACCGCTAATGCTTTGCATATTTGCCATCCTTAGATAAATTCATAAAATTCACACTAATATTATAAATGCGAAGGTTTGTCTGCTTGTTACGTCTTCACGCTAAATTATCGAACTAATTTTAATGAAATTTGACAGAGGTTAACCTGAAAAAGCATTGGGTATGTAACATGATCATAAGTTCAATATGAGTTTTTATACATAACTCCCTTTAACGTAAGTACTAAGTGAAAAGGACCGATAAGTAGGATACAAAAATATCTAAACAGACAAAAATAGACCTTATTATAACGTATTTTATATGGACTATCAGCAGAAAGTGTCTAATTGGTAAATAAACAAATAGCGTCTTACTCTTGCTACATAGATATTACATCATATACATTTTACAAGCTAGTCATCGTGCACAAGTAGCTCTAAACACATAAAATATTATAATAAGATCAACATTTCAACAATGCGCCAGCAGCATACTAGAGCTAACAGTACACACTCACGGGGTCGTGTACACGCAGGCGATATAAGCGTAGCGAGTTGAAGCGGGGAGCGGTACATATCGGAATCTATTATATGTCTATCTGAACGGACATACACTTTAGGGCACCCAGTACACGTCTTCTTACTTACTTCCAAACGTTCATCATATTATAGTAACTTATAAACCTTTGTATTTTCACTACACTATATCAAATTTGGGAAAAGGGCTAGTTATATCTATAATAAGAAGAAAAACAATAATGTTACCAACATATTACCATTTTTCACATTATAGGGTCACTTTTTTTATATTAAAGCTTTTTGGGATTTTACATGGGTAGCTATTTTTTTTTTTCAAATTATAAAATTAACGCCTTGACCAATATTAGCTGTAACACATATATATATATATATATATATATATATATATGTAATGTGTCTCATACCTCACTGGGGTCATAAATAGCACCAGTCATAATACTCGCACAACATAACATATTATAATTTTTCATATTATAGCGACACTTTTTGTATATTAAGCTTTTTGGGATTTTACTGGCCTAGCTATTTTTCTCTTCTATTTCTAAAATTAACGTCTTGACCAACATTAGCTGTAACATATACATACATGTAACGTGTCTTATACCTCACTGGGGTCATAAATAGCACCAGTCATAATACTCGCACAACATAACATATTATCATTATTCATATTATAGCGACACTTTTTGTATATTAAGCTTTTTGGGATTTTACTGGCCTAGCTATTTTTTTCTTCTATCTCTAAAATTAACGTCTTGACCAACATTAGCTTGAACATATACATACATTTAATGTGTCGTATACCTCACTGGGGTCATAAATATCACCAGTTATGATACTCGTACAACATAAAAGTACCTGAGTTTAAAAAAATGGTGTGAACCCATCATAACACTACGTGAACTGCAATATTTAATTTAAGGTCCTTTTAAAAAATAAGTTTGACAATTATCTGAATTCGTATCTTTGTTTATTTCCTAGATTCACATAAATCAAACAGTGAAAACGATACTTAAATTTACTAAGTACTTTTTAAATGATGTGAGTACAAACAAACATAGCGATGTGTCACATAGCCATGTGTTCATATACAATTGGGCGGTTTTTAGCACAAGTCGGAAAAATTAACCAAATTATTTGCAAACATGTTATCTTGGTAGTTACATACTATAAAGTTTCTATAGAAACTATCGTGTACAATAACCTGGTTGTGTATATCTTTAATTTATTAATACAAAGTTACTGAAATAATTTAGCAACAAAGCACTTGAATAAATGTCTTAAGTTCGATTTATTTTCAGATTACTGACGTACGTTATTTAAAAGTCGAGAAGGGGACGGTGGTATACTACATACCACTTTGGAAACTCATATTGCAAAGGAAAGGGCCTAAAATATTATAGACAACTGCGACTAAATGTTTAAAGGCATCTTCCAAGACACTCCGCGCGATGGCATTCGTCAAAGAAAATTTGATTTATAACCACGTTCGATGTACGATGCAAACAAATTCAAAATATTTGTTCCTATTTCTATTACTATGTGCACAATGAGTGATAATCTTAAGTAATTATTATACTGTAACATACGGACAGGGAGATATATTCATATTGTATATATTTCCATATCAGTGCGTATCCATATTTCATATATTTTCATATCAGTGCGTATCCATATTGTATATATTTTCATATCAGGGTGTATCCATATTGTATTTATCACAGTTATTGTACATATTTTCACATCAGTGCGTATCCCTATTGTACATATGTTTAAATCAGTGCTTATCTCTATTGTACATATTTTGAAATCAATGTGTATCCACATTGTATATATATAATCATATCAGTGCGTCTCCGTATTTTATATATTTTCATATCAGTGCGTGTCCATATTGTATATATTTCTATATCAATGCTAATCCATATTGTACATATTTTGTGTAAGTGTGTATCCATACTGTATTTAGATTTGACTCTGAATCCAATAACTTCTTTTCCAAAATGCTTTTACGTAATTCTTTAAGTAATGTTAACAAGTTAGGAAAATCAATCTATACAGAAAATGTCTATACTCTGATACCAGATAATAAAGTAAAACACACAAATTCCTTTAAAAAATTAATACCTAACTTACAAACATACATAAATGATTTTTTTCCTTTCGTCTGCGAATCTCTATACCAAATAAATGCATCTCTCTTCAACGATGAGCGATGTTTTTTTTTTCAAATACGGCTGTAACTTTGAAAGCAACTAACATAAAAATGTAACAGCTCTCAGGCATTTACATTTATCCTCTTTTTACTAGCGTATTACTTTTATCATCTAAAATTGTATCCCGTCATTAAAGTCTTGGTTTATTTACTTAAGGAAAATAAAACTACTTAGTATAAATAACACTTTATTATTGAGTTGGCAAGTAATAAAACCGTCTCTTCTTTTAACAGTTAACAACTGAGTTTCAGAATACAGAACTAATAAAACATGCAAATTTTGCGAAGAGAAGAGAGTAAGTGCTCTAGCTTCTTTAGGACGAAAAGCGGACGAAGTAATATCTGCACAACTATGGGTGGTAAAGATGTCTTTCCTATAATATAATAAATCCTTGGTACCAAAGATTGAAAAAAAGATTTAAAGATTAAATTAAAAAAAAAGTATTATTGAAACAGATCCCAGGCTATGTTCGCATTGTCTGGTAGATCTACACTCATATTGCAATACAAAAAAGGCGTGAGGTGTAGTGAGTGGCACTGCACACACAAGCGAAGAATCTTAGGGATCGCATATAACATTTTTAATTATTAATGCAATTTAAAATCGATAAAGTAATAAATAATAGACATATCTACAAATAATTTTCGAATTATCCATCACACAACAAAAAACACTAGCTCACTTATATGGACAACAATACGCACGGCACAGCAATAAAGAGCGTTTCTTCGCCGCGTTCGTGACGTTTCACTATTTTTCTGTTAGTCACCCATCCCAAATGTCCGTTATGAAGCTTCGATTCAAAACAACGCCATGCTTTGAAGAAGAAGTGAAAATATTATGTTTGGCTACGATATGAGTAATGGGAGATTTTGCTAAACTATTATAATAAAAGGCCCTTAAAATAAAATATTGCAGCTCATGTAATGTTATAATGGGTTCATATCACTTTATAAGTCCCTTTATATTGTACATCATGAATGGCGTATTTACAACCGCAATAAGATGTACGATACAATACATGTTATGCATATCAATGTTACAGCTAATGTCAAGAAGATAATTTTAGTTAATGTCAGCTGGCTACACTTGAGATTAGCCCAAGTGATATTATTAAAGTATGTAACTCAGTTATTTTACCGTTTATAATATGAAACGGATTAAAAAATTATATATAACATTTATAGAAACAGTATTCCTGATTTTTTTAACTACAAGGTCTTATTCGATCTTAAGTTTAACCGGCTACAGAAAAAAAATTAGCTTCCTTACCAAAATTGGCTTAAATTGATTAACAAGCTTTTATTAGTTATTAGCTTCATTTCTATGCCACTACGTATGTAAATAAACTTAGTAAGTAAATTTTCACGTGCTTCTAATTATCGTATCGATTTTAAACTTCGAATATTTATATAATTTTGATGACAATTAAATAATAAGGTACCATCGAGAGGGATAAGATACTGGAGGAGAGGGAGATCGTCATAGGAACTTCTCTATAGCTAATAGTAAATCCTATCGAATTTGCTTTTTTATTAGTTATTAGCTTCATTTCTATGCCACTACGTATGTAAATAAACTTAGTAAGTAAATTTTCACGTGCTTCTAATTATCGTATCGATTTTAAACTTCGAATATTTATATAATTTTGATGACAATAAAATAATAAGGTACCATCGAGAGGGATAAGATACTGGAGGAGAGGGAGATCGTCATAGGAACTTCTCTATAGCTAATAGTAAATCCCACCGAGTTTTTCTTTCGGAACTTCTCTATAGCTAATAGAAAATCCCATCGAGTTTGCTTTCGGAACTTCTCTATAGCTAATAGTAAATCCCATCGAGTTTGCTTTCGGAACTTCTCTATAGCTAATAGAAAATCCCATCGAGTTTGTTTTCGGAACTTCTCTATAGCTAATAGTAAATCCCATCGAGTTTGCTTTCGGAACTTCTCTATAGCTAATAGAAAATCCCATCGAGTTTGCTTTCGGAACTTCTCTATAGCTAATAGTAAATCCCATCGAGTTTGCTTTCGGAACTTCTCTATAGCTAATAGAAAATCCCATCGAGTTTGCTTTCGGAACTTCTCTATAGCTAATAGTAAACCCCATCGAGTTTGCTTTCGGAACTTCTCTATAGCTAATAGAAAATCCCATCGAGTTTGTTTTCGGAACTTCTCTATAGCTAATAGAAAATCCCATCGAGTTTGCTTTCGGAACTTCTCTATAGCTAATAGTAAATCCCATCGAGTTTGCTTTCGGAACTTCTCTATGGCTAATAGTAAATCCCATCGAGTTTGCTTTCGGAACTTCTCTATAGCTAATAGTAAATCCCATCGAGGGCTTTGGTGAGTTCTTCGTTTACATATTGTAACCAGGAAGTTCTGACAACGGAGGACGGAAGTGCTAATAGGTATTTCTCAATAGCTAATGGTAAACTCATTCAGTTTGATTTATCACATTAAGTCCGTTGGTTAGAAAAGCGTATTTTTTTTAATTAAAATAAATTTTCTTTATACTAATACTATAAAATTTTGCAGTACCACTTCTTTTGAAGCAATAACAATGTAGATTCGCTCAGCAATATATAAAACTTATATTATATTGATAAAAATGTACTGTGACAACAGTAAACAATTTTATTGTCACAAAGAATCAGGAATATGCGGGAAATTAATATAACAATTTTATTGTTATGAATCTCATTTTAAATACGTAAACAATTAAAAATATTTAAGACTTCAGTCACTCGATTGTTTTTTTTCATTAATAACTGATAAAATGTACCCCATTCATACTTTCGTATCAAATATAATATCTTAATTTTCTTCACTTTTTTAAAGACAACATGTCATCAGTAGGCGACAGCAACTCCTTCCAAAGTCATATTAAATTCAGTATCACGTTACGAATTAAAATTAAATTGCTCCCTGAAAATAATCGAGAAAAATTAGGAAAATATTCCAATAATTTCACAATCGTAATTACGACCCTTTTCACCACATCTGACTGTCTTAAGTCATCTGAGCATCTGACTGTCTTAAGTACAGTGCCTTTCTAGAGGCGGATCCCACATTAATTAATAGGACAATATACCAGCACATAAATATCTATAAAATGGCGCTATGTCATTGCTGCGGAAACTCCTTGTTCCTCATTTTTAAAACGAGCAATTCTTGATTAAACACTTTACAGCTCATGAAATAAGAAGACTCGAGTTATTATTCATAATTTCATGGCAAAGTTTTAAGTATAGTCACACATATGTCACGTAAAAGTTTGAGGAGCATTTATTATCCGTTAAAATCCTCGTACCACGCAATTCTTGTACCGTCCCACGACTTCCGCAATATCACAACACAACTATAATTCGTGTGAAAATCCGTTCCGAAACATTTCCCCTTCGTAGCTCACTCACACGTGTGGGTGTGAGCGTCGGATTGAATCCGCAGAGCCTATTTATTTTCAATACGAGAATAAAAGTAATTTAACACTTGTATGTCAGCAGGTGATCGAATATTTAGGAACTGTATTATTTTTAAATCGGTTAAACTTCGCTGTGATACTATGACGTTACACAGTAAAACCATGATGCGTCAAAAGACTTCAAAAAATAAGAAATTTCCAAAGTTTAGGGTTTTGTACATAAAAAGGAAAAGACGGAACCCTTGTAATTATCATTCACGTGTCCGTGTCTCTCAAAGTTGGTTTCTCCGAAGGTTTTTGACGTAGAAACTTGTAATTTGGCATATCGATAAAGCACATTAACTAACATGTCTACATTTCAATAGTTAACTCTAACTTTTAAAAAATATTTGTATAAAAATTTTGGAGAGCACGAATAAGGTACCGAATTTCTCTTTTAAATTTCTTGTATCGTACGAGGTATGTTTTGAAAGAGCTTGTTATAAGGATTTCAGAACTTTTTTCAGGTCTTTATGTAAAACAGTTGTAGAGACATCCTTGAAAAAGTCTATAAACAATTTGTTTCCATCTATCTCCGAAATTGCTAAAATCAAAATTATGAAATAAATGGCGCTACTAAAATTTCCCTAAAGTTACCGAAAAACTATAGCGATACTTTATATTTTTTGAAACTTAAAATTGTCACTATGGTATTCATGATATTTATAGACTTGTAAAAATATACTACGTAATCTGTGAAAATGGTGAAAAATAATATAAATATTTGTTAATAGTTTAATAAAAATTTTATATATCGTTAAATGTTTCTATGTGACTAAGTTGCGTGAGTTCTATTCGTGACTAAGAAGTCTTTTTTTAACTTATTTATTCATTAGTGCTCATTTTTTTAATAAATACCTCTTTCAAACAAGTTTATACGGTGTAACCCCACTATCGTTGAAGATCTCCCAAGGAACAAGAGGAATATAGATAAAAACAACAATTTAAAACATTAAAACTTCGTCAGATACGATCTTTTTATTCTGGTAATTTACGTCAAAATTACAAAAAAAGAAAATATTGTTAATTTTTTAAATTTTTCTTTACATTAGTTATAGACTTGATGAAACCTTAATAAGCCTAACGTTAACTAGTCCACCTTCAAGACACAGACAGTTAAACCGCCAATTCGCGACAGTTAAACCCGTTTAGTCACTTTTTAAATTTCAGATTAATAAAATCAATTACCACAACTTGTACGAAAATCCACAGTTGCTATTTATAACAGTTAGCTATATGGTAAGAGGCACAATAAAAAAAATATACGAATACGATTAATTATCTGCAACGAAATCGCATAAATCATGATGATAAATTAATTCGATAAAATGAACATTTAACGGCTGCAACATCTTTATTTATTTCATTAATGCTTAGTTTTAATTGCACTATGAAAATTAATCAATCACAAATTAACATAAATTTAATTACAATTAAGTTAAGGCTTTCGATAGAATTAAGGCTCGTAATTTGTAAGTTATCGTGAATAAACTATTTCTATTGCGTTTTCTTAAAAAACGTCAATGTTAAAAACTTTAGAAGGGCGACGTAACTCTTACATTTTTCTCTTCTTCTCTCATTGTAGCACTGTTTATGTTCAATGTTTATTGTATTGTATAGTTTAAATGCAATGTTAGTATTGAAAAATAACATCAAACGTTTCGGTAAATGATAAGCAGGCATTTTGTACGATTAATACGACGGACACATGTAGATATGTAATAGTGACTATAGTGCAACATTGACTGAGTTAAGCTACAACAATCTGCTACATATATATAAATATACACATAAAAATATACAAATCAATCAATGAAACACTGCTTTAAGTGCATATTTTTAATTAAATTGCAGGTGTAGGATGTGCAGTGTGGCATTTGCAGGATATTTACTTCAATGTTAAGGCGATTAATAATTTAAAATAACGTCAGTGTAATAAAAAGAAATATCTTCCACGTCTGAATGTTGTATCATTTTTGACATCTCAATGTTTCATGAAGCTATCGATATAATATCGAGTTATAATTATAATTCTTTTATTATACTTTGAAATCAAGATATACTTGTCAGTTTTCGCATAAAACAGTTGGTTAGCAATATTTAAAAATATAATGCTAAATGTAATTTATTTAGATTTACGTTTTGACAATGACAAATTCTGCTAATAACCAACAGACGATCAAGTAGTTATCGTTTCAAAAATCTTGTCGATTAGAATGCAATTAATTAACTTAGGATAACTTAGGTTAAAACAGCACTCAATAATATCTTAACTTAATAACATCTGCAGCACTTATTTTTGGTTTATTCTAGAAACTACAAAACAACCATGGCTTCAATTCCGCGCTATTATTAATGATAACATTATTTATATTGAACAAATTTTCCACAAGGTTGCCATTTAGAAAAAAAAGTAACCGCAAGTGAAAACAGATACTCTTAAAATCAGAATTTCTTTAGAAACAAATATTTGTAAATAAAAATATTTGTAAAAATTATTATATGTAAATTAACATTATATGTAATCAACTCAAGGATTCCCATGAGACAATCCTCGCCAACGAAGTAGACGATGTTAGCGAAAAGGCATACGAATTTTGAAAATATGGCAACAGATTCATAGTCAACAGTCTTTCGACTTCGTTTGTCGGCAGGCAAATTTCGATATTATTTTTTATTTTGATTATTTTTCTAGCTCTAATGGCTTAAGTGCTATGAAATTAAAAAAAATCAAAGCACTAACTAAATACGTGCGTGGTGAGCGATATTTCTGAACTCCGCCGGGTCGGATCCGGCAAACACTTCACACGTGTAGGGACAGCCGATCGAGAGGCGAACAGGCGGAGTCGTTTAATGTTTTAATGACGCCGCCGATTATCTAACGGGAGATTGTAAATAAACATAAACATGTTATTACCTTTGTTTGAATCGCGCACGGCGTACCCGCACGTACTTTGGATGCCTGTCGAAACTGCTACGTCGCAATCGAACAACTCATTAGGCGGGCGTACTGCGGAGAACTCGCGCGTAATAGCCACTACTATTATCAACCTTTACGCTGCGCATTTAAGTATCGCCGTTTAAAGTACATTACTACTGACCGCTGTCGCCTTATGTTGTTTTCGTTGTACGAACTTACCTATTTAACGACTCGACCTATTTATTTTATATTACCTTACACGACCTATTACGACGCATATACTGACTAATTAGTGATTTCTATATTTAACTGAGGTTGAATTTTAAAACGAAACATCGATCGAGACAGTTTATCTTCGTTGTACAAATTTACCTATTTAACGATTCGACCAGTTTATTTTATGTTACCTTAAACGACCTATTAAGACATATATATATAGACTAATTAGTGATTTCTATATTTAACTGAAGTCGAATTTCCAAATGAAACATCGATCGGGACAGTTTACCTTCGTTGTATAAACTTACCTATATAACAACTCAACCAGTTTATTTTATGTTACCTTACACTACCTATTATGATGCGTATATCGATTAATTAGCGATTTCTATATTTAACTGAGGTCGAATTTTGAAACGAAACATCGATCGGGACAGTTTATCTTCGTTGTACAAATTTACCTATTTAACAACTCAAGCAGTTTATTTTATGTTACCTTACACGACCTATTACGATGTGTATATCGATTAATTAGTGATTTCTATAATTAACTGAAGTCGAATTTTAAAATGAAACATCGATCAAGACAGTTTATCTTCGTTGTATAAACTTACCTATTTAACGACACGACCTATTTATTTTATATTAACTTACATGACCCGTTACGACGCGTATATTGACTAATTAGTGATTTCTATATTTAACTGAAGTCAAATTTTAAAATGAAACGTCGATCGAGACAGTTTATCTTCGTTGTATAAACTTACCTATTTAACGACTCGACCAGTTTATTTTATATTACCTTACACGACCCATTACGACGGGTATATCGATTAATTAGTGATTTCTATATTTAACGGAAGTTGAATTTTAAAATGAAATATCTCGGGACAGTTTATCATGTTGCCCCCAACGTTAAAAGACGGAATTGTTCAGAAAAAATATGACGTCATACTTGAGAGCAACCGAGTTCTTTTTTAAAATCATGTGGAATTTTGGTCGCCGGGAGATCGTTGACGAAGAGTTAGCCATATTTGATGAGTCGTCATGAAGAGCAGTCGTCTCACCTTTGAGTTTGAACTTGTTACTTCGATATTAATTCCTTTAAACATTAATTACCGAGTGCGATAATTAATATAATCTTATTATACCTAAAGACTCGTTAAGCAATATTATATTTAATGTTTAAATTTAATTACTATTTAATTTAATTTTAATTTAATTAGTTTAACGTATACGAAAATTATCGAATTCGATATTCAATACTAACCTATTCCTATTTATTTGATCGATATATCCTTTTATTTGGTAAAGGTCCTCTTTTATCGTGGGATAAAATTTGGATGGCTTTTTTTGGATACTACTGGGGCATAGGACTTATATTTTAAATAATACTCTCAATAAATTAGTAACTTCATTACGCTGATAGCTAAATTCAGTTTCTTCTAGATCAGGCAACTTTACATTTTACCTTCAATATCCCACATGTATTCCAAATACATTAAATTAATTGGTTAAAATATAATGTCACACTTTTATTTATCATCAAAAATATTTTCTTCAATCCAAATTATAGTAGGGTCAATTTTTATCCATCGGAAAGGTTTAAAATGATTATGAATTAATTTTAATGTGAATTAAAAAAGTGACTTAAACATCGCAATTTTCGTTTTAAATATTTATTCACTTAAAAAACAATAACCTTGCCTTATATGCTAAAGATAGATAAATGTTGTTCTGGACTTTTCTATACACCCTTTTAAGACCTACGATTCTCCCATACACTTTATAAGTGTATCTGTAATAGTTTAGCCAATGATCATCACGTGAAAGTTATATTTAAACAGGATTAACATTGTTTGTATGAATCTCTAAAAAGAAATAAATAAACAAAACTTTCCTTTATTTATTTTATGATTATATT
Source organism: Druceiella hillmani (assembly GCA_039881145.1). Lineage (NCBI taxonomy): Eukaryota > Metazoa > Arthropoda > Insecta > Lepidoptera > Hepialidae > Druceiella > Druceiella hillmani. The sequence goes on from JAYKKI010000001.1 coordinate 14,852,733, forward strand.
AGCAGTAAACTGTAACGTGAATGAGGATTTTATTGAAAAAAAAAACAATCATTAATAAACGATGAACTGTGGGAGAAACGGTATGAATTAAAGGGCACGTACGAGGATATGAAAAGAAAAAAACAGTAGGCACCGGCCGTGATAGCCTTACACACGGGGCGCGACCGATAAGGCGAGGACGGCAGGTCGTCATCCTGGCCGGGACGAATACGGCGCTCTCTGATAACATCTCCATTCATAAGAACTTTACACTCGAACTTGTAAGGGAACGCGTTGGTAGTTAAGGCAAATACCTGCTACTTAATAGACTAAGTTCAGATCAGCTGCTCGAACAGAACACAGGCACAATCTTTTCGTATAAACATACTTGATCCGATAAAAATAGTTCTTACAAAAAAATAGGGTCGATTTTATATATATATATATATATATATATATATATATATATATACACACAAACACACACACACACATATATATATATATATATATATATATATATATATATATATGTGTGTGTGTATATATATTTATAAGGGCGAGCAAGGACAAATTTTCGATTATCTAACTATTATAATGTCGTCATATTATTTTATTTAAAAACCCGTCGAGTGATTTGTCTAATGTAAAATGATGTTGATTAATATTTTGAAAAAAAAATTATTAACCGTTTGTTTAATTTTGGTAAAAATCGCTTTCAAAAATTGTACAATTAACATCACAGGAAAAGTATTATTTCATCATATTTAATTTTTTTTTAAATCGCGTTGATCGATTTGTTTAAAAAACTAAGTCAATGTAAAATTACGTTATATTTACATTTCGCAAAAAAAAAATAATTACTGTTTAGTTTTGTAAAAATCACTTTCAAAATTGTTCAATTAACATTACAAGAAAAGTTGTTAATTCACCACACTTTTCATTTTATTTAAAAACCCGTCGAGTGATATGTCTAATGTTAAATGATGTTAGATTAATATTTTGAAAAAAAAAATTATTAACTGTTTAATTTTGGTAAAACTCGCTTTAAAAAATTGTACAATTAACATTACAGGAAAAGTGTGTATTTCACCACACTTATTTTTTTTTTTAAATCGCGTTGATCCATTTGTTTAAAAGACTAAGTCAATATTAACAATTTGGACAAAAAAATTATTTACTGTTTGGTAAAAATCGCTTTCAAAAATTGTTCAATTAACATTACAGGGAAAGTGTGTATTTCACCACACTTAATTTTTTTTTAAATCGCGTTGATTCATTTGTTTAAAAGACTAAGTCAATATTAACAATTTGGAAAAAAAAATTATTTACTGTTTGGTAAAAATCGCTTTCAAAAATTGTTCAATTAACATTACAGGGAAAGTGTGTATTTCACCACACTTAATTTTTTTTTAAATCGCGTTGATCCATTTGTTTAAAAGACTAAGTCAATATTAACAATTTGGACAAAAAAATTATTTACTGTTTGGTAAAAATCGCTTTCAAAAATTGTTCAATTAACATTACAGGGAAAGTGTGTATTTCACCACACTTAATTTTTTTTTAAATCGCGTTGATTCATTTGTTTAAAAGACTAAGTCAATATTAACAATTTGGAAAAAAAAATTATTTACTGTTTGGTAAAAATCGCTTTCAAAAATTGTTCAATTAACATTACAGGGAAAGTGTGTATTTCACCACACTTAATTTTTTTTTAAATCGCGTTGATTCATTTGTTTAAAAGACTAAGTCAATATTAACAATTTGGAAAAAAAAATTATTTACTGTTTGGTAAAAATCGCTTTCAAAAATTGTTCAATTAACATTATAGGGAAAGTAGTAATTTCACCACACTTAATTTTTTTTAAAAACGTCTCAAGCGATTTGTCTATAAAACTAAGTCAATGTAAAATAATGTCATATTAAAATTTCATTCAAAAATTGTACAATTAACATTACAGGAAAAGTAGGTATTTCCCCATTCTTTTTTCCAAAATGGTGTTATATTAAAAGACCAAAAAAAAAAATTTCAATAAAAAAATTTATAATCAGTTTTGGATCTTGCTATCATACGACAACTACCTTATTTATGGATAAACGGAAGAGATTGCTCCTGTATGACGGTGAACAAATCCACCGTATATACAAGCATTGCATTGAAGACGAAAAAAAATAAATAAAACCGAAATAGCAATCCACATGGTTATTTATCTTATTAACACGACGAAAGTCGTAAAAAATTGCACGAATATGATCAAATTCTGCCGAATGGTCCAATAAATCACACGATGATAAATTCATTCGTCAATATTTAACACGTTTCCAATATCTTTATTACTCCCCTTAACGCTCGCTTTTTATTGCGTACTAAAAATTAATCAATCTAAAATTAACATAAATTTAATGTAAATTAACAAGATTTGATTAATTAAAAACCGCTCGTCTTCAATAAAATAACTTCATTGAATGATCTGTTTTTTTATCTCTTTATTTTAAAGGCAATGTGGTGAGTTTTGGACAAATTAAAGTAGAAGCGATATAAATATATATCTACTTATAAAAATGAAACTTATTTGTTCGTCTGTCCTTCACGCTTAAACGGTCCGACAGAGTTTAATGAAATTTCGCATATATGCCAATTGGTAACACAATAAATGTTTCAATGATAAATGAAAGTATTATTGCTCAATATCATATTAATGGATATTTTCTGTGAAAATACGAATTATGAATCTTTGTGTGAATAATGGAGACCGGCAAAGGCCCATATAGTGTTGGGCCCAGGTGTTACAAGAATAAAAATGACACAGTTATACAGAGAACATTTTAAAAAATAAGCATCTTAAAACTTTTATCAAAATCGTCAATCAGACAAAAGAGAAATCTTGTATTTTTTTATGAAAAGTTAGGTTATTTTTCATAATAGATTGTAAATGTAATTTCTACGGGATTCTTTGAACTAGCGAGATAAAATAAAGAGTAGATTGTGTCTCGTTATATCCTCCATCCATAGATGTACCGTATTAAACCATGATGCTTACAGATACAAAGTCGTCGAAAAAGTTACGTAAACCTCGATAAGAGGGAAAAAGCTATTCATTTTGACAACAATAGAACCATTGCCAATGTTAACAGTTTATTTTTAATTGATTTAGGCAATGGCTACACGTTAAAGAAAGCAAGAGTCATTGATTATTTTTTGCAATAATTTCTAAAAAGTTATTATGTATTCAATTTAGTTATTATCTGTTCAATTTTTTTTTGTTATTTTTATTTCCAATTAACAATTCTTTATATTTTAAAAATATAATATATGCGCATTTATGAAGACAGCTTTATTGTTTCGTATTATTGTTACAAATTGTAATTCTATTTTTTTTCCTTTTCTGATTGTCAATTACTGAATTGTTTGGTTTTTTACATTCTAAAAAATACCAGCTTTTTAAAAATTATGTTTTATCTTTGGGATATCTGGGTTCATTTTTGCCGGTCTCCTTTTACAATTGATAAATAAATAACATTTAGCTACAAAAACTATTTTTGACACCATATGTATATTTATAATTTAACATTAAGTAATAGTTATAAGGTCATTCTATTATCACTGCCGTATATTTACGCAGTGCTTATGTATTTCAACGAAGCTCGCACGCGTGCACAAGGTTAAGGAAGCGAAGAGGGGATCTGCTTAAATATCACAGTCTCGGTAAAAAGCTTGGCTTAAAACAAATCGTTTCTTTAAACGGTTTATATTAAATACGAAAATAATTTTGTATTCTACACATTTGGTGGCAAGAAATATAACCATTTAATATAGGTCACAATTAAACTGGATGAAGTCACAGCATTTTCCGTTGGATTCTGGTGTATCCCATTAGCCTGACTGTATTGTTTCAGACTTATCTAATCATGAATTAAATTACGCACTGAAAATATCACATAAGATGTATGCTGCTAAATAGTGAAATAAATTCGACATTGGCTTTCGAATTGTGTATTGTAAACATTTCCAAAAATTCGTCCGAAAAGAAAAACTTCATCTACATAGTCCCCTTCAATTCTGTTTTAGTTTCCTTTATTCCTGCCGAAATACAGTTTTAAGTATTTCGCCAATTACTATCGACTAGGTTTTAATAATACGATAGAGTTTTTCTCCAGTAACAGTCCATTTAAACATAGGACATTTTGTAGGCGTTTGAATCAAGAAAATACTAAAAAATGCTGATTCGACTATTGAGTCTCTTTGTAGACATTGTCTTTTATTAGCTAGGTTTTTTTTCTTGAGGAGCATAATTTATATTTACATCTCAATATCAGCCTCGATCGGGATAAAGGTAGCTTATATTCTTAGCTTTAACTTTAAGGTAAATCGCGGCGACAGTGTCGATCCGATCCAATTTATCAGTTCTTAAGCCTGCACATTTAGTTCTTCTTACGGTGCGAGTGTTCACAATTGAATTTTAAATCTCTTAAGAAAAATAGGTCGGAACAAATGATTGAATTTAAATCTTAACCTGAATCACAACCATAATTCTAGAGAAATTACAATTCTAATTGGTTTAGTAGTTTTTCTGTGATGCTTTAACAAACAGACACATAAAATTTGTAAAGTTGTTTTGACATCTTGCTGATTAGTATCAGTAAGTAGTGACTCATGATAAAAACCCGAACAATGTAACATAATAAATGTGACTATATTTTTAACATGTTTTATTAGCTTAATTTTTATTTAAACTATACAAATAGGTAAACAAATATATCAAGTAAATTGTACATTGCTTAAACGGTGAAAGGTAGGATGAACCGACTTATTTACTGACTGAACGTCCCGAGTATTCGTGTCGATATATCCCCGACTTACGACGATCGATGGCGAATGGAGAGAAAGCATATAGTGACGGCAGGAGGAGAGCAGCATAATTAAGATAATTCTACGCGTGTGAAACCACGGGGCACGGCTTGTTTAATAATTAAAGATGAAGCGAAACAAATTACTCACTTTGCCAGCAATCTATCATTATTGCCTTGTATAGTGTTTCACATTTTGTTACGGCCTCATCTTAACACAACCGTAGCAGAAGAAGGTAAATATAGAATAAGAAGGTATAATATGGAAATTGCATCGAGATTTGAATGATTCAAATTTCCAAATTACATGTGCGTAAATGTGTACTTGAAAGATTTCGGCATCAAAATAGGTACAAAGCTTCCGCTTCCGCAACACAAACCACTAAAGCGGTCCATTCACAACTATTATCGGAAGCTTCAATACCCTGTATCCGGCCATCTAACTGCCGACGCGTGTAATTTTCCGTAATTCAAAAGAATATATTTGTAGTTCTTATATAAGCCAAATAACAATTTAAGGTCGTAAATATTTTCTCAAACGAAAATCGAGATATGTTCGAGAAGAAAAATAGTTGCGACGCAAATCTCGTTCACTGTTATTCGCAAAACGATTAAGGAAAATTACATTGCATACGCTCGCTATGCGCTTATAATAGTATTCCATTTATCCGGACTGGGTCTGGATTTTCTTTTTTATTTTTAATATTTCTTCATAAAAACCCTTTTAATGATATGACGTCTATTTTCGTAACGAAAACTTCATATAACACGCTTTGAATAGATTTTTTCTGCCTATCTGTTTAGTACATTCGATACACAGATGTACTGCTTACCGTCACAAGTATTGCAACTTTGAAAGGGAATAAGATCTCAAGCTTAATCTTCGAAATTGAAAACAAAGAAATTATAAATTCTCAACCTAGGATTTAAAATTTTAAGCAAAGAAATTATAAATTCTTGAGCTAAGATTCGAAATTTGAAGCAAAGAAATTATAAATTCTCGAGCTAACATTCTAAATTAGAAGCAAAGAAATTATAAATTCTCGAGTTATGATTCGAAATTTGAAGCAAAGAAATTATAAATTCTCGAGCTAAGATTCGAAATTTGAAGCAAAGAAATTTTAAATTCTAGAGCTAACATTTTAAATTAGAAGCAAAGAAATTATAAATTCTCGAGTTATGATTCGAAATTTGAAGCAAAGAAATTATAAATTGTCGAGCTAAGATTCGAAATTTGAAGCAAAGAAATTTTAAATTCTCGAGCTAAGATTCGAAATTTGAAGCAAAGAAATTATAAATTTTCGAGCTAACATTCTAAATTTGAAGCAAAGAAATTATAAATTCTCGAGCTAAGATTCGAAATTTGAAGCAAAGAAATTTTAAATTCTCGAGCTAACATTCTAAATTAAAAGCAAAGAAATTATAAATTCTCGAGTTATGATTCGAAATTTGAAGCAAAGAAATTATAAATTCTCGAGCTAAGATTCGAAATTTGAAGCAAAGAAATTTTAAATTCTCGAGCTAAGATTCGAAATTTGAAGCAAAGAAATTATAAATTTTCGAGCTAAGATTCTAAATTTGAAGCAAAGAAATTATAAATTCTCGAGCTAAGGTTCGAAATTTGAAGCAAAGAAATTTTAAATTCTCGAGCTAAGATTCTAAATTTGAAGCAAAGAAATTATGAATGGAAATTCGAAATTTGACCTACCCGTAAAATTACAAATGAAGTTTATTGTGTATCTACTAATTTTGTGTCTGGGTTGACTATAACTAAGTACAATTATGTTAAATTTTAGCTCTACATTTCGCAAAATCTTTAAAAAAATAAAACACGAGAAAGAAGCAGAAAATGGATAGAATAAGCACAAAAGCCAACCGAACGGATAGAGAAATACAAGAGATTATACAAGCATTCCATTTTTCTAATTTAAATTCTTAAAACTTCTAAAAACACTATCAGGTTCTTTAAAATAATGGCTATGGAAATATGAGAAGGTCTGTCGTTTTTTTTATGATAATTCAGTACCAACTTTTCTTGAATAATATTAAAATTTTAACATCGATTTCGTTTTTCACCATTTTATTTAAATTTTAATATTCTGCTCAGTTTCTTTTTATTGTGACACGTTTATACATAAACAGTAGTGCTAGTTTATACAGAAACAATATTGTCAAAATCGGTTTAGCAATATTTGCATCCAGTCGGAATAAAAACAGCAGCAAACAATCTAAAAAAAATGTTTTTAATTTGGTAAATAGTCAATTCCGCTAGTCAATTCTAATCATATTGTTTTAATATTTTTATTATTTAGACATTCAATTACTACAATAAAAATAGTATAAATTTCGTGAGTAAATAATTATTCAATAAAACAGCGCTTGCTGCTCGCAAATACAAGCATCGTCATCAACAGTCAACTGCTGAGCATCGGTCTACCCAATGCGCATATCATTGAAGCCAATGCCCATAAACGCAACGCTGAAGCGGCGAGTTGACAATAGCAGTGCGTAACTTCTCGCACCACTGGCGCTGATGCTCGTCACTGATCTGTGGCAATGAACTACGCGATTACAAACATCACTCCAGAATTTAATCTACGGGCGGCCGGGAATCGCACCCGGACACCGAAGTGCGCCGCGGCGTGTCAAGACCGTAAGCCTAGTGATGAAAACAATACACCACAAGGTCGACAAGCGACATCTGTACAAAATACTAATTCATAGTCCCTAATTTCTGAAATACGCAAAATCGAACAAAGTTAACAAATAAGATCCACGACACGTCTAAAGATTAACCCACTTAATTGAAAAATGTTCAACGCTCGATCAAACCTTCCGCGTTCGTGTCGCAAACGCGACACAATTAACGAAACGAAACAAGTCGCAACGGCGCGACCAACGACGGAAAGCCGTTGAGAAAATTTAACGGTGTAAGAAAATAAATAAAACCGTTTTAAATGTCTCACTTTGAGACAGTTAGCGTCGTATACCCGCTCAAATCATATGCTATTTATCGCACTTTTGGCAGCCGCGGCCCGTTTAAATTTTAATGGGACTCGCGTGGATGAAATCGTGGTAGCTACTTGTGAATGGTGCGAATAAATATGAGATCCAATAATAAACTATTCTTATATCCACTTCAAACTTTTCACGTATTTCGTTATCAATATAACAATAATCATAGAGTTATATTGTACATTTTCTGCATGGTTAGACGACTATTCTTAAATCCACTTCAAACTTTTCACATATTTCGTTATTAACATAACAATGCGTCGAGCTAACATTCTAAATTTGAAGCAAAGAAATTTTATATTCTCGAGCTAAGATTCGAAATTTGAAGCAAAGAAATTATAAATTTTCGAGCTAACATTCTAAATTTGAAGCGAAGAAATTATAAATTCTCGAGCTAAGATTCGAAATTTGAAGCAAAGAAATTATAAATTCTCGAGCTAAGATTCGAAATTTGAAGCAAAGAAATTATAAATTTTCGAGCTAACATTCTAAATTTGAAGCAAAGAAATTATGAATGGAAATTCGAAATTTGACCTACCCCTAAAATTACAAATGAAGTTTATTGTGTATCTACTAATTTTGTGTCTGGGTTGACTATAACTAAGTACAATTATGTTAAATTTTAGCTCTACATTTTGCAAAATCTTTAAAAAATAACATTTTGCGCATGATTAGGTTAAATCTGCAACTATACCTAAATTTACTTCAATCTTTTCACCTATTTCGTTATCCCTGTAACAATGGATATACAGTTATATTTTAAAGTTTGTGCATGGGTAGGCTAAGTCTATAACTATTCTTAAATCCACTTTAAACTTTTCACATATTTCGTTATTAACATAACAATGATTATAGAGTCATATTTAACATCCTGTGCATGATTAGGTTAAATCTACAACTATACCTAAATTTACTTCAATCTTTTCACCTATTTCGTTATCCCTGTAACAATAGATATACAGTCATATTTTAAAGTTTGTGCATTGGTAGGCTAAGTCTACAACTATTCTTAAATCCACTTCAAACTTTTCGCATAATCAGGTTAAATCTACAACTATACCTAAATTTACTTCCAACTTTTCACGTATTTCGTTATAAATATAACAATGGTTATAGAGTTATATTTTAAATTTTGTGCATGGTTAGCGTAAGTCTCAACTATTTATTAAATCCACTTCAAACTTTTCACATATTTCGTTATTAATATAACAATGATCATAGAGTCATATTGAACATTTTCCTCATTTAACTACAACTATTCTTAAATCCACTTCAGACATTTCACGTGTTTCGTTATCAATATAACAATAGTTATAGAGTTATATTGTATATTTTGTAGATGGTTAGGATAAATCTATCTTTGACCAGTATTGTTAGTCCTAAAAAATTTGCCAACGTGGAGGGTCTGAAAGATTAAGAGGACATCCTTGGAAAAAAATAAAGCTAAATATCTCGTTAACCGTTGAAGCCGTGACATAATAAATGCAAATCGGGATATATCGCAATAAAGTTTTGCCAAAATTAAACGTTCGATCAGTAGATTGTGAAATAATTCAAGAAATTTTTGCCATCTTTATGAAGAATTTACATATTTATTGTTACTTATGGCCTAATAAAATTCATTTAGTTCGAGCGACGTACATTCAAAGTCTAAAGACGTCTTGTAAAATGCAATCAAAAATGTCTTATAATATTTTTGGCACGACGTCTCCTTCGAGAAATTAGTCGCCAGAGCATTTTTATAAGGCGACCAGTTATAAAAAACGCACGTTGATAATCTAAAAATGATCAGGATAACAGGCCCAAATTTGCATTGATAATCCAAGAGGCAACCAAGTCATTTTTCTTGCCTAGAAAATTTAAAAATATATTACACTGCGATATGACCACCGTTAAAAAAATTGTTAAATAACTACTTTTTTCTTGCAGCATAGTTTGTATAAACTTTTTACTTAGTTTTAGTGACAGTGGTAAATGGTTAGCGACAAATAGCGAACGACACCTTCATGAAATGTGTCAGTACAATTTGATGATGAAAATAGCTAATCGACCTGGGCAGAATATTAAGTAAAAGCATAAAACAAACTTTTGATGGAAAAATAGAACCAAAATCGAACGAACGACATTATTTTAATCAAATGTTAATTCATAATTTCTCGTGATAACTCCTGAAGGGGATTTTCCAAATAAAGCGGCTATCCACGTAATCAGAACGAGACAGATTTCAAAGAAATGTGAAACTAAATTAAATTAATGGAAAGAAAAACAGGGAAAATATTCTCTGTAACGAATAGATTATGAAATAGTTATAAATATGTACACATACTCATTAGTATTTCATAATTTATTGGTTACAAAAAATGCTTTCCCAGGTAACAAACTCGTACTTTAGTCCCTTACGGATAGTGTATCTTCCGCGAAAATAAAGTAACTGATTACTCTAATTTACTGTTTTATCTAAATGTCACATAAATATAGATTAATTAAAACTCGTAGGTAATCTTAAAAATATGCTTAAAAAACATTGGTGTATCCTTATGACCACACGACAGACGTGAAAATTTCTAATATTAAAATATATATGTAATAATATTTACAATAATGTTGAATAGTCTACATTATTTGGGCCGAGTTTACCCGATTCAGCGTCACCGACCCGAGCGCGACGGCCCAGTTTCGTTCACTGATCAGAAAAAGTGCGCATTGTGCGCCTAAAGAAGTTTTCACTTCACGAAGCTAGTTATGGGCTTCTAAACTTAATGGCAGGGATAAAGTGGGAATATCTGCTTCATTCGCTCTCGTAGAAGAACCATGAACGTTACTGAAAATGGCATCATAATTTCGTATTGCCGTTCTTGTCTAAAACTTAAGTCAAAGTAGGAACCCTTAATTGAATTGTCAGAAATGTTTTCATTTCAAAATTAGTGAAATACCTTACTATTTCATAATACGCTGAATGTTTAAAACTATAAGCACCGTTTTATTACGGTTTCATAAAGAATAGTGAAACACTACGCTAATAGGGCGTTTATTAGCCAAACTAAGAACCCTTAATTGAATTGTCAGAAATGTTTTCATTTCTCAGTTTGTACCTTGAAATTATTATTTATGAACTAAACCAAAATTAGTGAAATACCTTACTATTTCATAATACGCTGAATGTTTAAAACTATAAGCACCGTTTTATTACGGTTTCAAAAAGAATAGTGAAACACTACGCTAATAGGGCGTTTATTAGCCAAACTAAGAACCCTTAATTGAATTTTCAGAAATGTTTTCATTTCTCAGTTTGTACCTTGAAATTATTATTTATGAACTAAACCAAAATTAGTGAAATACCTTACTATTTCATAATACGCTGAATGTTTAAAACTATAAACGCGGTTTTATTACAGTTCCAAAAAAAAAATGAAAGACATCGCTAATGGGGCGTTTATTAGCCAAAGTAGGAACCCTTATATTTCCGCCATGTCTGTCTGCCTGCCCGTCTCTATGTAACAGTCGTTTTACTGGTAGACTATTACTGCTATAAAGCTGAAATTTGGCATGTTATACATATTTATAACGCGCAACGAAGTTATGAAATAAAGTCTTCAAAAAGACTATTATTTGTGGTAATTCTCGTGCGGTGATTTTTTTCTTGTATATCCTATTTTCGTCGTTGAATAGGTCTTTACTCCGTTTACGAAATATTAAGTTTTGTATATATTTGGCATATTGAATATATTTGGTGTTAATTTTGTAGAAATTCATTGCTCACAATTAAATGAAACTACGTGATGTAGTATTATTTTTACTTTCTTTAAGGGCTTTACCACGACCTAGGTTTCGTTGCATTACAACATCTTCAGGCGGGCTATTAGCAAAGATTATATATCGTTTTGTGTAATATATAAATGCTATTGGAAGCTCCTAAGAGTAAATATTTGCTAATAGCCCACATGAAGATGTTGTAATACAATGAAACCTAGGTCATGATAAAGAATTTAAATAAAGTAGGAATAATACTACATCACGTAGTTGAATCACTTTCGTTCTGAAGGTGCATAGCATCGAAACGAGGACAGACACATTCCCAAACGACAATTTTATTCTTCAAACCACGACAAGTTTGTGCCTACGCGGCTAAGCGTCGGTAACATAATAAAGCGACGCGAACCGGCAATGAGGTCACAGCCGATCCGAGCGCTCGTATTGCGACTCTGTCCACAAAGCGAGCGCGATGCACCAGAAGTGCATCGAGGCGGCGACGCCGGGCGACGCCGCGCCGTCGTGTCGCCGGCCAACGCCCAGTGTCGCGCCCTACAAGCCCCGGGTTGGCGAACTGCAAACCTACTTGTTTCGAAATGTCTGCGCAATAACCTCAGTTAACCTGGATTCTTCATACTTATCGTTTACTTAGTGTAGACTTGCAAGTGCACAATTCCAATGCGATTGGTATATTCTATACAAGCCGAGCTATGAATATGGCCCATATTCTAAGTATTTGGATACGGGTTGGATATGCCACTTTTATAAGGGCTTGAGCAAGTTTTAAGCGCAACAGGCACAGGAAGTTTTGAGTCAAGAACGCCTTCCGGTGCGCACCTAATGAACTCTCTTTACGTTGCTGTATTTTCCTGAATATAATTTTGTCACACAGTGAAATTGTGTCCGATATCTATAAATAATTTAATTATTCTTCAAGAAAACACTTCTTAATCTATAAAAAACCGAAATAGCTGAAAAAAAAACTCGGCTAAAAGACAAAATTAGCACATTGTAGCATTACTATTCAACTTCCAATATAAACAAATGTGGTGAAAATATCTGCCGATTCTAATTAAGATGTAAAAAAAAATTAAAAATATATTCAAGGCAATCCACGTAGTTAGAAGCGAAACTTCTTTATATATTATTATTATAAAAGTGTCGGTCGCTTTTACACTGTAGCAAGTGTCGACCGACACTTTCTACAGTGCTACTTGCTACACTTTTTCGCGCTCACTCTGATGCGCCAAGTGTGAACGTGTGATAAAGAACTTCGTTTCAAAAAAAAATTAAAAACTCAACTAAAATATCTCATTGCTTTTACGAAATTTACCCTAAATTTACAGTTTTCGTAGAAATTCATTTTGCTTCAACTACTGAGATTTTGCTTCAGCACAGTTCAAACTTTTCCAGAGAGAAAAAGTGAACGACATTTCGCGAAAATTTGCTCCATCCTTCATTAATTTCGAATCAACAATAACTACGTATAACTATTTCCTAACAATAATATGTTTATCTAATTTCCCCTTTATCGATTCAACGAATCGAAAGCGTAATAGCGGATTAAATATTTTTGAAAATACCATTATAGCAGCCTAATAGACGTAACAACTTTAATTAAAATCTTTTATTTATTAATTCAGATTTACATAACTAAAGTTTCAAAGTTTCAACAAGGATATGGTAAAGTATTGTATATTAACAAATTAAGTTCAGCATTTTCGTCTACAAAAGTTTTACATAAACAAGGCGCCGGATCGGTGGATGGGGAAATTTAAAGTAATGCGTAACCTACCTACTTTATATCCAGATAGGCGGATGTTAGGATCAACAAGTTATGGGTAAGATATTCCACTCCGACTCCTAATGTCGATAGTTTTATTTGAGTTATTCAATACTATGAGGCGGTCGCTTATTGCATAATGTATACGGCGCTACGTGTTTCTAAGATAACTTTAATAAATATAACAGACTACTTATCTTATTTATGTATTTTGCCTACTTTTATCGGCCTCTGTATACGTTTCAAACGTGTAACATGAATTAATACAAGTATTAACATAACAATTCGTGCGGATAAAAAAAGTCTGAATTTGAATTGTTTCCACCGAATCTTTTTATTATAATCATTCTGTTGCTATTTTCTTTTCTTCATGATAAATCTCGTAGTCTTACAAAGTACTTAGTGACCTTCATATATTTATGGTCCTAGCTAGTTGTCTCACCCCAAATTTTGAATCAAATATAAGAAATGCGGCCTTCGCGACAAGCTTCGTAATCACTTACTTAACTTCGTCTTTTTACCGCATCACTCAAAAGTGGGTTACGTTTTTGACTTACAGAAAAAATATATTAACAATAATTTAGTCTTTTTAATGCGTAAGTAAAAATAGGTTATATTTTTGAAGTTATACCTCTTTAGGGGCGTTATGAAAAAATGATAAGAGTGAAATTTTATGATGCGGGCATACGTACTTACGATGCAACAAAAATCGACAGTGTGAAGTTGCTCACGATGCGCGCGTACGATGCAACAAAAATCGATAGGATGAAGTTGTTCACTAAACGTATATTTACATACGTGTAGTGACTAGTTATTGAGGTGTTTGTAAATACAAAACGTGTCTTTTATATTCATACAAATGTAACTTATATCTGTGTTTTTAAATAATATTATTTAGTAACTGGAACTTGATAGTGGTTCACACAATAAAAAACATTTATTTATTTTGAATATTCGCGATAGAAATAGTGATTATAAGCTTTTTAAAATATATTTTAAGTTTATTTCTCTAAGTGAGATTAAGTTTCCGTATATACTTATTTACTTTATAAATTATTACTTTATACTTTGTTAAATATTTAAATATTGAATATATTTGGCATTAATTTTGTAGAAATTCATTGACAATTAAATGAAACTATGTGATATAGTACTATTTCTACGTTCTTTAAGTTCTTTACCACGACCTAGGTTTCGTTGTATTACATCTTCAGGTGGGCTATTAGGAAAGATCTTTGCTAACAACAACTTTGCCTACAACGAAACCTAGGTCGTGGTAAAGAACTTAAAGAAAGTAGAAATAATACTAGATCACGTAATTTAATTTAATTGTAAATATTTTAAATTAATAAATTACAATAAATTTTCAGCAATATTAAATAATAATGATTGTAATTCTAGATAAAAAGATCAAATTTTTTACTACTCTGTATAGGAAAATAAAGTTTAATTATTTGATTGAATTTAGATTTTAACAATCGTATTTATAATCACACTACAGTCCTTTTACTATTTCATTACCATTAATTTTTTGCATGCTAAATGAAGTTATTCTTGTATTATGCCAAAGAAGTATTCTAACGCGCGTACACACATAATTTTTTAAATTATAGAAAAATATTATAATAATAACTTAGTATTTTTACAGCGTAAATAAAAAGAGGGTTATGTTTTCAACCTTTACAAAAAATATCTAAAACGTCAGATGTTTTTTTCTCAACTAGTGGTATAAGTTAGTTACATAAATGAGAAAAATTGAAGGTGTGCTTAACGCCGTTTTTAAAAGCGTTTTAAAATACTTACCCGTATACAAGTGCTACAGAGTTAACGTTGTAGTAGTTGTTGTAGTACAAGTGCTACAGAGTAACAGTTACATTATTGTTGTAGTACAAGTGCTACAGAGTAACAGTTACATTATTGTTACAAAAATAAGATGTAACAGCCCATCGACTCATCACAAGTGTTACAGTTATTTATTAAATTATAGTGCTTCAAAGTGTTATTGCGAATATTACAATAGGAACACATCCGGACAGGCACGCGCGCGATTGGCATGGATTGCGCATGGCTGCGCGGGGTTTTTATCTGTTTGTTATTGAAATTGTATCAAAACAATTGACTCAATAGACTTAAAAGCTGTAAAACCCCCATTGCTAATAGAATTTAATTGTAACTTTTTAAGGTTACAGAAATTATTATACCTGTAACAGGATTTACATAATAACACACATATTTATGTAACACTGAATACCTAGAATATATTAATTTCTATATCCCAATTAACCTGCCTATAAATGTGTTATCTTGAGTTAACTTAACCTATAAATGTGTTATCTTGAGTTGGTACATATACTAGAAACCCAAAAACATACAGAGTTGAGTCTATTTATGGGTCTTTAGTATAAGCTTTCGACAGCGCAAAGCCATTGTTGTTTAGTATGAGTTTAGAGAAACCGGCCAATAATTACCAATGAGTCGCTCCGACTCGAGGTAACTTACGAGTACCTTCCACTACTCTACCTACCGCTGGTTCACAAATGATGATAAATATGATTGTACACTTGTATCTAGTTATACAAATTATTTTGTATCATTTCACGAATACACCCCTTATTAAAAAAAAATACACACGTCCCTGGTTTTTTGGTCTCTTTTTACTTTTTATGTTTTCTATATATATTTCTTATAACTGTAATGTATTATTAATGTTAAAAGAATGTGTGAGAATTCGACAAAGTTTCAGAACACTAGATATTTCTTCGAATTTCTAGAACTTTCTAAAAAAAATGGAACTTTCATATTGGAAGTCGCACATTTTCGAGGTCCACTACTTTCAACCCCCCCCCCCCCCCCCCATATCTTCCCCACACTTAAAGTTATCGCATCCACCATAGTGCACGATGGGAGGGTTAAGACGTCTGTGATATGTAGTTTTGGCTGCAGAATGCAATATAGGTACACACACACGACCAAGGTACTATATATTTATATATATATATATATATATATATATATATATACACACTCACACATATATATTGGCTGGTTTCCAAACTATACTACTACATTTGAGAAAAAATAATTTGACTAATATTGAATTTATTGAGTTTCATATCCATAAAATCCAGTAATTTAAGGCATAAACTTGAAAAGTGTTTACGATATACGAAAAGGGCACATACAACAGTGACTCAGCGGGTTATTTCGCTTCTCTATAACTATGGCGCGTTTTTTTCTCTGTGGGAATAACAAATGGACTAAGGCACGTGTAAGCTGGCGTTCTACCGGACGTAGGTAGCTGCGAACCTACGTGTTATCAAGCAATGACTACGCTTTCGAACATAATTTTCGTAAACAAAATAATTCAGTATCTGACGATTCGTCGGGGCGCACTATCAGCGCACGGCGGGCGGCGCCGGCGCGGCACGCAGCCGCGGCGCCGGCCTGACGCCGCACCTGTTTCCTCGCCACAGTTCGCCGATGCATGTTGAATTAATATATGCACTTGGACTCTTAGCAGATTTGTCATTTATTGACTAAAAATATGAAGATGGTAAAATAGAAAGAAATAAAGTTCCAAGACGATAAAATAGAAAGAACCGATAAAGGATTTGGTCGGAATCTCAAGTATATTTGTGGCAGCGGTTTAGGCCCATTTTTCACGACAATCAGTTAAAAACATAAAAAACGTATTTACTGCTTTTCAAGTATTTCCCTGCCCAAATTATCTTCTTCAAGTACTCTTCAAATCTAAAAGTTTTAGGAAAATCCGAATCAGTTGGAAGATCAAAATTTTCCTTAATTTTCTATAAAGGTATTTTAGATAACAATCAAAATTGATACCCTAGTGATCTAGATGGCACTTTAAGATTTTATGATTTTTTTATAATTAAGAATACCTCTAGAAATATTTTTACACAGTCATATATTGCGTGGATTAATAATAACATAATATACATAAATATGAATACACATGATATAACAGCAAGGGATTGACGTACATCCTAAGGAACACTTAGAATCAAATATCATACTTTATTTATTTAATGAAATCGATTATTTCAATTGATTGATAATAACGAATCATATTTTCACAGTTTAATTTAATAAGCAGCTTGTTTCAAAATGGCTTTAGTAACTTATGTTTGTTAATTCATCAGTGAGATACCGAGAGTGAGCCACACAGGGAACTGAGGTAGGGAAATATTAATAGTTAATTTAATTTATTATGTCCTAGAAAAGAAACCAACTGAGTAGTTCTATGTTGAAAGTGTTGCTTCACAGTTGCAACTATGCCCCTATCAATATTTTTAACCCTTCCTACTAACCTTAAATTAAAAGATTTTTAGGATTTCTCAATGACGTATCAACATTTTGAATTCAGCTAGACGTCTACAACTCGAAAAAATACAGCTTTAATTAAGCTTAGACTACACCAACAGTGTTCAGTTTAGGCGGAAGAATTATTCGTATCGACTCCGATAGAGGAGCGCCCGAGCCGCGCCGGCTGGGCGGCGCCGCCGAGGCTGCTCCGCGAGCCACTCCGTCTCCATTACACTTTCAAAAATAACATTATTCACCTCCCATTTCCCACACGGAGAGGATTCCAGGTAACCTTTTGAATTATTCAGCGGCGGCGTGCGTCGGCGGACCGCGCCCGCGCGTATCGAGTGTCAAGGCGCGACGCATTATCATACCCGAGCCGCGGTTTACCATACGGATTGACAGCGAGCGAAAAAAAGAGCTGGGAAGCCATAACGTGAACAAAATACATGCGCGTGACCGATATATTTCGTCACTTTGCTACACCTGCTTAATTGAATTCGCCGCAAATGCTGCAGCCGCTGCGCATCGCGCCGACTCGTCTCCATCGTTACAATAGGCCATTTGACAACATCGAAAATATACCACAATCCGGAGTCATTCTATTAGATTATTAACGTAAATAAGTGTATTGCTCTTCATTTTCGATAATATAAGTTTATACTTTATAAAAAAAGCGTAAAGGAATCACAATATTTTCCAAGTTCAATCAGCGTCGTAAACGCCCTGTTATTGGTTAAAAGCCGGATGACGTCACAGGCGAGTAAAACGCATTCATACCAAAATTTAATGTTCTTATTCTTTTCGTTCATAAGCATTGATATCGATAATAATATTTAAAACACAAATATTACTTATATCGAAATGATCTTCAGACATAAAAACTTTTGAGTGAGCTATAATTTTGGATCTCTTTGGGCTAATTGCAGCCACTTTATTCGTCTTTTAAGATTCGTTGGCAATAAAACGAACCCTTTGTGTGCACTTTTTATAGACGTATTTTTACATTGTGCACTACACACAATTTATAAATCATGTTCACATGAAAATAAATAATAATCCACTTCAGCGGGCAGGTTTGTTTATGTTTACATTGTGTGTGACGTCACGCTAGCCGCCATTACAGAAATTGCGTTTTTAGCGCGAGTTCCAAAAATTCAGACTTTAAAAGTGATTTATATAAAAAATACGACATATAACCTGGAAATATAAATGTAGAGTGCTTAGAATGCAAAATAGAATAATTTAAAAAATCAAGTCAAATAGCCTATTGTGCCGTGAGACTACGAAATAAAAATATATATGAAATACGTAGAGTGAGAAATCAACGCCAATAATATTGCGAGTTGCGAGGGCGGAAAGCGGATAAATTGAATAAAAATAACATGATACCATATACACATGTTTTGCAAACTAAAAACGCACACTCCGCGTGTTGCTACGTATATATGACGACGAGTGATGTCCCTGATTTTTTTAAAATTCGATAATAATAAAAAAAATATTTTGAAAATATAACTTCACCTTCAAAATTGTATCGTATTTAATTTTATTATTACTGTTCACGAAATATTGTGAGCTGCAGTGAATTAAACTATAATGTTATGTTGTTGTTGTCGTGTCCACATGAGATGAAGAAGATCATATGGAAAAATGGTTGCTAGAGCCTCGAAAGGTTGGACTTCTCCAGTCCCGCTTGATGAGCGGCCGGGAATCGAACCGGGGTCCCCGCGGTGCGTCGCGCACTCAACGGCCGTATGTCTTGCGATCAACCCAACACACCACGGTGACGACAATGTTAGAATGACCAGCATAATAATCAAAACATTTCAATTCTATCGGAATTAACAAACGAAGAAATAAAAAATTTAATCAGGTAAATCCGTTAAGAATTTCGAATTGTAAATTAGATAAATTATGTATTAGTATACATACTCCTATATATACACAACAACGTATATACGACAGATCGACCATTATGTACAACGGATGGTAGTTCGTGGTAAATTTGAAACTAGATTTTTGATGATACAATAACTCCTTTGCGTCTTCATATCTATGCCTCACTATACTAGTTTTATTAAAAATCGACTATACACAACAATGGATGATAGCTTGTGGTAAATTTGAAACTAGATTTTTGGTGATACAATAACTCCTTTGCGTGTTCATGTCTGTGCCTCACTGGTTTTATTAAAAATCGACTATACAAAACAACGGATGATAACTCGTGGTAAATTTGAAACTAGATTTTTGGTGATACAATAACTCCTTTACGTGTTCATGTCTGTGCCTCACTGTACTGGTTTTATTAAAAATCGACTATACATAACAACGAATGATAGCTTGTGGTAAATTTGAAACTAGATTTTTGTTGATACAATAGCTCCTTTACGTCTTCATATCTGTGCCTCACTGTACTGGTTTTAATAAAAATCGACTATACATAACAACGGATGATAGCTTATGGTAAATTTGAAACTAGATTTTTGATGCTACAATAACTCTTTTGCGTCTGCATATATGTGCCTCGCTATACTAGTTTTATTAAAATTTATTAACATTTTATATTTCAGACTTATCACAATTGCTATTAATGGGACTATATTCTTCTTTTACGACTGCACGATCAAAATCTTGGCTCAAGTAAATAATATCAGAAGCCCAATTTACAGAAAAATACGCGAACACTATTATTAAACTAACTGCTAACACTAACTTTATTATCTCCTAGCTTCTCCTCCAGCCATTTTTGAAATATACGCGTGTTCGTATATTCATAGGCGTATATAGTATCCAAATTATATTTTATTCAAATATATCGTTAAGACGTTTTGTTTCTTTTATAATTTTTGCTGATGTAAGATATCAGCGGTCTATTACGGTCTATTAGCGGTAACATTACGGTCCTCCACAACACTAAGTTGTGAATACATAGTGCTTTGGCTAGTTTGGAAGAGATTATAAATATACAGTAAATATATAGTACTATGTACACGCTGAAGTCTTTTTATAAATAGAAAAGTTTTGCTTTTCTTAGAATATGGCATATCGATTTTAGTGTTTAGACTGACATGGGCCTTATTAAATATTTTTAAAATGCGTGTGTAATAAGCAATAACGACTTAAGCGGAGGGTGTCGAACTTTGCCGCATGCAGTTTAAAGTTAAACTTTTAAACTATTTTAGATGCGATTGTGTTTTGGTTGGTTTGGAAAAGATTATAAATATACAGTAAATATAAAGTAGTATATACGTTGAAGCCTTTTTATAAACAAAAAAATTTTGCTTTTTTTAGGATATGGCATATAGATTTTAGTGTTTAGACTGACATGGGCTATATAATATATTTTTAAGAGGTGTGCGTAATAAACAATAACGACTCAGGCGGAGGGTGTCGAACTTTGCCGCATGCAGTTTAAAGTTAAACTTTTTAACTATTTTAGATTTAACTGTGTTTTAGCTCGTTTTGGAAGAGCTTATAAATATACCGTAAATATAAAGTAGCACGTACACGCTAAAGCCTTGTGATAAACAGGAAAGTTTTGCTTTTCTTAGGATATGGCATATAAATTTTATGCATATATATTTTAGTGTTTAGACTGACATGGGCTATATAAAATATTTTTAAAAGGCGTGTCTAATAAACAATAACGACTCAAGCGGAGGGTGTTGAACTTTGCCGCATGCAGTTTAAAGTTAAACTTTTAAACTATTTTAGATGCAACTAACATGGAAATTCACATAAATAGTTCAATTTATATATGACTTATTATTACAGATTATTTGTTATAAACGCTGTTACGCTAAAAGATTGGAACGTATAATTCTGTACCTGACTAAATCACAAAATAAATAAACTTAAGTGTTGAGAATATTATTAATAAATTAAACCATAAATAAAAAAAACCATAATTAATCATTATATAAAAAACCTGTCAAGCACGAGTGGAATTCGCACTATGAGGGTCCCGTACATATTTAGGCATTTATAAGCATTTAACAATACATAATATTCCTATTAAACTATTTATAACATTTGAATTTTTAGAACAAAATTATACTGCTATTATTATATCTATTGCATTTAAAAAAATAAATATATATATATATATATATATATATATATATATATATATATATATATATATATGTATATATATATATACATGATATAGATATAAATTAACGATTTTTTCCTTTACTTGTGCTCTGAGACCTTGTTGCTTGCCAAATTTCGTAATTCTAGATCAACGGAAAGGATTCTATAGGCTTTGATTTATTTGCGAGTGTCAAAATACACCGTATATATTATAATGGCCGTATTTTTTGACTTAGAAGCTTGATTTTTTTACAGCACCAACGGACCGTAGACCTAAGTATTTGATATTCAACTTAATACCTCCACGCGTTCCTAAGAAAAGGGTTTTGATAGACAGATAGACAGACGGACAACGAAGTGATCCTATAAGTGTTCCTTTTTTTCCTTTTGAGTTACGGAACCCTAAAAATCGATTAAAAAAAAATGCCGCCCTTTGTTAGTCCAACAGGCAGTTAATAAGTACCTGTTTCACCAAGCTCTTGCTATCCACTGGAATCTTTATAATCAAAGAATGAAAATTTATTTAAACATAATGAAGATATCGAGAGACGAAGATATAATTCCTCCAATATTGCACAGTTTCCACGCCGCAAACTATTTGTGTTAACCAACAACGTTCTATCCGGCCGGCATCAATCTACTCAGCGAGGAAGCAACGAAGCACCGAGCCGTATTTATGTGCAGCCCAACGGTAGGCGGAAGCTGTACGTCAATGAAATGTTTTCTTTTAGAGGAAATCGAGAGCTTCTTCGAACCAGGACCGTTTCCGGCAGTCAACGCGCACGCGACCGCCACCACTCGCATAGTAGCCAGCGAAGATGGGCCATCTATAACGCTTTTAAATTTAACTGACAATATTTTATAAATAAGATATAATTGTATTTATTATAATTTAAATAGTATATCGTTATAGATATACTGAAAAATAAGCAAACAAATAAAAACAATAAAATTATGCAAACAAACAAAAAAATCTTTCGCCCCATTTCCGAAACTATACTAGCTTGCAATTATAAAAAAGAACAAAGTTTTTAGAAATCTGGGCAAAGGTTGTAGGGAAACTATAACGATGATTCTAGATGTCGTCATAGTTTTTGAGAATATCACGATAATATATGTGTCCACTCCCTCTTAATAATATTTGGTATTATTAAATATTTATTTCGCTAGGAAGTTCATATTGGTGATGACTTATAATAAATAAAGTTTTTAGAAGTCTGTCTAAAGGTTGTAGGAACACTGCAACGATGATTCTACATGTCGTCATAGTTTTTGAGATTACCACGATAATATATAAATCCCCCTTAATATTTATTTCGCTAGGAAGTTCATAAATAAGAGCAGGCATTTAAGGTAGTTGCTGTGTGACAGTAAGATCAAAAAATTATTACAAATTTTTTTATTAAAAATTATATTTTTTTGTTTTCCAAACTGTTAATATAACATCATTTTAACAGTTTGAAAAAAAGTAATTTCTGAGTTTTTTTTTAAATAAAATGAAGTGTGATGAAATACCTACTTTTCCTATACTGTTAATTGCACAATTTTTGAAACCGATTTTTACGAAAACTAAACGGTTAATAACATTTTTTTCAAAATTTTAATATTACATCATTTTACATTGACTTAGTTTTTTAGACAATTCATTCGACGGGTTTTTTTAAATAAAATTAAAATGTGGTGAAACAAAAATATTCTGAAATGATAATTGCACAATTTTAGAGAGCAATTTTTAACAAAACTAAACAGTAAATCATTTTTTTTTAATATTAATATTTTACATTGATTTAGTTTCTTTACACAAATTTTTTAAATAAAATTAAAATGTGGTGAAAACTTTTCCTGAAATTTTAATTATTTGTTTTAGAGAGCGATTTTTGCCAAATTAATACATTAGATATTTATAGTTTGAGTAATATATAAACAAATCAGCGAATTTCGTCGACAACGCGTTTTACACGATAACTACCTTACACGATAACTACCTTAAGATAAGGTAATGTTCGTTTTTTGAAAATTCTTGCTTTAATTGACCGATAAATAATGGAAGATACACGATAACTACACCGTTTTACACGATAACTACCTTGAGATAAGGTAATGTTCGTTTTTTGAAAATTCTTGCTTTAATTGACCGATAAATAATGGAAGATACACGATAACTACACCGTTTTACACGATAACTACCTTAAGATAAGGTAATGTTCGTTTTTTGAAAATTCTTGCTTTAATTGACCGATAAATAATGGAAGATACACGATAACTACACCGTTTTACACGATAACTACGTTAAGATAAGGTAATGTTCGTTTTTTGAAAATTCTTGCTTTAATATACCGATAAATAATGGAAGATACACGATACCTACACCGTTTTACACGATAACTACCTTAAGATAAGGTAATGTTCGTTTTTTGAAAATTCTTGCTTTAATTGACCGATAAATAATGGAAGATAACATCATAATGCTAATAAAAAAATTAACAACGTCTCCGTGTTAAACTAGTCATTTATTTATTAAAATTAATTTCAATGATATCTCCCTAACCTTTTATATGAATCTTAATTTCACGTTAATTCAAAAGTACAACGTAACAACAACTTGAGAAAAATTAAGATAAAAATAAAAGTACAGTCAACTTATCCATTAATTTGATTACGTAATCACAATAAAAAGAAACAACCAAACAAAAATTACTGTATCTCATTTTCTATAGAAGCCTGAAATCTTGCCTAGAATATGAAACGTACGATATTGAAAAATTGTAATTAATCGGATTAAACTTGTATTGAACATATTGAATGACAAATGAGAAACCCCTTTCCTCTGGAATAATTTTAATGTAGTTATTGTCCATATAGAAAAAAATGCAAATCAAGCAACGTAACGTCAGGTACCTAAATAGATTTATTAATGTGACATTATTTAAATGCAATATGCAAATACAACACTTTTTCAATAGGACTATTTTTTGTAAGTAAATGTATATTTTTGATATCATACTTTTTGTATTTTTTTGATATCATATTTTTTGTATTTTTTTGATATCATACTTTTTGTATTTTTTTGATATCATACTTTTTGTATTTTTTTTAAAAGGAAACCAGATCTGTTTTAAATATTCCCAAACGCGGCAAACAATTTTAAACACACAAACGTACATGTACACATACATACACGCACACGTACATATACATACATAATGAATAACTTGTTATCTATCAAGAGATTTTAAACCATCGCTCTAGCTAAATATCTAAGGAAACCACATAGCATACCTACCCTTACCAAAACTGTTATTCCACGTTTTGCCAACATTTCCTTCTGGCGGCTAAGAAATGGACCACGATTGCGCGAAAGGCCCTAACTGATCTACCAACGCCACGCTACCATTACGCCATTCGAGGGCCCTGTCCTCTCCCAGCCCGTAAATAAACAAATCGTAATCTGGCGCCAGCCGTACCCATCCGCGCCCGGGACGACGACAACGCAACGACGGACCAAACGCGCCGCGTGTACACTCGCTCGCAGAGATAACATTCGCGCAAACAACTCGTGCGACGCGCATCGCTCGTGATCGCACGTCAGACGCGAAACGAGCGACCACGTTACGTATTCGGGAACTGACGCGACAGACAAATTCGTAGTGAGCGAACTCCTGTATGACCTCTTTTGTTCCAAAAAGGGTTTAAGACACTCGTGATTTAGTATCGACTTACTTTTACCACTTCTATACTTTTTTGCCAATTCGAAAAATTTTATACTTTTTTGCCAATTCGAAAAGATCTATATAGACACATTCTAACACGTACGGACGCAGATAACGGCCCGCGTCGCCGTTGCATTGCGTTGCGTGGCGCGACATGTGACGTGTGGCGCCTACACTGTTTGTTGTGGCTCTTATCGGGTAGTGTACGCGTTAGAAGATAAGCATAGTATTCGTGACGTCGTCGCAATCGTTCCGGCGATTTAACAAAATATAATATAAACTTGTTTACTACAAACCAAACCGTTAAATCATATCATAATCGATGATAGTGAGAATAGATTACGAAGTAGTTTTTAGGTAGAGTCATGAAGACATTCGGCGCCATTTATATTTTCATTTTTACACTAGTAATCGCTAGTTTAACGTAATTTTGTACGCGAGTCAACTGGCACGTGTGAATAAGTCCCAAACGCGCTCTTAAGAGTCATAACAAAGGTAATAATGCCACTTGTGACTCTGTTTTGAAATAATATTTAATGCGTAAAAACTGAACTTCGTAAAAAATAAACAGAATGATCACGTAAGTAAACGGTTCAAGTGGTTCACGATTGCTTACGTAATTATCAAGCAAAACCTAAAACTTCAAAGAATAAATATTATTGATATTATTACGAAAAACACATTAAAAATGAAGTGTACTTCGTTTCCATAGCAATGGATAAGTCCAATCCGTATCCACAACTAAATGAAACTACGTGATGTAGTATTGTTTCTACTTTCTTTAAGTTCTTTACCACGACCTAGGTTTCGTTGTATCACAAAGCAATTTTATTTTTTAATTTAATTTTATTTTTATTATTTTAAGGAAAAGTAACGAAATTTGATTTTGAAAAACAAAATGTGACAACCCTGTCTGCGTTGTTATAAGAACGAAGAAAATTGGTACGTTTGTAACGTTCAATGCCATAATATGATAATGCCTGCACTATAATGTGCGGATTGGAAAATATTGAGTATATTTGGCGTTAATTTTGTAGAAATTCATTATTCACAATTAAATGACTACGTGATGTAGTATTGTTTCTACTTTCTTTAAGTTCTTTATCACGACCTAGGTTTCGTTGTATTACAAAATCTTCAGGTGGGTTATTAGCAAAGATTAACTCTTAAGAACTTCCAACAGCATTTATATATTACACAAAATAATAGCGTAAGCCGGGTTTGTGTGTTTTGTTTTGTGTAATATATAAATGTTGTTGGAAGTTCCTAAGAGTTAATCTTTGCTAATAACCCACCTGAAGATTTTGTAATACAACGAAACCTAGGTTGTGATAAAGAACTTAAAGAAAGTAGAAACAATACTACATCACGTAGTTTCATTTAATTGTGAATAATGAATTTCTACAAAATTAACGCCAAATATACTCAATATTTTCCTATCCGCACATTATAGTGCAGGTATTATCATATTACGGCATTGAACGTTACAAACGTACCAATTTTCATCGTTCTTATTACAACGCAAGCAGGGTTGTCACATTTTGTTTTTCAAAATCACATTTCGTTACTTTCCTGATAAAATTCTATTACTTCTCATCGCCATTTCATATAATTAAATCACTGGACACATCTGTGCACAAAACCTTGTTAACGAAATTAATAGTTTCAAATAAATTATATATATTAAATATATATTATATTTAATACTATGACAAAATATAGTAATAAAATTGAACATAATAAAAACTAAACTAACTACACACCTTGAACTAAAATATACACGGTGAAAACATTATCACAAATGCTTTTTTCAACACGCCTTCACACATGGACGCCTGAAAACGATTAACGGCTACTCTTCTGGCAAGCATTTAATGCAAATATCAAGCAATTAAACCAGGCTGTTTTGTCAAGTATTTAACAATAGAGTTTTATTACGATTTTCACCAGAAAAATCATTACTTTTTCAGGTAAAAAGAAGCTCAAAAAACACACCTTTATGCTGTTAAAATAGAGCACTAAAAGTGTAAGTTCCTAAATTTGAAGAATTGCTCAATTATAGCATCTGTGTAATGCGGCATCTAGGAAGGGGAATGCTAATTTATATAATAAATGCGAAAGCAAATATGATTTTTGTTCTACTTTCACGGCTAAACCGTTCAACCGATATCCATGAAATTTGGCATTAGTATAGTTTGTGATGTGAAAATTAATTCAACGCGAACGAAGTTACGGGCAGCAGCTGGCGATAAAATCAATTAAAACCTTTAATGTGTGTTTCGTTTGTGATGTGGATATAGATTTGGAATACCTTTTACTCCGAGAAAAATGAATTCACACGTGAACGAATCTACAGGCAGCAGCTAGTGATAAATTAAATTATAGCATTAAATGCGTGTTTCGTTTGTGATGTAGATATCAATTTAGAATACCTTTTACTCCGAGAAAAATTAATTCACACGCGAAGGAAACTACGGACAGCAACTAGGGATAAATTAAATTATAGCCTTAAATGTGTGTTTCGTTTGTAATGTGGATATAAATTTAAGCTACCTTTTATTCCGCGAAAAATTAATTCACACGCGAACGAAACTACGGGCAGCAGCTAGTGATAAATTTATTTATAGCCTTAAATGTGTGTTTCGTTTGTGATGTGGATATAAATTAAGGATACCTTTTATTCCGAGAAAAATTAATTCACACGCGAACGAAACTACGGGCAGCAGCTAGTGATAAATTTATTTATAGCCTTAAATGTGTGTTTCGTTTGTGATGTGGATATAAATTTGAGCTACCTTTTATTCCGCGAAAAATTAATTCACACGAGAACAAAACTACGGGCAGCAGCTAGTGATAAATTTATTTATAGCCTTAAATGTGTGTTTCGTTTGTGATGTGGATATAAATTTAGGATACCTTTTATTCCGAGAAAAAATAATTCACACGCGAACGAAACTACGGGCAGCAGCTAATGATAAATTAAATTATAGTCTGAAATGTGTGTGTTACAATTAATTAAGTCGAAATAGAGTTGGTGGCATAAATTTTAATATCTTGGAAGGCATGCATGAACATTTGTGAATAACATGTCGAATGTGACTTAGTAGGATTGCAATGTACATACATTGTGTTGTTATCTTAGTGTAACTATTTATATCAACTCATATTGTTTCTTAGAACTGGAACGATATATGGCGATAATATTTCCACACGTTTGATACATTATGAAAACAAACGCAAGAAACTTTGTGAGAATTTTCCAAGACCTTTTTAAGAGTGAACGCAATTCCATAATTGTTCCCGGTATGCCAAGCGTATGGCGACACTACATATTATATTACGGTTTAAGGAAATTCTTATTTAATTCGGTATAATCTATCAAACGGGCGTGGTTGTCGCGTTCAAATGATTAAACATTAGACGAAGCGACAAATATTTATGTATCGTATATCCCATTTTAAAGTTTAATTACCAACCTTTTTATAAATCAAGGAATAAGTTGGTCGTGACAGTTGGAACTAGATGGACACGCAGCAACTGGCCGTGCTACATTAAGACCAAAACCAGTAACCAAACAGACGGCACTCCCCTTAATTTAACTTTATATTGGCAGTGTCAATCGAAATAACTCATTTATTACTCAATGTGTGTTGTTATAGCGATTTTAGATAAATATAAAAACAATAGTTTCATAGATTTATTAAAAACATCTAAGATAAGATCAATGTACAAACTGATCGGGGCACAGT
The DNA here is from genome assembly GCA_039881145.1 of Druceiella hillmani. NCBI lineage: Eukaryota > Metazoa > Arthropoda > Insecta > Lepidoptera > Hepialidae > Druceiella > Druceiella hillmani. Next base: position 14,881,991 of record JAYKKI010000001.1, read on the forward strand.
GTACTATTTTGGTAACCTATCGGGACAAAATTAAATATCAGAAAAAATAGTTAATTTTTGATAATATTTATTTTAACTATGGAATAGGTAAACAGGTTATTGTCTCCGGGTTTTTTGTACTTACCGCTGTACTCACTGTGCCGAGATGTATTATTCTTACGGCTATATTCGATTAATCATGGCACATTTTTAAAAATACACTTTCCTACTGTGATTGCATGTTTTATATCTTGCAATAGCAGTAGGAAAGTTACAGAAAAATTATAATAAATCTGACATGAAATGAATATATTATTATATAGAAAAATTCGAGAACTACGCTTGTCGTCGTTGGCTGCTTTCCTAAACTAGCCAACGCCAAAACCTGGACGTGGAAGACCGTCCTTCACTTGGTTGATGACGGCCGCAAAAGACCTGAAAGAAGCCCAATTTGACGCAACAGCACAAAGTCGTGTTCAGTGGAAGGCAAGGACAAGAAAGGTCGACTCTAAATAAATGGGGCAGACGGTCTAGGATAGTAGCAGTCACTTGACTTCATTACAGCCAGCCGTAGGACATAGACCGATTTGAAACTACGTTTTACGTATTCGTCGTAACAAAAATTTGTTTATTATTCATACAGACGATAATGAGCATAAACCTGAGTATATTTCTGGCTTGTTTCTGAAAAACAATTTTTTTACGTTGGAAATGCAACTTTAACAGTGGTTTTTTTTTCAGAAAAGTTGAAAATTATCACAGAGTTCCTTAACTTTTTCCACTCAGTTTGATGTATAGTATCACCTGTATGAATAATATATACCTATTTTGTTACACACACACACACATATATATATATATATATATATATATATATATTCTGTTCTCTATTTACATCTATATTATTTAACTCAGTGGCCCCATAGGGCATATAAGTGTGTTTCCTAAAAATGGCTCGTCTCTTAAACTTTAGGTATGCAACAGCTAAAATTAGCAAATACAAAAGCAGATATACCACTTCGCAAATGCCGGTTGGAAAAAATCCATGGGGTCAACCCTCAAATCTCCGCGACGCCTAACCGTGTTACGCCAGCAGTAGCCACCGGGCAATAATCTAAATATTACAATGGCTTCTAGCATAACATTACATTATATTGTTTGATTAAGCCAATATATTATTGCACTCAATATCGGCGGCGCGGCGGCAAGCGAAATCAGATGTGGTGGCCTCCTTTGCTGGGTTATCAGTAATTCAGTTAGTAACGCAGCCACGCTCGCGATCGATCCAACGAGGGCTGCGCCGGCCGAGCGACTTGCCGCGGAGAGCGGCCGTATCGCCCGCTACGCGCTAGGAAGGGGAAGCGGGTTAAGTACGGGCTACGAGGCGGCTACGCACCGAGGGCCGACGCAATAAATAAATAAATCAATATTGGCCCAACGGGGGCGGGCGGCGCGAGCCGGCCAGACGGGCTTCGCCGACAACAGGTGGCCGATGCACGGCTCCTACTACGAATGAGGAGTTACGCGAAACGCAGACGATCAACGTCTGTATATATGGTTAGTCGACGGCCGACAATTGCTAACTTTATGAGAGATAGTCGGTGACATACGTGTGAAGAGGTACGCACCGCCGACTAAATATCTCTCCTCTCCGCAAGCACGTGTTCAGTCGTGTATTCTATCCTATTCTCCGTTAGGTCGTTTTCAAACGTAACGTTCAAATCGGCAAAAGTCGGTCCAATTTTTTGTTGGTTGCTTTTTGTGTGTTTTTGTGTTTGTGTGAACGTGTACGTTAAAGTATTAAATGACATATGTCCTATTTCCTCTATATTATTCCTTCTATGTTACACGTTAGTCCGAAAACAATGCAATAACTATTTTCAAGGAAACAGATGAGCACAAATCGGTCTTGTGCACTACGTGTCGTAAATGTATTATACGTAACTAGCGTGACCCGTGCGAAGTCTTCGCATTATTTATTCCATTATGAAGCTCAGATGACAGATCAAACAAATATTTTACTAAAATTGACATATAGAGGCGCAAGTATCAAAAGCATTGAGCTAAAGCGCCACTTTATTTATACGTGAGTGGATTTGAAATTAAACAAAAATTTTACCGACCGTCAATCATATTGACGTTGAGACGTTAGATGGCAGCATTGCTGTTTTGTGTATATAATTTTAATAATAAATTAATTTGCAAAAACAATAGCAATACTAAATTTTTTAGTTGTGGATGCCGGTAGAGCAAGCAATTATCTATAAAATGATATATAATTTATGTGGATTAGTTGTGAGGTTTTTTCTAAAAAGGGAGAGTAACATCTTAACCTTAGCGTATTAATATATATGATGATGATGATGATGATACCTTGTGTCGTAAATTAATTTATGATTTTTAAATAAAACTAGGTAAAATGAAAACAAGCAAAAAACTAGGAAAATCCCACGAATAATATGTGAAAATTTAATACATTTACCTTTTGTATTTCACGCTGTCAAATTTTAACCACATTATTCTAATCAAAATACGGATAGAAGAAAGGATAAGGAAAGAAACTAAGTTAATAGATTTCCCGGCAACTAGACCACAACTGTCACACACTACATAAAATTTAACCCAAATTGAAATAAAGTGTTTTTATTAAACATATGATATGTAATTAATTTTATTTTAACATTTAAACGATATTGACTATTATAATTATACTTTAATGGAACAGATTTTACAATGATGGGAACACTCTTTGGTGGATAGTCATGAGGGCACGATAATTGAAATTCTAAAATAATTAATTTTTAAGTTCCTCATAAATAGCATTTTCAAACAATATCCCATATATATATATATATATATATATATATATATATATATATATATATATATATATTCGACTACTAATTTGCACCTTTTAAATAATATGATCTATTTTTATATGAAATTTAAAATTTCTACGTCAAACTCTCTCTGAAAAAGTAGACTGCTACAGACAGACATGTAAGTAATCTTTTAACTATGTCGTTTTTCCTTCTGAAGGTCCTACCCCAAAAACAGATATTTTTTATTAAAAAAACGGTAAAAAACTGTATTCTAGTAATTCAATCTTCAAAATATTTCAAGAATATGGAACGATAGCTCAAATTTTAATTCTACTTTTCTAAGGGATAAAAAAAGCTATAAAAACACATACTATGTCCCCCCGCCGTATGAAATATTAAATTTAACCGCATGAAATATTAAATTTAACCTTGATAAGATAATAATTACCGAAAGGTTAAAAATAAAAGAGAAAACAATTTAATATACTATTTAAAAACACGAGAACTACGCTTACATATACGTAAACACCTTGCGTTTTTATTTACCTAATATTCAGTTTGCAAAAATAAACACCCATGAATCTAAAATCGTACAATGCACAATCCAATCAAAGGAAAGTCGTTGGTTCCACTTAAAGTGCACACACTACGTTTTTTAAAGTTTCGTTAAATGAACGATTTAAAGAAAAAGTTAAAAAAGAAGCAAGAGAGAACAGGCGAGAAGATCTGAATAAAACACGCAGAGAAGAGTCGCCGGGCACAAAAGAAGAGTTTTTGTAGAAAATGGTTTTTAAAAATAAACTATGTATTTGACAAATCACTGAAAATTAAGACACTTTTTATACTGACAGCTAACTAATAAACAGGAAAAAGAATCATCAAAATCGGTCAAAAAGTTCCGACTTGTAACGTGTACTTTACATATGTGCATACATACGAAGCAATGGCCGGAAACTGTGTTTTTTTTAATTTTTTAAAAGCAAATTTAGATCGTAATAAATACTCTATATAATTGAAAAATGTTATCATTTCTTAGAGCAAGAACTCTACACTTTCCAAAAAATTATAACAAAAGCTGATTTACTAGTAAAATTGCGCGAATTACAGTTACATTAATTATCAAAATTCCAGACTGGCGTGCTAGTCGACAATAAAACACAACCGCGGGATGTGTAATATACTCTCTTTCGTCTTTAGTGTTTCGACATACGCTTTATTAGTTTGAACGCCAGAGCCACTAAAACATATTTTTGATTCTTTATTTATCAAGTATTCTATTAAGTTGACAACTAATAGAGCCGCCCTCTCAGTTCATCAGCATTGGCCAGTGGCATGCAGTGCTTTTCAGATAGATCAAACTACTAAGGGAGGTGTATATACATATATATATATATATATATATATATATATATACATATTTATTTATATGTATATGTATGTGTATATGTATACGTGTATATATATATATATATAGTATGTGAAGTAAGGAAACTTCGCCACTTCAACCGCTTGTCTCATTTATCATATATAATTCAGCAATATGTTATTGTTTTAAATTAGTCGCCTAGTTTATTAAGTAATTAAAGTTTAAATTCTGCCCCTATAACATTTACACTAAATGTCAGTTTAGCAACGTGGCATGCCTGTATTGCAAACTTTTAAACTGTCAAGTGTCAAAATAAAATGTCACTTATCCATTTGAAAAAACTAGGATACACTCGTACATAGTGATTAAAATACAAATTATTTTGTTTTAGAATATATTTACACTTAGTAAATTTTATGTTCAAAGTGTCTTCCCCGTATTAAGCACTTTCGCAACCGACGCCAATTATTTGGACTTAACTTACTATGTTGTGCGTGTGGTATTCGTATGTTGCTCCCTTCTAAAATGAATCAGCACATTTTCTTCCATATTTATCGATATTATTGCAGAAGTACCATATAATATCACTGAACTGATGGACCATTCCTCATGTATTGCAATGATAATAACTAAATTTGGTTGTCGCCGTTTCGGATAGCACTCGGCGTACATTCTGAGGGCTTTGCCTGTATAATATTGGCATTCGGCATATTAATACCATGTCTATACAATATTCACCAGCACTAAAAACGACATATTCGTAATTCCACTCACTCGATATCACAAATACCAAATTATTTAACAAAAACCAGCGAAGCGCGTTAAACCTGTCAACTGTTGTGTCAAAACTAAACTTTCAAAAATATTCAAACGTTCGAAGAAATGGGTGCGGGTTGCCATATTAAATAATAAATAATCCATAAAGATTGAATTTGAAATAAACAATTAAAATTAATATTGTATTATTAGTAAGAAGCGAATATCGTACTAATTGTTATTCCGATAAGTTTATTTTAAAAATCGATAATAATATTTTTATAATCTTTAAATATTTGAGGGAATAATGAATGGATGTTAAAGATTTACAAATGGCAATAATTTTGATTTACGAAATGTAAACAAAGTTGGCCTTAAAATTAATTTTGATATCCCTTTCCTTTTTATCTAAAACTGTGCAAATGAAAGAGATAGTTAGACAAGGTAAATTCATTCCATCGATCGCTGGGAAGAGTTATCATTCAATGTTGCCACATTTCTTACTTTTATCGAAATGTAAGATATAGTTTGATGCATTTCCTTTTTAATAGTGATTATACAATTTTTAAAAAAGATTTTTAACATAAAAAAGTAGTATGATTGGATAACTCATGACAATTTTTAAAAATAAAATAAATTGCTATGAATTAAAAAAAAATAGGTGTATTATAATCTACCCGTGATGCACTATCACGGATTTAAGTGGTGAAGTTTCCTTCCTTTATATACTGTATATATATATATATATATATATATATATATATATATATATATATATATATATATGGATCACACGATTTTCGCCCTAAATTGAATTCATGAATCAAGAGCTCTATAATTTTTCTTCATAAAGTCGCCATATTTCGTTTTTTCTTTACTTGCCGAAACTCAGTTGCTAACTAAATAGAGGATCCAATGTCGCCCTACCAGAGAAGTTTCTAAAACAATCGCTGAAAAAAGCGGCGAGATTATTAGTTGCCAACTAAGTACTTACTGGCTGTATCAAAGGCTGACCTATTCAGGATAATCCTGAATGGAACAGCCTCCAATAACAGTAATTAGGTAATCTTTTGCCCGGTTTTAATAACACTTGAGTGCTTTTATATCCAGGTCACACAAATATATAACTTATCTCTCCATCTAACCTTCATCTCGATTATATCACCGAGTCGTTCTTACTTGCTGTATTAGGTACCTAATAAATGTCACTAGGATGTTTTTTGTTAGGGCTACAGAACACAATTATTTATCACTACAACAGTATAGTAACGATAAAAAAAAATGCTGTGTCAAATGCTGGTCGTGACACGCATAAAGAAGAGGCCTGCAGTCATCCAACATCTCTTAAAATTTTTGTTGCAAATTAACTGAAATCACTTCATTTCAAAGTTCAAATCAAATGCTAACATTTAGAATGTTTTCAAAGCCACGGTTAAAATATTAGAACGGGAAGGGCGCACTGCACATCATTTTAAAGCCTTAACAATACCAAAAAAAAAATTAATTTCATTTTGAAAAACATACATTTCGTTTTGAAAGACCTTTCCAACGATACACAATGGGGTACACTAAAAATATTTTTCTCAACTTCACATTTTAATAAAGGAAAAATATTTTTTTTTCCTACTTTTTAAAGAAGGGTGGTATGCCTCCTTTAAAAAGCAAAAAAAACATGTTGCAACATACTAACTGAGGTCTTTATATGAAACACAATGTATATGTAAAATTTCATGTCTATGTACATAGGTCTAATACCGAAGGAACTAAGATTACAGACAGACGGACTGAAACACACACGGACGTGACGAAATTACGAGGGTTCCGTCTTTGATTATTGGAACCAATAAAACCGATGGCGCTCCATGAGATAAATAAAATAAGGGAAAGTAAAGGTGCCTTTTCGAATAATAAAATCTATTTATTTTTATATAAAACTCGAATTAATGAAAGAATGTCTTATCTCGCGCAAATAAAAAATATATTGTTTTATCTATTAAATCTATCTAAACTTCTTGTCCGGTCTAAAGTTCGTATCGTAACGCTAATGACCTTATTTACATTATCACTTATATTGCATTATCAAGGCGTTGATTATTTCTGCAGAACATAATCATACAGATTAAGGTTACATCAAATTAATATCGAGCGTTTATAAAACATCAATTATTTAATATTTCAAAAAGAACAAAAAAAAACGCATGCAAAATAACAAGAGAATCTTCAAAATAACAAGACACCGCCGACACTCTACTCCAAAACATAATAAGTAATACCATTAAAAACGGTTAAAATAAATATATCATTCCAAGGATTTTTCATTACAAAGTTAAAATAACTTAAAAACTTACAAAGTACGATTCGCGCGGAAACGACCCATAGAAAACACAACTGGCTTATGACGTCGCTGGCCAGTTATTTGGCATCCATCCATTATAAGGAAGTTTATTAAATATTTTTAGTATCTCGTTAAATATTGTGTTTAAATTACAAATTATAATTTTCTCATGTTTTTTTGGGGAAACTAAATTCATAATAACTTTTTCAATTCAATGAACAAAAAATTGACACTTTTTCATATTTAGAAGTTTCGATTAATTATATACGTATTATTTTTTAATCACAAGGTTTTTTAAACCAACTCTGCAGTTTTAAAACATTTTTACAAAAAATATTGACATCTGTCAAATAGCCTATATTTCTTTCTATTTATACATTTTCTTATTTATTGCTACTTTCCTCAACTACATTTTGTATCAATGCTGTGGAGTTTTTCCCCGGTAATGAAATTTATATCGCAAAAACAGCCTTGACCGGGATAAATGTAACACGTCTTAGCTCGAACTTTAAATGAAACGCTGTGACCGTCACGACAATTTTTTTATCAGTCCTTAACCTTGTACAGTCGGTTTTTACCAAGCGATTGCTAATAAATTAATTTCAAGTATATTACGAAATGTTATATCGAATCTAAACTAGTCATTACCTCAATGAAAGTTCCATTCAAAACAATCCAGTAGATTTTAAGTGATGTCCTGTATATCTACATAAACAGAAAGGTTCCTTAGGAAATGTTCGATCGTGACACAAGACCTATCATATTATGACACGACCTATGCTATTTGTAATAAATAACGACATAATTAGACAAATTTATTCTCATAAATGAACCATCCTTTGTAGGAGCTACAGTTAATCAACATAAACCTAGGATGGTAGAAAATTCCAGTTCAATTCGGTTTTACATTCTGTTACTGTACAAAGACGATGATTACGCGAGCGCAGGAAGTCGCTTGTTACAAAGAACGATTTATCTGCAACATAGGGTGCAGAATTTTTCAATTTAACAATAGAAAAATAAGTTTCATAGGAGAAACATATTTAGCAAGAAATTAAGGTCAAGCCTGAGCTTTGTTGAAAATATGTCGCAAATAAGATTGAAGGCAGTTGATTTGCCGAGAAACCTTGAATTCTTACTAAGGTGAATCTGCAACATAGGGCGCAGAATTTTTTAATTTCACAATAGAAAAATAAATTTCACAGGAGAAAAGTATATCGCAAGACATTAAGGTCAAGCCTGAGCTTTATTGAACATTTATCGCAAATAAATTTGAAAGCAGTTGATTTGTCAAGAAACTTCGAATTCTTACTAAGGTGAACCTGCAACATAGGGCGCAGAATTTTTCAATTTTACAATAGAAAAATATATTTCATAGGAGAAAAGTACATCGCAAGAAATTAAGATCAAGCCTGAGCTTTATTGAAAATATATCGCAAATAAGGTTGAATTCAGTTGATTTACCGAGAAACCTTGAATTCTTACTAAGGTTAATCTGCAACATAGGGCGCAGAATTTTTCAATTTAACAATAGAAAAATATATTTCATAGGAGAAAAGTATATCGCAAGAAATTAAGGCCAAGCCTGAGCTTTATTGAAAATATGTCGCAAACAAGATTGAAGGCAGTTGATTTGCCGAGAAACCTTAAATTCTTACTAAGGTTATTATTATTTTATTATAGAACAAACTAATAATTATTTATATACGAAGTGATTAGCGACAAAGTAGTTTAGGTAAAAAAAATGTAGTAATAAACGTAGATTGCGTGAGCTACACAAATGGCTTCAATTGTTTCGCTTTGGCCTTAAATTAGGGCACAGGTCTTGCAGTAGTCAAAAAGCAGGGTCGCTCCAAATATATCGCATTTACAGACTTTAAGTTGTAAGCTTTTCGCTTTTGTTTGGACCAAAAACTCAGACCAGACATCCGATGACGGTCACATTTAATAAGAGAGCAAAAACAATAAAGTTTGACGCCATTTATCTCCCGTTTTTGTTTGTATTATCATCAACGACTATCAAAGCAAGAAGTGCTTAGTGGCTCTCGACAGAGCTAATCACAAAAGGTACAAATCATAAAACGGTAAATCACTTATATTTGCTTAAAGCATTTTTATGAGACTATGCGTTTACAGATTCTGTCGGGTCTCTAAATATCCTGTAAGTATCCGATCATACATCGTATTGCTTAATAAATAAACCTGATTACAGCATTGGTTGTTTAATGTACTTTTATCCATTATTTTAATACGAAATCAAAAAACTGCTCAATACGTCTTCTGGTACTTTGCCTTCTAAGATATCGCAAAAGATACATACAAACAAATAGTTGTTGGCTTAATGCAAACGGAATAATACAATAAAATTAACATCTTCATATTTCAACCTAACTCACTGTAAAGGATAAAACCATTTTTTTTAAATAAAGAATTCTATTCTAAATAATCTTCAATTTACAAAAAATGGATAATTTTTATTTCACTTCCAGAACTATAATTTTTTGACTATTAAAATAGCTTACTATTATATATATATACATATATATATATATATATATGTATATGTATATGTATATGTATATGTATATATATATATATATATATATATATATATATATATATGGATCACACAATTTTCGCCCTAAATTGAATTCATGAAGCAACAGCTCTCTAATTTTTCTTCATAAAGTCGCCATATTTCGTTTTTCTTTACTTGCCGAAACTCAGTTGCTAACTAAATAGAGGATCCAATATCGCCCTACCAGAGAAGTTTCTAAAACAATCGCTGAAAAAAGCGGCGAGATTATTAGTTGCCAGCTAAGTACTTACTGGCTGTATCAAAGGCTGACCTATTCAGGATAATCCTGAATGGAACAGCCTCCAATAACAGTAATTAGGTAATCTTTTGCCCGGTTTTAATAACACTTGAGTGCTTTTATATCCAGCTGACACAAATATATAACTTATCTCTCCATCTAACCTTCATCTCGATTATATCACCGAGTCGTTCTTACTTGCTGTATTAGGTACCTAATAAATGTCACTAGGATGTTTTTTGTTAGGGCTACAGAACACAATTATTTATCACTACAACAGTATAGTAACGATAAAAAAAAATGCTGTGTCAAATGCTGGTCGTGACACGCATAAAGAAGAGGCCTGCAGTCATCCAACATCTCTTAAAATTTTTGTTGCAAATTAACTGAAATCACTTCATTTCAAAGTTCAAATCAAATGCTAACATTTAGAATGTTTTCAAAGCCACGGTTAAAATATTAGAACGGGAAGGGCGCACTGCACATCATTTTAAAGCCTTAACAATACCCAAAAAAAAATTAATTTCATTTTGAAAAACATACATTTCATTTTGAAAGACCTTTCCAACGATACACAATGGGGTACACTAAAAATATTTTTCTCAACTCCACATTTTAATAAAGGAAAAATATTTTCTTTTCCTACTTTTTAAAGAAGGGTGGTATCCTTTAAAAAGCAAAAAAAAAACATTTTGCAACATACTAACTGAGGTCTTTATATGAAACACAATGTATATGTAAAATTTCATGTCTATGTACATAGGTCTAATACCGAAGGAACTAAGATTACAGACAGACGGACTGAAACACACACGGACGCGACGAAATTACGAGGGTTCCGTCTTTGATTATTGGAACCATTAAAACCGATGGCGCTCCATGGGATAAATAAAATAAGGGAAAGTAAAAGTGCCTTTTCGAATAATAAAATCTATTTATTTTTATACAAAACTCGAATTAATGAAAGAATGTCTTATCTCGCGCAAATAAAAAATATATTGTTTTATCTATTAAATCTATCTAAACTTCTTGTCCGGTCTAAAGTTCGTATCGTAACGCTAATGACCTTATTTACATTATCACTTATATTGCATTATCAAGGCGTTGATTATTTCTGCAGAACATAATCATACAGATTAAGGTTACATCAAATTAATATCGAGCGTTTATAAAACATCAATTATTTAATATTTCAAAAAGAACAAAAAAAAACGCATGCAAAATAACAAGAGAATCTTCAAAATAACAAGACACCGCCGACACTCTACTCCAAAACATAATAAGTAATACCATTAAAAACGGTTAAAATAAATATATCGTTCCAAGGATTTTTCATTACAAAGTTAATATAACTTAAAAACTTACAAAGTACGATTCGCGCGGAAACGACCCATAGAAAACACAACTGGCTTATGACGTCACTAGCCAGTTATTTGGCATCCATCCATTATAAGGAAGTTTATTAAATATTTTTAGTATCTCGTTAAATATTGTGTTTAAATTACATATTATAATTTTCTCATGTTTTTGTGTGGAAACTAAATTCATAATAACTTTTTCAATTCAATGAACAAAAAATTGACACTTTTTCATATTTAGAAGTTTCGATTAATTATATATGTATTATTTTTTAATCACAAGGTTTTTTAAACCAACTCTGCAGTTTTAAAACATTTTTACAAAATATATTGACATCTGTCAAATAGCCTATATTTCTTTCTATTTATACATTTTCTTATTTATTGCTACTTTCCTCAACTACATTTTGTATCAATGCTGTGGAGTTTTTCCCCGGTAATGAAATTTATATCGCAAAAACAGCCTTGACCGGGATAAATGTAACACGTCTTAGCTCGAACTTTAAATGAAACGCTGTGACCGTCACGACAATTTTTTTATCAGTCCTTAACCTTGTACAGTCGGTTTTTACCAAGCGATTGCTAATAAATTAATTTCAAGTATATTACGAAATGTTATATCGAATCTAAACTAGTCATTACCTCAATGAAAGTTCCATTCAAAACAATCCAGTAGATTTTAAGTGATGTCCTGTATATCTACATAAACAGAAAGGTTCCTTAGGAAATGTTCGATCGTGACACAAGACCTATCATATTATGACACGACCTATGCTATTTGTAACAAATAACGACATAATTAGACAAATTTATTCTCATAAATGAACCATCCTTTGTAGGAGCTACAGTTAATCAACATAAACCTAGGATGGTAGAAAATTCCAGTTCAATTCGGTTTTACATTCTGTTACTGTACAAAGACGATGATTACGCGAGCGCAGGAAGTCGCTTGTTACAAAGAACGATTTATCTGCAACATAGGGTGCAGAATTTTTCAATTTAACAATAGAAAAATAAATTTCATAGGAGAAACATATTTAGCAAGAAATTAAGGTCAAGCCTGAGCTTTGTTGAAAATATGTCGCAAATAAGATTGAAGGCAGTTGATTTGCCGAGAAACCTTGAATTCTTACTAAGGTGAATCTGCAACATAGGGCGCAGAATTTTTTAATTTCACAATAGAAAAATAAATTTCACAGGAGAAAAGTATATCGCAAGAAATTAAGGTCAAGCCTGAGCTTTATTGAAAATATATCGCAAATAAGGTTGAAATCAGTTGATTTGCCGAGAAACCTTGAATTCTTACTAAGGTTAATCTGCAACATAGGGCGCAGAATTTTTCAATTTAACAATAGAAAAAATATATTACATAGGAGAAAAGTATATCGCAAGAAATTAAGGTCAAGCCTGAGCTTTATTGAAAATATGTCGCAAATAAGATTGAAGACAGTTGATTTGCCGAGAAACCTTAAATTCTTACTAAGGTTATTATTATTTTATTATAGAACAAACTAATAATTATTAATATACGAAGTGATTAGCGACAAAGTAGTTTAGGTAAAAAGAATGTAGTAATAAACGTAGATTGCGTGAGTTACATAAATTGCTTCAATTGTTACGCTTTGGCCTTAAATTAGGGCACAGGTCTTGCAGTAGTCAAGAAGCAGGGTCGCTCCAAATATATCGCATTTACAGACTTTAAGTTCTAAGCTTTTCGCTTTTGTTTGGACCAAAAACATAGACCAGACATCCGATGACGGTCACATTTAATAAGAGAGCAAAAACAATAAAGTTTGACGCCATTTATCTCCCGTTTTTGTTTGTATTATCATCAACGACTATCAAAGCAAGAAGTGCTTAGTGGCTCTCGACAGAGCTAATCACAAAAGGTACAAATCATAAAACGGTAAATCACTTATATTTGCTTAAAGCATTTTTATGAGACTATGCGTTTACAGATTCTGTCGGGTCTCTAAATATCCTGTAAGTATCCGATCATAGATCGTATTGCTTAATAAACAAACCTGATTACAGCTTTGGTTGTTTAATGTACTTTTATCCATTATTTTTAATACGAAATCAAAAAGCTGCTCAATACGTCTTCTGGTACTTTGCCTTCTAAACCATAGCAAAAGATACATACAAACAAATAGTTGTTGGCTTAACGCAAACAGAATAAATACACTAAAATTAACATCTTCATATTTCAACCTAACTCACTGTAAAGGATAAAACCATTTTTTTTAAATAAAGAATTATATTCTAAATAATCTACAATTTACAAAAAATGGATAATTTTTATTTCACTTCCAGAACTATAATTTTTTGACTATTGAAATAGCTTACTATTATATATATATATATATATATATATATATATATATATATATATATATATATATATTATATATACTATACGATATATCGATTGTTCCGTTGACTTGAGCAAGTCGACGCTTATATTCATGTGAGAAATCACGTCCAATAAAAGGTTATAATGAAATGGAAATCTCAAAGTTATCAACTCGTAAGTTAGAGTCTTAGTAAACAACTGAAATACATTTCAGGTAGTTAAATAAGTTCAAGGTACCGAAAAATCACAAATGTAATAAATACATTTGCTAAATTTCACCCACGCGAGCGAAGCCACACGCGCCGACAAAAGCTGTCCTTAATATATATTGATTGTACTAAGTGAACTAATGACGTGTTTCACATTTATAAGTATATATACATTATGTACACAACGTCATAAGATAGTGTGAGAAATTAGATAACCGAGCCAAAAAAGTACACATTTCTTTTCTATTATTTTTCCAGATTTACAAAATTATGAAAATTTAATAATACTGCCCGTCTTTCCATTAGGTGAAAACTAACCTATTTGATAACTACATATAGACAATTAATCCTACTTAAACTTTTCGCTATACTGGCACAATTTAAGACACGCGACCAGCGGACGAAGCCTCGCACCCACAATTTTATAATTCTGACCCGTGTTTACGCAAACTTAACCAATTCTGACGCAATTACAAGGCCGTAGATGTCATCGTGAAAGCGAGCCAAAGGCAGTGCCGCCCGCCCATTCGCCGTGCGATTTACGAGGCGTGCGCCCGACCGCGCGGGCTGGGCGCCGAGCCGCCCGCCTTATCAGTTATTGCCCTGGGAATAGGCCGTAGTTTTCAGCCTCGCATGGCACACCTGTCACCTGCCAAATGCCACGTTGATAACGCGTCGGCTTTGCATTTTTTTGTTCGAGACTGGGCGGTTTGGTATCGAGAATATATGGGCGATATTCTCTCATTTTTAACGGTCATTCTCTTTTTTCTAATTTAAAAATTATCTACATTCATTTGTTTCGACCTACGTATCCTATTACGTGCTGACGTTTTACTTTGAACTTTCACATTTAAGGCCGAATAATAGCTTTCATGTGATACGACATTTGGGTCACGACTAGCTTTGTCTAAGCGATGAATTAAAATTTTTACTTGTGTCTGTTAATAACTGTTATCTAACAAAACTTTGATAAATACAACCAAGGATCGTTCTGGTTTTGAAGGCGCATTGAAATGAAATCAGATCATTGTGAAACCACTTTCACAAGCGAAAGTCAATTTCATTTTTCGTTTAATTAATTTTTTGAAGTTATACTTCTTTAGGCGCGTTATGAAAAAATGATGAGAGTGAAATTTTAAGATTCGTCACACAAAAGTTACAGAATGAAGTTGCAGCGGTTGCAGTCTCGAAACAAAAGCTATTGGCACCATCGTCGCCTCTGTTCACTGTTTTCATATTCATAGTATTTATCCACACGTTTCTAGTGTCTACATTCACACACGTGTTTTAGTTTCATATAAGTGCGATTTATATATGTGCTGATAAATTATATTCAGTAGTGATTTAAATTTAATATTTTGATTAATATATTTACTATTCGTAAATATTAGTGTAAAATTGTGTTTATAGACTTTTTCAAGTGCTCCAATATAATTGAGGTTATATATCCGTATGTATTATTTAATGATGCCAAAGAAGTATAACTTCTCACGCGCGTACATAAGTACACGCACCTTTCTTTTTTTTTTCTTTCATCCACAAAAACAGATGCAGATGATACATTTAGAAATATTTTAATTTATTATGTTCGAAGCAGAGATGCAAATTTATAATAATTTGCTATACATCTAAATAATTGTTTTTAATATCTACTCCCTACTCTATCTACTCCCAAATCATTATTAATGTAGAAAAATCTTTTCAAAATAAAAACAGTTCCATTCAAATCTATTTCGATGATTCTTGAAATAATTGAAACGTAAAAAAATACGAGCAAATGTTATTTTTGGGAATCCCTTATTAATTATGAAATTTTTGATAATTCAACTTAATCAATCCTTATAAAGCCTCTGTTCTAGTGACGCACAGTTTAGTATTGATAGTGGAGCATTATTTTGAGACAAAAACAATTTAATTCACATAGGTGTTCAATAAAATCAGATTTTACTTATCTCATAAAACACCTCGGCTAAGACCATGTTACTCTGGGGGAAATCCTTGAAAAGGTCAGGGTCCATCCTGAGCTGCTTTGCGATAGAAAAAGAAGAAAATAAAAAGATCCAAGACCCTGAACTTTTCAAGGAGGAAATTCCTTGTAAAGGTCAGGGTCCATCCTGGGCTGGTTTGCGATTGAAGCGATGAAGAAGAAGAAGAAAATAAAAAGTTTCCAGACCCTAACCTTTTCAAGGAGGAAATTCCTTGAAAAGGTCAGGGTCCATCCTAGACTGTTTTGTCGTTGAAAAAGAAGAAAGTAAAAAGGTCATGTAATGAAAGGACAAAGACATCACTTATACAGCATATGCAACTGTTTATGGGAAAGAGGTTCTTGATTTCTTCCTGCTGAATAAAAATGTCTTCTTTGCATTTTTTTTCTGCGTTAGTTTTCGAAACCGTGGCTTTAAAATAAATACGTTTGGGCTTTGAAGATATTTTTTAGAACTTTTCAGTGCTTGCACGACGGCAATGATGGTATTTTTATTTATGTTTAATTATTTCGATATTATATACACTTTAAAAATTATTATGTTTTTAATTAATTAATCGAATAAATAAAATTTTGAAACACTGATTTTTTGTGTATCCATTTTCCTTTTTTCGGATTCGTGGTAAAATCGAATCCAACTTTAAAAAACTAATTGGTTACGTAAAAACTCGATTTTCTTACCATTTTGATTTTTTTGGTTCTCCTGATAAAATTATATGGTGAAGGATAAGCTCTCTTTTACCCACGAACGTATGCTGTTGACAAAATCTCATAAGAATAATAATTCGCATATGTTTCACCACGATAGATTAAATTATTTTGCACAGAAGAGTATGGTTATCGTGACACAGAATATGTATCGCGTTTTTTAAGCTCGTTACGTCAGAAAGCTACCTTATATGTGTAGATTTCATTCGGTAATTTAACGGAATATCCGTATAAAATCCAGGATAAATAATCCAGGATTATAATTCCAGGATAATTTTCAAAAGTTACTGTCGTATGTTACAATGGAAAACAAGAATATAGTGGAAACTTATATCATTTTGTTTATTAATATTAATTTAAATTGTAAAGGAAAAATTAAATGATTTTGAACCGTTTATCGCTATAGTATAAAGGTTATTAATTAGTAAGAAATTAAAATTATAATCTCTCTAATTAAATCCAAGAGAAATTTTAATTAGAAATATTCTTTATGAATATCTTTAAAAATGTTTTTCTTAAAGATGTAAGTGTTGTTAGAGCACTGTTTAGGTGGCTGATGAAAAATGAACGATATTATATTTACTACCGTTAACAACGTCAATGCTATGCCGCCCGCTGGAAATGTTTCTTGACAGGTTTCACTGTCAGTCGGGGCTTATTTTTTGCCAGGAAAATATTTTACCGCAGTCACCCTTCCTCCCTTCTTTGTGTGCCGTCTGTGTTGATGTCAAACATTTTCAGAATTCATGTCAAATAAGAGGCACACAGAGAAGACGGAGAGAAGGAGACGAATGGATCGCTTTTCCTGCTGGGCGCAACTTTTTATCGTTCCTTCTGGAGAGGAAGGCATTATTTTTTATTCGTTTGCCAATATTCCGACATCGATACAAAATACATGTATATTTAAGGTTTGGTGCACCGATTCTACGTGGAAAACAAATATTCACGAGGGATTCTTGTTATATAATTCCGGTAAATTATAAATTTACATTGAAGTGTTCTCTTTTCATCGATGTAGGCTTCAATACTGCATTTTATCATAACTTTGCTTGTTAATTTGACACAAATATCTCAAATACACTAATATCTCCTACAATAATATTAGTTCACTAATATCTCACTACAAGGTTTGGTGTACCGATTCTACGTCGAGAACAAATATTCACGAGGGATTCTTGTTAAATAATTCCGGTAAATTATAAATTTACATTGAAGTGTTTTCTTTTTATCGATGTAGGCTTCAATACTTATTCTATCACAACTTTGCTTGTTAATTTGACTTAAATATCTCAAATACACTAATATATCCTACAATAATATTAGTCCACTAATATCTCACTACAATCTTCTAACATGTCCTACAATAACATTAGTCCACTAATATCTAACTACAATCTTCTAACATCTCCTACAATAACATTACTCCACTAATATCTCACTAAAATCTTTTAACATTTCTTACAATAATATTAGTCCACTAATATCTCACTAAAATTTTCTAACATCTTCTACAATAATATTAGTCCACTAATATCTCACTACAATCTCCTACAATAATATTAGTCCATTAATATCTCACTACACTCTCCTACAATAATATTAGTCCACTAATATCTCACTACAATCTCCTAATATCTCCTACAATAATATTAGTCCTAATTAAACGTTAGAATGTTCAGCTTCTGAAGTGCTAAAATTTACAAAAAATTAAAAATTGATTAAAAAGTTAACACTCGGGATTCAAATAATTGAAAAATCATTTTTACTGGTCTTAACAGAGAAGTTCTCAAATAGGAAACCAAAATTTATTTTTGCATGTGTACCGCGACATTACTTATGAGAAAAAGAGCAGCTAACCTCTGCATTAAAAAAAATTGTGCGTGTACTTATGTACGTGCGTTAGAAGTTACTTCTTTGGCATAATACAAGAAAAGCTTTATTTAGCATGCAATTAACTAACGGAAATAGCATAACAAAAGGTATGGAAAAAATAATTAAGTTTTAAAATGTATACACTTAATTTTTAAATTTACTAAAACAATGTAAATAAAGTTTAATTAATGATGAGAATAAGACAAAGTAATAATTTATAACACAAATAAATACATACCAAAAGTTAACTTCACTTAGAGAGATACACTTAAAATATATGTTAGATATGTTAGTATAATTTCTAGCACGAATATTCACAATAAATAATTTCTTTTATGACCACTATTAAATTTCAATTACTAAAAAATATTATTTAAAAGCACAGATATAACTTAGATTTGGTTGAATATAAAACACGTATTGTGTACATACAAATACTGCAATAACTATCATGATACTATGGTATTAGTTACAGTACGCTTGTATATATATGATTTTTGTTGCATCGTGAGCAACTTCATACTGTCGATTTTAGTTACATCGTGCGCATGCGCGAGCATCGTAAATTTTCACTCATAATTTTTTCATAACGCGTCTAAAGAAATACATATTCAAAACTATATATTTTTTATGAAAAATGTCCCAAGATCTACTGGTTAATGAAATAAATTTATGATAAAACATATTAAAAGAAGATTCGAAATTATAAAAATATGGATCTAAAGACCATCACTAAAGACTTTATGAACAATTTCTAAGTATATGAAAATAGATAAGATTATTTGAAAACATTTTCGCAGCTATCGCAATTTTTTGTAGATTGGATAACCCACTGAGATTTTACTCTTGACTCGCACGAAACATTTGAATTTAGGTGTATGATTTCGACTTTAAAATAAGTATTACTCTATTATATATTGTTTTATTAACGATAAAAAATCAGGTTTCGTGTACAAAACCTGATTTCGCTATTCATTATCGAATGGAAAGCTGTAACATTGTCAAGCCCGCCCAGTAAATGAAGATATAAATACATACATAAACGACAATATCGAAACCATGTTACAGCTCGGAAACGTCGTCAGTTTTCGTACTCCTCAACGCTCGAGTGTGTTTACTATGTATATATTGTGGCGCTGTGACCTTCAGTATCGAATTCAGGGGTGGAGTGGGCGTCTCGGCGAATGTGTTTCGCCTTCAAACTACTGACTTAAGGATCTTGACACACTTGCATGGTTGGCTGTGCAACGAATATATTGCTCTGCACTATAAAGCCCCTACATAACATTTTAGGGTACGAAATATAAGTATTGAAAAAATTGATAAATATTCTAATGAAAGAGGAGTCATTTAGTGAAGGGAAGGACTAAGTTATACTGGTCTCGGGTTTAAATAGTTAATCCGGTTTCCAGTCTTAATGTCAAAGTTCGGTAGTCCAAAGACGTGAGGAATTAATACAAATTTTATACTGTCATTTACTTCCATAATATCCGGAGTCGCATATCGCTAGGACCCTCATAGCATGCAGAAACATACTTATATCGCTCTCAAGGACGAAATAAAAATATCGAAGTAAACTAATTTTTTCGCGCGTGCCCATAAATAAGCATATAAGCAAAAAGTACTAAGACGATACGCGCAATAAAATCGGGTGAATGACAATGATTTGGGGATGTATGCAGATTTATAAATATTTATTATACACGAATAGGTTAAAATTTGTCATATTAATTAGTTTATTTACTTATGGATTCATTTATTTACAAATAAATTATGCAACTAACTGCATTACACGTGTCTCATTCTTTCGTTTACTTCTGACAGTATTCTTTGTGAATGTGGCCTTCGTCCATAAAAAAAACCATAACTCTTTTGACACTTGGCGTATTTAATTATTTATTTTTTTTTATTTGACATCTGCTTTAAATATACTCCAAAAACAGCTTGAATAATAAATGTTTAAATATAAAAAGGCTGATAATAAATATGTTTGCATAACAGAACTAGGGTAAAAGTTACTCGACATTCAATCAAGTACCTTTGTCAACACTCCACACTTTTAGTTGCAGTACAGTAGGTAGTAAGTACATACATACATTGTTATTAGTATATTAATTAAATTAAATGTGTCTTATTTGAATTCGTAAAAGCCTTCAACCTGTTTTAATCAATGAAATAAGCCCGTAATCAGCGTAGATACCTATATAAAACGATTTCATTTTTATTTAAATCTATATCTTCATTAATTTGATTTTAAAAAATAAATCTTAAAAAAGAAACTGTGCTAAAATAAAACACATCTATAATAGGTGTTTAACATTTATATAAATATATTTTAAGATAATTGTGTTATTGTCATTATAAATAAATTATCTCAAAAGCATACAGGAAAAACGCTAATTTTACATATCGGAGCATTTTGGCGTTTAAACTATCGCTTATGACTAAAGCGATCAACTGCGTAATAAATTATTAATTAAAACGAACCTATAATAGATGTTTAACATTTATATAAATATATTTTATGATAATTGTATTATTGCCATAATAAATAAATGATCTCAAAAGCATACAGGAAAAACGCTAATTTTACATATCGGAGCATTTTGGCGTTTGAACTGTCGCTTATAACTAAAACGATCAACTGCGTAATAAATTATTAATTAAAACACATATATAATAGGTGTTTAACATTTATATAAATATATTTTATGATAATTGCATTATTGTTATAATAAATAAATGATCTCAAAAGCATACAGGAAAAACGCTAATTTTACATATCGGAGCATTTTGGCGTTTGAACTGTCGCTTATAACTAAAACGATCAACTGCGTAATAAATTATTAATTAAAACACATATATAATAGGTGTTTAACATTTATATAAATATATTTTATGATAATTGCATTATTGTTATAATAAATAAATTATCTCAAAAGCATACAGGAAAAACGATAATTGTACACATCGGAGCATTTTGGCGTTTGAACTGTCGTTTATAATTAAAACGATCAACTGCGTAATAAATTACAATAAGATTATATTCGAAAATCCATAAAACCGAACCGAAAATCCGAAATGAACTGTTACTGCATAAAGTATGTAATAAGTAGAAGCTAACAAGCAGTAGTTCATCGATGGTTGAATGTCAACCTCGCTTTTCAAACATTGTATCACTTAGCAAAATTGAGGAAAGTAGAAATAAGTAAGGGACGTTAATTCTTAAAGAATATAGTATGCGCTTCTTCTATTACTTAACTGCTTTATTGTCATATTTCTGGTAGTATTCATTATAAATACATGATTAAATAAAAATAACTCAAGGCATTTATAAAAATCATAGAAAATACAAAATCTCCTGGCTCAGTAATAAAAATAGTTTGTCCTAGGCCGTTAAAAAAATGCACCATGAAGAACGCCCAAACTTCTTCGACATCTACAGAATCTATACTGCCACAGAGTACACCCTCAGAAGTTGGCCCGAGGCCCGCTATGCCCAGAGAACCGCTCTGATTAAAAAAAAAAGAAGATGACCTCAGAAGAAACAGAATATATTTTTATTATTGCTGTAAAAATCTGACGCATTGCGCTGAATTTTAGTATTCAATACGTATTTATGTAATAAAATAGCTAACAACAAAACATCGATTTATGTATTTACATTATATTTACAAAAATCTTTTTAGTTACAACAATAATCGATTTTAATACGTTAACTCCAAAAGACTGTTCATTCGGGGGAATCCCCATAATTTGCGATTTTGTCCTCATAGGGAGTTATATTCAAGGTTCTATTGTCTATGCAAGCTAAAGAGTTCCAATAGTACTAACACTTGTAGAATATGTTAAATATATTTCCAAAAAAAAAAGAAAAACGTTTGATCTTTATAAACATGTTTGATTTTAATGTCCCCGACATAAATTTGCACGTGCGAGCTGTACCACCCGGTAAATTCATTCAACTACTCGAACTAAGTTCCACAATTAAAATTATGTTACGATAAATCAATCCAATCTTCGAACTGACAGCTTGCTTGTTAACCAATTCTGAAACCGAAACACGTGCAGATGAAACGTACAAGCTCATTGACGCACTGAAAAGGACGACCAAACACACATGTACAAAGAATAATTCGACATATGAATATGTTTCTATATATACATAGAAACTTCAATATATCGCTTTGTGAAAATATTTTACTAAAGCAAACAACATTATTATGACTAATTCTCAGTTAACGAATAAAGATCCAGCAAAATTAATATGAGTAATTCTCAGTTAATAGACAAAGACCCGCTGATTAATATTTATTTAATGTATAAAGGCCCAAAACAATTATTATGATTAATTCTCAGTTAACGGACAGAGGCACAACAAAATTATTATGACTAATTCTCAGTTAATGAACCAAGGTCCAACAAAATTATTATGACTAATTCACAGTTAATGGATGAAGACCCAACAATTTTATTTTGACTAATTCTCAGTTAATGAAATAAGAACTGCATTTCAGTTTAGGTCATGTGAGGCCGGCCCATTAATGATTTATGCACAGATTATTAGTTCTATAGGAATAAATTAATAAAAGAAATTTAAGGTTAAATGCGGTAGTAGATATAACAGGATATACATATCAGGCATTTGATATGTATTTTCTCGCTATGACGTCTTTTCATGTATCCTGGAACGTCTGGTTTCTAAGATCATCATATCATTTCGTGTTTAATTGTACTGAGTAACTGGGAGCAAATGATTCTTTGTTGAATTCGAAACGTATAAAATCATGTCAAATTTATATCGAGACGATCGTTTACGTCGTTAGGAAATTAATATTTCTTATTTTTTTTCTCGAAAATGGCCTAAAAAAAAAGAAGAAAAAAAAACAAACCTTTGATTAAACCAAGTTAAAATGAAAATTATGTAAAAGGCACTCTTTTTATGAATAAAATTGATTATTTTTTAATAAAAGCTCATGAAGGTTAAATCTAACATATTTACGCCACAAATGTTATCAGTAACAAATTACTGCTTGTTATCAAAATTGATATTGTTAAGACAACATGCATTATAAATATAACAACCGTGTCAGAAATTGTGCAACTTCTTTGGTTTCATTTATTGCAAGGACGCTAAGAGGCTCAGAAAAAATAATATCAAATAGCTGAGCCGCATATTCCAAAATATCCAGGGCATCTCTAAAAACATCTAGAACTTTTCTTTACCTCTCAAAGGTGGTTGAGTTGTTAATATTTAGTTCGGAGAAATAGTCCATTACCTGAGAATTAGCCTCATTCAACTAGAGGAAAAAATTAAAAACAATCCCTTACGGCATTTTTGGCAACCTACATTTTAAAGGAGGCTTTGAACCGTGGATTTCAGGATTTAAACTGTTAGCACTCTTAATGCTTACTGATGATTTTCGTGAGTAGATTTGGCATCTTTTTTAGGATTTGATTATATCTTTGATGTAATCTTTGAATATCTATAAGATATCTAGAAGTTGATAAAGAATCAAGAAACTTTTTTTTTTTAGTTTTAACTGTTGTATTTTTTGAAATATGAAAAATTTAATGGTAACTAAAAATTTTCGGTACAAAATTAAACGGCTCAAAACTGGTGTTTACTTCTTCGCCAAAAACAGAGTCATGGAAGGGATAAAACTGCAACATGCATGCAAGTATGGCGAAAACAGCTGAAAGTTTTTTAAATGTGTTTACTTATTTTTTTATGTATTTACTTAATTATAATAAAATGCACAATATAATTGTTTCGATAGGTAAAAAGAGCCAAAGTGTGCATGTTATTTTGTTCAATTAAGCCCCTCTTTCCCATCCTACATTTACCTATAACTTATCAATTATTCACTTCGTTCTTTAAACATTATAAATAAAAAAAATTATCCGGCAGACACCAACAACATTTAACCATTATCGGTCATTATCCACACAACTTAAGGAGATATATACCCTAAGTTCATCAGGACCCATTAGGAATAAAACTGTGTACGTTTCATATTCATATTATATATATATATATATATATATATATATATATATATATATATATATATTATATAGATTTATGATAATGAATAGATAACATATGGATTTGACTGTTCGACATTAAACGAAAATCCAAACAGAACTAGTGGTCATAAATAATTTAAAATAGCTAAAAAGAAAAAAATTCAAACAAATTAATTAGCATTTTAATACAAACAAATATAAACACCATATGCAATGTTTATGTTATTGACTTTCGCTCGACACGCGGTCACGACCGAATTAAACAAAAATAGATAAATACACATTCAGAATTTAAACTATGTTCGAATAAATAAATCGAAACACGTTTTTCATCCTTTCACGGGAGCTCACAGCGTATTATGACTCTTATGACATCTGTAATTAAGAAATAAAATAAAGAACTGTATGCGAAGGTGTCGATGTGGCAATGTACAGCTTAGCGAATTCTTGGTGAAAATACATTGTTTTTGAATTGTAACTTAAAACTGTTACGTAAGTACTGAATTTTGTTAATGGATTTTTTATGTACGGTTGACCATCGTGAAACACCATCTAGTATATGAGGGTTCATTTAATGTCGAACGGTCAAATCCACATTGTGTGTGTATATATACATATATATATATATATATATATATATATATATATATATATATATATATATTTATTTATTTATTTTCACACAAGTTTGAAACTAGTAAATAAATAAATAAATATATATATATATATATATATACTAGTTTATATATACTAGTTTCAAACTTAATAGAAATCTGGTGAAAACTTTTAATACCTCTAAATATAGTTACACCACTTTGAGGAACTTCGACCTGATCACTTACGGCACTGAATTATAGTTTCCTTACTCCGTTGACACATCTTTTTCGAAAATTTTTATTTTTTTTCTAACATTTAATAATCTTTTACGCAACGCAACACTGCTCACTCTTTTATCATAATATACATCACATATTACAATATATTATTACCAATGGAATAAATTTAAACGTATTTGCCGACCGCATCCTACGGTATCCGTCATGGACTTTCTTTTCTTTAGAAGTAGTAATCGATTCGCCCTCGTACTTAAAGTAATATTTTATTTGATAAAGAGATCAATCATCTAATGCATAAAGCAAAAAAGTTGAATCGTTTGTTCGCGCTAATCCCTGGAACCAAAGGTCCGATTTCAAAAATTATCTTTTTGTTACAAAGGCCATACTTTGAAGATTTTAGGATTATATATATCATCATGCCATGTATTTACTCGATTCGTCCTTGTACCTAAAATAATATTTAGTAGTAATTAATTCGATTCGTCCTCGTACCTCAAATAATATTATACAAACACTCAAAAAACACCTCAAATAATATTTTTCGAAAAAGAAACCAATTATCTATACTAATAATACATAAAACAAAAAAGTTGATTTGTTTATTTGTTTCTTCCCGCTAATCTTTGGAATCAAATGCCCGATTTCAAAAATTATCTTTTTGTTAGAAAGACCATATTTTGAAAAAGATTATAGGATATATATCATCACGCTATGTATCAATTTGATTGGTCCTCCTATCTAAAATAATGTTAAGTAGTAATATATATTTGATTCGTCCTCGTACCTAAAATAATATTTACTAGTAATCTATTTGATTCGTCCTTGTACCTCGAAAAATATTTTACTTGAAAAAAAAAACAATTATCTATTTTAATACATAAAGCGAAAAAGTTTGAATTGTTTATTTGTTTGTTCGCACTAATCTCTACAACGAAACACCCGATTTCAAAAATTATCTTTTTAATAGAAAGCCAACACTTTGAAAAAGGTTATAACATGTATATCACAATGCTATGTATCTATTTGATTGGTCCTCGTATCTAAAATTATCTGTTCGATTCGTCCTCGTATCTAAAATAATATTTAGTAGTAATATATTTGATTCGACCTCGTACCTAAAACAATATTTAATAGTATCTATTCGATTAGTCCTCGCACCTAAAATAATATTTTACTTGAAAAAGAAACCAATTATCTATACTAATACATAAAGCGAAAAAGTTGATTTGTTTGTTTGTTCGCGCTAATCCCTGTAACCAAATTTAAAAAATTACCTTTTTATTGGAAAGACCATACTTTGAAGAAGATTATATGATATATATCATAATGCTATGATTATATAGACAGAGCAGTGATAAATATGTGGCAGAAGTCGAGGAAATTGGTTTAAACGGAGTAAGATAGAGACCGGCTTATATATTGACTGGCCATTTTTAGTATTTTCACGGGTTTACCCCCGAACCTGAGAAACGATGTCGTTTGGCGAATAGAACGGTGATTATAGTGATCACAAGCGGAGAGCAGCATAATTAAGATATATAATTAAGGTACGTTGGTAAAACACCGTGGGACACAGCTAGACAGATTTATCACAAAAATTAAGACTGATATTGTATAAAGGAATGCGGAGAGAATTTATTGTTCTTTCAAAATTATTATTCTCGTTATAAATACTTTAAATAAACAAATTTATATTAGATAAACAGTGAAAACTGATGATGTATTGTCCATCACCTTAATGTCGTCATTGTTCTTAAATTAACTGCCTCGCGTCATTTTTTCATCACTTTTAAAGACTTTCTTGCGCAGAAAAATTATTGAATTTTCAATGGTTAAAATTCGATGACGAGGTCGTTGCATTTCCATAATTCTTGCACATACGTTTATAATTCGATAATTCACAGTAATTGACGGACGTCATTTTTTGTGAACTGATTTTCCATTATTTGAATTTAAGACGTTATTGTATCCAACGTGCGATATATGTTCCTCTGTGCTTTATGCGTGCGTGGAGCACCTAAATTTACAGTACATAGGCGTATCTGGCTACTAAAAATAGGGTATTTTATTGAGAGAACACGGATAAATCAGAACCACAGCTGACGGATGAAAATAGAATAATCTTTAAATTTTCAAACTCTGTCAAGTGAGTGATACTACAAACTTCTCGATACTTTTTCGGAAGTTATGGGCTATATGAACTCCCATTATTTTGAGTGTATTCCTGGACGGAAGTCCATGATAAAAGATTCTTGTTACATGGCAATATCGAGAAATTTAATTTAACTTCATTATTATATTTCCAACTTATATAACCAGCGTCACAATACATAGTTGTAAATTTTTGAATTTTAAGTTGATCTCAATGTCATTGTGATCAACTCATTTCTCGGCATTGTCAGTTTAGAAATAAATCACAACAGGCATAAAACTATGAATTAAGTCTATGTTAGAAAATGTTCCTCCATCATCGAAACAATCGTCTCAATGTCATGCCCATTTCTTGGCATCTATTATTTTAGAAATAAATCACAACAGGCATAAAACAATATCATAATATTGCAGAGACAAAATAATTAGATACCCACGGAGTTGATTAAAAATTCAACACTTTCAAGTGCTACGAGAAGAAGTTGCGCGCAAATAAGAACATGCGTTGAATACGGCGAATGTTACGTGAAGCGATGACTCATTGGCTTTTAAAATTAAGTCGATGCTAGAAAATGTTCTTCCATCATCAAAACAATCGTCTCAATGTCATGCCCATTTCTCGGCATCTGTCAGTTTAGAAATAAATCACAACAGGCATAAAAAAACATCACAATATTGCGGAGACAAAATAATTACCCACGGAGTTGAGTAAAAATTCAACACTTTCGAGTGTTACGAGAAGAAGTTGCGCGCAAATAAGAACACGCGTTGAATACGGCGAATGTTAGGTTTATCGGTGACTCATTGGTTTCTTAAAATTAAATCGATGCTAGGAAATGTTCCTCCATCGTCAAAACAATCGAGAAATGCCCATATGGATCTGCATTATATTAGGCTTGTTTTTCTGCTAGTTTTCCTCGTACGCATTTGTGACACGCATTTCTATCATACATAATACATGAAGGAAAACACGAAGTCTCCACGTTTTCCGTCACAGTTTTGCTGCGTAGTAGTAGAATGGAGCATCGTTTATGAATATTATAGACAAGTAACAGCTTCCGCTTACAATGGCGCCCTCGCTCTAAGCGAACCTAGAAGGTACATAGTTCGACGGTCGAGTAGCTACTCGCACTAGCGTCGGGCGCACCATTAAAATTCGTAACGAAACTCGCCGCGGCCTATCCAAACATCGGCAAATATTTCAAACTATAACCGCCGTGAATGAAACGAAACGTAACGAGTATTAAGGGGCCTTTAGAGGGCGTCGCGCAAGGGCTGGCCGGCCCGCGTCGGGGGGACGCCGGGTGGCAGGCGCGGAGGTCAATGCCGCCTGCGGTGACGTCACGCGCCGCGCCGCATCTACGTCGCGCGCACGCGGAAAACAAATTTCCTTTATTTATTTTCCTTTTTATTCTAGCTGTGACCTCGGAATGCCTATTCGGGTGATACGCCCGCGGCGCACTCGCCCGATGAGTCGCTTCATATTTTTATCTATTGTTCTGATTCGATATCGCGCTGAGGAAGGGAACGCTCGAGGCCGATCGAGCGCGGAGTCAAATATTATAAATAGTTTATGACGCGGCGGCAGCGGGCCGATGCGACGCGGCCGCAGCGCGTCGCCGCCGCCGAGGGTCGACTCGGCAGCGGCTTAAGGGTTCGATGAGATACGTGATTTTATTTCTCGCCAGCAAGCGATGACCCATGGGTTCTGACGACAAACTCTTCGCTACCTACAACTGAGGGTTATATTTAGTTGCCCGTTAACGCAACTGGGTCGAGCGGACTCAACGCGGACTGGGCGTTGAAGAAAAGTGACAACATAACGCGGGTGTTTGTTAGTTGCGGTGCACCGTTCTGTACAGTCTGATGTCAGGCATCAACATATATATATATGTGCGTATAATCTGGCCACATTCCTGTCTATTTACAAAAACATTAATGTTGACAATATTAATCAATTAAGTGAATTTAAAAAGACGTTTTCAATTAACTTTCATGTATGCATATTGCATATACACGATGTCCGGGAATAAGTGTCGGACAAAGCAAGACGTTATTCCTTGACTGAAAAATAATTGATTGTCGTTAAAATAACATTTAAAAGATGACTTTTTTAGAAAATTTAAAATAATATTAATAATTATTTGTCATCTTTTTCGTACACATGTTACTTGACACATTGTTCAGCGACGCTCGGGGGATAGCCCGCGAAAAGCTGCGAAGACATCGCCACTCGGGTAAACACCGCATTCCGGACAAGTATTGGGTGTGTTAAAAAGGGTTATGTGTAATATTTTTCTTGAATTAGAAAAAGGATGCGTTTTACGTTTTATTTCAACTACAATTTATTCCTTTATAGCCAACGAATAGCGTCTTTCTTTGTCTGACGTCTTTTCCCGGAAACCGTGTATATGTATACACTTGTATATATGTAAGAATATTTGTGAATTTCTTGGACAACAACTGAACTGGGTTTGATCAAACAAAATGTATTTATTTCGTTACAAAAACGTATTTCAAAAAATTATTTATTATTTTGACTATGGATTTATCATTAAAGATATAGCAATTGATTAGTGCCAAATTTTATAAACAAAACTAGGTTTTCCGCAAATATTTTTCAGGAAGTTGATTTACTATTTTTATTAAGGAATTATTAGTAACTATCTTTCAGATTGATAAACTTATTGTCAATCTTATTGCAGAGGTGAAAGTGGATCAGAATGTTAAAAATCAATTTCTTGAAAAAAGTTCGCAAGAAAGCCAGCTTTAGATATCTACCAGCTAGCGTATTGATTATAAATCTTTTTAAATTATTTTTTATTATAATTAACCTAAAATATTGACCATTATCACTTTCTATTGGATACTGTTCAAATAGTAAACAAAACGAACAAACCGAGAACCAAATAATATTGTAGAACGTTTCTATTTGCACTTAGTACACCTTACGAAAGGACGAACATGAGTGTCGAAGTTTGACATCGATTTTGAAACTCGAAACGAATTAGCATCAAAGTAAATATATGAAAATATTTATTATAAACATTAATTTGTAATTTACGATAACGTATTGTACTTACGTACGCCGTACGAAAGGACGAACATGCGTGACGAAGTTTGAGATCGATTTTGAAACTCGAAACGAATTAGCATCAAAGTAAATATATGAAAATATGTATTATAAACATTAATCTGTAATTTACGATAACGTATTGTACTTATGTATGCCGTACGAAAGGACGAACATGCGTGACTAAGTTTGAGATCGATTTTGAAACTCGAAACGAATTATCATCAAAGTTAATATATGAAAATATGTATTATAAACATTAATCTGTAATTTACGATAACGTATTGTACTTACATATGCCGTACGAAAGGACGAACATGCGTGACTAAGTTTGAGATCGATTTTGAAACTCGAAACGAATTAGCATCAAAGTAAATATATAAAAATATGTATTATAAACAGTAATCACTCATATACGACAACGTATTGTCCTTACCTAGGCCGTATAATAGGACAATACGTATAACAAATCCTAAGATCGATTTCGAAACTCAAAACTAATTACCATCAAAGTAAATAAATGAAAATATGTATTATAAAGATTAATCTCTCATTTACGATAAGTATTGTCCTACGTACACCGTACGAAAAGATGAACATGATTGACGAAGTTTGAGATCGATTTCGAAACTCAAAACTAATTACCATCAAAGTAAATAAATGAAAATATGTATTAAAAAAGATTAATCTCTCATTTACGATAAGTATTGTCCTACGTACACCGTACGAAAAGATGAACATGATTGACGAAGTTTGAGATCGATTTTGAAACTCAAAACTAATTACCATCAAAGTAAATAAATGAAAATATGTATTGTAAAGATTAATCTCTCATTTACGATAAGTATTGTCTTACGTACACCGTACGAAAAGATGAACATGATTGACGAAGTTTGAGATCGATTTCGAAACTCAAAACTAATTATCATCAAAGTAAAATATGAAAACATATTAATTTCTCATTTACGAAAACATATACTTATAAGGATTTGTGCTAACTTTATGGACGTTTGACAGATAAAAATAGGTGGACAGTGTAAACTTAAGATTAGCTTGCGAAGCAGTAAAATATGTTAAGAAATCAAAGAAGTTAAGACTTCAACCTTTGTAAGACACGTGTACCGTTCTATTTCAAAAATAAGACGCGATAAGTACATTTTAGAGCGACTAAAACTTCTTTCTCTTCCTCCTAAGGGTTACCACTTGTTTTAAACTGAAAAAAGCGAGACATATTTGAAGAAAATTTATTTCTTTCACGCACATAAAAAAACTTTCAACAAACTTCGTGATATTTAATAATAAAGAAAGAAAACGTTGAAAATTGTTTCTATGAAGGGCGAAATATATTTCCTTTCGACACAAAATTTCATTTTCATTTTAAGCCATATTGAGGTCAAAGCAGTTTCTGTTGATGCTTTGCCCACAAACTGTTTTCCACCAAAGTGGGCGTTGAAAGGGTGCGTAGCCAGTAAAGTCGCTCAGACCGCTCGAGGACCCTCTGAGGGCCAGAAGCCACTAGTTTTAAATAAACTAACTAATATTGAATATATTTGGCGTTAATTTTGTAGAAATTCATTGTTCACAATTAAATGAAACTACGTGATGTACTATTATTTCTCCTTTCTATAAGTTCTTTACCATGACCTAGAAAAGATTGCTAATAGACCACCTGAAGATGTTGTTATACAACGAACGGAACCTAGGTCGTGGTAAAGAAATTAAAGAAAGCAGAAATAATGCTACATCACGTAGTTTCATTTAATTGTAAACGAACTAATGTTTATAATGAGGTATTTATTTAAGTAAGAAAAATCTATTAAGTACAATTCAAACTTTAAGAATACCGTGCATATTTAGTCATGTGTTTATTTCTGTTAAAGAATTTCTAACTTTAATTAGTTGGAAGTTATTTTCACGACGTAAACATTTTGTTTAGTATATCTTTTACAAGTGTAAAAAATATCATGAATATCTCAGAAACAACGAAATTTTGAATGATTGCCAAAGTTTTCGAGTAAGCGTTAGGTAAACTTCTAGTAACGCTGCTTTTTTTCATAATTTTGACTTTAGAAGTATCGAAGATGGAACAAGATAAAGCGGGGTTGATCGCCTTTTTGGAGCCATTTTCGACAATATCTCCAGAGCTGCCTTACATTTTCAACATCTTCAGAGCTAGCTTGCATAAAATTCTGTGTTAATCGCGTTTTCGTATACATTTTCAATATTATCTCCAAAGAGAAAGCTGTCTTACATCAAATTCGGCATTGATCACGTTTTTGTGGACGTTTTCAATATCTCCAGAGCGGCATTGAATAAAATTCGGTATTGTTCGCATTTTTGTAGACATTTTCAACAATGTCTCCAGAGCTGCTTTACATAAAATTGTAAAAACAAAATCATTTTGGAATTTTAGAAGCATTTGATAGACTCGCTCGTTTAACCGACATCCCAAATTATTCATGAAACGGAATAAAAATTCAAGTACGATATTTGTCCCTCTAAAATTTCCATATAAATATTTTCGAGTGTCAACTATGTATATTGAGATATACGCACGTTAAAATGCTTTATGACTGAGCCAAATCTTAAATTAATACGTCAAATAATTTCTGGATACATTTTCAGTAATATCTCTGAAACTAAAAAGGTTTTTCGTCTTTTCCTTTTGAAGCACGAAAGCCTAAATATGTAAATAACTTTCATCTGTCGAATCCTTTTTATTTAAATTGAATCTGATATATCTATCACCTATCGCTGACTCGCTTGTTAGTTATTTGTTTGTTTTCTAAATGTCAGATAACATTATCTCCATTACGTTTATCGAAAAGCATTTCACTTTGATTATTATTATACAATACTGATTATTGTAAATACACACATGTTCTTTTGGCTTCGAACATAAAACCTGTTTATTACTGTAACATACTTTGTTACTATTAACAGGTAGCCGACGTGTGCACAATAATTATTTATAATTATCATAAACAAATAATATTGCTATATCTATTTTGGTCTCTAAAGACACACTCCTAATAACTCGAAGTAATTGTAAATTTTATAAAACAATAATTTTTGGATGCACGCTTTCTATTTTACCAACCAATTTTTGCAGTATAGTTAAGGCGTGAACCCAAAAATAGTGGAATTTATCAAATTTGCAATTCATGCATCTACGAAAGTAGCCAAAATGAGTAAAAATAAAAAGCCGACGGATCACCCGGTAGTACTTCAGGAAGTGCAGTGTAAAAAATATGATATGACTGCTTTAGAATTTCAACACAGATAAATTAAAAAAAAATTGCTTGTGAAAAAGCACAGAGGAAAAGAAGAGAGAAAAATAAGAGTCTAAAAATGTCTGGAGTTTAATTCAAGTACAAAAGTAGCTTAAAAGGAGAAATGAAAAGCTGACGGATCACCGGTAGTACCCAAGGCTATTCTAACATAACAGCAAAAGTATGACGTGACAAATTTAGAATTTGAACACTGGTAAATTCCAAAACATCACTTCTGAGAAAGAACAGAAGAAAAAAAGAGACCAAAAATCTTTGGAAGAGAGGTTAATGCAAGTACAAAAGCAGCTATAAGGAGAAATAAAAAGTTGACGCTAATACCTCAACTAGCTCTAGAATAATAGTGAGGCGACTAATTTAGAATTTCAATACCGGCAAATTAAAAACATTACTTCTGAAAATTAAGAGATTGAAAGAAGAGACTAAAAATCCCTGGAAAAGAGCTTTTCCTACTGTCTCGTTTTCTTCCTCGAACCTTTTGTCTATGTTGTATTAGTGTACGTGCACAAACGTATGTGTGTGTGTGTGTATATATATATATATATATATATATATATATATATATATATATATATATATATGTATATACTTACATTGCAACACATATTTTAGCTTTATATATTTAATACACCAATGTAATTTTTTCACAATTCTCTTACTTCGCGCAATCGATGGCAGTCTGCCACGACACTATTTATTTTAATAAGCTCGCTTTATGTATCACTTGTTTACATTAAGCTCGCCTTATGTACCACTTGTTTACATACTCGTCTCATGTATCACTTGTTACGCGAGTTTTGTAAACAAAAAATAAATAAAACAGTAAAGTCCACGGCTACAATAATGGTTTTGCCAACGATTTTACTTTTTGTCATTTACCCCTTTATAGTTGAAATTTCAATGTAGCAAAACCATATGATGAGTATTTGCATTTTGTTCAGCTGAAATTTTTTCTCCTTGTAATAAATACGTCATTCTCCAGTTGTCACATTTTATGACAATGGATACAGATTAGGAGAAAATTAAAGTCCTTGACAGAAGCGAAGAAACAGATCATCTTCCATGGCCTTTAACAAGGTAACAAAGCATCACATTAATTACTTTTTTACAATGTTCTTAGGTAATAAACATACCAACTTTTGTATTTATTATATTAGTAGAAGTAGGTTCCATGTTAATTAATGATCAGACTTATAATGTAAGTGTAAAGTTTGTAAGTATTCGCCTCTTATTTGATTAGATTAACACACGTTTGGTATAAAAATAACACGTGTGTATATATATAAATATATATATATATAGATATATATATATATATATATATATATATATATATATAACACGTTTGATATAAACATTTCTACAAATGTACTAAAATTAAAAGACGTCTTTTCATTTGTTGGTTTGTATTTCTTTTGCAGTTTAACGGTCCAAACGGTTTCAATGAAGTTTGATATATAGATAATATAAATCCCCAAGGTAAAATATAGACTATATATAATTGTCTATATAACAAAAGTCATGAAGTCATGCGTTTTTCGTTTGTTTTTTTTTCTTTAATACCTAAACGACTCAACAAATTAAAAAAAATGTATATAAATAACATATATCCTGTATTAAATGGTAGGTAAAGTAATATAATAACATTCTTTATTCTAGGCATTCTAACAAACAATTGCTTTCCGACAACGTACCCGTAATTCAAACAAGGGAAGACAAATAGTATAACATGAAGTAGCCTCGAGCCTTTATTACGCTAAATATCACTAAGTGAGACCGGAAAATTGTCGGGATGAGATTGGAAATTGGAAAATCCATTCACCCGAAGATCAGTGGTAACGAAATATGACAACGCGCCACTGCTTGTTATAACGAATTCTCAATATTCGACACCCGAACTTCCTCGCCGATGTAAAGGAGAGGTATGCGACCGGGCCTAGGAAGTCGACCGCAGGAGACAACCGAACACGGAGCAACGTACACAAAATGATGTAATAATTAAGTAGATGGATATGTTTCAAGCGTATTATTGCCGGCGATATAGTTGTTCGGGCATGTACCCACAACTATATGTTTATACGCATCCAGATATATACGCGTTACTATATACGACCACGTACACAGGCCGAGTTCATTCACTAGTGCCAACGACCCTGTCTTGCGCGGTGTATTATGTATCACATTAAATATATACAAATCAATTATTATTTCCCACACCGGGCCCGCACCGCGGTACTCGCCGCCGACTCTTGTCTTTTTTTAATCTATGCTAATATATAAAAAGCGTGGGTTTGTTTATTTGTTTGCATATAAGCGCTCGTCTCATGCGCTACTCATTTTAAATTGAACCGCCCTAGATGCGTTCTTTGACTCTTGACTGTTTTATGAAACGTTAGCGACAGGTGACTGCCGTAACCCGAGTTCATGTTAGATATATATTGATAATTCAATGTAGATAGTAAGTAATAAATATATTAGCCGGTGTAAAGTTGGCGTCCCCAGTCAACAAACTCAGTGTCCTTAAACAACAAAATTAATATTCTTAGTCAACAAATTCAGTTTCCCTAATCAACAAAATTAATATTTTAAGTCAACAAATTCAGTGTCCCTAATGAGCAAAATTAATATTCTTAGTCAACAAATTCAGTTTCCCTAATCAACAAAATGAATATTCTTAGTCAACAAATTCAGTGTCCCTAATCAACAAAATTAATATTCTTAGTCAACAAATTCAGTGTCCCTAATCAACAAAATTAATATTTTAAGTCAACAAATTCAGTGTGCCTAATCAACAAAATTAATATTCTTAGTCAACAAATTCAGTGTCCCTAATCAACAAAATTAATGTTTTAAGTCAACAAATTCAGTGTACCTAATAAACAAACTTCGTCAACAAACTCAGTGCCCTTAGTCACGCTCGTTCTTTAGATCCAGTCACTATTTTCGAGATTATTATAAGCTTCTGGTGAGTTCTTATGTATCTACCTTTTTTATTAATACCAAAAGTAATTCCTTTATATTATAATTTTATTTATTATATAAATGAAATGATTCATACATCATTTTTATATATATTTTACGGTTTTTAAGCAAAAGCAAGAAAAGGCTGTTTTCGAAGTTTTCTTACATTCGTCACCACTGTTGGCTCTCTTAAGATGTAGCGTGACTATATATAGCTCTATTTGTCCTGAAGGACCAAGGTATGTGTCAGAGAAGCTTCATCAAAATCGGTTCAGTAATTTCGGTGTTAGTTAATAGCGTTGTATCGGTGTTAGTTGTATACAGTTTGTTGGTTATTGGTAAATCATGATTTTTATTTCTCGAAAAAGTAAGAAAAAATAAACTATACAATATTCTTTGATTTGAGCTTTTATTACGGAAAAACAATTTATATTTCGTTGAAAAATATTTTATACTTTGAACGTTTTCACAAATTTTTGAAAATATATTACTAAAATATACGCTTCTTGTTTAAAGAAAAAAATCGATATATTTTGAAAACTGTTTTCAGTGATTTTTTTATATACATCTTTATTATCTACGTATTTTATATATACTTTTACGTAATATACTAATTGTTCTTTTTTGCCATACGGCTTGTACTTTTTTATTTTGAACAAAGACCATTCGCTACAGGAATAACCTACTCTTAATACAATACTACAAATGTAATTATCAATCTTTGGTTTGAAATCGATATATTTTTGCTCATATTGTCTCATTTTGCTCTCGGAACAAATCAACAGTAAAGAAAGTGAGTTTCCGTTTCTTTTTTTTAATAACACTTCGGCGATCTTTAAATTAAACTTAATATTTCTTAAAGTAATTTTAACTTCAATAATACCCCACAATAATTCTGTAGGATTCAGTTCTGCTTGACAGAGTGGTGGACACAGTAGATTGTGTTCGTGATTTTCCAGGATTTTATCAAGTATATATTCCTTACGCTTTGGCTTATTCCTTTGTGCTATGTCATTTAAAGCTGTTTTCGGCTTTTTTCTCTAGATACAATAAATTATTCTTGCGTAACCAAGTTAACATCTCATCTTTTCTTTAATTAGACTTTTGTCAGATGTGAACCATTCTAAAATATTTAAGTCCAACAAAGTTCTAAACTAAGTAAATAGCCTAGAATGCATCATATCAGTTCGAGCCCTTTAATCGACAACTAAGTGATTATTTCAAACGATTCAAAGAATTGATAACAAAAATTGCTATCAAAAAGAATCTTTTTTACAAAGCTAGCAATAAAGAATACAATAGTAGTGTGTGTTAAGCTTATCAAATATGTAAACGTGCGAGAGAAACAGAGTGTGTTCTCATAATGCGTATAGAATGTGACGTCATGCCCACATGTGTGGTGCATCCATTCACAGATACTATCCAAGCGCAGTCTGTAAAGGTGTTGTACGGCCCAGCTTTGGATAACTGACTTATATCACTTTAAAGCTTAGAACGCACTACAGCTGCGCGACACTACACCGCGCGGAAAAAAAAACCATAAATTTTTACGTTTATTTCTCAATTACAAGCATAATGACATACGTTAAAACTTTAGTGTACACTCCTAAAAACAATTAAATAATAAAATCGTATTAATGGGATGTTTGCGCCTGACTGTTCAGAACCAGTTGGTCGATTTCAGGTTCAGTTTTTGCCTGAGCTATCGTCAAGTCTCTATTTACGGTTAAACGATATTGCTGTTTAATTTTGGTTTGAACCGATCCTGAAAAACCTGTCTCACATAAATAAGTCGAGGGAAACGGCAGAATTATTCGCAAAGCAAGAAAGGCATATTTTGGATTGAGGAGAAAACGTTTTATCCATAACTTTTCCAATGTCAAGGGATGGAAATCATCTTTCATGGTGGAATACTCGTGTACCATTCATAAACGAACAGTTGTGTAGTATACGCGCACCTGATTGTTTTCTGCACCTGCCGTGGATTTCTCAATCTGATCGCTAAAGACAAGCGCGGGCGCAGTAGACGGAGCAGGAGTGCTAGTGGAACGCTGAAAGTTGAGACTTGTCCAAACTTAAACCACGACAAAATTAATTAATGAGTAGATTTAAGACTTGAGATAATTTTTTCTTTAGAATGTCCGAACCGTTGGGTCCGTCTTATGATCTCTTTACACCGCCAAAGAGGCGAACCCCACTGATTCCTAGTCCAGTGTGCTTTGCATCAGACTGGGAGTCCTAGTCCAGTGCGTTTTGCATCAGACTGGGAGTCCTAGTCCAGTGTGTTTTGCATCAGACTGGGAGTCCTAGTCCAGTGTGTTTTGCATCAGACTGGGAGTCCTAGTCCAGTGTGTTTTGCATCATAAAAAATAATGCAAATTATATTTCACGGTACTGCTCGCTCCGCGCACTAACCTGCAGCTGTAATGCATTTTTATATTAATGGTGACATTTTAAACTCCCCGCGACGTGTATAGCTCTTATGTTGATACAACTATGATGATTATCGTTAAGAAAAATCGACGCCCTATTTTGAAGAAGAGCCTATTTACTGCGAATAAACAAATAATGCAAATTTCCTACATACGAGAATATAACGTGAGAGATTTGGTACTCTCAGGAAATTCTACGACAAAAATATATACGTCGTATACCAACATGTTTATTTAAGTTATTGCATTTTACTCCGGCCTATGAGATAGATAAATCATACAAGTTTATAAAGAAGATTAAAGTAATCCATTCCAACATTGTCTACACATATCTAATTTATATTTATAAATACAAATTGAAATAAGCAGATAGATTTATTGATAAGACGAGAGTAATCTCTATTAACCGTGAAATATTTATAATAATTATTTGACAAGTTTTTCTTTGCTTTTTCAAATTAGTAATGGATAAACAATATAAGTTTATAAAGAAGTTTAAAATAATCCATCCCAACACTGTCTACACATATCTAATCTATATTTATAAATACAAATTGAAATAAGTAGATTTATTGGTAAGATGAGAGTAATCTCTATTAACCGCGAATTCTTCATAATGATAATTTCACAAGTGTTTTCTTTTATTTTTGGAAATAGTGATAAACGATAAAAGTTTATAAAAAAGTTTAAAATAATCCATTGTCTGCACATATTTAATCTATATTTATAAAAACAAATTGAAATAAATAGGTAGATTTATTGGTAAGACGAGAGTAACCTCTGTTAACCGCGAATTCATAATAATAATTCTCTGACAAGTGTTTTATCTGATTTTTGTAAAAGTGGTAAACGATAAAAGTTTATAAAGAAGTTTAAAATAATCCATTGTCTGCACATATTTAATCTATATTTATAAAAACAAATTGAAATAAATAGGTAGATTTATTGGTAAGACGAGAGTAATCTCTGTTAACCGCGAATTCATAATAATAATTCTCTGACAAGTGTTTTATCTGATTTTTGGAAATAGTGGTAAACGATAAACGTTTATAAAGAAGTTTAAAGTAATCCATTGTCTACACATATTTAATATATATTTATAAAGGCAAATTGAAATAAGTAGGTAGATTTATTGGTAAGACGAAGGTAATCTCTATTAACCGCGAATTCATAATAATAATTCTCTGACAAGTGTTTTATCTGATTTTTGGAAATAGTGGTAAACGATAAACGTTTATAAAGAAGTTTAAAGTAATCCATTGTCTACACATATTTAATCTATATTTATAAAGACAAATTGAATTAAGTAAAATTGAAATAAGTCAAATTCCAACTACTATTATACACATGAAAGTTTGTGAGGATCTTTGTTGTTCTTTCACGCAGAAACTACTGAATGGATTTTGATGAAACTTAAACAAGTAATATTTTTATTAATTTTTATTAATTAATTTTATTGATTTTATTTATTCATGTATAAGCTATATATATACTTAAACAGTAATATAGCTTATACATCAGAATAACACAGACTACAATTTATAAAGATATTGTGTGATTTGGCTATTATATAACGATAAGAATCAAATAAGTCGAAATAATACCTGTCCTCTGAGAGTTATCTTAACGTGTGCTGCTTAAACTGTTAAAGTTACACGATGATAATGTATAGTGGGATTGTTTTTCTTAAACACTTCTAATTATAAATCTGCGACAGCATATATCTATCTTTTATGTGGAAGCCATTATAACTAAAACAGACAGGCATGAATACTACTAATTTCAATTCTTTTTTTTACAATGCACATTTTGCAGCATTAAATTAATTCTTAACTAAATAATATAGACAAATAGTTTAAAAGTTATCACGATATGAATAATTTGAGCGGAGCGCTATTAAAACACGCCGGTGATACGCTGCCATGAGTTGGCGGCATTGGTGGTGCGTGGAGGGAGTAGAGGGGCGGGCGAGGCAACGTTATGCGCAATCGCCGAGTGCACAACCTGAACGCTGGCAGACGCGTGAGGGCAGACGTCCCAGAGATGAAAAAAGGATGTTTTTATCTCGGAAAGTTTTGATAATTAGGCCGACGACATGTAGATATGACCTGGATCGGTATAAAGAATATCTATATTTTATCCTCAAGGTACATTCCCGTGGGATAATTATATGAAACTATGTCGTTTTCAAACGTA
The DNA here is from genome assembly GCA_039881145.1 of Druceiella hillmani. Lineage (NCBI taxonomy): Eukaryota > Metazoa > Arthropoda > Insecta > Lepidoptera > Hepialidae > Druceiella > Druceiella hillmani. The sequence continues at coordinate 14,923,518 of JAYKKI010000001.1, forward strand.
CACACGGGCGAAGCCGCGGGCAAAAGCTAGTAATCTATATTTATAAAAACAAATTGAAAAAGTAGGTAGATTTCTGGTAGGACGAGAGAAATCTCTATTAACCGCGAATTCTTCGTGATGATAATTTGACAAGTGTTTTCTTCGATTTTTCAAAATATTGACAAATATTTGGTCTATTTTTAACATAAACGTTTGTTTGAAAACGCGCCGAATTAAATTAAAAGAACTGTCAATTTGTGGAGTAAAAAAGTATCGCAAACCTGAAATACTTCCAGTCGGACGACCTGATGCGATTCCTAAAATTTATCTCTCTTTTATATCTATCTATCCTTTTCACCCTTCGACTTGCCTGATATTTGAAAGATGGGATTTCGTTTGATAAATCGATTATCAATTACGATATCTCATTTCTTTGCAACACAAATAAATTAAATTTAAGATATAACACATTACATTCCGTCAAAAGTTCGAATCGCAATGAAAAGAGTTAGTCATAAAATTTTGTCTGTAAACATTGGTTGGCAATTAATAGCATAATTGTTAATTAATAGCATAATTAATTACATTGCAAGATTTGATACAACCGCCCAACGTCAAGAATCTGGTCTAAATAGTTTACTACTTTATCAAATTGTACCGAAGAGATAGACAATTCTGCTTTATACGTTACACAGGAAACGTCACAAATGATAAATTAACAGGTTCCGATGGTAAATACTGAATGATCTACAATTTATTTATTCATACTTTACCGTAAATATAATACATACATTTGGCGGACTTATTGCAACAAGAGCAATCTCTTCCAGTCAACCATATTGATTAAATATATGTTGTGATGTGGATGACTGTAAACAATATTATTAAAAAAACGTATAAATAAGTAAAACTAAGCTACATATGAATAATACAAAACAAAAACAAATGGTTAATTATAAATCTTGACATGGTTGGTAGCAAGGAAAATGGGGAACAAAATGGAATTAGGAACGGTGGGATAGAGGGATTATGGGAGGAAGGACTTTTTCAGACGATCTTTGAATACATTTAAGGGGGGCGAGGTCCTGGGTATCCGGATCTAGTCGATTCCAAAGTCTCATAGCTTGGACAGCGAAGGACTTTTTATAAAAGATAATTGTATACTTGGAGAAAAAGGAGACTGAGCTGGTTTTCATAGAGTAGTCCTATACAGTGTGCAGACAAGTAATTAAATCTGCTTCTAAGATAAGTTGGATAAGTAGCATTATTCAAAATATTATAGAGAAGTGTAAGAACGTGATATAATGATTATATCGTATCGAAAAATTCCATTCAAACCGCAAATATGTCAGATAAAAGAGACAGAACAAGAAATCGGATTATAATATTTAATCTATTGTATGTCCACCCCTTATCGGTAGTACAAGCATATAAACAGTTTATTATGACAAAAAAATATTTTCTGCTCTTAATAAAACTTGAACTTGTATAGTACAGGTTATGCTGATCACGACCAATAAAACTTATAAACGGCCAATAAAACATATAAACAGTTTATTATGACAAAAAAATATTTTCTGCTCTTAATAAAACTTGAACTTGTATAGTACAGGTTATGCTGATCACGACCAATAAAACTTATAAACGGCCAATAAAACATATAAACAGTTTATTATGACAAAAAAATATTTTCTGCTCTAAATAAAACTTAAACCTGTATAGTACATATTATGCTGACCACGACCAATAAAACTTATAAACGACCAATAAAACATATAAACAGTTTATTATGATAAAAAAAATATTTTCTGCTCTTAATACTAATAATAAAACTTGAACCTGTATAACACGGTTATGCTGATCACGACCAGGCTTAAAACAAATAAGGGTATTCCCTAATATGTACCCATATCGGGCTCAAATAATTTATATTATCATCTTGATAAGATTGAGTCGCGGTGATATTTAACATCGCAGCATCTGAGAAAAGATCATCTATTTATGGCTATAGATGATATCTAAAGCAGACTTGTTAGAACGACGCAAGGAAGACGCAAATAAAACGCTGTAGAATTTTATTATATTGACCATATACTAAAAAGGGAATCCGCCGGTACACCTAAACAAGCCTGATATTACAACCCTCACAGGAAGAGGAAGCGTGAGAATCCGAACGAGACACCGTACGGAATATTCTAGAATTGATGAGAATATGGCAAGACTTAGAGTGTAATGTACGTGACCCCCAGAATCTATTAGCATATAGAAGCATCGCAGAGCCCTTTTGTACCATCAAGGGTCATGGCATATGATGAAGATAAATCTACAAATAACTTTATGGAAAAGAGCAAATCTCATCAGCAAATCTACAGGTAAGTTCTCTCAGATCGAAAAGTGCGAAAAATATTATATTTACAATAAAATTCAATTAAAGTAAATTAAAATCTAAGGACAAGTGCAAAAAAGATTGCAGCATGCGCGTTAATAATTATATCTCATTTATTTTCAATCCATTTTAAAATTTATTCATTGAAAATTTATTTATCACATATTTAGTCAGCTCTTTCGATTTTATTTCAAAAACGAAATTGAATGCTTGGTTTGTTATTGTACGCAGAGACCGGTTGGTCATATCGAGAAAAAGAACGGTACGAGAAAAAAAAAGTAAATGTGCTCAGAAAAAAGCGACCTCACAATGTCAAACGTTATACTTCGACGCAAATAAATCAAACCGGTAATACATTTCCATAACGCAAATAATCAAAACAATTATAACTTTCGATTACTGTAACGCAAATAATAAAAAAGATAACACTTTTCAATATTACAAGGTAAATAAATAATGAAAACAATAATAACTTTCAAATACTGTAACGCAAATAATAAAAAAGATAACAAATTTACAAGGCAAATAATGAAAACAATAATACCTTTCAATTACTGTAGCGCATATAATAAAAAAGATAACACTTTTACCTATTACAAGGCAAATAATGAAAACAATAATACCTTTCAATTACTATAACGCTTATAATAAAAAAAGATAACACTTTTCCCTATTACAAGGCAAATAATGAAAACAATAATATCTTTCAATTAATGTAACGCATATAATAAAAAAAGATAACACTTTTCAATATTACAAGGTAAATAATGAAAACAATAATAACTTTCAATTACTGTAACGCAAATAAAAAAAGTTAACACTTTTCCCTATTGGAAGGCAAATAATGAAAACAATAATAACTTTCAATTATTCCGTATATTTCAGCGATCATAATTGTTTCTACAGCATTTAGACATCTCGTTTCTCTGCCAGTGAGTTGGTCACGTGTTGTTTAACTATGCGCTTTCATTTTGCCTGTAATTATGATTGTAAAACGCTACAGCAGACAGAACCGGGCCGTAATGCTTTTGCGCAATGTTCATTGTAGAAAGTCAAACAGACCCACTTAAAGTATTTATTTTTTTACTTTTTATTTCATTAGCTTTTGCCTGCCACATCTTACAGTATTTACGTTTGAATCTGAAAGTACCACTAACCGTAATAAGGGTGACGTGCATCCAAATTTGAACTTTAAGCTGAATCACTATACAACTCAACAATTTCTACCCATCAGCTTTCAATCGCACGCCCTATGTTCTCGCTAAGTTAGTGGTAACAAATTAATTTTAAATACTTTAAGGGTATTAAAGCAGCACCAAAGGGAGTCTAGATTTTAATATTGCATCGTTCAAGTGAAAGCCTCATTCGAATCGGTCTAGTTGTTTTCGCATGATGCTATAATAAAAAAAATGACAGACAAATATCCCTAAATACTTTTACCTCTACTCGATCTCAGACACGTCCCCGAAATCAAATTTGCCAAAAATATCTAACACTAATGACATATTCCAAAAGGCAAGTATGTTGACACAAGCTCTTATATTTGACACAAATAATTAGTGTAGATCCCGCGCAGGTCGAATTACGTTCCCTCCCTCCGTTCCCCCCGCCAATCTAAATGTTCTTACAGCCCGCCACTGTCCACTATCCGTGTCGTCATCATAACTTCAGAACCGTTTGAGATATGACGAAGAAACAAAAACTGAATTAGTCTCAGAAAACTATCTATAACTATATATAATTAATATACATAATTAATGTCAAAGCTTCAATGATCTTCAAGTTAAACACATTCGTAAAGACAGGAAGACAAAGACAGACGAATCTTTTTTACCCCTAAATTCGCTTTAATAATCAATTACGTAAACAGAAAAGTATTTAAAATTTTAAATGCAGAAATACAGATACTTATTAATGAAATGTGAAAACAATTTTTAAAAAATATGTAGAGATTACAATAACTAGTTAAAGAATTATTAATTAAATATTATATTGAATAATATTTACCATGCCTGACTATTTAAATATTGATCGTGATTTGTGATGGCAGTCTGAATTAAAATGTCGTACAATAATCAACCCATGAATGGAATACACTCAACTACTTTTATAACTTAACTTTAGTTTAAATATGTTTAGCATTTATGTTCGCGTTCTCTTTTTAATAATTATAGCGTAATTATATAAAGCTTAATTTTTAATCTAAAAATCATGCTAATGATTGCTGGTTGCATCTTGGAAGTGTAATTCTGCAAGGGTTAAATAAGAATATAAACCATAATGTTTAAAAGATACTCAACTAGCCCGTTCTTACAGTGCCAAGAGGACAGTAAAATATGTTTCATATGTTCTTTAGAATAAACTCAACCATGTTTAACTTCCTTAAGATTTCATCTCCTTAAGAATCCTCACGTGAATTTCGGATTAATTTAAATAAGTCATAGACATATGTTTGCTAATGTAATGTCCTAGCCTTAGAGGCACTGTTAGGATTTTTCTAATCATTTTACAAAATACGTATAAAGTGATGTTAAAACCAAACGGTGTAACTTGGTATTTATTGATTTAGAAGGTTTAAGGGAAAGGTGGAAGTGAAGGGTTAGGTGGAAGTAAAGGGTTAGGTAAAGGTGAAGGTTAAAGCCAAGGCTAAGACGAAGGCTAAGGCGAAGGCGAACGCGAACACAACAGCGAACGCGAACTCGAAGCTGAAGGCGAAGGCGAAGCCGAAGGCAAAGCCAAAAGGGGGAGAAAATCCAATATTAAATCTAATACTATGAAACAAGTAACTTTACGTTCCTATGAGAAATTCAAAACACACCGAGCAACGCTCGGTCACCTGGTACTTTCACTTTAAAAGGGCTACCGGGCGAAACGTCCAAGGGGTAACAAATACATTGTGTAATAAATAATACATAAAAGATTAAATAATATTAATTTTTATTTCGTTCCTATTTTTATATTTAAAAAGTAATTCGTTTAAAAATAACAAGCAATAATTACGCAGTATTTTTAAAGAAAAAATCGGAGACGAAGGGCAACGTTCCCGTATAATAATTTCACTTTGATCAAATATTATAATTTTTAATCTGCATTTTTAGAACGTTAAACAATAAAATAACTAAAAAGCGACTACGCGAGAAAGGGCGAAATGTTTTAATTTCAGAAGCGGGCTCGTACGGGCCCTAATAAAACAAGAAATATACGACGGGTAAAACAGCAGGTCAGCGTATATACGTACGCATACATGTACGTATATACCGCCGCATAAAGTTACGCCAGTAGCTTTAATAAACTTACTCCGCCGTTATTACGCCCACTTATTTTACGAGCACGTGAATAAACAAACACATTATCCACCGCACTCGTCCAGATTCCGAGTTTAATTAAATTTCTCGCGTGTATTTTTTGGTTACAATTCATCCATGTGGCGTCCATCAACGCGGACGATCAACTGTCAAATCTGACAAAATTCTAACGTTTTATCACAAAGATAAAATACGATCTCGACACTATGCGCGATTAACGGTTTTAATTACGCTTCAGTTTTTTGAAACTATATACAGTAATTTATAAAGGTTGTTGGTTAAATGATACAGTAAAATTTTTTTTCAGATTTCTCTAGAAAATGTGATACTATTATAATTTATAACACTTTTTTATTTGGACCTTTCTTATGGAGAAATAATATTTTTTCAATAACAAAATATTTTCTATTTGACAAAATATTTTATCAAAAATTAAGAAAAATCCCGATGTTTCTATCGTCCTATATTCAAAGCTAAATAAAGCCTTCGCAGTTGCGCGATATATCGCTTTAAAGACGCTGCGTGGCTCCAAGTGTGCATGCAGTTTGCGACACTTAATCCTTGCGTTAATGTTGAAACAGGGGCAATTCGAGAACGGGGTGAAATACAAATAAATTATATTTTCATTATTAACATGAACATTTGACTGTACTTACATTTTCATTAATAATACCACTAGCATTATATATCTCGGCAGTTTTTTCATCTTCACGTTTGCTCCGTCGGTGCGTTTATTTTCAATTACATTTTTGTGAAAGACCAATATCTTCACTCCTTTTCCGTATTGTTTCTTTTTCTTGTATTCATTTTACTACTTGTGTTAAACGCAATATTTCCAGGTAAAACAAATGACGCTTAGAACTGTCAGTAAATAATTCGTTATGTCAATTAAAGATGTGCCTGAAATTAGTTGATTACACTCTTTTTAATCCTCTAAACTTTGTAAGCTCTGAACTTCTGATTTTACTATTCGTAAAACTTCATACCGGGCGTTATATCTGAAAATCGATTCTTAAGGGTTAAACTCCAAAATAAATTATGGGTTACAATTGTCTTATATTATATTCAGGAATCTATAGAAACCACTTTACTACTCCAATTTAACAACACTATACACATATTGTAAATATGATCTCTCTCGTTCAATTTATTGTTCAATTTACCTATATTTTTGTTAACTAAAAGTGTAAATAACATAGTACAAAATGTACAAGAAGACAAAGGAAAAAACATTAAATGAATGAAAGAAGCTTGATTCAAAACAGGATGAGGGAGGACAGTTATAAACTGATGAGAAGGACAGGGACATCTAACGCAAACAAACGTACAAACGTTAATGATTAATTCACGAACTGTCAATAAGAGAAGAACGCGTTAAGACGTTGACAGAATTAGGTTTCTGATTTATTAATGAGAAAATTAGATGTATCAAACTTGGGAGACTACTCAACTTCGGATCACTCTATGGAGTTTAAGATAGAATATTCGATCTAGATAACAATTAAAACGTTTTACCAGTTATCCTGTTTTTTTTCTTGTCGGATAGACAAACAGGAGAATTATTTTTATTTTTTTGTCAACATATACACTGTAATGAAACTCACGATAATTGTTTTAAAAAAATGACATTCGTTTTATTACTAGCATGTACTTTGTTTCGACCTAAACCAAAAACATTGAGTGGAAATTGAAAAAGAAAGTGGCTATTTTTGCCCAACTTTACAAAGTTATTTTCATGATACGTTCATGATTTAATAGTTTTATAATCCAAAAAAAATGGCTTAGTTTCTGACTATATAATAGCTCCAAATTACTACGAAGAATAGGTCCTTATAAATATTAGGACAATGAAATATTAACAAATGTTAGTATAATATTTTAATATCGTTTTCGATTGGCTCTAATAGATGGTGCTACATGCAAATTAACTTACGCAATCGATCAATCTATCCGTATACTAATAGTCCATGCGAACGAAACGGCGATCCAAAGGTAGTCAAAAATAAGTTAGAGGAGGGAACAGACGTTAATAAAATCAATAAATAGTTTATAAGAATTTAAAAAAAAATCGCTAATTGGATGTGAATGTACTAAAAAGGAAGCCAATGTCATGAAATATTTCTCTGCGTTCACTTATAAGGAAGCCAATGTCATGAAATATTTCACTAAAAAGGAAGCCAGTGTCATGAAATATTTCTCTGCGTTCACTTATAAGGAAGCCAATGTCATGAAATATTTCACTGCGTTCACTTATAAGATATTAACTGCACTTTATTGTTTGATTTCGATAATCGGACAATAGAGCAATTTCCCGGTATTATCACTAAATCTTAGTAAGCGGAATGACAAATTATATAACACATAAAGTAAAAAAGTGATTTTGAAGAACATTCAATCACATATATACATATATAAACATTAAAACACTCGTAGAATAATCTACGCCATCTGCTGTCACAACTTATGAAACCTGGTCGCAGAAAAAAAAAAAAATATATATATATATATATATATATATATACTTATAGACGGATAAATGAGTATATTATTTGTTAGATCTTATTCGCTATAAATACGAGAAATGCTATCCTATAAATACGAGGCATTTCCCGGTAGGACACCTAAAATATGGCTATAAATACGTATATTTCGGAAGACATGAGATATCTAGCAGCGCTTCTCGTATCCAAAAGTGCGGCATTAGTCAATTAAATAATTTTGAACTAGATAAATTAACAAAATATAATTACAAAATAACAAAATTTAAAAATAACAAAGCACATGATTCGAACAGAGGCGCCATTTTAGGTGTGCTGTAGATGCCGTACTTTTGGCTACGAGGGCAATAAACCACTAAACTACAGTAAGCAAGATGAATAAATAAATATTATATAAAAAGTTGATGCGTACCGCCCGGCGCGGTGGGGTCGTGAGCCGCGTGCGCCGCGTGAGCGGCGGAGAGGCCGAGCCGCGCGGGCGCGAGTGCGTCGCCCGCCGCGCAGCTCGCCGCCAGCAGCGCCGCCAGCAGCCACGCAGCCGCGCGCCGCATGCCGCCACCGCCGCCCAAAGCCACTACGACGACATCGCGCTGCAACAATAAGAGATTAACCAAAATCAATATACATAAGTGACACAAACAACAACTATCGAGGTAGGACACCGCGATAAATTTATCGCTCGTGCCTTGTAACCAAAATCAATACATATAAGTGACACGCACAACAATTGTCAAGGTAGAACACCGTGATAAATTTATCGCTACTGCATTGTAACCAAAATCAATACACATAAGTAACACGCACAACAACTGTCGAGGTAGGACACCGCTATAAATTTATCGCTTGTGCGTTGTAACCAAAATCAATACACATAAGTGACACGCAAAACAACTATCGAGGTAGGACACCGCGATAAATTTATCGCTCGTGCGCTGTAACCAAAATCAATAGACATAAGTGACACGGATAACTACTGTCGAGGCAGGACACCGCGATAAACTTATCGCTCGTGTGGTGTAAGACTACGCTAATGATAAAAGTAATTAAAAAAGTAAGTACTGTTTGTAATTATGGAATATACACTAAATTCGTTTAAATATGCTGAGCATTAACGAAAATTAAAAAAAAACTCATTTTATAAAAAGTGTTTGTCTCTACGACTCGAGAACTACTGTATAGTTTTAAAAAGAAACCTCCTTAATATAATAATTTATTTTTAAAAAACCTTACACATATACAAGGGAGTTTTTTTTAAATCGTAGACCAATGTTGTAGTATTTTAAAAATTATTTTTATTAATGTATCATTGGTACTTTACTTGTAAAATGAATTTTTGGCAAAAAAATGTTTAGCCTTTGAATTGCCGCCATTTTGAAATATTGGACTTCTACGAACTTAACCTAAATTTTGAACATCTCATTTATTTTGTGCCAAACTTAATTTCGATCGAATAAGAAATATGCTTCAAGAGCGTCCGTATATTTTCATATTTCACATGCACACGTTTGTTGGTGCATGTGTTTTATTTAGTATTGATTTGGTATCTGAAGATCATGATCGATGAAGATATATTCGAAATTACAGCAACAGATGTATTTCTACAAAATTCGCCTAAAAGATAAACAAAACACTTTCTTCTTGTTAACATTGCTTTATCCATGAAAACACTAAACCTAGATCTTATTATATGTAATCGCCGGTGCATCTGTTAGTGATCGTGTAACTTCTGAACGACTTGACCGATTGAGATCATTTTCACATAGTATATAACATTTTTTTTGTCAATACGATGGTTCATAGCTATGGTGGGATTCGATAAGAGACGCTGTAGTCAAATTATTAAGAAATTGCTTATTTAATGACCAAAATGGCTACTATCCACAATATGTCGGTTTAGAGCTAAAAAATGGGGTGTGGCTGTGTCATGGATACGGCCATGTGTTGTACGTGAATACGTCTATGTAACGTTGATCCGCTCGGCCGTATTCATTCTTTTACGTTCCCGGCGCTGCTTGACTCAGTCATATGGTGTTTTATTATTACCATTCGATTGCTCTTGAGAAGCCCTTTCCAGCCGTATACGATCTCTGTATTTGGTTTTTGCTTTTCGACACGTATAGGCCGACATTACATATTTTTGTTAATATTTTGTTATTCTAACACATTATTATATTCACTGTCACTACTTTAAACTAATGTTTTATATACAATCGATAGATTTTGACGACAACTGACGATTAAAACATAAACGAACATCGTAGCTTTTCCGACTCAAAAGTTATACTAATTGCAAATCTCGATACGCAGCAAAATAATCTCAAAAAGGCGGCGCTTCCCCCTCCACTGCGCGCGATGCATCACTGTTCTCGCTTATCATAATATATCCAGTGGTATAATTTAATTTTTGATGTAGAGGATAGATTCGAAACTGCAACGCCAAACAGTATCCCCGGATTTTGTTATCATTAGGTTTTTTGGATTGCCCCCGTATGGTAGCAAATTTAAAGACGTATTCGTGTAAAAAAAAAATCACAAAATCTCGACCCTATAGATGGCGCTGTGTTTCAAAGGGCAGAACAACGTCCGCCGGGCCAGCTAGTTGAAAAATAAAATTTTTAATTAGTCTTCTAAATATAGGTGTTATTGACTCTATTCTTTCAATATATTTACTCACTATTTAGAAATAACTAAATTAAAATTTAGTTTAATCAACTTTAACAACAATTATAACCGACGTTCAAAAAATAGTTTACAGTAAAAACTCAATAATATCGACAGGCCGCATCTTACACCACGTATGCGTTAAATAACTAAATCCATTATTTTAAGATATTTTCAATCAACTTTAATAACAATTATAACCGACGTTTAAAAAATAGTTTACAGTAAAAACTCAATAATGTCGACAGGCCGCATCTTACACCACTTATGCGTTAAATAACTAAATCCATCATTTTAAGATATTTTCAATCAACTTTAATAACAATTATAACCGACGTTTAAAAAATAGTTTACAGTAAAAACTCAATAATATCGACAGGCCGCATCTTACACCACTTATGCGTTAAATAACTAAATCCATCATTTTAAGATATTTTCAATCAACTTTAATTACAATTATAACCGACGTTTAAAAAATAGTTTACAGTAAAAACTCAATAATATCGACAGGCCGCATCTTACACCACTTATGCATTAAATAACTAAAACCATTATTTTAAACTATTTTGAAAAACCTCAGTTTTATCTTCAACCGACAGAGTTTTTTGATGCAATTAGTTAGATACAGTTAGCATTACATATATTATCCGTAATTAACGTTTTAACAACTTTTACGAGTATAAAATGAGACACCCGAAACTAAAATAAATTGCAGATACTATCAACCAACTAAAATATACCAGCATACTGAGAAATCAGAATTGGCTGCAAGACTGCTATAACCTGTCAATGAACATTTTAAATTATATCGACCTGTTTTCTGAAAAGTTTTTAGTACGTTCATTTATGGGTATAAAATAAGACATAGTATCTTTTAAGAGTATAAAAATAAGACACATGAAAATCAAATAAATTATAGATATTATCAGTCAATAAAAATATATCAGTATAAAGAAAACTCACAATTGTGTAAAACTACACTGTTAACGAACATTTTAAAAGCGTATAGACATATATTTTTAAAGGTTTTTAGTATTGTTTGCATTAAGATTATAAAATAAGACACATGAAACTCAAATAAATTATAGATATTATCAGTAGTTAAAATACAGTAGTATATTGAAAACTCAGTATTGTGTAAGACTGCAAAAAACTGACAATGAACGTTTTAAAAGCGTGTAGATATATATATATATATATATATATATATATATATATATATATATATATATATATATATATATATATTCATTTTTAATAAATTTTACGAGTCCATGACACATGCAACTCAAATTATATATTTATCAGTCGCCGAAATATATTGACAACTCAGTATTGCATTAGACTGAATAAACTACCAATGAACATTTTAATAACGTTAAGATATTTTTTCTTATAGGTTGTTAATAACTTTTACGAATATAAAATAAGACACATGAAACTCGAATAAATTATAGACACTTTTCTGTCAACTAAGTTTGTGTAAATCTGCAATGAACAGTCAATGAATATTATAAAAGCTCGTGCATATTTATTCTTAAAGGTTTTTAATAACTTTTACCTGTATAAAATAAGACATAATAAACTCAAATAAATTACAGATATATCAGTCAACTAAAATACATGATAACTCATTACTGCGTAAGATTGCAATAAAATATTAAAGAAAATTTGAAATGTAATAATTTCTTATAATAAACAATTAGTTTAAGATGCCCAAGAAAGAGCTTTAGGATAGGATAAGATAAGGTAGAAACTGATACACGAATAATAAAAAGTTCAGTAACAAAAAATTAAAACTTTTGGAAAGCTCATCCACGATGCGTTCCGAATATCAGAATCAAGTTTGTTCCAGAGTTTAACAACTTGTACAGTGAAGGAGTTTTCATTGAAGGTGGCAATATACATGGAAATAAAGAGAGTGGGGTCGGATTCAGAAAGCAATACAAGGCCAAGAGCATCTAGCACTTAGACTCTAGAATTGAGAAAAGACTGAAAGCGGGATCTCTCCAAATATCAAAAAAGGCAGATATTTGCAATTTGTGTCCGTCAAAAATTTTCATTCAATTGCCTCAACACATAAATACAATCATTTTTTCGCGGCTAAATTTATTCATGGCGTATAAATTAATTTGCCGCATTACATGCACAGTAACATTTATTTATTTTATCTGTTTATATAAAATGTATAACTTAAATAAATCGTCATTGATTTCATAAATTTTCCGAAGTTCGTACAGCAGCTATTAATATGCAAAATTATAAATTACTAGCGTGATCCGTGCGAAGTCTTCGCATTATTTATTCCATTATGAAGCTCAGATGACAGATCAAACAAATATTTTACTAAAATTGACGTATAGAGGCGCAAGTATCAAAAGCATTGAGCTAAAGCGCCACTTTATTTATACGTGAGTGGATTTGAAATTAAACAAAAATTTTACCGACCGTCAATCATATTGACGTTGAGCCGTTAGATGGCAGCATTGCTGTTTTGTGTATATAATTTTAATAATTAATTAATTTGCAAAAACAATAGCAATAATAAATTTTTTAGTTGTGGATGCCGGTAGAGCAAGCAATTATCTATAAAATGATATATAATTTATGTGGATTAGTTGTGAGGTTTTTTCTAAAAAGGGAGTGTAAAATCTTAACCTTAGCGTATTAATGTATATGATGATGATGATGATGATGATTATTATTATTATAAATTATTTTACTTTCTAATTATTTTACTTAAGAGGATAATAATTACAATCTTTTATATAAAACTATAGTGGTAATTAATTCTACCGATGAATTTATCTCATTGTAGCTATTTAGTTAATAATGAATCACGATGTCTTACGATGGACACAGTGGGGAAAATCAAATCACTTTATATGATATTTAAATATGTCTCTTATCGTCTGATAAGGAGCTTACTATAATATATTCAATCAGTTAAAATATGGGGCTTTCCAAAGATTATTCATGTGTGCATGTTTATCGAATGACCAACAGTTGATAAACAACTCTGTTCGCTTACGTGTTATCTTATTAGAATCACAGGTATTTTCCTAAAATCATCTGCAAACTATTGAATCCGCTCTATAAAACAAATGGGCCAATTAGCAATAGTTTCCATCAAAAAAAAAAAAAAATATATATATATATATGTAAACGAAGTGAGTGACACTTCATTCAGCATGAAGTTTGCATATGATCTGTGCTAGCTGTCACTTGGACATGTCGCCACGCCACGATAGAAAAATAGGTTATGTTCTTAGAAACGATCAATGAATTATAATATGATATAGTATAATATTTTAATACTTAATTGATACGAACTAGTGAAGCAATAGCTTTAAATGTTGTTTCTCTTTTCAGGTGAGTTTGTGATTAATTAACGTTATAAAATGTTTTGTAAAAGTGTAAACATTTGTTTATGTAATAAATCTCTTTTCAGAGCAACTCAATGCTATAGTTTTACTGTTCACCATATTATCCACGGAAGAAAAGTAAGAATTAGAAACACATTATATATATAATATATATATATATATATATATATATATATATATATATATATATATATATAGTAACTTCTCGTTGCAACGACATTACCAGATTGATCGTAAATAATAAAATATATAAAACCGTCTATACAATATGATACCTCCATATATATAAAATAACACTTCAATCTGTGTGTTCGCTTATAACTTGAATTCTAGGCGAAGAGACAAACAGACGTTGCACTTTATTTATCCACAGTAATATTTATATGATGTTATAGAGAGTACTTATCCAGGAAAGTTTTTATGTTAAAACATTAGTCACGTAAGACTCGGGTCACAAAGCTACCTATGTTGACACGATTAAGCGCTATGGATGGTGCGACGATGCGGATCGCGGGAAGTCATTTCCTCAAAGAAATGATCAAATTCAATCGTCAATCATGGAATTGTGGACATCACAACTTCAACGCGAGCGGGATCGCGAGAAAAGCTACTCTATTGTATAAAAATGTCCTACCTTGTGTATTTGTATATAGACGCTAATTTCAGGGTAACACAGATAAAACTTTACGTACATCTTGGTCTTTTAGGATGGTTATAGACCGTAATCACGTTGTGTCCAATGAGACCGAGTGTAAGAAACGACAGAAAATTTCCGCTGATGAAACAGTAAAAGACACCAATATAAAGCATAAAAAAAGAGATTCATTAAAAATATGTTATTTGCTACTGAAAATGACAGAATTTGTTTGGATTAGTGATAGCTATTATATTTTGCGTTATATATATTTGGCGTTAATTTGGTAGAAATTCATTATTCACAATTAAATGAAACTACGTGATGTAGTATTATTTCTACTTTCTTTAATTTCTTTACCACGGTTTCGTTGTGTTGCAAAGATCTTTGCTCATAGCCCTACCGATCTTTGCTCTTATCAAATTCAAGCATCCAATATTAACTAAAAGAACATGTGCTAATAAATCTTCCCGATCAAAAAATACACAGATGTTTAGCATATTATACTCTTTATCTAATAAAATATTTGCGTGTGATCATTTAAATTTCGACATTAATTTTTCTATTGACATCTACTGTGAGGATATCCAAATAATTTTATGAATCCAATATATCAGAAGAGCAATGCTAAAACAATATATAAAAGTAGTAGAAAACCTTTTTTTTTATTTCATAACTTAAATATATTAAAGGTACAATATTGACATTTTGATACCTTTTAAAAATCAAATTTATTTAGAAAGATATATTAAAATGACGAAACGATGTCTAATTTTCCAAAACATAACACATGATATAAATTTTTCACACAAAAATTTAGTAGTAAATTTTTTTATCGAACCTATTAATTTTCTCGCACGACGTTTAGTTGTACTAAATATCGAAAACGTTTGTAACATAAAGAGTTATGTCTCACAAAAAAAAGGGGTGCGTGTACTTATGTACGCGCGTGAGAAGTTATACTTCTTTGGCATCATTAAATAATACATACGGATAGATAACCTCAATTATATTGGAGCACTTAAAAAAGTTTATAAACACAATTGTTTCACTAATATTTACGAATAGTAAATATATTAATCAAAATATTGAATTTAAATCACTACTGAATATAATTTATCAGCACATATATAAATCGCATTTATATGAAACTAAAACACGTGTGTGAATGTAGACACTAGAAACATGTGGATAAATACTATGAATATGAAAACAGTGAACAGAGGCGACGATGGTGCAAATAGCTTTTGTTTCGAGACTGCAACCGCTGCAACTTCATACTGTAACTTTTGTGTGACGAATCTTAAAATTTCACTCTCATCATTTTTTCATATCGCGCCTAAAGAAGTATAACTTCAAAAATAACAATACGAAAAAAAAGAGCAGAAGTTCCCATTTAATTATATATTCGTGTGTCAAAACAAATCCTAATAATTTACATGAACTCAATTTTGTTGAGAAAAATAATTACGGCCAATTAACAGTGTTAACGTTGATACAGAAGTCAAGTCGTGATACAGAAGTTAAATAAAGTAGAAATAATACTACATTACGTAGTTTCATTTCGTTGTGATTAGTGATAGAATTTGTTTTAAAAAATAAGGCAGTTTGTTTTCTACGAGAACTACCGACCTTAAACAGCTCATTTATTAATTAAAGCAAAACACTCAATTTGATTTTGCAAGTTATTTCACTTGCGTAATCAAATCAATGTTTTTATATTTTATTTACGGAAAACGATTAATTCACTCGGAATGCATAGATTTTGCGAGTTATTTCACTTGACTTGCGTAATCAAATCAACATTTTTATATTTTATTTACGGAAAACGATTAATTCACTTGGAATGCATAGATTTTGCGAGTTATTTCACTTGACTTGCGTAATCAAATCAACGTTTTTATATTTTATTTACGGAAAACGATTAATTTACTTGGAATGTATAGCACACATGCATACAAAGACAACAAAATACAATCTACGTGCTTTTTTGGCGCTGCGCCATCTCCGGCTAAAACATAAAATGCATAGTTTTGGGACAACTTAATAAATACTAAATAAGGTAATAAAGAATCAGAAAATAACATTTTAACGGAAGTGATTAATAGAAAATGGTTTGTAACTTCTGGACAGAAAACTAATAAAATGGAAAATTGATAAAATGGAAATTCAAAACAATTTCAAGCACTTAATACCTGTAATATAGCTGTCAAAGTTTTATTTTTCATTAAATATTTAAGCACGAATGCAATTATACTCGTCAATTCTACTGGTTCAAATAAGTAGACACTCTGCGATCAAAAACAATCTCCTTCATTGTTAGATTTAGGAGATCCATTTTAGGTAGCAATAGTGCAATAACCTTTACCAGTGCATCAACTCAATCAAGACGCAACAATTCGTAGAAATTATTTTGTTCTTTCCTTGTATTTTTTACTTGATTCCATGGTAAAAAACTTAAGAGTTAAAACTTCAATTATCGTAAATACAATTAGAATGTTTACTTGGTTACTTTTCCGATTATTTCTATGCGTTGAGAGAACTTAAACGCCACTCGGTTTCGAGGCGTAATCTTCTTCATACATTCAAGAAAACCCGCCGCTCCCTTGCACATCAGCACTACATCATCAAAAGAACTATTACCTGTAAAAATGCTGACATCATTTTACGCAGCAACACATAATAACTAGGTACATTTGTTGCATCTATCCAAGATTGACATTCAGAAGCTACCAAGGACTAAGTATGGAGCTAATGATGTACAATTATAATATTTACTTCCGTCATAAGAAAAATTCCGTTTCGGTAACCTATTGCAAAGACGATAATAGAAAAACACATCGCACAATACTTTAGCTTTATATTTTTCATAATAATTCGTCCAATTTCCCATCCCGACGTCACTGGCCACATCTTCGCCATTTTTGAAGACTGAGGAGTAAATTGAATATGAATCCTTCCATGGACCGGAAGCCACAGGTAATAAGATTGGTATTGCATTAAAGATATGAAATAAATACGGAAATTTCTGGTTCTCATAAATGTACTTAGTAATAAAATTTCCATTTCCATCTTTTACGATACTCTGCGCCTTGTTAGGAGTTTTACGAGGTTAATAAATTTCTGCTTTTACTTATTTAACTGTTTAACTTACATATGGTTATGGAAACATTTAGTTATTACACCCATTCATTTCACTAACGAGGACAAGACGACAATCCTCAAGAAATATATTCTTACTCATCACAATCTAAGGTGCAACAGCGATCAAGTGATTAAGCAATTGTTTACCTTGGAAAAGCGAAGAAATCTGATAAAATTCGGCTCCAGATGTCGATATAACAAAAAGATTACGACTACACAAGCGTAGGTGGATATCAAGTACGTAGAGCGAAAGTGTTTACCGCAAATTGGGGCAAAACATTTTTTTTAAAACCATCGGGAAATAAATTCCACCAATGACACTTTTTTCCGCGCTATACGATAACTCATTATATCTAAGAGAAAATCGGTAGGAAATAGAAAATGGAAGTAATCACAATATCGTTTCACGTACAAATATCGAAGGAAAGTCTAATAAAGTCACATATGGATGTCTCAAAAAAGTGTCAAGCGGACACTTTTTTTGGGACATCCGTGACAGATGTAGAGAATGTCAGGTCCTATATGATAAATCCCCGAATGTTCAGCGATTTTTTGAGAATTCCCGAGTTAGAATTTTTTTTGTGTTTTTGGCCAAACTAACAGTTTGATGACAAATAGACGGGTTGAGGCCCACCTCTACGTTCTACATATGTCCTGTACAATCTTGCTACTTTTAAGTTGTTCCAATGCAGCAATGCATTTCTGCAGTCTCTTGGTAAAAAAAAAACATGACGACTCACTCACTCCGGGAAAAACATGACGATTTTCAATTCCAAGTAAAAATAAAATAAGGATATAACAAGTAGTAATAGCCTAAAAAGGAGTTACAATTACGTCATCTAGCTATTCTTTATGATATTCATCATAAAGAATAGTTAGATGACGGCTCAAATTCGATTACATTCTTCCCCAATTTTTATTTCTTTATTTACACACAAAAATTATAATTTTTTACTTACTACACTTTGGGTCTATTTTTAGTCATTCGGTAAATGTAGCAATGTAAAATTCCTCAATCAAAAAACTGAAAGAAACTAGAATGTTTTTGATGTAGGTTCTGGAAAAAAAAGTTACGTGATTTTTTTTCTTTAATGACATCAAAAATTAGGTTCAAAATCTGGTGCTAGTATATCTTGTAGCATATTTCTGTTATTATTTTAATGCTGTGTTAAGATATACTTATGTGAATATTTTTATCTCGAATAGGTCAGTTAGTCTCAACATTTTGACAGAAAAAAAAACAAGTTTCTATCACAATTATTCAGTCAGAAAGGAACATTTTGTCTTCAATCTGTGATTAAAAACACACAAAAATGTATAACTCAGAAACTATCAACAATCGCCGAACATACACAGGTGTTTCGAACAGACCTTGATATTCTCCAATCTGTGCTTCCGCTTGACACTATTTTTTGAGACAGTCTGTATAATAAATTAATTGAGGAAACACATCGTTAATTAACTATTGCAGATAAAAAAAAAATAGATGAATGACAGAGTGAGATGAAGAGCCATACGTTATTACTATAAGTAATAAATCATAGAACAAACATTATGATGTTCAACTTAACTTCAGAGTACAATAATAATGCACATTAATAACATAATAAAATTTCAATATGTTTGAAAATGTTTCGGCCATCCATTTAAATAGAAGATTTTTTAACAGAATATCAATTTTAACAGTTCCGGTGACTTTCAATCGAAAGTAACGGATTCATATAAACGTTTCAAAAATGATTCAAGTCTTCTACTATCGTTACATTACTTAATCACGCCTTCTACTATAGTTACATTAATTAAATCACATCTTCTACTACAGTTACATTAATAAAGTCATTCGCGTCTTCTACTATAGTTACATTAATTAAATCATTTACGTCTTCTACTACAGTTACATTAATAAAATCATTTACGTCTTCTACTATAGTTACATTAATTAAATCATTTACGTCTTCTACTACAGTTACATTAATAAAATCATTTACGTCTTCTACTACAGTTACATTAATAAAATCATTTACGTCTTCTACTATAGTTACATTAATTAAATCTAGTTTTAAAAATACATTTCGATTGACTATCCCATTCTATATAGACATAATACAATTTGAAAAAATTATTTTACAAAAAATTAAAATTGTAGAAAAGTTTATTTATAAACTAATTGGTAGGAAATAAGTCTAAATGATCGATTAAATACATACTATTTGTAAATTTTTAACAGTATCAAAAGGGGTACATTATATTTGGGACAAAATAATAGTTGTTTGTTTAGTATTTTTGTAACTAAGTTAGCTCCAAATATAAAATAAAACCGGTCAAGTGCAAGTAGAACTCGCACTAAGAGTTTTCTGTAC
Organism: Druceiella hillmani; assembly: GCA_039881145.1. Taxonomy (NCBI): domain Eukaryota; kingdom Metazoa; phylum Arthropoda; class Insecta; order Lepidoptera; family Hepialidae; genus Druceiella; species Druceiella hillmani. The sequence continues at coordinate 14,943,871 of JAYKKI010000001.1, forward strand.
ACATTTAGGCACTTACACATATCTAAGGATACACAGTTTTTCTATTAAACTTTTTACAAATATTATCTTTTCATAACGTAAATATATTGCATTAATATATATCATTCACAAGCGTAACTTTGTGCATATTTCAAAATTATAACTTTTAGAATTATTGTTAATTTTTTCAAAATTATTATATCTAGCATTATCCCTAGTTTTTCTATAACCGTTGCGTAGACTTCTAAAAACTCTATTTTTTCTGATTATTTTAGATTCAAAGTCTTGGAAATAAAGCGGAATAAACCTATTTTAGTACATCTCTAAAGATATAATATTTGGAATTATGGAAAAATATTTTTCAATATCCTTATAAATAGCTTTTTGAAACGATATCTGACATTATATACGGAATATAATAATTTTTTTCTAAAATTTAATCACACACCCCCTCCCCCCACTCCTGAGATTTCCACATTAATATCTTTATAACATAAGTTATAGTATAATATGCTCTATTACTGTGCGGTTTATGATAAAATAACTATGATAGATCGACACGTGAGTCTTTAAGGTATACTGTACTAGTTATGAAACTCTCAAAAAAAATTTCTTCATAATTTTAGATATTATATATCCAGAGACAAATGAAAAAAAAAATTGTAAATAATTTGTCTCACCCATTATTTACAAAACAATTAACCTAAAATTAAGCAAAAAAGGGATTTTTGTAAAAAATATAACGATGATTCTAGATGTCATAATTTTTGAGATATTCACTATAATATATATGCCCCCTCCCCCATTTAATTATATTAAAAATAATTAAATATTTATTGCGTTAGGAAGGCCATATTAGTGATGACTTATGATAAAATGAATTCCCTTTAAATGAGATACGAACACCCTCGATAAAGTGCCGGTTTTGTTTATTTTCATTAATCAATAAACATCGATTTGATACATCATATACAACATAGTTTTACTATGCTATTATTATCATCGTCTATATAATAACAAAAACACGCAAGTATTTCCAATTACGTATTATAATGCAGTGGAAAAAATTAAGAGAAACGCGCCCCACTATTTGATGTCGCACGCTATCTTCAGTACTTACTCAACTCAGATAAGAGAAAGCGTTATAATTAGTATTATATATAGATAAAAATGTTCACTTAAGAAATTTGGTAACAAGACCTACTGTCCGCACAGTGGCGACGCCGCAACTCCTACACATTTTACTAACGGCTGTTTAGAAACTCAAGGAGACATTACGAGTATGTTTTATTAAATCGTGTCCTTAATACGGGGTGTCTTAAAAGTTTAAACAAAATCCAGAAAGTTTTGTTCCAACTCCGTGTACTAACTTAACTCAGATAAGAGAGAAAGCATTGTCATTTTGTTCAAACTCAACTCAGATAAGAGAGAAAGCATTGCAGTTAGTATTATATATAGATAAAAATGTTCACTTAAGAAGTTCGGTAACAAGATCTACTGTCCGCACAGTGGCGACGCCGCAACTCCTACACATTTTACTTTTTGTTTTCAAGCTTATCGCGTGAGAGTATCGAATAAAAGCTGGCAATTTAAAAATAAAACCCTAATTTATATGACAAGAAATTGTTTGAGAAGTAATATTTTGAAAAGAAAAAAAAAACAATGAAAACCGTTGTTCCATCCCTCTCCATTCCTTATGCAATAGCAAGAAAATTCTGAAAACAATTTTCTAAGTACACAATTTTCTAGGTAAACAGTAAGTAGTTGAAAAAAATATTTTGAATTTTCTCCGCATTCCCAGAACACATCTCCAACAACATCTCCACAGTGTCTGTGGACAATATTTACGAAAGCTTTCAAAATATGATTATTTTTTTTCGTTTATTTTTAAAGTAAAGAGTTTCTTAAATATGGAGCTTTTGACAAACCACATGTGTAAACGATAGATATTGTTTAAAATAGTTTTTTTGCGTAAAATAGATTTGATGAGATCGCATTTTTAATGGTACATAAAAAAACAACGGAATTTAACATTTCCGACTCTGCTCTGGACTGCCAGGGTTCCGTTTTTCCAGTTCTGATTCAAAATACTAAAAAGGTGCGGGAGATGATACACGCGAACAGACCAATCCCGACCCAAGACAAGGGTTTGACATGATGGTTTGCGAAGCGGCCGAGACGAATCTACCATGGGCGGAAGGGGTATGAGAGCGGCGGCGCGCCGCGTGCGTCACGCTGCGCGTATACTATCACTTGGACTGCGCTCAAATGTGCTATTGATCCTGGCATGCGAGATGCCACATCACATGTGCGCCGACAAGCGCCACCGCCGACAATCGATACTCATTAGGGGGCCCGCCACGCGGAACGGCATCTAGACGGGTCTGCTCCGCCAATCCAACGGCTCAATTTTACTCACCAACTGTTACTTGTAGCAATGTCATATCAATTATCTCCGGTACTAAATACTCCCTCTGCCAGATGGTCAGCAATAAGTAGGCTAATACTGATTACAGTAAGTAACTTCTGCTGTTTAAATTCATACTAATGGTAATATAAGATTGTTTCTAACCTGTAAGACCAAGATATTCAAATCTTAACTTCTTACAGGTAATGTTAAATTGACTGTACAACTCAGAAAATATTTAGACGGTCTGATCATAATTTGTAGCGAAACTCTCTTGATCATGATTAGAAGATTTGTACAGCGACTGGTAATGAAAAAAATCACAACGTAAGACGTACCTGAATTTCAGCCAATGAAATCTGCCAGTTAATTCACAACACAGATCGCTGAAAATAAACGATCCGACAATAATCGGAGAAAAAATATTTAATTGTTTAACGCAAACGTCCCACAAAAGAATCGAAGCGACTCTGGCCGACTCTCGCCAGGTTCGAACGTTACGAGTTAAAGTGCGCTAACAGAGGAAAGAATAGAACTATGATTGAACATAATTAATAGAGACGGAAGACGTTTAGTCGGCGGCGCGCCCCTCTTGATGGGTTGAGTCGTTGGAAAGTCGGCCACTGATCTACTTCTACAAAAGTCGGCAGCAGTCGGCCACCGGCTCGTCTACAAAAGTCGGTCGTCTGCATCATGCGTAACTGGGATATTCAACCCCTTGAGCAGCTATTAATATGTGCTAACAAAATCTAACACGCACATCTACAGATGTAATCAAATACTGTCTGTGCGCATATAATAAAAAATATCAGGCAGATTTAGACGGAGGTTTTACTTTTATATGTCTTAAGGTTTGAGAAGAATTTAAAGTATTTCCGAAATTAATGTTTGTCGGATGGTTTGAGATCATTATTTTATTTGCCCTCTGTGTCACTTAAATACTATTAAACATTTAAAGCTTTCACTGTCATACTGGTTAGAGCAAAGAAAATAAATCGGTGTTTCTTAATACAATACTTAAAATTTGGGAAAAAAGAAAACAAAAATGTTTAACGATTACGGCATGAACTACGCAAGTGAAGACATAATTACTCTAAACCTAAAATTGTCTGAAAAAATATTCTAATAGACATTACAAAATGTCAGCCGTGAAGTGCATAAATATCCATTGGTATATAGGACCAAATAAATAAGACACAACGAAAGTCTATCAAACGGAAAAAATGTAATGAAGAAATAAATCAAGACAATACTATAAAGCGCAGATAAATAATACAAAACAAAATCTGAAACGAGCACAATGACTCTGTAATCAAGTGATATATCAGACTAAATTCGCTTTTAAAGTGTACCGCGTATAAACGAGACTATCAAAACAAATGACGTGACATGTTTCCAGTATACACGTGTTACTACGTAATCTTAGAATCAAATTTACAAGTGGCCACATAGAAACTGGGCACCTTGAGGTGTGAGAGCAGTACAACGCATCTCCCCAACGATTGTAGCGACCTATGATCTCCAAATAAGGCCAGTGATAAAAGATTTACCGCAAATTTTTGATGAAATCAAACAAAAGAACACTTGCAAAATAAATGTTCATCATTGGAGCAAAATCTCATCACTATGTCTAATATTTTCATGCAGAGGCTAATCCGATTGACCCCAATTTACAAAGGATACGTAATCAACATGTATCGTAAATGGGCGCTCGGCAGAATCATCAAACGTCCATACATTTGCGATGGTCACCAGTTAAGCGAGAACCGTGAGACTGTTTGTTTCAACAAAGGGTTAAACTGGGCAACTCTCAACTTTCATAGGCATCTTGGCACTTTACTTAACGGGGTCATTCAAAAACATAAGTATTATTCCTATAAACACCCCTTCTATGCCCTCTATTGGACCAGTCTTTCTTGACCACCACAATATTATTAAGCACGTCTGAAATTCACGGGTTCCTATTTGGTTCCTGACATTAACCGCTGGAGTTATTAAACTAATCCATTCCAAGACATATTAAAATAAATGATAGTTTCAAAAGGAGATAGTTGTTAAATTAGTGCAAATAAATCCCCGAAGAAAGGAGATAGCTGTTAAATTAATGCAAATAAATCCCCGAAGAAAGGAGATAGTTGTTAAATTAGTGCAAATAAATCCCCGAAGAAAGGAGATAGTTGTTAAATTAATGCAAATAAATCCCCGAAGAAAGGATATAGTTGTTAAATTAGTGCAAATAAATCCCCGAAGAAAGGAGATAGTTGTTAAATTAGTGCAAATAAATCCAAGAAGAAAGGAGATAGTTGTTAAATTAGTGCAAATAAATCCTCTAAGAAAGGAGATAGTTGTTAAATTAATGCAAATAAATCCCCGAAGAAAGGAGATAGTTGTTAAATTAGTGCAAATAAATCCCCGAAGAAAGGAGATAGTTGTTAAATTAGTGCAAATAAATCCCCGAAGAAAGGAGATAGTTGTTAAATTAATGCAAATAAATCCCCGAAGAAAGGAGATAGTTGTTAAATTAGTGCAAATAAATCCCCGAAGAAAGGAGATAGTTGTTAAATTAGTGCAAATAAATCCAAGAAGAAAGGAGATAGTTGTTAAATTAGTGCAAATAAATCCATAAAGGAGATAATTTTTAAATTAGTGCAAATAAATCCCTGAAGCCCTTAAGTGATTTTTTCTACAGTTACGACTTTAAGTTAAAACGTTATATCGTTCTATGTTCTTGATTCCAGCAAGTGTCACACTCCATTCACCCTCAAAAGAATTGATGAGATCCTACAAATCGTTCTTATCCTACAGATTAAAATTAGAAAAAGACCGTTACAAAAGTTTAGCAAACTTTGGCTTAAACGAACTTAATTCCAAATATCGTCAAAAAACCGTTGAGTCCATTGCAAAAGTATAGAGCATTTTGTGTCGTTGCGTTGAGGCGTTGAGTCATAATATGAAGAAATTCCATATTGATATAAAAGTGATGTGTATTTTCCACATCTAGTCATCCGTAGACATTAAACTTATAAGCAGCTTAATAGGTGCTTCAGAATATTTTAAATATATACAACGTTTAACCTCACAGTATTGAAGAAAAACAGACCCAAACATATGCACCACCAAACTGCGTCTAAATTACTGAACGACCAAACACTCTCTGTAACCATCGGACTCCGGATAACCTCTGGAAAGTGCGCATGCATTTCCCGAATGTTAACTCCAAACATTTGTAAGCATTAAGAAAAATTACGTTTTTTGCTTGCATACATTTTTACTTGCACGCAGAAAGAGAAGCAACAGATGGTTTCAGCAAGCTTTTCTTGTTTCTTTTTTTATTATCCGTTCTGACATGTAGCTACAAGAACAACTGAAAATGTGTAAACTAAGTGTTAGGAGAAAAAACGACGTTATAATGACTCGGGTAGACACGAAGCACAATTATAATTATCTACATTAATCTTCTGCTAATCTATATTGACATTTAAAATTGGGAATCTTTACATAAACCAACAAGGTACTCACCAATAGGAAAAGTCATGTATACCAAAAATCCATTGAAAAGTTTGCCTTAATAAAAAAAAAAGAAATAATGAAAGTAAATTCCTTATAATCATTTTAGGGTTAACCTTCAAAAAAAAATTTAAGGGTTAACCTTCTTAATCAGAAAGAAATTATACATCAGTTATATCTGGGCAATTTAACGGACAAACAAGTTATGGTTTATTATTGAATATGGTAACGTAACCAAAACACAAAAAAAGTTATTTTGTTCTGCATGCAAACTGAAAACGAATCAAACTGTATTTGGCCTAAAATATTGTTGTAAACAGCAATGAATGAAGTCTATTAAACGTGAAAGCTTATTTGATTTTAATTTGAGCAGGGTTCACAAGAGGACAATATTGTATCAAGACAAATATGGTTATATGCTTCGTGAAACAGATTCAATTATTTTCTACAAATACGTATAAACTTGATAGTCATCCAATGGACTTGATTGTCATCATCCAAATGGAACTGGATGAGAATGAATAAGAGTAAATTTATCGTTTAAAATATTTTTACATTACTATAATCAGAAAAAATCCTTGATTAAAGACAATTGTCTTGTCCTTGGTTCATTCAGACTAGGGCAAAATAATGGTTGCGAAAAACCTTGTTTTGTGGATAGTTCAGTTTTCTATATCAGAGGACAATTGAAAGGTCATTGTCTTCACTTGTAGTCATACGTTTACACATGAGCAATATTGCCTTGTTCTACAGTATTACTATTGTTATATCACGTGTGAATGCCGCTTTAAACTTTAAAATTTATACACAGAAATCTCACGCCGCACAAGACTTGTAGCTTGATTTGACCTTAAATAAACTATTTGATTACACTGTAGGAATAAAAAAGCAAGTAATGACTAACTTTCTTCCTAAAAAATGTTAAGCGGCAATTCTCGATTAGCCTAATCGCATTAACCATTCCAATGTACGTCAAAAAACGACACAAATGACAAAATAAACTTTCCTACATTATGCAATTATTTCACTGCCAAGACGTTATTGCATTTCTAATCTACTCGTATTAATTCGCGACTCTCAAAAGTGGGCTGACCGTGATACACTTTATCATTCTGGATATGCAGAGTGCGGCTTCCCTTGTTTATGTGCATGCATCCAACGACGTCGTGATGGAGTTATTAAATCCATTATTTTAAATTTTCTAACATATGTATGATTCTATTATTCGTGTAGGCGACGGAAATCGTCTCAGAAGTACACTCTAATGTGATATATACGGGGGCGACTGCTTAAGTACAAACGTACACGAAAACACATATATTCGAAATACAGCAAAAGTACAGGAGGGGTGTCAACAATTTATATTAATTTAAATGCGCATTTGTAGCTTTTTCTTGAGATATATAACCTATTACGATTAGTGTTGATTTTTAGGGGTGTCAAGGCTCGTTCTGTGAAAATTTTACGCAGGACGCCAAATGTCCCATTTTTTTCGACCCTACTCACAATTTAAATATTTTAAGCGTATACGTTAAGTAGAGTGCATTAAAGCTCCTAAACTCCACAATATACGTTTAGTGTATGAAAACTCCTAAAGCTCCACTATATACATCGAGTGTACGAAAGCTCCTAAACTTCACAATATACGTCAAGTCGATACTACTCACTAGGGGTGTCAAGGTTCGTTCTATGAACATTTTACGCGGTACGCCAAATGTGCCATTTTTTCGACACTATATACAATTTAAATATTTTAAGCGTATACGTTAAGTTGAGTGCAAGAAAGCTCCTAAAGCTCCAAAATATACGTCGAGTGCATGTAAGCTCCGAAAGCTCCGCAATATACGTCAAGTCGAGTGTGTGAAAGCTAAAACAAGTTTTTGAAAGCGGTCTAAGAAACATTTTCATTTGACGATTAAATACTTTTTCAGTTCTTTATTATAGACTATTTCAGCCACCAATTTTGGTCCTTTATTACAGGCTATTCCAGCCACCAATTCCGATAGGAGACCGCGATATTTACTTATTAAATGCGCTATCGACATGGTACGTTTTAATTCTCCGCCTAGAATTATATCATCACCATCAGCCAGAAGACATCCACTGCTGAACATATACCTCCCACACAGATATCGTATGGCAGGAATTTGCCTTGTTGGGGAAGAAACAACCTTATAATTACTTTGCGTAGACACAAAGCACTGTTATAATTATCTACATTAAGCTTTTGCTAATCTATACTGACATTTAAAATTGGGAATCTTTACATAAACCAACAAGGCACTCACCAATAGGAAAAAGTCATCTGTACCAAAAATCCATTGAAAGTTTTGCCTCGATAAAAAAATTAATTAATGAAAGTAAAAACAATTTTGTAAAAATTTGCAAGTTTAACTCTTCTTAATCAGAGAGAAATTATTCACCAGTTGATATGGTAACAGTACTGTACTCGTGTGGAGGCAAGCGGTTTGGTGAACGTAGTAATAGTTTGCCAGTGTGCAGAATAAAGCTTCTGCCCATCCTCTGATTATTATCTTAGTCGCCTTATATGGCACCTACGGTAAGAGACGGAGTGGTCACATTCTGTTGGAAAACACATGGTAGGACCACTGAATCTCTTTAGAATACGATAGATTAATTGACACCATATTTTAGATAATATCAAGCGACTGATGGGGCATGGCTAATTAATTCGTATATCTGAATATACGCTTTCAATTGATAGCATAACAAAAACTCAAATAAGCTGCGCCTACTTTTCTGAGGCGAGCCGTAGGGAAATAGAGAATCGAGCAGCAGATCTGAGAATCGAGCCCTCGCCATGTTATATGACTGGGGCATTAAGAACAAGTTCAACTGCCCCAAAAGCCGAGGTTGACCTCTTCAGGGGCAGGCTGACCAGGGATCCGTCTGGAGTGATGGTTAGATCCAGGGTCGATTTGCAGAACCAGGTCCATATTTGGGTGGTTCAAGATTGCAATTTACAACGGAGCTTTCTGCCACAGGTAGATACATCAGTGACAGGGCCCGGCTTGCCGGTGCCGGTTGTGGGCTGAATAGCCCTACTTTCAAGCTTATGTATACGGCAATATAAATAAATATGGGCTTCGTGATGTGCTGACGTTCAGCAAGTTAGACAGGTTGTGCTGTACAGAATAATCCCTTATTGATAGAAAGAGACGAATTTTAGAGATTGTCTGCGCTTATTGGCAGTGTAAGTGGACTTCTCCCGATTCTAAGGAGGAAACAACTAACCTATTCTTGCGCAATATATTCAAGCGGTTAAATAAGGACTGGCTCGTTAGTGACTGCTACACCTCGCAGTATTTAACGGGAGATGGTGCTTTACGTACCAGCTTCTTTAGATTCGCACTTAGAAATAGCCGCCGTGTTCCTACGGTTTCGATACGGAGGAAATGGATCACGTATTATTCCACTGCAGTGAGCACGATGATGCGCGTAGAGTTTTGTTGGAGAGCATACGTCTTAACATTAGAGTAGAATCACGCAGAGCTTTAGAACGTGCTGTCTTTAGTCACCGATACTTGGTTGAGAATGAACCGATATTTGAGTCATTTAAAGAGTTTGCAATATACGTTCTAGAAAAATGGAGGTATTAAATAACTCATCAGGAAGGGGCAATCATTAACCCAGTTGGGTGGACGCGCTTGATTGTAGATACGGGACTTTCGAAGGTTCCTTTTTGGTATGAGCCGTAACATCCTCCATGTTACTGGTCCCTGAGACAATCCGAGTGGAAGGTCTCCTATTCACTAACGCGCTGAATAAATGGAACAGAGGGAGTAACTCTATCGCACGCCTGCGAACTTCCGAGGTGTTTCACATTTCGTTACGGTCTTGTTTCATGACATACAAATTAATTCAACCGTGAAAAAGAAGTTTTACTACAATAAATAAATATATTGTCATGAAATACGACTACCACAGTATATTTTACGACTACCACAGTATATCTAATACTTCATTAAAGCCTAAATTCGAATAAAAACAAGTGATGAAATTTAATTTATTTATTTACATAAAAAATCATAACCCTGTAACCAAACTCTATACACAACTGTTTAACCGTTTATGTTAGTGACTTGCAAATTTTCTGCCGTAAATCATTCACGTATTCACTAAAAATAGCACGATCTAAGAAGAAAATCTTAAAGCGATTCCTGAATGAGGACTACGTAATTTAAGCACGGGTAGTGCTAATTTGCCCACGGGTAGTAACAACGACCCGATCAATGGCCGAGCTGCGAAATCGTGCCCGTACGTTTCGCAATATTACGAAACGTAGCGGTTTAAGTCAGTAATTAAGTCGTCATAGGCTGTATCTAATTGAATTAACACTCCATAAATTCAGTTACCATAGGGATATTCTTCGGGCCTCTGTAGTCGGCCCTTACGTATTTGGCAGTTTAGCCATGCGCCCACGCTTGCCTCTCGTCATTCACATATTTATTTGATTTTAGAATACTTTACTAAGTTGTTTTGGTTAAATTTCGACAAAATTGGCAATTTTATGCCTATTTGAAATTTCCACTTAGATAATTTCTACTTTGAACAGTACAATTTTCACTCGAGAAGGAAAAATCAAATTTTCAGGATAAAATGGTGTACACGAATCATTATTCTTGGTATAAATTTTGATACCAAACTCAAAAATGTTTGTATCGATCGTTTGCTACTGCGATAGCTGGTAAATAACTTCACCATAACAATATACCCCTTAACGTAATAACGCTTAACGTTTAAATGTAAACCGAAAACTAATAATGACAGTTCCGCCCGTTACGAACAAGAAGCTACATAGTCTTTTGCAAACCTGAAAATATTTCTTCAACTTCAGAAACCTTGTCAAAACTAAACGTTAATCTACTTATGTTACAAACGAAATACGATATTATTTCAAGTCTACCGGCCTAATCGGGGTCATCGCCCAAAGGCACTCGAACTAAACAAACAACGCACAACATCATCATTCAAGCCATCGCCGCGTCCGATAGAGCGACGTACGCTCGGTGCGCGCCGACAAATAACGGGGCCAAAAAAACTCGACTCGCGAGTGGCAACCCTACGCGCGGGGTCCTGCCGGCTGCGCGCGCGCGACGTCACGCCGCTCCGCCCGCGGTGCCTCTAGAAATCTTCCGCGATACTTATAAATAGTGCGCGCAAAACAAACCGCGTCACGAGCGGAGCGAGCGCCGCCGACGCCGATAATAATAACAATAGTACGCGCCCGCCGCCCGCCGCCCGCGCCTCGTCCGCGCCCGCGCGGTTCGGCGCGATTCCGATGTCGCGATACCCAGCTACCTCTGCGGGACGCCTTTGTATCTGTGGCCTCGCAGTCTGTCAGAACATATCGATGAATAGAATATACATGTTTCAATACCAATCATTTGGTGAAATTCATGTTTCAATAACAATAATTCGATGAAAAAAATCGTAGACGAACAGGATACATATGACAGTGGATACATTTTTATTTATTCGTGTTTTAGACTCCTTACAGCTGGAACGGGATGAGAGTGGATAAAAAGAGTAAATTTATCGTTTAAAATATTCTTTTACATTACTGGAATCGGAATAAATCCTCGATTAAAGACTGAAAACTGAAGTTGACCACCCTTATCGCCTGACGGCATTCTCAATTACTTGAATATCAAATTTAACGAAATTTCCCTAATAGAGAAAAGCGAAACTCCTTACGTAAATAGAAGAAAACAAGTGAAATGATAGCTTGTGCAAGAACCTATGTTAGTATTAACTTCTTCTAAATGAGACTAATGAATTAAACGAAAACATGTTGCGTGTAGAATATGTGGAAAATATTTATGGTTACCATGGTGTATATTTTTATGTAACATTTACTATATACTACAGTGTTTCATTGAAGATCTATAGGATTCATAGCTAATGACGTCAAAACACTATTGCGACGAGTCAATAAAATATTTGCATTCTACTTCTTACAAAATTAAGTTTTAATGTGTAACGTTATGCCAAAGTGAAATTTTATACGCATATTTCTTATACAATTACCGTTCATTTAAAACTTTGTTCAAAATTTACATAATATTCCTTGATTGAATACATATAAATATAAATATATAAACATTCAAAATGACTAACGTATTGTAACCTGGATAAATTAAGTAAAAACATTACACAAATATAGAAATCCGACAATGTACTGTTAGTAAATTATGACTAACTGTATATTGTCGATTAAAAACAATTGCGTTTAATTAATACTTAGTCGCTAATACCTCCCTTTCTCCATTATTTAATAAAATAAAGAAAATTTAAAAAAATAAGGCTCTAGTAACATTTTTTTACAAAGTATTAAAAACAAGCTATTCTTACCAGACACGTTTAAGATGTGCCTGTGTGATTACAGAGAAGTGACTCGTATATCTATGCCATTTAAAATTGCCCATTAACTATTGTTATTCCCCTATTTATTTATCCAAAATTTACATCTAATTAAATAAACGATTTAAGGTCTTTTGATATACTGATTACGGAAAAGTGACTCGTATATCTACGCCATTTAAAATTGCCCATTAACTATTGTTATTCCGCTATTTACTTATCCAAAATTTACATCTAATTAAAGAAATGATTTAAGATCTTTTGATATACTGATTACAGAGAAGTGACTCGTATATCTATGCCATTTAAAATTGCCCTTTAACTATTGTTATTCCCCTATTTACTTATCCAAAATTTACATCTAATTAAATAAACGATTTAAGATCTTTTGATATACTGATTACGGAAAAGTGGCTCGTATATCTATGCCATTTAAAATTGCCCATTAACTATTGTTATTCCCCTATTTACTTATCCAAAATTTATATCTAATTAAACAAATGATTTAAGATTTCTTGATACACCGATTACGGTAAAGTGACTGATTACGGAGAAGTGACTATTAGTTGAAAAGGATCCGTTTTGAACTTCGTTTTAAGATATTTTCGGCTATCGTGCTAGGAGGCGCCAGTAGGCGGAGAGGCGAACAAAAAACTTCCTCGCTGACCTTATACGAAATGATAAAACAACATCATGACAATTAACATCTCTTAAGTGTCAGCTGCTTAAATAACCGATGCGTGTAGCTTAGTTAACGAAGGTAATGATCGTATCGGGAGCGAGTAACCGCCTCTGACATTACTGCTCGCCCGCTACGTACGCGCCACCACGTTATATGACACGGCACGAAGGCCTCTTTTAATAGTCAATTAATGGTAATGCGATGATATCGTAGCTTAAAGTTTAACGTCTTGTTAACTACGATAAGAGGTTAGAAAATTAAAGCTAAAATCGTGCAATTTTTCTAACACTCGGAGAGTAAAACATTTTTTATTGTTAGCGCTAACAAGCTACAAAATGGAACTGTTTTTGTGGCCTTTATTTTTGATTCATTGTATCGGTTCCTTTTAGCCAGCAGCTGAGTGACAGGTGGCGTTTGTGTGCAGGATCGCGCTTCGCAGAGCTTGAAGGATTTTTTGTGAGGAACAGGTAGCTTTAAGTACGCTTAGGTTGTGCTATTTGTATATGTATGCTTATGTATATGAAAAATTATATCTTATAAAACATGTCTGATTTTAATTGTAACTTACACTATAACATTCCTCAATTCAATACTCCTGATGAAACACCATTATAGCGTATGGCAGGCATAAATTGTTTTGATCTCTCGGTTAATTAAGCCAACATCAAAACTGGTTAAAGAGCAATATTTTTCAATGCAAACTGTTTAGATATAGGTAGAAGTTGTTTAGAACTACTTCTTAAACGCCCTCTACACTACTCGCAAAGTTACCTCGACGAAGTGCTCGTCGAAGTTGATCGCAGTCTGAAGGACGTCTGAAGTACAATCTGAACTACGCACAAAGCGAATTGAAATACCTCTCTACATATTATCTTCGCCTAACTTCGATCAACTTCGCGAGTAGTGTAGTACAGGTTCTAAATTTATTTGCACGTTGATAATGGATGAACAGTCTTTTGGAAACAATGTTTTCAAGCATGTACATCATGTGTATATGGCAATTTACAGCAATAATAATTTAAAATTTTTAAAACCTTATTTTCTTGTTAAACGGCATCAAAATTTTACCAACATGGCTTTCGTGATGTATTTAAAGAAATCGTAGTAATAAAAGTATTGAATAGAACTAAATTCTACGTTAAAAATTGTTATACATGGATTATTTCTACAGAGAAAAGTTTTTAATTGAATTTAATCTTCGGGAAAATAAATAGAACGATGTTTGTGGAAAAATGTAACGTACTGTTTAGGAAACATTCGAGGGAATATATTTTACAAAATGGCAGCTGAAAATCTGTCAAAGCCAATTACCAATCAGACTCAGAAACACCCCTGAATATCCAAAAAGGAAATCGGGTGTGTAGAATTTTGCATTAAATATTTGATTTTTTGGATCTGGTTCCAGGACTAAAAAGGGGAGCTGTGATATCCAATTCATAGTTACTGAAACTTCAAATCGACATTTTTGTCTAATGAAAAGTACATATTCGGTATAGTATGTTACCTAGGTATTCAAAATTTATAGTCAATAATTTTACGGACGATATATCCCATCATGGTCTGCTCATGGTAAAATTGTGACGATATATCCATCACGGTCTGTTCATAGTAAAAGTGTGACGATATATTCATCACGGTCTATTCATAGTAAAAGTGTGACGATATATTCATCACGGTCTATTCATAGTAAAAGTGTGACGATATATCCATCACGTTTTGTTCATGTTAAAAGGGTGACGATATATCCATCACGGTCTATTCATAGTAAAAGTGTGACGATATATCCATCACGGTCTGTTCATAAGAAAATTGTGACGATATATCCATCACGGTCTGTTCATAGTAAAAGTGTGACGATATATTCGTCACGGTCTGTTCATAGTAAAAGTGAAAGACAAAGAACGTGTTGTTTCCATATTAACCTACCTGTATCTTAATACAATCTACTTACAACAAAAATAAAACCGTCTAAACGCCTGTCGGGATTTGCACATAATAAGATTCAATAGCTCTGTATATTTCTTAACAGAGTAATTTAACTGAAATAATTTTATTTCCGTAAGAAGAGATATATTCATTTTTTTAAGATTGCACTACGTATCAATTAATTAAGGCTGTGTACAAAGATTCTAGGCCCAGCGGCTTGCGTTACGCGTCGATACATAAGTCAAAGTATCATTTTATATATAATATATATTATATGTATATATATATATATATATGCACATACATATATGATTTGCAGAGCCCTCGCAGTGCAAGTTCCACTCGTACTTAGCAGGTTGTTTTATTTTTTACAATCGATAAACTACTCAACAACATCACGGCGGCATTTATAAAGTAGCGCTAGAGTGAAACAAACAAGACATCAAGGTCTGACGCGGCCTCCATGAAAGCTTTGAGCGCAGCCGAAGCGGACGCGGCCGGAGTACCTCGCAAAAAGTTGGTACGCGCAAAAGGCGCAGCAATCGGGACATCGTTCCTTTTACGTAAGTACGTAATGGAAGAAAAAAGCGTTATTATTATTGAGTTATAGAATTATTATGAACGTGTTGTTTGATACGTTAAAAATATGCACGATAAACTCTAAGAGGCAAAACAATTCTGTTAAAATAAATTATGACTAATACGAAAAAAACAGACACTAAATTGTAAGTTTGACCTTTTTCAAGTTTTTTTTTTCTTTTTTTTCGCATAAATTTCTTATATACAGTTTCACAGTTCACATTTTCCGGCATTATGGAGACATATATATATATATATATATATATATATATATATATATATATATATATATATATATATATATATATATATATATATATGTGTGTATATATATATATATATATACTTGTATAGTATTATTACATTTCACGACCCTGAAATTAGGGCATTTCCAGGGATGGGAAGATGGGAAACGATGGTTAAACCGCCCCCACAAAAGCATCGGTGATGAAATTAGTAGGTAAATCCTGTGAATCAGACAATGCGTATTCTACACGAGCTTTTAAACGATTTTACAATTAAAGAAACGCATAGCTGGAAAATATATACTAGCTTTGACCCGAGGTTTGGACTGCGTGAAAAAAAGATTAAGTTAAAAAATAATTTCTAATGAAAAAATGGGATCTTAGCATTGGAAATGACAAAGTAGTTTTATATGCACAGAATGAAAAGACTGTCGTGAGAAGAAAAAAACCTGTTCACTGTGATAAGTAGCCGAGGTTTAACATGTTGCCGTTATGTGTTTTTATTATATATTATATACATAAGGTCACGCTTTTACTTTTAGCTGGATGATTATTTTAATTACCAAAAACAATTTTGGGATAAACGTATTATACCATATTCATCTCCATGAAACAAGCTATATATATGTAAAATATCAAGACAATTGGTTGATTAATTGAGACGTGAAAGGAGAACAAACAAACATAATAGCTTTGGCATTTATAATATTGGTTAGCATCGGTTAAATTCTTTTACGTGAAACAAATGATCTTCTACAAACAGAAAATAAATACATTTATTTACCCCTAACGATAAGTTATTTTTGAAAACAACACTGACCTGTTTCGAACGGAGAAAAAACATCGCACACTGTTCCTTCTACGTTTTCGCGACGCAAAACTCGGATATGCAAACGTAGTACGTAAAAAACGTCAACTGACGTTGCGCACGAAAATTTTCAGCGAACTAATATGAACTAACAATAAACAGTACGATGTGTGTTAAATCACATTAGATTTCACAACATCACGAAATGTGGAAACGGTAATGTCCAATTAAGTAAACAAGACGCCGTAAATCATGACTAATTGTATTTAAAACGCCATGGATCCGGGCCCCTCCGGTCAACGAGGGTCTAATTACAGTTCCAACCAATGTGAATCACGGCGTTTAACTCTCGAAATGTCCGTTTAGTTAGTTTACTCTATTTCTTGTGAATTATGATCATATTGCGAATACGAATATTTTAATGGAACGACAGCTTATCATTCTGCCTATGCCAGTTACAAAGGTTTCTAGAATATCAGAGGAATGACATCAAAACGATGATCTATTGGCTAGAATAATCCAAAAAACGGCCAAGTGCGAGTCGGTCTTGCGCTTGTTTGGGTTCCGTAGCACCCAAACAATGTTAAACGTCAGTATCGGTATCGAAAATATTGCGTACCTCAAAAACTATACAACACATCTTATTCAAACAAATTTTCGTTAAAAGTATTTTAGGTTTGTTATTATAAGTAGTTATTAATAAGTAGTTATTTTAAGTTCTGTTTCATTTTTTGGAATTTAACACAAGTTAGTTAAAAGTTAAAGGGGTTTTTCACATTTTTTATGTGTTTAGAAGCGCATATCTCACCAGCTATTGACTTAAATAAAAAAGTTATTTTGGAACCTCTATATCATTTTTACGACCTATCTAAAGATAAATAATGTATTGGATTTTTTTCATCCCTCAGTTAATGCCACCCCTAATATAATTTTTTTCATAATTCCATTATTTTATTGTACAGCAATAAATAATATAGCATAGAAGACACCTACAATCCAAATTTTATTTATACAGTGCCAATAGCTTCAACTTAAACGGCTGTGACATACAGACAGACGGGCAGACGGACAGGACGAAATTACAAGAGTTCGTTTTTCCTGTTAGACTACGCAACCGTATAAAGCAGATTCTACACTCGTGTGTGTGTTTATTTATTAGTTATTGTCGGAGTATTCGCTAAATTAGTCTTGGAAAATAGAGATACTGAATAGCCCATTACGTGGGGACAATCATTAACTTGTTTGGGTTCGGTCATAGATATGAGATATTACGTGAGTCTTTGGCCCGTAACTTCGTCGGCATCTAATTAAGTTTAAATTAAAATTTAGTAGAGAGCTTATACAAAAGCTTCCCTATAGTGGAAAAAAGGGTGCGTGTACTTATGTACGCGCGTGAGAAGTTATACTTCTTTGGCATCATTAAATAATACATACGGATAGATAACCTCAATTATATTGGAGCACTTGAAAAAGTCTATAAACACAATTGTTTCACTAATATTTACGAATAGTAAATATATTAATCAAAATATTGAATTTAAATCACTACTGAATATAATTTATCAGCACATATATAAATCGCATTTATATGAAACTAAAACACGTGTGTGAATGTAGACACTAGAAACATGTGGATAAATACTATGAATATGAAAACAGTGAACAGAGGCGACGATGGTGCCAATAGCTTTTGTTTCGAGACTGCAACCGCTGCAACTTCATACTGTAACTTTTGTGTGACGAATCTTAAAATTTCACTCTCATCATTTTTTCATAACGCGCCTAAAGAAGTATAACTTCAAAAATTTGTGAAAATTATTTTGGTAGCTTTTACATAATGTCCAAATAAAAATATTTTGATATTTTTCCTCTCCGCTCCCATATTTTTCATAATATTTTCTTCTCCATCTCAGTCTTTAAGTTTAATATAATCACTTTTAAGTTTTTAAACAGCGAAACTTCGTAAAGAAATGTAGTAAACTTTTTTTTTTATAAAGTTTCATTGTTTGGAGCTAGAGCGAAAACAGGCATACAAATAGACGTAAACCCTAATTTGTTTTTTTTTTAACTTAGAAACCTAAAAATAGTCGATCACAAACACCTTCCATGGAAAAACATCTTCCGTGTACAGAGAAAATAAATTTCCACCATTGAAACAAATCTAATAATATGAAAATAAAATTAAGATTAATTATGAAAAATTATTTAACAAAACGAAATCAATGCAAATGAATTTAAAATTAATTAAGACAGTTCATAATTAGGTTACCGCCGACGCGTTAAACCGAAGTTACAAAAATGGCAAGATCAAAACTAAATTTTGGACACGCCCCCAGACTGCCCTTTTAAACATCCACGGTTCGCAGTTCCGCGAGGAGCTCGAGCACTTCCGGCGCCCACGTGCGCAAAAGTAACGCCCGTCGCCTACGGAACCGGAGCGGCGCGCCGTCGCCTTGGCTCTGCTTATACTTAGCAGTATCCGGAAGCGGTAATGCCGACAGAAAAACAAGCGAAAATATATCGCGTGAGTCACGTCGTAGGACGTCGCCCGCGACCACGCGGACGCTGACGTACACCGCCGCATCGTTCGTCGCCGCCGACGCGGGCGCGGCTAGCGATCTTCCCTCGACGAGGGCTCCGTCGGGTGTGCGCTCATACCCCGATCAGCGTCGTTCAGCAAAACTTGATGCTGACAAATTCAAACCTGCGCGAAAATTGTTTGTTTCCTTCGATATAAACTTAGAAATATACCAGCTCCTCGTTTGCGATCTAAACCTCCTTTTTGATTGTTAAACGTTTCTAACGAGTGCTTTCATAGCTCCGATAAAGGAATCAACAGTTCCATGATTATGTCGCCAATCTAAATGTTTACGATCTACAAAGGGTGAATATTCAGTGTAATATTGAACAAAGAACGCTTTTGTTAATTTAACATTTATAAAAAAAAATCTACGCCCATGTAGGCAAGAAGAAGTGACGAAATAACCTTATAAATCCGTCTGGAGAATAAACAATGTTCTAAATTTACTATATAAAAAAAATAAATTTAATATATAATAAAATCCGTCTGGAGAGTAAACAATGTTCTAAATTGAATATAGAAATAAACAGTGTTCTAAATTTTACTCTATGATAGAACACTTATCCTAAAACGGGGTTCAAATTGGGCAAAGGTTCCAGAGAAAGTTAGTTAAAATTTTAACTCAGGCTATAGATACACAATTAGTAAAACTTTCTATACAAATGTACCTGGCAACTCTTAAGCCTATTTTAAATATTTTACCAATTTTCTTAATTCAATATGACGGATCTAATATGATCGTCAGAAAATGGCATGAAAGCAATCGTCAGTTTCTTTCTATGCAGATCGTGCGCTAATTTCATGAACTTAGCTCGCGTTTTCCGGCTCAAATGTTTAGTAATTGTATAGCTTAAGCAATTCTAGTCTACCTTGACGATTAATAAATACCTTAATAACCCTTCCTATGGTTTATTTCTTTCTTTTTTGGTTAAGAGATCTCATTACCAGCTAAAATTCAGATTCAAATTAAATTAAAACTCTTCGGGCCTTCAATATGGGCGAAACATCCCTGTTTTCGAGTCATTCTTTAAAAAACAATTTTTGAAGAGACATCTTCACGCAAGGTAAACGAATGAAAAATCAACCCTCATAAAATGTGATATGGAGATTAACGATAGATATCCAATTTGTATCCTATCACTGAAGCTAAACCACGTGAAGCACGACCAATACTTAAATGAGTTACCGTTAGGAAATACCCTTAACATTGGCTTCGTTTAATAAGTTTCTCTTCTAGTGACGTACACTGTAAGCACATTTTTTTTCTAAATATACGATGTATTAAATAAATCTTGACAAGTATTATTCTAAACACATACTTAAACTGTTGTGTCTTCTAATTATTCACACAACTTTTGCCATAAGCTAAAATCGCTTCGGATTCTGCTACCAAAATAAGGACGCGTGTTGCCCCATGTCCACATCTATGTATGACAAATGTAAGGAGTTATACATACCCGACTTTCCCAGACTATTAACATAAACGTATGTTGGCAAATAAATATGTTTAACTAGCAACGGTAAAAGGAAATGTAAGGAAACAACCTATGTCACCTGGGCATCTAAAATAAAACGAAATTGTCGCTTCTACACAACGCTTTTAAAGGTTTAATGATATTCGCGGACGAATCGCGACAAGAGACCACATTAAATCTTTTTCGCGGCACGTTTATTGGTCAAGTGAACAGAGCCGCTCCGGGCAGCGCGGGCTGCAAGCTGGGGCCCTCGGAAGGTGGAGCGGGGGCCCCAAAGGGCGGCGGCGTAGCTAGTCGCGCGCGCTATTCTCGGCTCGCCGCTAATGCCCGCTGGCATTGTCGTACCGTTCGAAACATCTTGTTCGTTACTATTGATACGGTATTGAGCGTCTTCGTAAATTTAGCTACAGTCAACGCTGAGTTAAAAACTTTATTTTTGGTATGTACGATTAGCTTATAACGAGCTTTTAATTTTCTATTTTATTTGAACTTTTCATTGTTTATCTCAATTGATTAAAAAAAACCAACAAGAGTAAAACGATTAATAAAATAACACCGCAAGCAATGATTAGAACGGAAAACTGTGACTTTTCTTTCTGAATTATTTACTTGCGAAAATAAAGACTAAAATAAGTTTTTCTAATTTATCTATTTAAAATAATTTAAGATAAAATTTAGCTAAATAGTTTTAGAATTGAAAAAGCTAAATAATTTTAGAATTGCATTACGAAATTCAGTTTGTATCTTCGGATATTTTCTTAGCTTAGTGCGTAGGTAATGATTGTAACAAATGTCTTAATTCATTATATATTTATTTTAATTTTTTAAATAATAGTTTGTAATTAATATTAATTTCATCTTCTTATTTTGAATTTCTTTTAAAATTAGAAATTTATTTTCTCTTTCGATATTGTTATAATATCGTAATGGGGACATGTCTATATACTGAACGTGAACTCTTTTGAAAGGTTTTTGTATTCGACTATTTGAAAGTCTGTAAACACAACATTTTCAATATTTCTAAAGGATAGTTCTAGTTCTAACGTTAAAATTGATACTAGACTATCTTTTTTCTTGAAAATTGTAACACTCCACTCATTGTTACAATTTACAAAGAAAAAACGGTTCACTTTACACGATACGAACATCTTGTACTTAATCAACGTCTTCATTTGTATGAATTTCAATAAAGTAACACATATTTAAAAAATGAGCAAAAAGTAGGACTATACTTATTTTCGTATTCGCGAAATAATTATTACATTTTTAAAATTGTTTGTTCAATAGTAGCTTTTTCCGAAAACTTTAGTCGTTTTTCACATTTTTTCCACAGGACAAAATTAATTTCATGTTGTTTAACGTATGTTTCTAGGTACAATGCATATTTTTCTAAATTTACAATAATAACTGTAGAATGAAGAAAGTAGAAAAACCTGTCAAGTACGAGTAGAACCCACACTACGAGGGCTCCGTACATATTTAGACATTCAAATATTTAAGGGTATTATAACATTACTGTTACACTATTTATAAATATAAATTTTTCACAACCAAATATTTTGCCTACTTCAACTTTCATAGACATAAAAACAGTGCATATCTAAATAATACTATTTCTCACCATGTAAATATATAGATATATTGCCTAGCATGTCTATCATAGACATAATAAATAAAAACTTTAAAATACAAAGTTATTTTCGCAGTTTATTTAAGTACGGTTACAGTTGACTTAAGACTTTACGAACCCAGCTACATTAAGCTGATCGACTATTACTCGTAAACTAGAGAACCTATTTAGCTGTTATAATTTTCCTTTGAACTTAGTTACATATACTACTATTGTGAATACTTTTTAGATATTCAAAAAATTATCTGTAGGGTTGTCCCCACCCCTACAACGTAACTATAATAAAAATAATAATTTTAAAGCTTAATATATCGTAATCGACATACGCCCAATATATTTCAAAAACTTGTTCAATAATGCCCTACACAATGGGGTATATGAAAATTA
This sequence comes from Druceiella hillmani, assembly GCA_039881145.1. NCBI lineage: Eukaryota > Metazoa > Arthropoda > Insecta > Lepidoptera > Hepialidae > Druceiella > Druceiella hillmani. Next base: position 14,966,461 of record JAYKKI010000001.1, read on the forward strand.
ATTCCCTCCACCTGACAATAGGGGCGGTATCCTGTAAAGTTTATTAAAAGATTTTATTTTACAGCTTCGTTGGCGTTATAAATATGTATAACCATACTTGTCAGCTTTATGGCATTAATAGTCTGCGAGTAAAATGGCTGTGACATACGACGGATATGGCGAAACTACAAGTCGAAATTGGAACTATTTCGGCTACGGAAATAGATTTTGATCCAAAATAGAAATTCCGTAGTCAAAATAGGAACTCTTTTTTTTAATGGTTATCTAAGTATCTAACTTCTGTACTAAATAATCTATGTCCCATCCTATCAAGAGAGTATTCGTTATTTGTAGTAAACCAATATAAGAAAAAAGTTCTTATTAATTTTAATAATTATCTGAGGGAGAAAATTCGATTTTGAGCAAAAAGCGAATTTCTCACTTTAATTTCATTATATATGCTACTATTTTGAAAATTACTTTGAGTTCAATGGTATACCTTAAATTAGTATTTATTAAAGCAAAATTTTAACTAAAATTAGTTAAATTTCCATTGTTATGTGACGTAAACAAACTGGCGCGCAAAATATACATATTTTGAAGATGGCCACTGAACTGCTTTGAACATCCTTCTCTCGCTCCGACATAAACACCTCAATAACGAATTTAAGAAATCAAGAACAAAATAAATTCTACCAGCACGAAGATGGTTTACAGGATTGGTACAGCTAATTAACCGTAAACACCTTTACGCCTCCACAAACTGCGCTTAGATGTCTGAATGCGCTATCGGCACATTTCTTCGCAACTGATTGACATAAAAACTACTGTACTAAACGGTATAGTAATTCAATTATAAATTAAAACATTCCGTCATTGTGAGATGAATAATAAATATGATGTATTATATACAAGTACTAGCTGTGTCTACGATGTCGTTCGCGTGTAATTCGGAAAAAAATGGTTTTTTTCTCTCTCATATGTTGATTCTGAGTATAAACTCTCACCATTCCAAATATTATCAAAATGCGTCCAGTAGAGTTTGCGTGATACACGTACAAATATTTTGCGTGATACGTGTCTGTCTGTATCTTAATACATACAGACAAAAATTGGAAAAAAATAGGGTTTCTGGCTTCTATTACCATTCTATATGCTAAATCAATCACTCTAAATTTTCTATGTAAAGAATTCACTATATTACAATTTTATTATATGTATAGATTGTTTCAAATAGCCGTCAAATTTTATTAATTTTTAAATTAAACCAATATTTTTATTGTTATTTCTTGATTGTTAATTTCTATATTGTCGAAATCATTTAAAAATAAGCGAGTTATAAGCTCTAAATTTAATGGCAGAGTCCCGTTCTCTCGTAAAATACAATGATCATTATTAAACATGACGTCACAATTTAGTATTGCCGTCCTTGTCTAAATTTAATACCCTTTGCAACTCAGTCGTTAATTATAACCCTTTGCAACTTGGTCAATTTTTAAGACTCAATTTTTTTTCAGTCCTTCTAAGCTTATATTTATTTTGAAATTAGGATTTATAAAATAAGAAAAAAATTAGGTAATACCCTATCATTCGGGTTTGACAGCCAGTCACATTAGTTCAATTATTTGTTTTTCACTTCTTCCTGAATTTGTATGTTAAATCATTTTTGGAAAATTTTGCGTTGGGATCAAGTAAAAGCCAAAACAACTTTATTAGAATTTTCTTCCGTCTGTCTTTTTTTAGAGCAACGCGTAAAAATTATTGCGAATTTTCACTGAGATGATGCTTCGGTTCAAATTAAAATTGGGACCACCTTATTTTTCTGATCGAGTATACTGTAAGGAACTTGAAACTTAATTATTAGCGCTCACCCATTAAGCACCGAGTGGGTGAGCCTAAACACTGATGCATAAAAATTATTAAAGCTGTCACATCGATACAGCTTAAACTTCAAGCTAAAATATGAGTGAATTTTACCCCGGTCAAAAGTACGTTTTATTACTCCTTAAGAATCATATATAGCATCCGGTATGAAGTTTTAAGAGTAAAGTGCGAAGTTCAGAGCGTTAAAAAAGTATAACCGTTAAAATTTTTGCGCATCTTTAGAGTGAGATATCAACACGTTTATTTGGCATTTCTTATGGCGTAACCGCAATGACGTTGTGTGACACACATAGTTTACTTCCGGTCGCTTACAGCAAATATTCATATATTCATTATATAGTAATCATATACATTATATAGTAATCAACATATTCATTATATAGTAATCGTATAATGTATTTGTGAATATTTGGTGTCTCCTATCCTACAAAATTAAAAGTCTCTTTTAATTTTTACTTCTTAGTCTGACGTTACTAAATGTTTTCAATTTTGTTGCATAAATTTGAACTTGTTCATTTGTGTTTTACTTTAAAATAATTATATTGTCAGTATTTTTTTATTAAAGAATTTTCTATTTACATTTAAAGATATTGATATTTATATTTATATACAGTGTTACTTATTTTAAACATTTCAAGACAACCGTACTTAAGGAGTAAACTCCAGTCGCGCGCCGGAGCTGACACGCACAATTTTTTCCTACAGTACACTTTCTATTGAAACTCCAAATTACCATATCTTCTTTTTAGAGAGTTGACTGCAATAAAACAAAGCCTGTATGTTACGCCAAGTCTTACAGAATACACCAGCTGCAAAGTTTATGATGATTCCTACCGTAGTTTTTCTGTGATGTGCGAACACATAAACATACAGACAAAAACTTCAAAAATAATATTTTCGTCTTTTATTACTGTTATTATGTCCTTCTAAATAATTTTTTCGTGAATATCATCAATGTGCAGACATGCAAATTTAACTATTTTATTATATTTATATAGATTTGAAAAAACCTAATCTAATCAGCGACAAAACAAATACAAGAACGCGACGACGTTGCTTATGACAAAATATTATATATAAAGTTTTAAAAAATACGTACCGTTTCGTAAACACAGAATATTTGAGACTAAAACTTTTTACGAAAAAAGAAGAGAGATTCTGCCTTTAAAGATAGCGGTCGGTCGCGACGGGGCCTAATAATAACCGGGACGGGCGGCGGCGATGCGACGGGCGCGACGCGGGCGTCTCGGGCCGCGGGTGAATGAGCCGCGTGCAGACAGAGGGCAGACTGGCGCGGCCTATTTAAAGCGGGCCCGCTAATTGCAGCGACGATGGCCCTTCGCTGCGCCTCTCCAGCTGCGCTCGCTTATACCAGTTAAATGAGACGCGCAATCTGAACGTGTTAATGACGTAATAATAAACGGCTGATTCGCTACGATCGCCGCAACGCGAACGTCAACTGTTGTCTTTCGCTTGACGTGGGTTCTTCAGTTTACTGCATTCAGACAAATTGTATGGGAGGAACAAGTAATTATTATACTGATTTTTGTTGTATCTATGGATATGTGCTACTTGTCGTGTCTCTGGATATGTGCTACTTGTGTCTATGGATATGTGCTACTTGTCGTGTCTATGGATATGTGCTACTTGTCGTGTCTATGGATATGTGCTACTTGTCTGTGGAATAGTGAAACCCCTGCCTACATTCGTTTAGTATTATTTAAACGAATCACAGTTAAACGGAAAGGCAAAAAAAAACAGACGAAGTTCAAAACCATGACGTTGTGCCCATAACTTACTGCTTTTTAAATATATTTCTATCGAATTTTCATCTTTTAAATACCTTTTCCGTTTCGTTATAATTACTAAAACGTATCTAATGTGAAAAAAGTCTGCCTGTCTGTCTGTCGAAACGAATGTAATTAATTCGAAAACTACTGACGTTACTGACATCAATTTTACACAGGTTATTTGTAGTAACTCTAAAACCAAGTTATTCACTCTGTGAACTCAAACGTTTCCGAAGTTATTGTGATAAATACTTTCGTCCAAAATTAAACAAAATCTCCCACAGGGGCATGATGAGCAGTAGTGAGTTGTAAAACAAGCGGAAGCGGGCAGGGGAATGGGGGGAGGAAGCGCGAATCGACCCGCGCGGGATCCAAACTAATTATTCGTGTCCAAAACACGAGCGTAAAATGAATGCATAAAAACACTACACTTGCATTTCGTAATTCCACGTGCGCGAAGTCGTAACGTGACGCTAGTATGATTATATTTTCCTAAAGTGCACTATAGTTGTGAAACTTCTGAATTTGCTTGGCTGTTTTTAGGGTTCGGTGAAAAAATCGCCTCCCAAATTCCAAATCGATACGATCCGTCGTTGTTTATTTCAATTCACAGTGAAAGTCGGTCCGCTACGAGCAACAGCCAGAATTCGCCATCACCATTAGCAGCCTCCGCTGGCGGCGAGCGCAGGTGAGATGACACAATGATCTCGTATTATTTTCGCCTTGCGGAGCAACGGCCGGCGGCGCCGCGGCGGCATATCTAATTGTTGTTCGCCGATTTCGCCCAAACCGTCTCGTTAATACAGCTAGCTGGTCTCTTTAATTACAATCGTATCGTCAAATACTCATCTCGCCGCTAGTTCGGTCACGATACAAGTTCAGGTCGATGTGCGCAAAACCACCGTGTGGATAATTCCCAAAACATAATTGAATAACCGTATCCTGACCGAATGAAGGCTTATCTCTGATGTACTATGACGCACGACCGTAGAGCCTACGAAATTGATTTTTCTAACTGTTTTTTTAAAGTACTTCGATACATATTTTTTCAATATATACGCACCATTTGAACAAAAGTTTTAAATTTTATACAATAACGCTACAACGGCAACGCAACGGAGAGGCTCATGGTTTGCTTAAACCTTTGAAACATAGACTAAAATTGCTAGAGAATAAGTTTTCCAAAAACTATCCCATAGTGTTAGTAAAGTGGTTTAACAATGGTATAACTGTTCCCTAGCTCTATGTGCTCAGGAAAAATAGATTAAATTTCAAATTAAGAAGCATTCAAAAACAAGTAAGTACAAGCATATGTGATGAGTTAAGGAATCAGAAATGTGAGGAAAATGTAATTTTCCATAATAACTCTATGTACAAAGAAAATTGTTGTGCTTAATACCACACTGTAGAAGTGTAAATTTTCACAATCAATACAATCGTATTGCGTATGCTGGAAATTTTGAAAATGAAAATTATAAAATAAAAATATTATTAACAGCGATATTATTTGTGTACTACCTACATATTTATGGAGACACATTAACCAAAACAATGCAGTGCTTCTTCATTCAACTGGTCAAATTTTATCCACTTTGACATCAAATATATATATATATATATATATATATATATATATATATATATATATATAAATACGCTCAATGAATTTATAATAGTTTTTCACTTACATACAAAATAAACTACACAATACATAAACAAATTTGTTCAAAGAGAAAATATTCCTATTCATTATAAACGTGGGTTTTATATACTGAATATATCCCGATCGCAGGAGAGAAGGAATTCTATTAATAAATAATATTTTACTAAAATAAAAAACATACGCGTATTATATTAAATTATACTCAAATAAAATATTAATAAAAATTAAAACGAAATTCTGGAAAGGATGTACTCCGTGTTAGACAGTGAACTCGTTTGACCGATGCCGAAGGGAACCGAGTTTATTCGATTCAGCGTCACCGACCCGACCGTGACGGTTCGGTTTCGTTCACTACTCAGAAAAGTGCGCAGGTGCGCCTAAAACAGTGTTCATTTAAAAAACTGCTTAAAAAAGCTAAATTCAGCTTTAATTTCTTGGATATATTATGAGATCAATGGGAACATAACCTATGACTGTACTGCACCATGTCAATGTCATAATTTAACGCAATATCTTTAAAGAAGATGAAGAGAGTGGAAGAGAGTATCGGAAAATATTCTAAAAATATTTTAACATTACATTAGGCTATTGTTCAAATTGTGTGTTAGTTTTAGAGAGTATTCAATTCTCTACAACTTTTATGAAAAAAAGTTTCATATTTTTTTTAAAAATAATTTGTATTTTTGAAAATGGTGGATTTAACCTAGCCTAATGTTCAAATTGCGTATTACCACTTCGTTCAAAGGGTTTTACAGCCTAATGTTCAAATTGCGTACTACCACTTCGTTCAAAGGGTTTTAATTAATGTATTAAATTCTCTACAATTTTTATGAAAAAAGGTTTAATATTATTTGTAACATAATTTGTATTTTTTAAAATGGTGGTTTTAACGACCTCCACCCACCGCCTAGCCTAAAGTTCAAATTGCGTATCACCACTTCGTTCAAAGGGTTTTACAGCGTATTAAATTCTCTACAATTTTTATGAAAAAAGGTTTCATATTTTTTATGACACAATATTTATTTTTAAAAATGGTGGATACAACAAACCCCATCTCACCCCATTTTCTGATAATGTTGAATCGATACCCCAACGCTTGTTAAAAAAAGTAACTATGTACGTGTTTCTGTCACGTCTATAATGCCCGGACTATATACAAATCAGTAAATCTCATAAATAATAATCTAACAGATTTGCATTTATCATGATGAAAAGAATTTAATCCCTTCGCATATCGAAATACCTCAAAAAGACCTCACAAGTAGGTCTACTCCAAGTCTACGTTGCCTAAGATTAGATATTACAGACCTAGATGTTAGGAGAACATATCTATATATTCTCCTAATATCTCGGCAAGAGACGATATCTAACGAAAACTTGTTAGAACGATGGAAGAAAGTTGCGATTGAGTACCAAATAAAACGCCACAAATGAAACTGAATTGGCCATACCCCCGGAAGGGATCATCCATATCCTCAAGCAGACTTTGGAATGGAATCCTGAAGGGAACCGTCAAGAGGAAGCACGGTCGTCCGAAGGCCCGTTGATGGAATGTGCTGAAGGAACTAAAAAGCGTCGGCAATACTTGGAGTGAAGCGTATCGTGATACACAGGACCGTTCAGCGTAGCGAAGCATCGTAGATGGCCTTCACCCGATCAGGAAAAAGGATATAAAGAAAATATCGATTCTTTAAAGAGACACAATAACGGACGTTAGTTACATCGTCTCTGAATATAGCCAAACTAACCTGTGATATCCATCAAAAGAATCCCACAGGAGTCTGTCAAAGCTCAACACCATGTATTATGAAAGCGGAACCATCTGTGTGTGACAGAGGAAAGACGTAAACTAAACAAAAATTAATTCATCAAATAGCAGCCTATTGAATAACTTAAACATTTTTATAACAAACACTATTCAAAACGGAAAACAGACGCCTTTATACGAACTTAAAATTCACCACCAGCATTTGTTATGTTCAGTTGAAGATTTTATCGAACAAATAGGGTTACAAGTGGAATTGGGTCGATAGGCGTTGAGGGATTTTAAATAAAGGGTCTTTGCCCTCCTCGACTCGCTCAACTCAAGCGTATAACTATATTGCGACAAATAAAATGAAATATACCATAAGCGTATATTTTTAACAATGTTCCAGGAGGGTAGTGAGTTGTTACTAGAACTATGGCCCTTATAAGAATAGGCGTTAGTGTCCAGCGTTACACGAACATAAAGTCTGTCATGGATATACAAGGAAACAAACAAACATTTCTGCCAACTCACGTATACGAAAAAGCGCTTTCTTTCAGCGTGTTTCTTTGGATTGATTAGATCACAATTTCTTTTCCTAATGATGTCTTCTTGTTAGTTGTGTCTCGAAATTAACATGCCAAAATATTAATGCACGACATGATAGGTCTATTAAATGCAAAATAAAATCTTTCAAAACTGTTAATCAATTAAAATCAGTGAAATGTCGATATTAATTTACTAATAATGTTGGAATTAAATCAAATTAAACATTTCATTTTTTTTTCCAAGTATTACCATAAGTATAACCATCTTAGTAAGGGAAACTTCTCACATTTAATAATTAAATTAAGGATTAAGAATCGTTTCGAAAAACATCCCAATCTACCAACAAGACTACATTTCACGTGGACACTAATGGTTTTCGATATACAAGGAAACAAACAAACATACATAAACAAACATTTCAGCCAAAAATAACGAATTGAAGATTTCTAATTTCGCGTGCTTTCATTCGCGTGATTTTCTCGCACTGCATTAATCATTTATTAGTCATAAATATTAAAATTTATCTTTTTTGATAGCCATATATTAGTCAAGCAGTGATTCCTATAATCATGGAAATGAACGAAAAAAATAAATTGCATTATATTTTGTGTTAAAAATTTTAAAAAACTCAACCACCTAATAAGAATTAAACTAATTACAGTGCGATATATTTAATTTGAATAAAAAATAGAGATTAGTTTGTTGTTAACCCTTTGAACTTTTGTTTTTTTCAGGCACTTCATTTTCCCTGTCGCCTTATGATTCTTTATTTTCATATTCTTTTACTACTCTTGTGTGACAGTTACTGTATGTCCCAGAGCTAGTACAAATGATAACATTTTATATTGACTACCGTTATCCTTTAATAATTATATCTAGTGTAATTATAATAAAAATATTTCTATATATATTTTTCTATATATTTCTATATATCTCTTATATATTTTTTTATAATTTTAAATCTATGTATATGGCATTTGCAAGTAGATTCTCCCCGTCAATTCCCATCACAAGTTGGATGGGCGATTGACTAGAGATTAAAATAAGATTTTATAGCGTCTAGATCTGATTATTGGGTCATTTTAGATACAAATATACATTTATATTTGTATATAAAACGACTCAATAATCAGATCTAAAACAAACGGGTTGCTACGATTGGCAAAATGTATATCAATTCTTAAACTGTTCGTAGACAGAAGTTTTCAAACGAAATAATTCAGTAAAATATTGTGAAGATATAAAATTCATAAATATACTACTTTCTACACAAATAATATGGTAACTCTATATGTAATTACTATCTGACAACTTTAGCTGATAAACTTTTCTGGTTATGCCTCAACTACCACATTTCGACCATTCTTTGTTATAAATAATGCATTTTTTATTATCGGCATCTAATGACATCATATTATATAAACATTAGCGCTCTAAAAATGTTAATAAATAGGATAATCTATCCTAAATTTACTTAGCTGCCATTAGTATGAATTGAGAGCCATATCGTTGTGGTTGTCTATTGTCACTGCCTCGTTTTAAAAAAACATCCATCAAAATGTATCTGCGTAATGAATAATTGTTTTAATTACTACTAACGTCAGAAAATGTCCGGATACAACACAATTCATTCTTAAGTATATACATAAGTATAATGTCATTTAATTTTTTTTCACAATATTTGTTTCCGATTTATTTCAAATTGCGAAGTCAAAGCGAGACAAAAATACTTAATGTGTCAGTAAAGGCAACAAGGTTAATCTGAATTCTGTTGTGGAATTATTCCGCTTTTATATGGAGAATGGGCTAACCCGATTGGCTTTAGAATAATCCTATCCCCTTCACACCTATTTCGTATTCACTCGCCCATAATATAAATATACACCTTTCAAAATTATAACCATCTCTTTTTTATATAAACTCTTTTGATTTGACGTCTCATTCTTCTGTCCGAATTGTTCCATATTTAAATGTGTGTGTATCCATTAGATGGAATAACACTTTCCGTTCATTTTATAAGGGTAAAACGTGTCTATTTAATAACGTCACTCTCCCGTCTTGTTTGTATACAATTTTTATGAAACACAAAACTAGTTGCTTAAGTTAATAGATATCCTGCTACTACAATTGTTATGAAGCGATGACCTCCGGCGCCGACGATCGATGGTGATTTAATCAAAAGCGAAACGACGCGGATGGCGTCGTTCCGCCATCGTCTCGCTTTTAGGGCTGCCGATTAAAAAAAGCTTAAACTGGAGCAGACGGATGTAGAAACTCTTAGAACCATTTCTCATCAAAGCGGAGTAAGTCACGTTAATGAAACGCCATATCACGCTTAGATGCCAGTAGCTTTAGCTGTAGGGTAAAATGTATGTCCTTGGGAAAAAACATTATCGCCCTTCAGTAGGTCCAAATGTAAAATTACTTTGATATTGTGAAATACAATATGTTTAAAAAAAATGTCAAACATTATTAAAAACCCGGGTTCCGTACAGATAGGTATATTTTTGAAACTGTTGAAGTGAGTTACTTAAATGCACATCAGTTATTGAGAAATATTTTCTGATTGTTCAAACCGAGGATTTGAAAAATCAGAGGGAAGGGGCCAAAATGCACAGCATATTGAAGTTCAACATTTCGTAGACGGTCGATAACAAATCCTCAATGCCTCCCACTTTAGATGTATGGACGGAGTTCCATGATGGGGAGAATCTACTTGCGAAATCCAACATATATAGATTTAAAACTATAAAAAAGGTATAAGAGATCCTTCTTTTAGTATGAAACCCTAAAAATACACCAAAATTTTAAAAAGTGAAACGAAAGATTTGATTGAAATTACAGTCAAATTGTTAAACTTGAAATGTCCAATGTTCTAAATCGGCAAAGAAATTGTAAATACTTTTATTATAATTACATTAGATATAATTATTAAAGGATAACAGTAGTCAGTATAACATTTTATTATTTGTACTAACTCTGGGACATACAATAACGGTCACAAAAAAGTAGTAAAAGAATAAGAAAATAAAGAAACACATCTAAAAATGTTTTTTTAATTATTACCAATGATTCATAGATGCTCTATCCAAGGAAAAATTTAAACATCATAAAAACTTGACATACAGACAGAGTTCAAATTAAAAATAAAAAAACCATAACGTCCCGCAAATCTTTCACAGCTAGATAATATTAGAATTGCAGCCGTTGAACATATTGGAGATGTGTAGCGAACCTGTGCACTTTCTGCCGGCGAACCTGTGTACTGTATAATTTCGCCTGCCGAAACCATTTGACATATGAATTAAATTTAAAAAAAACAATCGAACACAAAACGAAGCAACAGTAAGCGCTTCGATCGGTCTGTGAATCGCGGCATCGGCGACATCGCTTTAGAGACGTTGCTTAGAGCGGTATTACTTATAGCGGTATTACTTATAGCGGTATTACTTATAGCGGTATTGCTTATAACAGCATTGCGTACAGAGGCACAACAATTAGATTCGACAACAAGAAGCATAAACGGGCTGTACGGCAGACGCGGCTCTGCTGAAAGTTATTAATTATTTATTGGGCGGACGGGAACAACTGCCCCCGAGCCAAATTTCACTCGCCGCAAGACGTATTTACGACAATTTCTATTGTAGTGCCAGTAACGCTCATCTATAACTCAACAAATACCTCGTTTTACTTTTTATCGGAAACAATATACATCCAATGTACGAATGTATCCACCGATATCTTTAAATATACACCAATTTATTTATATTTAACTTGAAAACAGTGGATAAAGCACTTTAAATATGGCCGAATCGAGCGTTGTAATTCTGGCCTATTGGCATAGACAGTGGAACAGTGACCGAAATATCGCGGATTCAAATTCCTTTCCAAAAACAAGTAAAATATCTTATATTGAAGGAATTTTTCTAGGTCATTTCCTAAAATTGTGAATCTTCAAAGCTAGGTTACGTCATAATATCGCAGACAGGAATATAAAATAGTAAAAATTGTCCGCAGACAAATTTGTGCTTTTAGTATTACGTGTCATGGGAACTTTGCTTAGTCCAAGCCTATTGGTGAGTAACAATAGGTCTGATCAATCGTCACGTAACTTATAAAAAAAAATAATACTAAATCATTCTATGATAGTCAGTCGACTTCGTAATGCGGTCAAATTAGAGGTAGTTCATGTAATAAAAATAATTGCACTTTGTCAGTTTGACTTCAAATCGAGTTAACTATCATAAATTAACGCAATCTCCGACATACATGAGCTCCGACTCGAAGTTTCCTACTAAATCACTAAATTCACCTGTGTCGAAGTTTCTTAACTCGCTGAGACTTCTGACTTTCTCCTTTGACAAGTTCCTCATCGCCTTCCTTCGCGTCTCTCTAATTATCTTAGTCGTAGCTCCCTAATGGACCAAGTTTCAATGGACTAATATAAAGGTTGATAACCTTTCCTACATTAAGATATATACGCAAAGGATTATTTATACAAAACAAAAATCGAATTGTACTACACTGTCCCATAAAAGCTTAACACAGAAAGGAAATTAAAACAAAGCACACATTAAAAGTTCAATTTCCATTGAAAAATTAAAAAGCCTTATATATATATATATATATATATATATATATATATATATATATATATATATACGATTCAAATTCTTAAGTCACCTCCTTTTCCACAGAGAAATATAAGTATTGCTACCACGTACAAATATTCATGCGTTATTTAGATTAGTTGAAATTGACATAAATTAAGTTCCAAGACTAACATTTACGATACTAGTGATCGCCCGGGGCTTAATTGGCATGGAAACCATTTTCCATATAGTATATAGATAATCCACAAAAAATTAATGATCGGATTTTATGAAACTCACCACGTATTCCATGACGGAGCAACGTGATGCGGATGATCATCCTCCAAATTTCTTAATACCAATGTTTATTGTTGTCATGACGATAGGATCCTTTATTTTAAAAAAAAGCTAGTTATATACAGAACGTCGCGGCGTTGACTTTTTACGACTAATTATTGGTAACGCATACATCTAAATACAAAATCGTCACGCGTCTTACGGTACAAGAAGCATTTGCATAAATTCGTGCGTAAATATAAATTTTCCAGGTTTAAAAACAATTAGCTGAGACAAATCATGTCCTATGTCCTTATTGAGATGTGAAGAGATTCATTTTCAAACAAAGGTTCCTTCATTGTTATATTACTACAGACAAAGCAAAATTCTCTGAATATGCCCATTTGTAATCTCGATTTATCAAATCGAACAAACACAATTAATCTTAAACTACAACAGTATTACTGGCAAACAATTCCTCTCATATCTCGACCACTCTCTTCGTCTGATTCATCGCATCAATTGAGATAGCAAACCTTGTCGCCTTATTAGGTCAGCCTCACCGAAACTCTCACACCAGTCGTGCTCTAAGTGCAAGCGACTGACGCGGCGAAACTGCATTCAATTAGAGTATTGCATAAGCGAATCGGAATGCACCGGGCGGCGCAGTGCGAACGTACCGAATGAGAGCATCTAACGTTTCACGGAACCCGAGACTCGCCACGTGTAAGAGGCGCAAGCCTTCGTCAGACATTCCCGATGGACAAAATGCATATATGCACATCAGATGATCTCAAACATTTTAAAATTTTAATCATCATTCGGTCCGCAGTTAGCTCAAAGATAATATTTGATTTCAATTCGAATACTCGACCTCTCTGAGCAATTTCCATTCACTTACGTCAATCACCTACGTCATACGTAAACATCCGAGTCTCGTGCGTTCTTTTCGTACTGGGCCCAAGAATAGCCTCCGATTAGAAGTGTCGCCTCGATCTTTCATCACTTTCCCAAACGTTCTGAAGATACCTAAACGGTGTTCGAGTTAATGTAAATCGGGCCGGGTTTCCCTACGCCGTCGGCTGCGCGGTGACGTCGCAATTAGAGTCCACCCGTAAATTGGAGCCCCCCGATTACGGAACAACGCACAAGGCGAGCACATCGGCCCCGTCACATCCGCCTACGCGGCTCGCTGCCCGCCTAACTGTCACATTTCCAACGCTCGCGGCGTCCGTCTCAATGTCACCTAATTGTTTATAACGTATCGATTGAACTACGCGTTTAGGCAAAACAGTCTCTTTACGCATTAGCCGAGTACGCGTATGCAAAGCGAACGCCGCGCCGAGTGGCGGAGAACAATGGCGGGCTTCACACGCTAATCGGAAACAAATTGTGGGTTTTTTCACAGCCGACCGCGCCGCGGCGGCCGCGCGCCCACCGCCGTACACGTGTGTCCCATTATTGGCGCACGTACGCTCCGGCTTATTTCTCAAATAATCTAGTACGCTCCGAGTTTATCGTACTTTACACGCGACGGAGCCCCCGTAACGTGGGCGCCCTGAAAACCTCTTTCTTTATTGAGTCGATTATTACAGTGTAACATTAGAAAGCGGCGTCTAGAGGCAACTATGTCACTGTGTTTGTGGCCCTCACAGATACGCTTTCAAAGCTTAAAGCTCTTCGCTATATTTACATTTTTGAAATTGGAACTTAAGGTCAAAAACCCGTGATATCTTTCCCGCGAATTCACACGTGTAGAAACTTGTAAACATGTAAAAATAGTTGTAACACTAAATAAATAACATATTTATTTCATTGTGAGTAATAATTTTGTTGCATTCTTATCATACATAGGTATTATAGATACTCGCAGTACCCGCGACTTCGTACGCGTGAAATTTGGAATAACAAAGCTTATTAGAAATAATGAATATTATTATTTCTCTGTTTTTTTTTGTTTATTTTTACAATGTCTGTGAGCATAAAGTTTACTAAAAACACTCATAGACGGTGATGGCAGTACTAATATCATAATATTCACAAAGTCAGGGATTTTTTAAAATCTTAAATAACCATATAAAATCTTGTATACTTTGGTCGAGGGTATAAGCTATTACCATACCAAATTTCATCAAAATCCGTCCAATGCATTTCGCGTGATTGAAGAACAAATTAGCAGACAGACGGAGACAAAATTTCTAAAAACAGACTTTCTGGCTTCTATTATCATTCTATACGCTAAATGATTTACTATCTTTAAAATATTTTCTATGTACATAATTAACTTTGTAACAGTTTAAGTATATGTATTAATTAACTAGTTAATTCTTCTTCGCAATATTATGAATGTTTGCACTGACTTTTGAAGACTTGAAACATAAAAAAATATTTCACCATAGTTGGAAATACGAGCAATCAGACGAATAACATAATCGAGTTATTATTTGTAATTATTAGTCATTATCTATATTTTGAAAATAAAAGAGTTACAGTTTTAGGACAATGATTCATCCCTACTGCGAGAACCACCCATGTGGCTATAAATTAGACGGACAGACACGGAACCATCGTAGCGCGAGCTCGATTCGAACTTGATTGCAGTTCAGAGAATATCTTTTAAGGAAACGACGCGATTGAGACCGTGCTTAAGTCGAAAATTTTTCCTTATATCCATCAATCATGCATACCTAAACTCGAAAAAACTTTATATTATATGTATATATATATATATATATATATATATATATATATATATATATATATATATATATATATATATATATATATATATATATATATATATATATATATATATATATATATATATTTATGTATATATTTCCTTACAATTTTCACAGAGTCGATTCCTCTCATCGCTCTGAACGCAAACTATTTTTGTTAAATTTGAAAAATCTCAACAGTCTCCGACAAAATCGCCTTCAAGATGGAAATTTAGATAAACACCTTCAAATTTGTATCATGAAACCACTGAAATACATTTATTACATGAAACCCTGCTACTCACAGAAAATAACAATTGAAAAATTAGCAGATAACACTTTTTTCAATATTAAATATCATTAATAAGCTCGATCGACAATCGGTAAAGTGTTGAACAGAAGGTCGCTTGGCCGAAAAATATAATATTCGGTTCGTACGTCGCTATTTGAAATACACGAAACCAGGCAAAGGTGAGTTTTTCAATTTTGCACTAAATATTCGAAAAAGATTCATATTTATTATCAGATTTGTAAAATAACATACCGCAAAATACATAATTGATTTCCGATAATCTCGAATCTGCGTTTCAGAAAAATCAACTCACAAACAACGCGCCAATTGCGAAACAACGCGCATAAACAATGCTAAACGAAGCATAAACAACGCGCCGTCTTTCGAAAATGATGCAGCTCACCTAGCGTGCTATCAAGCTCCTTTTAAAGCCCGTCGCAGATTTTGATTAACAAATTTGTTTGCGCAATTAACCCGGCATGCACAACAAAACGAAAAAAGTCAAAGTCCAAAGTTATACATGTGCCACGTTTAAAAAGCTCCGAGCTTTCCTTCGCGAATAAAAGCTTCTCTCCAACGTAATATATGGGCAATTTACAAGCTCAATTTTTGATACAATTTACATATTCGGCGACATAAATAACGATCAATTTACTCGAGAAACTTTTACGAGCGGCATAGAAAATAGGGCACAGATAAAAATGGCAGATAATTCTGAACTATTTAAACTGTTTTCCATAATAGGCGCTCGCAGTTATGACGTGTACTCTTATAAATAATCGATTTATGATAATGTTTAATAGCCTTTTCGGCACGGTAAACATTTTTATATATCGAGATAAACTCGGAACGCCTCGTTAATGTGACCAATCGTCTCTTGCGATTGATTGCTTCGACGCTATTGCTAATCATATAAATCCATGCGTTACTACTATTTTACTTATTTATCTTTCATTTTATCACACTTCTCTTTAGCGTACGTGGAAATTTATTGCTCTCAATTCGCCGTCCAACATTTCGGTGATCATAATTGACACATAATTGTCTCGTAGATAAGTTTAAATTTAAACCGAATATTTAATATATAGATGCAATCATTTCTAAGACCCGATTTTGGAGGGACGTGTTCTTATAGCGCTAAAATTTAAAAAAGGCTGCAAAGACGCCCCGTGCGGCTGAAGTGAAATTTCTTTTTACATTATTATTCTGAAGGCAACAATGGAAAATTTAAAAAAAAATGTGTAATAAAAACAAGAAAATTGTATCAATATTATTAACTAGCTTTCGCTCGTAGCTTCGCCCGCGTGGTATTAGGGGAATACGGTAGTTGACTCATTCTAAATTTTTATATTTTTCGTACAATATTGTGAAATATAAGGTAATTAAAAACTAGTCTAGAAAAAAATTCAAATATTGATTGAAAAATAAGGCAGTTATAAGCTTCTAAATTTGAAGATACGGTTAGGGTTGGGTATATCCCTGTCTCTTGTAGAACATAATGTGCAATATTAAAAATGACCTCACAATACAGTATTCCCGTCCTTGTCTAAAGATTAAATTTAAACTTTTATAACTCGGTCAATTTTTAAGATTATTGAATAAAATTTTCACTCTTCATCAGCTTGTACCTTGAAATTATGATTAATGAAATAAAAAAAAAATTGTCAAATACCCAATTTAGACCGTCGCTTGTTAAGTGTAGGTGCGGCATAGTACTTTAAATAGATCACCTCTCCTTTATTTTACCTTATGTGCGGGAAATTCTTGTTGAAGCGTTTGGGCTTCAATAAGAATTTCCCGCCCAATCGGAGTACACAGGTCCTATGTACATATACATTAGGATAAATAATTATATATATAATTACTAAACTATAAATGATAAGTAATAGCTATTGGCAAAGGAACTTTTAGAACTAAATATATTTACTTGCCAACAGCGAAATTTATTTCGTACCAAATAATAAACATTCACGAATATGGTTTTCAACATTAATATATTTATTTATAATTAAAAAGCTTATTGAACCACGATAGATATTTGTCACCGCAAACTTTTCCTACTAATTTTGCGCGCATTAAATGTTTCGTGCGCGGGTTTAATTTTTTTAACATTTACGTTCACTGCTCCGCCTCTACCACTGATAACGTAGTTATATATAGCTTATCTTTTAATATGTGATGTTTACTACCAGTATGCAAAATTTTACTGAAATCGGTTGAACCGTTTAAGCGTGAAAGAAAACAAACAAACAAATAACAAGACAAAGTTTAAATTTTATTATATTAGCTCCGTTTAATGTCAATAATTAAAAAGGTTTGCAATTATCTCAATATCATTAATATATATATATATATATATATATATATATATATATATATATATATATATTCTCTGTTTGAGTTATTTGCCCATAAATGTATATGGCTAACTAACATAATAATGAAGTGAAGTTTGAGAATTTGTTATTTCGATGTAATTTCGAAAACAAAATTGATTTTAAAAATACTTTTTACTGATATTTACCGGATAACATAGACTATATTTTATCCGGTTTTAGAAACATTGAGCTAAAAGTTAAAATGATAAAAGTCAGTGAAAACGCCTATTTTTCACAATAAATTCCTGAAATATACGGTAAAGTAGGATGAAGTTTCTAGGGATTTCCGAGGAGACTTAAACGTAAAGATAGAATATGAACTATTTATTCTAAATTTAAGGGTGGTTTTACAAAAGAAGGTCAAAGGTCTAAAAAATAGCTCGTTGTGGTGTAAATTTATGTGTGGAGTAACTCAAATAAACAATTCACTGTGGTGTAAACCTGGTTACGTGTCCTCCTGTCGCCACCCGCATACTCGATCCATTTGCAAGCTTTTGCTACCGTACAGGGGGCCGCCACCGCCTTCGGCTGCGAATACGACTGTTAGCTATTGGCGGGCTGGTAATCATTACCGAAGCACATATTTGGTATATCCCAATGAATCCGATCGACGTACTGTTCGTTTTCACGCGATTGTAGTTGTTGTGAAAGTACAATTTGCTTCCACAATAAATAAATCCCGGAGACAAACTTCTACAATGTTTAGAATTGATTTGAGGCCAGACTTCGTATTTCATGGAAATTTACTATATGTCTGGATTGTCCGATCGATATAGCATTTGTTTTAAGCGATTGTAGTTGCGGTGAAAGTGTAATTTGCTTCCACAATAAATAATTCCCGGAGAGAAACTTCTAGAATATTTAGAATTGATCTGAGATCAGACTTTGTTTCTCATGGGAATTCACTATATATCGGATTGTCCGATCGATGCACCATTCGTTTTCAGGCGATTGTAGTTGCGATGAAAGTATAATTTGCTTCCACAATAAATAAATCCCGGAAACAAACTTCTACAATGTTTGGAATTGATTTGAGGCCAGACTACGTTTCTCACGAGAATTTACTATTTACTATATCCAGACTGAGAACTCAAGAAAATCAATAAATACATTTTATTCCCAGAAAACAATAAAACTATAAACATAGTGTGTAGAAAGCTCTTACCAATAAACAAGCATTAAAAAAATTAAAAAAACATAACTGACAATAAGTGAAAATAAAAAATATAAAATGGCGTTAAAAAAATTAAAAAGCGGAATATATTAAACTATTTTCGACAACCACGCCAACAAAGTTCCGGGCAAAACTTATTGTTAACACACCAGTTTGTATCCCATATTTCTCTTTAGCTGATGAGCAAATGGTGACATTTCATAAATTTTTAATATGTAATCATGCAGAAAAATGTATAAATAAGTAATCGACTTCCCCGATAGTACGCTCTGTTATATTGGGGTAAGGTGACATCATCAAAATACGTCCAGTCGTGTCACAACCTCACAGGTTACGACCTATCATGATATTAGTTCGATTCAAGTTATCATACAATTTTAGAGGTCATGAATGCTTCAGATGGAGACCTTAATAGATGGAGCCATTCATGACCTCTAAATCTCAATTATTTGAAAATAAATTTTCAATGGATCTCCATACACATGTAAAGAAGGGGCCACTTTCTTGTCAAGTGGCGCGTCATTGAATAGATCTTTTGAAATGAAATTGGTTTTGAAATAAAATGTTCCTTACGCCAATTTATATGTTGAAGCCTCGTTTACGAAATAATAAGCTTTAAATTCAACTTTTATTAATAAAAAATGCTTTCAACGAATAAATAAGGAAATTTCGACTAGATTGCAAACGATTGAGGGTTGCCTCCGTGCCATTTTTGATTTTTGAAACACAGATAAAAATTGTGAAAACGTTCACGCTGGCTGAAAGTTTGCTTTGTAACAACGAATGCATTTTACCGATTTTTACTTACAAGTTACGACAGATTATACTGATGTACTTCAACTACAGTGCGACTATTGTTGTTAAATATTCGTTTGTGACTAGTGGTAAAGTACAATTTTTGAGAAATATTCTGTTTTTATAAGAGTAGCTTTTCACACGAGCAAGTTAAAAGAAATCAATACGTGTGTGTGTGTGTGTGTGCGCGTGCGTCCGCGCGAGAGTATGATTGCGTGCGTAAATTATAAAACTTAACAGTCATTAAACAATTTAACACTATATAATGTTTTCTTTACGAAAGCATACATACATACATTTAACATGAATGTCATTCAAAACAATGGCCGTACAGTTAGAGAAAGTGTTATCTAAGGTTTAGTACGACAAGCGGATCGGCGATACTTCCTTTAAGTTTTGCCTAGAAGGAAAATATTATAAGACTGTGAAATATTGCTTCAAAAGTAATGAAATCAATTCATATTTTACTGATATAAAAAAGAACAAGGCAGAATGATCTTAATAGTGGAGACAAAGTAATTAAAAAAGGCAACTTTAAGGGAAGTACTTTCTTAATTCCTAGGTAAATCATATAGTACCTTAGTCCGATTTTTGCTACGTTTTCTTCATCTAATCGTGTTAATAACAGAAATTTTCTCTTACTGTTATTATAAATAATTAAGTACATCGATGATAATGAGCCTGATGTTTCAGAATTAGAAAGCATTATTAAAAAAAATCAAAATATAAAACACAAAACAATTCAGCCATTGACAATCAGGAAAAAATAAAATACAATTTGCTAATAATATTGTGTTTTAATATACCATGAGTTATATAACAATAAAAAACTATCGAAATACATAAAAACTGTTTAATAACGATTACAAAAAATGATCAATATATTTTTAATCAATAGATTTTTTTAATGTGTCGACTCTGCCTAAATAGGATATTTGAATAAATATTTTTTACTACTAAAATAAAATAGATAATACCATTAAAAACTGTTAAAATAAATATATCGTACCTAGGACTTTTCATTACAAAGTTGTAACAACGTCAAAACTGACGAACTACGATTCGCGCGAAAACGCCCCATAGAAAACACAACTGGCTTATGACGTCACTGGCCAATTAATTAGCATCGTTATAAGGGAGTTTATTAAATAATTTTAATATCTCGTTATATATTGTGTTTGAGTCATATATTGCATATTATAATTTTCTCATTTTTTGTGCGGAAAACTAAATTCATAATAACTTTTTCAATTCAATGAACAAAAAAATTTATACTTTTTCCTATTTACAAGTTTCGGTTAATTGTTTGTTACATGTATTCTTTTTTTTAAGGTTTGAGAGCATTAAGTGCTGTGGCAGACTGTAAGTGATTTTTAAACATTAATTAATGCTACTTACAATATAAAATATGTAATACTGTGTGGTGAAAAAATAAAATTAATTAAAATGGAAGGGATTAGGATCTACCGAATTATGATAATGTATTTTCAGACGATTTTTGAACGCAGACAACGAGGACGCACTTTGTATATTTGTAGTCAATTCATTCCAGAATCGAGTTAAAAATATATGGTGAAAGATTCTCCATAAAATTTCGTTCTATGCTGTGGTATTAGAAGGGTATATTTATTTTTCAATATTATCGCGGTCGTGGGGTGATAGGTATTGGAATCTATATAATAACAGATTATAATTATCCGAGCCTAATTTAATTCACCTATTGCATACAACGATATATAATGTTGCAGTGTAAAAATAAGGAAACTGGTTCACTGAGATACTAAATCGAAGCCGAATTTACGATGGATTGAAAGAATTCTTAAATACGCATTGCTGTATACAGAAATATGTTCTTACATAATAAAATCCTTCAGAGACTACATGAGACGACACATCTCCAAGCTATGGACGTCTACCACGCGGAGAACATCGAATAGCGCGGCGCGCAGTACCGCGCCGACGTCCGCCGATAGCTCCCAACACAAACAAGTATTGCGTAAAGCGGGGCGCCCCGTACCCAGCGAAGCCTCGCCCGGCCACCGATAAGCGACTGGCACGTTACCCAATAAGCGGGCGTCGCCGTTTATAAACAAATAAAAATGTGATATTCGTAAATTATCATGAGAATCTAATCCCAAACAACCGGTTCGGGCCCACAAAAACAACAAACACGACCGCCTCGCGGCGCGCGCACTAGACGTGCAGAATAGAGCTAAACGATTATTTTTATCGTCGTAGTGGATGTTTTTTTTTTATTTTGTATTTTATAGTATGCTATTTTTGTGGCGCGCTATCTCACACTCCATACGCTCACACAACTTGACTAATGACGGCGCAATACAATCACTATTCTTCATTATACGAAATGATGGTAATATTAAGCTTTTTTGCGTTTTGTAACGTCGCTTATTTAAATAGGTCAATTTGTCGTGGCTCGTTATTGTAATTTGACGAATGTTTGCCATGTATTACGATACCATTGACGCGTTTGGAGTACTGTTTTCGGATTACGCGCGACAAGTAAAATGCAATTAAACGAATATTAACGAATGTTTATTGCCGATCGATATCACGGTAGTTATTAATTAAATGTTAAAGCATTATAAATGTACAATTATTGAATATATTTGACGTTAATTTTGTAGAAATGCATTATTCACAATTGAATGAAACTACGTGATGTAGTATTGTTTCTACTTTATTTAAATTATTGATCACGGCCTATGTTTCGTTGTATTACAACACCTTTAGGTAGCCCACCTGAAGATGTTGTAATACTCAGATAGCCCACCTGAAGATGTGGTAATACAACGAAACCTAGGTCGTAGTAAAGAACTTAAATAAAGTAGAAATAATACTACATCACGTAGTTTCATTTAATTGTGAAATGTACAATTGATAAAATTGACAAAACTTCTAAAAGGCAAATTTAACACATATATAAAGGTTCAAATAAGAAGTAATTAAAACTATGAAACAAAAAATTTAAAATTAATCATTCTTCCCTTAGACGTTGTTTGTTTTGTGCGCACGTCTCAATTTTTTTTAAATAAAATTTATTTTCTATGGTTAGATGAAACGCTCAGAGATAATTCCGGGGCGTTTCACCGGCCTATAACGTTATCCAAGCGCCATCTTTCGACGTAATAATTTATAGTATTTTTTAAACATCACACATAAATAAAATTGATAAACAGAAAGATAAAATAACTATTAGTAATTAATACAATTTTAATATATTATTATTACAGCATAACTTAAATTTAAGTTAATAAATTCGACAATACGTCTAAGATAACGCTGGAATAACGGTCAATTTATTTCTATAATATTATCCGTGACATTAATTAAACCAAATGTTGAAAGGAGACCGGCAAAAATGGAGGCAAACGTTACAGAGATGGAACATATTTTCTAAAAAAGCTGGTATTTTTTAAAATATAAAAAACCAAAGTAATTGAAAGTCAAGAAAGAGGAAAAAATAGAATAACAATTTGTAACCATAATACGAAAGATACTCGTAAAAAGCTATCTCCATAAAAGCGCATATATTATATTATATATTTTAAAATATAAAGACTTGTTAATTGGAAATAAAAATAACAAACAATTGAATGGAATACATAATAACTTTTTAGAAACGATTAGAAAAAATAATAATCAATGTCTCTTGCTTTCTTAAACATGTAGCCATTGCCTAAATTAATTAAAAATAAACTATTGACAAAAATTGACAATGATTCTATTGTTGTCAAAATGAATGGCTTTTTTCCTCTTATCGAGGTTTACGTAATTTTTTCGACGACCCTGCCGAGTTTGTAAGCATCATGGTTTAATATGGTACATCTATGGATGGAGGATATAACGAGACACTATCTACACTTTATTTTATCTCGCTAGTTCAAAGAATTCTGTAGAAATTACATTTATTATGAAAATAACCTATGTTTTCATAAAAAAAATACAATATTTCTCTTTTGTCTAATCAACGATTTTGATAAAACTTTTAAGAGGCTTATTTGTTTTTTTTTCTCTATATAATAGTCTCTTTTTTATTCTTCTAGCACCCCCGGGTGTTAGAACCCAACACTATGAACTTTTGCCAGTCTCCTTTGGAGAGCACAGATGACGCTGTTCCTTATTTTCTATAAAATATAAAAACAATATTTCGGCATAATATTATTTTTTTTATTTATTTCACAAACAACATCCACATTTAATCACTGCGTGGGTAAAGATTACATCATACAAAATTGATAATGTTATTTCTTTATCAATATGCATTATGTGAATTATAGTTGACAACGAATATGTGTAAGTAATTTACTTATAACTATATAAATTATTCACACACATTATTAATACGCATTTATTTTTTTTATTTTTATTCTGATTCATACTTTGAAAGTTCTGTTATAAAGTGAGACCCTTATCGAATATTTTATTAGCTTTACCTAAATTATTAGTCTTCGTTTACGAGCCCCTTAAAGTAATAGAATATACTGTATATTATCTAAATATATTATTTCTAAAAGGTGTTTTTTGGTCGAGCGGCAAAAAAAATAAAAAAAATACCCACTTAAAGCTTATGTTTTCTACTTTAGGCGAAAAATATAAAAAAATTCGAAAAAAATCTTTTTGTTAATAAAAAAAATTAATTTTTATAACAATTGGCATGAGCGCCATCTGTGGGCGACACATCAAATATCTTAGCCAAATTGTATACTTGGAACACGCTAGATGGCGATATAGTGCGAAGACTTCGCACGGGTCAGCTAGTATATTTATATTATTGTATATTTGAAGCATGTTTCTGCAAAAAAAGTTTTTTTTGTTGAAATCAACTACAACTTTGGTATTTATGGTTGTTAGTGATGTTTTTTTCAGAAACGGTGGAGAATTTTAATATAGTTACTTAGTATTTTCTACTCAGTTTGACGTATAGAATCACCTCTATGAATAATAAGCACGTTCTTTGTATATTTTAACATATATGCTGGTCTTAAATTTCTGATTTAATAAGAATTCTTCGAAGTTGTATTGAAGACATAATTAAAAATTGTATAACCATTTTATTTAGTATAAAATCTAAGTTGTATTGAAGACATAATTTCAGATTTTGTAATCATTTTATACTAATGTACTATTTATAATACTAAACCATTTTAGTTTTCTTTCTTAAATAAACCAAAGCTTTTATTTTATTACATAGAAGTCATGGGTACGATGCTATATCCGCCCAAGAGAGTGAGAGCATTTTTAATTGTTTGCTTTAGAAAAAAAAGCAAGGTCCATTGTTAAAAAGCAATTAAATATCGAGACTCGAGATTATTAAGACTGTTTTTTCGTATGTCATACCGTTCGAGTAGCTCTATGTCAAAGTTAATGTAAGGGGTTATAACGTACGCGCTGCATCATCACTGGGCGTCGCTAGGCATCATCAAGGC
The DNA here is from genome assembly GCA_039881145.1 of Druceiella hillmani. Classification (NCBI taxonomy): domain Eukaryota; kingdom Metazoa; phylum Arthropoda; class Insecta; order Lepidoptera; family Hepialidae; genus Druceiella; species Druceiella hillmani. The sequence continues at coordinate 14,991,747 of JAYKKI010000001.1, forward strand.
GACGCGGTGCAGTGAAGACCTTATTGGGTTATGAATATCATGCGATACGAGTGTTATTTCGCAGAAAGAAAAATCGATTATACTGTTAATTCAGTATCTCTCAAGTTCTGTTTATTATATATAAAATTCTGTTTATTATAAAGAAACGTATAGGTAAATATAATTATAATAGAAGAAATAACGAAAATAAAAATATTTTTAATCGAATAATAAAAGATTTTTTCATAATAAAGTCCCAAATAGAAAAATGTCAGATTATTTTTGTTTTACGTCTTTGAGAAGAATTCAAAAATAATCTTGCTGTACTAATTAACCAACACCCCTGTATCTCTTACGTATTGAATCTGGTTACTCTGACATTAATCGCCGAGAGCTGCTGTAAGAAGCAGCAGAAAAATTAAGCTGTTTATAAATTTGTTTCATGTCAAATTTATTTGCTATTGAAACAAACAATACTATTAAACGGTAATTCAAAATCAACGACATACGAAGCCCTACAACGCGACTCTGTTTTGACGCCATATAACGTTATTCTAAACCCTCTCCGAGTCCAAGTATTGATAACAATATTCTCAAGGACAGGATATTATCGTGGCACGATAAAATTTGGACGTTATCGTTTCCCACAAACAGTAATATTCAAATAACTCTCCGTAATTTATTATATAAGTGTCTGTCGTAATTAGAGTATAACTATTTGCATTAATAAACCCGACGATACCACTGTAAAGACGATACTGCAATAACGTCAATGTATAAATGTGACCATTATTACTGGATGTACAGATTATTTGATTAGATCTAACGTTATTAGTTACGCTTAATAAAGCAATATGAAACTATTATAGAAGTTTTGCTTCTACAGTGTGGTTATGAAAATATAATTATTTGCGTTAATAAACCCGACGATACCACTGTAAAGACGATACTGAAATAACGTCAATGTATAAATGTGACCATTATTACTGCATGTACAGATTATTTTAATTTTTATGAAACTATCGTAGAAGTTTTGCTTCTACAGTGTGGTCCATGGTGCAAGCACTATTAATTTTTGGACGTGAAACTTCTTTTCCCATTGAAGTGTAAATTCGTAATTGAAAAATTAGGCTGTATCCAAAAGGTCATGGCCTAATTTCAACACAACACATATAGAATAACGCCAGTACAGTAATCCTAGATCTTTAGTATATCTTGAATACTTCTTGAAAATCAGATTACCACTCGTATGCTTTCAAAATAATCTACACTAATACACTTCAAATATGATATTAACAATGATAGACGATGTTCAAACTTTTACATATAGAAAGATATATTTAACGCTATATTGAATCTATTTAAGTATTTCCATTCCGTTAGCAACATTATGCGCAAATTACCGTTACTGGAGCCATTTCAATTAAAGTTAAAAAAACTCAAACCCAGGCTACGAGAACATAAAATGCGTTAAATGCACGAAACTAATTACTAGCACACTGCAGATAGTGAGCGCATTGAATAACTTTACGACTCTAAAATCTGAGCAAAACTTAAAAAACGCCACATATAACATACATAAAAACGCCACATATAACATACATAAAAACGCCACATATAACATACACAAGTTCAGCAAAATTATTTTTGAATTCTTCTGGAAAATATAAAACAAAAATAATCTATGACATTTTTCGATTTGGGTCTTTATTACGGAAAAATCATTTAATTTTCAATTAAAAAACTTTTATATCATACACAGAACTTTCATTGGAAAGAAAACTTAAGACTGAAAGCTGGCTAGATTTTTAGACCAGTCTAATTTAATCTTCTCTCTTTCTCTCTCTCTCTCTATATATATATATATATATATATATATATATATATACATATATATATATATATATATATATATATATATATATATATATATATATATAATAGTAGCAAAGTGAATTCTGTATATGAAAAAAATTTTAAAAACTGTGATTGATTTAACGTAAAGAATGAAAATAGAAAAACTATTTTTAGAATTTTTGTCTGTATGTTAATTTAATAGCCAATCACGCAAAATGTACTGGACGGATTTTAGTGAAATATGGTATGGTAAGTAGTTTATACGCAAGAGCAACATATGAGAGAGACAGAAAATTCTAATAACTTTTCTTATTCCGAATTTCACGCGAACTAAGTCGTAGACGCACAGCTAGTATGTGAAATATAAATCGTGAAACACATCTTAATCTTCTGGCAAAGAATATATCGCACGACTTATGTTTACAACCGCATACGAAAACGAATACGGTCATGTGATAAAGAATAACAAAAGCTCTTAAAGCGTCTCCAAATGCGTAAAAGCGTATTTTGAGGAAAAAATGTTGACGACGAAAATAACAAACAAGACGTGTCGCTGGTAATAGAAACATTGGCAGACTGCTTAAAATGCCACGCTGTCTAAGAAAGTCACTCTGGTTCGAAAAGCACGTATGTATGTTACAGTCAATGTTGGTAAATAGGCTAATATTAACATTAGCCGGCTAATCTTAAAATAGTTTTGATCGTTGGTTAATGTTGTTATATCCTATCTTTAGCAGGTTAAACATAAGATTAAAAAAGATTTATGGCTAAAAATTCATATATAATATTGTGTTAAAATTTTCTTTAAAAAAATACTAGTGTAGTGTTTATAAAACAACAGGATAGAAAAGAAAACTAAAATAAAAATACAATAACATACGCGTATCATATTAAACTAACCTCAAATAAAATATTAAATACTGACTGTATACACTTGAAATATTACACTGATTATATACAATAACACAAGCGTAATATATTAAATTATACTCAAATAAAATGTTAATCAAAAATAAAACGTAATTCTTGAAACGATGCACTCCGTATTAGGCAGTGAACTCGCCTGGCCGATAGTCGATCCCGAAGAGAGCCGAGTTTACCCGATTCAGCGTCAGCAACCCGAGCGCGACGGCTTAGTTTCGTTCACTGCTCAGAAAAAGTACGCATGGTGCACCTAAAGATGTTTCCATTTTAACAAGCATGCAAACAATGAAAGTAGGCGATACATTTTACATAATTTATTTTATATTTTTATATATTTGCTGTTTAAAACAGCATAGCCTTTAGGATAATCTTAAGTTTAGTCGGTTAACGATGGAATGAAATCTCGTAAATAAAAAGTATCTAACAATGACACTAATCTCAATATTAGCCTTTTTATCGACAGTAGCCGTAACATATACATTAAAAATACATCTAGCAACTTCAAGAACAACAACAAATGCAAAAATATGTAAAAAAAAAGTTTAGTTTACAATACATTATATCTGGATAACATTTCTTTTAGTGTGCAAGTAATTCGCAATTCGTCTGAATGTTGTGTATTGAATTAATATACATAATCCATTTAAATCAAATGAATATATGCCACGATTGTTGTTAAAAATTAGGAGTTACGGGCAAGTTAATCACTCAGCTCAAATTGCAGCAAAAAATAATTTCTGTCAAGAAATAAGGTTAATTTTTGGTTATTTAAAAAAAAATAAAGATGAAATTAATTATATACTATAATACGGTAATTGGCTCATTCTAAATTTTGATATTTTTCGTACAATATTGTGAAATATAAGTTAATTAAAAACCAGTCTTGACAAAAATTCAAAAATTGATTGAAAAATAAGCGAGTTATAGGCTTCTAAATTTGAAGATACGGATAGAGTTGGGTATCTCTTTTCCTCTAGTAGAATATAATGTGCAATACTAAAAATGACATCACAACACTAAACTTTTATAACTCGGTCAATTTTTAAGATTATTAAAAAAAAATCACTCTTCATCAGCTTGTACCTTGAAATTATGAATAATGAAATAAAAAAAAATTAGTCAAATACCCAATTGATACATGTATTAACTACTCGATCCGGCTTTGCTCGGGCAAAAAAAGACAGTGTTTTAATAGTTTTTTTTGTATAAAAATTATTTACGGTTAATTCATTGAAGGTATTCTCAGTGGATTTAATGAGTTTTAGTTAGTATGCGACATAAAAACGCTTATAACAATTTAAAAGCCACATACATCTCACAATTTTCCTTAGATTTCATTATCGCACACAATTATTTCAAATATTAGTTTGATGTAGCTATAACCGTTTAGTTTGTTTAACTCAAAAATAATTCTACAATTCGATTTTGTTACAGAAAACGGATCGTAACCGACAATTTACATATAAGCATTTATGTAGCGAAGCTTCTTAACAGACGTTCAGGATGGCGACCTAACCAAGAAAAAGTGAAAGGTCACAAACGTGGCGCTGAAGCGCTCGTCATTGGCTGGGCGATACGTATTGTTGCCCATATATGTGAGTGAGATGGGGTAAAAAAGAGATATAACGCAACAGGCAGCGCGTAACCCTGCCTCTCTCTCACCTTCGTTCTCTTTAGGTGTATGTATTATAATGTGTGTGTATGTATAGTTGTCCCAATGAGAGAATCTACGTGCTTGATACTACATGCATGCGTATGTAGTATGGAAAACAAATCATACTCTAAGGTGGACAGTTATTTGGATACTAAGATATTTATGTATTTTCGTTTTTTGTTAAGTGTTTTTTTATTGTGTGATGGACAATTTGAAAATTATTTGCAAAAATGTTTTTTAATTATTATTGTATTGCTACAATATTACAGTAATTAAGAATTAAAAATTTAATTCTATACGCGATACGTAAGAAGCTTCGCTTCTATCGGGTATCCATACACTTCACGTCTTTGTATATATTTCATTATAGCTTACAATATTTAAATATATTATTTCAATGCGGTTATAATCGTTTAACTTAGCGCCAGAAATATTCAAGAATTTCAAATATTTTTTACTTGAAATCTAAACAAACAGATAGAATTCTGAGATTACATATCTAGATGATTTTGTCAGACTTTTTCATAAACCAAGTTTACGGTGGCATTTTCATAATTAACCAGTTAGAGTTGCAAGTTGGAGACGCTTCACTAGAAATTTGGAGAAGCTCAATTTGAAGAACGTGTAACTCAAAATGATCAACGTTTCAGAACAGCAGGAAACTATCACATTACACATTACATTGTTTAGGTCCATTTGCTAGAATCCTAAGATGCGATTGGCTAAATGACGATTCTATGTCCAATGATATCAAAATTAAATAACCGCCACTATTATATTTACGCAGCGGCAGAATACAAACGACAATATGTCAACAGCGCCAGCTGCGGTCGGCGGAACGCAAGTGGGGCACGCCGCCGCCGTGGGCGGGCGCGATGCACTAGCCGCCCGACAGCGCGCCCGCAATAAGCGGCTAGCTGGCAAACCGCATCACTCGCGAGTCTTTCCGCAGCTAATTGGCAAGTAGCACGCTGACGCAGACCTATATAAATCTTACGCCGGATAGGCTAGTCTAACCTTATGCGGTAACCGGGGAATGCAAACGTGCACAAAGTTCAAGTTAACGTGTAGGGTGTTGCACACCCCGCGGGTAATCATATTTCATTAGTACATTAGTAACCAACTTTTAATTAATCATATTTCATTAGTAAATTAGTAATCAAATTTTAATTAATCATATTTCATTAGTACATTAGTAACCAACTTTTAATTAAACATATTTCATTAGTACATTAGTAACCAACTTTTAATTAATCATATTTCATTAGTACATTAGTAAATAACTTTTAATTAAACAAATTTCATTAGCACATTAGTAACCGACTTTTAATTAATCATATTTCATTAGTACATTAGTAATATAGCTTTTTGCAAATAAGAGATCTTTCCCTAAAAAATCATACCATTTTCAAATTTGTTTATTATGACCTAAACTTGCTTTTGAAAACAGGCGTCTTCGTCCGCTAATCTGTACATATTTACGTACGTATATAATCATATATACCTAATCATTTATGGTACAGGTTGCACTTACTCTTGAGCGATTTTGGTAATTCTTTTTATCGATTGGTTAACTAGCGTAAGAAATTTATCTCTGCAAATGAATTGTTGGATAAACCATTTTAATTTTCACAATGATTTTTTATCCAACAATTTAATTTTTGTAAACAATTTTCTAAAAAAATCCCTTTTTACGTTCTCAGCGGCTGTCCTCTGTCTCCGTTGTTTGCGAATCATTTTACACCTTCGATCCGCTTTTCAACTTTTTTTTTTAATTTGAAGCTTTTCTTACAAACGTTTTATTTAATAAACAATAAAAACATTTTTGGTTTTATCAACAATTTTGTATTGAATTTATTTAGCGTTAATTTTGTAGAAATTCATTATTCACAATTAAATGAAACTACGTGATGTAGTGTATATAACATACATATATAACAACAAATAGCCCACCTGAAGACGTTGTAATACAACGAAACCTAGGTCGTGGTAAAGAACTTAAAGAAAGTAGAAATAATACTACATCACGTAGTTTTGATTTAATTGTGAACAATTTGATATATGCGCTAAAGGAATTGTATGAGTTTACATGATGATCAAATACGCGTTAAAATTAATCCTGGCAAAAAGATGGATGCAAACCAAACGTAGTCGAGTTACATACAATAGGTCTAGATTATATCAGTAGAAAATACTCTTAAGTGATCTGAAACTGAGTATATTGGGATATAAAAACAGGTTTGAACAAAAAATATACACAGAAAAGAAAGAAACATAGATATACGGCGTATATAGTCGGGGTACAGATATGTGGCGTTCTATTAAAGTTACTCTAAATATATACTGCTTTGCACAGTCCGTACTGCAGAGATAAGTAAAGTTACTCTATACCAGCAGTACTGAACCAATTTTTTGATTTATTTATATACACGTAAGCCGTTAAGAGTTAATTATGCCCTATGTATCAGCATTATCTTCGAAATGCCAGGATGTTAATTGTGACAAAAGAGTAAGCGTTAAAAATATTAGATTAAGTACTGGACAGTACTAAAAATACTGTTTCTTTTGCGTTTTTATTCATCTATTGATTTTTTCTTTATTTAATGTTCATTATGTTCCTACAGTGTTTTGAGATCAACTGATAATTTCGTCAGTTTGAAATTATCTCATCGAATTTCTGTATTTAATTCAGTACTAAATATAGTGTCGGCTACTAATTTTTTTTTATATTATAATTTTAATACTAAAATAAACTGCATAATATTTTGAAGACGCTTATTAAATAGTGCTGTTAATTAATTCATTAACGAGACAACTTTAATGAATTTACTCATTTTTAAAATATAACAGTGGAAAAACTTAAAAAGACCGTACCGAAATTCATTTAATAACCAAAAAGATAAGATTACAATTTGTAAACATAATGGAATCATTTTTCTGGAATTAAAGTTTAGTTATATTAGCTAAACATTAATGAAAATTATTCGTTTACCTTTTTTTCAGTAATAAATCTACGGAACATAGATTTTGAACGTTACAAAGAAGCTAAGATGCAGAAAGAGAAAATTTCGGAAGTGCAAAATGCAAATGAGATATCATTAATTGAGATGTAAACAAAGTTATATATATATATATATATATATATATATATATATATATATATATATCAAGGTTATTTACGAAAAATTATCAACGTTGACATTGTTAAGTAATTTGTAAAATGTACAATTTACGAATTGGTGGAAAATATTAACTTTTATCACATAAAGTAATTCTATCAAAAGTCAGTTTTAGGATGAACTTCTGATATTCCACATACTTCATTGTCGATATCGATACTTGCCAACATACACACCCAACCAAGACATTTAGCTTATCACCGTAGCATATACCTTAGACAGATCACTGGTAGAGCGGACTATACCTGTTACACTATATGATACGTCTAAATTACCCATAAAGCGAATTCGGCCTCTAAAGATCACTTTTATAGAATACTTTAAAACGCCGTAGCATATACCTTAGACAGATCACTGGTAGAGCGGACTATACATCTTACACTATATGATACGTCTAAATTACCCATAAAGCGAATTCGGCCTCGAAAGATAACTTTTAAATACTTTAAAACGCCGTAGCATATACCTTAGACAGACCACTGGTAGAGCGGACTATACCTGTTACAATATATGATACGTCTAAATTACCCATAAAGCGAATTCGGCCTCGAAAGATCACTTTTATAGAATACTTTAAAACGCCGTAGCATATACCTTAGACAGACCACTGGTAGAGCGGACTATACCTCTTACACTATATGATACGTCTAAATTACCCATAAAGCGAATTCGGCCTCAAAAGCTCACTATTATAGAATACTTTAAAACGCCGTAGCATATACCTTAGACAGATCACTGGTAGAGCGGACTATACCTCTTACACTATATGATACGTCTAAATTACCCATAAAGCGAATTCGGCCTCGAAAGATAACTTTTAAATACTTTAAAACGCCGTAGCATATACCTTAGACAGACCACTGGTAGAGCGGACTATACCTGTTACAATATATGATACGTCTAAATTACCCATAAAGCGAATTCGGCCTCGAAAGATCACTTTTATAGAATACTTTAAAACGCCGTAGCATATACCTTAGACAGATCACTGGTAGAGCGGACTATACCTCTTACACTATATGATACGTCTAAATTACCCATAAAGCGAATTCGGCCTCGAAAGATAACTTTTAAATACTTTAAAACGCCGTAGCATATACCTTAGACAGACCACTGGTAGAGCGGACTATACCTCTTACACTATATGATACGTCTAAATTACCCATAAAGCGAATTCGGCCTCTAAAGATCACTTTTATAGAATACTTTAAAACGCCGTAGCATATACCTTAGACAGATCACTGGTAGAGCGGACTATACCTCTTACACTATATGATACGTCTAAATTACCCATAAAGCGAATTCGGCCTCGAAAGATAACTTTTAAATACTTTAAAACGCCGTAGCATATACCTTAGACAGACCACTGGTAGAGCGGACTATACCTGTTACAATATATGATACGTCTAAATTACCCATAAAGCGAATTCGGCCTCGAAAGATCACTTTTATAGAATACTTTAAAACGCCGTAGCATATACCTTAGACAGATCACTGGTAGAGCGGACTATACCTCTTACACTATATGATACGTCTAAATTACCCATAAAGCGAATTCGGCCTCAAAAGCTCACTTTTATAGAATACTTTAAAACGCCGTAGCATATACCTTAGACAGATCACTGGTAGAGCGGACTATACCTCTTACACTATATGATACGTCTAAATTACCCATAAAGCGAATTCGGCCTCGAAAGATAACTTTTAAATACTTTAAAACGCCGTAGCATATACCTTAGACAGACCACTGGTAGAGCGGACTATACCTGTTACAATATATGATACGTCTAAATTACCCATAAAGCGAATTCGGCCTCGAAAGATCACTTTTATAGAATACTTTAAAACGCCGTAGCATATACCTTAGACAGATCACTGGTAGAGCGGACTATACCTCTTACACTATATGATACGTCTAAATTACCCATAAAGCGAATTCGGCCTCGAAAGATAACTTTTAAATACTTTAAAACGCCGTAGCATATACCTTAGACAGACCACTGGTAGAGCGGACTATACCTCTTACACTATATGATACGTCTAAATTACCCATAAAGCGAATTCGGCCTCTAAAGATCACTTTTATAGAATACTTTAAAACGCCGGAGCATATACCTTAGACAGATCACTGGTAGAGCGGACTATACCTCTTACACTATATGATACGTCTAAATTACCCATAAAGCGAATTCGGCCTCGAAAGATAACTTTTAAATACTTTAAAACGCCGTAGCATATACCTTAGACAGACCACTGGTAGAGCGGACTATACCTGTTACAATATATGATACGTCTAAATTACCCATAAAGCGAATTCGGCCTCGAAAGATCACTTTTATAGAATACTTTAAAACGCCGTAGCATATACCTTAGACAGATCACTGGTAGAGCGGACTATACCTGTTACACTATATGATACGTCTAAATTACCCATAAAGCGAATTCGGCCTCGAAAGATAACTTTTAAATACTTTAAAACGCCGTAGCATATACCTTAGACAGACCACTGGTAGAGCGGACTATACCTGTTACAATATATGATACGTCTAAATTACCCATAAAGCGAATTCGGCCTCGAAAGATCACTTTTATAGAATACTTTAAAACGCCGTAGCATATACCTTAGACAGACCACTGGTAGAGCGGACTATACCTCTTACACTATATGATACGTTTAAATTACCCATAAAGCGAATTCGGCCTCAAAAGCTCACTTTTATAGAATACTTTAAAACGCTTGGCTTACTAATTTCCTTATTAACTTACGTTTTTGTTAACGTTTTCAAAATCCTTTTTTTTGTCATTGTCGATTAAAATATTATAATATATTTCAGGTTTACCCAAATGTAATTTCTGATTGTTTGATAGGCACAAAAAATAGATTGGAGGACCTTAGGCAATAAGGACTAGACTATTTTTAGAATTTTCGTCTATTTATTTGTATAGGTGAAAATTTCAGTGTCGTATTTCATAATTATTAGGTAAAATATGAAGTATTGAGAGAATTACAATTTTTATCTGACGATTTGTTTGGCATTTTATTTGTTTGTTTGTACTCGTATCACTTAACAGCTAAGACGGAGTATCAGTCATATGGATATGACATGTTAACCATTATGGACTGCATAGTTCCCTATCATTGATACATAGTGACTTGGAAAGGTTCAGCGACCTTTAATTATCCAAATAAACATATTTTGTAAAGATAAGAGAAGGAAGCAACACAACAAATAAATCGCTAACTATTACTGACTAGTTTGCAAGACTAAAGGACAGCACTCGACATGCGAACGGCACGTTGAGCATCAGCACTCCAGACTATGCGTTCATCACGATTAGCCAGGATATTGCATCATTCAATGTATGTAATATCAATTAGACGCCAGTCTTATCGGTATTAGACCGAGGTTACGACCGTGCTCCGATTAATTTGTCTTCTCTCCGTTCATTTTGCAGTTTTTGTAACTAATTAGTCCTAATTAGTCTTCTGGACGTGGACCGACAAAAGGAAACGAAATGAACCTCGTTATACGTAAGCAAAATTTAGATAGTGCAGTGTAATAAACAAGTTGTTTGTTAACTTTTTAAAATAATATCGAATATTAAAAAGTCCTTAATCTAATGGACATGTCATAAAAATCTAATGGACATGTCATAGCTTAACTGATTAATGTTTTGCCGGCCGACACGTCCACGTGTAAAATGTGTGTTTAAAGAACCGCCGCTAATAAGACGAAAGGGTCTCCGTGATATCCATGTACCTATATGTCTGCCAAAGGCAATATTTCATAAAAATTTACGATAAAATGTGCAGAATAGAAAATCAAACCAAATTTTAATATTTTGTCAAATACGCTAGAAACATGCATGTAAATCATAACAAAAAAATCACAAAAATATTTCGTAAATAACGAAAATAACAATAAGAGTACAGTGACCCCTCGTTATTCGCGGGTTCTGTTGAGTATACGTGATCCCGTCGTTCAGAATTTTTTTTACTAAACATCAACAAACATTGATCTTTAATAAACTTAATAACTGAATATGTCCCGTGGCAAACAAAACAAAAGAAAACCGACGTGAGACAAGGATATTGCAGGCGAGGAGTGTACAAAATGACTCATTTTTCTAGGTAGGAAGAACCAGCTCATAAAAATACTTGACAGATGTTACCTTAGTTATTATTTTAGTTTTTTGTCTTTAATGATAAAGCACTGTATTCGATTACATGCGATTACAAGCAAAAAATGTAATAAAAAAACTAAGCAAAGTGTGTTGAACACGCATAATGTAAGATTTCTATATCTTGCAAAATTGCCTATGCAAGCTAACGGAAATAGTTTTATTTGAAATTCCTAACTGGATTCTAACAACAAGAATTTTATTTCAGATTTTTCAAATGCGAAGTTGAATAATTTCAGAAGGATAAATGGGATATACATCATCTTATTCAATAAAGAGGGTTTAGACTAGTTCTTAGAGGCTAAGAACCTAGAATTCAGCGTATTAAAATTATCTAAAGCACGTTCCATTCCATAGCAATGCGTGTTTAGAACTACAAATGCACTACTGACTGAAACTGACATGAACCCTTGAGCCGCAAATACATTTTGTCATATATATCTAAAATTCAATGATTGTGTCAACGTTATGAAAGTGATTGCATAAAACGTAACGTTACTTGCGAGATACCTACACAAAAAATATATAAAGACATTTTTGTTGGGGTGTCGTAGGTCAAACAAGGAACCCTTTCAACTTCGGCATTTCTGCCGGTCCGTGAACTTAATAAACGTATTTATATTCAGTGTGAGAAGCAAAGTACAGTGGTTAATCGCTGGACAAATATTTAACGCCAAAATGAATGGATCACTAATTGGTCGATTCGGAAAGGCACAAAGGCGCTCAAACAATAAAGGTCGGCTACGTGTCAGAGCCACAATACGCACAGTAGTTTTAGTTGTAGCTACGATTAGGTATACGATGCGGATGTCTGAGCAGCACAGCTATACCGAACTCAAAGTCCGACGTAAGACAACACATTTATACTACATCAATTAAACGCATCGAAGCGTGAGGGTTAGCAAAGCATATGTGATCATCTGTTGAAACCAATATATAATATTATCGTTAGGTGAACTGCACATATGTGCATATCCTTGCACATGCGAGTAAGGTGGGTGTTATCAATTTATGCCCCTCAGAAAGAAAAATCCCGACTACGATTATGAGAATTTTAAATAACAAATCATGATTCTATAATTTTTTTCCGTGTATTTTTGGATTTCTTTTTACAATCGTTTCTTTGATACACATCATGACAGACTCAGATAAATAATAACATAGATGGAATAAACAATTTTTCTCAGGATTTATTACGGAATGCCAAATAACAATTTAAGATTGAAAAATAATTTTTAAATTTCGATTTTTTACTTTAGTTAGCGAATAGCCCAAAGCCAAAAAGCCAATTCAGCTTAGCTGGTTTCGATGTGAAACATCTAATGGCGTGTTTGGATGGGACTTAAAACGTTCTGATAGCACGTCGCGTCTTGCCATTCGGCTAGCTTCGTGTTTTGTCGACTTTTTCCGACTTAACTCGGCCGGTTTCGCGTCTTGTCTGTCATTTGACCAGCTTCGCACCTTATCGTCTCTTTCAGACTTAATGTTTCCCTTTCTACTACACTACACACATGCTACTTTACGTGTGTGCTAGTGTATCAGAATCGTTTCTCATTTACTAACTTTTATAACTTTACTCGTTTTTATCGGTCTATTGCATTTTGCATTAAACTGTATTAAAACGTTAAAAGCCTTTATTAACCGTTTGATTGCCGACGAGTGCCATCGCACTCGTACGCGTACTAACTAAATTTGCCACGAGCGCGACGGCGCTCGCAAAATCAGTTGCGGTTTAGCGCGCGGTAGGGGAGGTCGCTCGCACGCATAGCTAATTTTTATCTTTCTACGTTTATATAAAGTTCAAACTATAATATTATTAGTAATTACAATATAAAAAGGATCTAGGAAAAGAACATTTTTAACGGTCGGAATACGAAAATAATTCGAGTGAAAATGATCGTTTTACAAGTTGTGAAGAAAGTGATAGTGGGAATGACATTGTGGCGCGCTCACAATTTGGCGTAATGCACATTTTGAGTGATAGTGATAATAGTGACGATAACAATTATTTTGTTGATACGGACGATGTACCGGACTGCGAAAATGACGATGTGACCTTGATTTCAGTTTTTGTTATAATTTTTGTTCACAATACATATTTTCATAATTTTCTTTGTATTTATTATCCTTGTACAAGTTTTTATTAAGAAAACACCTACACCAAACACAAAACTAACAACAACAAAAAATATTAAAATTGGATAATTTTTGGAAGAGATTCAGTTTCTTTTTCGAGACAAGGCTAAGTATATATGAGTAAAAAACACTGACACTAAAAATGGTTAATTTAAAATATGAGGGACGTAGAGGGTGGTAATAGGAGGGTGGTAGTGAAAAAAAAATTAATGTTTCATATCTGCCAGGCGTCCCATGAAGGCTCGATTTTTTTCAAATTATTTTTAATTGAAGATCATATTTATTTATAAAGCATATTCGATATTTTTCAAATCTGCTCATAAAGATAGGCATCAAATGAACCATCCATTTGATACCTACCTATCTTGATGGCATTTCGAATTGCATAACCAAGAGGCGTGTGCTATATTATCAACTTGCATTTTAGCATAGAATTATCACGATAGAAGTAATAAGCGGTGTAATTTTACAAGTTATCAACTCTTAATATGATTTTGAAAATAAGTACTAAAGAAATGAAACCATTTTTTAATTTTTTATACATTATGATCTAAATTTGCCTTTGAAAAATGATATATAATACATACGAGTAGGTAGTGTATTAGGACCGTAGCTCGTCCTAATACATAGGTATTATATATATATATATATATATATATATATATATATATATATAAATGTATTAAAACAAGCTACGGGTTGCAATTCTTGACAAATTTTGGTGATTATTTCTTATATCGTTTGGTTAACCGTTAGAAGAGAAACCTGCCGATTTGCACAATGATTTGACAAGTGGTTTAATTTTTATAAACTATTTTCCACAAAAAACCCCTTTTTTGTCTCCGGCGACTCCGGGTTTTCCGCTTCTAATTTTCTACTCCCTGCTAGTTTTCACTTCTTTTTTATTAGGTGACCAAAGGCGCGGATGATGGCAATGCTTTTCATTGACTTTTGTCGATTTATTAGTTATACTTAGATATATGAATATAAGTAAAACCATTCAATACTAAAATAACATTAATAAATGAAAAAAAATCGCAGGCGTTCACTTTTGGTTTTACCAACGATTTGTATTTTTTCACGTATTACATACAACACACGCTAACAAACCCTATATCCCCTTGGCATGCCGCGATCGGAAGAAAAGTGTGAGTGACCATGTATTAGCAGTGAAACTTCTTATATGTATATTATTATTATTATTATTATTATTATTCTGAAGTTAAATAGAACAACATTAAGGCCATGTTATTATAAATACAAAAAAATGTTAGTGGTATAACACCTAACTACTTTTTTCTTTACTTACTAAATATAAATCTTTATAAAAAGCAGCTGCTTGTAAAATTGCATGCACTAAAAACGTTTAAAGTTGGAGAACCGATGTGCATGGCATAATAAAAATACCATCGGACGTGGCCTTTCACTAGAAAACCCTAAGAACTTGTATTACTTCATCAAAATGAAAGATGTAATACTACCCATGTGCATGCTACATGCATAAGGAGCCATCAATTACGTAACACCACAACGACTTGCGATCGTCACATGAACAATTGTGGCGACACAATCAGCCCTTTATTGTATCATTCACTTTATTTAACGCATACATTAGTTAAGGCACGGACAATAACGGTTGCCATAAAGTTTGCTTTAAAATTCGAATGTTGTATCGCAATCACGTTATCCTTACGTTTATTCATTAAATTTCGGTGGTTTGAGAGAAAAGAATAGCATCATGGAATTTCACAAGCAGAAAGAAAAGGATGGAACTATTTCTTCGACGATAACAGTTCTGTACTTTATCTATGAATGACATGAAATGGATTTATAGGTTATATTGTTTTGTTGCACGTCAAATAAAGTTTATTCGTCGTGTCACTTTCAACATCAGCTGCAAATTGTCGAAATTATGTTATTTATTTAGACAGTCGAAAGTATTTTACGAAAGTACTATTTGGTAACGTAAATGGATCCGAGACATCCCTCAATTCTCAAGTACGGATTTTAGAAGCGTTTCTGCAAATGCAAAATACTTTTTTATAAGACGAAGTATTTAACGATGTTTGCTGAAATTCTAATTTAATACACAAATCATTTTTAAAAGGAAACTACAAAAATTAGTCATATTACCCTTCAGTTTGATCAGTTAATTGTACTAGTAAGGCTAAATTTACTAAATTATGAAAAAAATATATTTAAATAAACTATAAAGTCAACCGCAACGTTAACTACTTTAGCTACCTTTACGTAAAATGAAATAAGGCGCCATTTTAAAAAAGGTAGCTGTCAAAATAAAGGTTGCATGATGATAGAACATGCGAACGTCTGCTTTAGGGCTAATAATTCCGTAACTTTTACATCATTCATAAAGCAACACGATACAACATAGGGCTAAATGTTCCCTCCTACATACGACAGGGGCACAGCGACGAACTGCGCGCACCATCCTACAACAATGCTCTCGGTAGGGCGCCCGCATGTCACTGACCCAGACACGGTGTTATTAAAATTGATAGCACTCGAAGCACAATTCATCTATATTTGAACTAATACGTTTTAAATAGTGTCCATAATGTGACAAGGAATTTTTTTTTGCCGATTAAATAGTCATTATGGAAAATGCATTCGTACAACCACATAAGTTTGAGCCAGGCATTCAAAAATGTTGCCTCACCACTAGTTACGTTATGTAACACCGCTCGGATGAAATTGATTGAAGTATTTCCTACAAATTCTTTGCTTCTAAAACTTGACATCCTTAACAAGGGTTTAATAAAAACTTAACTCTTATTTATACGGAAGGCACAATTAAGCTGAAATTAAATTAGACCAGATATCAATATCTAATGTACGGTTCCTTAAAAATAAAGTAATGAAAGCATAGCGATGCGTTGCCAAAATAACATAAATACTGTACATTTCAGGTATGAAAATGGATAATATTTCGAGACAACTTTTATGTAACCAGTAACCAGGTATAAAATTTTTAGTTTTATGGAAGTGAAACTTCTTCGTGCGTGTTGAGAGTAAAATGTCATGGTCTAATTTTTCATGCAACGTGTTTAGTTGTAAAGTCAGAACGTAACGAAACTATCGCAAGAAGGACGGAAAATAGGTACTTAGCTAATAACCGAGAGAGACAGATGAACACGATAGAATAAGAAAAGAAGTGTGCGTATGCGCAAAAACAAACAAAAATGGCGCTCACTACTGCTATCAACTGTTTTGTAGGTTATATGTGTGAAAGTAAATTGGCAAAATGTTGTCGATTTATTTATCTATTTCTGATTGATTTATGACTAATTTTGCGTGTTTTGTCCATTACAAGACCAAAAATATATGTACTTAATTTATTTATGGTTCGCGATGAACCTGTACATATTGTTGTCGTAAATATAATTAACAACAGGAGCAATACATCCCGACTTCCTTCAGCCGCATTTAGCCGTGTTCTGGTACTGGCATTGCGGCTATTTTTTAATAATAGTGTTTATTCATAGTACATGGCGATAGATTGCTAGATCGACCTCTCCCCCCCCCCCCTCCGCGAAAGAACTCACGTCTACTTACTTACTCACTTTTTGCGATTATACACGAGAAAGTGACAAAGTTTTAAAACATCGCACAGAAGTACAGAATTTTTATCTTTTTATGTCGTACTTATGGAGAAACAAATTAACAATAACAAATAGAACTGTAACTCAAAACTATCAAAAATATCTTAAGTTTCTTGAAATGTATCATCGGTTTCATGCGTACGTACTGTGTGAGAAAATCTTATGATCAGCATTCGCCAAACGAACAAAAATTCCGACTTTACGATACAAAAAGAAATAAAAAAACCTACAAGCACTCACAATCGAGTAGAACCCGCACTATGTGGGTTTTGTATACATTTATTTATAAACATTTACCAGTACATAGTATTTCTACTAAACCATTCACAAAATTTTAATTTCAGTACCTAAATATAATGCCTACTATATATTTCATAGGGACATAATGACGTAAAAGGTATAATTTGACATAGAATTAGAAACATTTACCGGTACATAGTATTTCTACTAAACCATTCACAAAATTTTATAAACATTTACCGGTACATAGTATTTCTACTAAACCATTCACAAAATTTTAATTTTTCAGTACCTAAATATAATGCCTACTATATATTTCATAGGGACATAATGAAATAAAAGGTATAATTTGACATAGAATTAGAAACATTTACCGGTACATAGTATTTCTACTAAACCATTCACAAAATTTTATAAACATTTACCGGTACATAGTATTTCTACTAAACCATTCACAAAATTTTAATTTTTCAGTACCTAAATATAATGCCTACTATATATTTCATAGGGACATAATGAAGTTAAAGGTATAATTTCACATAGAATTGGAAATGATTGATTTTTGAAGTTTTTGCCTTTACTTATGCCATAAAACCTCCTTTAATTGTGCCAACTTTCAAGATTGTAGGTCAACCGGAAATACCCTATAGGTCTTGATGATCAGTGATTAAAACTAATTGTATTGAGTAAAAATGTCTTCCCTTTGTTCCGTAAACCAAAAAACACGAAATTTTTGCAGCAATGTAAGGCTGTTATGGTGTACAATATCAACTTGATGTCTTAACCCATTTCGGAGAAAAATACCTTTGACAAACAGACGGAACGGAAGAACAATCACGTGATCCTACAAGGATACCTTTTTTCATTTTGAGGGACGGAACTCTAAAAATTTAAAAAATACTATTGGACTTTCGCAATAATTAGCATAAGCTTTGAAAATTGGCAAACGAAGCTTCAAGCACATCAAGTGGTGTCTAGAAAGTCACTTGTGACACATTTTTACTGTTGTGACACATTTTATGACAGCAGATGTTCACCAAAAACTAATAAAAACTAAAGCAATTTCCGGACCTGATATAAACTATGGGCACGTTGACAGAAATCAAATCGTCTAGTTTTAATTTCATATGGCGATTTTGGAGATCGGATAAGGCGGAAAAAGTGAAACGAGCTGAAATAGTTTCAATACCTAAAGACAAAGTTGCAATGCAAATAAAAACTTATGTTTCTCATCGATATAAAAAATCGTATCAAAATCGTTATACCGCGAACATTGCCTTTCATACAAGAAGAAACACAACTGATAGAGCTAGTTTACCAATATTAGCCAACCTTCTTGGGTACAACCTAACTTCTATGAACTACTCACTTTCAAGCACTCCTCAAGTCTAAGTGTATGATAGTCAATTTTCGAAAAACCGTAGAAAAGCACTAGCGGATAATCCTTTACCGGAAGCCCTTCACGGGTGTTTTGTATATACCTTTATTTCATCTTGGATCATCCTTACCTAATTTCAAATTTCCCCGTCTGAGTATCAATTCTAATCGCAAAACTTCAACTTACAAATTTTACTTGTTAGCTTTTGAACTTGGTAACTTTTAATCTGATCAGATTCGGAAAAACTGCAAATTGAACTTGGTTTTTTCCACAGTAAAGTTTTTGACAGAATTTTATTATTTAAATCAACCACGTCATACTTTCTTCTTCTATAAACATTGTCAAATTAAGGCCCAACTAAAACTTCATAATCCCCCACATATAATGGAGTCAACAGCAAGAATGAATTGACATACTTCTGCATGCTGGACATATCACCCTCGCTTCAATCTAAACCTCTTAATCAGTTGTCAATTTTATCCCACTAGGAATATGGTACAGCACATAATTTCTTCCGTGGTTTATGATTATTTTAAATTATTACAAAGCTCGAAGTAAAAAATAAAAACCATAACTGCCCTAAGTATCCGAGAAAAATTATAAACGAAGAAGCTTTTGCCCACGGCGTCGCCAGCGTGAGTTTTAGTTTTTTATTAAGGCACCGAGATTTATCCCTGACTCTATGAGACTATTGCAATACCTCTCTCTAAGTAATATTAAACGTTTTGCAGATGTAAAACACACGTTGCGCCATCTACTGACATGTACCTTAACATTAGTGAATAAAAACAATTCGTTTTGTCCTAAGGTAATTATGTTAAGTTTCTGTTTAAAAGTTATATTTATTAGTTTCGTGAAAAAAAAAGTTTATCCGTTTAGGTTTGATTGCGTAACAAACATTCAAACAAACTTTTAGTAATATTATATTTCTGCTGAAGCTGCGGGTACTAATGTGTTATTCCGTTACAAAACTATATATATATATATATATATATATATATATATATATATATATATATGCCACATTTGGTAGCAATTCGTATGTCGGTTGCAAAGTTATTAAGTTACAAACAAACAAACAGAACACTTATAATATTAGTAGGGGCCTATCACGTTTTTTTGTGTCCAGAATGTGTGATAATCCCAGTGAGAGATAAGAAAGTACACAAGTTACGTCACATATTTGATATACTCGACATAGATAACTCAAGTTGCAACGGCCACGAGTGCACTAAATATGAAAGACGATGACGAGTGTAACACAACTCCGACATCATCAAACTGTTCCGTCACAGGTCAGGCTTGCGACGGTAAACAAGGACACGCTTTCCGATCTCCAGCCCAATCGCTATCAGCTTTCGGCGCGTTCCCGCGAATCACGCTGTAGATAATAAACAACACGCGCCTAGAAAAAAAGGCCGACACCGGTGCGTCCGAAGCGCTCGAGACAGCGCACGCACTCGTAATCTAAGAAAAATATCAACCAGGCCCGGGCCTATCTTATCTGTCCCTTACGGGTACGGCGCCCGCGAGCGGGGCCGCGCGCCCACGGACGCCGCGCGCCGCTCGTGAATTATGAATGAGGAAAACATGCGACGCACTTCGCCTATCATTACAAATAATAATAAGCCGCGTTGGACTCGTCACAATGTGATTCAGCAATAAACTGATCGCGGCCGTCATCGCCGGCAATGACGGACACCGCCGGAGAACCGGCCGCCGTCGACGGTTTCAACGCCTGAAGACGTAAAATCATATTTTTATCTAAACTGACGAGTGTCCAAAGACCAAATCACGACAAGCAAGTTGCAAGAAAAATCCAAAATTAAAAGCAACTATAAAATAAAAACAACTACACAAAAACTAGCAATGGATAGCTATACCTACATAAATAGAGGGACTTCGATATCAATTCTCCCGATATTTGTAAGGGTCCATAAGATTTATTTAAGACTAGGCGTTGCTTCGTTCACATGGACCTTTGCAAAATATTAAATTAACCGTAAGATCGAAGGTTAAAACAACCCGTCAGGATCACTTCAATGGTTCATGCGTGTTGTGTGAACAGATAAAAATTTCAAAAACAATAATCTTAT
The DNA here is from genome assembly GCA_039881145.1 of Druceiella hillmani. NCBI lineage: Eukaryota > Metazoa > Arthropoda > Insecta > Lepidoptera > Hepialidae > Druceiella > Druceiella hillmani. Next base: position 15,012,992 of record JAYKKI010000001.1, read on the forward strand.
TTTTATTGTCTCACTAAATTATTTGTTCGTAAATATCTTCAACATATCTGTATATGCAAATTCTAAAATGTTATTATACACACATATATGTGTATATTTATATATATATATATATATATACACATGTGTGTGTGTGTGTGTTTGGATACTTGAACTTGTCATGAGACCATCCTGGGCAACTCAAACAATGCATTGCAGTAAAGCTCTTTTCAATGTTCCATCCGTTGTAACCTAGAAAAAAATCCAGTTATTTAATATCTATATTTTTCATTTGAGGTATCTTACGGTCTTATATTGGATATAATGCTTTAAAAATGTATAGCTACTATCCTCAAATACTGTTATCGATTTTCATTTCTAGCATTGCCCGATATGACTCTACAAGTAAGAAGACAGGTGCGCCTGGTTGAAATGTTACCTGGTTACATAGACAACCCATAAGTATAGTTCTTTGAACCGGACTCTTACGGTTTCAATCCCCGATAGTTCGCGCACTAAATTTACTAACTCAGTATGGAGAGACTGTCTCATATCGACTTGTTCTGTTGTCTGAATCACGACTTTAGAATGAACAAGGCGACGTATTTGGTGATTCATGGTCCGTTCACCATTTCTTATAATGTTTTGTATTCATTATATTTATTTTCGATTTGTTATCTGTTACACTAAATGTATTTGATATCAAAATTAATCTTAGACATATAATTATTAGAAGAGCATAAAATCGGCTGAACAAAATCTTTGACAAATACAATTTTATGTAGCCGTGTAGTGAAAGAAGACACGATCAAAAATGGAATATTGTCAGATCCGGATTACAATATTTATTAGCGAATGCCTTGAATTACGCGCAATGAAGACGAAAGACTCTTGTAGGTATTGATCGAGTAGGCGGCAGACCTTTTTGGGCCAAGGGCGGCCGGCGGCGGACTACCACCGACTTAACACAAATGTCAAGACGCGCGCCTCCGGCTAAACGTCTGCCGTCTCCGTCAGCGCGTATTCCATCGTATTTTCTATCCTTATCTCAGTTTAATTCGTAACGTTCGAATCGGCGAGAGTCGCCCTGAATAGCTTCGATTTTTTTTAAGTCCTATTTTTGTGGAATCCGATTTGATTATACCGTCCAATTAGTACGGCAAAAGAGTCTGTGTTTAAACATCTTCTAAAATAGCGTTATTTACTATATACGTCGTCGTTTATACATCTTTTCCTTTCTCTGCTCTGTCCATTTTTTATTTTATTTCAAATTCGATTCCAGCATTAACTTACTACAATCTATCACAACACTATTTTTATACGATACTTCACTATTTTTGTGGATACCTGCAAACATGGACCTGTTACTTGTAGAGTGATTACTAGTTACTGGTTCATCATTAATGTACTTAGATTTATAAGGTTGCAGTAAAGTATAATATATACATATATAAATAAATGTATATGAAATAAATAAATATACAAAAAATATGCCAATGAAAAGCCCGAGGCGTATAAAAACAACTTTTGAAGTAGCTCGTAACAAACAAATTTATAAAAAAAACAGTAGAAATAACTAGTTTTCCATTTTATAAATATTCCTATTATATTTTGTCAATGAATTTAATTCACCGAATTAGTTATTGTTTAGTGTTTGCGTTTATATTATTAGTTTATTATGTGAATATGCATTCAGATCCTGGCAGGAATGTTTGTTGCTCCGTTGTCTTTACCAAGTGAGATAAAAATAAAGAAAAATAATATAATTGTGAATGGTAGGCGGAAGCCAATTGTGAAACTACCACTTCCGAATAAATGCAATGTACCTCATTTTCATGTGCGATAAGTATTTACGGCTAGCCGGAAGTTGTTTTTTGAATAACATGTTGTGCTCGTCTTGTGATAGTTTCACTTTTTTCTTTTTACAAATGGAAAAATCGTGTATAAAAAACAATGTACATATTAAAAATAATTTAATTATGTACCTTATTTTTTATACACATTCTTTTTCGTGATGATTTTAATAAAAAGATAAATATGAAAGTGCTTTAACTAGGCAGAAAGGACCGTCAAAAATTGTAATTATAATATATCTTTACATAATCATTCTTGCATGCTATTGTTTTTAGAATTTGTTATTTTTTTATATAAATTCGTGTTTGAATGGACAATATTTTTCAAATAAATTTTTTGTTACGAAATAATCGCGAACCAAAATTATTTTTATATTATATCATTACGTACATTAATGTTAACAATATATATCATTTCATTTAATAAACAGTAGACATAAATTTCTACAGGCGTTAAACTGCATATGTCCCGATTTACGAAATTTAACAAATTCTGATAAACCCTATTACAGCAGAAGAAAACAGAAACAGTTTTAGAAACAGTTGATAACATATCAATTCAAATAGTGGATGTAGTTAACCCCCTTTTTGTTTTTTAGTTCATAAATGAACACCATGTACTTATGCAGTTTTTTCTGACCTCTGGTCAACGATGTCAATGATGAATCAGTAAGAAAGTGAAGCACGATGTATAAAAGTTGCAAGAATTAGATTGGTAAGAACTTTGATAAGACTTTGGTAAGACAATAAAATAAAAATAAACTTTATTTTTTTTATCTAAACACATACAAATTAATATATATATATATATATATATATATATGTGTGTGTGTGTGTGTGCTTCCCTTAATAATTTACCCTGCCCAAAAAGCACTACACGCCACTACCTAAAATACCGTAAAACTATGTTTGCTCTTTATGTATTTAAACTACAATGGCAGAGGTATGAGAGTAAAATAATCTAGTAAATAATAAAATACACACCCTAAGTCAGCGATTATATTTGTCTAACAAGAATGTGGCAACTTACTTACCACAACAGACTTACTGAACTTTTACTGAGGACGATGAGGGGCAAATCTCGGGGGTACTTTATACGTCCGGCGAAAATCGAATGTCTTATTATGATTATGCGATTCTTGAAGATCCGTATCCTAAAATCGTCGAACTTCCTCTTACGTACTTCTGAACATTCTTTTCGCTAATAATTCAATACGCTTTGTCTGATTTCTTTACTATACTTTTAACGCACAAAGCCGATATGGCCCGATAAACGCGATATGTAATATTAAACATAAAGAAATATCTGTCAATAGCGATTCAAATCTAGTAAAAGGCCAATCCATATAATACTTAGAAATTTACTATCCCTGGGATTTTTCACAGCACGCTTACGTGCCAGGTTATACTCGCGCGATTGCGTCACAAGCAACCTCACAGATCCAGACAAAATAAGAGCCCGGCCGACAGAGCGCTCGGCCCGCCGCCGCGGGAGCGGCCGCGCCACCAGCCGCTGCGTCGGCCATCACTTTCCCACGCTCGAGACGCGGCTATTAGCTCGCTCGTCACTCGTCCGTAATTCAAAAACGACACGGCTGACCTCGCCCTGCCACATGACACTGTCTCAATAGCGAAACATAACAGTTTATCGAAACAAGCCGACTTCTTAAGAGCCGCCCGTGCGACAGCTCGTAGTGGCACGTACGTGACACGATATCCTCTTGCATACTTAGGCAAGTCCGATTGTTTGTTTATTTATCGAAACAAACAAATAAACAGACAAATTAATGCTCACTTACATCAAGTAACATCTTTTACCATATCAATCTTTAATACCTGTATATTTAAGATTGATATGGTGTTACCACAATTTTGTATCATTTTTCAGCGTTTAATAATAATCTTATTACCCCACTCAGGTAGCGTAAACGTAAAACACCTGTCAAGCAGGAGTGGAACTCGCACCACGAGGGTTCCGCACATATTTAGGCACTTATGAACATTTAATGGTTCATAATATTCCTATTAAACTATTAAAAAAATTTAATATTTTAAAATGCTCTGGTTATTGAATTGATTCCATAAGCATTCCGTTTTTCTAATTTCTATACAGAATATAAAAAAAACCTTAAAGCCAATATACCATCTTAATCAAATAACCTTAAAGTCATAATACTATCAACACCTCAGGTTTAAAAACAAATGAAAAATGAAATGAAAAACCCAGACCGATAGACCTATAAAACTGATGTGCAGTATGGGAAACACAAACACCCAACCACCCACACACGCACGCACGCACACACGTATATATATATGACATGCAAAATTGTAGGAAAACGCCAAGAAGAGCACAACTAAATATCGGTCAGTGAAACACTATTCCTGCCATAACCACCTGGGTTGTCCTGGGACCCGTAACGACCCACCTCATACAAAAAGGGGACCTTCGAAAGTCCCCTAATAGTGTCCCGTATCTACATTCACAGTGCATCCACTCAACAGAGTTAGGGTTAGAGGTCGGTGAAACAGTTTAAAAATAAACAACGCATTTGTGTACGGCATAAAAATCGTCAATAAGGCAACGACTACCTTATCGACTTATATACATGCATTCCCATAAAATTTTCACCTCACTCAACCACACCAGATCGTTACGTCTTGCCAGTCGTATAATAATTATCGACTCCACATTTGTTATAGAATACGGCATAAAAATCGTCAATAAGGTAACTACTACCTTATCGACACATATACATCTCCATAAAATTTTCACCTCACTCAACCACATCAGACTGTCACGTCTTGCCAGTCGTATGATAAATATCGACTCAACATTTGTTACAGAATACGGTATAAAATCGTCAATAAGGCAACGACTACCTTATCGACTTACATACATTCCCATAAAATTTTCACCTCACTCAACCACACCAGATCGTTACCTCTTGCCAGTCGTATAATTATCGACTCGACATTTGTTATAGAATACGGCTTAAAAACCGTCAATAAGAAGACTACCTTATCGACTCATATACATCCCCATAAAATTTTCGCCTCACTCAACCACATCAGATCGTTACATCTTGCCAGTCGTATGATAATTATCGACTCGACATTTGTTATAGAAATAACTCAACGGTGTAAGACATTTAAAATATCACCTACCTATTACTTGTCGAGTATCAATTATTTATTCACAGTCGTATATCTACATACAAAACACGTATACGACACGCTCGACTGCCCACTACACGTCGATTTATACCTAAAAACTGGTTCACGTCCATTCATACCGCACCTCGTCTCATTTATATCGAACTAGTTGCACGTCCCGACTTTGCTCGGACAAAAAGGAATCGACTGCATTTTGTTTTATTTTTTATTCTATGTAGCAATTATTTATATTTTGCGATTTTCCATAAACGATGAAACAGGTGTTATATTTCTGTCAGAGAATCTGAATACAAATTTTCATGATTCTAACTTTGGTTTCAAAAATTTCGCACAATCTTCCACCCCACTTTCACAAGTTTTGCAAAATTCTTTCTTAGCGAGCATGTGGAAGACAAGAGAAACATTGGTGCCAAATTTCAAGTCAGTAAGGTCTATAGTTCTTCAGATTTCGTGATGAGTCAGTCAGCGAGTGGTATTTGGGTATTTGATCATTATTTTGTAAAGTCTATAGTTTTGAAGATTTCGTGGTTAGTCAGTGAGCGGTATTTGGGTATTTGATCATTATTTCGTAAGGTTTATAGTTCTGCAGATTTCGTGATTAGTCAATCAACGTGCAGTATTAGGATATTTGATCATTATTTCGTAAGGTCGTGGTAAGTCAGTGAGCGGTATTTGGGTATTTGATCATTATTTCGTAAGGTTTATAGTTCTGCAGATTTCGTGATTAGTCAATCAACGTGCAGTATTAGGATATTTGATCATTATTTCGTAAGGTCGTGGTTAGTCAGTGAGCGGTATTTGGGTATTTGATCATTATTTCGTAAGGTTTATAGTTCTGCAGATTTCGTGATTAGTCAATCAACGTGCAGTATTAGGATATTTGATCAATATTTCGGAAGGTCTATAGTTTTGCAGATTTCGTGGTTATAGTTCTGCAGATTTCACGTTTAATCAGTTAGCGAGCGATATTTGTATATTTGATCATTATTTCGTAAGGTGTATAGTTCTGCAGATTTCGTGATTAGTCAATCAACTAGAGGTTGATCATTATTTCGGTATTTGGTCATTCGGATATTTGATCATTATTTCTGTCATTCTGTATTTATCTTTGTAGATACTCTATGTGTAGATAAACATACTGAGCTGCCCATGGAAATGTCTACATAAATTGCGAACAAATTTTTGTAATATTATCGCCGTTAAATAGCAGCATTGGATAAGTTAGTGAAACTTACCAAAGTGAATTTTACCAAAAAGCAAACCACTTAAAAATTTGATAACCGGTAGATACGCTGCAATCGAGAAATCAGAAGCTATTTAAAAATATCAAAACAAACACGGCGCCCGATTAGGAATTGGCAGACCTGTACAAAAAACACCGTAAAAACTTAAGGGCATAAAACGTAAAATACCCTTATCTTATATTAAATACACACATTATACCCTCATAAAACGAAAAAAAGGACAGCACTTACACATGGACTTCCAAGAAAAAGAAGAGTTGGAAAAAGCGTAAAAAGATATAACTGTAAAGAAAATAACAATTTAATAACAAATATCCCAGTAAAATAACAATTACCCACTCCTAACAAAACCACTTGCAGAGCACAAATTATATACATATACTGGGTTACGTTTCGATGAAGACCTAAATTTCAAGGAGTGATTAAAAACAGTAACTAAAATTAAGCAATTATATGAATAATGAAAAAAATTTAAAGGAAAAACATTTTCTTAACTTTTCCTAACTTTCCCGCGTTTTACTAAAGCAAGAATGTTAGGAAAAGTTTTAATTTTTTTTATCATTATATGATTTAGTTACTGTTTCTTAATCGCTCCTTGAAATTTGGTCACTCGTCAAAATGTAACCTAGTATAATTAATATAACGACACTATAACTGAGGACGCAAATTGAAAAAAATAAAATCGGACTGAAAAAATAAGTTTGTACAAGACATAAGTTCCTTTTGTTGTTAGGAAATAAATATATTTTAGCATCAAAAGACAAAATAAAAAAAAACACGTTTAAACCTTTTCTTCTTACGAAAATCGCATTTCGGGTAATAAGACTTCAATTTCACTTGCTGAAAATGAGTTACCTTAAAGTTTAACTTTAAATTAAATAATTAGGCGCTCTATGAATGTCGCGATCACGTTGTTGTAGTGCAGTGATTGAAAGCGGAAGATTTTTAATATATGTCGGGAGGGTTGACAACCCCCAGCCGTAATACAAAATAAAATCTAGCGTCTAAGATTTACCGAATGCTCAATCATTGCATATGTTTGCCAAGATCATTTCTTGTGTAACAAAATGAGAATTAGAGATAAGCATGTCTCTAATTCCCACTTTAAGAATATACTAGATGGGAATACAGGTGTATTATCCATAATGATTTAAGTGAAGGGAGTCGAAGTGTTGTGTTGATAACAATATCATACTACTTTTTATAAAAAAACAATGTTTTGTTAGACACAAAACAGATTACCTATCCCAACGAGATGAAACTTTCACCTTCGCTTAACTTATTGTATGCAGGCTGATATAGGGTAGGTAGGTAATATATTTTTGGAACTGGCGGGTAATGAACTATAACGATTTAAGTAAAGGAAATCGAACTGTTTTTTTATATTATACTCATATAAAAAAGATAAATAATTTGTTTCACGGAAAAACAGATTACCTATCCCAAAGAGACGAAACTTTCACCATCGCTTAACTCATTGTATGCAGGCTGATATAGGATAGGTAGGTAATATATGTTTGGAACTGGCGGGTAATGAACTATAACGAAACCCATGTAACCCCTTAAGTAAAGGAAGTCGAACTGTTGTATTGAAAACAATATTATACTAATTTTAAGAAGAGAAATACTTTCTTTACCAGAAAAAACGGATTACCTATTCGAAAGACATGAAACTTTCACCTTCGCTTAACTCATTGTATGCAGGCTGATATAGGATAGGTAGGCAATATATTTTTGGAACTGGCGGGTAATGAACTATAACGATTTAAGTAAAGGAAGTCGAACTGTTTATATATTATACTCATATAAAAAAGATGAATAATTTGTTTCACGGAAAAACAGATTACCTATCCCAAAGAGACGAAACTTTCACCATCGCTTAACTTATTGTATCCAAACTGGTATGGGGTAGGAGGTAATATATTTTTGGAACTCGCGGTAATGAACCATAACGACTTAACTGAAGGGAGTCGAATCAATGTATTTAAAAAAAATGTATTAATTTTAAGAAGAGAAATGCTAGGCTTCACGGAAAAACGGATTACCTCAACGAGATCAAACTTTCACCATCGCGTAACTTATTTATTTTATTTATTTATATATTTATCTACTTTAATGTATCTAATTGATACGTATGGTGGACTTATTGCTACGAGAGCAATCTCTTAAAGCCAACCATAACACCAGTCCAGCACCGTTCGGCGAACGGCCGGGAATCGAACCCGTGTTCCCGCGGTGTATCGCATCGTCAAAGACCGTATGTCTTGTGATCAACCCAACACACCACTCCGACGACGACTTATTGTATCTAGACTGATATAGGGTAGGTAGGCAATATATTTTTGGAACTCGTGAGTAATGAACAATAACGATTTAAGTGAAGGGAGTCGAAGTGTTGTTTTGAAAATAAAATCATATAAGTTTTGCAAAGAGTTTGTTTTTTTTGTTTCTTTTTTTAGTTTCACAAGAAACGGCTTTTCCCAATGAGATGAAAGTTTCACCTTTATATAATTTATTCTATCCAGACGAATGCAGAGTAGGAATATAACATGTTTATAGGACTTGCGGTTAATGAACAATAACGATTTAAGTGAAGGAGTCGAAGTGTTGTAATTGAAAACAAAATCATACAAGTTTTGCAAAGAGGGATGCTTTTTTGTTTTTTTTTTGGTTTCACAAGAAACGGCTTTTCCCAATGAGATGAAACTTTCACCTTTGCATAACATATTCTATCCAGACGGATACAGAGTAGGAATATCACATGTTTATAGGACTTGCGGTTAATGAACAATAACGATATAAGTGAAGCGAGTTGAATTATACTGAGTACCTATATTTTTTAATTAAACTTATAAACTACTATAACGACCCTTCGACTCCCTTTACTTAAATCGTTATGGGTCATTACCCGCGAGTTCCAAAAATATATTACCTCCTACCCCATACCAGTTTGGATACAATAAGTTAAGCGATGGTGAAAGTTTCGTCTCTTTGGGATAGGCAATGCGTTTTTCTGTCAAATAAAATATTTCTCTTTTTAAAATTAGTATAATTTTGTTTTCAATACAAGGATGAAACTCCCTTCACTTAGTGGTTATAATAGTCGTTATTGTTCGTTACCAGCAAGTTCCAAAAATATATTACCTACCTACCCTATATGCGTTTGGGTACAATAAGTTAGGCCACAGCGAAAGTTTCATCTTGTAATAAATCTTTTTTCCGTCGACCTAAAAGACAAACAAAATATTCCTCTTTTTAAAATTAGCATGGTTTTGTTTTCAGTCTAGTCGAAAACTTGACCACGCTAATTTCAAAAATTCATCTGATCTAAAATGTTATGCAATCCTTATCGGCACTCGACCGTGAACTAATTTCTACTAATCCTCGAGACGTTAATGACTGAAGAACCGTGTTTTTTTAATATTTATACGTATCATATTAAAGGACTTGTCTAACACAATTTACTTTCACCAACTAGCACACCTATTCACGCGTCTCGCCAAGTCCGCACAACGTCAACTCGGGTACGTCGCGTTCAACTTTTATTTTCATAATAACGGTCATAATATATTAGTTATATGTATATTCAGCACCGTTCAACTTCGAGACTAAGCGCAGTGTGCATGACCGACGTCACGTATTCAACTGTGCGACCTTTGCATCCGGTTTAGATAAATCGGAAGGCGCACCCCTCACCATTACCGGCCCCCATTTCCCATGCTCGCCACAACAAACAATAACAAACGCGCTCTAGCAGTAACCCCAAAACACGATTCTGAGTATACGCAAAAATGTGTTTTAGTTTTGGGGTGAAAAGTGACTATAAGGACGAAAACAATGTCGTCACACTTTCAACATAACATTTTTTTAAAAATTTGACTAAAATATTAGTTTAAATCCACGGCATAAAAGTGAGAGCGAAAACTTTCTTGAATTCCAATTAAATAAATCTAAAATAAATAACAACAAAATAAACGTCCGGAATTCCGAAAACAAGCGCGAGTAATGACATAAACCTACTAAAGTAGGTGTGTATGTGTATATATATATATATATATATATATATATATATATATATATATATATATACATATACGTGTAGTAGACACGTGTTCTCAAACATAAATCTTCGCTCAACGGTTTTAAACAGTTGTTAGCTAATAGAGTGATAGTTTGAAAACATAACGGATTGAGATTGAAGACTTTCCAACCGGACATTATACAAACGACACATGTTAAGCCGATTAAAATTTAACTTATAATTTCTCTAATCGCCAAACTTAAATTCCGTAAAAGATTTCGTAAAGTTCGCAATTTCAATCGTACCCCACACGTGTATACCTACATGTATTAATCTTTTAAATGAACCGACAGAATGTGTTAACGCCTTACACGTTCTAGTGGCGATTGTTGACACTAGTTATTTCAGTCATCTTATCTTGCGCTAGCTATATATAGCTTTTTTTCTTTTAATCGGACTGATAATTGTCAATTTTATAGAGAAACAAGTTTCCGAGTATTGTGATTATTAATAAACACACCATTAAACGTGAGCAGTTTTCTTTAGAATGCCGATTTGGTTTGAATTCAGGGCAATCCGCAAAAATAGAAGCGCGTGCTGAGTCATATATAATAAAATTAACAACTAGTAATTCAGATCCATGACCTACGGGATTTAATGGATGTGGAGTTTAGTTTAAATAGGACAACTGACGCTTTACCTAGACGCGTAACAAAAAAAAAATAGTTAAAACGTGCCGTCGATGGGTAATCGAATGAAACAGTTGCAACGGTACATTTCGATACATATATACGTGAAATATCAATTTTTAATCTATTTCTTTAAACTTTGACAAAATGAAGGCCTTGGATTCTAACCAAGTTTAGTGGACGAAAATTTCTAAATTCAAAAATGTTATTTGAATAAATAACTCAATTAATTTAATCTAAATAAAACTGGAAACAAAGCAACTACCCACTTATTAAATCAATACATATTTTTTCACCTAACTATAAATTATTATACTCTTTATTATACCATAAATGTTTTAATTTATTTTCTTTTTTGAAACTTGAATGTAGAACCAACTTTCTACCTTTGCTGGCTAATTATATAAATATTAATATTCTAAAGAGAAAAAAAACTACTTGCCATAATGCAGAAGTTATAGATTACCATAAAAGTCGTGCAATAATCACAAATTTTACGAACCGGCATTATCGAAGTCCCTTCTGAATTTGAATTATCGAACCTCGAAACGATCACTTCGAAAAGTATCACATCCTTAACTTCAGTAACTCTTGTTTTGTAAACACAATATTAAATATTTATTTGAATCGAAATATACGCCTGTATCGGTTTTTTATTTACATTTTACTAGCTCGACACGATTGTTGATGACAGTTCTATTTACATCGAGACAGGTTTAATTAGTTTCCTGAAAAGTAGTTTCTAACACAACGTAAACCCGCGTGCTAAATGAACTCTAAAGTAGTAAATGACGGAGTAAAAAAAACTAGGTTCTAGTAATAAAATAGTGGGGGTGTCGAGCTGAGAGAGCGCGGTACGAAAGGCAACGTGGTCGCGGATAGTACGTCATTATCGGAGCGTAACAATTAGCGCGACGTCGGCCCACTGGAGAGGGCATAGGTGCGCGCGGCGGGGCAGGGAGCGGACGACGGCGCGTTGTTTACGCGGTTTTGGCGGGCGCGCGGGGGTCGTCGACCGAGGAAGGGCGCATCCGCCGCCGGCGCCCCTCAGCCCGCTCGCGCCGCATTCCGACCGAGCGCCATCGATCCGCCGCCGCCGCGCCGCGCCGCTACTATTCCCTCGTATATTTACTACGAAAATGGGCGGAGCCTCGACTAGCTCGCGTCGTATTTTTTATGAATCACTTTTCGGATCCGTCGGAAGCGGAGTCCGCCGGCGGTGTATTTACGCGCTAGCGGGCGGTGCGTTCGCGTCGGGTCGCAGTCGCCGCACGCAGTCGGCTAGTGCGAGCGAATCGATCGGACGCGACGCAGTTCCGAGTCGGCGCGCGTAGTATCGTCACGCGGACACGTGGGGAGCGCAAAATACTCGGGGACCCTTACTTGAGCGGCGGCCCGGCGGCGCGCGTCGTCCTCCTCTCGGCGGGCGCCCGTCCCGGTGGCGCGGGCCGCGCACCGACCCGTCAGCGCGCCGGCCGATATTCCTCGCACTGTCACTGCACGCCGTACAAAACAAACACTGCACAATATCGATCGCACCGTCAACAACAAACACTATCACAAGGCGGACACGGCGCGAGCGAGCGCGACACGCGTACAGTACTCACGGAGAGCGCGCGGCCGACTGGCGGTGGAATGCGGCCCCTTCCCTCGCGCCGCTCGCTCCCCGCGCCCCGCTCCGCGCGCGTACGCCGCGGCTCCCTCGCCCGCGCGCCCGTTTATTTAGGGACCGGCAGCGGCGCCGCGCCCGCCTGCACCGCGCGATGCGCCCTGTGCACGTCGCTTTTATTAATTAGCCTGCGCAATAATTAATGTCTTACGCGCGATATCCCCCCCTAGTTGCGTAACGAGAGTGCCGCAGGCGATAAGGCCACGATCGGCACGGACTCGCCGAAAGGTAGCGAGGACCGCAGTCCGCTCGAGTTAATGACACCTCCGGCGTGCACCTACGCGACCTATTATTTATAGTCGTCTGACGGACATTCCGCGAGGCGCGCTCTCATTCAGCAATGCGCTCTGTTGCGGCGGACGCAGATGCGATCGCCTCCTTACCGAGACCTGTACCAAGGTTACCTCGCGAAGGGTTCACTACACCACACGTTCCCATCCCACGCTAGTTTCTATCGCGTTTGCAGTGGCACGCTACACACATCACAAAACATTTAGACTGGAAGTACCAGCGTCAATAAAAAAATACGAGTCGAATTGATTTACGTTCATTCGATCAATCACAACTTCGCTGTGATTGGCTAACTCATTTTTAGTATGAATGAATATGTGTATATCGTAGCATTCTTCTATCTCGTACGTTATGTCGTAATTAGAAAGTGATAATTATATTTTCGAAGACTCTGTGTTCTATACTTATTTTTCTTTGTTATTGTTAGTGATGTCCGCTAAACATCGATAAACAAAATAAAGATTTATTTTGTTAACAAAATTATTCCACTTTCGAATAAAGATATCTTTCGTAGTTTTATGAGAATGTCAATATACAAAATATTTATGGTTATAATTTTTTCTGCCATTGGAACGATTTTCGCTTTCTTTTTTTGAGCTCTGTACTTTTATTTCAGTGGAATAAGCAATTCTGCTACACATTAGAACTTTTGCTTATTTGCAGTTAAATGACATACACTATTACAATTCCCTTATCATTTGCCTTTTTCTATTTGATAAACGTGACATACATTTAGAACACATATAAATAATTGTTTTCTGCTAAAAATTAATATTGGTTTACTTGGAATGTATCTCTAAGTAGTAAATAAAAAAATGTCTTAAAAAAACTCTGGAATGGTAGTAATTCAACAAAATTCAGTTCGACTCTATAATTACTAATAAAATTGCAGAATCGATATATGAAAAACTAACCATACCATTCAATTTGTTCAATGAATAACCAAAATATTATATAATTCATTAAACAATAAAATATCAAAGAGCATAGTGTGAAGCAAATTGTCTTCAAAAATTCTCTAATAAATTAAGTTTAACTTTTACAGACTATGATCATGTTTTGAGAGTCCTATGGTGATGCACACAGATATTAAATATCTAACTACAGACTATTTTATCGTTTAGAGGAAGTCCTTATTCCAACACCTTACTTTACAAATATTTTACGATATTAATAGTTTCCAAAACCACTAAGTCTAAAATTGTATTCTTAATTGTTGCTATCGCCAATTACTCCTTTGCTATAACTAAGCATTTAGTAAGATTTGTCATTATACATGTAATAAATTATTAGGTTAATTCAAGTTTATATTTATTCGGATTTCCTGTGTGAACGTGATAGTTTGAGCACAGAGCCATAAAAAAGCTTTGGCATGTGTATACTTTTTCTATCACACTCTATAAATGCAAGAACGGTTCTTTAGATATAAGTCACAGATTACTAACATAAATTTAAATTATATTAGTATTTATACCTAAAGCTATCGTGTACCTAAATGTTCAATATTAAAATTAGCATCAACAAATTTAAATGATATTAGTGTTTATACCTAAAGCTATCGTGTACCTAAATGTTCAATGTCAAAATTAGCATCAACAAATTTAAATTATATTAGTGTTGTTACTTAAAGCTATCGTGTATCTAAATATTCAATGTCAAAATTAGCATCAACAAATTTAAATTATATTAGTATTTATACCTAAAGCTATCATGTACTTAAATGTTCAATGTCAAAATTAGCGTCAACAAATTTAAATTATATTAGTGTTTATACCTAAAGCTATCATGTACCTAAATGTTCAATATCAAAATTAGCATCAACAAATTTCAATTATATTAGTGTTTATACCTAAAGCTATCGTGTACCTAAATGTTCAATGTCAAAATTAGCATCAACAAATTTAAATTATATTAATGTTTATACCTAAAGCTATCGTGTACCTAAATGGTCAATGGCAAAATTAGCATCAACAAATTTAAATTATATTAGTATTTATACCTAAAGCTATCGTGTAGGTACCAAATGTTCAATGTCAAAATTAGCATCAACAAATTTAAATTATATTAGTATTTATACCTAAAGCTATCGTGTAGGTACCTAAATGTTCAATGTCAAAGTTAGCATCAACAAATTTAAATTATATTAGTATTTATAACTAAAGCTATCGTGTACTTAAATGTTCAATGTCAAAATTAGCATCAACAAATTTAAATTATATTAGTCTTTATACCCAAAGCTATCGTGTACCTAAATGTTCAATATCAAAATTAGCATCAACAAATTTAAATTATATTAGTATTTATACCTAAAGCTATCGTGTACCTAAATGTTCAATGTCAAAATTAACATCAACAAATTTAAATTATATTAGTATTTATACCTAAAGCTATCGTGTACCTAAATGTTCAATGTCGAAATTAGCATCAACAAATTTAAATTATATTAGTATTTATACCTAAAGCTATCGTGTACCTAAACGTTCAATGTCAAAATTAGCATTAACAAATTTAAATTATATTAGTATTTGTACCTAAAGCTATCGTGTACCTAAATGTTCAATGTCAAAATTAACATCAACAAATTTAAATTATATTAGTGTTTATACCTAAAGCTATCGTGTACCTAAATGTTCAATGTCGAAATTAGCATCAACAAATTTAAATTATATTAGTATTTATACCTAAAGCTATCGTGTACTTAAATATTCAATGTCAAAATTAGCATCAACAAATTTAAATTATGATAGTATTTACACCTAAAGCTATCGTGTACGTAAATGTTCAATGCCAAAATTAGCATCAACAATGGAAAATCCTAAAATATTGTAGCGGATTTTCTTAGACACTCTTTTAAAAATATTCTTCTTTAATCTTAAGAATCGAGATAAATTTGCATACTTAGAAATCTGTGTCCCAAACGTAGGTAAAATTCGAATACCCGGGTTAATCCTAAATTCAAATCCGTATTCAAAACTCGTATGGCACTATCAGTGCTAAGTGTACAACTGCAATTTTAGAAACATATACGAATTGAAATAAACATACATATATGTTACGACAAATAAAACCTGTATATAGCGTCACGATTTGAAATGCATAAAAAATAATTAATATGGGTACATTAACTTGCAACTTCATAAATCAAATTTATATCTTCATTGTTTAGTCCTTAGTTGCGTGCGATAAACAAACGGATGACTTGCAAATACGTATCTATAGGCTAAACGAAATCTGATACTATCAATCGAAATAAAGATATAAATATTATGCACATCACTAGCTTGATAAATCTAGTGATGTATGTAGTGTATTTATATTGATAAAGCTGATGATGTCATGAACGACACTTGATTTACTAACAACGTTTTGAAATAAACATTAAATAAATGCTTAATTTCGTACTAATATATGGTATGACATAATTTTCTTCTGATTTTTTCACATACGAATGTTGCATAAATGGGCCCTTTTATTAAATTTAAATGTAAATAATATCACGATCCGCAGTCAAAATAATTATCCAGAGACATATTCGCTCTTAGTAGAGAACGCGATCTTATTACCTACTTAGCGTCTTTGACATTATTAAACTTTTCGTCGATAAAGAATGAAGAACAAAACAAGTAAAATATAATTACTTGTAATTCATTTTCTCTGGAACTAAAATTTGAAAATAAATAAAAATAGTCAAATTTAAGTCGGACCAGACACCAAGGTTGTCTACAAAAAATGGAACTTTTCAATAAGGCAACTTCGAAGCAATTTTTATTACAATTAATTTTTTTTTTTCAAAAATCTACAGGCTGTCAATATTTTTAATTTAATCTAAAAAAAAGTAGACAGCGACTGATGTATTTTTCACAATTTTTAATTTTCTATAAATTAGTACTTTATTTCTAATTTTCCAATTATTTGAATTTTACAAATTATTAAACTTGATTATACCTGCTCCTTATTTGGCAAAGTAAAAAAGATACTTTTATGACAACACAACAGAAAGTACCGCCGCTCCCTTCCTTTCAAAAATTCACTTTAAAAATTAAAATTGTTATTTCTTATTTCAAAATTAGTTTTCGCCCAACACTCAGTGTAAAATGTCAAATTTATAAATTCTATGGTTGCAATTCTAAAAAATACGCAAACGAACAGACAATCTACATCAAAAAGTCTAGAAAGTAATTCGTTTTATCGATATTGGTAGGGAACCGCAATAAAATTGAACAAATATGTACGCATCATTTAAATATATATATATATATATATATATATATATATATATATATATATATATATACACAAACAACAATATTGATATAAAAAAACAAAATACGTTTCCAAAAATATGGAAACTTCCAAAAAATATTAAAAAAACAAGTATGTGAAAATCTCAAACATCCCACATTTAATACCTACGTTGACATAGATAAAAAAAGTGTAATGAAGCATGGCATCGATTCCTACAAAACCCCTATGTGCAACGAAAATAGAAACAGAACATCAGAATGTGCAAAAAAAAACAAAGACTAATTTTCCTTTTACTTAAATACGGAGCCGTTTTAATAAAAAAACTTTTAAGCGTTCATAAACATTTAATGGTACGTAATATGCCAATTAAACTATTTGAAAAAATTTAATTTTTTAGAACGAAAGTACAGCTTAACGGAATGAAAATATCATTTTTTTTATATATATGATGAAAATATCATTTGTTTAATATAGCAAAATATCATTATCATAATTAGCAAAATATCATTATATAATGAAAATATCATTTTTTATATAATATCACCATTTCTGCGTGTCAATAAAATTCATTGAGGGTCTAAATCTGGTTTAGGTTCTCTCCAGTTTTTAAACCTTCATACCTTTAAATCTGCCTCTACATCATCTAATTGGCTTCTTTTCGATTCTTCACAGTGTCTAGGCCTTTTTTGGTATCACAATATTCTTTCGCGTATCGATGTACCCCAATAATTTTACTCTTTTAATTTTGATATCACTGATATTGTCAAAATCTTTATAATTAAATTATGATCATACTACAATTATTAAATATATTTGGCGTTAATTTTGTAGAAATTCATTATCCACAAATAAATGAAACTACGTGAGTTTTGTTTCTACTTTCTTTGTGTTCTTTACCACGACCTAGATCTCGTTTTATTACATCTTCAGGAGATTTTAGCAAAGGTCTTTGCTAATAGCCCACCTGAAGATGTTGTAATACAACGAAACCTAGGCCGTGACAAAGAACTTAAAGAAAGTAGAAATAATACTACATCACGTAGTTTCATTTAATTGAGAACTTATTAACTTAAAGCAATAATAATACACGCTTTTATTAGGTTTCCGTAGCCAAATGGCAAAAATGGAACCCTTATAACGTCCTGTCTGTTTTTTCGTATGTCACAGCCATTTTACTCGGAGACTGTCGGCATTATATAGATGAAATTTGAATTTGACTGTCGGCATTATATAGATGAAATTTGAATTTGACTGTCGTCATTATATAGATGAAATTTGAATTTGACTGTCGGCATTATATAGTTGAAATTTGAATTTGACTGTCGGCATTATACAGATGAAACTTAAAGAAAGTAGAAATAATGCTACATCACGTAGTTTCATTTAATTGTGGACAAAAAACGCTGTTATTTTTATAATTTTGGTTCTAGCAGTATACTGCATAGGAGATGGAGAAAAGGAGGGTAAGGCTGCATAGGAGATGGAGAAAAGGAGGGGAAAGCTGCATAGAAGATGGAGAACAGGAGGGTAAGGCTGCATAGGAGATCGAGAAAAGGAGGGGAAGGCTGCTTAGGAGATGGAGAAAAGGAGGGTAAGGCTACATAGAATATGGAGAAAAGGAGGGTAAGGCTGTATAGGAGATGAGAAAAGGAGGGGAAGGCTGCATAGAAGATGGAGAAAAGGAGGGTAAGGCTGCATAGGAGATGGAGAAAAGGAGGGTAAGGTTACATAGGAGATGCAGGAAAGGAGGGTAAGGCTACATAGGAGATGGAGAAAAGGAGGTTAAGGCTGCACAGGAGATAGAAAAAAGGAGGGTAAGGGAGAGGAGGGTGAGGTGTAAGTCTTTTATTTTTAACAGGTTTTTACTAGGTCGACTTGTAACTAACTATGTAATGCGATGTACGAAACTAAATTTTATGCATATCTAATTGTTGTATCATCGTGAAACACTTAACAACTGTGTGTATTCCTGATGACAACACAATAAAATGGTCCCATAGGACTGATTTAATGAAACAGAATCGGAAGTTGAGACACTGAACTCGATAACGGAACAACGTATCCTATCCGTGTTTAGGCTTCTAATTGTTGTATCATCATGAAACTTGGCGACTGTGTGATAACGACACAAAAAAAATTATACCATCGGACTGATTTAATGAAACAGAACCGGAAGTTGAGCACTGAACTCGATAAAGGCATAAAGCTTTTGGAAGTACTGCACTAAAAAGCAACAAAATATTATCCAATTAGTTTTCCGTGCCTACTCTGTAAGGGCTTAAGTGTAAACCATGTTTGTTATTGAGTTACAATATTTGAGTGTAAAAGCGTGGGGCGCTTCTTATCAAAAATAAATAATTTTGCTTCTCAAATTAATACTAAGTGAATGAAAATGCTTAACATTTCAGTTAAATTTCAAGGCACAGCGCCCCATGCTTTTACACTAAAATATTATACACAACAACCAACATGGCTTACATTAAAGCCCTTACTGAGTAGACAGAGAAAACAGGTGGGATAATTATTTTTTGCTTTTAGTGCAGTATTTATAAAAGCGACAATATCTTTTTTTTCATCAATATCTCTTTATTTTTTTTAAATAAAAGTATGAATAAAAAAAATGTTTTTTAATACTTATAACTTGCTTTTTCAGTCGATAGTCCAAACGACACATGAAATTAGAAACAACATTTTTGAAAGCCTAATTTTTTTCCTATAATATTTCGTATACATACCACTGCACAATTTCAAGTTTCTAAGTCCAATACTTTCTGAGAAAAAATCTGTAACAGACAGACAGATGGACACGTGAGTGATCATATAAGGGTTTAGCTTTTTCCTTTTTAATAATTAAAACAGATCGTGGACGCGAATTTCAGATACTTACAATAGGGTTGTTGACTATATTTTTATTACTACTTTATTACTAAAATAGAATAAGTAATAACATTAAAAACGATTAAAATAAACATATTGTGCCTAGGACTTTTCATTACAAAGTTACAACGACTTAAAAACTGATGAACTATAATTCGCGCGAAAACGCCCCATACAAAACACAACTGGCTTATGACGTCACTGGCCAGTTATTTGGCATTCATTATAAGGGAGTTTATTAAATATTTTTTAGTATCTCGTTGAATACTGCGTTTAAGTTATATATTGCATTTTATAATTTTCTCATTTTTTATGTGGAAACTAAATTCATAAGAACTTTTTCAATTTAATGAAAAAAAAATTTACACTTTTTCCTATCTAAAGTTTTGATTAATTGTTTGTTATAAGCATTATTTTTTTCATCATAAGATTTTTTTAAACCTAGTCTACAGTTTTAAAATATATTTACAAAAAACATCAACATCATCCAAATACACTATTTGGCGCCGTTTTGTACATATATAACACATAAAATAAATTCTTATGAAGTATACGCTCTAAGTAGTTAATAATATCTATAAAACTAATAAATATATGAATAATTAGTTTTATGTTTGAGAACTAACATAAATATATATATATATATATATATATATATATATATATATATATATATATATATGTAAATAAATACGTCTTGTTATTCCGATCAGATGAAAATACAATTTCAAAAAAGCATACAAAGACAACAAAAATCCAGTTCAAAGTATTTGAAATTTCAAAATACATCAGGCAACGACAAGGTTTCCAAGCTATAAAAGATTTATATATCAAAACCCGCATCAACGTAATTATTAGACAAAGTCAAAATATTATTTTATAAATAGACTAATAATATTACTTAATAATATTATTAACAAAATTCTTATTTCAAAAATTACATATTGGCATAGAGTTTTTGTTTTAATCGCCTTTTTTTTCTTCTTAATATTTTTTGTGCTAAGCTTTCAAAGAGCTTCTCGGTGATAAACCAAATTATGTGATAGAAATTGATCCATAAATGGGTCAAAATATAGAACTTAGCTAGACCAATGCTAAATAATATAACCCTTAGCATTGTTTTGATAATAAGAATGGAAGACAGCAATTTTCAAGTGTTTTTTCCCGAAAAAGTCAATTCGTAAAAAATAATACATGATACCTGATATTAAATTTCTGCTCCAATAAGTTTTCTTATGATAACCTACACGATCTCCTTAAATTTTTTTTTATTTTCCAATTTACCCGAAAATTAACTTCGCAAAAATAAAATTGAACTTTTTATACTTCGTCTATAATTTGGCCACCATACTGTATCCCTGGGTTAAATTTCAATTTTTTTACGTCGAATAATTTACGATAAAATTGCACGTGACAGACACCAAAGTGATTCCGTAAATGTCTTGGCAATTTTTTCTCGAAACACTAAAAAGATCCACCTTACATAATTATTAAAATAATTATATTACAAAAATGAAAACAATTTTAGTTGAATGTAATTATAATGTCCTATTTTAGGATACTAGTCCAGGTTCTAATTAACGATATCATGTCTAAAGTTAAAATTCGAAAAATAACATGGCAATTGCTTTTAAACGATACGCCGTAAGATAATAAGTTTCCCTCGTTCGAGTTACATATAATTTATAAATTAAAACCATCTACGATATTATACTTTACGATCCACGCCGAAAAAACAATGACGATAAACGTTTAAACGATTGACGATTAACGTTACAATTTTTTAAACTTCCCGTTCGAAAAATATAAGCGATACGTACGAGTAACTCCACTAACCTAGTCTAGATACCGAACAGCCTTGAAGCCATAAATAAATGTTGACACACGTTTTTCCTATAATGTATTTATTTTATTTATGTGGAAAAAATATTTCTACAAACCTCATCAATGCTTAGATCATTATCCAGGAAACTCGGCCAACATTCCACTCTTGCTCACATACAAATAGCAGCGGGCACTCGTATAGACGCAGACTCGTTGCATTTTACAGTTACCACCTTTGGCTCGCACAACAGTACTCTCGAAGAATGCGAAGCATCCGGATGTAGGTAGGCACGCTGCCGCGAAGGTCTCCAATGCTACTCGGCGAGTTATACTTGTATAAACTTGGACACAGAATGCACTCGAGTGCAAGGCTCTAGTGAGTGCAGACGAGCGACGGAGGGTTGAGTAATGCGTTTAAGTAGCGCGGCGAGGAGGTAAAGGTAAGCGACCTGCGGACGACTTGAATGAAAACGATGTGTTAATAAAAAGTTGTTATCTCCGTCAGCGAGTACGCTCCGACGTCGGTCATTTCGCGTCCCTTGTATGAAGTGATCCATATTTATTCAGCAATCTGTTTGCGAAATTGGTTGAAAAACATCTTATCGAGTTTTTGTTAGTTTTATCTATACGTATAAATAAAATTCGAGTGTCCGTTTGTTATTGGAAGTGGCGTGGAAAATTTTACTTGAGTTATTTGCAGACAACAAAAGCATAATCAAATATTTTATATAAACTCTATCTATATTTTGATGAAACTCGAGATTTAGAATTTGATTTATTCCGGGAAGTATTTAAGTTACACTTGATGGGATTAAGTCAGTTTTTAGGTACAGTCGGCCATAGTAATTTCTATAGTCATCAGGAAATATTATGATAATTATATGAACTCACAACTTTTTCTGTAGTAATAAATGTGAACTTTCGACTTTTTTCTTTGACTACGGTGAAGCCAAAAGGAAGGGAACCGTTTGTTCCTTCATAGCTTCTAAAATAATTATCTTATTTTCACAAATGAAGTATTTTGGTTCATTCGTTTCAAGAGCTCGACTAATAAGCTTAACACAGTAATGTAATAATAATTTTTAAAATTTTAATTTTTTTTAAGATGTACTTCTTTAGGCGCGTCATGAAAAAGCAATGAGAGTGCAATTTTAGGATGTGCGCACGATGCAACAAAAATCGACAAGATGAAGTTGCTCATTAAACATATATTGCTTGTAGTGACTGATACTATATTCATGATAGTTACTGAGGTATTTGTAAATACACAAGTGTTTTGTATTCTTACAAATCTAAGTTATATCCGTGCTTTTAAATAATATATTTTTTTGGAATTGAAATGCATATAATAATAAAAATGTATTTATTATGGATATTCGTAATAGTATTAATTATTTGCGTACTAAATAAAGTTATTCTTGTATTATGCTAAAGTAGTATAACTCCTAACATGAGTACAAAGCACACGCACATTTTTTTGGAGTATACTTCTTAAGAATCGATTTTCATATATAGCGCCCGGTATGAAGTTTTATGAATAGTAAAAAAGTGTCATCGGCTAATTTCACGCACATTTTAATTATTAATTACTGACAGTTGTAAACGTCATTTGTGTTGGCTGGAAATGATGCGTTTAAGAAAAGTAGTAAAACGAATACAAGAAAAAGAAACTACATGGAAACAGAGTGAAGATATTGGTCTCTCATATAGATGTAATTGAAAATAAACGCACCGACGGAACAAACGTGAAGATGAAAAAAATGCAGAGATGTATAATGCTAGTGGTATTATTAATAAAAGGGTAAGTACAGTCAAATGTTCACGTTTATAATGAAAATAGAATTTATTTATTTATATATTGAAAGGCTTACAAAAGAAGTTATATAATAAAAAGAAAATAGTATAAAACTATAGAGTTTTATAAAGAAAAGAAAGTATATGTAAATTAAAAAAAAAATAGTATAAAACTATACTATAACTCTAATTATGTGTGGACAGAATGGCTAGAGTACTTATGTACATTATATTTTCAAGGGTTACTTGTGTTATTAAATATATTACAAAATGTATTGATAAATTATTAGAGTTAGTGTTAACTTAGAATTATATTATTTTCTACATACTGAACAAAACACTAATTCTATCGTATCTGGTTTTAATTTATAAATAATATATTTTGTATATCCCTTTTAAATATTAATAATTTCGATTCATAAATATCCAAGGATGGATCTTTAGAAACAATATCGTTACACAATCGGCACATTTGAACTATGGGTTTTAAAAAAAGTATTATTGTTATAAACTTGTAGTACGAATAATCTCTGTAGTAATATACGGGATCTGAGTCGAGTGTTGACATTGAGTAGAGAGAGAAGATAGGAACAATCAACATACGAATATATGATTTTATATAAATATAATAGATCAGCGTTTTTTCTCCGTGCAGTTAGTGATGACAGATGAAATTTCTGTAGTTTTATTTCATAGGATCTATACTCTCGTCCAAAATGAAGTCGGAATTAATTTGTTTGATGAATACGAAATTAATTTGTTTGCACGAATGTAATTTCTTTTTTTTTAAATAATGTGTGAAAGGAAGTCAATTGTGCCGACTTTCGATTCTTATAAAAGCCAAGCAGAAAGGAGAGTTGGCAAACGAAAGGCAGTAGCGAATGGCCACCGGCGGAGGACACGCGATGTCACTAGACATCCAATTTGACCTCGTCGTTTCCTTAATAGCACCAGGGTTAATTGTGGAAGTCCCGTCCCGTTTTGCCCAGCAATTCAATCGAGGTAAAAAACTTGTGACATATAATAGAGGTAAATAAGTGTAAAATTAATCTTCTTTTTATAGTGTTTTTTTAGAAACTGATTAATATATTAACAGGGACCCAAAAGTTTTAGACTGACTCATTTGGAGTGAATTTTAGTCATATTTATATTTGATACTGAAGAAGCGGTATTACAAACGGAAGTTGTTTGTAATTTAATCACCGTTAAAATTATAAATTAATTGACTTTTATTTTATTTTCTTTCGAGTGATATGCGAAAATGTGTTGATATTTAAAATTTGTAAATTTATGATATTCATGAATTGACATTGAATGAAGAGTCAATTATCTACAGATCCGTCGGAGCAACAATCGATGAGTAGAAGTGAAGTTTTCGCCGGAACGGCGGAAACTTTGCCAACATCGCCCGAGGCAACGGAAGATGTTCCTGCTGGTCAGCCTAGGGATGAGATAGAAGAAACCATGTTGGCCGTGGTCACGAATGTACCAATACACAGGAGACGTACCAGCTGCCATCATTCGGATATCCGGCTTACTTTCAGCCAACGTCAGTTACTTCAGACGGCAAAATTAAAAAGAAATTGCATGAGACATGAATGGAGCAGAGACAACGAAGAGGAGGTGAGCTCCACAAAATCCTCAAGAAAATTTTGTTAAATCAAGATCGAGAAGCGAAAGCTCGTGCTGAAGTCGTAGAGAGGGAATTGAAAAATAAATGAAATACGTTTTTAGATTAATTTTTTTACTTATACATTTTTATTCTATTTTGTGTTTTAAATGTTTTTTTTCATTTTCATTTTTTATATACTTTTTGTACTCTTTTTATTTTCATTACTTTTATTTTTATAAATGTTTCTGCTTACATCGTGTTTTATTTTATATTTATTAAATTTCACAAGAAAACAGTTAAATTTTCAATAATAAATCATATAGTCATTATTTTGTCGTGTGTTAAAAGGCAGTGTTTAAAACATTTAAAATCTAAAAATGTAAATGTTTATTTATTAATCATTTAATAATTGTTAAAGTCTCATTTATGTTGTGAAGCTTTGTTGATAAGGATCTTTAAGTATACATTACAATTTGGTAAGAGATTGATAAAACAAATGTTAACGAAATAGTGTATTAACCAATAAAATAGGATTTTCATATTGAAACCCTACGAAAGAATGGTTTGTATTATCTAATCCAAACTAATTTAATGCACGTTTTAATATTCTGGCTGTAGGTAAGATGAACCCTCCAGTGCAAAGTAATTTTAATGCACATTTTAATATTCTAGCTATAGGTAAAGGGAATCATGTCGCTAGTCAGTTGACATTTAGTAATAGACTTTTTGAATTGTAAACATTAAATAGCATTATGTGTGTATATTTGGTGTCTTCTATCCTACAAAATTAAAAAGTCTCTTAATTTTAACTTCTTAATCAGACGTTACTAAATGTTTTCAATTTTGTTGTATAAATTTGATCTAGTTCATTTTTGTTGTATAAATTTGATCTTGTTCATCTTGTTCTAAATGTTTTCAATTTTGTTGTATAAATTTGATCTTGTTCATTTTTGTTTTACTTTAAAATAATTGTATTGTCAGCATTTTTTATTAAAGAATTTTCCATTTACATTTGATAATATCGATATTTATATTTATATAAAGCGTTACCTATTTTATACATTCCAAGACAAACGTATTTAAGGAGTAAACTCCAGTCGCACATCGAAGCTGACACAGAATTTTTTTTTTCATTTAATATTTATCACGTTCTGTATAAAAATATCGGATGATTACAAAAAAAATTAAGGGAAAAAATGTTTCTAAATCTATCAGGGAGGTTATCCCTGAAAGTGATTTAAAAGACGAAAACTATTATACCCTTAATAAATCTAGGAAAAAATTATTCAAATATCACAGTTAATTAGAGAAGACCGCCATAAGTCCATATAGTATTGGGCACAGGTGTTATAAGAATAAAAAAAATCGGTCAAGCGCGAGTCGAACTCGTGAACGAAGGATTCCGTAGCACCAAACACTATTAAACTTATAAGTTTGTATTTCTCGCAGACACAGTGAAAAACAAAGTTAATGCTGAAGTCGGTACCGAAAATATACCATATCTCAAAAAACTCACAACATAGTTTTTTCAAACCAATTTTCGTTGAAAGTTTATTTTAAATTCTACCACCTTATTTTTTCAGAATTTTACACACGTTACTTGAAAAGTTAAAGGCAGACACACTTTTTAAGACTTTAGAAGGGCATATCTCACCAACTATTGACTTAAATAAAAAAGTTATTTTGGAACCTCTATATCATTTTCAAGACCTATCTAACTATATCCCACACGCCTATGTGCACTTGATTTTTTTTCATCCCTCAGTTACATATATGATGTGATACCCTTAATATAATTTTTTTGCATAATTCCAGTATTTCATTGTATAACAGTTCATAGAAGACACCTACCATCCAAATTTCACCTATATAATGCCAATAGTCTCTGAATAAAATGGCCGTGACATACGGATGGACAGACAGACAGTATAAGGGTTTTTTTTTCATCCCTCAGTTACATATATGATGTGATACCCTTAATATAATTTTTTTGCATAATTCCAGTATTTCATTGTATAACAGTTCATAGATGACACCTACCATCCAAATTTCACCTATATAATGCCAATAGTCTCTGAATAAAATGGCCGTGACATACGGATAGACAGACAGACAGTATAAGGGTTTTTTTCATCCCTCAGTTACATATATGATGTGATACCCTTAATATAATTTTTTTGCATAATTCCAGTATTTCATTGTATAACAGTTCATAGAAGATACCTACCATCCAAATTTCACCTATATAATGCCAATAGTCTCTGAATAAAATGGCCGTGACATACGGATAGACAGACAGACAGTATAAGGGTTCCGTTTTTGCTATTTGGCTATTTGGCTACGAAACCCTAAAAAATACACTATTAAATAGAGGAAATAAAAAATAAGCTGTTTAAAAATTTTATTTAAATCAGACATATGAGAAATCTTGTACATTTTATGAAAAGTCAGATAATTTTTTGTAATAGTTTTTAAATGCTCTATGAAATTCTTTGAACTAGCAATGTGAAACAAAGTGCAAATTATATGTCGTTGTATTCTACGTATATGGATGTAACATCCTAAGCCGTGAAACTCGCAGATCCGACAAGGTGGTTAAAAAATGCACGGTAAAGACGTTCATTAAAAAAACAAGAATTGTCAATATCAATTAACAGTTTATTTTTAATTAATTTAGGCAATGGCTACATATTAAAAAAAAAGTTATTATTTTTGTGATCATTACATTTTTATATTGTTCTTGTTTCTCATTAACAATTCTCAAAACATTAAAGATATAACGTACTGTGAATTGTTAATGAGAAATAACAATAATAAAAAAAATATGAAGATAGCTTTTTATTTTGTTTTTTTTTTAATTTTAAAAAATAGCAGCTTCTTCAAAAAGTGTATCCTATATTTGTAAGGCCAGGTGCAGTTTCGCCGGCCTCATTTGTTTCGAATCTGCTTTCGAAACTTTTTTTTATTATCATATTCGTTTTTTTTCGTCAAGGACACTTGTTACATAAATATTTAAAGACAAAATGAAGATTTTTTTTTCACATTAGGCTGAAAAAGTGCTTAAGGAATATTCTTGAATCATTTTTTGTAATTTATTCAGGATTATCCCGTGCACCTTTCTACATATTCATTACTAGCCAATGATGTCAGGAATGCGGACGCTGCAGCAAAACAGACAAACATCGAAGGAATATTGCGTTCTTTAAAGTAATTCTTTTTAAACTTATATAGGACTATCTTATATCACTTATCATGTGGTGTCCAGAGACTGAAATCGGGGCTTTTGATACAACGCTATTAATATAATAAATCTTCGTGTAAATCGAATTTATAAAATGTCGGTTACGATATTTTAATTAAATAATATAAAATAAAAATATTATAAACTAAATTTTAATAATTACAATAATATTATAATAAAAAAATCATTGGTAAAACCAAAAATACACACATACATCGCGTTCGTTTTTATTGCTTCTTAAATAAAGTATTGCATAAAAAAATTCAAAATAGAAAACAAGAAATAGAAACAGAACAGAAAGAAAAGGCCGACCAACGCAAAACGAAGGCCGAGCGCGAAAAAATGGAGTTTTTATAAAAATTAAACTAATTAAATTATTGTGAATAAAAAAAATAATAACCAAAATCGGTCAAGAATTGCGACCTGTAACGTTATGCACGTTACAGGTCGCAATTCTTGACCGATTTTGGTTATTCTTTTTTTCGTACATTCATACGTTATACGTGCATACGTACAGAACAACGGAGACGTACGAAGCAATAAATATTTATAAAATTTAAAAATGATATCATTTTTAGAGGAAGATTTCCTTTCTCCAAAAAGCTATATTAAAATTAGATTACTTATAAAATTATGCGAGTGATTGTTACTTCTATCGTCAAAACTCGAGGTTGGCGCGCTCGTCGGTAATGATGCACACAGCCGTACGGTGTAGAATATATTTCGATAACTAGCTGTTATCCGGCGTTTTCGGTCCGCGTAAAACTTGATTTAAAGCCGAATTTGAAAGAATCAGAATTGTGAAGTGAAAATATAAACATTATAAATAATATAAGATTTGATGAAAATTTTGCTTAATTAAGCCAAACGCCAAACGCGGCGGCGTCTAAAAAATATACTTTAATTCCTTAAGAAAATGTCTGTTCCCTCGGGATGAAAAAGTTATATTCTGTTAGTCTATAATACGTCCTAGTAGCGTGCAAAATTTCAGAAAGAAGAAAGAAAACAAGTTTCAGAAAGGTTTGTTAAAGAGTTATTACATAATAAAAAACAGCAAAAACGCTTTTACGTGTGTTTATATGTTTTCAGGTGGAGTTTTTAAAACAATAAACTTTACGTACTGTACATTCAAAATATTCGCAAAAAATTATTGAGCAAACGAAGGACAAGGCGTTTTATAATTTTTGATTATCTTGTGTGTTTGTGCACATTTCACGTAAAAACTACTGACTCAATTCGGGTGGAGTTTAAAAAAAAACTTAGGTGCCAAATTGAAGTAACATTTAGTTTATATTTCAGCGTCATCGGTTCACTCAATCATAACACTTAAGAATTTAATATTTTTAAATATAAATTTACTTGTATTAATACAAAAACAACAAAGAAATAACTGGCTACTCGACGCGTAGTAATTATACAATTGTACAGTGTGCCTCTGTACCAATATATATACAAATGTACCTAATAGATGGCGCTAAGTGTATATTAAACCGCGAAATTAAACTTTCCACCGGAATTCTGGAGAAATGGACGTGGTCGAAGATGAAGTATGGAAGTGAGTGTGTATGTATATATAGGTATGTAGGTATATATATATATATATATATATATATATATATATATATATATATATATACATATATATATATATATATATATATATATATATATATATATATATATATATATATATATATATATATACATTTATATACATATATACACAATTATAAAAAACGGCATCGGTCCTTTTTTAAGTAAACTATAACATCTATTACTAGCTAGGTTAGCTACTTCTGCTAAAGCTACCAATGAATACTGCTTCTAACGACAAACAATAAGTAGTATTAAATTATATCCATAAAGGTATTCCTTGAAGTGCCTTTTTTCCAAAAATCAAATCTTTTCCTTGTATTATTTTGGAATACAATTTTTTTGTTAACCAAAAGTCTAACAAAACAAACAAAGATTCGTTCTCCCGTAACTAAGATCGATGCATTTTTTCAACATAAGTTAATTCTTCCGATATGGCTATAAATATTTGGAAATTGATGATTTTAAAAAAGTGAGGACAGATAAAAATATTTTCTAAATTTTCTCGTTTGAAGGAAAATTTTAGTGCTGCCATCTTGTTTTTGTTTTGTCTTTTGAAACCCTTATTGCGTTTGCTGTTAATTTTCTTTAAACAATCTACTTATATTTCAACAAACTTTAGTGACATAGCAATTCATAAATGTTGTAACTAACCACACAATAACATTTAAGGTGAAATGTGGAAATGGCTTTTTTGTTTTCCCTTTTGATAAAAAAAACAATTTTCCCCTTCAATGTACAATCGTAATGTCGTTGAACAACTGGAAGCAATTAGAATATAGTATAAATTATAATTAACTCGCACGCAATGTCCGATAATAATCAATAAAATAGAACATATCGTATTTAATACTTTAACGCACACATCATACAAAAGTTAGTCCTACAAAAAAATCGGAAAAAGTCTGCCAAGTCTATGTCAAGTAATTCGTGCGAGTAGAGACTACGCATTCAATTTCTTGTATATTTCTTGAATAGAGACTACGATTCTGGGTGTGAAAATTATTAAAAACTATCCATATAAAGAGCAATATTTTCTCACAGGTGCCAGTTTTAATTTAGTGGTTACTTTGGTTTTTACAACCATTCAAAGTCTTTCACACGCACATTCTGCATGTACAAATGAATTGAAAAAAAGTATTATTAAATTTGAAAAAAAGTATTATTTTCTGTCCTATTTAGAAGGATAAGGATGTATGACTAGAAATTGTGTGAGTTTTACCTTTACATATAGTTAAAGTAAATGGTAAACATTTAAAGCTAATTTTGTTTTTATGGAAAATTTGGTTCAAAAGTTGGTCTTGAATAAAATTAGGTCTAGCTTTTAGGTATATATTCCCCTACTGTATGAAATAAGTATAATATAAGAAAACGCAGATTTTTACAAGTAAGTAAGTTTTATTTTAAGAATCCTAAGTCTTGTAGAAAATCTGGAATTTTTAAAAATTTAATCGATTGATCGTTATTAATTTTTTTTCAGAAACCCATTATTCTATGCATAAAAATACCCTATTTATATTTTCGTGTACCTATAGTTCTACCTCCTGAACTTTTAACGTCATGAAACTTGCTCAAAAACCATTTTAAAAGAATATAAATTGGATAGAATAAATTATTGTCTAAATAGGTTCGGGAATCAAGATCATCTCCAACGATAAATAGGCGGCCGAACACAGAAGATTTTTTGCGAATTATAGGAAAATATTTTTCCACATTGTTCTGTGGGAAAATATTTTTTTTGTTATTTCACACCTTAATATTGCCATTATTAATTTGAGTTATTAAACTTATTTAAGATAAACGATTGGAAAAGTTATAATAAAAAAGTAATATTTTCTACATACACAGCATTTTTTACATATACAAAAATACAAAGATATTCGTGGCAAGATTCCTTAATATTATAATGAAAGCACATGTAATGGAAGGCTAAAAAGAATTATTTTTTTGTACAAAAAAGATCATTTGATGTCCATGTTTGTGTTCTCGTGGATGTTGCCAGTTTTTTAAATAATTTTTTTTAATATCTCGGTAGGTATAACTTTTTGTTTCTTTTTTTACCAAAGTTTTACTTTTTATTGGATAATTTTTTTACGTCCACATTTTTGCAAAACATTTTTTTATCAATCTGACCTCTCCAAAAGGTTTACTTAAAAGGGCTTACGAGTAGATTTACAGAGTGTTGCTTGGTGTTATTTCAATTGCAATCCTTCATCAGTGACGATGCACGACATATAAAGACAATCAAATTTTGTCGAATTATTGGTAATGTATATTTTGAAATAGCGCTCAATTTTTTTAAGTTCCGTAGCCAAATTTGAAACTCTTATAGTTTCGGTTATATCAGTATGTCTGTCACAACTGTTTTACTCGCAGATCATTAGTGCTATAAAACTGAAATGCCTACAAAGTTACGAAATAATATATTTTAAAAAGTTTTTAGGGTATCTCCCGCACTTGTACATTGGAGGTGATTTTTTTCGCTCACCGCATTGTATAGTGTATCGTTGAAAAGGTCTTTCAAAAATATTGGGAGTATGTCATGGATACTTCCTCGATAAAGGGAAGGAAATTTACGAAATTGTAAGCTTTAAAGCGGTCATTTTTGTTAGTTACTTATACCCACAATAGCAGTATATACAGGTTGGCCCATTTACAGTGGTCCAAAAAAATTTCGTTAAAAAAATCAGTTACTACAACTGTGACAAGTCATATAAAAAACTTTAGTTCCGCGAAAATCCATAGTTTAGAAGTTATGATTTTTTTGTACTTTTTTAAAAAATCTTTACTCCCATCACATAAACAATTTTTTTTCAAAAACTATTCCACTACATAACATGAAATTCGGCATGGAAGTAGAATATTCATATAGGAAGTATACAATGAGCGATCTTTTGTTTATTCTTCGCTTCTGCAATTATACGAAACTTTGTCTGTTTTTTCTGTTTTCTGTTCTCTTTTCTCTAAAATTAGTGTAGTAAAATCTGTACAACTAGAGATTTGCTTATAATCTTAAAAACTACCTTAGGATTTAGTAATCTAAAAAAAGTCTAAGGTAATAGATAACAAATCGTAGTGATGTAGCTATTGCAACATATTCAGAAATTAACATCGTATCACTAAGTTACTAAATGTGAAATTTCTGTCATAATCGCAATTTTATCAAAACTAAGCGTGTTTCTTTTTAATTATAACAGCTAACTAAGTAAGCTCTACAAATGTATGAGCAATAGTCAGCCAACTTATAACATGTTATTGGGACCGTAAAAATTCATAGAAACAATCCTTTAATCAAGTGCCAAATTCAAATCCAAAAAAAAGCAACAGAAGTACAAAAAAATTAACCCAATAAATTTGTACTTTAAAATATAAATATATATTTGCAAAATACAAATTATATCTATGAAAGATATGTTGGGCAATGTATTTATTTCTTTTTTTCCATAGTGAGAAATAATATTATTTAAATGTGCACCATATTTTTACGCCTGTGAAAGATATAGTTATATATTTACGTTGATATATACGATATATTACGTTGATAGATATAGTTATATATTTACGTTGATATATACGATATATTACGTTGATAGATATAGTTATATATTTACGTTGATATATACGATATATTACGTTGATAGATATAGTTATATATTTACGTTGATATATACGATATATTACGTTGATAGATATAGTTATATGTTTACGATATAGCAATATATTTACGTTGTGAAAAATTAAAATTTTGAAATAGTTTAATAGAAATATTGTCTACCCTTAAATGTTTATAAGTGGTTAATGTGTACGGAAACCTCGTAGTTCTACTAATAGTTTAGTATAATTACGAGGTTTCCGTTAGGTTTTTTACAATTCCAGTATTGGAATTAAAAATTCCATGACCTACACTAATGGATGAAGGATCACCTCTTCTCTTCTCTCCTATTTTTATTTTATTGTCAAATTATTGAATCGCTGTTTTGGTATAAAGAACACTTGTTTGGTGTAAAGGCCACATGTCCGCCTAATTTCTCGATTGTATTTTATCCTTTTCTATTATTCCTCCTACGTTTACACGCTTCATTTATATTTTTACATCGTCGTCATAACAGTATATTTATATAATGAAAAATCTACAAACTTCACCACATACACGAAAAGAGCAGTGATATTAATCAGAGAGCATAAGTAATTTTTTGTAGTAAATATTTTATTTTTATAGTTTACATATGTAAACCAAATAGTTTTCCGCTTTAACATAATACAAACTTTTAATATCATAATTTAATTAATTAGCCCTATTTTATTTTTGGTTCTTTTTTCTGTCTTCATTGTTTTACTGGTATTACATTATGTATGTCGGAAGAAGTGAAAAGGCTAACCACTATGAAGAACGTGCAAAAAATACAGATTGCGTTAAAAACCGTTCACAACGTCATATCGCAAAAACTTTAAAGTTATGTATGTATCAATGTCAGTGTGTTTTGTTCTCGAGAAATAGACCGAATTACAAAAAACGGCTGGTAGCCAATACAGTACATTTATTTAATGAAAAATCTGTATTACAAATTTCACCACATACATGAAAAGAGCAGTGATATTAATCAGAGAACATATGTAATTTTTTGTAATAAATATTTCTTTTTATTTTTATAGTTTACATATGTAAACCAAATAGTTTTCCGCTTTAACATAACACAAATATTTAACATCATAATTCCTTATAATTACCCCTGTCTTTGTTTGTTTTTTCCTTCTTCATTCTTTGCTTTTTTCCTTCTTCTTGTTTGCTTTTTTCCTTTTTACTAGTATAATGACATTATGTATCTCGGAGGAAGTGGAAAGGCTAACCACTATGGAGAATGTGCAAAAAACATAGATTCCGCTAAAAAAGTTTCATATCGCAAAAACTTTAAACTTATGTATGTGTCAATGTTTTGTTGTCGCGAAATATACTGAATTACAAAAAACGACTGGAAGCCAATAAATATTGGCTTCCAGCGGAATAGTACACATGACAAAGGGAAGAAACAATTTAAGGTATCGCGACATGGAAAGTATGGATTTCAAGTGCGGCTCAAAACTACTTTACTTATGCAAATTCTTGTTGGCGTTTCATTTATTGTATTATTCAAGTATCTATCAGCTCTTATTGCATTTGTCTGTAAGGTTGTTGTCATTCCCCTTATCGAAACAATGATTTAAATCCCGTATCTAAAGTCAAACTACAATTAAAGCTGAATATCAGTGAAGTTTCACTGAATTCCATGAAACAGTCCCCGAGTCATGTACAATGTAAACAAATAAACATACAGATAAACAGAGAGGCAGACAAGCTATTCCGAAATGCTGTTTTGTTCGCTTTCGTTACTTACATCTAAGTATTCATAATGATAATTACAGATAACGAATATAATAAAGTTCGCATTTACGAATCTTTACCAGACATCTGTCACTTCATTTCAATTCTTACATCTAAGTATACAGTTCATAATGATATTCACAGAAAACGAATAACGTTACAAAATTCCAGGTTTCACATCGCATTCAATAATCTTTATCAGATATCTTTCACCTAATTTATACTCATGTGTATAAATTTACCACCTCTTGCTCGTGGCTTCGTCTGCATGGTATTAGTAGAATATAAAAAAGAAAACTTTTTTTCGAAGGGTCAGTTATGTACTTATGAGGTAATAACCTTTTTTTTCTTTATTTAAACATACAGATAAACAGAGAGGCAGGCAAGCTATTCCGAAATGCCGTTTTGTTCGCTTTTGTTACTTACATCTAAGTATTCATAATGATAATTACAGATAACGAATATAATAAAGTTATAAAATTCCAGATTTCACATCGCATTTACTAATCTTTACCAGATATCTTTCACTTCATTTATACTCATGTGTATAAATTTACCAGCTCTTGCTCATGGCTTCGTCCGTGGTATTAGGAGGATATAAAAAAGAAAACTTTTTTCGAAGACATATATATAGATTTCAATCAGATCAGTTATATAGTTACGAGGTAATAACCTTTGTTTTCTTTATTGTATTTTATTGGAAAGGGACAAAAACAAACACAATCTGTTTGAGTTGGTATTTGTTTTTTTTTTCGTTTTGAAATATTCTATGAACACTAAACTTCTAATATTTTGCACAAGGAACAAAGAAAAATAAATACTTTAAAAAAATATCAAATTAAATACGATTATAAATGTGATATTGTTAACTTAAATAAACCAAATAATAATTTGTTTGAATAAGACATAAAATTAATACGAAAAGCACTGTAATAAATTTATCAATTAAAGAAAGCTGCAATTATGGATTAAAAGTTATCTATGTAATGCGCTCTAATTAACTAATACAAACTAATAACACTCTAATTAACTAATACAAACTAATAACTAATATTAACTACTAACAAACCATGAATAAAATAAAATAAAAAGTAAAGTTTTAATTACTGAATTATAAATGATAAATACAGTGTCAAATGATTTTTGTGGCTGAATATATTTACTTGACAACAGTTAAATTTATTAGTTTTCACAATAACATCCGTGAATATGATAGGTGTTAATAGGTGTTAACGATAGGGATTTGTCGTTGGTGACTTATACTATAGTTTTAGCAGCATATTTAGTTTTTTGTATGCGAATATTTTTTT
Source organism: Druceiella hillmani (assembly GCA_039881145.1). Lineage (NCBI taxonomy): Eukaryota > Metazoa > Arthropoda > Insecta > Lepidoptera > Hepialidae > Druceiella > Druceiella hillmani. Next base: position 15,049,770 of record JAYKKI010000001.1, read on the forward strand.
GTTACTTCATGTTTACTGCTCTGATCGTGTAAATAAACCATAATTATATCTAAGCTATATTTTAATCTAAGATACTTATATGCAAAATTTAAGCGTTAAAGAAAGACAAACAGACAAGGTTTCGTTTTTATTACATTGTTAGGGACTATTTTTATGTGGAACTACTCTCTTTAATCAATCTGTCATTAATAAATTCCTCAATTTTATATTTTGATATACGTCTTAAAGGTACATACGCTTCTTTGTTCGCATTTAAAATTTTACACTCTCCTATGATTGTTCAATAGTTAAACATTAATTATACTTAATAATTAGTTAATATATAAATTTTACTTTATTTTATTTTTTCGTAACAAAGAAAAACATACAATGAAGCTTAGTGTATGGGAGCTGAAGATGGTGGTCAACACGAAATGCGTACGTGCCACTAAAAACGTAGGGCATTCGTGAAAGTAATGTCGAATGGGTGAATCGCTCGCCTCCTGTTATTTAGAGTTCAGTACCGGAAGAGTCCGAAGGGAACCTTATTTTTGTGACTACGTGGTCTGTCCGTCTGTGTATCCGTCAGAAGAAGACGAGACTTCTAAATAAAATAATATAGCGTCTATAAGTGCAGATATAATTTATGTCATAATTCACTAGAATACAAACTTGTTTTTAATTTTTTTTTCACTGAGAACAACGACCATTTAAGTTGCTTTTTTGTGTAAGTGAAACTGTTCTACCATTTTGTAAGCAGATAGCGTTTTGCCTGGTAACTAGTTACAAAATGGTAGAACAATGGTTACAAAATCCTTTAACCAGGCAAAACGCGATTAAGGAGAAAGCTGTAATTTTGAACTAATATACACATCACGTCAAACAAGTATTTAAACAAACAAGTATTAAAAAAAAGTAGTAAAAATATAATACCTACTAAAACAGTTATGAGTAATAAAAACAAAGAATTTTTTAGGGAAATTCATGATATTTCTACGCCTGTAAAAGATGTATTAGGCAATGCATTGATGTAGTGAAAAAAATTAATATTTGTAAATAGTTTAGGGTAATTAATTACTCTGTAATATTTCTATTAAAATACGTTGGGTGAGTTAAAAGAGTTTTGTTAATTAGTTATAATTATTATCTAATAAGTAAGCATATTTTCTCTTTTTAAAAACAACTTTGGCACCTATATTAACTTCAAAAAAGGCATCAATTGTGACAAGTTATAAAATCACAACCTTTGTAATATAAGCAAATTGAACAATTTTAAGATGGCCGATTCCAGATGGCGAGGCAAATGAGATCAATTTATGTTATTACAGTTTTAATGAAGTGCAATATGGCGGATTCAAAATGGCGGATCCAAAATGGCGGTCCGACATTTAAAGCTAGTATATTCTATGATAACTTCAGGACGTTTATAAAAAAAAGATTGTTATTCATTTCAAATGAAATCGTTTCCTCGTTGATTAGAGCCGAGAAACGTTACAACGGAAGTAGTAATTCGGAATATATAAGCAATAAAATTTTGTTGATGATATTATATCTATGTATACACAACTTCATTTCAACGTTTTATGACAAGTAATAAATCTGGAAATTTTTTGTAAAGTTCAATATGCGAAATGAAAATGGCGGATTCAAAATGGCGACTTGACACTTATACCTGGTTTATTCTATGATCATTTCCGGCAAACGTTTTTAAGTTATTCTAATTTTTTTTTTAATATTTAACATCAGTTTGAAATTTATTATTTTACAAAGATTAAAAATAGTGAAAAAAATTACAAATAAATTTTTAAAAATCCCCGTATACACCCACAGAACAAATAATAGGACTTTACTCTTTGTTCTGTGATCACGCCCATGAAGCACCTACTTGCAAAACTTCACATAAATAGGTCTAAAACTAGAAGAACTTGAAAGTGGTGACAGACGGATGGACGGACATGAAATTATAACAGGTCCTGTTTCTCTCTAACTCAAAAATGATTATATAATTCCAGTGGAGTAAAGATATTAGTTCTTTGGAATCATAAGAAATTCATGTTTTATTAAAACGTTTAAGATTTCTTCAATATTGCATTTGTATCATGCAAATCAATCTAAAAACTAAAAAAAATCGATATCTCCTCCAGTCAGTCAAAACGCTAAATATTGTGGAATAACCCAATGAGTGAACAAGGTAAATATTGTAGAATAACCCAAACAGTGTCCCTCATCAGGAAAAAACCCGACTACGATAATGAGGAATGGAAAAAACAATTTGTCATAATTCTACAATTTTTTCTGCATCAATTTTAAATACATATTTTTGAATTTCTTTCTTAAACTTATTTTTTGATACCCTTAAAAATTTCATTTACAATTTTGCTTTCATTCTTTGATTAAATAAAAAAAATTGTATCGATTTTTTCGGAATTTATTAAGGAATGCTAACTAAAAAAGGTTAAAAACCAAATTTTTTACTCGGAAATTACAGAATAGCTTGGCTATCCGAGCAATGTTATTGGAAAAGTTTTTAAATATTTATTTATTAAATATTGTTTTTATTTATAGATAAATATTATTTTTATTTTAAGGTATTAAATATTTTTAAAATATTTCTTCTCGCGGAAATGACGACTCTGAGCCGCCATGTTGCTTGAATATAAATTTAACATTTAGACGATTCTAACGATACCTAACGAAGCTTATAAATACATACATACATACATAGATTAGGTAAAAATATAAATATAAATGTAATAAATTCTTACCATTTTACGCACTTTAAGTATTATCATTTAAGTATTAACATAGATAAGAACCTAAAATCGGTTGTCACGATAATTAATGGAACCAAAAAGTGGCACTTTAGAAATATTTATTTAAAAATCTAACTCAAAACCGAATGAAGTCAAAAATAGGCAATTTAACTACTACATAAAAAAAATATTATAACGGAAAGCATTTTTTTTTCAATTATTTTATATTTTCTCGTTTCCTTGATTATTTATGGTAAATATTTGATAATTTTATTTTTATTTGTATATTATATATTTAGTAATAAACAATGGTAATTAAAGAGTAAAACTCCATTTATAAGGAAATTTGTTATTCGATTATTTTTTTTTTATAAAATAAACCGTGAGCGGGCTTTGTAACTATCCAAAACGAGGTTTAGTACCTATAAGTTTCCTTTCAATTAAATAATGAAAAGCACTGAAAATTCACTTTCGCTGAAAACAACAACAAAGTTTAAATTGATAAGTTAAAATAAATGACTAAAAGACAAAATTAAATATTTTTAAAAGCCTTCGAGGGCTAGAATATATTAATTGAAAAGGTGATTTCTCAAAATTGGAAACCAAATTGTGTTGACTTATCAAAATAATATACATCATTATGAAGAAATTGACAATGTTTAATATTAAATATCAAGATGTTACGAAAAATCTAGCAGAAATACAATTTCACTTTAAATAACGCACAAAATTGAGACGATTTACGAAATCATGCATTATAACCATATAACATTATGCAATTTCAATCGTTTCAACAATTCAAGATGTCGTCAAAAAACACTCCATTATACAAATTATTTGCATAATTAAATTTCACTTTGAATGGATAATATCAGTCTCGCTATTTTTACCAAAGTTCAATACAGCAATATGGCGGATTTAAAATGGCGGATGCAAAATGGCGATTCCAAAATGGCGGCCCGACACTTGTACCTAATGTCTCATAACCATTCCGGAAACAACGTTTTTATAAAAAAAAATACAAAATTAATTGAAAAATAAAAAAGTATTTGTTATTTATTTTATTTAAATATTATCGATGAGGACATCTGGTTCTAAAATAGCATAAAGCTACGCATAAAATGGACCTATTAAAACAATAGCGCGCGTACCTGTTTGAATTTTTTTAATTACGAAATATTTTTTTTCCGTGATATTTCATTTATTCCTATAATAAGCTGTCATTATTCCACTGAAATACGTATCGATAATATGAGTATCCAAATGGCCCCTTCAGCGAGTCCGCCGACTTGGGTTCCGTGCGTACGTGTTAATCGTCACATGGGCCAAACCAATTTTTTATGAATATTCACGTAACTATTTAATACATATTATTATTTTTTTATGAATAAATAGAGTTTAAGTTATTTTAAAACAAATAATGTATTAAAAATACGTTTAGTTTTAGTCTTAGATCTAAAATTAGGTATATGTCCCAAAACTTGCTTTATATACCTAACGAAAATGTCGCAAATATCTACAAAATAGCTAGAATTATGCTTAGGTAGGGTAAACAATAAATTTAGGTGAAGAAAATAAGAACCCGTAATAAAGAAATTAAATTAAAAATAAAAAAAATAATCCTTGTGATTTTCTATTTATTTGATTGTAACAAAATTAAATTTTCTACAAACTACGTTAAGTAACCTTTAATATTAAAAGTTAATAGTAAGAGACTTCTTTAGTATTATCTATGATTTCTAATAATTCTATAACTATGACATAGTAGTAATATTATAAAATTATTAGGAAGGTATCAATTACATAAAAATTATTGTCAGGGAACTTATTTTTATTTAACGCCCGTAGGTTACAAATGACATACAATTTGTGGATATCACCTATCAGTCCTACGTACCCATAGTAGGTATTATTATAGAACTATAACGGAGGTATGACTGTACAATGAAAATATTTTTTTATTGGAAGCATTTATTTAAAGGCCTCCGAATTCAAAATATATTTGTTATTACTTTGACTGTATCCCTATTTATTTCGGCGTCATACAAAAACTACTACACGGATTTTGACACGGTATTCACTCTATAAAAACTTAGGATTCAACTTTAAAAAGGGCTATTCAATTAAAACTGTCAAGAAAAACGCTTCAACAACTGTGAGGGTTTTAACACATTTTGTTGATATTGTGATGTCAATAACAACTTTTTCTTAATATGTATGAACATTGCATAACTTTTCATTATCACCAAAAATTATATAATCAAATCAAATGTTAGACATAATGTTTGTAAATTTAAATTTTTTTCAATTGTTGTATATTTGTAAATTTACAATATTAGAAAATTTACAATTTTTTACCATATTAAAACAGACGTTGCAGCAATCTATTACACTTATATTAAATAATTTATTAAAGCTTAGAACTTGTTCCTATATAAGATATGTTTTACGATATTAAATCATACGTTGCAACAATCTATTACACGTATATTAAATAGTTTATTAAAGCTTAGAACTTGTTCCTATATAAGATATGTTTTACGATATTAAATCATACGTTGCAACAATCTATTACACGTATATTAAATAGTTTATTAACGCTTAGAACTTGTTCCTATATAAGATATGTTTTACGATATTAAAACATACGTTGCAACAATCTATTACACGTATATTAAATAGTTTATTAAAGCTTAGAACTTGTTCCTATATAGGATATGTTTTACGATATTAAATCATACGTTGCAACAATCTATTACACGTATATTAAATAGTTTATTAAAGCTTAGAACTGTTTCCTATATAAGATATGTTTTACGATATGAAATCATATGTTGCAGCAATCTATTACACTTATATTCAATAGTTTATTCAAGCTTAGAACTTTTTTCTATATAAGATATGTTTAACGATATTAAAACATACGTTGCAACAATCTATTATACTTATATTCAATAGTTTATTAAAGCTTAGAATATTTTCCTATATGAGATGTTATATAACAAATTATTTCATAGTTTATTGCCGATACTTTGGCAATAAAACGACCTTCATCTCAACAACATTGCAGTGAAAAACTGTCGCAAAGACATATAATTAAATAATCAATAAAATGTAAGGAAGCAAGTGATCATCATTAGTTTTTCTCATGCGTGAATGTTTTAAATGTCTTTCCTTGGGTAAAAACAGTATATTATACAATTTGGCTAGTTATGTAAAGATAAATCCAAGAAGGACAGTTAAGTTAAGGACATTTACCGGGACAGAAACATTAAAAAAGACACCTAAGAACACTCATTTATTCTGTTAAAGCGCAACATCAACATGGCAAAACGTGGTAACATTATGCGACCACTTAAAGCAAATTTCCACAAATATAAAAATAAAAACGCCCTTAAAATTATATCACGCAACTGATTTATGATATCTACAACCTTCATTTTGTTATCAACGAGTAAATGAAACTACGTGATGTAGTATTATGACTACTTTATTTAAATTATTGACCACGATATAGGTTTCGTTGTATGACAACATCTTCGGGTAGGTAATTTGAAGATTCTCAAATTGCTATCACTTCAAATAATCTATCTCTTCAAATTGCCCCACCTGAAGGTTTTGTCATACAACGAAACCTATATCGTCGTCAATAATTTAAATAAAGTAGTCATAATACTACATCACGTAGTTTCATTTACTTGTGAACAAAAATTAAGTGATAATGAATTTCTACAAAATTAACGCTAAATATATTCAATATCTACATACATACATAAAAGTGTTTCGTTTTAAATAAGAAAGTCCGCCGCCGCCGCGCTCGGCAAAAAATAGTTTTGAAACTGGCCCGCTAGGGATGCAAGCAACAAGGGTTAGTCAGGCAGGTATCAGTTACTGGGAAGTAGCTGGCAGGTTCCACAAAGGACCTACGATTTAGGTACAGTCGTCGGTGGCCACGTGGAGGCAAGCACACTGACGCGACGGTGCGAAACACGTGTTGCTTTTATGTACATACATATAACTTGTGCGGGTTCGTGGTAACGCATATCTACAATGATCCAACTTGTATTCGACTATTATTAATACAATCACCAAGTTTTTTGGCTAAATGAATTTACACCTTTTCTGTCTATTTATTTCTAGTTTTCTTTTATACTTTGAATGGTCAACCGTTTCGTTTTATGTAAAGAAGTAAAACTTAAGTAATGAAAATTTTTAGCACCAGCGAATGTAACAAACTAACAACCTAAAACACCTTTCGTTATTTTAGTTAAGAGTATGTACGTGGGTACATAAATATATCGCACCCTAATAACCCCTAAAGTGTCTATAACTGCGACCATTCCTCGTGAGGCTATATAGCTGTTAATTTTGGAATGTTACAATTTTGGACTTAAGGTCCTAAACTAAATCAGGATTACAAAAAATATGTCAACAATAAGCTAAGTTAAAGACAAAATTGTGACAAAACCCATTATTAAATATTTATTTTTGGTTTCACCCTTAACTGACAAACATTGTATCCTCATTAGCAAAAACGAAAGAAAATTGAATTCATGTATAAAATGCTAACAGGCAAGGAAACCAATGCGACAAAAACATAAATTTGATTAACTCATCTTGTATCCTTTATAAATTCAAATTTAATAAACTGCTCTGAAATATTAAATAAAAGTTCGTGCATGTGGAAGTCACGAACATAAAACCTTTCCTATTCTGTTGGAGTTGTAAAAACTTCAGGTGTACGCCGCACATCATCCGCGAGTTCCGTCAGTGATTCAAGAAAACTGCGCACTTCCCGCAAATCATAAAACTGATTTTACCACAGCTCAAGTCGACTCGGAAAATATTCTGAGTCGGCTTGATGCTTTTCCATAATTGTCTCGTCCATCCGAATTTTTCTTAGATATTAGAAAATGGAAATCGTGCGATGAATTTTAAGTGCAAAAACAGGTATATTTCTGAAAGTTTTTTAACCATATCCTTTAAAAATATCGATGAAGATTATTTCTTACATAAAAAAGTGTTAACTTTTAGGTGTCACAAGCTTTTGCCCATAACATTTTCACTTCTGACGCAACCCCAAAAATTAATCAATAAAATGTAAGTTTCACAACCGGATTATAGTTATGCTGTAAAAAGGAGACGACAATAGCGAATTGGCCAATCATTGCATTGTCTTACGTATCAGCATTTCCCAAATAAGCTACTGCAACTGATATGGGGTAAAAGAAGACATAAAGAACGATAGACAAATAATTAAAAAGAAGAATTCGCAGAGCAATAATAAACAACCACCACCCCTTGTTACATATTTTTTCGGTCTTAAATGAACACCCGAAAATTAATTTAAAAGATTTCATATATATAATATAATATTTACTTTATATCGCTATATATCTATCAGCTGTTTTATTTTGTAGAAAATAACACCATAAGATTTCATTCGATTTTGCACAAGCTTTTTAGTTTACTTAGTTGGCTCACCATCATCATCGTCAACTTACGAAGGCGCTACTGTTTCCAATCATAAGCGTACCCAAAGAAAGGAAAATGAGATACTTCTTTTAAAGAATCTAGGTCTTTCTTTTAAAGAATATCGAAAATGAGATACTTCTTTTAAAGAATTTAGATGAATCTAGGTCTTTATTTTAAAAAATCTAAAAAAAATGAAATACTTCTTTTAAAGAATCTAGGTCCTTCTTTTAAAGAATTTAGAAAATGAGATACTTCTTTTAAAGAATTTAGATGAATCTAGGTCTTTTTTTTTAAATCTAAAAAAAATGAGATACTTCTTTTAAAGAATCTAGGTCTTTATTTTAAAAAATCTAGAAAATGAGATACTTTTATTAAATAATCTATACTAAAACACAAACAATGAAGGCAGTCGCAACATTCTTTCTTGGTTTAAAAAAAATCTTATGGCTTTGGCACGACCAACCTACCAGACTATTAACTATTAAAAACTATTTAAGTCGCAGCAAGTCAAAATGTGTCAAAGCGGCTCGAGATCTACTATAACTGAAAACAGATTAAAAAGACTTTTGTAAGTTTTGTACATAAAAATGAGTGAAAATAAACACAAATTTAAAATGCCCAAATGCTTAAATTGTTGCTTGTAAATATAAATTACTGTTTTTTGTTAACCTGTTGTAAGTGTTTACAGATTGTACGATCCAATCTCGTAGCTTAAAAAAATTTAAATAACAACATTTAGTAAATAGCTATCATGGAATTTGTTTGTGGATTTCACAGTAGTACATTTCGTTATGTAGTACAATTTTTTCAAACATTACTTTTTGGGTTACTATAACTGTCCAGTTTGTTTACCTTTAAAATACAATATTTCTATAGTCCGATATTGAAATAGACCAGGGGGGAAACAGATGACCTGTAATAATTGGCAATATATATTTAACTATAATATCTTAATAGATTATTTTAATGTACCGTTGCAGGTTTAAAAGGTTGACTCAAAAATTATAACGGTTTAAAAGTGTGACTCAAAAATTATAACGTTTTAAGTTTGACTCAAAAATTATATCGGTTTAAACATTTGGCTCAAAAGTTCACATTTAACTCCCTTCACTTAAATCGTTATTATTCATTATCCGCATATTCCAAAATATATTACATATTTAACCTTTATACAACGGGACACTATAAACTATATGATGGCTAAACCCTTAAAACCAAACAAACAAATAAAGAAACGAAATAAAGTTAATATATTAACGACAATTAAATTTTTCTCTTGACAACACTATTTTTTTTTGTCTTTACAAATATAGTAAACACGCGGATAGAGAATTTACGATCGGTTACCGATTTTTTTATCGAAAAAAAAAACAATAAAAAAATAGAGACAAACTGAAAATATGAAACAGCATAAACAAGACTTTCCACATTTTATTTTTAGTTAGTACGCTTAGCAGCGTACACAATAAATAAATCAACAGACAACTCCCAACACTAATTTGCGTTATATTTACACTTGTAAATTCTTAAGTGATAGACTTTCATTACTACAAAGATATATAAATAACAACAATTAAATCGTTAAAAATAATGTTTATTAAATTCACAATTAATATAACAACGTAAAACGCCGGGTAAAAAATCACATATCGGTGGTACTTCAGGAGCACACTTAAAGTGATAAGTGTTAAAAATATATTTCAGAAAAAACAATAAAGATTATATACAATAAAGATTAATTATAGAACTTCAATGGATTGTTTATAATAGTGTTGTTTCCCATACTCACACTAACAAAATGTAATTGGAAAGCGACTATTCAGAAACGCTTTTGTTCGCTACAAGTCTTTGAAAATTAACCAAATAATAAATATAGAAAACCTCATTAGTTAAAAATAATTATGCAGTTAAGTAACATAGTTTCATTTAAATAATATTTAATTCCGAATTTATGTTCGTTATAACAGCATAATTAATGTTGTACTACTTACTTTACTTTCTTAAATATATAACTACAAAATAAGAGCGGTGATGTAACCACGGTTACCGTAAAAACATCGATAACAATTCTATTTCCAGCGGCACATAATTGTTGTTTACCGAAGACCCTCACACGCGATTAGGCTTAATAGAAGGTGTCGATGAACGATATAATCATCGATATAATTGAAATAAATTGAGCAAATTTAAGTTTCGCATATGCTCACGGAAATTTGGAGTTATCTCCAAAAATGTGTAATCGCTTCCAATGCTTTTCGATTGTTGAGATCGTGCGGGGAAAACAAATTTAATTCTTAGATAACGTAACTTATATCAACGAATATATCCGTTAATCAAACCTCTACATCGATATAACTGAAATAAATTAAGCAAATTTAAATTTCGCAAACGATTACGGAAATATGAGTTGTTACCAAAACTGTGTAATCGCTTCTAGTGCTTTTAGAGTTCGTGCAGAGAAAAGAAATTTAATTCTTAAATACGGAAACGTATATCAACGAATATATTCGTTAATCAAACCTCTACATCGATATCAACTGAAATAAATTCATTCAATTTAACTTTCGCAAAAATGCTCATAGAAATATTAGTTATCTCCAAAATTGCGTAATCTCTTCCAATGCTTTTGTTATGTTGAGCTTTTGCGGGGAAAACAAATTTAGTTTCTGGGGTACGGGAACTTATAGTAACTAATATGTTTTTTAACTAAAACTCAAAATAAATGAATAAAAAATGAAAACAACACATATTTTTTTTAATTAAACAACTATCTGGATGCGCTATTCGGATTCTTGATCCAAGTAATAAAGCGTGGGTTCGTCGATATCAAATGTATCCTTGAGGATGTCGAGCACTTGCTGTTGAATGTAGTTCACGTCGGCGGGCGGACAGTAGCCGTCGCGGGCGGAGCGCGCCAGGGTGATCAGTGCCGGAGGACGCGGCAGGGCGCGCACGAACGGTGCGAAGGAGCGCCTCAGCATGCTCTCGAGTTGCGCGTGTGTGCTCTCGTGCGCAGGCAGGACGCCTACGTCTCGAGTACAGCCGGCTGCGTGCACGAGTTCCCAGTCGATCGCCACCTCTGGGTACTTCTCGCGAATATCGGCAGCCAACTGGGAAACCTGCGCTTCACAAGGCACAATCTTTTAAATATCTATATTATCAAAAAGTCTCTTCGGATTTTCAAACACTGGCCAATAAAATACACACCTTTTTTAATGTAGACGTCTTCGCTCCATGCCATTGGTTCAAGTCGCCTTTCTCCTGAAGAAACGTAAATATAGATTCGAGTTCGTCAAGTTGGCGGGCGCGGCGTTCCACCGTCGGTTCGACGGGCTCGTTTTCGGAGGGCACGTCGAAGCGGTAGATTTCCTCGAGACGCTCGTACGTGTTCGCGTCGCGATAGAGGTCCTCGAACGGGTTCAGCGTACTGAAATAGTCGAGATCCACGTCGAGGACGTAGTGGCCCGAGGGACAGACGTCGCCGGCGAGCTCGGTACAGCGCTGTGCCTCGTCGGCGCGCAATTCGTCCGGGTCTCCGATCGGGTGGACGATGAGGCGGAGGTCGTGAGGTGCGAGCAACTCGCGGGCGTAAAGCGCGTCCGCGAGGAAGTAGGGCTCGCGCGAGTCGAGCCGCACGAGACCGGTGACGGGCTCCTCTCCGATGCGTATAGAGCGTTCGCCATCGCGCAACTGCTCTGCCCACGGCGGTCGCAACCAGACGACGCTCGCGAGGTGGCCCGCCGCCGCCGCCGGCACGATCCAATTCTCAATGCTGAGCGTGGGCAAAAGATCGCGGCCGGCGCGCGCCGTCTTCGCCGCCAGCCGCCGGTCCACCAGCATGTCCGGGTGCGAGTCGAAGTGGAGCATGGCGAAACCCTCGAAGGGCAAGCGCTTGCCGCCGATGGCGTTGTAAATGAAGAGGAGAGCGTCGTTATGCTCGTCGACGACGCACACGGGGATGCGTCGGCGGCGCTTTCGGGCGCCGGCGGGCGGCTCGGCACCACGTTTCGTCCCTTGTACCGACATGCCGTCCTAGTCGGCAGAACCTGCAACCGGAAACGATTCGTATATCGGTACTGGCCGCCGGATCCGCACTACACCACCTTCGACACTCAGCGGCATCGCTTTCCGTCTTCGCGGAGCACAACATACCTTTAACGAACGGAAATAACGTTTTGACAAGGAAATTGAGGAAGCCATCTGTTAATTCTAACCGTCGTTATTAACACTTTGTGTTAAATTTGCGAGGTGTACTAATTGATCATAAATGAGTACTAATATATCATACTGTTACGTAAACACTGAGTTAAAAATGTATGTTAAAACAAATTTAATAATGGTTTTATTTTTATGCGCGGTTTAACTATCATTCGGAAGTGTTTAATTGGACACAAGAATAATTGAAGGCGTCAGCGTTGTATATAACTCCACTCGCATAACCATAAAGCCGACATTGAAATGCCTCAGCTAATTAAAGGACCCAGTGGGTTACTTCCATATTGCTTAAGAATGCGGGGCGAGGAAATTTAATGAATGAATGAAACCGTAAAGCTCACAAGAAAAGTACTTTAACCACTTTATTTCAGTTATTAGTGGAGTTATAGAGCATAGCATGGACAATAGAGCATAGCGTGGCCATGGACAACAGATGAAACATAAAAAGAAAGATTTCATTGTTTTATTACAGCAGTACTACTGGCCAATCCTCATTAGTTGTACATATAAACTTGATAATTAGACACTCTTAAAGTAAACTCATTTAAAAAGAAAATCTAAAGTCTATGAATATAGAAAAAATAGAAACACAAAATACACAATGTTTTATTAGTTTATTTGTCATAGTTTTCTCTAGATTTTTTAAATTTCTCAATCAATCATGAAACCAGCAAATTGGTATAAAATGTCATGATTCATGTTTTTTTTTCGTTTATTTCTTTTATTTTATTACTGATTATTTTACTACCATAGACTAAAAATTTATTTTCATCATTATTATAAAGAAAAAAGACAACCGTCTTAATACATAGCCATAAAATCAAACCTCTCTTTATAAGTAATTTAGAATAAAGACAACCTTTATAAAATGTTTAAAGATTATACTTTAAACTAATATTTTATTTTATTAGATCTAAACATGTTTGGATAGAAGTAAAGACGATTTAAAAGAGATATATTGAAGCGATATTTGAAAGAAGATTATAATACAAAGTAAAAAATATTCTGAAGCTATTGACATAAAAGTTGTTTCATAAAAAGCAATTATTCTGTCATTATGTCCAAAATACACACCACAATTACAGACTACTGTAATTTCGAAAAATCAATTAAACCAAATAATACCAAAATATAAAAACTAGTTTCGCAATAAGCGATCGAATTATTCAGAACTTTCATTCACATACATCACATTCAAATTAAATTCCTAACAATACATATAAAATTCTGTAAGGTCGGAAAGTAACTCGTATTCTCTTTGAATTTGTTGCAGCCGTTTCAAAATGAGAAGAAATATTTAAGGTTATTAAGTGTGCAAAATACAAAATATTATAAAACGAAGAATTAAAATTAAGTTAACAACAAATGGTCTAGATAACTTTCAAAATAAATCCATAATTTTACCCATAAAATTCCCTCTGAATCAAAAACCATAAACTTAGTATCTTTCTTTAGATTTGCAGTAACCATTTCAAAAACAGAAAACGATTGCTTAAGCTTTTTAATTGTGCAAAAATTCCCATTACTTTAGTTTGGCATTTCTACAACACTAGAATTTTATTATGAATTATATTAAAAAAAAGAAAATCAAAGACAAGGAAGGAAATTGTGTTCCACTTGTATTCACAAGAAAGATAAATAGATCCAAGCATGTAGCTTGTAGTAGAGATGCTCACTTACCTCAAGCAAAATAAAATTTATACTGATGTATAACACTAAAATTGTGTTATACTTAGAAAACTTAATATTCATAAAAAAAAGATTAATTATAAATAGCAATAAACAATTTTGTTCAAAGTATAGTTTTGATACAGATAGATTGAGATTTTGCTTTAAGTGAAGACCTTAAAACTGATGTATATTTGACCTGATCAAAGTGTTTGAAAAATGTGTATCCTATTTGAAGATTTTGTATAATTCAGTTTAATAATTACACACATACTCAATTTATGAAATGACAAACAGACGGAGAGGTTAAATACAAGTAGAAAAAGAGAGAAATGCCATAATTTGAAATATAATAACTTAAACAAACCTATTATGGTTTCAAAAATTGGTAAAATCGATAAATATTTACCATGAAAAATAAAGAATGTTACAAAATCTGAATAAATAATTTTCATTTATTATTATTATAACAGCAAATCGCTTAAATGAGTCATTAATTAGAAGAAATAATTGAAAAATATCTAATAGAAAACACAAATGTTATCTCCACAGCTTAACTAAAGTACATAAACATTGGGAAATATTAGCCAAAATCAGAAACAAAAGTCCATAAAGCAAACAAAAATGTGGTGTTGACTATAGTTCCATGTTATTCGGAAAGTTGCTACACAGAACACACGGGAAATGGATGTGTCGATGTAAAAGGAGAAAGAAATTCTGTAACCTAAGTTAAGAGTATCAAAATCAGTAGCTAAAGAAAGTACTAATGTTTGAAATCAAATATACGTCTATAAGTTATTGCCTAAGTAACCATAATACAAGTCACAACAAACATCTTTATAGTTAATGTACCCTATCACTAAATACAACCCTACTATCTTAAATTCATGTTAGTCAGTTGTAAGCAACCCTGAATTTCTGACATCTTTAAAATAAGATACTATGATAATAACAAAATACAAACAAAACAAGGAAATTAAAGAGATACTGGGTCTGTAAATTATTTTCAAGTCAATGACATTCGTGAAAATTTTTATCATCACATTGGTTTAATAAGAAAGCTGTTATAAATGCTAACTGAATAGAATGTCATTATAGATAAACATCAATTAAATCTAGAAAGCTTTCTGAGCTTTTCAAAAGTTCTGATCTCACTTTTTGTAATAGGATGTGCATAATCTAAATATTTCATGAAGGGTGCCAGTGTTACATACATATTTAGATTGTTATTCAATATTATAAATACATGGAGTTTAGAAAAATGGACAACTTGCATCTGAGTTTTCATAAACACTTCCTAAGGAAAATGTCAACAGTTTATTTTCCATAATCCTACAAGTACAATGATGTTTAATAAACATAATCGGTCAAAACGCAAATAAGTTTGTACAACTCAATTCATGTCAAAATTCCTCTATATTTGTTTTATAGAAATGTTAGGAGAAGTAAAAAAAAAAAATCTGACATCAAAATTACTTCAAATATTTTTTGCAATTATGAAAGATTAAAACTATAGTCTATGAGTTCGACAACAAGAAAAATTATTTAATCGTAGTAATCATAACCTTATTCCTTAAGTAACTATTTTTTATACACCACTCAATGGTAAGGATTAAATTGGAGGTAATTAAATGTCATAGCGTTTTTGTGAAAATGTATATTCTAAACATCAAATTTTATATGTGGTTATGGTAATAATTCCCCGATAATGTGCTTAATATATGTGACACAAGCTTCTGCAATCTGTAACTTTAAAACTCATAAAAACAAAGTCTTCACATGTGGGAATTTGACAACACCAATAAACAAATATGAAATAGTAGCCTCTGCTTAACCATATTAAGTAACCAATATTATATACTATTCGCCAATTTGTCACAATTAAAATTTCTTTATGAATTAAACGTTTACACTTAGATAGGTGTCTTTTGAAGTAAAAAGAAGGCGACGCCCTTGTCCTCAGCATAAAAAGATTCTAAACTCACAATGGATACAAAATGTTTATAACAAACATAAACGGCATATAATTTTGAATTTATCTTTCTATATTGGCCCATAAATAATGTTTTATTTAAGAAATAAAATGATGAGAATTAAATGCTCGCTTTATTACTTAAATGTTAATTGAAACAAGTAAAAGCTTGCACAATATGAAATTATTAAATTGTTCATAACAGTATGATTTCATCAGTATCACTCTGCTCTCACTAATCCGCTTCACAAGTAATTATATTTTAATTTTAATGAGTGCACAAACATTACATGTATAGACTTTAAATGTTAACAATTCTGTTTTTAGGTTAAAACGAAACATGAAATAACGCCGTTTAATACTTTTATCAGGAAACTTTTCACTTTGATCAACACATTTGACTCACTTTAGAAACACTGCTTATAGTCATATGTCCAAATAATCTTCGTACTTACATTAGAAATATCAATATTAACTGCGTACTAGTTTAGTTCAAAACACATCTATCAAAGTAATGGTTCAAATTATACGAAGCGTTATGATGTTAAAATATTTGTATATTTATTTCGAATAATAAATCATAACGAAAATTCATAATTAAAATCTTAATTACATAATGTGATCTAGATTTGAAACAACGTAAAACACAGAAAGGCCATCGAGAATGACATTCAACGTATTTCAGGACCTCATTTTCGCGTGATAAAAATAAATACGTCCATGTAAATTATATGTCGGAAAACGAATAAGTACAATTGGCATTCGCCTCTTGAGGTTTTACTATATCACTACAAAATCTAAGCAACATACCGTAATGTGACATGTAATGATATAGTGCGCAAAATAACACAGAAAACAAGTCGGTGTGCTTACCTTAATTTAGTAAATAAAGGTCCAACTTCAGAAAGTTTTGACAGTCCACACGTCACAAGATATTTACATTACACAAACACACTTTTGTTAATATTTTCACTTCAATTTAATTGTTCACTTAATAATTAATAATTTTTTTAAAGTGAATTATATCGGTGGCAAGGTATGATGATGATAAAACATCTACAACTGTCATATCAAAACAATACTCTCGAAATTGTGAATTGATATTGCCGTCTCTTTTTAACTCGAAACGTAAACAAGGATGGACTTCTTTGTACCGAGCCTACTAAATATGAATGTATAGTACTTTATAGTACCTATTGCGTAGTAAAATTGTACAGTATTATTAGTAAAATTAATTTATTGAGGCACAAATAGGTTTATACTGAATGCTTATAGGAAAAGTTTTGATTATTGAATTGGAGAATATTGCATACGTTTCGAAAAAGTAATTCTACTGCTAATGTTGTAGCTAACATTCTGATTTTACATTTTTATTCGACTACTTATTATTGTAGAACATACGTAATTAATAATAGCGACAATTTAAAATAATATTATTTATAATAATTATTTATCTATTTATAAGTCTCGAATCTACTCGTATGTGTTTATTGTCAGTTCAGAGAAGTATTTCATATAAATATCAATCAGTTCCGAATTTTGGCAAAACAATTTATGTATTAGGTATAGTATCAGTTTAAATTTTACCATGGGTGTGCTCTTACTAAATTTGTAAACATTCAAATTAAATCCTATCATAAACGGGAAAGACAATGTTGTCGAAAGATCTATGGGATATTAATGTTTATACATATAATGCAAAGGTCTTGATTTCGTGGACGCGGCATGATTGTGGCGCATATAAATTGAATCAAGTGTCACATCGCCATTACAGTGTAATAAGTCGTCCGATATGGAAAAACACTTTAAATTCCATTTTATGTTTGTGATCATCGTTAAAATTAATATACCTAGGTATATGTAGAAATTACTTAAAAAAGTTTTTGAATCTGTCTACAGATAGTAAATACGATGGTCATATGTGACATATTAAACTGAAACTACTGTCTGTATGCAAAGCTATGTATCGGTAGTAAATTACGAATACTTTTTTTGAATATAACGATAAATAAATCGTTAAATAAATAGATCAAAGTACTTGTAATATTATCTATTCGATACAGTTATAAATGTACAAAGACTTTAAATATCGAAAAGAAACAATTACAATTTTCGAACCAAAAGTTATAATAATTCAGAAAGTAGGTGTTGATAATTGAAATGAAATCTGGGAATCTTATTTTTCGTTAATTGTAAGTTTGAAAAAATATCCTAACTGCGTATCAAACACTTTTTTAAGCTGACTTTATCTTTATCTTTATTTTTGATTATATAGCGTTCGTAGCTGACTTTAAGTAAGTTTTAGTAGAAATTTTGTTTATTGGTTTCTCCTTTAAATGTTCGTAATTTAAAATCACCTGTCAAATATTTGTCTCGTGTTTTTTAGTTTATTAACTGGAATACATATTTTCGTTTTATTTGCTTGAACGTGAGCGTCTTCAGTGACGCGGTTTCCAAATAATTAAAATCTTCATAAGATTAAAGAAGTAGCTGCTAAGTCAATGTCGCAAAATTATATTAAATATAATTAACTAATGACTTACAACATAAGATTACTTCAAAGTAAAAGAAGTTATTTTTTTTAATTAAAGAGAGCCAGAGAGACGTTTCTAAATATGACTTTTTAATATTACGAAATCTGTGCGTCCAAAATAGAGAAGATTTAAATTAATATTTTAACTTCTATAAACGTATTAAAAATATTTGCTTCCAAATAAAAGGTATAAATTAAAAAATGAATTAGTTTTGAACTTCTCTCCTAACGAACATATCCTATCCTCTTCACATATAAAAAGAAAAGAAACCATCTCGAAAAAAAGGTGATGCGTCGTTTGAAAAAGAAAAATTCAGAAATTAAAAGAATGTATCAAAAATCGTTTCAAATAAACTTAATATATAAACGATTTATTTCAAATTGTTTCAATCGAAATTTGCAATTAAAAATAGAAATATTAGATTATTAAATTGACCTAATTTCCGCTTTTGAAGGTGGCAAAGTCCAAACACAAAATATATTTCCAATCGTCATTTAAACCTTTTTACCCTTATAAAAAGGTACCAAATACCTATTAAAAACAAACTTTCTTTATTTTTAATTTTCATTGAATATAAGTAAAGACAAGAGTAAAATATGACTACGGAAAATTCTAAATATTTTTTTAAATTTTTTGTCATAAACTTACGATTTTCAAGTAACCTATTTAGCCTATAATTTTTAACTAACTTCAAAAACTTAAATAACAACACTACAATTAAATCATTATAGACCCGTCCCCTGTTAAATACAAATAAAAAAATACGAAAGCGCGTCCTTTACAAAATTGCACCACTCAATGCTTCCTTGTGATAGTTCCGCGTGAATAAGAATGAAAATAAAATTGTATAGAGATCGAATGGAGAACATCTTATGCATTTGAAATTGTTTAATAAGATCGACCTTCTGTCGTGCAAAAAACCAAAAGTATTAAATTGAGCAAAGCAATTGACGAAGTCGTCATAAGGACACGGAAGTCCCTAAAATTAATGATATTGCTAAAAAGATAAACTTACTAATCTTACACGATATTCGTTCGTGATTTTCCGATATCTATAATCTTTCATATAAAATATATAATTACGTGAACTGTACGCATAAAATATCACAAAATATTTTATATATGTAGATATCAATAGGAACTTCACTGCATTTACACTCAACTGAAGTGCAGCTCGCCATCCCCACCCTCGCAACTTTACATTTGAATCACATTTTTGTGACGTTGTCGAATCGATTAACGGCTTTGGGGATAAAATCATAGATTTCAAGCAATTTTATGCGACATGCACGTTGTTATGACTAGTGATTATTAGCTCTATTATGACACATAGAAAATATTAATTTCAGGAAGGCGACCGCTACCGAATATATGTGCAATTTGGTATATTTTATGTTTTCCACATAAACACACCCATGCCGAATGTTATGTGTGTGTTTATGTGGAAAACATAAAATATACCAATTAAATTAAACCATCAAATATCCAAATAAGTAGATTTATAAATTTTACTTCACATTTACATCATTAATTTAAATTTTACGAGTTCAAAATTTATATGCAGAATAGTCAAGTTACTGCAAATTACTGCCATTGGATTTTTACTATAACATAGTTCTGAAAATAAATAAAGTCATTTTTCATTCGTTGTCGTAGTCTAACGAATGAAAAAAATTTCACTTATTTTCAGATACTTAGGATAAATTTGTTTAATTAGTTAAATCATAATTGCCTAATTCATAATTTCGCGTCTAATTGGTTTTCTTATTTAACTTGATTATATTATGCTATACCCTAATGTATATTAAGTTTTGTTACAATTGTGATACTCCGCAATTTCTCACTGTTCACATTATTAAACCTGCTATGATTCAGTTCCTAACCTACTGGAATTCCCAGTTTCCTTATTTCCATAACTAATCAGGTGTTAGAATCAGAGATTTATTGCAGTCATCTAATTTTTCCCTAATTTAATCTAATTTTCATCATAAATTATTATCTTAAATTTCATCTAATTTTTCCAAATATTAAAAATTAAAAGGATTTTTAATTTATCTTTGGAAAATATCATCAAAGATATAATACCATGTGATAAAATAATTATAAAAAAATAGTTGAATACTATGGAAGAATAACGTTATTACCAGTGATTACTGTATTAAAAAGGCAAAAGAGTAGTTACCATTTGTTTTCCTAATACTAATGTACTCGTAGATATTTTAATAAAGCATAGCATAAAAATAATATTTATCCGTCATCAAGCCAAATGTTCGACAGCATAAACAATAAAATATCTACAAGTCTAATATTGTTTTGCAACAAATAATTTTGAAAAATGAAAAAGAAAAAACAACTAAACTAAAAAGCAAGCGGAGTACCATAAGATATAATATTATGACAGCAGTCAGACCACAATCTTTTTCATCTTGATTATTTGTATTTCTGCACAGAAAATATGGATTAAAACATGCATTTGACATTTTATCCTATCTCGGATTTTTTGGTCATACAAAGATGCCGTATGTTTGAGAATACAAATATTTATTATCCACATTAAAAAATGTTGCCACCTTTTCCTGGTAACTCTATACAGCTGGGGATACAGACAACATCTGTAGACGCCTACTTTTATGATTGATCATAACAGTTTTCCTCAACCTACATAGAATCTTATTCTTGAGCAGTACCAGAGCGATTGGTAAATAGGTTCAAAAACTGTTCAAAAAGTTGTGTTTTTTAAATATACTCTTGTGTAAAAAAT
Source organism: Druceiella hillmani (assembly GCA_039881145.1). Classification (NCBI taxonomy): domain Eukaryota; kingdom Metazoa; phylum Arthropoda; class Insecta; order Lepidoptera; family Hepialidae; genus Druceiella; species Druceiella hillmani. Next base: position 15,071,127 of record JAYKKI010000001.1, read on the forward strand.
ATATATTTTTAGATTGAGTTAACGAAGTATATGATTCAAAATCTTAGACGTTTTATAAAAATTACCGAAGATTTTGAATAAGCGAAAAGAATAATTTAATATAACTCATTTTGATTAAAAGGTCTGGAGAAATGCTCCAAAATGAAAAAAAAAGAGTCATATTTTAAAATCTTTGAAATAACATAATAAACTTTAGTAACATTTAAACAAGTCGCATTGTATATCATCTTAAAAAAATGTTTTCAAAAAATTGCTAAAATACTATACAGAGTTATTTATTTCAAAAGGACGGAAAATGTAGGTACTAAACCAAAAAGACTAACAACTTATATTAAAATGCCTCAAATAGTTCTGAAAGTACCCTAAATCAGTCATAATTACTGAAGTCCCAACATGTCAAGTGATCGTTAATTAACGGTACCTAACCCTACTCTGCTGTCAGAGAAGCTTTCATTTCTTAATCACATTAAATGAAAATATAAACTAACAATATTTAATACCTTGTTATTTCAACTAATTAAGGAATTATTATTTAGGAAATAAATAATACGAAAATTTAGTGTACAAATTCTTTCTTAAGAAATAAATGTATTATGTACCTATAACCATTATTGAAACAAACTAAAGCTTTGTTCAGTATGTTTAAAACTTGGTTAAATAAAAAGAACAAAAAGTCATTCTGCACGAATCAACAAGTACCTCATGATATTGCTAAGATGCGGTTGTTGATATATATATAAAATAAGGCGATACAAATAACACAAACGACATTTCATTTTGTAAACAACACGGATAAGTCAAGGCTTATTCGTCGTAAATAATTATTATTCATCGTTCACCTGTTTCTTGTCGTTACATGATGTTTTTTCTTCTAATGAAGGTTACGAAAAGAAAATGGGGAAAACTTTATTGGTTGCACACCCATGTACCATAAACTCAGTCGTCAGAAAAGAGTTAATTAGTTAAAGTAGACATCAAGGGAGAAATGACCAAAAATTTAAATGCATTATATGTGACCATGCTTCATAATTCAATCAATGTTATAACGAGGAAAGCTTATCTACAAAAAGCAAAAATATGTCTAATATATTCAAAGGTTTAGAGATTAAAAGGAAATTTTTTTTTCAATTCATAGGTTTTTAGGACGGAAATGACAGACCGATTGCGACCACTTATCGATAATGACATTTCATAAAATCTACCCGACTCCCATAACTGTCATATGCCAGACTCCTTTTACATATTTTCTATGATGCCACTCGTCTAAGGCTCCAAATGCCGCAATAAAATAAATAAACAGAAAGTGAAATATACAAACTGAATAATAATTCGGGTTTTGGAATTTTAAAACACCGAACATTTGTGTAGATATATATATATGTGACACTTCATTTTCCACCGTGCCTTTTACAATGGAGAGTAATAAACAATGATCATATAGACACCAATTAGTATCGATGTAAAGTAGTAATAAAAAATGCACCTGCGATAATGGATGTTCTTCACTTCTCTATAAGCATAATTTGATTCAAAATACCTACGCGACGTATTATAAGCCATGCATAAATTTGTATAAGATTTAAAGGTTTCAGAAATTATTCTTGTGGATGTGGATATTTTTACCGCCCTAAAATTATTTATAGACATTTTCAGAAAATTGAGTGAGAATTTTAAAAAAATGTTCTTTTTTACATGTTGACAAGTAAAAGAAAAAAGTGTATACTTTATGGGTACTGATAAAAAAAGAGTAAAAATGTAGTGAAAAAGATCATGTGGTATTGAACTACTCATGGCCAAAATACCACAATTATTTTAATATAAAAAAATCAAAAAATAACATTGATTTACTAATATAGCGAAATATAAACAAAAATTTACCTCTTGTTATTTGCAATTAATTATTTAGTAACAAAAATAAACTAATATAGTAATTAAACATATTTGAGTTGTTACATTATCTCCTTTTTAATTTTTTTGTTCTATGTAAGAAAGAATCATTTCGTGATTTTAACAGTTGTACACAATTAAAAGATTAGTCAAAAGTAACTTTCATTAAAAAAATTACATCAAAGGTAAAAAATAGCATTTTAAAAGATTTTCGCATTACCCCAAATGGATGATGATGGATTCAAACAATATAATCCCCCATTATATATATAATACGTATAACATACTTTAAAACTAGTTTTTAAAATTTTTTTATGATATTACTTGTGGCAATAACTTACTCGGAAACCATTATTAGAACCAAATATAAACTTTGGTGATTAGAAAGCTGTAACTAACCAATTAATAAGCATTAAAAACTGAAACATTATCAATGGCAAATTAATTTCTATTTTATTAATGATAAGTTATTAATTATTTTTATAAATATTTGGTGGAAAAGTAAAGTTTTATATACAAATGTTCCTGGTAGCGCTATTCCCTAAATATAGAAATGTTGAAAGGAAAAACGAAATAATCATACACAATAAAAAAAATTTAATAAATTTATATTTCTCTCTAATTTTTATGAAATATTAATTTTAAAGAATAAAAAACTTACTCATTTCTATTAAACTATTAACAAATATTAATATTATTTTTCATCACGTAAATATATTGGGTGGTATACCTTTCCCGGGTGTAAAAATAGGGTCAGTTTCTCATAACTAGACTTAGAAACATTGTTGTAATTTGCTGGTAAACTTCTAGTAACGGTGTTTCTTTCATAATTTTAACTATACAAGTGTCGAAGATTGGGGGAACATATTTTTTGTGCACATTTTTCACAAAAAATATGTTATTTTTCAACAATGTTTTTTAAAAGTCCAACATTTTCTAAAAGTATCTCATCTAAAGTTCTAATACAATAGTTTTGCAATTCGTATAACTTTTTCTATTGGAACCTCACATAATATACGTATATGAAATTAAAAATTTTCTTTTGCTATTAATTTATTTACTTCCACTGAAATTTGTACATAAATATTTTTAAGTATTGACTATTGAAATAAATGCGGGTATGTACAATATGCTATATGACTTCACTAAATTTGAAGTTTCTACGTCGAACATTTCCTGAGAAATCTGAGTGATAAACCTTGAGCAATTTATACTAGTTTTTTTTTTGAGGTACAGAGCCCTAAATTGAGCGACAAATAATATTATATAGTTGTCTTGCTACGTTGTCTTGCTATGGTTCGTATAACTTAATCATAACACATCTCACTCCTTTCCTTCACAAATAAATATAAAAAATATAGATACAAACTTTCATACATTATTTCCGATAATAAAAACAACATAACCTTTAATTTTTTTCAACTCTATTTTTATTCTGGATTTGAAATTCTTTTATCATAAACGTACTAAAAAGAATTTAAACTATATATCTTATATATATATATATATATATATATATGTATATATATATATATATATATATATATATATATATATATATATATATATATACACATTTAGTAAAATGCTTTCATGTTTTTGTAAGTGATTTCAAATAGAGTGAAGAATTATTTTTTACTTTCATCTGAAAGAAGAAATTATTGTATTAGTATTGAATAGCGGATTCAAGAAAATCAAGGAAAAAGGGTGTGTCCACAGCCAAAAGAGTAAAGAAGCCATGCACTGATAAATGTAAAATGGCTGTTGCATTGATCACAATCATATACTAAGCATTGATGGCGTGGCTGTGGTTACATTATAAGACAGGTCAGATATATATATTAAATTTTCAGTGTGTGATCATTTTGGGAAGACATAATTCCCTATATTTGACAGTTGCTCAGAATTTTAATACTTAAAAAAATTAATTTTAATTTTAAAAAATGCCATTTTTATTTCAAGAAGCCAATTAGCACGGAATTTTATTATAATCTGAAGAAGACATGGTTTACATTACCAACCATATGCGCAATAAATAATTTTTTTATATGTCAATTCTATTTGCTAAATCTAACATTTATCAGTTTTTTTTGCGCTTCATGTATTGGAAAATTTTATTTTGATGAAAGTTTTGTTTGGTGTTCGATGCGAGACTGCTCGTTTGGTTTGCAGTATATTTCATCATTATTATACCTAACTTTTTGTACTTTTACAATCATTTGTAAAAGTACAAAAAGTTAGGTACAAGAATAGAAAATTATATATTGACTGAAATAATATTTTAATTTAAAATCCCAACCTTGCCGTCTAAGTTCAAGAAATAACGGAATATGAAGATCTTTACATAATATGAAATTTTTCCCTTTAAGATGGAGGATGTAACATTTATAAGCCCCAAGTCAAGGCATAGGAAAACCTTGAATAAATTTTTTTTTATCTAGTAAGTAAGAAGATAGCATAACGAATCAGAAAATATTTTTTCAAAATAACAGCAATGGACATGTTCTTTATGTGATGTCGCGGGATGTGTTCTTCCAATTTTCTAAACTTTCTGGTTGTTAGTTGTTGCAATTGGCACATGGCTTCATTATAAACTGTAGGGAAAGGAATTAAGTCTTGAAGAGTGGAGGAGGAGTGCTCATTAGCATGGTGTGATTATTTTTGTTGTGACGTTATTCGCTATTTCGCCAATTGGCACCTTAGAGTGAGAATGATTACGGTGATATTTGAAATTGGTGACTACATGAACTTCGATAATGTTATATGCATTTTATGCGCGAGGTACGAGTTTGTAAAGTGTTAGTTTGTGTCCCCTGCCTCTAAGGTTTAAACTACACATGTGAAAAATTAAATAGCTATATTTAGTTACCATTCTGATGGTTAATATTTTGATTAACTTAAATCAATAATTGAAAGGATATAAGCGAACCAGTTATTACCCGCATGGTGCCAATACGAATGAGTAGAATGTCATTAGAGATGAAAATTATATGGCACTTATTGCTTTTTTTAATGATTAGTCTGTGAAATGCCAAGTCGTATTTATAAGATATGTAAGCTATCTGGAAATTTTCAAATATTTTGGAATGTTAAATAGCTATAGAAAAGTAATTCTTGATTTGTTTATCAGAAAAAAGTAGCACAAATTGTATCTGATAACACGTTTAAATTGAACCATTTATCTACAGTCGGTTGTGCACATAATTTACTTTTTGTCATTAAACACTTTAACATAGGAGACAAAAAGGAAGAAAATGTTATACAACACACATGTTACGTATGATACTTTAATACTTTAATTGTATATGAAAAACATAACATTTATTCGTATCCATTTTAAAATATGATTCGTACAAGACTAAAAAAATAAAAAGTCAGAAGAGATTTAGTGAGTCTATGATTTTTATATTTTGTTTAATTGCTTTTTTCTTGTAAAAAATAATTGTTATTCACGGTTTTTATTACTTTACTTACCAAATAATGAAACCATAGTTCAATAAAAAATAGACTGAGTAAAATATATAACATGGCTTTCCATAATTGGGGTAGCAATGCGAAATATATTTTGCGTAGAATTGGTTGCACCATGCCATGTGGTAAATATTTGTGGCATATAAATTTATTTAAATATCAATAAACTTATAAAGAAATAATTCTGTAATAAAGAAGTCCTAAAAATCATTTCATTAATAATTGTTAATTTTACATCATAACAATATACACATTTACCTTTTGAATGTTCTCGAACAACATTGTCTTGTAGCCTTAGGCTGTGAAAATATGAATTTTGAATGAAGCTGTGAGTACAACCCACGGATAGTTCTGATGTGATTTGCATGAATGTTGGTCTTTCATGAGGTTTTATAGGAATTTAAAGGAGACTCATTTAGTAATTTAGGTTCTATGTCTCAATATTTATTGTTTTATTTTTGTCTAAACCACTTATTAGAAGCAAAGTGATATATTAATTGAAAAAATGGTTCGAAAATCCTAGACCGAATTTTTGGTCAGTTATACAATTATTTCATTAATAATGTCATTCAACGCTCTTGTCTAGCAATGAAAAGGGATAACATTTTAATCGACTAAGAAGTGCAAGTTTGTGGCTTTTTCGTAATTTTGTAATGTTTAATATATTAACGAATTACATTTAACAGTTCCTACCATTAACACGTTCTTTGGATTTAGCGAAAATAACTATGGGTAATGTAGGTGCTTATGAAGCATAAAGTAAAGAGTACATCCATTTGTGCTTCACCGATATTGATTGATGAATTTGGAAGTTAACCGTTTTTATCTTGTATCTTGTTTGTTGAAAATTAGCAGGAGGTACTTATAATAAGCTTTAAAGGTCAAAAGTATGTGAAAAGTACATATATGAAATTTTAAATTAACTTTATAGTGATTTTTAACATTTTTTTAAATGCAGTATCTAGAAGAAAAATTATTTTTATGTCAAGATGTTTTATTTTTCATACTGTAATTTTTTTTAAAACTCATAAAAATTCATGATTTCATCAATGAAACCAACCACTGATAATAAAAATAAACCTGTTAAGTGCTAGAGTCACTGTGGACATCTAGATAACATCTATAAACTATGTAAAAATGCTCATATCCTTATTCATTATGTAAATGTAATGCCTAGTATATTTCTCACTGGTGTAAAACAAGTAACCTACATACCTGTACCTTCTTAATTTATTAATGCAAATTGACCAAAATAATTTTGCACAGAAGTATTAACTAAATCATGATATTTTCCAATTTTTTATATAATAGAATAAAAAGAACATCTCGTGAAGGAGATGCTGCATCAAAAAATATTACTAGATATATTGTTTGTATTTTAAAAGTCCTTTTCGATGACTCCCCGGAGTCTGTGAAAAATAAATTGTTCATCTTCAAGTACAATGTGCGGGAAGGTAATTTAAAAAAAAATATTTTTTCTTTTTCTGTGTGTACTTGGAACTATAAATTAAAAAAAAAAGTTGTAAATTGTCGGCCCTGACTATATCTATTATATTATATATCTATTATATTATTATATATTATTATATATATACTATATCTATTATATTATTATATATATATATAATAATATACCAAAAATTTGTATAATGCTTTACAATATTCAACTCTCTGGACTCATTCACCTGACTAGAAGCAAGTTCACGTCGTCTTTTTGGTAATTCCAAAATTGGAGAGCTTAATTGTTAAGATCTTTGGAGATGGCACAATTGCGAGCAGATAAATCTTTATATACAAATCCTTTTGCTGACAAATAAACTATGCCATCAGCAATTTCTAACACCATATATTGTAAATATGATCTATTAAAGTTATTACGACTGTATTTATTTGTACTATGAGCCTTTTTACAATAACCATATCACATACAATGTTCAATAAGACTATTGTGATGACCTTTTTAACTTGATTCCATGATAGATGATTTGAAACACGATTTTGGTCCAACAATCTTTGTATTTCGACGGCAAGTAAAGAGATAATACTTCAGATCACCATAGCCCATGTGCTCAGTAACCAACATAATTGGAAATTCTTTCTTGACAATGCCATAGAAGCGAACGACATGCCTTGAGTTTAACTCGATCATTGTGGAAGCCTTGTTTAGTACTTCACAAATGGCTCTAAAAATTTAGAATTTGTTTTTTTAATAACATAACTATAAGAGCTTTTAGTAAATTTATTCAAATTAGTTAATTATTTTTACTCATTTCTATTGAATACCTTTACAAATAATAATATTAATTATGGTTATTTTAAAGAAGTATAATAATTATGTGAAGAAATTAAAAAAATAAGTTCTCTAAGAAAGTGCAATAGTGCAATAATAGAAAGTAAGAAAGTCCAGTAATAGAAAGTGCTAGGATAGTTAATTTCGAGAGCATTAAATACTGAGAAGAGCATTAATAACAAAGAAGAGCATGTTAAATAATTTGATAAACTTATGATGTATCTTACTAAATAAAGGCATGGTTTTTTATATCCTAAATAATATGTTTTGAATTGGATTCATAATTTTTTGTTAATACCTATTTGCAGCAAAATTTGTTACTACTGTAACTGCACACTGAACTGTTGTGGCCGACTGGCTAGAATTTAGAAGAAGCCCTTCATACACCTGTTAAGTAAATATAATGATTAACGTAGGTTGTCACATACAGTATAAAGTACACTGATATAATATAAAGAAGTTCAGAAACAAGACATTGGTCCTAGAAAAAGTTGAAGAAATGTTTTAATATATGGCTATTTCTAAAAAAATTAGAGATTACATTTTTTTTAAGCTCAGTAGAACACTGGACATGTAATATTTTAATTCAAATGTTTATTTAACTACATTTTAAGACATATAACCATTTAAATATGAGAAGAGGTTCATAGAGTTTGTGGAATGGGGTGGAAAGAAGGTCTAAAAAAATATGGTGCTATTTTTCGTTTTTAATGTATTTGCTCTTAACCTTAATTTCTCAGATCTGTCTTAAAAATAAGCTGAAATTGTAGACTGGACCTCTTCAACATTGCTAAATTTTTACGACGACATTTCATTTTCATATTTGGGAACAAAGAGTAGTCACAAAGGATCAAGTCTGGGCTGTAAAGAGGGTGTTGCATTATTTCAAAGCAGCACTTGTGAAGGGCAGCCATTGCAACAAAGCTCTAGAGTACTGGTGCATTGTCGTGCAAAAGCAGTATAACTTTTGCTAATTTTCCTTCAACGCTTCTTTAAACTGCTCCAGCAGACCAACATAGAAACACCCTTATCTGAGGATACACTCTATATCCCAGAAAACCTGCATCATGACTTTTCTGGCCGATTGTAACACTTTGAACTACTTAGTGGGTGGGATACTCTATTTATGCCACTGTATGGACTCCTGCTTGGATTCAGTCCAGTAATGATGAGAAATTTCATCATTTTTATCATGCATAACAATTCGGCTCAAAATTTCGTCCTTATCCTCTCTACAGAGATGCAAAAAGTCAAGTGACCATTTGACACATTGTTGCTTTTGCGTGGTGTAAGCACTTAACATCCATCTTGCGCTGACTTTTGACATATCAAGATGGTTATAGAAGATTCTACATTATAAAAGAATTATTTCTCCTAACTACTTCTTCTTCAATTGGGCATCTTCCAACACAAGTTTTTAAAATTTCCGACAGGAAGTGGCCTCCTGGAAGTGGGTCGCCTTCGATCCGATCTCTGCCTCATTTCAAGAGATTATGCCACTTGTAAATTATGGCTTTAATAAGGCAAAAAATGACATCCCATTCAATATGATTTGTGGTGTTTTTCCTAGCTTTGTCCGGAACTTAATGACAGAACAAAATTTGATTTTCTCCATAGTCGATGACTTCTTGCTTGATTGATGATAGCCCAGAGATTAGTCACACAATTAATCTGGAACTTGGACTTGTAAAGATTCTCTCATTAGCGACTATGTGAATAAGCAACCCCCACTTCTCACTATATCCTCCATTCCACAAACTTTTTGGCCCACACTCGTAATCATCAGCCATGAAATAATCTGAAATTTAAAAGTCGTTTACTTGAAATTGTTTTTTAATTTTAAACATTTAACTCCTTGAATTTCTATAACATTTAACTCCTTAAATTCCAATTAACTCCTTAAATTCAGAAATGAAGGAGTCATAACCAAAACATCCCAAACATGGTGAGACTTTCAATAAAGGCAATGTTAAAATGTTGTGACGTTAAAATATTGTAATGTTAAAATAATTCATATCGCCCTTCAGATCATGTTTATAAAAACTTTAACAACTTAAAATTGCAAGTTGAAAAATAATTTTTTGTTGGCATTAACATTTATTTCTTTCCAAAGGATCGTAAAAGACAAAATTTTCACAAAAATGTTATATAAGAAATACTTGATATATGAAATATCTCCCTAAGTAATGAAATAATACACTTTTTTTAAATATCTATGAAGCTGAAACTTTCAAGTTGTGAAGCTGAAACCTGGATGTTCCATCCTCACCAAGTTTAGAGTGACTCAGAGAATGATTGAAAGGGTTGAAAGGAAATTGGAGGTAGAGACCGAAAGTCTGAGGGCCGAAAGGGGAACGAGTATTTCAGAGAAAAAAGCAGGGTCACAGACATCATCAAACTATTGCGAAGCTTAAGTTGCAATGGGCTGGCACTTTGCCTGAAGAGAAGACTAGTGGTGCAAAGGGCTCATGGAATGGAGACCGTGGGTGGAAAAGGGCCCACAAGGAAGGCCAAATATACCAAATATTGGTATGATGATATCAATAACAGTCAGAGTGAAATGGTTGGAAAAAGCACAGAATTGAGAGGAGTCATATGGAATGAAGTAGGCCTACATCTCAGCGGTAGAACATGGCTAAAGAAGAAGAAAAGATGTAATGCTTCGTGAAAATATCTACAGCAGCTAGTTTATTTTTAGTATTTTTGACAGACTTCGAAAAGGAAGAGATTCTCTATTTGACACGTATATTGTTTTTAATATTGAAGTAATGGTGAACGTAAATAATGTTCACTTATAATTTTTTCCTGCGTAAAGCGATTTTGAAAACTGTTTTTTAAATAGTAAAACATTCTCTTTGAAATACAATTAACAAACCGAGTTAACTGTCATCAATATGAAAACAAAAAATAAGAAAAAACACTACCAGGAAAAAATATTTAGTTACACCATATGCTATTATAAAACATAATATGCTTATACAAAATAAACGTTATAAACAATTTCAAAACAACAAAAAATTTTTTTTTGAAGTGAGTTTAAAACGATATTTAAAGTAACTTCAAAAAAAAATTTTAATAATGGTTGCAGATACTAGCTTAGTTGTAGTCTTTGATAGATAATTACTAGCTCATTTTTTTCTCCTTTCCTTTGTGTTTTTTTTTAAATCGGTTTCTTTTTTGTTATTTTATTGTGAAACTTGATTGAAATAAATAATTTCCATCTCTATCGTTGTACATGCAGAATATAAGATAGTTAAAGATCCACTTTATAATTCAATATCAGTTCATATCTTGTTTGATGATTTCATCTGATTAAATCAACTATGTGATGTGGGTCTATCATAAAAATTTTTCCATCTCATGGTGGAAAACACTACTGAGATGTTTGTGAATGTTGTGTATGTGTTGTGGTATTTTCTTATTAATAATTTTATTTTACATAATTGGCAATATCTGCAAAGTAAGAGCTGGAAGCTGGCTCAGATGAACATTTGAGTTTGATCCCCGGAATGTTGTGGGATCATCTGATGCCTAAAGTTTGCATAAGTTCTCAATGACTATAAAATAGTCCTCTAGAAACTGTATCCCTATTTTCATATAAAAATGGCAGTTATTCTACACTTTTGCAATAGCTCCTTATAACTAGAAAAAAAACTCATAAGTAAATGTTAGAAGTGAAAGCGAATTCCAAAGACATATAAACAAGACATTTGTATATAAATTAGCATCATATTACTTGCAATTAAAGATGATTGGCTAGAGCTGTACATATTAGATGAATAATACATTATGTAAAAGGCTTTGAGTAAGTGGGCAAGTACTGTAAAGAATTAATATAACTGGTAATCGGTGCCACCCATAAAACAAACAAAACCTAAGTTGTATTATGTGTTCCAGTCCATGGAAAATGAATGAATGGCGACTACTATGTTTAGTACTGAAGAAATAACTTTTCAGGAGGTTTACACCTTTAAACGTTCAATTTAATCAATATAATTAAAAACATAATGTGTATTTCTTTACATTATTTTGTGAATACTGTTGAGTTCTGAATTAAAATATTTCTTGACAATAACAGAAATGGACATGTTCTTTAAGTGATGTCGCGTGATGTGTTCTTCCAATTTTCTAAACCTCATGGTTGCTAGTTGTAGCGACCTCATGGTTGCATGGCTTTATTATAAACCGTGGGGAAAGCGATCAAGTTTTGAAAAGTTGGGATGGAATGGTTATTAGAATGGTGCCATTATTTTCGTTGTGATGTTATTCGGTATTTCGTCAATTGGCACCTTAGAGTGAGAATGGTTTCGGTCATATTTAAAATTGGTGACTACTTCAACTTGTTAATTTTTAAAAATGTTTGATTGTTTTTAATGTGGGTCAAAATTAAAATCTCCAAATGGTTGAAATACCTTGTGGCTTGATTTTTATATTTTGTTTAATAGGCTATTTGCCTTGATTTTTTAAATTGTTCTATTTTGCATTATAAGCACACTACATTTATATTTCTAGGACACATGCCATAATTTTTACATAAATCACTTTTAAAGTTTAAATTTTTTGAACTCGCACTAAAAACGCAATTTCTGTAATGGCGGCTAGCGTGACGTCACACACAATGTAAATATTAATAGTCCAATCCGCTGAAGCGGATTATTATTAATTTTTATATTAAAATGGTGTATAAACGGTGTGTAGTGCCACAATCTACAAACAAATTTACAAAAAGTCCACACAAAGTATTCGTTTCAAAGCTAACAAATCCTAAAAGATGAAAAATGAAAAATCCAAAACAAAAATGTTTTTCTGTGCGAAGATCATTTCGATGTAAGTAATATTTGTGTTTTAAACATTATCGATATCAATGCCTATAAAACAAAAAAATAAGAACATTAAATTATGATATGAATGCGTTTTACTCGCCTGTGACGTCCTCTGACTTTTAATCAATAACAGGGCGTTTGCGACGATAACTGAATTTCAAAAAATTTTGGAATTTCTTTACGTTTTTTTATAAAAAATAAACTTATTCTTTCCAAAATGAAAAGCAATACGCTATATTTACGTCATAATCGAATAGAATGACCACGAATTGTGGTATATTTTCGATGTTGTCAAGTAGCCTATTGCTTTTTTCTTGTAAAAAATAATTTCTATTCATGTTTTTTATTCCTTTACTTACCAAATTATGAAATCATAGTTAAATAAAAAAGAGACTGAGTAAAGTATATAACTTGGCGTTGCATAATTGGGGTAGCAATGCGAAACGTATTTTGCGTAGAATTAGTTGCACCATGCCATGTGGTAAATATTTGTGTTATATAAATTTATTTAAATATCAAAAAACTCATAAACACATAATTCTCTAATAAAGAAGTCCTAAAAATCCTTTCATTAATAATTGTTCTAATGATTTAAATAGTTTTCCTTGAACTACTTTGCGCTGAGTCGTTCTTATTAGATTGCCTTTGACAACAAGCTCAAATAAATATGGTATAAAGTGAGAAATTTTTTAACTGATCAAACAATAATTCATGTTCAGTGGTCAACTTCCAATGTTTTATATAGTAAAGTACAAAAAGAAAGCTTTTAAAGTAAGTCGTCTTCCCACTGTTTGCAGTATAATTGCGACAGAAGACAAAACATGTTAATTACTGTATTATGTTCTTATTTTATTCTTGATAAAATAATTTATCCTGCATGATAGTAATTTTTAATCCAGACAAGCTACTTATTGTTAATAAGTCAAAATGTAGCGACTAGGTAATTGTACATATTACGTGAAAACAAATTTCATGCAGCACATGCTCACCTGAAAATTCTTAAAAGGAAATAACAATTTTATTTTATGCAGAATATTGGTGAAAAAACAAATTCTGTGTTGCTAGGCTATTTGCATTAAACTTATCGACTTTGGGATGTATAACTTGTTCCAATAAGTAAAGTGTGTTTTTTAGTTTTTTTTAACTGTTGATGTTATATGATGATATCATTATTGATATTGTTATTATAACAAATAAATGAAAAGAATAAAAAAATATAGAAAAGAGATAAATATGATTAGAAACTACACTGAGAAAACAGAATGAGTCAAGAAGTTAAGCTGAGTGTACTGAAGATTACACCAAAGTTTTTTACTTTTTGGTATTGCTCGCTGGGGTGTTAATGTATAAAAAATATATCTAAAAATATGTTGATTAAATAGGTTGTTAATTCCAAAGGTAAATAAATTGAAATAAATTTTTTCTTGTATATGTAAAAAAAATTTTCATGAAATATTAATACTCACTTTCTTCACAATAATTATGTTGTGATAGATTAACCAGAGCAAGACCAAGATGATGATTGTGGACTGCGCCAATATCATCTTGCCAGAGTGACACACATTGCGAACTGCAATGTGGTTCAGTCCTACATGTACCTTGGTGCTTTAATCTCAAATAATGGGGGCTGCGTAGATGAAGTCTAGAGGCGAATGGCGATAGCCAGAACTACGATGAATAAGCTGAAGAAATTATGTAGGAATCGCAATTTTTTAATTAAAGCCACTAAGACCAGGCTCACAGGAACATTAGTTTTCTGCATATTTTTATATGCATCTGAGATGTGGACATTGCGAGAGCTGGAAAAGTAGAAAATAGATGCTCTAGAGATGTGGTACTGGAGGAAAATGCTGGGAATGTCATGAACAGAATTTCGTACAAACATCTCCACATTTCAAGAACTCGGCATCACGTAGCCTCTATTAACCCAAGTACAGTCACGAATTCTGAAGTTCTTCGGCCATGTCTCGAAAGAATGACTCCATAGAGCGTTTGGTGATCAAAGGAAGGGTGGAAGGAAACAGACCGCGTGGCAGATCATCCATGCGTTGGGCTAATCAAATAAAATCAGCACTTGGAGACCCTCTACATAAATACACTAGGATGTCGGCCAATAGGTTAAGATGGCGAGAAATCGTGAGGAGGGTCACATCAACCACCAATGATGATGTATGATGCCTCATCATGACCATGACTGCTCTGTCAAAAGCGACACGACTGAGAGTATGTCTTCATGATATTCTTGTAAATTCACAGGCACATAATATGTTATATTAATACTATTTGGCTATAGAGTTGGTTTCCACTTAACTTTGATTTCATTCGGTGATGGTGTATAAGCACTTTTAATGCGCAGTGACATTGGCCCTACATTATAAATTTAAGTAAATGGCATTTTTAGTGAAAGAAATGTGTTCTACCCATGGTATCAAGTTGATGTCTGCTTGTCTGTCTGCAATGAAGAGAGCAATAGAATTTTAATGTAAATTTCAGAGGGGAGTCAAATGAGTCATCGGCTATAAAATGAAAGTCACTAAAATGAGAACCCATTAAAATATAAAATTCATTTACGCATTAAACATTTTCTTATTAATCGTTTAATTTTACTTGAGACAGATTTGAACGGGATGTTCATTAAAATAGAGCTATAAAACTGAATAGATAAAACAACTTTATAATATCTGCAAGTAATAAAATTTTAAAATGTCACTTACTCCCCGAAAGAGTGGTGAAGTACACAATTTCGCTTATAGCCCCAGCCAGGGGTAGATCAATGTTATAGGATTTCACATAGAGTGGATATCTCGTGAAAAGTTGGAGGTATGTTAATTAGTGGCTGTACTGGTCGTAGATACTTTTGTTACAGTCGATGGCTTTAGTGTCTATCAAAACATCACCTACATTCCATCTGTAATAAATATCATCATCTAGTGTTAATCCTTATCACTATAAGTGTTCTTTCATGCAAAGCTGTGACATTTTACTCCAAGTCCACTTGTCAGACACCTGTGATGAATGAAAATTGTTTCGAATAAAAGAAATATAATTTTTACGGCATTGTAATATTTACAGTTTGACATTTAAAACCTCAGATTTAATAATACGATTAGAATAAGTTGGAGCTGTGAGTCGATAGTCACATCAAAAAGCTGTATTGATAATAATGAAACAAGTAATAAGGAAAATAGATGAAAAATTAAATGATATACTGTTTTTTTATTATGGATAGTATTGTCTGTTTATTAAAAGCGTACATATTTAATATTTTTTTTAAATTGTTAGAATTTTTTAAATCCACCCGGATTTAAAATGGAAGCAGTTAGTGGGACATTCCCGCCACACACAACACCCGCAACACTTTGTATTACAAGCCTCAGATGTTTAGTCTTAATAATTAACTGCCTTTCTGTCATGGCATGACAGACAGGCAGTTTTGTGTAAAGAGGATCAAAACGTTTAAAGTGGTACTATAAAATTAATAATTAATTGAAGCATAGTGAAAAAAATCATCAAAAACTCAATCGCTTAAAAAATGTTTGAATAAGGATTTCAAAAATGTTGCCTTTTTGGATAGAACCTTTATCAGCAAAATACTAACATTATCATAAACTTTTTGTTCATATAACTTATACAGTCCTGTTTTATGAATTATTATTATATTCCCTTAACAATTAAAAAAAAATGTTTGTAGACTTGACAATTTCATTATACTTTACTTTGTTGATCGTTGGAATTTTAATACACTATTATTTCTTAAATTAATTTAACCTATCAATCTTGACCTTCTTCATAGATTTAAAAATAATAACGGTTTTGATAAATAACCACAAAACAATAATGGAACTGTAACTTGCATATATTTATTCAACAAACGAGCCAATTTATAGGCACAGTAATACATACGAATCATCACAGAAATCATACATCATAAATTTTTCCTCATTAATTGGCTGTATGCCAACTAACATACAAAGTATCCTAACATGATACAATCATAAGGGCAATAGCCAGACCAATTCAATATTGCATTATTCTAGAGCAATTTTTTCATCTGATTTATTATGACCGTCACCTGAAAATTACATTTATTTATTAGACCTTAAATGCACACTGCATGCTTTGTTCTTATACAGTATACTAAAGAGTTTGACATATTAATAGCTCCATGTGTTTGCCAATTCCATAGGTGCATGAGATTTGGATTGTCGAAAATGTAGAACGATATGCTAATAAAGGAAAAAAGTATGTTATATACAATATAACTGAATGTATCAATTTAAGACAGATTAAAGTTTTTGTTAAAATTTCAGTTTGTTAACAAATTTTTTGTTGTGACTCTGGCTGACATTTTTCTTTTTATTATTTACATGTTAAATTTTTAGACTCATTTTGCTATTGTCTATTATCTGTTACTCCATTTAGAGGTATATGGTAAAAGTTTCAAGTATTGGTAAACAGTGATATACTTATATTAACAAAACTATTGCATAAAAATCTATTTTAATTATGCTATTATAATTTTTTTTTAAATAATGGTACTAACTAGCAGCCATATTTTCATTTGTTATTCACATACAAACATTTTTTTTGAAAGATGAGGAAATTATTGTACTGCAAAACTGAATAATATTAAAATGTAATTTAATGGAAAATATCACAAACATATCTTTAAAGAAAATATTGATGAGTGTAAAAAGCCATTATATAATATTACATGGTTTATTTGTTTGGATCCGATACATTAGATCCTCATTTAGTAGCGGCTCAACTTCTATTATTTTTCATGCATGTAGTTTTACACAAAAAACCAGATGTACAATAAAAAAATGTGGGATTCTCTAGTTGTACAATATTGCAATATTTCAGAGTGTGAGTATATTGTGTGAGCTTACGCACACAAATGGATCTAAAGGTACTGTCATACAGGATATTTTATTTATTTTAAAAATACTTATGCGAATTTTTCATTTTTTATTTTAAACATATACTTTAGGACATAGAGGAAGTGATACACGACTTTGTATCGCATGGATGAATAAATTAAACATTTTTTTTCATAAAAGAGCTGCACTCCAAAAAGGGACGGGTCATAATTTTATTTACACACATAGCATTTATAATACAAAAACTAGAAGGTAGTAATAGACAGAGAAAAGGGCAACTGAGCAAGAGCAACAAAGTGGCCTTAAATGTGAAACATTAAAAATCATTGATATTACAGGCAGGGTAGTGGCGTAGCTAGCATGGATGAGACCTAGTGTGGATATCGATGGTGTCACCCCAAGAATGAATAAAAATCTGATAAATATCAAGTATGATTTTATTTAAGTAATGCAAATGGAGAGTCATTAATAATCAACTTCGAATATTATAATACAATAATAGAGTTGTTTTACTATACATGTATTCTTTTATATTGTTATATCGAAAGGAAAGTTGAATATGACTAAAGCTAATTAGAGTAGAATGAATGCAGAGGAAGCGCATTCCCTAGGAAGCAAATTTAAGTATAAAGACTCATAAGTGTCATAAGGAAAGCAAGAAAGAAGGTGTACTGATGAAAATTGACAAGGGAATACTTTGACAGTTTTGGTCATGTAGAAAGGATGTGCTTTTGATTGTGCAGAGATGGATTATCAGGTCGGAAACGGTCATCTTAGGGAGAACTATCTTGATTTGATTGGCAAAATACTGAGAAAGGGCCAACTGAAAAACACATGAAACTGTAATAATGTTTGAAAAGAGTAATGAAAGGCGCGAGGGAGGTATGGCAATATCGTAGCAAGTGAAAATCCTCTTTTTATCTCTTTTTATCTATAAAAATCCTCATTTAAACGTTAAATATCCTTTGAACTTAACTCAGTATTGCACCAATCAATAATTTTTTCAATTAATTTAGTACAACATAAAAAATTTGTCGATGTCTCAGTGTTGTACTATTTTAGATATTTTGGTGTTGTATAGAGGTGACACGATAAAGAATATTCCATGTGCAAAGACAACAGTCTGTAGATAGCACTCAACATAGATGCGAGTTTCAAATTGTCTGCTAACAATAAATATAAAAAAACCTGTCAAACACGAATAGAACTCATAATACGAGGGTTCCGTACATATTTAAGCACTATATCTTTCATAAGCATAAAAACAAACTAATTATAAAAATTTATAATTCCATATAGAATTATAAATGACTGATTTTTGGCTATTTTCCTTTAGTTGCGCTATAAGAACTCCCATTATGTTGACTTTCAAAATTGCAGGTCCACCGGAAGTATCTTATAGATTTTGATGATCATTGTGCAAGACTATTGTATGAATAAACAAAAAAATGCGCTAAAAGAGCATATCTTTTTGTTGTGTCAATAAAAAACTAGAAATTTTTGCAACAATGTAAGGCTATGAGCTGCAGTATACAATATCAATTTCAACTTGACGGATAGATGGAAGGGTAACCAAGTGATCCGATAAGGGTTCTGTTTTTCATTCTGAAGGCTTGATGTCTCAAACTGTTTCTAAGAAAAACCACTTGACAGCTAGACTGATGGACAGATGGAATAGTATCGTATGTGGAATGGTAGCGGATCGCTTGGTAACAAAATTTTCATCATATGATAAAGATTTTGTTTTTTCATTCTGAAGGATGGAACCCTAAAAATAATTGGTTCCAATTGTACATTTCATTTATCTTATTGCATAATTTTTGCATTTAAAATTAAAGTAATTAATTTAATTCTACATATTATACAGTGTTTTCTTTAAAATGGTTTGAAATATTTTTATTTTCAATTATTAACTTTCACATTTACTGTGATTAAAAATACCTAAATATTTCCAAATACTCACCACCGTTTCTTATAGATATTTCAAGCGAACCCAATATATGGGCGCATTAGGTATAACCTTCAGCAGCCTCAATAGAATCGATCACACCAGCAGGGCATTCTTTATAACAAGGTCCTAGACAATTTTCGCATGTTATTGTGCCATTACTCTCTACAATCTTAAAGAAACAAATTAAATTATTATATCAAATAAGTGGGGACAAGAAAAATAATGAATGGTTGTTTATAACCTTATTAGATACATTTAAAAACATGCATCTAACATTAACTTTAGTCAACCTGTGTTGAATCAACAATGTCACCTGTCTATAACTAAACAGACACTGAGGTATACAAGTTTATTGTGTATTTTTTATTGTTTGGAAATATCTTGGTTTCCATTATTTTGAAATTTTGGTAAATGGTGGCATCGTAATTCACTTATGCAACGACGTTCATTGTACTGCAACAAAGTAATCTTGAGTATAAAACATTACATTTGTAACAGTACCTATAAATAAAAGTGTTAAAAAAACCATATTAGTTTTCAAAAATCGAAATAAATAATTAATTTTCTTATAAATCGATCGATATATTTTGTATTTTCTTTCATCGTGTCTTCAGTAAGGATTCTCCATTTTATATTTTTAATTAATGAAATAGTAGTTCTAATGACATAACTAGCTTGAATGCTTATAGAAAGAGTAGAGTATGAGGTTGCTTTTTTTAGTGTTGTTAAAAGAGATCTTTCTTTGTTTTTTTAGGGTTTAAAATTGTAATAGAGAAAGTTGGAAGAAAGGGACTTGAAAAAACTTTCTGACGTTGTCTTTATCTACAATTCATACCTTAAATTAAAAACTACTATAATTCCCAGAAACTGTGACTAATAATGATTCCCTAAGTTGTAAGTATATTTCATGGTAAGCCAGCTCTCAAATGTCGTCATTGTACTTTTATGGACTTCATGATGGTGATCAAGTCTTTTTCTAAAAGATAAATTTTTTTTGGAATAAAGTTTTCTGTCAAATGAAAAGAAATAAGAAAGATTGCCAGGTATTCTCTTATATAGAAAAAATTTTCAAATGGGCATTCACTTTCTATTTGCAGATACACCAAGTAATGGTGTAAGGTGTCCTTATCATCACTACCTGATATGAAATACACAGATATTGTGAACATTCTTGCTAAAATAGCTTAATATTTTGGGCACAAAAAAGTGGACTCATTACAGTTAATGATTCTGCATAGATCTTGTAAGATTTCTCGGAGGTAATTTTCGAAAAAATATCGTAATCAAAAACTAGCACACTCGTTGGAACCGTGGCCTAATTTTTTCTTTAATTGCACCAACATGAGCCATGGACAATATCTGGCACACTCATTTTCTGATTGTAGAATTTCTCTTAAGAAAACCTTCGTACAAGTGACGACCGGGGAATACGTCCTTAAATTTGTTTGCTCGACCAATTTCAGTATTTTTATATTTCTGATACTAGTTTATGTATGGAATGTATGTCCTTTGTTACTCAAAAATTAATATAAGTCATTAGGATTACCCATTCAACAATGAGAGTTTCTCCTGTTTTTGTAAGTACTGTTGGAACTTCTGCTTGTTTTTGTTTGTTGTATTTTTCATGAACTTTGTTGCTTAATAACTATATGTTTGATTTAGAATTTTAAATTTTTTGAAGCTTTGTACACGGACATAGTTCTACTGTATATTTCTTGTAATGCTTTTCAAATGGTTTCGTTACTGTAACATTTGGAAGCCATTTTTTTCTGAACAGATCATTAAATATAATTGAAATCTTCCTTAACACAAACATAGTAAAGATAGGCACATATTTTTGTAATTATTTTTAAGACTTTCAGGATCAATCACTGAAACTCTTTATGAATGAAAACATGGAAACTACTTCTTCTCCTTATCCTTTTATTAATTTTACGAATGAGAAATTGTATATCATAATTTGGGAAGCGAAAACATGGCATATATTAAAACTTATCAATTATAATATTTAGATATTATTATAAACTAGTAGGAGGATGTAATATTACGCATGACTATATTATAACTAAGTATTATTTATAATTTATGAAGCAATATAAATATGATTTCGATGGCATACACCAATAATTCATGAGTATTTCATAAATGTAATTATTTTAGACTTGACTAGAAGAGTTAAAAGAAAGAAAATATATCCCATAATTCTGTCACAATAATCTGTGGTGTTTACTGAATTTATTGTTGTAAATATATTCCAACTCGATTAAAACTGAAAGTCGAAAACAATTTGTGTCTTTTATCCATAACTGCATTGTACTCCCATAATAAGTTTCATCACAAGATTTATGAACGTAATTTTTATAACTTGACATAGCTTAAAAACTTTTGTTTATATATATGTTGTATATAGCTATCAATCAATAATTTCACAAATTTTAATAAAAAAATTTTGAAATTCGTATATAAATTGTTCCTTTGCGGACTTGTTCCATTATGACAATACAAATGTACTGAACAGTGGTACGGCTGTGTTTGATGTGCTCAGAAATTCACACTGGTTTTTTTATCAACTATTTATATTTTAGGTATAGTTGATGTGGCATTACACAAAATTATGAATTTATTTATGTGTTTCTTATTTCATGACTAAATTAAAAACTCCTGCAACCTACTATCACGGAAACAGTGGTCTTATTCCCAAATTTACCTTTCTGACAGTGCTGCCTATCCCAACAGAGATGTTTCGAAATGCTGTATCTAGTATCTATTGGACATTGTAGATGCTCTACAGATGTTGTAGATTGTTTATGTATATATTATTACGTATATGACATGTATATATTATCACTTTCGTCTTCTGGACACCAGTCACATTCATTTCATTTTTGTTTATCAGAAAGACAAGCCGATTATTCATTTGCATATGCAAGACAGTGACATATACTCAAGTGATTAAGCCAAAAACCATTATATGTGATAAATTTAAAACTTAAAAGATTTGAGTATATTAATGGGTCTTTTCAAACTTAAATTTTCATATTTTTAGGGTTCCATAGCAAAACCCCAAAACCTTTATAATTTCATAACACCCATCTATCCGTCTGTAACAGCCTAACAATTTCTGTAGGTCTAGACATATCTTAATTAAATTGTACAAAAAGGGGAGGTATCCCCATACACAAAAATGAGGTGAAATTTTTTTTATGCACTCTTATTGAGTTTGATACCTGTCACTAATCTCCCAATATGAAGTTAATCTTTCATTTAATATTTTACATTTTAAAGTCATGTTAGCAAAATTTTAAGCTTCAAGGTTACATTTAATGTGTCCCTCTCTCCTAATCTTTTAATTGTAGATTGGAACTTTCAAATAAAATTATTTTGATTAATTTGCATCAACAACTTTAAGAGATAAAGATAAATACGAAACTTTATTTATATGCCGACTCACATTATAGGCTGGTTTTCTACATGTAACCCACTCATTTTTGACCTTTTGTTGCTGCAATTTTGTCTGTTTCTTGCACCGTGGTGATACTGGTCTCATTAATATTGTATATATCCTGAAGCGCAGTCAAAGCCTTAGACATAACTTTTCCAAGATTTAAAACAAAATAATTATGTTTGTTCTATTGAAACCTGTTATTCGTTGTATATATGCAGGTTTCTTTTTAGGAAACCCTGAAACCAATCTCTGCTAGCCATTTTAGATTCCTTACTAAAATAAATCTATTGTCATAAGTCTATCTTCTCAGCATACTTGAAGATTATTTTTCTTAGCCGATTGGCAGTTAACATGTATGACTTAAATGGAAAATTTTCTCGGTGAGGTTACTTCTTTGTTCTCCTTTAAAACCAGTATTCCTACCTAATTTTGGAGATTGTAATTCGTCTGTAACTAATTTTGTCGTTTTTTGCAATGACCTATATGGGATGTCAGCTTCCTTAGCTACTTTATGTATTAAAACGCCTTGCTTACAACGCGCCACAACAACTTGCAGGTCACCTGCAATCCAATTTGCTTTGTTAATTGTATTTTTTATTTCTTTGCATCTGAAATAGAACATTATTTGTTTCAGGGTAATGAGAACCACTAGGGGTAATGAGAGTCACCCGGCTATGATTACTCCAACTACTGTTTTTTTAAATTTAAATTAATCAAAAAAATCTTCAAATAATTACGAGATTCAACACGCTATCATGAAATACAGTTAACATACTAAATCATAATCTACTTGAAATAACAAAAATACCAAGTTTTGATATAAATTCCATAAATTTAATAACAGCAACACCCTTTAAACACAACATTCGCTCCTGATGGCGAAAGTGGGACTGGCTGGCAGTGTTGTTAACAGATAAACTTGCTATACACCAGATTCATTTTTTAAAACCAACAGAAAACCACGAACAAAAAACGGCCTTTCTTTAACTAAATTTTCCACTAAACAAATTGTTGGGTGTTATAAAAGAAAACAATGGGTATCATCATTATTCAGACATATTATTATTCTCAGAGCCTCACCCAAAATAAAAATTACAAATTGTGTATAAAAATGTATGACAGTAAATTAATACACAATTAACCGACAAGTCATGTCACAACATTAATAATTATTTTTCTTGTTCTGTATTCAATATTCAGTTAAATCCTCTTCATCAGATTGATTATTTTTGTTGAGATCATCAACATCGGTGGCAGATCAATACGATTCCTTGATTATTGGCACCAATTTGTTTTACAACGTTTATCGGAATTTTAAAGTTGTTGTAGCATTATTCTACCAACCTCAAACGGCAGTGTACTCTCAAAATGGTAGTTAAAAATTTAACCTCATTCCTCTGCTTGTTTTTTATCTTTATCTTTATCTTTGGTTATATAGCGTTCGTTCTCTCCAGAGAGAACCTTTGCCAATGTCAAGTGTGGAAAAAGGGCTATGCAAAGCTGATTAAATCATATTTCGGATATTTGTCATTGTTGCTTGTTAACAAAAGAAAAAACTATACAATAAAACAAAAACTAAATAAGAAGTTGGCTACAATTAAACTAAAAGAAGAAAACGACATTATAATATACAGAAAGTACAAATAAGTATATAAAAATATACAAATTCTATATTCTGATGTCGTTCTTTCTTATGAACTGAATGATTAATCATAAAATGGGTTTGTTGGCAATAAATAAAAGTGATCTTATGTTGATGGGGAATTGAGTTTTACATTTTAATAATTTGGAAACAAATGAAGGAAATCTATTATTTAATGGACATGAAAAAATGAGATGATTTAAATCGCCTTCTCCAAACCCACAATCGCAAATTGGAGACTCTCTGACCCGCAGTCTAGCCAAATGCGTGGGAATAGAACAATGACCCAAACGCATGCGAGATACCACAGAGGATTCCTTTCGAGAGAAAGTCAATGTTGAGAACCAAGGTTTCGAAGGTATAAAAGGTTGGATCTGGAAATATCTCGCACCTGTAATCTGGGATGATCTTTCCCACGCCCTCTGCCAGTCAGATGCCATCCAGAAACGAGTCATGGGAAGAAGATCTTCAATGAAATTAGTAGTGAAACATGGATCCCCGTTCACTACGGCAAACCGAGCTTTTGCGTCGACTATTTCATTACCTACTATGCCACAATGACTAGGGATCCATGCAAGAACGACATCGGATCCCGATCTCTCCAAATCAAGCGCAAGTTGCTTGATCCGAAGAATCAGGAAACTACAGTTTGAAGAAAATGGATTAGCAAGAAGGGACTGTAAACAACTTAAGGAGTCAAAGAAGATAAGGAGCCTGCGAATCTTTTTGAGTAGAGCATAATTCAAGACCTCCACAATAGCACGGCATTCTCCAGAGAATACCGAACATTCCTTAGGAAGGCGAAAGTAAGCTGAATGAGTGGTGGATGGAGAGTAAAATGACTCTCCGACATAACCATCTCTACCGGTTTTTGATGCATCTTTGTATATTCGCGTCCAATCCATCCAAAAAGAATTTAAGATAGAATTGAACAGTGAATTAGCATTTTTGGACTCCTTATCAACTCCAAAACACAAATTTATATTTGGCCTGTGAAATACCGAGACAAATGGAAAGCTATAGAGAGGGAGAGAAGAATTTTGATAAACGGGGTTAGTGTGGGATTTGAATCTTTGGAAGCTAACGATAAGAAGAGGTCGGGACTTAGAACGCCAAAAAGGAGTATGTTCAATAAACCTAGAGAGGAGGGTGAGTTTAGGAAAAATATGTTGAGTAGAAAACCTAGCTGCCTTTAGTAAATAACGATCAGCTAGGTATTGTCGCCGGAGACTTAAAGGAGGATCAACACATTCTACTTGTAGGGCATTTATGGGACTGGATTTCATAGCACCTGCTATGATCCTCAGAGCTTGAGACTGAATGCGGGTCAATTTAGTGGCATTGGATTTGGAAACAGGATCAAGTAGAAATGAACCATATTCTAGATGACTACGGACTAGAGCGTTATATATTAACTTTAATGTGGAAGGGTGAGAACCCCACCACACTAATCCCATATTCATATTAGCCTGGCATTGGGAGATGGCATATTCAATGTGAATGTTCCAGGATAATTTTGAGTCTAGGAACATACCTAAGAATTTGGTATTGGAAAGAACAGGAATCAAAGGAGAATTATAAGTAATAGGTAGCGGAGGAGTAATTCTTCTTCTTCCACCACGCTTTTGGAAGGGGATAAATCAGCGTATTGCAAGACATGACAGAAAGGATTAACTGTTGAGTGAATCATATAGGAGTAAATATTGAAAAGTAATGGACTTAAAACAGAACCTTGGGGAAGACCCTTCCCTATAGTTCTTGTAAAGGGGGGGGGGGGGGGGTCCAGGGGATCTAAGAATAATAGATCTTTCTAAAAGAAAATTGAGGAGAAAATTTATAATCTTAATCGGAATCCCAAGATTATGAAGAATTTTTTGGAGGACTAGAAGGATTACATTATCGTAGGCTGAAGAAAGATCTAAAAAAGCAGTAACGAGAAACTCTTTAGTTTAGTTAGGACGCTGAGATTATCCAACGTACTTTTAGCTCTTCTGAAGCCAAATTGGTTCCTTGGAAAAATAGAATGGTGTTCAGTAAACCATTCCCAACGATTCTTAATTAAATGTTCCGTAATCTTCGCTAGAACAGGAAAAAGGGCTATGGGTCTGTAGGATGAACATACATTGGGATCTTTATGAGGTTTAAGGATGGGAATTATTATTTGAGTTTTCCAAAACTTTGGAGTAGAACCTGATTTGAACATACAGTTAATGAGGGATGAAGATAGATGGTAAAGTATTTTTCACCATTGAATATGACATTCCGTCAATACCAGGGGAAGAATCCTTAAGATGGTGTAAGGTGAAATCCAATTCGTTAATGGAAAAATCTTCTTCTAAAAAATGATTGGCGCTAGTAAAGTTATACCTGAAAGGTAATTCATCTAAATTTACGGATGGGGGAGCAAGTTTATTTAAAAATTGATCAATCCAATTCCCGTGTACAGATTTGGGAAGATCAAGCTGAAAAATAGACCGAAAGCGTTTTATATTAGACCAGACGGCACGAGAGGGAGTAAAAGGAGAGAGGGATTGACAGAATTTCTTCCAGCCTTCACTCTTTTTTTAAGGAGAATTCGTTTAGTCTGAGCTTGGGTCTTTCGAAACAAGAGGAAGTTTGCTTCCGACATATTAGATTTATATATCGCTTCAGCCTCTTTACGGGTTTTAACCGTTGCGGAACAGCCTCCATCCCACCAGGGGGGAGAGGATCTGAAGTGATGGATAGATCTTTTAAGTGGGATAAATTTCCGAGCGGATAGGTCTATGGCCTTTACAAATTGGTCATAGCAAGTGTCAATATTATCCAAGTCCACTGGAGGGAGGGAATCCACTTCGACACTGAGAAAGGTACGGAATCCCACCCAATCTGCCCTATGTAGGTTGTATTTTTGAAGAGGGGGAGTTTTTTCAATATGTAAATTTACATGAGGGAAAGAATTCAAAATGGGGAAATGGTCGCTTCCAAAAGACTCAGAAAGAATATTGCAGGAAACCAAGGATGCCAAGGATGAGGAGCAAAGAGAGATATCTACTGAGCTCGGGTTCTGAAATGGGACAGGAACTCGTGTTGGAGAACCATCATTCAGTAAACACAGGCCAAAATCGTCCTGGAGTTCCACCAAGGAGACCCCAAGAGGGTTGCTTCGGGTGGAACCCCAAGACGGGTGATGAGCATTAAAATCTCCCAGAATAATATACGGGCCAGGAATTGAAGATAAAATATCCCGTAGTTCCAATGCTACGGAACATGTTGGAAGGGGGACATATATGGAGAGAATAGTGATATCTTTAACTCTCGCAGCAACAATATTGAATTGACAACTGCGGGAGCGAAGAGAAATCTGGGAGAAGGGAAGAGATTTGTCAAGTAATAGGGCGGATCCGCCCTTACCATCCGCTCTATCATCCCGGAGACAGACATAGCCTAGGATCTTAAAATGGAATCCAGGCTTCAGCCAAGTCTCCGAGATGGCAGCCACGGATGGAGAATACTTGACAAGGAGGTGACGAAGATCTGCTTTGTTGGAAATTATACTGCAACTATTCTATTGCAAGACCCTCGCCACTATTGGCGAACCCATTGGAAAGAAGGGATTGAAGAGAAATAAGAATAGACGAGGCAACGTTGGACGGTATTTGATTGGGGGAACTCAGAATTTTGACCAAGGTGGTCAAAAGAAATTGAATAATACTCGTAGAAATATTAGTTGAAGGTTGTTGATTTAAACCGCAACCATTTTCAGGTTGAGGAATTCGGAAGTCTGCCCAGGCTTGATCTAGAGCAGAGCGGTCATAGCCCTGGTTGGAACTAGTCGAAGAGTGGGATCGGGGTTTCAGAGAAATAATTTTTTTGTGGGAAGAGTTGGTAGGACCAGACGGAGAAAGCAAACTTTGGGAAGAAATTGGAGAAGAAAGAGTTAGAGGGGGATGAACTGCAACTGAGGCATATGATTTTTTAGCAGAAGGGGCCAATTTGGACGCTTCCACATAGGAAATATCTCTTTCAGACATTTCGAACATGATTTTTCTTTGTCTTTCGAATTCTGGACAATTTCTATCAGTGGAATCATGATTTCCACTGCAAAAGATACATTTTGCTTTGTCAAGAGGAAGCGGGCAGTTTCTCCCAACGTGACCTTGACCATATCGGAAACAACGCTCAGAAGATCGGCATTTGTCAGCCACATATCCAAACCTACAACACTTGAAGCACTGTATTGTAGGGAATTCATATTTTGAGACAGGAAGCGATGAGTAAGCCATATATATCCGTTGAGGACGAACTTGGCCATCAAAAGTAATGACCATCGTCTCAGACGAAAAATATTTAGGCTGGCCATCAATTACTTTTTTTTAAATTTAAACGGCGGACTTTAGTAACTTTACCGTACCCTTCAGGGACTTCTATATTATGTAAAACCTCCTCGCCAGACCAATCAACTGGAACATTGCGAACAATTCCCATGCGACTGACGTTAAAGGAGGGGATAAATAATTTGTTTTGAGCTGTGAAGGCAGAGTGATTAACGAATCGGTTGGCGGCATGAGCAGATGAAAATTCCACCGAAATCCTGTTTCTGCCAATTTGTTTACTCCACCTCGTATAATTCCATCAACACTATAATTTTTTAAAGTGGAACTAAATTTCACAGCATGGAATGAAAATCCGGAATTAGGCTGGGGTTCTTTTCTCTGAACGTGAAGGATAAATGGACCAACGTCGCCAGGGACATATAAACGGCCCTCAAAAGGATTCGGAGGGAGAGAGGGAGGAGAAGAGGTCGGGGTTGGAGGAAGAGATTTTGAATTTGCTTCTGAAAGAT
The DNA here is from genome assembly GCA_039881145.1 of Druceiella hillmani. Taxonomy (NCBI): domain Eukaryota; kingdom Metazoa; phylum Arthropoda; class Insecta; order Lepidoptera; family Hepialidae; genus Druceiella; species Druceiella hillmani. The sequence continues at coordinate 15,100,344 of JAYKKI010000001.1, forward strand.
GAGTGCGAGGGGTCTTACGAGGGATTGTATCGTCTGTTTCAGTACATGAAGAATCAGAAGGATGAAAAGAGGGATTATTCTTAAGCTTATTTTTTTTACAGTTGGGTCTTTTACAATTTTTATTTTTTCGTTTCAGTTCCTGTTGGGAATCCGAAACTGTAATAAAACTGGCAGGCGATGTAGGAGAAGCAAATTCATTGAAACATATTGGAGACTTAGAAGGGTCTAGAGGTTTCGGGGGAATAACTAAGTCCATTTTCACAAAAGATAACCTGAATCACAAAAATGAATAATAAAACAAATGAACAAAAGAACAAACTTACCGAGAACTGGATAAGACAATAAACGGGATACAGATAAAGTCAAAAATTAAATGAAAATAAAAATAACACAAATCTAAATAAGTTATTGCAACAGATTAAGACTAAATATCACGAAAAAAATAAAGAAATAACAGAGTTGCGAAAAACCTTTCCACTTCGTTTGACAGTTTCTATGGCAATCGTCTTGTTTTTTATTATATTCATATTGCTAAGGATTATTTCAACATCGGCAGTGGAATGTTGCAATATTGAGAGTAATTGCCAAATCCTCTTTATCTTTGTTTATATAGCGTTCGTTCTCTCCAGAGAGAACCTTTGCCAATGTCAAGTGTGAAAAAAAAGGCTAAGCAACACCGATTAAGTCATTTTTCGGATATTTGTCATTGTTGCTTGTTAACAAAAGAATAAACTATACAATAAAATAAAAAATAAATAAGAAGTTGGCTACAATTAAACAAAAAGAAGAAAATGACATTATAATATATAGAGTACAAAATAAGTATATACAAATATACAAACAAACATAAAGAACAAAAATAATCAAGAATATAAATATGAAAAATTCTATATTTTGATGTCGTTCTTTTTTATGAACTGAATGATTAATCCTAAAATGGGTTTGTTGGCAATAAATAAAAGTGATCTTATGTTGATGGGCAATTGAATTTTATATTTTAATCATTTGAAATCTATTATTCAATGGACATGAAAAAATTAAATGATTTAGATCGCTTTCTCCAAGCCCACAATCGCAAATTGGAGATTCCCCGACCCGCAATCTAGCCAAATAGGTAGGAATAGAACAATGACCCAAACGTATGCGAGATACCACAGAGGATCTTTCGAGAGAAAGTAAATGTTGAGAACCAAGGTTTTGTGGGTGTAAAAGGTTTGATCTGGAAATATCCCGCACCCGTAATCTGGGATGATCTTTCTCACGCCCTCTGCCAGTCAGATGTCATCCAGAAATGAGTCATGGGAAGGAGATCCTCAATGAAATTAGTAGTGAAACATGGATCCCCGTTCACGGCAAATGTAGGTTCCCCTTCAGCATCTTTGAAACGCAACACTTCAATCTAAAATGTTGTTCTATCCTTGGTTTATTGAACTGCAATTAGACCAAGGCTTCGTTAATAATATGAAGATTATTGACGAAGCCATTAGAAAGAAGGGGTTGAAGAGAGGTAAGAATAGAGGAAGCAACGATGGACGGTATTTGATTGAGGGAACTTAGGATTTTGACCAAAATGGTTAATAGAAGCTGAATAATACTCGTAGAAGAAGGAACATTAAGAAGGAACATCAACGCAGCCATTTTCAGGTTGAGAAATTCGAAAGTCTACCCAGGCTTGTTCTAAACCCGAGTGATCATAGTCCTGGTTGGGACTGGCCGAAGAGTGGAGTCGAGGTTTCAGATGCACAATTTTTTGTAAGAATAGTTGGTAGGACGAGACGGAAAGAATAAATTTTGGGAATAAGTTGGAGAAGAAAGAATTTGCGAGGGGGTTGAGCTGCAATGAGATGTATGATTTTCTTGCAAAAGGGACCATTTTGGAGGCTTCCGCATAGGATATGTCTGTTTCAGACATTTCAAACTTGATCTTTTTTGTCTTTCAAATTCCAGACAAATTCTATCAGTGGAATCACGATTTCCACTGCAAAAGATACATTTTGCCTTGTCAATAATAAGAAGGCAGTTTCTTCTGACGTGGCCTTCACCACATCGGAAACAACGCTCGGAAGATCGGCAATTTTGAGCGACATGGCCAAATCTACAATATTTGAAGCATTGAATCGTAGAAAATTCATATTTCGAGACTGGAAGAGAGGAATATGCTATAAATGGGATGGACTTGACCATCAAAGGGGATGACCATCGTCTCCGATGGAGAATATTTAGGTTGGCCATCGATAAGTTTTTTAAAGTTTAAGCGGTGAACTTTAATAACGTTACCGCACCCTTCTGGGACTTCTATATTTTGTAATACCTCTTCGTCAGACCAATCGACTGGAACATTGCGAACAATACCCACACGACTAACATTAAAGAAGGGGATGAGTACTTTATTCTGTACCGTGAAAGCAGAGTGGTTTACGAAGCGGTTGGCGGCGTATGCAGATGCAAATTCTGTTTCCCACACCGAAATTCTGTTTCTGCCAATTTGTTTCACTCCATCTCGAATTATGCCATCGATATGGTAATTTTTACAACGGAACCAAATTTAATAGCATGGAGAGAGAATTCAGAATTGGGCCGGGGTTCTTTTCTTTGAACGTAAACAATAAATGGTCTCACGTCGCCATAGACATATAAACAAACCCTCAACATAATTCGGAGGGTGGGAGGAAGGGGTTGAGGTCGGGGGTGACGGAAGTAAATTAGAATTTGCTTGTGAAAGAGGAGTACGAGGGATAGCATCCTCTGTTTCAGTGAAGGAAGAGTCACAAGGGTAGAATGAAGGAATTTTTAGATTTATTTTTCTTACAGTACTCTCTTACAATTCTTGGATTTGCGTTTTAGTTCTTGTTGGAAAACCATTACAGTAACAAAGCTAGGTGGGGAAATCGGGCAAGCAAATTCATTTTTAGAAAGTGGAGATTTAGAAGAGTCTGGTGGTTAAGGAGGAATAACTAAATCTATTTTCACGAAGCTCAAGCAGATTCAATTTAACAAAAACTAATAATACAAAAAAATAAACATAGAAGAAACTTACCGAACAGGACACTGGTTATAATAATTAATAGAATATAACTACGAATAAAAACTAATTGAAAATATATTTAAAATATAAATAACACAAATAATAGATAAGTTATTGCAACAAAATAGACTGAATACTACGAAAATAATAACGAAATAATCAGGCAGCGAAAAACCTTCTACTTTGTCTGACAGTTTCTATGGCAATCTTGTGGTCTGAAACTTATGTAGGCCTATCAAACGCTGGAACAAAAAATTCTAACTTTTTTCAATGTATACGTAGGATCTGTCGCAAACGATGATAGATTTAGTATTTTCTTAATTGCCAACATCATTTCTTTGCATGTGATCAAAACCCAAGTATCGAGAAATAAGTTCTCTTGTTAAACAAACTCTTACTATCTTTATCATTCGGTGGATATTTCATCGAGACGTATTCAATTGACTGGCTAGTCGCACGTTTGTCTCTACCGTTCGTAATTTTGTTAAGTTAATGCTCAGTGCCAACTGCGGTTTTTTACAACTATCAAGCACAGAAGGAGTTTCTTGAACGATTATGTCAAACTCTCTGTTTTCTAACTCGGTCGAAAGTATATTTCTGCCTCTGAATTAACACCCACATTTTCAAAGTCTAACCTTTTACCAAGTTAAACAGGCCTAGTCAATATAACGCAAATATCCGTGAATTCAGCACTCTTGAAGTTGTGTGTAGTATTACAGAATTCCACCAATTAAATCCACGTATTGGCTAAGAGATGCTCTCGACATGTACGAGCATATTTTTTGTAAAGCGAATTATTGTAAATGCGATATGCAGCGGTGTTTTTTGATCTCTTATATCCGGCAACTGGAAGGAATGCAGTTATGTTTTATTCTGGTTGCGGTTGAACATCTGGCGCAGGTATTCTAATTGCATTTTGAGCTCTTAGCCAGCATCGGTGGCACATTACATGCGTATTGTTGAAAATAACCTGAAAAGAAAACAATCAATTAGTTTAAGTCATGTCGCTACTTATTATTATCTCGTAGGTTTGTAACAGTAATTAAAAATTATCTGTATTGAAGCTATCGTTGCCACACGTGCGAAGCCGCGGGCAACAGCTAGTAGATAATATTAGTCTAGATAAAAAAAAATAAACCTCCAACAAAGCGTTTTTTGGTAAATTATCTGCAACTTCAGGTTGATCTTGAGAAATATTCCCAGTTAAAATGTGACGCCGATATCTCCTATTGTGCAGTCTACGCCTGTACATAACACAGTTGTTATGGCGATCATCCATGGTTAATCGAGTGAAAGTCAAACACGTAACAGTTCACAGAGTCCGATAACAAAGTTGGAGGTCGTAGTCATAGGAAGATACCGTATTAAAATAGTAGTAGCGTAACGTAACCAGTAAACTCAAAATAACGACTGCGCGTTTAGTATAGGATCTGTGACTGCGCGCAGCTCATCCGCAGATACCTCCCCGTGGCCTCCCGCACGTGTCGCTGTCTCAACTGAACGGCTCCGTTTAATATGCTCACGCGTCGTTTATCAACGAAGACCTCTACATATTTACGTTTCAACTCGCGCTGCCTTCAAGTAGCGATAACATTTTTTCTACAAAGACTTTGGATTTCCCGCCATAATGAATGTTTTAGAAAAGAAAAACCTATCCGATGACATATCGCTTGTCGTTATTGGTCACGATTCACTCGGTCAGATTTGAAAGATCCATCCTCCTTTGATTTCGATTGGGAAACAGAAAAGCTCAGGAAAGTATAACAGGCGTTTTAGGTGGTATATGGGATGGTCGACGCATAATTTTATTTATCCAATTTTGTGCTATAAAATGAAAATTTTCCGTGAAAATATTTATATAGCTATCCTGTATAAAAGTAAATATACTGTAATTCGTCAAAGTTTTGGAAAACCTTGACGTAATAAGGACGACCGGTTTTCAATCTTGATATTCGCTAGAGGTACATAGCCTTCTATAACTGTGTAGTTTTGAAAAGATTCCAAATTATTTGGTGAACCAGAGATCTGTATTCTCTGATAAACTGTAATATAGATACAATTGAAATTTAAATAGAGGAGCAATATTTTTGATTAACATATTTTATTCAAGGTTAAATTGCGCAGATATGATTCAATAATACGATTAGAAAATGTAATTTATCTACTTTTCAAACCTCTCACTTTTGTTTTAAATTACAACTTATCAACTTATGAATTTCGTAAAAAGTGCTATGTACTACATTAATCAGAGCTGTGCTGAATGACATGCGAAGTATCGTGTGTAGGAAAAAATGACAAATAATTATGAATATTACTTTGAATTTTCTGAAAAAAACAAAGTCATGTTTTAAATTTTATTTTGATGACAATCTAACTATTTTTGAGTCAACAAATGACGTCTTTCTTTGTTCGACATTTATTCCCGAACACCGTGTATATGCAGGTCCGATGAATAATCGCAAAAAACTGTCTGTACAGTCAGATGGCACCTTTGTGGCAGTTAATTACTGCGTAATAAATTCCGAAATATCCGCTATTTGGTATTCCGGTACAAATTACTATTTCTGAAGTATCCGGATACTTCGGAAAGCATAATTTGTGCTTCGAGTCCACAGCGATAACCACGCTATTTTCTAACCCTAATAATTGTTACTAAATTTGTTTAGGCTCCATAGAAAAATACTACAAGTTTTCTGTGTACATAACCAATTTATTTCTAAACGAATTTATGTAAAAAAGATGTGTGAAAAAATAGTAAATATAATATAAATATATATTATTTTGTAACATCACATTTTAAATCGCTTTTTCATTTTTACCTTACATAGCATCGAGGATATATTGTGGATTAATTTTTTCCATTGACCTTAATTACCGTGGATAAATCAACTCTGGAAGTAAATCAAATCAACAATCTTTATAGACATTAATCAATATGCTTTCCATGACTTTCTTCCAAAATTATCATCCCCTCAGTGATTTCCAATTTCATTTGAATACGCTCATTTCCAGCCAATGAGCACTTCCACTGTTCCGGACGGGCGCACTAACCTATGCAAAGATCTGGCGCCCGTGGGTTCGTAACCCCTGGCATTGACAACCAGCGGCCACACAAACGGATCACTTAGCGGTTAGGGTTCACAACGCTGCAAAATCATTGGCATCTATCAATTCATCGGTTCGACTTCAAGTTCAACTTCCAGTCCGCTACAGTAGTAGTAAACTTTGTATTTAATAAATTAAATAATAAAGAAATTGTCGTACACTGACGATAAATATTCATTGGTAATCGACTCAGCAAGCTTTCTCCTGACGACATGGTCAATAGTGACATAGTTCTGGTGAAGCTCGAATCCTCCTATCCAGCAACAGTCAAGTGCGTGGCTCTGGCTACTGCCTATCGTCGCGCACATCGTGGTCCTGCGAGCCGGATCTAGAAAAATAGCATCATAATCGTCACCAGATCTACTAGTGAGAGAGCTGCGATAGAGAAGACGGCGCCGTCGTCCGAGTCGTTACCCAAAACAGACTACAATGACAGATTCGTCAGAAGCAAGCGCACGCACAAACGTTAACATCAGAGCCGTGTCGTCCGTGAAGACCATAGATTTATAATTTTAAGAAGAAGGTGACATATAAATGATCGGACAATATTTAGCTAAAATTATAATGACTAACATACTTTCATTTCTTTCTTTTAGACATTATCTTATCTTTGATTGTATGGCGTTCGTACTTAATTCGTTCGAGAAAACTTTTGCCAATGTCGAGTGTGGAAAAAAATGCTAAGCAACACTGATTAAGTCATATTTCGGATATTTGTCATTGTTGCTTGTTAACAAAAGAATAAACTATACAATAAAACAAAACTTAAATAAGAAGTTGGCTATAATTAAATAAAAAGAAGAAAATGAGATTATAATATACAGAGAGTACAATATAAGTATTTACAAATATACAAACAAAAGTAAACAAGAAAATGTTTATTTTTCATATGTTTTCTTAATTCGAAACTGTCGCCACGCCTTATTTTTACTTGTGGCCAGAATTCCACATTAACAAACTGAATTGTTTACTTCGTGGGATTTGATGTTTTATTTGTAATTTCAACATTTACGTAAATTGTTTGTTCAAGAATTATTCTTAAAAGTGATTAAGTATAATGGCTACAAATATGATAGCACTTCACACAGAAAATCGCCACGTTTAACATTACAAAGGTAAGTAACACATAACGTTGGTTGTTTTAGATTCCATTTTTCTCAAGATTTATTGTGAAATGTATTTTGTAAATCTTTAAGCACTTCAGGTTTAAAACTTTATCTAATTTTTAATACAATCCCGAGTCGCAACTACATATTGGTCTTATTTTTTTATTACAATAAGGTGACAAAGTTTCGCAAGTCGTCAATCGTTTAAATAGACTCAGAGGCGTGGAGTGAATTTTTAATATAAAATAAAATTAATTATTTTAAACTTTTGCTTTTAATTTAACATAATGTGGGAATACTCGACCTTTAGTTGTGTTGAAGAGAAATTTATATAAGTTAGGGAATGATCAATAAAAATAAACAAATGTCTGGTAGTGAAACATTTCCCAAATGTCCTGCTATAAGAGCTCCATGCCAATTTATTATAATTTTGCGTTTGGTTAACGTTCTACGAAAAATGTAAGTTGGCTTAGGATTTTAAGATAATTAAAGTTGTTTCGATTATTTTTCTTTCGTTACCGTTATATTCGTTTAACATCATCTAAATGATTTATATTTTAGGGCCATTTTCAAGTTAAAGTTTAAGCATAAGAAGATAAAATTAGTGATTATAGATTAAATAAAGCTTTATATTAATGATATATTATTAATACATATTATTAATACTTATTTAGGATCTAAGCATCTATTTTGTTTTAATAACTAAATTTGACAGGAAAATGGTGAAACGATTTTAAATAAACATAAAGAAATAAAAATATAACGAATTATAACAAAAATACTTTATATACTTATATATATATATATATATATATATATATATATATATATATATGTATAATTTATATACCACTTCCTCTTGCTACAAAGACTTTCAGTTTTGTTATTTAAAAAGAGTAGATAAAATTTAAGTGTGTACGTGCAATTTAAGTGTGTACGTGCAATTTAAGTGTGTACGTGCAATTTAAGTGTGTACGTGCAATTTAAGTGTGTACGTGCAATTTTGAAATATTTGAATTATAGTCGTATACGCATTTATTTACATAACCAAAGCACAAAACATAACTTTTAAAATTTAACAAAAAATATTAGTAATTGTCATAGCGAAAGGAATACGGTATCTCTCAATGAGTCCGTCGGTATCCTGTGATTACAACTACTAATTTGAAATCGGTTTAGGTTCCAATAAAGGTTTCGATAAATTTAAACAACGTTTAGTTTAAATGTTCATACATTAATATTTAGTCAAATACGTGTGGCAACTGCATTGAGCCACACCCATAAATATGAGACCCGCCTTTTCGTTACGGTTGTCAAGTTGTTATTTGTCATTTGCTTCGAATATTTTAAATATGTGGTGAAGGCCGTTGTGCCGTCTACAACAGAAAACATCGGCCGAGAAAACTATCATCGAAACACAGCAGAAGTAAAACTGCAAAGATATAGAAAGCTCACCGTCTGGTCTTGGCAAGGGAAGAGATCGTACTCCTGGAAGTCGAAATCAGCCGCTGCCGCCTGTCTTGTCATAATAGGTACCGAAGTAACAGATAAAAATGAGACGACTCGGTGATCACAGAAGGAGATACAACGCATCGAGTCGACACGTGGCTAAGCGAAAGCGAACGACACTAACGGTCAACCCAACTGCAGATGTACCATCTGCACCTCGGCATCTGCAGACGGAAATTCAACGGCTGAATTTCCGTCTGCAGTTCAGATTTGAATTTCCGTCCAGGTCTTCCCTTGCCAAGGTCAGACGGTGAGCTTCTAACGTCGGCTACGTCCAGCCAAATAAAAGCGCCGGTAAAATTCAATCCGTGGCCGCAGAACGAAGAGCGCGTTATAGTTGCACAGCCACAAACTGCACTAGTGGATATCAGCGCTAACTACGCACAAACCACAGGTCGACTTGGCCGAACAGGTATCACCTTCGCCGCCACGGCCGGACAATAGCCGCACGTTCGACGCTACGTTGAACTACCCACCTTCAACGGCGCGCATCAAGACTGGCTACGATTCAAGACTGCTTATTACGAGTTGCTGGCCACTCTTACTGAAGTGGAAAACGTGGCGAGATTACGTCGCAGCCTCAGGGAGAATGCGAGAAAAGCCGTGAACAGTCTCCTAATCAATATTCAAGTTCAGAAGACGTCATAATGACACTCGAATGTTGCTTCGACAGATCAGACTCTATTGCCCTCGTGGAACTAGAACGGCTGCGATCGCTGCCACGGCGAACGGACACGCCAAAATACATCTACGTCTTCACAAGCTGCATCTCTAACGGCGTAGTGACACTTAGAGGTCTCCAGAAAGTTCACTACCTATACAACCCTGATGTTACGAAGATGATAATTGAGAAACATCATTACTAAGATATCGGTCGTTCCATTACTCCACCGCACAACCGAAAGATGAAAATCCCCAAATTTTGCCACGAGAAAATTACGCCACCTTTTAGTGATGAACGCAAATAAGTGAGATATGCCACGACCAAGTGTAAGAAGTTCAAGTAATCGAATTCCGATGCAAAGTGGAACCTGACAAAGATGCACCGCCTATGCTTTAGATGTATTTATTTGCATTATAAATTATAAATTACTGGCCAACAGTAAAATTTAACTTACATTTTAAAGTAATTTTTTAAAATATATGAAGTACGGATTAAAATGTAAAAATACCGCTCTATGTAGAAAAAATTCTATATAACACATAACGTGTTTTTATATAATATAACGTTGTTTTTATATCATGAAAAAATTCTATTATTCATTGTATTAGAATGCATGCTTGACGTGTATTAGGTATACAGTATGTGTTATGCAACATCACCGTCTCAAAAGTAAGTGCGTATACACACATTCACGACATCCAATACCAAGCCATCACAATATGATACTACGATGAAACAAAAGCTAAGATGATTTCGGGGATTTTATGCCAATAGCTTTAGTACTTTAAGAATTAAATTCATTCGTATAGGCAAACAGATAGACACACTCAACCTCTTTTTTAACACTATGTTCATTTTCGTAATGGTATATGTAAACAGAAAAATATTTAAAAATTTGAAGTCACAGAAAGACATTTTAATTTTATTTAACTGTTTGATTACTAGGTGTTCGAAAACGTTACTTTTAAACGGGTTATTTTAGGTCAACAGTAAAATTTAGTGAAGTCGACTTGACCAATTAAATCGGTGCCAAACGCCCCGGCGACCCATTATGCATATAATCCATTTCGGATACAAAGGTCGCTACTCGAATTTCACGACGTGTCGCATTTACCATAAAGGACACGACTCGGAGGCACAAGATTCACGCCCGCACCCTCCATAATCTGCAACTCTCGGCCCATGAAGTAACGGTGAAAGATACGGCTGGCTGTGAACATTTACTCTACATTCAAGACAGCTTCCAATATAAAAACATTAATCCCAAGATTCTCAACGGGAAGACAACTGGCAGATGTTACTCGTGACAGAAGTGCGAAAAGGAAAAGTAAGTCAACCGATTTCCTCTCTTACACCGCTTGGCTGGGTACTTCAGGGTGCACACACATACACTCTCGGGGCCACCGCGTAAACTTCGTACATCACATGACATCAATAAAAGAAAAGAGCATATAACTGTGCTCTTGTGGCGGCAGACGCTGACCAAGCTCAACATGGTCAGGGTTTGATGCGAACCATAGATGACTTTCTACGCCAAGACTACTACCTGACCTACAAACAACCCACTAAGAGAAATAATTCCGGAAAAGTCTAATTATATTACTGAAAGGAAGACACCACTTCGACTGAAAAACATAATTCCAGATAACAGCTGATTTTCAAAATAGGAAATGATGCTTCACCCAATGGCCAGAATATTGCAATTAATAGAAGTTTGGCGCCCACAGAAACAGAACTCACTACACGCGAACGGCAAAGTTCAGAGAAAATAATCCCAATAAGAAGCGATATCGCAAAACGAATGCGCTCAAGCATAAAGCACCACGAAACATCGAGTACTACCTGCCTTTACAAGCAAAACACCTTCACGAAGCTGAAAGAATATTGATCCGACCCAGTGAAGAGGAGTAATTTAAAGAAGAAATAAAAGACTTAAAAATTACAGAGCTGTACCCAACAAAAGTCAATAGCGCTCCTCAACCGTGACCTTTGTAGATGGAATAATATGGCTAAGAAGCCTTACTTGTGCGTGAATGAAGTCACGGTCATATAGAAAAGCTCTTGACGAGAACTATGTGATTAAACTATGGCTAGAATACAAACAGATAGTAACTTCACGCAGGGGTCGAATCTATGCTAAACGAACAAATGACCACGCGTCGATGCCTACTGTGCAGCATAAGAAGAGCGACGCCACTGCAGCCTCGTACTGATGACCACCCCCCGTGCCTACTGGCTCATCGTTGCAGGCTGTTCAGCTCTACGGGAATAGATTAGTTCGGTCTACTTTCGGTCACCATCGGGCGGTCGACTCCGTCAGTACAAAGATACACAGCCATATTTCCATGTCTAACAACATGCGACATACACCTAGAACTGATCGCCTCATGGCCATCCGCCGTATCATAGCCAGACGGAGCTGGCCGACAGAAATATGGTGGGATAATATGATCAATCTTTATGGAGCAGACAAGGAACTGTGACGGACAATCGACAAGCAACAGAAGGGGAGGCCAGTGAAAAGATGATGAGCAGGCGCTTCATTCTGCCTGGGGTCCCATTCACTGCTAGCGTCTGGAAACGACTAGTGAGAACGACGGATATAGCCTTAAACATAGCACTGTAGGGGCACCGCCACCCATTGAAGAGATTCTCACTACCCTCCAAACCGAAGCTGAATACACTGTAATCAGCCGTCCGCTAACGCACGTGTCTATAAATCCTGAAGACCCCGAGCCAATCACGACGAACCACTTCTTACTCGGCGGATCAGCTCGTGTTCCGGACGTTTGGCATCTTCTCGTCAAGGTAGATCAAGGAGTACCTTCCCGAACTACAACACTAGCAGGAGCCCCGCACCCACGGCTCAGCCCTGAAGATCGGCAACTTGGTCTTCATCATCGATATTACACTATCAAAGAACACTTGGCTAAAGGACGTCGTGAGAGACACCTATCCAGGTGCAGAAGGAATTGTTAGAACAGGTGACGTGCGCACCAATGGCGGCACTCTAAGAATACCTGCAAAGAAGTTAGTGATTCTACCAGTCGAATTAAGTCGTCCTCAACCGACAAATGGATGCAACAGCTCTTTCCACCGTTCAAGCTGGGAAGAAGTCAACGACATGTTGATTAATATGGTCACTTTTATTCTTTCAAACAACTCGTTGTTCATGTTAGACTATTGAAAGTTCTAGCCATAAGACTTATTAGTAATGATGTGATTATGCAAGGTACATTTATTTTCCAGTCGCGTTATGAGGTCACATACTTTGTTTGCGAAAATAGCTTCACGTACAACGGTATGAAGTGCTTTAGTATTGAAAGATATAACTGAGCTCGCATAGCGCCCACTGTACGACTGTTTCAAGGAAAAATTAATGCTTTTTGCGCCGCCGAATTTGTCCACCTAGGCATTAAAACTTTCCCCGACGTTCCTCGTTACCGTCGCAAATTAAATTAGGCGAATCTCTTGATATTTTTTCTTCCAATTTAGGCATAATGGGCGTTTCTTGTATAGATATAGGTAGGTCTCTCTCTTTAGGATTTGTTTTTTCGGTTACATTGCAATTTTGTTGACTCCGAGGTCGTATAGCTGATGTTATTCCAGTTCTCACATGTAAATAATCCTTTAATATGAGTTTGCGTAATCGTGTGGGATATTGAGTATACTTAGTAATGGCAACAATTGCTTTTCAATAATTATATAATAAATTATTTTTCATACGATGTTTTCAACTGTAATTTATTATATAGCTTCACATCTTAATTTTTTTATACGTACTGGAGTCTTCGTCAAAAATAAGTTTATGGTATGTAAGTCCCCTAGTCACTGAATGTATAAACACCTCTAAATGTATGGTGGGCTATCCTGATAGACAATCATTTATAGTTTTTATAGCACTTGTGTGTTGGAGGATCAGCGGTCTTATTAGAAGCTCGAATATACGACCTGCTATATTTATTTTTTTTATTTATGTAAAGGACTTTTATAGACTTTCAAGTCTACAAAAGTCCTTTAGAAAATACCTACGATTACTATAACATTAGATGAAGCATTATAGTTTTTACTATACGATCGTTTAGACCAGAGGCCAGATATTTTTTATCTCATGGACCACTTGCCATATTTTTCGGTTTCGGGTAGACCCCCTGCTTACCTAATATCGATTTTTTGTAAATTTAGTAAATTCAAATATATTTTTGATAACTGGTATAGTGCACCTCACTTGGAAAGTTTTAAATTTCTAAAAGTAGTGTGAAAAACATAAAAAAAACACATGTTAAGTTTTATACATTTATTAATTGAATTAAAATTAAGACGCACCAAATGAAAATTTGGTATCTATTATATAAAATAGCTTTCAGTGGGAGTGATGAACCTGATACCTTAATAACAAATCTCAACATTTGGCATTAATTTAGTTAGGATTAATCTCACATCTCCTCGGTCAGTTTAGTTCAGTCTGTTTCTTTTTTTTTGTTAGGAAATTAGCAACTACGCTGAAACCCCTTTCCGTCAAGTATGAAGATGAAAAAGCAATTAAAAACTTTTTCGCGATATTTTTAATACGGGATAAGTAACAGATATATCTTTCTGAAACCAGAATTGCTGATATCCACTTCTAAACTGTACCTTAAGTCTTAATGCTTATTGTAATACGACATCCGTTTCCTTAACCTAAAGATTGAATGTAAATTGAAACGTGATTGCCTGGAAGTTTATCTGTGAAAAATTGGGAAACTGAGAAAATTCGCGCTATTCAATGTTTTGCTTCATTAACTTAATTCTGGTAAGAAAGCTGAAACGATGGACTTTATTTTTATCAAATTTTTGTGATGTGTTTTGCCGACAAATTTAGCACATTTCCTAACGTTCATTTCAACAAAAGTGATGCTAAAAAATAATTCTTTTTTTAGCCACTTCCTTTATTGTACTGAATGATTCGGCTGTAAAACCCGGTTCACAATTTACTCATTGATATAATTTCCTAAGCGTGTTAATATGAGGTAAACAAAGATCAAACTTTCACGGATATAATTATAACACCTTGGACTATAGAAATGGAGAGTTAGTGCAAATTTTCTAAACTCTTCACTATATTCACTAGAATGGGCTATATGTATATGTATATATGCTATGTATATGTATATGTATATATATATATATATATATATATATATATATATATATATAAGATGACATTGGTCTTTTTGGCATTAACTTTACCTGAAAAAAAAGTTATGTTAATGTGAAAGACAGCTACCAATTTTATTATAGTTACTTCATTATTATATCATACAAAACAGGTAAATATTTGTAATAATTTTAAACAAAAATAAATATTGCGAAGAACATGTGTATGTTGATCAACGTTTTTTTATAGCAAAGAACACATGTATGTTGATCAACGTATTGTGGGCCTCTTATTGCTAAGAACGCAAGTACGTTGATCAACATATTGTGTGCCTGTTATTGTCAAGAACACAGGTATGTTGATCAAAGTTTTGTGTGCCTGTTATTGCGAAGAACATGTGTATGTTGATCAACGTTGTTTTATAGCAAAGAACACATGTATGTTGATCAACGTATTGTGGGCCTCTTATTGCTAAGAACACAAGTATGTTGATCAACATATTGTGTGCCTGTTATTGCCAAGAACACATGTATGTTGATCAACGTATCATGCTCAACGTTTCTGTTTGAACTAAAAAATATACATGAATTTTCTTTAGAGTCGTGAATTTATCCGGAAACGATATATAGTAAACGCACGCTTACTAAAAGGTGTGTAGCTTATCCAATCTTTGTGAAAACACTAAACGTAATTAACGGCTTAATTATAAGTAATAAAATATAAATTATTATGTAGACAAACGCATCGGTACAAACTCTGTAGGCACTGACTTCTTTTTCAAAATAAGTCCACGCGCCGTTTGTACGTAACAATTTCTATCAAAATGTTTACTATACACAGTAGAATTTTTATGGGGAATCTAGTTATATCTATTAAGGATTCTTGTCCATTTTTGAAAGAGAATTCATTGAGAACCTGAAAAATATATTTTTGAGTGATGTTTCGAATAATAACATGGAAACCACTATTAAAGGATCGAACGCAAATTTCACTTTTTCACTAATTGCCAGCTTGTTTTTGATTTTTTTTTATATACCAACATTATTTAAGGTCAGCTCTTATTATATATATATATATATATATATATATATATATATATATATATACATATATATATATCGTAATTATATACACAAAGTATAAAAACAAATTAAAAAATGTAAAATAAAACATATTTATTAAGATATGTTTATTTGATCAAGTCTAGTTAAACGATAATTTAGCGGAAATAAGTGATAAAAAAATTGAAAATACACAATAATTATTGAAAATACACGAAAATACTAAAATACGGCGAGACGCTATTGAAGCAAGAAACTATCGGACACTTATCTGTCAAAAGTAGTTTTATTTGTTCACAGATTGTCATCTCTTTTCCACTTGCAGTAATGTCATAAAAAATATATTCTCTCTCGCACGCTTTGTTTGTCTATTCATAGTATATTAAGTCTATGCTTTTCACAATTCCAACTGAGTCTTGATTACATTTTCTGCAACGTACCCTATTGGTTTTCAGTGCGAAATTTTCTTGAGAGGTTGATGCGAATTGTTCCCAAATTGGATGTTTTTGGCGCCCTAGAGTTCACAATCGTATCTTTATGAGATGCTATGTGATGTGCTATTATTGCAATTTTCGAAAATGAAAGGAAATATCAGTCCTATATCATATCATATTCGTCCTATATAAACTCTCCATCTGCAATACCCCCCGGCAAAATCTCGTCGGAAAAGTCCAGGTCCGTCACCCGCAGAGTTGAAACGTGGGCGAGAAAGTAATTCCCCAGCTTCAATGTGGGTATTTATTCCCTTAATTTGAATATACTTTTAGATATACCTCTTAAAACGTTTTTTTTTAACCCTGACAGGAAATATAAAGAGAATACTATTGTTCGTGAGCTTGTTTACTTTCATATCATTTTATATTTTATTACAAGTTAAGTAGTAATTTATTTATGTATTCTTTTTTTTTTAATTAATTAAAAATCAATAATTAGTAAAACAACCTGAAAATGGGAAAATAAAACAGGCGCTAAGGAAAACCGGATGTAAAGGGAAGGAAATGGTGGGTGTCAAGACATGAGATTTACAAGATAGTATATGTAGACGGTGAATTTCTGATCTTAGAATCCAATGAAATCCTTAACTTAGTGTCGTTAAACAGTAAGAGGACTTTCATAAATGGATGAACGATGTTTATTAGATACATGCGTAGGTATTCAAAACCTAAATCGAGGTCATGGGCTGATAAATCTGCGAATCTGGTAAAAACTAGGTATAAACTAGGCAAGAAGGTTTTCTCAGTACGGTATGCCTGAACCAATATTTGAAGGTAAACTCATCAACAGAGATTACGTGACGGAAATAAATTATGACGTAGTGGAACAGGTCGAAACTTTTCAAACTGGAGTCTGGGGATTACAGAAGTGCAGTTTCATATTGGATCGCATGTGTCATAGCGTAGATGATACTTTGGGGTAAATCCTATTTTTAGATGCACGCGGGGGAACGGGAAAGACTTTTCTCGTCAAAGTTATCTTGACCAAGGTACACAGTCATGGTAAACTTGCTCTAGCTATCACCTCATCAGGTAAAGTAGCCACTTTGCTGCCAGGAGGGAAAACTGCCCCACTATGTTTAAGATTCCAATTAACTTAGACCACACATGTGGTCCAGTCTGTAATATTTCTAGGAATAGCGATAGAGCTACGGTTCTACACGATTGCAGCTTAATTATGTGGGGCGAGTGCACTATGGCAAACCGTAAAGCGGTAGAAGCGGTAGATATAACATTGCGCGATAAAAGGCGAAACGACCAGCCCATGGGTGGTATTACAATACTTCTTTGTCGGATTCTGCCAGATTCTCATCAGATTCTGCCATTAATACTACGAGAAACAGGGGCTGATGAAATTAGAGTCTATCTGAAGAGCTCAAATCTATGGCGGAACATTAGCCCTATGTGTTTTACAATAAATATGCGGGTGCAAACCGGAGACAACGAGTTATCCGATTTGTTACGTGGAATTGGTAACAATACGTATCCGCAGGAAGAAGCAAGGGTTGTACTGCATGAAAACCTGTGTTGTACAGTTTCATCACTGCGAGACCTAATATCAGCTGTGTACGGTGACGCAACGCAAATAACAAATCAGGAAAACTCTTGGCTCTGCAAAAGGGTTATATTGACCCCTCGCAACGATTGAGCGGCAGGAATAAACATCAAAATTATGATATTTTTTCCTAGGGATTGGATAGAATATATTTCGATTGACAAAATTATGGTCAAGAAGACTCTACTAATTACCTGGTCGAATTTTTAGGATTTCTGAACCCTCCTGGTATTCCAGCTAATCGAACAAATGTGAAATTGACGTACCCATAATGTTCCTAAGAAATTTAAGCCCACCAAATCTTTGTAACGGCACCTGATTAAAAGTCACTCATTTGCAACCAAACTTGATAGAAGCTAAGATTTTAACAGGATGCGGCGCAGGTGATAACGTTTTCATTCCTAGATGTCTATCACACCAAACAATTTTCCTTTCAGTTTTAAACGAATACAGTTTCCAGTAAACATATATTACGTCATTACAATCAACAAAGCGTAGGGACAAACGCTGATAGTGGCCGGTGTTGATCTCAGCGTGTGTTGTTTCTCCCAGAGAGGTTAGAGCTGGCCAGCTCTATGTGACTCTGTCGCGTGTCTCACGTCCTAGCAATGTCATCACATCAATTCCCGAAGGTTACATTAAACATTGTGTACAAGGAAGCTTTACTGTAATTGCCTTTAGGGAAATCCCCCAGACGTATGTATGACCAATATGGTATGATTTTTATTCAAAATTAAGTGTACTGATCTACCTGTCGCAATCAATAATTTAGCCTAGGTCTTTATGAAGTAACTCAAAAAAAACTTTGACTAAAATATGAATAAAATCGTAACTGTTGAAATTTTTGCTTTATATCGTTTAATTTTGTGATAATTATATAATTATACGTTATTAAGCGTATGAAATCGTCGGCACAGCTATTTCACCTAAAACAAATGATCAAACAAATGATGACCGCGTTTCATAGTTTTTCAATAATCACCACTCAAGGAGGTAAAATAGGGTTTCAAAGTTTGAATATCAATAAAATTTGGATAGTCGTATTAACTCCAAACTTCGTAGAATTACTATGAAAAATATAGTATCAAACACGTGTTTTAATTTTGTAAAAATGGATGTTATGGGTGTGAAATGTGGCTTTGAAATTTTTATGGAAAAAAAATTAATGGTCCTGTCAACTCGAAACTTCAAACAATTACTACAAAAATCATACAAAAAAAATAGGGAAAAAATGATGTAAACCAAGATGGTGGATAACCACAATGCATCGTAATTGAAAATGGTATGTAGTTTTTTAAGATTTAAACTTTTTTTTTAATTTTTGTTTCAAGTAGGACTATTAAAGTCTGGTTTGACATGTCACGATTTAACTTCTAATTATTATGGACAAATATCCTTATTATCCATACGTATATCTACAATTAATCAATCAGTCCCTCTTAATGAGGGTCAGAATGTGTATTTTACCCTATAATGGCATCCATACATTTTTATCTTCAACATAATCCCTGATGCTATAATAAGCCTTCGAAATAAGCACGTGTTTTATATGCTTTTTAAATTTCACTATGGGAAGGTTTATTATATCCTCAGGTATCCTGTTAAAAAACGAACATCATTGCCCAGAAAAGACTTATTAGTAATGTGTAATCTAAATTTAATACTATGAATTTTATTTTTATTTCTTGTATTAAGAGTATGGATATCAAACCCTTTGACGAAGAAATTTAAGTTCTTTATTACATACAATAAGTTTTCATAGATATATAATAACGGCAAGGTCAGATTATTTGCCTCTTTAAATAGATCTTTTACAGATTCTCGGGGTTTCATATTATGTATGGCACGGACTGCTCTCTTTTGCAAAATAAAAATAGTTTTAATATCTGCAGCCCTGCCCCACAGCATAATACCATACGAAATAATGCTGTGGAAATAAGCAAAATAAACTAAGCTGACCGTTGCTGTCTCAGTAAGTTGCCTAATTTTTCTAACTGCAAACGCAGCCGAGGTTAATTTACTAGCTACTGAATGTATATGAGCAGCCCATTATAACTTATGATCTAGAGTTATACCCAGGAAAGTGGCAAT
The DNA here is from genome assembly GCA_039881145.1 of Druceiella hillmani. Classification (NCBI taxonomy): domain Eukaryota; kingdom Metazoa; phylum Arthropoda; class Insecta; order Lepidoptera; family Hepialidae; genus Druceiella; species Druceiella hillmani. The sequence continues at coordinate 15,120,091 of JAYKKI010000001.1, forward strand.
GGTTACTATTTCTAGTATTTTGTCATTCAAAATTCACTAATTTGAACGGTCAGCAAAATGTTAACGTTTTGGTGAACAGAGATATATATTCTATCTGCAAATATAGCCAGTTGGAATGTTGCTTGTGGTCAGAAAAAATATCAATATTGTGTAGTAATAATGCAACTTGAATGATTCGCAAATTAAATATATTTGATGCATTTTTTGAGTAAGTTTTAATTAAATTTCGGTACCTAATCTGAAAATAACAGTTTATATTGTGTATTTATCCGGATTATTATCACTATGATTATCATTTATCTGGATAGAGAGAGCGGGCCAAAATGTAATGTGTAATCACACATTACATTTTGGCCCGCTCTTGTACTTAATTGTTATTTGTTGCAAGCAAAGATAGAAGAACAGTTGACTGAATTAGTGTCTGAGCCGTCCAGTCAATTTAAGAAATTTACAAGAATATCTTTAACAGACTTTAAATATTTATTAGACAACACCCATTATATTAAAACAAAATACTCAAAATACGGCTTGCTATCACGTTAAGATTTATGGCTGCCGGAGATAGCTCCGACAGCCTTCATTTTCTTTTCAAGATATCTCCTTCTTTGATGTTCATAACAGTACTTATAGGATATGTAGCAATAAATGAAATCCTGCAGGTAATGTACTATATTTTTTATTGTCCATCAGTTTTTGTGTATAAACACTATTCACTTTCAATATCACTCTAATTTTAATAAACATTTTTATTAAAGTAAAAATTCTGGTATATTCTGGTATATGAAGGTGGATTCTGGTATATGAAGAAATGGAGGAGTTATTGAACTGTGACTGGAAGTCGAAAGTAAAGAGTACGGAGATGATGGACGGCGTAGATGTATTTCTGTCACTGCGGGCTCAGAATATGATGAATATGCTGAACTTAATTGGCGAGGAAACGGATAAGGGGATACAGCATAATTTGTGGCCGCAGGAAGAAAAGGAATATTTGGTCGGTTTATTTGTTTAAGTATTAACCTTCTATTTCATGTATTAACTGCAGTCTGTCCATATCAGATAGTTTCCTGAGCTTATTAGTCAACAGTTTTCCAAATAAGTCATAATCGTCTCCTGTTGTTGCATTTGTTTTTTTAAAAACTCTATTTAGGTTTGATATTGCGTCCTTCATATTCTTCTTGGCTTGTTGCAGTTCTGGTGGATTTTTAAAATGGTGCTGTGTTGGAAGAGACAAATGATGACAGTTCCAAATCTGAAGTAGTTCCATTTCTTTGATTTGCAAATAAAATAATATAATAGATTTACTTATGTAGGATTTGCATTGTCATGTTTTTGATCGACTTAAAAAAATGAAGGTGGGTTTGCGCGACTCAGAAACTGCTCTTAAAATACTAAACATAAGAAAACCGCTTACCTGCTCTAGCATCTTCATCACCATGTGCTTGTCTCTGACTTGATTCTTCACTGTCAGATTCTTCACTGCTTTGAGGTTGTATGTTCTGTAAAACAAAAAATAATATTATTTCTTTACAGTTGCCGTCACATCCAAAATCATGACTAGATACAGAAAGAGGCTTCAATTTTCTCCGATGCATTGGAGCAATGGATAGAAAATACATTGTTATTCAAAGTCCAAAATACAGAGGAATTTTTTCTGAAAAAATTCCTCTGAAGTCCAAAATTCAGAGGATTTTTTTTGAAATCAGAGAAACCATACGACATAATGCTGTGGAAATAAGCAAAATAAACTAACCTGACCGTCGCTGCATCAGTCAGCTGCCTAATTTTTCTAACTGCAAACGCAGCCGAGATTAATTTACTGGCTACTGAATGTATATGAGCAGCCCATTCTTCATCATGAGTCATTCAGAGAAAATTCAGCATTGTCCTTCTGGCACTAGTAGACAGTGGTTACATATATTTTTTTCACATGAATTGGCGACAGCGGAGCGTTTGGTAACAGTTTTTCATAGCAAACAAATTGTTTTAACGATCTTAACTTACCACCGGTAGCCCCATTACCAGGTTCAATAAGAAATGTTCCCTATATTTTTCTGGGGAGATGGCGCTTTTGCTCTTTGCACACATATTATGAAACCGTAACCATACAATGCAGGTTCACCTAAATGTGTGTTTAGTAATAACTTATATTTTCTCGAGTAGTAGTAGAGAATACTTTTGATATATTAAATTTTCTGGAGGCCTTTACTACTGGATCCAGAAAAAATATGTGTTATATGGTGTTTAATTTACTTTGATGATGCTTCTTGATATGAACCCACAAGTTTGATGTATTTCGATTTGGTAACACAGGGCACATTTTCTTTACAATATATACATATTGTTTTTTATTATCAAATGCGGATATTTCAGAATGATTCCATATGATACTTTTTTATTTCGACGTTGATATATATTGAAAATTATATCACACTAACTAATTACATATCGTTTTTAATTGAATGAAAGAAAAGTCATAAAGAAAATATTATATTACGAAAGCAACTAACGAAATGAGCTAAGTGAGGCGGGCCACGATCGAGTCAACGACCATGGGTATTCTTTTTGACATGGGTTTCTTAAGCACGAAATTCGAAACACATTGCACGAAATTGGCAAGTCAATATCGCCGATTTCTATATATCGAAAAAAAAACACAAATACATATCGTTATTGAATGCGTCCCTAACATATATGTCTAGATACACTTATACTTGCATATGGATTTGTATTATTTTACGTCTTGTTTGTCGACAATGATGGTATTATAATTTTCTCGTTCATCTTGCTATTGCTATCGAATAATCACTACACTAATCTTTACGTTGTTTATGAAAAATCGTAGATAATTATTCGTCAATACTACATGATAACTCTCTCTACCCCGCTCTACTCTTATATCGGTATAGATACGTAACACCAATAGCGACATTGTACACTTTACTGCGTGATAGATAGTTTCGAGAAACAAATAATTTCTCGTGATCGGAAAAACTAGTTATCCGTTATAGCAACGACAACTATTTACGTTTCGCTGCGACACTATCGCAAGAGGTATCAAAATTTGCCTAATTTTACACAGATTACAAAAAAGATAAAACAAAAAACTAGAATTGTGTGTCCTCTTGAGGACTCTACTGGACTTTGAAGTTTTGTAAATTTCACGTTTTTACAGATAAAATACCTTTTAAACTTGCCCAATAAAAAATTAAGATTAAAAGGTATTTTATTATTGAAATCAATTAAACAAAGCACAAGAAAATAAAATAAACAATTAAAAATAGAACTTATAATCAATGACAAAAACTTAGATTTTAAACTTATTTTTGTGTCCAAAATTTGCACTTCTGCTCGAGATTGAAACCTATTTCTAATAAAACCATCTCTAGAAGTAGCGTCAGTTACACTTTATGAGCCCTCTGTTACCAGTTTAACACATCTTTCCACAGATTGTGCATGGCAAGGAAAGTCCACAATTTTCAAGCTCTTATCTTTTATCATGATTTGAAGGTCCTCATTAGAAACATGTCGAAGAACCGGCGGTGTTGTAACCTGACACTCGTGCCACACTATAATTTTGGCGTAATCTCTAGCAGAGACGTCATTGTTTTGTGGTTTAAATATCCTGTGTTTAGTGCTACTTTCAGTTTCTCTAGCTTTTATTATTATTCGCAATGCCAGCTCCCGAATGTGGGGTCATCATCAAATAACATACTGACAAGTAGGTTTTCTGGGTGCGCAAAAACAGCATTTCTTTCGATAATAGAATCCACAATCGATTTCAGATTTTCGGGTAAAAATCGAGAATACATAATCAGTTGAAAAATAAGTTTTGCTTCATCCTTAAAATACGTCTTTTACTTCATTGGGAACCAAATCGGAGCGTATACTTTCACCACGTATACGCTTTATTTGGCTAGCGCACTTGACAAGCAATCGCAAATTTTCTGATGGATTAAGAGTACTTACGTAAAGTCTGAGTATGCAATTAACAGAAGAAAACCATCTCGATGAGCCATTTTTCTAGGTTGACGGTTCGCCAGCTTAGGTCAATAGGTCTGGAATATTCTCTAGGACCCGAAGTGCAACCGTAAAATCAAGAATAAATAACAAAGGGGTAACTCATTGACGTGAAGCATACAAACAATGGTGTCAGTGTAACTGTCTCTTCAAATACTCCCTTAAATATTGAATCACGCCACCCGATGTTAGTTTAGGCTCCGTCACATCCAACGCATATCATGTCATCTAAATTCCAACCCTGACCCTTTAAAAAAGTTGTAATCAAATAAGGATTCCCTTTGTAGTGCCACGAATTGGTGTTGTGTGTCTCAAATAAATTGATCCAGATTCTGCTAAAATTGAGATGTGCTTTTCTAAAAACTCTTTGCAATGGTAAATATTTCCTTCTTTCTTATTTACCGGTGTCTAATCTTTTCGTTCATCAAAGTAAATTCATTTTATAAAAATACCTCCAATACTTTCTGAAGCTTCTCTCCGAGCTTTAGATACAGCTCTGTGGATCTTGGTTTTGTCAATAACCAGAGTTAAATGTTCGGTAGAAACCAAACCGATGCCAACCAAAACTGCAGAACCAGGAGTCGATAAATCGTATCTACCATAGACCTTAGCAACTTTTGGCAATGGCAATGTATTCCAATTCGCCGTTGAAGTCGATGGATGGTATATTGCTTGTCAAGTACGTGTATCGAGAGCGTGTTTGTCGGAGATGCCTCTGTTATCGGATTCGTTTCTAGGGAAGAATCACACACCCAATCTTTATAACAATTTGCTGAGACAGAATCAGTTTCTTGAGTAAAACATGACTTTTTGCTGCCCTTATTGACTCTTCAATTTGTCTCTGTCAAATTTCTGCTGTCGTTTCATTAATCTAGCCGTTGTTTCCTCATCAACATTACTTATAACCATTTTCCTGTTATTTCGTTCACCCCACAAAAAAACTTCTTAGATTTTAAACACGAACAAGATTAAATGAAGTGCATTTACAAGCATCAATGTCGAAAAGCTTTTCAGATGACTCTAAAAACACCTCAGTTTGTTTTCAAAACTATCATTTCGTTTGCTTTTGGGCTATCTTTTCAAATTGAGGTACTTTTAGAAACAGGATTTCAGTTATTGAGTAACTCGTTCCTTAGTTACGATTGAAATCGAATCTTTGGTCCAAATATTTTTGATCTTTTCAAAAACAATCGCGCATATATATATATATATATATATATATATATATATATATATATATAATATATATATATATATATACACTTGTATATTTGAATTGGATGGATCCTTTCCATTATACTCCAATTTCAGGTCGTTCTTGACATTTAATGACGTCCCTTATTATTGGTAGCTGCCAATCATATTGAAAAATCATAAAATCCGCATTTAACACTGTAACGATCACAACTATACTTTCATAGCATAAAAATTATTTTAGCTACGAAGAAAACACTTGCGAGTCAAGTCAAGAAAATCCTTGAAGCAAATTGAAACTTGAGGGAATTTGCACGTTGAAACCTAATAAATTTCAAGTCGCCGGTAACGTGTTATTGCATGCAAATGGAAACGTCGTGTATGTATTACATCTAAATAGAATAAAAATTAAATATTTTTTTGTGTTTAGTGCAGGAGACAAAATTAGTCGAGCTGCTCGTCGTGCTGCCGCGAATATTGCCCTAGCAGCCACACACTCCCCTACTCGCGACATTAACCGTGTTGCTCCGCATTCCAGTTTCGCTTTGCAATGGACGACAATATAATGGCAGCGTGCGCATTATACTTTTACAGCATAGCGAATAATTTAAAAAAAAATATACTGATATTTAAACGACGTCATAGTCCTTGACAAAGGAGATGGTGGATGGCATCGATTCATCGGAACAGGACGTGGTAAGTGTACTTACTTATTGGGATTAAAATAATTAGGTGATTGCGAACTTCAAATGGATATTTTGTATAACATTATATATTTTTATTTATTAATTATAATTGTCTATTTATTTTAGTGAGACAGGTACTTACCCATTGTTTTTAATTATTTATTTTAGTTATTGATTCAAGTAAGTTCAGACTTACGTTATTTTATTTAAATAATACTTACTTAATTATATCTTTTTGTTACAGAAACAGTATGGATAACTTTTCAGAGAAATTACTGTGAAGACTCTGGAGAGTTTAGTAACTTCTGCAGAATATCAGCAACAGATTTTGAATTTTTGTTGAATAAAATTGAAGCCTTCATTAGGAAACAAGATACGCAAATGAGAATAGCTATACCAACAAAAATACGTTTAGCAATAACGTTACGCTATTTAGTTACAGGAGACTCTTACTAAAGTCTTCACTTTCTTTTCAAAATTTCCCATCAAATAATTTCTTTAATAGATCCTGAAGTTTGCAAAGCTGTTAACTCTGTTTTAAAGGATAAAATTAGATACAAATGGATACTTTTATCAAATGTATTCCAAAATTTAGAGAAAATAATGTTTGAAGTAATAATGTTATGCTATTATCCCTTCATTATTGCATAGCATTATTATTTTTTTGCATTTAAGAACGCAGTCAAGTTATTAGGTGATACAATCATTTTTTGTGATAATATATTTATTCTGTTTTGTGGGTCTGATTCTATCATGTTAAGTTGGGCTTCTGTGTACTCGTAATCTTGCGGTATGCCGATTGCTACTGAAGATGTCGGAATGGTATAGCTTGGTGATTGGGGAATGATTTATGATGGAGATGGTGAAATAGTAGTATATTAAAAAAATGGCCTCTATGTCCGACAACGTCCTCGAGGCATACGAAATTGAATGATCGTTTTAAGGTAAAAGGCTCCAAGGGCTACATCGCTAGCATCAGTTGTTCAATCTATATAAATTCTTTAGTCCAAGTAGGAAACTGAAGAATTGCTTCATTCGTTAATGCTGATTTAAAGGTCTCTAATAATTTCATGAATTCGAGGGTGCTAATTACTTTTTTCTTCTTTAGAACAACTAGTCATCGATTTACATAAATGAGCCATATTTTTTTTATAAATTTACTATGATACACAAATAAGTAAAGGACAGATTTTATTTGTTTTGGCGAAGAAGGTATTCTCGAATTTTTCCTTTATTAGGTTTTGCTCCTTCGACAGTAGTCTCGCGATTGAGGAATAAAACTTCGTTACGCAAAAATTCACCTTTGTGTGTTTGTGTGACAATCTTCATGCTTCGAACTTCATGACCCCAAGGTTATTTCTTCTGAGCCTCATTAATTCAAGAGGATTATACGGGAAGCGATTGAAATTAAAAAACATCCAAATTTCAACCGTGAAGACGGATTCAAACTCTCGGCGGCTTGGAATCCAGTGATTGCAACTAGGTGTTCGCGATGTGTATATAAATCCAAGTGTCATGACACCGTCAGTATAGTGTGTAGGTCTAGTGTGAACGCGCCTTAGATTTCTACAATCAACCAAGTGGGGGTAGTTTTGAAAAACACTCCCGCGTGGCAGCGGTGACTCCTATACATCTTCAGTCTTCCCGTGACCACAGGCTGTGCAACCAGTCTGAAACGTCGGGACATAGTGAATACTTAGTTTATAATATCTAGGTTTACTCATTAAATAGATAATTACCGCGAAAAAACCCGATTCAAATCATATAAAATATGTACCGAAATATTGTATCGTCAACCGTTTGTTCATTGAGTTTACGGTAATCAACAACCACTCGCCATTTTTGCCGTGCCAGTTGCATCCCTCTTTTTTGGACAAATATATTTTGAATGAAAGCGCCACGGCGAAGGCGAATATTGAATAATATGGTTTTTTTAAAGACTTTTTGTCTATTTATTTGGGATTTGAATTTTTATTGAACAAAGATTTATCATCCAGACACACATACTGTGTTTAAGAACACATACTGTGTTTAATTTTTTGTATGTTTTTAATTATCATCAGAGTTTGTGTTTAATTTTGTTCATAAAACTAAATGGACACCCCTCACAAAACAACACATCTCTGAACTCGATGCATATTTTACGAATTTTACATCTTTCTTCGTCATTCAGTTGTTCTAAACGTACAATCTTCAGATTTTCTTTCGGTACTACATCAATATATTGTGCTTTTTTTGTATTAACTAAATTATTTAAATTGGCTCCTGAGATTCCTCAATCCCTAAACGTGTTCGATTTTGAGAAACTTCTCAGCATTCTAGGTATTGGTAACTACGGCAGGAATAAACCCATTGTATGCTTCGGACACTGCACTGGGCGTTTCAACCAAATTACCAAATTTTGTATATTTAATTATGCATGGCCAAATAACCTATCGACAAAATTTTTTAAAATATTTAGACTTCTAACGTCTAATTTATAATTGTTAACTGCGTTATTGCTCTATACGAGTGTGTTAAATAATTTCGCTGATGCCTGAGGTGTTTTCAAGATTTATTTTTTATTAAAATTTTGGTTTTTAACTTTCTTAATATTTTAATATTTATTAAGCCGTCATATTGGTCGTCAAAATTGAAAATTTAAAAAAGATTAAAGTGATTGTATTTCTATGACACATTTATGTAAAGAAGTACTGTACGCTGTGCGAACTGAAAAAAAAATTGGTTTAACAGAATAATTAAAATATCTTTGAACTAATCGATAATGTGTAAATTATTTTGATGAATCTGTACCAATTAAACATTTATCTTTAACTTCAGGGATTATTACGCATGGCAAATTGCTACAGTTATTTATATTTAAATTAATTTTGTCAGATTTCTAGCTGGGTCGTCTTGAGGAAAATTTTGGCGCTACTACTTTTTCTGCTACTCAGGATGTTGTTGGTTGTTATTTTGTGAAAGATTAAAATTATTATGATGCTGAGATTTACTGTCCCTCATTGATACGTCATTCGGGTAGCGGTTATACTGTTGCTAACTTGTTCCAGGAGAATATTGAGGATTTTTGTTGTTATTAAAATTATTATTTCGATGACGATACGCGTTATTATTACTCCAAGGTAAATGCTTATGTACACATTCAAGTTTCTACGTTTCAGACATATTATTTATTCGGGGAATAAAGCTATTATTATGATTAAAAGTACCGTAATTTAAATTACTTATAAAATTATTATTATAAAATACTTTAGGTTTGGCCTCTTTTTCTCTGATAACTAGATATAACGCTTCATTTATAGTTCTTGGATTTTAAAGTATGTTTGGTAAGCTATAACTATATGGCAGGTTATTTAGGGAAGTTGCAAGTGTAGAATTGTTGTATGTTTACATTGCTATATTTAAGGACTCTTTTGCAGCATATTGTGCTTTAAGTTTCATTGAAATAATGTAGGTAATAATACCTATTTTATCAGCAATCGTTTGGGCTGTACATCTATCAACAAAGTGTCTATAAGTGTTAGTTTCATTATATAATTTTCCAGCTATAATTAAGAACCGCTGTACATATTTTCATTTAGACTCTACCCGTTAATGTATTTAACATAACTCTACGTGATACTGGTTCTTTAATATATACATCTGAGTTTTAATAAGTATTTACATACGCGTATATATCTCCCTCATACTTTGGAGTAATGGTACTTAAACATTTTACAATTTCTACGCTTTCCGCCATGATTAAATAAATTGAGCAAATATAAATAAATAATTATAAAACAGTCATACTCTACCAAAATATGTAAGGGAAAAAGAAGACAGAAGGAAATGGTAATAGTAATGGAAGGATTTTACTTACAGTGCTGTCACCCAAGCCGATAGTCTACATCTGCCCTAGATTCAAGTCCCGTTCATAACACAACAACATATTTATTATTTTCATAGGTACTGCTTAAAGTCGTTAAAACGATTATCGAAAACTCAAGAGCAATGACAATTATGACTCTAGTGAATACAAATATGGAATGAATTGAATATTATCTCCGAGCTTCACATGAGGCGTCCGACGTCCGGTGTCAAGTTCTTGCCCACTCTGCTGTGGTAGCTCTCTTATGAGAATTGTCACTGGATTTTTCATTATCAGCAATGTAATCCACTGTTGTAAGCATAACTCATTCCGTGAGATCTGCTAACTCGAACGCAAGCGTTGCTTATAAGCAACGCGTGCGCCCGAGGGGTTAAAAACTAGAATCCCCTGTGAAGATAGAAATTCATATTTTTCTATATTTTGTCAAGTAAAAACTTTTGTTGTCTATATACATATATATATATATATATATATATATATATATATATGTATATATACAGTGGTGGCCTCATAATTATGAATATGAATATTTTGTTAAATAATAATTAAGGATTAATTATTTTTTCAACATCTAAATGGGCAAATGTAAGTCAAGTTGCACTCAGGCTCTTTGTGATAATATCAGGCTCTTTGTGATAATTTACCTACTGACTTTGAACAAGGGTTTCCTGTTACTGAATTTCTTGGAAAATTAATCAGAAGGTAGCTGAAGGTAGCTGACCACTTAAAATGTTCCAGAACTAAAGTATTTAATGCTATAAAACATTTTAAGAGACATGAGACTTATGAAGATGCCCCAAGAAAGAAACGTCCACGTAAGTCCACCCCAAGGACTGATGCCCAAATTATTCGTATGGCAAAAATTAACCCGAAACTCACATCAACTGACATAAAACGGCAACTTTTTGGTGAGGAGACTTGCTACCAGGATCATAAGAAAACGTCTCAATGAAGCAGAATTGTATGGTAGAGTGGCGCGTAAGAAGAATTAAGTTTGCTTCTGAACACAAAACTGGACTCTACAGCAGTGGAAGTATCTTTTATGGTCTGATGAGACTAAAATAAATAGAGTTGGGTCTGATGGCGGTCAATATGTACGGATACCACCAAATACAACTTTCAACCCAAAGTACACCACTGTGACTTTGAAACACGGTGGGGGGAATATCAAATTGTGGGGTTACTTCTCCTGGTTCGGTGTTGGACCCTTGGTAAAAATCGAAGGTAACACCAAAAACCAAAATCTCTACAAACGTATTCTAGAGAATACCATGTTACCATATGCAGAGGAAAATCTGCCAGTGACCTTAACCCAATAGAAAACCTGTGGTATGATGTGAAGAAAAGCCTGGTAAATAGAAACATTAAAAACTTGGATGAACTTTTCAAAGAAACACAAGAGGCTTGGAATGCTATTCCAGCAGAACGTTGTCAAGCTCTGGTGGAGTCAATGTCAAGGCGATGTGCCGCAGTTCTTGAAAATAAAGGATTTTCAACTAAGTATTAGAAGTTAACAGAAAAAAAGATCTTATTTTCAACTTCATCAATAACTGTTCTTAATTAGTAGGCCAGACAATTTTTAATGTTATGACATACTTTTTTTTAATAATTATTTTTTAATTATTAAAAAAAGTATGTCATAACATAATTATTTTTTAATAATAATCCTATTGTAATTAACATATTATTTAGTTTTATTTTGTTTTAAACACATCAAAATAGTTAAAAAAACTACCAACTCTTCTGGATGTACACCATGTAATATCAAAAAAGTACTCTGACATCTTCTTAAAGAATACAATACTATGATGTTCTTAATTATAAGGCCACGACTGTATATATATAGATATATATATATACTTATATATATATATATATATATATACATATATAATATATATATATATATATATATATATATATATATATATATATATATATATATATATATATATATAAATATATAATTTAGCTTAAGTGATTTTTAAGGTAAAAAATGGGCGATTATTTTATATGTAGAAAACTATTAATAACTGTTTGCGACGTGTGAGTATTTGTTTATGAATTATTTAGTAAAAACTAGAAAGCGAAAACTTTCTAGTACAATTGTTCTGAAATTATGATTTAACAAAATGGTTCAAATAAAAATGAAAGATCGTTCTTTTTCACTGTAATGTGCTCGATTTTATGTTTACATCTTTTTATTGACTATATACCTTAAATTCAACAGTACATTTCATTTTGTAGATTTCCATGTTTTTTTAGCTTGATTAACACCTGTTAACATAACCTACTTTAGAATAGTTTGAATCATATTTACATGGCTTTAAGCAAGCTGTCAAGATATCTGATATTTATTTTGGATGAGCTGATTGAGTAAACCGTGCCGCAAAACTTCGTTCTCGGCTCCTTTTTTAATTATTTTTTTGACAGTATAATCCTCAATAGCAGTTACCACTCTTTAAAACTTCTCGAACGTTGTAATCCCTTTAAAATAATTGTTATTATCTTTTGCATGTCTGCAGAGATGTGTGTTATTCAGATATTGCTAACTAATTGAATTAACAGACTAGAAATACTTGAAAACGTAAGTGACCGTTATAAATTTGGTCTCAAGAAGTTTCCGTGCTTAGATTACTGCTCAAGTGGGTGGCGTTTCGTGACCTGCGCAATCTTCATATTCCTTTATTTCTTTATAATATAATAATCAATCCGCATAGACTTTCTCGCCCCAGTGCCATATTCACGGATTTATCAGCCCATGGCCTCGATTTAGGTTTTGAATACTTAACCATGCTTCTCATAAACACTGTTCATCCATTTATGAACGTCCCTTTACTGTTGCGCCACTAAATTAGGGATTTCATTGGATTCAAACATCAGGAATTCGCCGTCCTTATATATTTTCATATGTCATCCATATATATTTTCATATGTCATCAATGGAAATTGTATCTCTCCCATAGACTTAATATAATACAAAATCTTTTTTAACATAACTCCCACTATTTTCTTCCGTTCTTAACCTATTTTCCTTAATACCTCATGCTTTTTCGTTTTCTGTTGATTATTATTTTTTTAAAAATTAAAAATAAAATAAACATAACTTACCGCTTAGCTTACAGTAAAATAATAAGAAACTAAATACGCTCAAAACCATCAAAATTCGCCGTCCTTATATATTTTCAAATATCGTCCATATATATTTTCAAATGTCATCAATGGAAATTGTATCTCTCCCATAGACTTAATATAATACGAAATCTTTTTTGACTTGACTCGCACCATTTTCTTCCGTTTATAACCCATTTTCCTTAATGCTCTTTAATTTTTTATTGATTATTATTTTTAAAATATTAAAAATAAAATCAAAATAAATTACCTCTTAGCTTACAGTATAATAATAAGAAACGAAATACGCTAAAGAACAATAATACAGTTACTTCTCTTTATATTTCCTGTGTTATTAGCGTGATAAACTTCTATTCTCTTGAGTTATTGTTATTACTCATATATTTTTAAAATATTGTGCGGAAAAATAGTGTTACCTGATATAAACTCCAATATTATTACCTGATATATCCTTTCCCCAGGATAAATATATATATACATATACTGTTAGTCATATTTCAATCATGAATCGATCAAAATCGGGGCACTTTATTCTATCGTTATATTTCTTTGCATAACTATTAAATTTTATTAGATTTTTTATTCATTGTACATTAGCAATATGTAATTAGTCATTGCATATATGATAAATAGAAGAAACAAGTGTACGTAAATTTATTATTATGTTAAATTCCTTTGAGACTAAAATTCAACGTAATTTTTTTATGGTAAAACAAGTCCGTCCGTTCGTCCGTCCGTCTGTTACGGTTTCTATAATTTTATTGAAATTTTAAAACTATTTGCTTCATATGAAGATCTCAATTAATAAGTACCAAAATTCTTTAATGTATGTAATGCATCTTTTCCAAACATGTCGCGTCATTTTTTTGAGCGTATCTTTTCGAAGGGATATCATTGGATAAGTGGTTTATAAATAAATTTAGGTATCGATTCCTATTTTTAATCTTTAAGCCTGATTAGCGAAATATTAAACTTCAAGTAATGTATCTTTCCCAAACATGTGGCGTCATTTTTTTCGAGCGTCTCTTTTCGGATGGATATCATTGGATAGGTGGTTTATAAATAAATTTAGGTATCGATTCCCATTTTTAATCTTTAAGCCTGATTAGCGAAATATTAAACTTCAAGTAATGTATCTTTCCCAAACATGTAGCGTCATTTTTTTCGAACGTCTCTTTTCGGAGGGATATCATTGGATAGGTGGTTTATAAATAAATTTAGGTATCGATTCCCATTTTTAATCTTTAAGCCTGATTAGCGAAATATTGAACTTCAAGTAATGTATCTTTCCCAAACATGTGGCGTCATTTTTTTTGAGCGTCTCTTTTCGGAGGGATATCATTGGATAGGTGGTTTATAAATAAATTTAGGTATCGATTCCCATTTTTAATCTTTAAGCCTGATTAGCGAAATATTAAACTTCAAGTAATGTATCTTTCCCAAACATGTAGCGTCATTTTTTTTAGCGACTCTTTTAGGAGGGATATCATTGGATAGGTGGTTTATAATTAAATTTAGGTGTCGATTCCCCTTTTTCATCTTTAAGCCTAGTTAGCGAAATGTTAAACTACAAGCAATACAATGTGTTCTTCCCTCTCTATTTTTTTTGAGCTATGAGTATAAAACAAATAAAAAATACTAGGAAAGTTCATTTAATGAAGATTCATTGAACTACAGGAGATATAGATAATTATACGGGCTCCGACACGCACTTGTCGGATTTTCATGTAAATAAAACAATTTGGTTTTAATATTGGATAACGTCCTCAAATATTTTAAGAATATTTCCACAGTATAAGTTGATGATATGGAATAAATGTTATATTGGTATAATAAAAGCTATTTCAAACATTTACAAAATGTCTATTGCTTATCAAAGTTTTACAAAACTTATTCCTATTATTAGTATAATAAAAGTTATCTCAAGCTTTTACAAAAGTGCCTATTGCTTACCAAAGTTTTACAAAACTTATTCCTATTATTGTTATAATAAAAGCTATTTCAAGCTTTTACCGAAGTGTCTATTGCTTATCAAACTTTTACAAAAGTTGTACCTATTATTGGTATAATAAAAACTATTTCAAATTTCTACAAAAGTATCCTTTGCTTATCAAATTTTTACAAAAGTTATTCCTATTATTGGTATAATAAAAGCTATTTCAAACTTTTACAAAAGTATCCATTGTTTATGAAAATTTTAAAAAAGTTATTCCTGTTATTGGTATAATAAAAGCTATCTCTAGCTTTTACAAAAGTGTCTACTCTTTATCAAACATTTACAAAAGTGTCTATTGCTTATCAAACGTACCATAAGTTATTCCTATTATTGGTACTAGCTATTTCAAGCTTTTGCAAGAGTGTCTATTGTTTATCAAACTTTTACAAAATTTATTCTTATTTTTGGTATTCTAAAATATATATCAAACTTTTACAAAAGTGTCTGTTGCTTATAAAACTTTAACAAAAGTTACTCCTGTTAATCGTATTATAAAAGTGACTATTTGAAAAAAAAAACGTAAAATATTTTAAAACTCTTTCCAACATGAATATAAATTCTCTTTAAACAAAGAGTCTCGTATTACAATGGCAAGGTTCTCCGAAGGTCACCTCGTCGATTGGGGTTAAATACTGACCGAACCTACATTCATTGGACCAATTAGCGCTCGCTTGTTATTCGCGGAGGTTGGTTACAATGCGCATGTGTGTAATTTAAATATTTTTTTTTATTTTAGTGGATATGCTTTATTCCATAACTCGTCTTGCAATTTATATAAATTATGCTTTTCGCAGATAAATCACAGGAATTATGCCGATTTTTATACAATAACTTTATGCAAAGACCGGCGAAATGTATAATAATATTTTATACTCGTTTGGATATTCATCGTTGTATGTAGGTCTATAATTTTGCAACCTCTCTTGTGTCTTAATTTCAGCACACATCGCACTGTAGTTAGCGCTCATTGCGTTTATGTTACGTCTGCGTAATGTAGCAATTATGATCATTTTTAATTCTTGAAATAGTACTTAACCATTGAGAAGGCAATAATTTATATTTAGTACGTGTACATAACTCTTGGCTGGATGTTGGGAGTAACGTATTATTTAAACGAGCTATATCCAGAACTTTGGCTCGTTCTCACGAATAATAAACTTAATTTGGTATGAATATTTTTGACAATTGTGTGACATTGAAATTATTGCTGAGTTCCTTCGGAAACTTATTGGAACATATGAATAAGATGGCATTAAATTTGACGCGAAAAAACTTACGAATGTTAATTTTCTATTTCTAAAACTATTTGACATGTCAAAATTATTCATTGAAACTTGTATCGAAATTACAACTTGTATAAAATGGTAAAAAAGAGAGAAAAATGGTAAAAAGAAAAGAAAGTGGCAAAAGTTCCTTATGACAGGTGGAAAAAATTAAAACTCGTTGAAACCACTTAATGTCTGTCCGTCTATTTGCCTATCTTTTCTCCAGTCTATTTTTCTGATAACGATATTGAATTTCTACATGCTGATTTATACTTAGTAATGACTCCATAGACGCTAAACAAAAAAATTAATTCATTGTTTTAGGAGCAATTTATGGGTTCAATTGAAGTATCGTTTTTTGGTATAGATAATCAATAACAAAATAACGATACAAAAACGAAAGATGGTAAAATGGAATGGTCGAAATTATCACAAAATTGTTACATTTTGTTAGATAAATCAAAAATTTTGTTGTATAAAATAAAAAAAGAAAAAAACAAAATTTCTCATGCCAACATCGTATTTGTCACTTATGAATATTGATATTCTTTTAAATAGATATATTCAAATGTGAATAATTTTTTTAAACTATTTCTAAAATTGCCCGTAGAATATTGCTTCATTCTAAGGAATTGGGGAAATGTTCGTCATTTATTAGTATTGATACTCTTTAAAATTGTTTAAACTATTTCTAAAATTGTCCGTAGAATATTATGTTATACTAAGGATTCGGGGAAATGTTCGTCATTTATGAGTATTGATACTCTATAAAATATCTATTTAAATGTAAATAATTTTTTTAAACTATTTCTAAAATTGCCCGTAGAATATTGTTTCATACTAAGGAATCGGGGAAATTTTCGTCATTTATGAGTATTGATACTCTTTAAAAGATCATTTTAAATGTGAATAATTTTTTAAACTATTTCTAAAATTGCCCGTAGAATATTGTTTCATACTAAGGAATCGGGGAAATGTTCGTCATTTATGAGTATTGATACTCTTTAAAAATATATTGTTTCATACTAAGGAATTGGGAAACGTTCGTAATTTATGAGTATTTATACTCTTTATGTCTGAATAAAAGTAATTTTTTGATGTGTCCATTCTTTACCTATAAAATTATTCGGTGCTGAGGAATCAGAAGAGCGTTTGTCACCTATGAATACTGATACTTTTATACCTAACCATAATTGGATACTTAGTTTGTTAGCAAGGTTTCCTTTAACATATTGTTATATGCTGAGAAGTTAGAAGAAGGTTCTAATTTGAGTTTCTAGAAAGAATATCATAGTCTTATTCTAACAAGAGTTGGAATTTAAAATGTGGATTACGTAACTAGCTAAAGTTTCGCGAAAAAAATTAAATATTGTTAACGTGCAATATATCAGTTTATGGGTGTTCCAATAATCCACGTTTTAATTTATTTATTAGTTTAATGACTTCTTATACTGAACATAATTACATGTATCACGTTACAACGAATTACTTTAATTTAGTCACCACGCTTTGCGCTGATGACGAATGGTGCGCTACACTCTCCCATTAGTCGAAGGTATCAAATGGAACTGAATGCACGTATCATACGAATGAAATTCTGAACAAAAACTTATCAGTTTTACGTGCGTCTTACTAATAAAAATAAATAATAATTTTTATGTTGCGCAGGCAAATAATGTCCGTTTTTAAATGAAAATCTCTTACTTAAAGGCATGTCTTAAAGGATTTAATTTATGAATTATTATAGTTTCTCGTGAACGCATTTATTATGGAACGAACAAAATATTGTTCTTTCTATCAAGTGATTTTGACGCTAACTGTGATGTTGATTTTAAGACGAGAAATTGTACAAGCGGGAGAAAATTCGATAGACGAAAGTTTTCAAGAAATCGGTAAGTGTGGCAAATATATTTATCAAACATATCTATATTATTTTAATATTCAATATCTATATTATTTCAATATTCAATATAACATCAAATAATGTTATTTTTTTTATTTTTCTCTTAATACATAAACGTTGTTTCGATGACCAACTTGCTTACTGAGAGCCAATACGCGAAGTGGTAATTTCAATGTTTTATAAATTTTAGATATGCAGTGTTTTTGTCGGTAAGAAATATGATGTAGTAGGTATGTATTTATAACTAATAAAATATTTTAATAACCAATTAAAATAAATTTAAATAATTATCTCTAATTGAAGAATCATCGCTTGAATCAATTAATGTTTAACAAGTTATGAAATTATGAATGAAACTTATTTGTATTATCTACGGCTAACAAATTGTTTTACATTTATACTGAAACAAGGCAATGGTTTCAAAATGAAAAAAAACTTCTCTTTACATCATTAAAATTTAAAGGTTTTTGTTTTTTTGCATCACTTACATAGCTTTAGCGCCAGCAAGGAAATCCACAATACTAGGAGATCAATTACATAGATCAGTACCTAATTCACGTTTTGCGTCATTTTTTTTAACCGAATAGATCCCCAGCTATTATTATATATATACAGCTTTCTTGCTACATTTTTAATACAGCAAAACAAATTGTACTTAATTACAGTAATTGAAAATGTAATACAACGGTAATAAAAAAACGTTATATAGATTCCTACAAATGCTTTTTCCCGGGAATTTACGTAACAAAACATTTCAAACATACCTATATGTATATTGAAAGGTGTTTTATAAACATTTTATATTAAGGTACTAAACAAAAATAGTAATGTATAATAGCATTTTTTTACAAAATCGATAAATTGAATAATTGTAATTTCAAACAAAAGTGAGAGCTTCTAAAATTAGAGAAATGACGTTTGCTGACCGTATTATTAAATAATTATTAACTCCAAATTTTTGAGCAATTCAACGTTGAATAAAGCATCTTAATCAAAAATATTGCTACTCTATTTAAATTTCAATTGTATCTATATTACAGTTTGTCAGAGTATACAGATCTCTGGTTCACCAAACAATTTGGAATCGTTTGAAAACTGCACAGTTATAGAAGGCTATGTATCTCTAGTGAATTTCAAGATTGAAAATGGATCGTCCTTATTACGTCAAGGTTTTTCAAAACTTCGAGAAATTACTGAATATTTACTTTTATACAGGTTAGTTAAATAAATATTTTCAATGAAAATTTCCCATATATCAATTAAAATACTTTTATACTTTTCTGTTTCCCAATCGAAACCAAGTTTCAAAATTAAAAAAGAAAATTAGATATCACAATCAATATTATAAATTAATTTTTATTTCAATCGATTTAAGTAAACAGCCTATGTAAAGTTAAATATTTATCTTAGATTAAATTATGTATACATATATAATATTTTTATTAGAATATATTTTTGATGTAATTAAGAAAAATAGATTTTTAAACGAATATTGACAGTTTCGTTGATTTTGGCGCCAAAAACGATTCGTAGATATTTGTTATCATTTTTTGTTTACGTCATTTAAAATTATATTATTTTTTACACTTTATTTTTAGAGTTTCAGGTTTAATTACAGTAGGACAATTATTTCCAAACTTAACCGTGATTCGAGGCAGACAAGTATTGAAAGATTATTCCCTAATCATTTATGAAATGGATGAGTTAAGGGTAAGTGCTGACAAGTTTATTTAGTTATAACTTTTTATTTTCTTTGTTTTAATCACATTTACCTATTGAATTATAGAGCTATTAGTTTTAACCGTTTGGAAAATATATTTTTATTTAAAATATTTTAATAACATGTTCATAGTGTGTAGAGACCACCATGTGTTTGCGTATGTAAGTAGTATACGTGTAAGAATGGTGTTATTGACGATCGCGTAAACAATCACATTTTTTATAAAAACATTTATTGATAGACATGTAAATCGCACTTCACATGCACGACACGATCGACGTTTTTATTTACGTATAGAAATAAAAAATTATTAATTTTGAAAATATTTATATTAATATTCAGTTGGTGGTAATATGATCAAAATTCAAAATAAACAAAAATTATTTAAGTCGTTTAATACCAATTCTCGAAAAATGTTTAATTGCATTAAAAAATTTATGATTTTCATAATGAAGGATGCATTTTTCATTATTTAAAAATGTAAAAGTTGTAAAACATTTTTTTTTATCCTTAAATATGAAAAAAGAATTGAATTTTACATATAGATAATACGCAAAATTCAGTAAAATTCAAAAAGGCTGCAGTTCTGACGAACAAATGTTTATTAATTTGTTAAAGATCTAAGTAAGTTTATTAAAAGCATATCATTATTTATGTGTTATTTTTTATGTTAAAAATGTCTGATGAGTATGCCAATAAACAAATATTATTACGTTTATTTTATAAAAAAATGCTTAATTTTCACATTAACATTGTAACCCAATTTGACCTGCTTTCAATAAGCATAAGAAATATATATTTTTTTTACTGTTTAGTGTTTAATACGATTATTTCTTATAAAATAGAATAATTTAATTGTTTATTTTATACTATTTTTAACTTTTGTTATTAATGGATGTAAAAAGAGACAAGAGATTTTTACTATAGTTTTTACTATAGTTTAGTTTTTAATTATACTATGTACTATGTAATTTGAAATTATATTATGTACTATGTAATTTGAAATTATGCTATGTACTATGTAATTTGAAATTATGCTATGTACTATCTGTATATTTTGCAAAACCTCTTCTTAAAAATATTAAAAAGTAAGATTTACTCGGGTTTCAATTAAATTATAATTTATTTTGTAGCCAAATATTTGTGTATCTCAAAAGAATGTTTTATAAATATAGGTATCTAAGTAAATCGACATAATTACTGAAATAATTACACTTTTCCAGTCTGTGAGCCTATATGAATTGAGTCACATAGCAAATGGTTCAGTGCGAATAGAAAAAAATATTAATCTGTGCTACGTGGATACAATCAACTGGGACATTTTGGCACCAGCTGACCCTTTGAATAATGTGATTCGGGTAAGCTATTATATTTTCTTTTTCAGTGAAAGTATACACTTGAAGAATGTTTGAAATGATCTTTTAATTCTATATAACCTTCAATAATTCCATTTCTCATTTAACGTTTCACTAATAAAAAATAAATTAATAGCGTAACATTTATTATAATGACATATTTTTTAACAACTGTTTTAATTTATTGCAACGAAATCACCTTAGCTTATAATTATTGCTTGCTATAAAAATTTAAATATAAAGAATTATTTTGTGACACTTAAATTTTTTTACCTCCATATATCGATAAATTGTAACCTTATAAATTAGAAATGTATAGTGGCACCATAGTGCCATTATATTTATTTTTTTAAATAGTACACTTACTATTTCAAGGGCCAACACCAAATCAATTGATGTTTAAGTCAAAGTGGTAAAATGTTTCAGTGATTTATGAATATAATGAGAATATCACATCCATTAAAATTAACAGTTTTCAAAATTAATTATGAAGTTAAGTGGTTTACTGTAAGGTATAGAGACATATTAGAACATTATCCAAATTAACTAGCAGTCCATTTAAGAAGACAGAACATACATCCGTAGATTAAAACGAAATATGCTTGCAGTATGTCGGTGAGGAGGAAACTGTCATTTCGTCTAGCTTCTAGAGTTCTAGTTAAGGCTAAGCAGTTTCAAAAGCATTATATAACTGAACATGCACCATGGAAGTTAATCAATATGAAATAAGATACACTGTTTCCTCTTCACTGAGACTGATTACATCTAAAAAACCAGCCAGTAGTTATCTATATCTTTTAAAGTTGTTGATGCAAGTGAATCGAAATAATTTTATTCGGAAGTTCCAATCTACGATTAAAGATTAGGAGAGAGGGACACATTAAATGTAACTTTGAAGCTTAAAATTTTGCAAACATGACTTTAAAATATAAAATATTAAATGAAAGATTAACTTCATTTTGGAAGATTAATGATAGGTATTGAACTCAATAAGAGTGTATAAAAAAAATTCACCTCATTTTTGTATATCGGGATACCTCCCATTTTGTACATGAGAATATACATTAAAATATTTCTTTAACATTTTGCTATATAGGAATTGAAATCTATATCTAAAGCATATATAGAGAAAATTTTATTTACATATCTCTAGACCTACAGAAACTGTGAGGCTTTGGCAGAGGGATAGATGGGTGTGATAAAATGACAAAGGTTTTGTGGTTTCACTATGGAACCCTAAAAACATGAAAATTTAAATTTAAAATATATGATTCTTGGCTTAATTACTTGAATATATGTCACCGTGTTGCATATACAAATGAATGATCGGCTTGCCTTTCAGTTAAACAAAGATGAAATGGAATGTGACTGGTGTCCAGGAGACGAGAGTGATAATATATACATGCCTTATAAACAATCCACAACATCTGTAGGGTATCTACAATGTCCTTTGGACGCAAGATACAGCATACCGAAACATCTCTGTTGGGATAGGCAGCACTGTCAGAAAGGTAAATTTGAATTGTAGACAAAGTAACATTGGAAGCATTTCCCAAGTCCTATTATTTAATTTGCAATTCACTGGATGGTCAGATTTGAATTCATTTTTCAGAGATTTAAGAATTCACAAAATGATAAATCAAAAAGTCTAGACCCTTTTTGAAAAATGTTCTTTCTGAAACATTTTCCAATCCTTCTTCCAACTTTTTCCTTTCAATTTTTCCAGAATTCTGATCCTCTATATTGAAAATGGATATAATGCAATATATAACTTTCTCTGTTATAATTTTAAGCCTTAAGAAAAGAGAAAAAGAGTCTTTTTAAAAATCCTTGTCACTCGCTAGATCTTACAATACTAAACCCATAACTTTTTCAAGCAACTAAACCAGCTTCAAAGTTTCTCCAATTTAAATTAATTTGGCTTCATCGCATACAATGTCTTGACTGTCTTTGTATATTGATTAATGTAATAGACCTTAATTTTTACCCAATACTCCCAAAATGCAGCCAGATTTTATTCAATTCTTTTCTACCGCAGAAGTTTTCTTTATAACTTCGTAAAATAATTGAGGCAAGCTTGAGTTTTGTGTAGTTCTGGGGGCTAAAAATAATTTAATTGAGTGAAATGTATAAGTAGTGGTAAAAATGATCTAAAAACTAACTAATGATCTAAGAACCCATGATGTAAGTCAAGTTATTAAAACGCATTTAATTTAGTTTTATTTAAAATATCCTTTATACAAGATATTCTATCTTTTAGTGTGTCCTGTTGAATGTGAAGATAACACATGCACTGCAAATGGCAAGTGTTGTGACCACACTTGTCTTGGGTCATGTTCAGCAAATGATGAGCGAAATTGCACTGTGTGCCGTGGTATGGTACATATTGAGAATGGTATCCGGACGTGTGTCCAGAGCTGCCCTTCACATTTATTCAAGGTAAAATGTTGATGAAGTTCTATAGTAACTAACATTTATTGTACTCCACTTAGAGTGAACAGGATTGAGCAAAATTATGTGTGTTTAATGTTGTAAAATAATTGTCAAACCTATAAAATATTTGATTATCATATCTTTTAAATAATTGTAACTTTAATTAATTTTTTTCCTTTTTGGAGTTTATGTTCTCTAATACTTACTATGTTAAAATTATATATTTACTGTCATAAACAAACTATTACCTTTTTATAGTCCTCCATACCAACAATCACCGCTTATTTTCTCAGAGACCATATAACATAGAGAACTAGATTTTACGTAGTCATGATCCCAAAATAGACAAAAAATATAAAAACCTTGTTTATCCATTTTAGGAGACTTTTAAAGGGGTCAAATAAGATACAAACTCTTTTTTGGATCTGAACCTTGTACAAGAAAGCAGTATAAATGGGATATCCAAACGTATGCTATATGAAATTGTTGAACAATGTTTTTGAAAAAGTGGATTGGAATGATATTTTCATCTCTTGAAGCAATCAATCAACACAATATATACATATCTACTTCCTCTACAAGCATTCAAGCTAGTTACATCATTAGAACTACTATTTCACTCATTGAATAAACAAAACTGAGAATCTTTGCCGAAGACCTTCTGAAAGAAAACACAAAAGAAATTGATCGAATTATAATAATTAACCGTTTGAGTGCCGACGAGCGACATCACGCTCGTGTGCATACTAACTAAATTTGCCACGAGCGTGAAAGCGCTCGCGAAATCGGTTGCTGTTTAGCACGTGGTAGGGAAGGTCGCTCGCACTCATCTCTAATTTCAAATTATAATATTATTAGTAATTACAATATAAAAAGGATCCATGAAAAGAAAATTTTTAACTTATAATGTCGGAATACAAAAATAATTCGAGTGAAAATGCTCATTTTTCAAGTTGTGAAGAAAGTGATAGTGGGAGTGACATTGTGGTGCGCTCACAATTTGACGTAATGCAAATTTCGAGTGATAGTGATAATAGTGACGATAACAATTATTTTGCTGATACGGAGGATGTACTGGACTGCGAAAATACGATGTGACCTTGATTTCAGTTTTTGTTATAATTTTTGTCCACAATATATATTTCCATAATTTTCTTTGTATTTTATTATCCTTGTACAAGTTTTTATTAAGAAAATACCGAAAAAATGATTAAAATTGGATAATTTATGGAAGAGATACAGTTTTTTTAACAAAAAACAAAAGATTTCTTTGGCATTTTTAAGTATATATGAGTAAAAAACCATGGCACTAAAACGGTTAAATAATAAAAAGATATAAAAATATTGAATATAAATATGATTTTTTTCAATCTTATATGGTTTTTTCATACTTTTATTTATAGGTACTATTATAAATGTAACATTTTATACTCAACATATACTTTGTTGCAGTACAATGAACGTCGTTGCATAAGTGAACTACAATGTCGCCATTTACCAAATTCTCAAAATAATGAAAACCAAGATATTTCCAAACATTACAAAATACACAATGGAACTTGTATAGCTCAGTGTCCTTTTCGTTATAGACAGGTGAGATTGTTGATTCAATACAGGCTGAATAATCATAAAATTAATGTTAGATGCACATTTTCAAATGTATCTAATAAAGTTATAAACAATCGTTTATAACTTTATCGTGAAAGAAAAATAATGTTCTTTCATCTCTTATTTGATATAATAATTTAATTTGTTTCTTTAAGATTGTAGAGAGTAATGGCACAATAACATGCGAAAATTGTCTAGGACCTTGTTATAAAGAATGCCCTGCTGGTGTGATCGATTCTATTGAGGCTGCTGAAGATTATGCCCAATGCACCCATATATCGGGTTCGCTTGAAATATCTATAAAAAGTGGTGGTGAGTATTTGGAAATATTTAGGTATGCCAAATTTGAATTACAATAAATGCGAAAGTTAATGATCGAAACTGTTTTAAAGAAAACATTTAAAAGCAAAAAGATTAAAATTAACTATGTAATAATAATAAATGAAATGTACAACTGGAAACTATTATTTTTAGGGTTCCATCCTTCAGAATAAAAAACAGAACCCTTATCGGATTACTTGGTTACCCTTCCATCTATCCGTCTGTCTAACTGTTAAAGTGCTTTTTCTCAGAAACGGTTTAAGTCATCAAGTTGAAATTAATATCGTATACTGCAACCTATCTTTTTTTTTATATATTATCAACCTATAATTTTTGCAACAATATAACCTAGCCTTACATTGTTGCAAAAATTTCTAGTTTTTTATTCACGCAAAAAAAATATGGTTTTTAAACATTATTTTGTTTATTCATTCAATATCTTGATCACTGATCATCAAAATTTATGAGATACTTCTGGTTGACCTACAATGTCAACATAATGAGAGATCTTATAGCGCAAATAAAATGATATATTGATGTATAATTCATTATGTATAATTCTATTATGTAAATATCATTGATGTATAATTCTATTTGGAATTATATATTTTTATAATTATTGGTACGAAGTTCTTTTCCACGGCTTACAGTAGAGCGAACTGGCAGAAATTGTCACGTAAGGAAAAACAGGCGGTCTTTACCCTCTCTTTCTCTTTCTATTACATAAGGTTGTATGTGTGTATGTTTGTGCGAGTATCGACATTCAAGAGCGAGCATTGTGTGCAGTCAGCTGTATAACCTCAATTCTAAACACGTGGAAATATTATTTAAACTTAATTTTTTGGAACGAAGTTCTCTTACGCGGCTTACAGTAGAGCGAACTGGCAGAAATCATCACATAAGGAAAAAGTGTTATGCCCTCTACAGGTGACCTTTCCCTCTCGGTCTTTCTGTCTTTTTCTCGTTCTATTATATATGGTTGTATGTGTGTGTGTTCGTGCAAGTATCGACATTCGACCAGCAAGCATTGTGTGCGGTCAACTGTATAACTTCAATTCTAAACACGTATAAATATTATTTAAACTTATTTTTTTTTATTCTACTGGCTTTCTATTGTGAGCCAATCATCTGCCAGACCGTTTCCAATTTGGTATGTATTTATTTGCATTACAAATTATAAATTACTGTATTACATCATTTACTAAATATTAAAAATTTATTAAATAGAAAAAATTTTCGGCAAATTCATTATTTTCATTATTACTTTATTATTTATTAAATACTTAAAATTAATAAATTACAATTAATTTTCAGCATATTCATTTATTTTTTGATTAATTAATTAAACTTTATTTAGATTGTTTCAGTAAATTTAACAATTCATTATAATCATTTAAATTCAATTCTATAAGTAATTTTAAATTTGATTATTTTATAAAAAAAATTAGAATAACTAACCTTAAAAAAAAGTATAAATAATGAAATTTTAATTTATTAGATAATTAAAGTTAAACTCAAAATTAACTGTAAATTTGGTTGATTTAATAAATAAATTTTAAAATAACAAAATGAGGAAACATTACATTTTTAGAATAATAAAATTTAATATTAAAATTAATCTTAAATTTAATTTATTCTTGAAATAATTAAAATAATTACTAATAATTACTTTAAATTTAACTTGATTGATTTAATAAAAAAATTTTAAATAATAAAATACGAAAAAAATTAATTGGTAGAATAATTAATGTTAAAATTAATTTAAAATTTAATTCAATTTCGAAATAATTAAAATAAAAATATTTTAATTTTAAAATGCTTAAATTTTAATTCTTAATTGAATTAAATTTAAAATTAATTTCAACATGAAATTTTATTATTCTAAAAATTTATTTTTTTCAAACAACCTAAATAAAATTTAATTAACCGTTTGAGTGTAGACGAGCGCCATCGCGCTCGTGCGCATACTAACTAAATTTGCCACAAGCGCGATGGCACTTGCGAAATTAGTTGCTGTTTAGCGCACAGTAGGGGAGGTCGCTCGCACGCATCGCTAATTTTTATCTTTCTACGTATTACATAAAGTTCAAATTATAATATTATTAATTTTTGGAAAAGATAGTTTTTTTCGAGACAAAGGTAAATGATATCAAAACAAAAGATTTGTTTAGCATTTTTAAGTATATATGAGTAAAAAACCATAGCACTAAAACGGTTAAGTTACTTGCATTAAAAAAAATAATCACATATATAGTAGGCATGTTACTATATCATTCGTTTAGACCTGTTTAAGTATCATTATAATAAATAATTTTACTTGTGGACTTAGAAAATTATTATGGAAAATATTTATCTAATTTTAAGCGGGATTTGAACTTGCGTTATTGTCAACCTTCAAGTAAATACACTACTAGATTACAACGATGATATGAGAAAAATTTAAAGTTAATTATCAATCAAGTCGAAAGTACCTATCAGACAATATGATTTCTATATAGGTATTTAAAACAATTGAGGGTTTTAAAGGAAATATGAAAATGGAATATCCCAATAAGATTTATAAAATATTGTTTTTATAAAAGAATACTAGCGCTATTTTGGCTTTTAGCCAAATAGCTAATAAAATAATTTTATATCATATTTTAAATGTTTGTTTTGTTCATTGGAATAATACTTATACATGTATAAGAAATAGTTGTGTTTAGATTTCATTAAATGTATTTGAAAGCCTACGAATTGTGTGTGAATTAAGATTTACTTTATTTGCAGAAAACATCGTTAAGGAGTTAAAAAAAAATTTACGTTACATACAGGTTATAGATGGTATGTTGAGAATTGTCAATTCATATCCTTTGATGACACTTCAATTCTTACGAAGTTTAAAGTCTATCAAAGGTAAAGACTCTACAGATGGTTCAAATTACAAGTAAGTTTAACATTTTTCAGGTCCATCATATTCAGATTAGATTGTTAGTTATTAAATAAATATGTTAGTCTTTGAAATGGACTCTGGTTTTTTTGTGTGACCTGAAAAGAGTTTATGTTTTAGAGTTTCCATTTCCCGATGCTAAGAATATTAAGTTTCTATCTTCTAGATGTTGAATAGTAAATTTCTCTGATTTCCGAATTTATATCATGTTTGTAAATTAATTATGATTGATTAATAGCATCACCCAGTAACATCATTGATTTATTTTAGTGTTTCATACCGAAGGCACACTTTTGCTGCTCTTGCTCGGTTGTTTGTCTGTCACTACCGTCTAATTTTTGTAAAAACAGTTTATATTAAATGATAACTCAAAGCCAGGGTCGAATTTAAAGGCAAACTAATTTTTTTGAGGTCAGCTCTTTTATGAAAAAAATGTTTAATGTATATATCCATGCAATACAAAATCATGAGTCCCTCCCTCTATCTCCTAAAGCATATGTATAGAATAACAATTAAAAATCCACATAAGTATTTCTCAAACAAACAAAATATCCTGTGTGACAATACCTTTAAGTCCATTTGTGTGTGTAAGCTCATACAATAAACTTGATGGATTTCTTAACCCTGTAATTTGTCTAAGATATTGGAATGAAATAAAATGTTACGAGTGCAACTAGAGAATCTCAAATTTTGTTGTTGTACAATTGATAGGTTTTGTAGAAATATGTGTATGTAACACAAAAATAGCCAGGAGGATATTGCAACAGAAGTGCTACTAAATAAAGAATCTAATGTATTGGATCCAAACAAACAAATAATACTGTATAATATTAAATAACGGGTTAATGGTTTTTTTACACTCTTATCAATATTTTTCCATTTCCTTAAGATAAGTATTTTTCATTAAATTATACTTTAATGTTATTCAGTTTGGTAGTACAATAATTTACTCATCTTTAAAAAAAATTTTTTGTCTGCGAAATAAGGAGTAGAAATGAAAATATGGCTGCTGGTTAGTACTAGTATTATTAAATAAAAAATAAAAATAACATTAATGATAAAGTATTGTTTTATTTAAATTATTCTTGACAAATCATATTTTTCAATAAATAACTGAAATAGATTTTTCTGCAATATTTTTTTTAACACAAGTTGTCCTATACTTGAACCTTTTACGACATACCTCTTTTCCTATACTTGAACCTTTTACGACATTGTTTACCTATACTTGAACCTTTTACGACATACAGGGTAACATGAAAAAGTAAGTATAAAATTAAGCAAGTAAATAATAAAAAAAAATGTCTGCCAGAGTCGGAACAAAAAAATTTTTAACAAACTGAAATTTTAATAGAAACCTTGACTTGTCTTAAATTGATACATTCAGTTATGTCATATATAAAATGATTTTTCTTTTATTAGCATATCGTTGTACGTTTTCGACAATCCGAATCTCATGCACCTTTGGGATTGGCAAACACATGGAGCTATCAACATATCAAACGGTCAAATGTTTTTCCATTTCAACCCAAAGTTATGTTTTGTACAACTGGGGCTGCTGAGTGAGAAAATGAACTACACTGAATATCAAAGAACAAATGGGAATAATGTTCACTGTAAGTTTTTATTTCTTTATTTACTTTTGTACATGGAAAATAAATATTAGTATGAGATAAATCCTAAGGAATGGTTGCATTTCAGTTTTCAGATATTTTAACATAGTTAGTACAGTTTAATACAGTTAATACAGTTAGTTACAGTTTTAATACTCTTTAGTATACTGTATAAAGACAGAGTTTAATTTATTCTTATATCTCTTATAAAGGGAAGCTATGTTAATTCCCTTCTAAGGGTCTTGAAATAGCTTCTTGTGCATATATTAATTTTTAAATATGGCCACTTTTTATTTTCTCTGACAAATAAAACAAAATAAAATAAAAAACTGGACTTTGATTTTTTGGTTTTGTAGTGGCAACAAAAAATATCGAGTCCCATTCTGGAGTAACTGAGTAACCCATAGAAAGCTATCATACGGATTGAAAAAAGAATATTTTTTTGAATTGGTTTCCTAATCTTGTCAATTAAAGATTGCCTTATAGTTGATTTTAAATTTCTACAGTTAAAAGGTGTCTAGTTTGTCAGTAATAATGCGGTGTTCCATCCACTACTAAATTGCTTTACAAAGTTCTTGGTAAATTGTAATTTTAAAACATCCATCATCTTCATATTATTTTTTAACGTGTTCTTCCAAAAATTAGAAAGTACCCTATTTCTTCTAACCTAGTTTACAAGAAGCCATAGAGCAGTCATAATTTATGAATTCGAATCATGCAATATTTAAATATTTTGTTATGTAGAATTAGGGCACTTTTCTCGCCTCTTTTAACCAGACCATCCCCCATTCAACAACGGAGTAGAGTATAATGTTTTCTAGTTTTGGAGACAACTACCCACATACATACCGATTTTATTATTAACGTCTAAGTGCATGAACTTTTTATATTTGCTGTCCCTTTGTTTTTTTCCAGCATTAACCAAAGAGAAAATTGCAATAAATATTTCCTTCGGTTTTATGTACAGGGTCTGGCAAAAAAAGCTCCCTAATTTTAAAAGGTAGTTAAAAAAAACTAAGAAAGATACAGAAAAAATATTTTTATTTGTGGACAATAAATACTATGCCATTTTACCTCACTTGGTTTTAAAAATTATATCCGATAAATGACGTCCCCCATTGCTGACACATTGGCGAAGTCTTTCTCGGAAGTTTTCCATAGTTCTTCGTATCATTTCTCCTGGGTGATTAACTCCTTAAGTGCTTGCAGAGTTGTGGGACGATGTTTCTACACTTGAGCCTTTAAATGACCCCAAAGAAAAAAATCACAAGGTGATAAATCAGGAGACCTTGGGGACCAGGCAATGTCTCCTCGCAAAGAGACAAGATTTCCAGGAAACAACTCCCTCAACATTTCCATAGAACGCCGAGAAGTGTGAGCTGTGGCTCCGTCTTGCTGTCCATGGCTACAACAAACCAGACTTCTTGCTGTCCATGGTCTACAACAAACCGGTTTAAACTAGATCGGAGGAAGGTCTCTACCATGTGACAGTAACAATCTGAATTAAATGTTACCCTTAGGCCATCTTCTTTGAAAAAATACGGTCCCCACACACTAAATTCAGCAATGGCGCACCAAACTGTCACATAAGGGCTATGTTGTGGTCGTTGGTGAAGTTCCCGAGGATTCTCTGTAGCCCAGTAGTGGAAATTCTGTTTGTTTACAGTACCTGACAAGTGGAAGTGAGGCTCATCCGAAGAAATAAACAAAGCGCCATGGGACATGTTCTGAAGAATTTCTTCACACACAGTTCTGTGAGTTTCAATATCTCAATCACTTAATTCCTGGGTAACCATCATTTTGAAGGGGTGCATATGAAGTTCTCTATGCAGAATTCTTCTTACACTCCGATCAGAAGATCTCAGGGCAGCGGAATGTTTAAGTGCTGAACGATGCTCTCACACGCAACACATTTTCCGGAGTTGTTGCATCCGAGGTCGGCCAGTATGTTTTCTGTTTGTCTAAAGTTATCCAAACTTGAATTGTTTTCATATCAGGAACACGATAATGTCAGCAAAGTTCGAATCGAATCCGAAACGCACGCTGAGTAGTAATCACAAAACCACCGTTACATATAAATTCCTCTACAACGAACGCAAGATGCTCACCGAGTCCAGCTATTGTGCACACTGAAAATGGCACGTATACCACTTTCAAACAATACCCCTTCCACATCAGTACGCCAACTACAACTCACACAGTGGCTTCTTCAAATACGGGAGGTTTATTTGCCGGATCTTGTATTATTACAGTTGATAAAAATTAAAAACAGTGTTGCTATCAAGAATCAGAGAGCTCCAAACCTGAAAGGACCAATTTAAATTATATAGCAAACCTGCATTATATTGTGTATTTAAGGTCTAATAAAGAAATGTCATTTTCAGGTGATGGTCACAATAAATTAGATGAAAAAACTGCGCTAGAATTGAATGTGACCAGTAATATGAATAATGCAATATTGAATTGGTCTGGCTATTGCCCTTATGATTCTCGTATCATGTTGGGATATCTTGTATATTATATGCCAACAAATGAGGAAAAAGTTATGATGTATGATGACCGTGATTTCTGTGACGACCCGTAAGTATTGAAGTGCCCATAAATTTGCTCGCTTGTTGAGTAAATACCACAAAACAATAATAGAATTGTAACTTGCATAGTTACAATTCCATTATTGTTTTGTGGTTACTTATCAACATACTATGATTATTTAAATCTATGAAGTTGATCAAGATTGATAGATTAAATTAATTTAAAATATGTTAAATACAGAGGTTACTATTTGATAAAAGTTTGTAAAAGTGAAAGTATCTGATCATGAAAGCGGTTCAGTTCATCTATGGACCAATATTGTCCATTGATAGAAATAATGGTGTATTAAAATTCTAACGATCAATAGAGTCAAATGAAATTTTCAAGTCAGCAAATATTTTTATTTTAATGCATTGTTTGCATTGATAGCTTAATTGCTAAGAGAATATAATAATGAGAATTCATAATATAGGACTGTATAAGTTACAGGCTGAAAAAATAGAGTAAATTATGATGTACTCCACATATGGTAGAGTTGACGTTGTGCTGATAACGGCTTCATCTGAAAAAGCAACATGTTTGAAATCCTTATTCAAATATTTTTTATGCGAGTGAGTTTTTTGATGTATTTTTCAACAATAGTGATTTTTTCACTATGCTTCGATTAATTATAAATGTTATTATTAATGTAATTAATTTTAAATGTTAGTACCACTTGAAACATTTAGATCCCTTTTACGCGATACTGTCTGTCTGTGTGTGACAGATATATGAAAATTCTTCTCAAATATATTCAAAATCTCCCTTTTCATAATTTTTTGCACAAGAGCAATAAACTCAAATGTTCACATCGAAACAGTGTTTTATCTACTTACTCAAATGTTCTCGACTTATTCACATATTTAACAGTGTCTCCGTGCAACAAATTCTGTCCTTTCAGATGTAAACACAGAAATACAGCTTTATAACATGATGCTATCATGGTGAAAACTCTTCTGTTAACAAGGCCAAAAATCTGAGACTTCTGCTATAAAAAGTCTTGATGGAATAGTCCCACTATCTGCTCACATTTTAAACCCACCTCCTAGCAATTTTCAAAAAAATTTAGCCGTACATGTTTCGTCATGGTGTGCATGTGCATCGACTTACAGCTCCAATTATTCTAATCGTTTTATGAATTCTGAGGTTTTAAATGTCAAACTGTAAATACTACAATTCCATAAAAATCGCCGTGGTGTGTCGGGTTGATCACGAGGCGTATGGCCTTTGACGATGTGGCGCACCGCGGGAACCCGTATTCGATTACTGGACGTTCTTCGAAAGGGGATGGACTGGTGTTATGGTTGGCTTCAAGAGATTGCTCTCGTAGCAATAAGTCCGCCATATGTATCAATTAGTTACATTAAAGTAGATAAATAAATAATAATTATAATATATCTTTCATTCAAAACAACCTTCATTCATCACAGGTGTCTGACACACATAAAGTAAAACGCTACAGTTGTGCATGAAAGGACACTTGTAGTGATAAGGGTTAACACTAAATGATGATATTTATTACAGATGGAGTGTAGATAATGTTTTGATAGACACTAAAGCCATCGACTGTAACATTAAAAGTACTTACGATCAGTACAGCCACTTGTTAACACATCTTCAACCCTTCACAAGATACGCGCTCTATGTGAAATCCTATAACATTGATCTACCGCTGGCTGGGGCTATAAGCGAAATTGTGTACTTCACCACTCTTCCAGGGAGTAAGTGACATTTTAAAATTTTATTACTTGCAGATATTATAAAGTTGTTATATCTTTTCAGTTTTATAGCTCTATCTTAATGAACATCCCGTTAAAATCTGTCTCAAGTAAAATTGATAATAAGAAAATTTTTAATGCGTAAATGAACTTTATATTTTAATGGGTTCTCATTTTAGTGACTTTCATTTTATAGCCGATGACTCATTTGATTCCCTCCTTAAATTTACACTAAATTTCCATTGTTCTCTACATTGCAGACAAACAAACAGACATCAAATTGATTCCATAGGTAGAACACATTTTTTTCATTTGAAATGTCATTTACTTAAATTTATTAACATTGTAGTGCCAACATCACCTCACATTGAAAGTGCTCACACACCATCACCGAACGAAATCAAAGTTAAGTGGAAACCACCTCTTCAGCCGAACGGTATTAATATAACATATTACGTGTCTGTGAACTTACAAGAATATCATGAAGACATACTATCGCAACGTAATTATTGTGAAGAACGTGAGTATTTCGATCAAATTTTTTATTCCATAGTTGAGTAATAATTTATTTAAATTTATTTATCTTCGGAATTAAAGTCCTGTTTAATCAATATATTTTATTGCCATTTAATTGATAAAATATTTAGTACAAACTTTTTCTATTGTGTAAAAATTAAAATGATTTTTGGGAATATTTTATATACATTAAAGCCCCAGCGAGAAATAACAAAAAAACTTTGGTGTAATTTTTTGTATTTTTAACTTAAATTTTGCTTTAATGTACTCATATTACTTTCCACAATTTTTCCTGAGAATAATGGTAACCGGACTACTGTTCTTTGAACAAAATTGAACAATGAAAATGACTATAAATATCGATCAAAAAATAAAAGAATTTAAAAAACAGAAACATTTTTATCATGATTGTGGAAAGATTTTGCTATATCTTTTTAAACCCGAAGTATTAGAAGTATAAAAAGTCTTCTTTTGACACTTTTTTATTAAGGAAAATCAAATCAGCCAGTGGGAGATAGGACTCTCACGTGGTTACTATCAGGTGAAAAGCATATCGCTTTCAGCATATCCTTATAAGCTTTCGGCATATCCCTTTCATAGTATCTATTCTAGATTTCAACACTTGTTACTTCCACTCATATGGGGAGTATTTTAAGATATTTATTCATCTCGTTGCCTTTGATTACGTTTTTATTCGAGATTAATTTAATGCATTAAGGATATACAGACATTCCAAGTACTCCTTAATCCTTTGTCTCTAAAGTTACTAATGCACTGGCTAATGCACTGACTAATGCACTGACCAATGCACTGGCAGCTAAACTAATGGACTGGAGAAACCATCTCTGAGTAAACATGACAGCGTCAACGTTTTTGGAAAACGATCTAAATGTTTCCAGGGTACCACTAACAAGTACCTCTAGAAGACCACTGGGCATTTACACCCAATATTTTCTAATGATTTTATGCTGTCATGTTAATCTAAATTTTGTCACCCCAAAGAATCGCAAAATGTTAATGTTGCTCGTAGGCACTAGGTTATGATTTCACTCAATTAGCGTTTACATTTACTTATTTTTGAAGAGTTAGTTTTTTATAGTTGTTAAAATCACTTCTTATATAGCTTCATCAATAAAGAGTAAAATTCGAACATATTTAAATTTTTTTCTTTAATTAAAGATGCTTAAAATAGAAGGCGTGGAATTTGGTCGCGTGGAATTCGGTCACGTGGAATTCGGTATGGAAATATCTAAAATATCCAGATAAAAAGTATCCTATAGGGAATTGCTAGAGGGAATAGGCTATTACCATACCAAATTTCATTAAAATCTGTGCCATAGATTTTGCGTGATTGAAGAACAAATTAACACACAAACAGGACAGACAAAAATTCTAAATACAGTATATCTGGCTTCTACTATCATTCTATACGCTAAATTAATCAATCTTTTTAAAATATTTTCCATGTACAGAATTCACTGTTATAATTTTATTATACTTCTAGGTGATTATAATAAATAAAAATAGGTAAATTTATATTTCATAACATCTGTTTATCATTAGGAGTAAAACTATCGTAAGAAAATATTATTAATTATAAATATATGAAAATATTATTAATCATATATGATAATTAAAAATAAAACTTTTAACGATAAATCAAGTGTACCTTTAATTTGTAAGAAAAGTGTGGGTTAAGGACAGAAAACTAATTTGAAAGAAAATTAAAAGAAACAGTTTACAGTGTGGCATTTTATAGAATTGAAAATAATACATTTTTTAAACATTTGTATTTTCTATAATGTTACGAATTTTAAAAAATACCTTTAGGATTATATATTGAATAG
The DNA here is from genome assembly GCA_039881145.1 of Druceiella hillmani. NCBI lineage: Eukaryota > Metazoa > Arthropoda > Insecta > Lepidoptera > Hepialidae > Druceiella > Druceiella hillmani. The sequence continues at coordinate 15,156,783 of JAYKKI010000001.1, forward strand.
GTGAAGGATCGAAAAGTGAGTTTGTTTACAGAAATATAAGAATGTTTATATTATACTAACCGATTTTTCCAGCTTTGCTCGGGCAAAAGACAAACCATGACATCATTTTATTTTAATCGGTATTTTAGATAACGCTTATTTACAGTTAATATACTAATGGTATTAACAAGAGTTTAATCATTTATTTTACGTTTTACTCGATTACAGGACTGTACACCCTTACAGTGTAACATAAAAATGCATGACAAACAATCTATAATACTTTTTAATATATTTCATGCCCTTTACAATTTTTCTTAACATTATTTACATGTACTTATAACGTTCTAGTTTGTTTAACTCAATAATATTTCTATGGCCTGATACTGTAACAGAAAATGGGTCATAACAGACAATCTGTCACAATTAGAAATATGAACCGTTGAGCTTTCTTTTGATTTTCACATTGTCTGCAGTATTTTCGTATTTTGTTTTAAAAGTAGCTGTAATGGGTTAAGAGTTTGGTTCAAAAATACGCCTGGCATTCTTCAAGCTATTTTGTACCCTATGTTCGTCGATACACTATACAAAATCTTTTATGTCAAATCAGTATTTTCAATTTTTTAATTGTTTTTGTGTCAAACTGTAAAAATGACGAAAAAACGTAGCTTTCCTTATACAATTACCAAATAGAAACTCAGTCTGTTTAATATTTCCAAGATTAACTTTTAACAAATATACAAATTCCCAAATATTTCTCATTTATAATGTTAGTAGGTAATCATGTTTTACTTATTTTAAGCCATGGACATAGAAAATATGGAAAAGTCCATTATTACCACGTACGAAGATATGCAGCGGAAAGAGCGTATTTCAGATTATCCTCAAGAATATTGCAAATGCGAAAACAAACAAAGGACAGTTGTGTCTGACGAATACTTTCATGATGTCGTACACTTTGAAAATGCGTTAATGAATGAGGTAACATTTAAAGTTAATACTTTATCATTTTTAAATTTTGTTTCCATATCGGCTAATAAATAAAGACATACTTGGAATCATTTCAAGTTTATGAAATTTTATTATTTGCAAAAACAGTCACAGCCACCATAAATATCTATTGATTATCCGTACTCAGGCTTTGAGAAATTGGTGTGCACGTTTGCAGTTGGAAAAGTACTACTTGTGCAATAAATTCTTGACAATCATTGGACACTAGATATGGTGAATACTCTGGATGTAGAACTTTAGCTCAAAACATCTTCAATGGTGGCTGTACCGTGTCCGAGTGCAGAATTAATATTATTCATCAACTTACTTGTGCTGCTGCCGCATCGTGGCTTCTAGAAGATTATAGCTCAAATTATGTTTTGCCTTTTAAACCTCCTGGTTCTAGAATTTTTCTAACAATTACTAAGAATTAAAATTGTCAAAGTAATTATGATTACAAATAAATTCATATTTGTAAATATGTAACACTCCTTTTTATGCATTTTTCGAAACAGATTCACCTTCAGTAATTATTACTGATTAAATTGTGACCAAGTTATTTCATATGAAAATGTGATCAATATAAATTAGTGAATAACGCTGTTTCTAATTGTATTAAAACTTCCTATTTATTTAATTCTGCTACATGTATATATATATATATATATATATATATATATATATATATATATATATATATATGTATATATATATATATATATATATATAATCCATATATATATATTAGATTGGCTAGTAAGTTTTTAGCCACAACTTCAAGACTTTTCTAGAAAGATTCTCGACACTTCCAGAAGGTTTTACCGTAGGGTATAAATAGGCCAAGGTGCAGTCAGTTGACAACAGTCAGCACCGAAGCTTTAAGTGAAGTACATAAAAGGTAATAGATTTAAATCTATATCAAATGTGGATTCTATTATTTTATGAATTTCGTTTGGGCAACAATGCAAAGACTGCCACAAATAATATATATCATACGATGGGCGAGTCCATGATGTCTTACGCAACAGCAAAGATTTGGTTCAGAAAGTTCAGGAATGAGGACTAAGATCTTGAGAACGAACACCGTACCGGACGTCCTGTTGAATTAGACATTCAACGATTACGACGTCTAATTGAGGAGAATTGGCACATGAGCTACACTGCAGTCATGGTACCATAAAAACACATTTGCACGAATTGGGAGAAGTCTCAAAATACAATGTGTGGATACCCCACGAATTGTCATCATATAACCTTCAGTGATTAACAAATTGAGTAGTCAACAGGATCGAGTTTATTTCCTAGATGAAATACTAGACCACATGTTGCAAAACGTACTCGTGATAAATTAGAGGAGCTAGGCTGGGTTCTATTCACTCATCCACCATATTCACCAGACATTGCGCCCTCTGATTATCATTTATTCAGGGCTCTAAATAACCATTTACGTGAAAAAAAATTCGACGTTAAAGAAAATGTCCAAAACAACCTCACACAGTTTTTTGAATCAAAGTCACCGGAATTTTACATAAAAGGCATTTTGTCAACTAGATGGCGACAAGTAATATATAATAATGGAGCATACTTAAATAAAATTTAGTGTAACATACATATTTTTTAATAAAAATTGTTGATAGCAGCTCGGGTTAAAAATTTATTAGCCAACTCAATATATATACATGTATATGCTGATATAAAATACATAATCAACAAGTTATATTTTTGTATATTACAATTTATTTACTAAACAGGATTTTTTCAATACATTACGAAACAGAAAGCATAAGTAAATATTAATAGAATGATGCAATAGGATGCTTTCATAGTCATCCAGTACCTATCCAATAACATCAGAACAAGTGACAGGTTCTGTTGTGGTATCATCAAGTATCGAAGTGGCAATTGCCAAAAGGCAATTTATTTATATGTAAAAGTGTAAAAGACAAATAATCCATTGAAACGATCTATTTAAATGATTTTCTAAACTATATAACTTCGCCATATTTTCCCGTTTTTGTCACTGTTCCGTCACCACCTAAAGCTATAGCATCATCTAGAGATCTGTTCTTCTGACAAATTATTGTTTCCATATCGAATTATCCTAAACAAATCTAAACTTTAAGAAGTACTTTTGGTGACAATTTTGACAAATGTATTGATATTTATTGAAGTTATTTGACGAAAATATGTTTAAAAATGTTATTTGTCGAAAATAAGGAGAAAATAATTGTTATTTTCTCCTTTTACAACAATTTCTATTTTATTATTTATATTTCGTAAGTAAAAACATTTTCAAAAAAGATGGCAGTCATGTTAAAAACTCAAATTTAAAATTGATACATCAATTTCGGTCTGATGCATATTGAATGTAATTTCTGATACATATTGAATGTATATTGAATGTAACTTGATAAATAAATTGATAATTCCAGATATTTATAAGAGGCAAAAGATCATTAAATGGTTACAATGAGACAAAATATATAGATAACTGGGAATTTGGTTTCAACAATTCTGATAAACTAACGACAGTTAAAGAAAAAAATGGTGAGACATATACTCAGTAATAGATACTTATTTTCTTAACAGATAATTTTTGTTTAACTAAAACAATGTTTTTTTCTCACAAAAAAATTTTGTGTATATTTTGTTTTTTTTTATTTTGTGTATATTTAGTTACTACTTTCCAGAGTAAATAGTTGCATTATATTACTTGTAGTATTTTTCACTTCAAATCATCAGCAAACAGCTGATGTTTCGCAGAATAGACTGCCAGTAGATCATTTATCAATAAAAGAAACAAAAAGAGATCTAAATTACTAACTTGGCTCAGATCCGAGTGAATAACTTAATGTCATCTCATCTAAAACATTCCTTAGTGGACAATCTGCTGAAATAAAAAATCGTTAAAGAAAACCGAATCAAACTGAAGAAAGGTCTTGCATCCATTCATTTTAAGATGAAGGTATCATGTCGACACGGTAGAAAGCTTTTTAAAATCGAAATAGACCAGGTCTATCTGCCATTCTTGGTCCTTCTCCAGAGATCTTTATTTCTTTCTGGCTCTCTGTAACTTAACAAACATTTACCACTGTTTATTATGTTTAAAGGTATTAGTATGACAAGTTATCAAATTTAATACACATTTATTTCATAGTAGTTGCTAATTATATTCATGTTCTCTTTCTATATTTTTTTATCTTTCCATTGATATGTTTACTAGTTCAGTACATTGTAAGTACATTGTACATGTTGTAATCAATCAAAATTAAACTTCACATTTTTTTTATATGAATCTATCTAATTGTGATAGATAAAAATATGTATTTGAAAAATCAAAATATATGTTTTATATTGTATCACTTATTTCATTTTTCTTAAGTATGATACCCCCTGACAAACCGTCGGAAGACGACTGTTACTTTAAAAGCGTTCTTTTTTTAGATTACCATATAAAACATTGGAAGAAGACCACCGAACGGGAATTATTGTTTGATGAGTTAAAACATTTTTCCCTTTATGCCATATTTATTTGGGCTTGTCGTCAAAGCGAATCTAATGAGAACAACTCAGCGCAGAATTGTTCGAGGAAAACTGTTCATGTAATTAGAACAAAAAAATTAAGTAAGTAATTCTATAATAGCATTTATCTGTTGTTGACTGTATTAGCTACATTATTATATAGCAATAACAATGTATTATACATTCTAAAAAAAATTCTAAACAAGGGGTACTGCATTAACTGTATTGCAATGTAATTCAAAGTATACTTAGGTTATTTAAAAAAAAAATATATTATTCATTTTAGAGAAATAACTTTTTATTTTAGATATATATATCAGCCAATTATCATTTACAGTAATACCTCAAACTTACGCGATAGGTGGGACTGAGCGATAACCGCGTAAGTCAAATTCGCGTCAGTCGGGGTATAATTTCGCATATAAATAGATGATATTATTTTTAATTGGGGCCGGAAGCTAAAGGAAATAATAATTAAGATAAAAAATGTTTAATAAAATCTTAGATTGTACAAATATAAAATTGCCAACCGAAGTTATTTTGATGTGAAGGCTTCATAAAATGATGTGAAGGCTTCATAAAATCAAACAAAGTAGAATGATGACTCAAAGGTTTTTTTTTCTCGCAAAATCTCCTCGTAGTATGCTGATAATTTTTTTATTCCTTATTTTGTAGAAGAAATGCACTCTTCGTTGGAGTCTATATTTTCTAAAATTTGTAACCCCTTTTCAATTGAACTGAAGCTTTCAGTCAAGTTTCCAACCGTCATTTGATCTTCTGATTGAACTGGATTTAAGCAATGAAGCTCTTCAATGTCTTGCTCTTGCTCATGCATTTAAAATATCGCACTCACTGCGCCTAAAACATCGAATTGTTTCCAAAAGTCTTTAATAGAGAGCTCATTGTTTTGTCTTATAGCTTCATGCAGATGTGCAAATGATCGTCTGATGTAATCGGTTTTAATGACTCCCTGATCTATCGGTTGAAGCGAGCTGGTTGTATTAGGTGGCAAAAGTTCAAGTTTCACACGTGGGTCAAAACTAGTTAAAGTCGCAGGAGGATAACCTGGTGCGTTGTTGATAATTAGCATCACTGTAAATGGAATTTGTTTAGATTAACAATAACAACTTCAGATATGAAATGATGACCAAACTAGTCCTCAAAAAGGGAAGCTGTTGCCCATGCTTTAAGATTAGACTTCCAAATCACAGACAAGTAAGATTTAGATTTATTTTTAATGCCCTTGGATTTTCAGAGCAATAAACTAAGAGAGGTTTTAACTTACAATCACCAGCTCCATTCGCGCCAACCATCACTGTCAATCAATCTTTGACAGCCTTAAAACCTGGAAATGTTTTCTCTTCACATGCGATAAAAGTTCTTTTAGATATCTTCTTCCAGAACAGGCCAGTCTCATCTTAATTGAGTATGGTTTGGTCGGTATTGGCACCTTCATCTATTATAACTTTTAATTTCTCTGGATAGTAAGACGTAATCTCTTTATCAGCACTTGCCCCCTCTCCGCTTTCTGCAATACTATGCCAATTACAGTGATCCTTGAAACGGCTAAATCAACCGTTACTAGCTTTAACCTATTTATCTTTAGCGATCTCTCCAGCGTCTACTTTAAACTTCTCAAAAATCAGCTTAGCTTGAGAGCACACCTTGTTTTGATCAATTGAACAATTTTTCACATTTACCTGATTATCACACCATAATTTGAGCATTGTTTTCATCTCGGCTATAATACCGTGACGCTTACGAACGATGGTTGAATCTAAAGATTGGGCACTTTTCACAGCTTTGAGAATTTATTCTTTGCCCTATATAATTGTTCTGACCGTTGATTCCGGTAGATCAAACTTCTTTGCCAATTCACAAATTTTTATTTTTGTATCAAAATCTTTAATAATTTTAAGTTTACATTCCATAGATAAAGTTTTTCTTTTTTTGTTTGATACAGAAATATCAGTTTTACTTCGTTTGGATGACATTAGGAGTCTTTCAAGTTTTCATAGATATAAAATAAAAAAACACGGTATAAAAATGTAATAACAAACAAGTATTCCGTAGATAAGAAATTAATATGTAACACAAAATAATTTGTGGTTGATTCCACGTGACAAGTCCGAACATGTACATTAGCTGAACAACAGTGTGAGGGTTAGTAAGTCGTAATCGATAATCGAGAGATTGTTTGATGCTCAAACAAAAAACGAATCGACAAGATCAGAAAATTGCTGGGTTCCCGTAAGTCGGGGTAGCTTAAGTTGAGGTGTTACTGTATATCATTAGCAATCTTTGTTCTGTTGTCCTTGGTGTAATGATTTTCACTTTTACTGTACAAATATACTTACAGATGATGCCGATAAAGTGGACGGCATATTGATTGAAGTTAATTACGACATTGATATAAAACCCAAAGCAACATTCAAGTGGACTGATCCGCCAAAACCTAATGGGGCTATATTGACGTACAATTTAGTTTATGAGCATGTCACAAAGGGGGTAATTTAAAATATCTTTTAATTTTTATTTTCTAATCCATAATAATATTTTTCAGAAAAAAAATTATATAGTTTGCAAAAATGAAATAAAACTATTAAATTGATATTGGGCAATACAATTGTGCAATATTTTCAATAAACAATACCTCCCTTTCAGATTATGAAGCATCTGTGCATATCGCGTAGGCAATTTGTATTGAAGAATTACTCTGTGATCGAGACAATAGTAGAAGCTGGTAACTATTCAATAATGGTATCCGTGACTAGTCTAGCGGGTCACGGAAAATGGTCGGAGAAGATTTATTTCCACGTTGAGGTAATATTTTTTGGATTCATTTTCTTTATTACAGGTTTTTATTCCTTAGATGAATGTACTCCTGCTTAAAGTACCATTTTACTAATAATAAGTGTAAGTCTACATGATTATTGTAAAATATTTCCAAATTCTTATTCCAGGAACGCGGTACTCCTGTCATTATTTACGTAGTGGTTGCTATTGCGCTCATTTTGATATGTGCTTGTCTATTTCTATTCCGAAAAAAAATTTTATCATCAAGGCTAGTATTAAAACTATTAAAATCTCTTGATATTTCGTACACTAGGACACGAAATAATTGTGAACTATTGCGCAGCAATATCGAGCTGCTAAATGAAATTGGTGAAGGAACATTTGGTGCGGTAAGTCTATAAGCTTCTTTTTAATTAAGAACATAACAGTATTCACAAAACGACATTGTAATGAAATGCACATAATGTTTTTAATTGTATTAATTAAATTGAACATTTAAAGGTGTAAACCTCTTTAAAAATTATTTCTTCAATACTAAAGATAATAGTCGTCACTGAGGACATCCTTTCATTTTCCACGGACTGGAACACATAAGATAATTTAGGTTTTGTTTGTTTTATGGGTGGCGCCGATTATCAGATATATTAATTTTTTACAGTGCTTGCAAACTTATCCAAAACCTTTCACATAATATATTATTCATCTAATATGTATAACTCTAGCAATATTATTATCTTTAATTGTAAGGCTTGTAATATGATATTAATTTATATACAAATGTCTTGTTTATGTGTATTTTGAATTCGCTTTCACTTACAATATTTACTTAAGAGTTTTCCTTCTAAATGATATGATGGATGGATGTACTTTCTAGAGCACTATTTTATAGTCATTAAGAACTTATGTAAACATTAGGCATCAAATGATCCCACAACATTCCGGCGATTCTAGTTAAATATGCATCTGAGCCGGCTTCCAGCTCTTACTTTGCAGATATTGCCAATTATGTAAAATAAAATTATTAATAAGAAAATCCCATATACACAACACGCACAAATATCTCGGTAGTGTTCACCTTCATGAGATGGAAAGATCACATAGCTGATTTAATCAGATGAAATTATCAAAGAAAATATGAAGTGATGTTAAAATATAAAAAGGTTCTTTACCATCTAATACTCTGTTTGTACTGTGACAAAGATAGGAACCATTTATTTCAATTAAGTTTCACAATAAAATAACTTAAAAAAAAGAAACTGATTTAAAAAAACACAGAAAAGAGAAAAAAACAGACTAGGATTTATCTACAGCAGGTTACAAGTAGGGTAGTATCTATCAACTTATCTGCAACCTACTATTTATAATTTTTTTTGAAGTCTAAAACATTATGTTGTATTAAAATTATTTATCGCATTTATTTTGTAATAACATATGGTGTGTTTTTTACTACATGTTTTTTCCTGATAATGTTTTTTCTTTGTTTTCATTTTCATATTGATGACAATTAAGCCAGTTTGTTAATGATATTTCAAAAAGAGTATGCCCTACCATTTAAAAAAAGATTTTTCAAAATCGGTCTACGCCAAAAAAAGTTATGTGAACTTAAATAAATATTAAAAACAATATATGGATCGAACAGAGAACCTCTTTTTTTTTAACTCTGTCAAAAATAATAAGAATGAACCAGTGGCTGTAGATATTTTCATGAAGCATTACATCTTCTTTTCTTCTTCTCTGGCCATGTTCTACAGCAGCGATATAGGCCTACTTCATACTATACCACTTCCCCCAATTTTGTGCTTATCGTAACCGTTTCATTCTGGCTGTTTTTGATTGTCATCGTATCAATGCATATTTGGCCTTCCTTTGGAGCACTTTACGACCATCTCGTCTCCTGGTGATGTAGCCACCCCATTACCTCTTAAGGTTGGCAATACATTTAATGACGTCCACGACCCTGCTCTTTTCTCTGAACCACTCGTTCTCCTTTCGGTCTCTCGGCATGGCCCTTACCAATTTCTTTTCAATCCTGTTAATCTTTCTTTGACCCAATCTTAGTGAGGATGAAACACCCAGGTTTCAGGTTTATAGGTAAATACTGGTCATGTATGAGAGCTTTCTGCATTACATGCAGAAGGATATTTAAAATAAGTGTATTATTTCATTATTTAAGGAGATATTTCTTATATCAAAGTTTCACTTCTATGGCATTTCCAAGACAATTTTTTTCTTTCTCCTGCCCTAATAAAACCATGACTTATAAGTGGCATAATCTCTTCAAACAAGGCATAGATTCGATCGAATACGAGCCGCGCTCAGGACGGCCAATTGAGGCCACTTCCTCAGACATTGTTGAAAACTTGTACCTATTGGAAAAAACCAGATTTAAAAATAAGCAGTTGGGAGAAATTGTTGTAGTATCTTCTATAACCATTCTGAATATTCTTCATGACCATTTTGGCATGTAAGACACATAGAAGCAACAATGTGTCGAATGTTCACATAATTTTTCAGGTATCTATAGAGAGGTAAAGGATAAAATTTAAAGCCGAATTGTTACGGATGACAAAATTTGGGTTCATCATTACGAGACTAAATCCAGGAGAGGCATAAAAGGTTACCCCATCCACTAAGAAGTTCTAAGTGTCGCAATCCTAGGCTAATCCAGAAAAGTCTAGGCGAAGTTTTTCTAGGGCACAGAGAGAATCCTTCTCATTGACTTCAAAGATAAAGATTGTTCTATGATGGGAAAGTACTATGCTCATCTACTGGAGTAGCTTAAAGAAGCATTGAAGGAGAAAAGTCGAGGGAAATTAGCAAAAAGGTATGCTGCTTTTGCATCGCAATGCACCTGTATGCAAGAGTCATATTGCGATGGTTGCCCTTCACAATTGCGGCTTTCAAATATTGCAGCACCCTTACAGCCCAGACTTGGCCCCTGTGACTATTCTCGGTTCCCAAATATGTGAAAGGAGCATCGTTGATAAAAATTCGGCAATGATGATGATAAGGTCTCGCCTGCAATTTCAGCTTATTTTCAAGAAAAAGAAAAAACATTTTTTTTGTGGATGTAAAGAAATTAATCAACATATCTGAGAAATTAGGGTTAGGGGAGAATATATTAAAAAGGAAAAATAGCACCACTAATTTTTGGACCTTCTTTCCAACCCATGCGGAATGTACTTCTTAAAACGTCGTTAAACACACATTTTAATTAAAATATTGATGTCCAGTGTTCTATTGAGCTTCAAAAGAACCGCGATCTTTAATTTAGGAATAATTATATATTATTAACAGTCTACTTTTAACTGTATGTGCTAACCTACATTAATCATTATATCTACTTAACAGGTGTATGAAGGGCTTCTTCTAAATTCTAGCCAGTCGGCCACAGCAGTTCAGTGTGCAGTTAAAGTAGTAACAGACTCTGCTCCAAACAGGTATTAACAAAAAGTTTTTAATCCAATCCACAGTAAAATCCAATCCAATCCACCTTAAAATATAAAAAAGCTATGCCATAATAAGGTAAGGTCCATAATAAATTTATCACATAATTTAACAGTTTTAATGCTTTTCTCAGTATTTAATGCTGTCGAAATTAACTATCCTAGGAAACTGTTTTTTTATTTAGAAATGAGAATCATTCCAATTTCTTAAAGAACTTATTTTTTCACATTCATAACATAATTATTATACTTCTTTAAAAATAACCTCAATTAATGTTATTATTTGTAAATGTATTTAGCAGAATATAAATGAAAATATTGTGTAACAATAAATAACTAATTTGAATAAATTTGTTAAAAATAAACAAATTTTAAATTTTCAGAGCCATCTGTGAGATACTAAACAAAGCTTCCACAATGATGGAGTTAAACTCATGGCATGTTGTTCGCTTCTATGGCATTGTCAAGAAAGAATTTCCAATTATGTTAGTTACTGAGCTCATGGGCTATGGTGATCTGAAGTCGTATCTCTTTACTTGCCGTCGAAATACAAGGATTGTTGGATACCAAAATCGTGTTGCAAATCATCTGCCATTGAAACAAGTTAAAAAGGTGATCACAATAGTCTTTAATTTAAACATCTTTCCATTAAATTGAACATTTTTCTTATATGGTTATTATAAAAAGGTTTACAATAAAAATAAATACAGTCGTAATAACTTTAATAGATCATTTTTATAACAGATGGCGTTAGAAATTGCTGATGGCATGGCTTATTTGTCGGCAAAGGGATTCGTACATAAAGATTTATCTGCTCGCAACTGTGCCGTCTCCGAAGATCTTACAATTAAGGTCTCCGATTTTGGAATTACACGAAAAAATTTTGAAAGTGATTATTACCAAAAGGATGATGTGAACTTGCTTCCAGTCAGGTGGATGAGTCCAGAAAGTTTATTGGATGTTGTAAGGCATTGTACATATTTTTAATATAATGTTATTAACAATGTATAGTCAGAGCTGACCACCTACAACTATTTTTTGAATTTAGTGTTTTAATTATCTCAAATACATAGAGATAAAAAAAATATTTCTTTTAAATACCTTATGCATTGAAGATGAACAATTTGTTTTTCACGGACCCCGGGCAGTCATTGCAGAGGTCTTTTAAAATCCAATCAATATGTTAGCAAACATTTTTATTTTTTATGAAATATTATTATGTTATCATTAAGTTTTATGAATCAAACCCTTTGATTTTGTAAAATATCTTTTATTTTTTTTATTTTTTATAATCAACTGCACTTGGATTGAAAGGATACAGACCAGATTTCCGAAAGCCATTTATGATAGCGTGGTTAAGTGTAGACTTGTTTAAAATTTAATCAAGCAACGGCAAAAAGTTATTTTTAACAGTATATTATTGACATTTTCTGGAAGTGAAGACTATTCATAAATAGTACTCGTCCATTCTGATTTCAAAGACTTGAAAACGCTTACATCTGCCGATTGCATTATATGTGTTGTATTTGATGGCAGAACAGTACTGGCTGACTTCCATTGTCATTAGGTTTTTATGACCATTGACGAAGACTAATACAGGCTCTTTTACCTGTTGTCTTGAATCCTTTAGGCCTTTCGTAACATAAACATAGAAAATATCCGACTTCATCCAACCAGTATCAGATTTATCCAAAAACCAATCATTAAGCATACTATTTACAACATTTCTGGGAGGCCAAAAATATCTCTCTTTGCAATAAAGAAAACCAAAACAGTAATGGTTTCTTTTTCTTTAATAATATTTTTGTGTCCCCGTGGCGCAATCAGTTTTACAGTTTTTGGGCAAATGATAAAGTTAGTCTCATCCCCATTGAGTATCCTTTTTAGGTTATTCCGTACGTCCAATGCCTGAATAGTCAAATATTCCTTAAGATTATCAAGCCATTTTTTTATACTCTCTTCAGTGATCACAGCCCTTCCTTTTGAAATTGCTTCTGGAGTTCTCGCAGGGTAAGGGATTTCTTTTAAAATTTATTGCAACCATTTCTTAGCAAGTCTTCCATTTACAAAAGATAATTTTTGCCATCCTCCAGTAAAATGCTGTGGAATGTATTGAAAAGATTATCAGGTTTAAATGGAAATCCACATTTGGCAAGAGCAATACACAATTTGAAATTTGAATTTCCTCAGCTTCAGATAAAATAGAGTCAGCTCCCATTTTTTTGGAGACCATCCAGCACTCATAAATGAATTCTATCTTGGAATTTTGCGAGCTTTTCTAAATTCTGCTAGCTTTTTTAATTACTATACCTTTGCAAATTGCATAAATAGCTTGAGTTAATTTTTTCCTTCTGGATACTGGAGTATTGGTCACAAAAGAAAAACTAATACTAGGTAAGAAATTCAAAATAAAATTTGCCAGTAAATTTCATAATAATTAACTTAAAATGCTATAGGGCTAAATATTGGATGAATATATATGCCAATGCCCAGATCTTTGTAACAACTTTCACATCAGAGCTGTTAACTACTGGTATTTAATCAAAATTTTATACATGTGAAAAACTAAACTTAAAGAATGTAAATTTAAATTTTTAAAATGACACCAATTTTGCTTGAAAATAAAATTCACAATAAAAACCAGCAGTTAGCCGGGGGAGGCCGAGTACTAGTGAATGTTTAAAAATATAACGCCAGTAGTCAGCCTCATTATAGTTTGGATAAAACTAATTAATGATAATATCTCTATTTTTAATGATTTTAATAAAATAGCTCAGTACTATATACATTTCGTGAAAATAATATACTTAAAAATAGTGTAATGATTAAATCTTTACCAGTTTTATATTCACTGCATATTGCAAAAAAGTGACGGACATTGCATGTACAAGCTGATGAGAGACAGTGCCGAAATGAACAAATATTTCTTTGTTGTTCGCTCACTTACACTACTTTTGTATGGACCAATAGAAAGTTAAACGCAGAATCAATTTTTTAAATTTATTTATTGCATTTAAAAAAATTGTCACTGTTAATATTCACTTTTCCATTGCTGTGCTAGGAGTACACGTAGTATTTACAGCATTTAAATATAAATTTTTAAATTTTTTGCTTTACTGTAAAAGTTGTAATAAAGGTTTAGGTCACAGAAAATGTTATTGTTTTTAGACCTATTGAAATTATTAATGTGTCACATTTATGATTCTACAGATTTACACAACAACTAGTGATGTGTGGAGCTATGGGGTTGTCTTGTGGGAAATTGTTACACTTGCCATGCAGCCCTATCAGGTAGATAGTGTATACATTTTATAATCTATATATTATATAGCAATTCATCAATTTATTACAAATAATAAAATTTATCTCCAAAACAATTTACTGTGCCATAGTAAGTATTGTGTAATTTCAAAACTATTGAAAAATAATAATATTTATATTATATATATACGACACAAATACTACTAAGATTGCATGTAATTAAGTTATCCAGCTGCCACCATTGCTAATTATGGCCAACATCTTCATGACGTACTTTCCATTAATTTCTATTCTTATTTCTACTTTGTACAAAGAATGCTGCAATATTTTGACTCATCATCTTCTTAAAAGATTCAGGTTTTTTTCTTGTGCATCCTTTTAATGGGTTTAAAATATTTTGGCAAATTTTTAGCATTCTTTTGGTATTCAGGCTGCCTGCAAATAAGTACAAATTACTGAATTGAAAAATAGCTCCTTGCATGAAATTTTAAAAAATAGCTCTAAGCATGAAGTTTTGGAAAATAGCTCCAAGCATGAATTTTTAAAAATAGCTTCAAGCATGAAGTTTTGAAAAATAACTCCAAGCATGAACCTTTAGAAAATGTTTAACAATCTCAGAGTGCAACTCATGATACATTTGCTAAAGTATAACGAGGCGTGGCTCAATGACATTTGAAAATTGTGTTTCCAATATTTTGATTCTGTGAAACAATTTTTATAGTCTATGCAAAATATTTTTATAGTCTATGTGCAAAAATGCGCTGACTATAATACAAGACTTCACTTGCCTCATATGATCAAATCATTGTTTAAAAAGTTACTTATCCTGACACCATATTTAATGTTTTGTAATTGTTTATTTAGAAATCAATTAAAAAATGAACTGAAGCCATAAAATTTGATTATTTCCACCTGATAAACAACAAAGTAACTGGTCAGATAATAAATAGAATAATTTCAGGAAAATCTTTGATTACTCTATTTTATTCCCAAATACAAAAAAATTATAATTAGCTAATTCCTGCATAGTAAATACCAAGTTTCTCTTTTTTTCTGTGTATGAAGGGTCATTATCGCTTGATTGTCCATTTGTCACAACGCTCTAGCTTCTAAACTGTAAATACAAAAAATATACGTCGATTATAATGTATGTGGGCATATATATATATATATATATATATATATAGAATATATAAATGTATATATATATATATATATATATATATATATACACACACACATATGTACATATGTACGACACAAGTGTTTTAAGCTAAGCTGGAAAATATCTTCAAATTTTTAAATTGCATTTTGAATTCGTGGCACATGAAAATATGTGAAAATTGAGTTTATGTTCCCTCCATGTTTTAAGTATATAGAATAAAAATATGAAATAAGTCACTCTTTTGATACACTTTGCTTTTAACAACGACAACACCGACGACGACACAACAGACAATGATATTTAACAAGAACATTTTGTTTTGATATTTCACTTTGTTTAGGAGAAGCAATGTTTTTAATTTTTTTTCTTATCCCTGTGAAATATATGCTGAGAAATATATTTACATATCAAAAATAATAATTAATTTTATAAATAGTTTAATAAAAATATAACGCATCCTAAAAATGTTTAAATTTTTATATCTACTTTATGGGTACGAAACGTTGGTGCCGTGAGTTCTATTGATACTTAACAGCTTTTCTTGGAAATAATCTTTCTACAACAAAAATTTCCTACTTTCTCAGAATTTATCAAATGAACAAGTGCTGCGATACGTGATGGCTGAAGGTATAATGGAAAAACCAGACAACTGTCCCGATGAACTTTATAACATTATGATGTCATGTTGGCAACAAAGACCTCACGAAAGACCAACATTCATGCAAATCGCATCAGAACTGTCTGTGGGTTGTAGTCACAGCTTCATTCAAAATTCATATTTTCACAGCCTAAGGGCACACGAGAACTTTATTCGAGAACAATCAAGAGGTAAATATGTATATTGTTATGATATAAAATTAATTATAATTGAAATAATTTTTAGGACATCTTTATAAGAGAATAGTTTCATCATAAGTTTTTTTCTCTTTTCTTTTCTTATTTTAATTCTACACAAGATACCTTTCACATTGCTAACCCAATTATGCGACGCCAAGTTATATACTTTACTCAGTATATCTTTTATTTAACTATGATTTCATAATTTGAAGGGAAAAAAAGGGTCAGGTTTTCAGGAATAAAAAATGTGAATAGAATTTATTTTTTACAAGAAAAAAGCAATTAAACAAAATATAAAAGTCAGGCCCAAAGCTCTTTTCATCCATTTAGAGGTTCCAATTTTATCCCACATTAAGAACAATCAAACATTTTTAAAAATTTACAAGTTGAAGTAGTCACAACTTTAAATATCAAATAACGAATAACGTCACAATGAAAATAATCACATCATGCTAAAGAGCACTCCACCACTCTTCAAAACTTAATTCCTTTCCCCACGGTTTATAATAAAGCCATGTGCCAGTTGCAACGGCTCACAACCTTGAAGTTGACAAAATTGGAAGAACACATCCCGCGACATCACATAAAGAACATGTTGTCCATTTCTCTTATTGTCAAGAAATATTTTCTGATTCGTTATACAATCTTTTTATTTACTAAATAAAAAAAATTTATTCAAGGTTTTCCTATGCTTTGACTTGGGGGGACTTATAAAAAGTTATATTTTAACCTTAAAGGGAAAAATTTTATATTACTGAAAAGATCTATAAGATACTCAGTTTTGTCTTCCATTGTGAAGCCATAATTTTTTTTCAAAATATTCAATTTTTTGAAATTGAAGGGCAATTTATAAATTTTTTGGAAATTGAAAGCAAATCCCGACTATTAATAAAAAACAAGATTAATAACAGGAAACGATTGCAGGCTTAATTGCGAGTGGAGTCTCCCCACAACGCAGCATATTATTACATGAATAAAATTATATCTCTTTTTTAATTTCATTTTAGGTGAAGGTGAAGAAATTGTCAACTTGAATGTAGAAACTTCAACAGCACGGTTGCGATTATAAATTAAAATATTATTTCAGTCAACATATCATTTTCTATTCTTAAACCTAACATTCTATATTTTTGTACTTTTGTTATAAATGATTGTACTAATAAAATTATATTATGTACGGAATCCTATTACCCTACCAGTCCTATTAACCTCTCAGTCATAATACCCTCTTATTTAAAAAGTCTCTTCCCAAATGTTGATACTTTCGTAATGATGAAGTATACTGCAAACCAATCGAGCAGTCTGGCATTGAACACCAAACAAACCTTTCATCAAAATAAAATTTACCAATATACGAAGCACAGGAAAACTCATGCCAAAGTGAAAAATTTTAAATTTAGCAAATAGAAATGATACATAAAAAAAATTATTTGTTTATTGTGCATATGGTTGGTAATGTAAATCATTTGTTCTTCATATTGTAATAAAATAACTTACTGAATTGGATTCTTGAAATAAGAACGACATTTTTTAAAACTGAAATTAATTTATTGAAGTAAAGAAATTCTAGGCAACTATCAAATATAGGAAATTATGTCAACGCAAAATGAACACACAACAAAAATTTAACATGTAAATCTGACCCATCTTATAACATAACCATAGCCACGACAGCAATGTAACAGCCATTTTACTTCTGTCAGTGCATGGCTTCTTTAATCTCCTGCCAGTGACTTTCAAGTATATAAAAAAAATTCCATTCACCAGATGTCTGAAATTGCTTTCGCGATTTTAACTGGTACTAACTATAACAGTAATTGGTACGAACTATCATTTTGCCTACAAACACCCTTCTTCCCTGATTTTCATCGCCCTCTATTCAATGCTAATACAATACTTTCTTCTTTCTGACGAAACTAAAAAATAGTTCTGCACTATATTTCAAATGTATATATATATATATACTAGTTTAATTTCGTTTGAGTCCGCTGTGATAAAAAAAAATAAAAAGAAAGGATATAAACATTTTAAAATCCAGAATTACTTTCATTCTGGATTTTAAAATTTTTAAATGATTTCTTTTAAATAACATTAATTTTAGGTTTTTTTAGTTGAAAAAAATTAAAAGTAATGTTATTTTTATTATCGGAAATAAGATATGAAAGTTTGTATCTATTTATTTGTGATGGAAAGAAGTGAAATGTGTTATGATTAAGTTATACAAACCATCATTTTCCCATTTGACAGAAGGTGTCATGATAGCAACTCAATACAAGCTTTTCCCAAAAAAAAATATTTGCTAAGGTAAATTTTCTTGATGCTGTAGTATCAACAGGTAAGACAACTATATAATATTACTTGTCGCTCAATTTAGGGGAAAACAAAACTCTTATATCACCCACGTGTACATCCGTTTGTAAGTCAGATTTCTCAGAAAGTGTTGGACGTAGAAACTTGACATTTAGTGCAGTGAACTATATAGTACATACTCGCATATGTTTCAATAGTCAATACTTAAAAATATTTATATACTAATTTCAATGAAAGCAAATAAATTAATAGCAAAAGGACATTTTTAATTTTACGTACAAATATTGTGTAAGGTATCGATAGAAAGAGAAATTTATACGAACTGCAAAACTATTTTATTAAAACTTAGATAAGATAGTTTTAGAAAATATTTTACTTTTAAAAAACATTGTTGAAAATGTTCACAAAAAATATGTTTCCCCAATCTCCGACACTTTTGTCTCTTTACAACGTTAAATTACAGCATACTGTTCGAACTTGCAAATAGTTCAAATAACTAAGCACCTGAACACGCAGCAATGCATGTCTAAAGCAAAGTGTTTCTAACGAACAATTTCCACACTTTTGTGCTAGATGGCGTTACTAGTATTTTATGGCGAATCAAATTGCCACAGTGAAGAAACCTGCCACAACCGGTTTGAGTAGTTTGCACACGATTTCAAATTTTTTTATTAGTAATACTGAAAATATTGACCTGAAATTGCTGTGCAATAAAGGTAAGATACTGATTTTTATTAATTTGATGTTGTTTTATTATATTTACAGAGATAGGTTGCTGTTTTGTTGTGATGCAGTAATACATCATTGCACTAAAGTATCACATTTTATTAATTTGCTTCGGATATATATCTTTCTTCTTCCAGGCTCACTATGAGTTCGAGGCTTCCACGTTTGACGTCTGAAGAATTAAAAAATATTCTGGGGCAATGGGACGATAGTGAGGATGGCTTCGACTACTCAAATGATGATGATATAGCTGATCCATTGCATATATTGGAACTGAATGATCAGAATTTGCGTCATGTCCAGAGACTGAACAGTAACTTTAAAAAGAGTACCCTTTGAACGTCATTTGTATGTTCTACTAAAGCTCGAAGTATCCTAAAGCAACATTTGCCCAACCAACCCCATAAATGGGGCTTCAAACACTTTGTGATTTGTGGTGTGAGTGAATATGGTTACAAGTTCAAAGTTTACACTTGTCAGGGAAATATATGCGCAGGTGGCGAGCCTCAATGAGTTGTGTCGTCTAATGTAGCAGTTCAACTTATTAAAGAGATACATACCAATAAAAATTATAGAGTGGTGTCTGATAATTACTATATATCCTTACCCTTGATCGAATACTTATTACGCCACAATATTTTAGTTTTGGGCACTGTTAGAGAAAACTGAATTCTTAACTGCAAACACCCAGAAGAAAAATAGATAAAAAAACTACCTAAGGGGACATCAGTTGCACAGGTGGCAAGCTGTAAAGGAATTGATATATACTTCGCTGACAACTATCCCACATCTGTCGTAACTAGATTCGATAAGTCGCAAAAGCATCACATTACTGTGGAACGGCTTTTATTACGGCAGAATACAATCATCATACGACCGGTGTAGACTTAATGGAATGCGTAATAGAATATTATGAAAATACATTTGGCAACAAACGTTCGTCCATATGACTCTATCACCATTTCCTTGATATGATCATGTGTAATGCTTAGCTATTATTTAGAAGAATACTACTGACAAGGCTCTAATTTCTGCTGATTTCTGAATAAAAATTACAAAGACTTTAGTCAAATATAAGACGACAAATCGGCTAAGTGCACTACTGATGTAGAATATTTAATCAGGAAAAGAAAAATAAAGGTCCTTGTCAGTACATCCAACTAGAAAACATCAGATTGAATCACTGGCCTGTATGAACTGAAAAACATTAAGATCTAAACTTCCAGAATGTACTGGCACAGCCCAAACAGAATGTAAAATATGGACATGGCTTTATGTTTTAATAAGAATAATACCCGTTTTAATTTTTTCCAGATTTTCTAACTTTTGACATCTTTACTTATCATTTTTATCATTATTTTTTCCAATTATTTATACACCTCTTCTCACTTAATGCCAACAAAAAAATGTAAAAAATGTTCTTGCGCCGTAAACGGTTGAAGTTAAAATTATGAAGGAAATGCCATTACTAGTAGTTTACCAGTAAATTACAACAATGTTTCTAAGTCTAGTTATGAGAAACTGACCCTATTTTTACACCTGGGAAATATGATATTAATATTTGTTTATACTTTAATAGAAATACAAACCCTTAAATGTTAAATACCTAAGCGTACAGGAAATAAGTTTTTTATGACTTAGTCTTATTCTAAAAAACAATATTTCATTAAAATTAGAGAAGAAAGTAAACATTTAACATTTTAGTTGTATCATAGAAAATATGTAAAAGAAGTCGGGTGATATAAACAACATATTCGTGCTTAGTCAGTTTCATCTCGGGTGCTCGCTTTCATGTTGGTTTTTTAGCCTGAGTCAAAGGGATACGATGTTGAAATACATACATCAAAAAAAAAATTAAAATAAAAAGAATGACATACCATAGATGATGGAATAGGTATAGTAATTGTAACAAATTTTTATAAAAAATGAAATACTAAAATAAAACTGAAACTTTAATACAGATATATTCCAGTTATGGCTTTAAATTACAATACTAAATGACATTGACCGGACAAAACCATGAGAAATTTGCTAATAATTTATTCCAAAAAAATAATCCATTTTTGCTATTAGTAATAGTAAAATTATAAGTATTTTTAGTAAAATCTACAAAATTGCCACCTTACGACATTTTTTCAAGTATTGTGACTATGATTTTTCATTTTTCTTGTTTCTAATTTTTTTTTCCTTAATTCTGAATAACCATTATATTAATCACAGTTTAAAATAAAACCAAAACTGCCTCAGTTTAAAAAAAAATTATCTTTTTTGCCCAATCATGCACTCAAAATGTTCCATCACGTAAATTGACTACCCGTACTAAAAAAATATATACTACGCTATTTTGACAGTTACTTTAAAAGTTGGCGCATTTAGTCTAGATACCAAAACGGTATAAAACTACATGGTTTATTTCTTTAAAAAAAAATTATAAATTTTTTTCAAAAGAATCCTGATTTTAAGTTAATTCTCGTACTTAGTGTGTAATGCTACTAAGGCACGCTAGGCTTTCTCTAAGTTCTTAATTTTTAGGTACAAATGTGAGTGAGATGGATAGTGACGCCATTTTACCAAGAATGAATGAGACAGATAGTGATGCTACTTTTACGAAATGTTAGCGGGACGGATAGAGACGCCATTTTGCCAAGTGTGAGCAAGCGACGCCACCCTAGCCAGGTGCACACTGCAATACTGCAGTATGTCATGCTCCTTCGTTTATAGTCCATCTTTCCATATACATGTTGCTCTCGTCTAACAACTTGGCTCTGAGTTGCAATTAGATAAGATTAATTATTGCAGGACAAATTTCTTTTGCCAAATATTAGTATTTTTAATTTAGTTGATTATCATAATGACTGTTTTTATATTAAATTACTTACAATTATTTAATAAGTCAATAAACTTTATTAAAAAGTTCACTTTGAATTTTAGCAAAAGAAAACAATTTTTTTATTAATTTTTATTAATCTGAATGTTTTTTGGATTTAATTTTGTTGGGTCAAACTAATTTGTTTTAGATAGATATAGTAGTAGAAATGTCCTGGAAGTGATTTTACATATGGCAATCCTGAATGTACCGTCCACTTTTATAAATAATTTTTTTAAATAACTGCACACAGTTACTATAGATTTTTAACGTGATTCCTGATATCTGCACAATTTATTACACCTTGTTCTTCTAGCTGGCTTATTTTTTAACCACTCTTAAAACTGAAATTTTAAATTATTAACTTCATTTGCTACTTCGATTACCGAAAGTTTGAATGACGTTATGTATTATGTGCGCTGCACAACCAACACCAATAATATTTTAATTAAGGTTTTTATTTAATTTATAAAAAATATTATTTGTACCTCTTCTTGCTTTTCCACCAAAATTTGTATTCATGTTGTCTGCACAATATGCAATCATTTTGTGTTTTAAATTGTTTTTTTTCACAAAATATTAATGATGGAACTAAAAATTGTTTGAGACGTTTCACCAGGCAAAGAAAGAATTCTAAAATTCTAATTTTTATTCCAGTTCCCGAATTAAAAAATCTAATAATGGTTGGAAATTACTTTATATTCTTATGATAAGATGCGTTAGAATATATCGATATAAAATTAAGTTTTTTCTAGATTTTTGTTTAATTCTAAAAATACATATGGGGAAAGCACATTACACAATTGCCTCGGATTTTGTTCAAGCACATGCAAATTTTTTGTTGAATAACTTTTTGACAACTTGTGATGTACAGTCCATAGATCTGAAGCAATGATTGTGATTAATAGCACGAAAAGACATAAGACCTACCAATGCTAATTTCTTTTCTTCGTCTCCATAAGTTGTTTTCCGAAAAATGTTTCTGTGTCTCCAAGTGCTTTGAAATATCATTCTTCCCGCCGTACGAAATTAAAAATTCACCATTACATTTCTCACATTTTCCCATGTAATCGCTTTTGGTTTTCTTAATAAAAGGAAATTCACTGCAAAAAAAATTCACTGCTCCTTTCAAAATAATTATCGCTATGTTTCGTCGGATTTTTTCTATTAAATAGGTGTACTGATATTAATCCTAGATACTGGTGAAGTTGTGCATATGTTGCATTTTTAGTCTAATGCAAAAAGTGTACCTTAATAATCTTAAGCAACATCTATACAAATACAGTTTTGACTCGCTGTTGTTATCTAGTTTTAAAAAAAAAAACCAGTTTTAAAAAAACTTATATTGAAGGAAAAAGAATACTGAAGAGTGAGTGAAGAGTTAAAGAATATGCTATGTGTCTGTTAAGAGTAACAACATTAATAATAATTAGTTTGTTTAGTTTTAACTGGAATGATATTCAATGTTAAACTCGGTGTGGGTAATCACATATAGCGGTGAGCCGCTGTCCTATGCAACTTACCGGCGCCTGAATTCGTCATCTAGGCAATCGTGCGGTGCGGCGTCTCACCGGACGTCTTGCCTAGTAGGTGATGCGCGGGTGATATTCATTTACTACTTTATTTCGGTGATATTCATTTACTACTTTTTTAATCGAAGTCTCGTGTTATGTATTGGATATAATGTGAACAGTGATCGAACTCATCTAAGAACTACAAAAACTGTGAAAAATATAACAGTGAACAAAATACTTCAGTGACATTCAGATAACCGTGTTTACAAAACATAAACTTTATCAATATCGTGGACTAAAACATTAATAATTTCATATAGAGAGGGCGCTAGTTAGCGTATACGTTTACGTTGGCTCTGTGTTATTTATCTTACAATAATCTTTGGATATAACTTCGATTAACGTCACAAAACGCCAGCAAAACCACTGTGAAATGTTTGTAATCAGATTTGTGTGATTGCTAGAGATCGGAGATAAATTAGAAGCACAATATTACCATTGATGTGAGGTTAGAAAGCGTAACAGACATTAGTGATGACAGAATTATAACTTTACAGGTATAAAAAACATAACATCGATTGAAATGAATATATAATGTTATTGCGATTTACAGATACTATGTTATTAAATAACGGTACGCTTGGCTAACATGTTAAAATGTTATGTTACGGTATTGTCAAGGAGCGCCCGTACTACGGCCGTCACTCGCTGAGTAAAGAGAGAGCGAGACAGCACGTTTCTTTTTGTCTTGCACTTCGTTTCATATTTACCGAACATCACCGAATGATACCGAACTTTACTGAAAGATTAATAATCTGTTATTAGAACGTTAAAATTCATACCTGTTGTGTGATCCACGCCTATTACCGATTGAAATGCACGGATTATTAAGAACATATGATAATATGTTAAAATATTATATTGCTTTATTGTCAAACAGCAGCTGTCACTCGTCGTAGGCTTGTAGAAAAAATATCGATGTATCGATATTATTTGGCGATATTTAATATTTCCATATATTGATATAAAATATCAAGTATCGGAAACGTATCAAAATCGATATTTTTTCCTATGGCGACACTAAACTCTGTTGTTCGCAGCAAGCAACAATTCAATTTCAAGCTCAACCAGATGTGGTGTATGCCTAGCAAACTGAAATAATGTCTTGACCAACCCATAATACCTACGCAGAAAAGGGAATCCAATAAAGTTCTGTTTTGAATGCACCACATAAATCGGTGCAAATATCATATCGTACTACCGGAAGCAGATATATTTATATGCGACGATTTCCCAGAGTTGGTGGGTAAATTTATTCTGCTGGTATCACTATGTGCGTAGGGTGAAGCGCGAGTAGGAGGAACACGGTGGAGGGGGAGACGATTTTTGGCTTCAGGCGGCCACCAATAGATATGTGCGTATGCGACTTCTGTATTACTCTATATTCTAAATCCCTTGAGTAATAATTTTATACATTTTCTAAAAACAAAAATATTTCACCGCTATTGACAGCTAAGTAACTAACAATATTCTAGAGTCTACTAAGAAAGAATAAATCATATGGATTGTAATTTGTAATAATTAAACTATGGAGACACCAAAAACAAAATTGTTTATCATTAAAAGTAAGATTATTGTTATTTTAAGGAAACAAATTCGACAAAATTACGAATTCAGTCATGTCACAGTGAACACCAATCAAAAAGTGTTACGTCACACCCCACAAAATATCATTGTTTTTGACGTTTTGATTTTCGTACAAAGAATAGTTTATTTGATTAATTTTTCGTTTTAAACAATTTTTGTCATTTTGATACAATTACCCTTAATTACACCTTAAAATACAAGTACAACTCGTAATGGAATTAGTTTTTATTAAAGCACTGTTTGCTTTTAGTCATTTGCCCAAAATTGACACTGTTATATGCTTGGCACCTTAGAATAATGAGTACTCCAGAAGGCGAGAACACGCGCGATAGTGTGTCCATAAAAAGACGCATAAAATGCGTAGTATCAAAACGCGGCTGTCAGTGCAATTTAACACACAGCTTTGAAAGGTTACGTGACAATATAGGTTAAAATGCCGGCTTGTGCTATTCCCACCTGCCAAAATATCACTGGACTGCAAAAGAAACAAACGAGAATTACTTTTCATACGTAAAAATGATTACTTAATTTCATTTTCAATTAACTGTGCAATTTTAAAATATCGAAGTAGATTATTATTAACAGAAGCGCGCCATTTTTATTGGTGTTGTCACCTCTTAAAAAATTGTTTACCCAAAATAAAAATCGGGATTTGGAAAATGTCGTTGGAGAATTTGGTGTAACTTTTGAATTTCCGTTATCATATTCAGTTTTAGAATATTTTACGTATTGCGTATATAATCACTATATGTAGGATTACGGCAAGAAACACATGTTACATTCATTAATTTCTGCTGTTTTCTTTAATTTCTTGAAAAATGGGAACCGATATTGTTTAAAATATGAAGAAATTTTATCACTACATTGATTGCTAATTAATATAAATAATTGTTTCGTCCTATTTTAAATTTTTTTAATATGAGATCGAATATTTTCAAACTTTTATTATGGGCTTTTTCACATCTCTTTTTACTTTAAGACATTAAGATAATTGTTTTCTTTTTGTATTAAAAGTGTTAAGTAATGAATAAAATGGTAAAATGTGACAACGTTTTTAAATAATTTTAATCTAAATACTCTGGCCGTTGGTTGTGGTCAGAGTAAACATTTTAGAAATTTACCATGGTGGCCTTAATAATACTTCATATAAGCCAAGCCATGACCATATAAATTCGTACTGCCGCAAGCAAATATATATGAGTCGATTTCCTGAAGTTGGTGGGTAAATTTATTCTGCGGGTAACACCGTGCGGAATGCGGTGCCCCCTCCACCGATTTTTGGCTTCACAGCGACCGCGAAGAAATTTGTGCGTATGCGCCTTCTGGATTACTCTATATTCTAAGATTGTTTTATATATTATCTGTTTTATGCTTTATTCTTTTCTTTCGTATTGACGGAACACTACCGAACGACATAGAATCTTTACCGAATGATTATAAACTATTAATTATGACAAAGTTAAAATCCATACTTGTTATTTGAATTTTGCTTACGTTATATTCATTAAGTTTTCTCTGTTCATCGCTAATATAACTGCAATCTCTAAGCATTATTATTTCGTCTTGTTCAAATTATCGAATTAGAAAAATACTGTGAAATGTATTTTTCTTCACTGTATTGGCCATTGCCTGGCCTTGTTTTAACATAAATTAATCAATTGTAGATAAAAATCCGTTCAAAAAAAATACGTATATGCTATCGAAAACCGCATTAAAATTTAATTAGCGGTTCTCCAACTACAAACAGACAGATATACATACAGAAGAGAAATTAATTTTATGGAACATATCGTTTGAGAACGTATTTCAAAAGTTATTCACAATAATGTGCAATAACATGTTATTTTTTAACAGGTATGATATTATGTTATTGAATAATTATGTTATTCATTATAACAGGTATAGGGAAATAACAGTTATTTTCATCTCTAACAGACATTATTCATCGATATCCGACAAAACAACGTCAACAAACTGATGTTTGCGACATTGACATTACAGTCAGTGCTGCCAACTACGAAAATTATTTTTACCTTTTCTACTATTACGTTTCAACATATGCAAACACAACTTCTCAACAATACAATGGAAGGTCAATTTGAAATACTATTTGATAAAATGAAATTTGAGATGCAAAACCAAACTACTGAATTGAAGGATTGTATAATGAAATGAATTGAGAAGATCGGGTGAAAATGTCATATCTTATCTGGACTATATATTTTACCATAAAGGCGAGACCCCGGGCCTTCATGGAGTTGGATTTATTGTTAAAAAACATATAACAAAATATATGGAAAAATTTGTTGGTATCTCGGAACGTATTGCGATGATGAATTTGAAATTACCTGGATATAAGGATACTTGGTCTATTGCACAAATATATTCGCCTACTGAACAATTGAATATAGAAACAATAAATACATTCTACCTTAATCTAAATGGGAGACGGTAGTGGTCAAATTGGGGATAGGCGTCCAGAAGAAGAGAAGGTACTAGGACCATCCACATACAGCAACAAAACCAGAAGTAGAAATGGAGAACATATCACGAACTTTGCACTAGAAAATAACCAAACTATCCTAAATACTATGTTCATGAAAAATAAAAAACATGTGGAGCTGGATCCCAACAGATGGTAAAACAAAAAACCAAATTGATTTTATAATGACTAAAAGAAACAGCTACTTCACTAACTTTACCGCAATCAATAAATTGTACTTTCCTACCAATGGTAATTAGAGCAGGGTAGCAAATCAATCAAAAAAGCATAGACCAAGACAAGATCCGAGAAATGTAAAACTCTGAAAACATCAGCTAGAACAAATAAAATAGTAACACAAGAAAAATACAACTGGATAGAAAATACCATTAAAACTCAAATACAACGCACTGCAAGTACTAAAATTAAAACGAAAAAATGGCTAACAACAAATGCCACAAAACTATTAAGGGAGGAACCACTTAATCAGTGCTAAAGACACTCAAAACTGAAGAAAATATTTAACGAAAATTAGTAAAGATTTAATTAATTAAAGAAATGGAGAGATTCCATTAAAGAGAATTAAACGGGTGGAGTCAAAAAAGCATATAAAGAATTGAAGAATTCAATGGATTGGTTCGTTAAAATGAAAAATGTCAGTGGAAAATGGAATCATCGCAGAACAGACATATTGAGAATAGCAACATCTTATTACAAGAAACTGTACGAAAATAACATAACAGAAGGTGAAATTGATTTGACGCATACTTCAAGCTGAAGTCGAGAAAGCTATCGATACTCAAAAGATAGATAAAACACTAGGTCCCGACAACATAAACAACGAAATTCTAAGACAAGGCAAGAAAGTCTTCATACCCGTCCTTACATATATGTTTTACAATATCATAAGCACTTTTCTTATACAACAGAAGTCTAACATTATCCTGTTGTATAAGAAAGGAGATAAACACGAAATCGGAAACTACCGCCCTATATGTCTTATGTCCAATATATACAAAATTTTCGCTAAGATCATTTTAAAACGGATTGAAAGAACACTAGACGAACATCAACCCATCGAGCAGGCTGGATTTCGTAAAGACTACTCGGTAATTGACCACATCCATGTAGTTCGTCAAGTTTTAGAGAAGTACAACGAATACCAACTTACGAAAAGAACGTATATAGTCATAGCATAGCCAGAATCTAGTTAGAGAAGAAAGGCCATCCATCCAAAGTAGGAAAAAAAATCAAAAGTTTGTAGAGATAAATGTTTCCAACATTTAAATCCAAGGGTCGCTGAATACGAGAACTGTACAGAATACCGCAAATGTTACGTAATATGGAAATTAATGGAAATGCGAATGATGAAATGCAAAACCTTAGACGATGAATTGCAACGTGAAATAGCTACAGAAAAAGAAAAGTGTCCTGGTGGAAATATTTTTCTGCCCACATTTATAATTATTTCAGAACCCAGAATAAACATTTGAGAAGTATTATATTCTCTGAAAAACTCTGAAAAAGTGTTGGGTATTCTAAAAGAATTATTCAGAGTTATTAAGAAACTCTGAAAAGAAAAAATGTCTTAATAACACTGAATAACGTTAAAAGAGTTCAACATCATTTAACAAATTAAACTTTCAATAACTTATTCAACATTTTTCTGAATTTTTATTTCTTTCAGGGTAAAATAGACTTAGTACTGTTTTCTGCCAAAAACAACCTAGCACTGAAAGGCGCTGATAGGTATATAGATAGTCATATGGCAATGGCGCTAACATGGCGGGTAAATATCAAGGTGTTCAGCGCGAATCTTACAACTGAATGAATATGCCAGATTTTTAACATGTAGTGCTCACTTAATAAATTTAGTTGGAGTTCATGGGTCTTGTGTAACACCAGAAATGACTACTTTTTTCGACACAGAAAAAATATTTTTAGTTGTTTTTCAGGGTCTACAATTTTCAAAAATATTACATTCCGGAGAACATTGCAGAATTAACTGTTTATTATTTCTTTCTATTAATTAGTTTAATTATTATTTCTTTATTTATTGGTCATATGGGATCATATTTTTAGCAGTATGGATATCGTTAATCGCATTTTGCAGAGAAAATTGTGGCCATTGGGTTTGCATCAAAACAATTGCAGTCTTGCGGATTTTTTCAAATGATTTTAGGAAAAATCAAATAGAACTAAGTATGTATTAATTCAGCAGGAATTCTAGCAAATGATTCATCGATAGAACCCTAGTTTCCCGAAAGGCGCAAACAATAAATGCCGATGATGATGAGGCCATAATGACTCCACTTCAAAAGTTTAAAATTATGTACTTTGTACTGGACACAATTATTCAGCAAATGGGGTGGATGTTTCAAAGTTTAGCTGTCGTAGCTTCTGATTTTAGTTTCCTAACAAGACTTTCGTTACACGAAACCTCTACTGAAGAACTAAAATTATCCTCAGCTTATCCCGCATTAAAATACAAAGATAATTTAAATGCCAATGAGTTAAAGTTGTGTGGGACGCAAAATTCAAATTTTGCCCTAGGCGCTGATGACCTTAGCTACGACACTGGGTGCGAGTGTGAAAAATCGTTTTATTGTAAATAATTCTGTTTTAGCTATGAATGACATTAATATAAAAGTGCTAGGTCACTATCTTTCTCGTGATGCTGTGTTTGTGAATATTTAATTTACGACCAGTTTTCGGAAGACGGTTGTTGTGATAATTAGGTATAGTACTCATTTATAAACAGGCGTTAATAATAAAGGTAAAATGAAGTTTTTAACTGAACTAGTTAATTGTTAAAAAAACTTCTTTTTTTAGGAAAATCTGACGAAAATCAACAGAATACTACAAATCTATGTCCAGCTGCGTTTGAAGATAATGAGGTATGTACCCATTACCTTAATTGCCAGCATATATAGTTACTTAGCATTCTTGGTAGCAAAATTCATGCTTTGTGGCATTTTATTTCAAGCTCTAACCAGTTTAAACACGGTTTGAGTAGGTATCAAATTGCTATGTAGAAAGTCCCGGGTTCGATTTTCGAACGAGCAGGCTTAGAGATATAGTTTTGTCTAAACGGAGCTCGAACCTAGGTGTTTCTAGGATAACTGGGTGTTTCTAGGATAAGCCTACTCCTCTGTGTGGTGTCCATAACACACTATACTAAGTTTGGGTCTTACAGCCGGTATGTAAGTTTGGGAAATTTTTCATTATTATTTTATTATATCCGGTTAACAACCGAATAATTTTATTGGTACAAAAACATTGTTTAAGGAAATATGCGATTCAAGTCCCCATATTTCTGACTCAGATTCAAAATATACTCCGCCTAGACATAATGTAAGGTTACGTCATTTACTATAGTTTAGTGCGGTATTTGAAGTTTCCATCAATCTATTTGTTAACCAGTAATCGAAATAGGAAGAGATATTTTACATATGATGGCATACAAACAATTCGTACATTATAATGACGTACAAACAATTCTATCAAAACCTAAAAAATCTTGGGATGAAGGAACTTATTATGGCACTGCGTAGAAAGATAACTTCATTCTTAACTCAGGAGAAGTTAGTTAGCCCACGCGGAAACATAAATCAATAGACTATTTATTATGTACCAATTGTCTGAGATCTTATTCGAAAAAAAATTTTCGAATAAGATGATAAATAGTCTGTTAAGTTATATTTCCGTGTGGGCTTAGTAACTTCTCCTGAGTTAAGAATGGAATGGAATGGTGCCCGTAACATTGCAAGAAGAAGCTTTAGACGTAAAAAAATATTTGTCTGCTCGCGATAACTTCAGCCACATGGATTTCACTGAATTTTATAAAAAATATTATACCATTTTTCCTATTGTCGGCAAGGAAGCATGGCATATTCTTTTATCATTCTCAAATACCTATCTTTGGGGGCGGGGTTTTTCAACGCTGTTGGGAATAAAAAGGAAACAAAGAAACAAACTACATGTTGAAAATGATCTCCACTGTGCAGGAACTAATATGAAGCCAAGGATTCATCAATTGGTTAATAAAGTGCAGCTACAGTGCTCTCACTAAATGTACGTTTTACTTTTTTCGATTGTTTACCTACTTGTCATTTGAATAAAAAATAAATACACCCACTTATTTGTTGCATTTTTTTTTATTTCGACTCCTCATTTCGGTCCTCTTGCAAAAAAATAAAAATATTTTTTAACTTAACAGACACGGGGGGAGTAGTATTTTAGTAGAAAGTTGGGTGAGGCACATAGGGTAAAAGATTGGGAACCTATGTTCTACATAATTCAGTCTACGTATTATGACGTCTAGTGACAGCGAAGATCGAATAATGGAATTGGCAGCAGCCGCTGTCTGTTGTTCACCAAGAAGAAAAATGAAAAGAAGATTTTGGTTTCATGATTTTAATAAAAAACGATCTGAATTTGGAGAGTCCATATTCTGTATCAAGATCTACCAAGAAATAACGAACGATCTAAGAAGTACCTGAGAATGAATGAAGATCAATTCAATTTTCTGCTTAATTTACTCAACATCGATATAGAAAAAAAGTATAGTACTATATAATAAACTAGCGTGACCCGTGCGAAGTCTTCGCATTATTTATTCCATTATGAAGCTCAGATGACAGATCAAACAAATATTTTACTAAAATTGACATATAGAGGCGCAAGTATCAAAAGCATTGAGCTAAAGCGCCACTTTATTTATACGTGAGTGGATTTGAAATTAAACAAAAATTTTACCGACCATCAATCATATTGACGTTGAGCCGTTAGATGGCAGCATTGCTGTTTTGTGTATATAATTTTAATAATTAATTAATTTGCAAAAACAATAGCAATAATAAATTTTTTAGTTGTGGATGCCGGTAGAGCAAGCAATTATCTATAAAATGATATATAATTAATGTGGATTAGTTGTGAGGTTTTTTCTAAAAAGGGAGTGTAACATCTTAACCTTAGCTTATTAATATATATGATGATGATGATGATGATTGTATTATTTATTATGTCAATGTGAACGTCCATATTTTGTGTGTAATATGTTTAATTCTTCTAAAGCAACACAATTTGCGCCCCATGATTCCTTCAATTCGACGTGTATTAATATTATTTTATATATGAACTTCAACTGCCGGGCAGTCTGATTATTATTTGATCTACCATAAGATCTAATATTTGAAAATAGAAGTTCTCTATGATCCTGGCTAATAATGGGAGAAGCTATATAATGGGAGAAATTTTAAAATGTGATTATATTCTATTAAATTTTTAAATAAAGTTTTTGCACTCTGTATACGTATTAAAAATCCGATGAAACCTGTTTTTCGATTAGACTGTTATACTAGATATGTATACTGTTATACTAGATATGTGTACTAGATATGTTATACTGTTATTTTCGATTAGACTGTTAGACTCATTATAAATTTGTTACCTTCCACATGTAAGTTTTCTAAATATGTTGCGGTGTGATCCAAAGTAAATAATATTTTTGATTAATTGGCCATAGTCATGGGTTCTTTAAAATGGGTATATTGCATGTTTCTGTTATTTAAGAATCAAATAAATTGTTAATGACGTTCAAGAAGTGGACCGCTCCAGAAGCATCCCTTTAGTCATGGTATTGTAAGCACTGGCCTAAAAATCTAAGTGCATCACTAACACTGTTACTAAGGAGCTGTGAGACCAATTTTACTTTCATTTTTTTATTGTGGAAGTTAATATGATCTTGACCAAGTTTGTTACTCAAATGCAAAATTTTCACGAGCAACTGTCATCGTATAAACCCCACTTAACGCCCGAACAAATTGTCGGACGCGACTGACGGAAGTGACTGATGTGACCAGTACTTATTACATCTAAAGGGACAAACTATCAGCAATAAGTCACAGACGTGAATTTAAGCGCTCGGACGTCCGACGAAAATCTGGCTCGCCGAATATTTCTGTCAGTCGCAGACGCATGTGTTGCACGTGCACGGGGTTCGGACGCGACCGCGCCGCCGATAGTTGCCAACTACGTTGTAACATAGACTTTTTTTCGCAGCCTTTCACATACAATGATGGGTAACCAAAAAATAATTGAAACAGTTCGCGAATAAGAATGTTTATATAACAATAAATGAAAATATTGGAATATTCCATCTCTGTAACATGTCCGTACAATACATCTGACACAGCCTGCGGACCCGGCTGTCTAAACTATGTAGGTCGCGACTGTCAGCTAGGACTTAAGTCGCGTGCTATAATTGGTTCCCAGCTTAAGTTTTAGTGTATGACTTGTGGCTTAAGTATCTGATGTTACTGCCACTTCTCTAAACTGGTTTCTTTAATACAAAACAAATCTTGACATATTTAAATAATCAATTATTTTATTTCAGTCACTTATAAAGTTAAATATTAATTATAACCAAAGTACTAAGGTACTCTTTTGTTTTTAAGAAAGTAAACAGCTATAACTTCCGCCAGTAACGACACGAATCTAAAATGGCGGCTTCTATTTTAATTGACAGATTGTACAGTAAACAAAAAGTTTATAAATATTTAAAATTGGTTTTATAAATACAGATTAGAACTAATAACACACTACTCTCAAACAAAGAACACCACTTAACGACAACAAGAAAAATTACTTTCGTCCACGATTTTTTTTATAACCAATACTTTTGTTTTCTGTGAATGACTGCTTTGTTAGTTTATCCTGTACGTTCTAGGCGTTCATAAAAATGTGTTATACCAATTTAAATTGCACAGAATAGGGTTGTTTTAAATGAATTTTAACATTCTAAGTTCAGATAGTTTTTGAAAACGAAAAAACAAATCTTCAGTTAATTGTTAATAATAATACACATACTAATTTAATTCTTTTATGTTAACTCAACCCATTGTATAAATATCTATATATCCTTACAAAGATATAAAGTGTAAATATTGTACTCTATAGTAATAACAATGAAAGTAATTAATTAGGAACACATTATCAATTTTATTAAACTTTTATTATATTCTTAATTAAACACAATTAAAAAAAAAATTGGTTATCTACTTTATGGAGTCTATAACGTAAATAAAAACTCGCTATTAATGTCTTTATCATTTATTATTAAGAAACAACATTAATTCTGTGCAATTGTTATAAAATATTAAAATGAACATTCGGTGAAAGTGATCAAGTGTACACACGGTGACAACAGTAATATGCATACTTCATTTTCAACATTGTGATTGCAATTGCTGTTGCTATACATGTAAATTCATTTGACTGAATTTGTTTATACCAATAGAAATGTTAAAAACATTATTTCATCAATTATTATGATATATCTGGTTCATCAATGTGTAAGTTCTCCACTCTCAGGGCAATCGGCACCTACTCATTGATGACTATCTATTAATGACCTTTAGTTTATTAGAAAAAATATAACAAAGCAACATAAAATCAAAGTATATTTCTTACTGAAAACATCTACATTTTCAATTATATGTAAAGAAATTAAAAAATGAACGGAGGTTCAATAGAAAAAAAATCAACCTATATTTATTGGTTCAACTCTCTGTATAAACTTCAATATATTTATTCTGATTCTTTCACTGATTTCAGCACTAGTTTAGTAGAGTAGTTGGATAAATGAGACACTGTATTTCTATATGTAAACATATTTATTAACAAATTGAGTGCCAGATCGAAACCATAATAGCACAAATTTTTTTTATCGGTTGTCTTCTAATATAACGTCTGCAATGAGAAAAAACAACCCTAGATGGCAAAAGCTCATGGAAATACAGTTGATGTGCTTGTAACCAGGGTGTCATCATTAGAGGCCACGAGGTCACTAATGACCTCGCCTAATACTGCAGCTGAGGTCACCAGCGCCCTTACAGGAACCTACTTCTAAAGTTGCAGACATCCTCATAACAATCAATTTGTTAATTAGCTTATATTTTAAAACAGTCAATAATAAAATGAACACTCGTTATCTAGAGTTTCAACTAAAGATATCTATTACTCATTCATTGCAACAAATTACTCTATAATCTTTGTTAATACAATTGTTTTCTACAAAATTATTACATTACACTTAATTAATTCCCACTATTAATTCAAAGGACATTAACTGAACACAGTTCATTTAGATACTAAAATAATTTTAGACACAAGTATGATCGTAGTTCTCCAGTAAACACAACATGAAAACGATGGCTACCTTCAATTAACATCGTGTTCTTGTGTTTTTAATGCTTCATACATAAAATCATCATTAAAGGACTGAAAAAGAAATGGACACACTATCCTTTGTCATTTATTTCAAAATATTAAACAATCAAATTTTTATTGTATCAGTTTATAACTATGTGCAGGTTTTCGGTTTACAGTTTTTGCTTTTTCATACAAATTGGAAAGACAGACGAGTAAACTTTAGACAGTGTGTTGCATATTTGTAATGAACATCCTGTTGTAGCACCCCCTTATAAAAAGACAATACATAAATGATTGTCTACGTATAAACAAATTAATACTAAAACAAGGAACAATGACCTTTTCCCACATTACTTTTTTTGATAATAAACATTGATTTTATTGGTAGACATTAATTTTTTTGATAATGAACATTGATTTTATTGGTGGACATTACTTTTTTGTTAATGAACGTTGATTTTATTGGTGGACATTACTTTTTTGTTAATGAACATTGATTTTATTGGTGGACATTACTTTTTTGATAATGAACATTGATTTTATTGGTGGACATTACTTTTTTGATAATGAACATTGATTTTATTGGTGGACATTACTTTTTTGATAATGAACATTGATTTTATTGGTGGATATTACTTGTTTTGATAATGCACATTAATTTTATTGGTGGACATTACTTTTTTGATAATGAACATTGATTTTACTGGTGCACATTACTTTTTTGATAATGAACATTGATTTTATTGGTGGACATTACTTGTTTTGATAATGAACATTGATTTTATTGGTGGACATTACTTTTTTGATAATGAACATTGATTTTATTGGTGGATTTTACTTGTTTTGATACTGAACATTGATGTTATTGGTGGGCATTACTTTTTTCAATAATGAACATTGATATTATTTGCGCAATGAAATACAGCCATAACAGTTTGATCCTAAAACATCCCCCTCTACGCTACTCGCGAAGTTACCTCGACGAAGTGCTCGTCGAAGTTGATCGCTGTCTGAACTATGCACAAAACTAATCAAAGTATTTCTCAACATTATTCTCTTCGCCTAATTTGATCAACTTCGTGAGTAGTGTAGTGCAAGTTGTATTTGATAATATATATTGATGTCCCTTCCGCAATGTAGTACAGCTAAAACAGTTTGGTCCTAGACCTTTTCACTTACTAGTTGCTTGAGGATGCATAGCAGTACTCTCATTACTTTTAAGAGCTAGCTTAAATATTGTTTTATAATTGTTGTGACTTATTATTGATGAATTTAAATATTAAATTCATCAAATTGAATGCCAATATTTGTCTAGATTCATGTAGATTTTTAATTAATGCAACGGATTTTTCAGTGATACACACTATACATTATCCCACAAGTACCTGGATCTCTTAAATGTTGTTTTATAATTGTTGTGACTTATTATTGATGTATTTAATTATTAATTTCATCAAACTTAATGCCAATGTTTGTCTAGATTCATGTAAATTTTTAATTAATGCATCGGGTTTTTCAGTGATACACACTATACATTATCCCACAAGTACCTTGATCTCTTAAATGTTGTTTTTGTAATTGTTGTGACTTATTATTGATGTATTTAAATATCCATTTCATTAAACTTAATGCCAATGTTTGTCTAGATTTACGAAGATTTTTAATGAATGCAACGGGTTTTTCAGTGATAATGCAAATATTATCTAACAAGTACCTGGATAAAAATAATTCTTTCCCCAACTTTCATTTATTTATTTATGCTGAATTGCTTGAACCTTCTCAACAATTTCTATTCGTCATCTCTTAATCCAGTTCACTCCATTCATACCGTACAAGGGTTAATAGGGCTAATAATAGAAGATCTATGAGAATATTCGATTTTATTTGAAATTCAAACAAAATCGAATATTCTCATAGATCTTCGATTCGATTTTATTCGACTTTAATTTGAAATTCAAACAATATTTCAGTGAAGTCCCATTCAGAGGTGACTTAACAATTTTTGCATTACGCTTTAACAAACGGCCAGAACTTCTTTGGGAAATGTTCTAAAGAGACACAAAGTTATAATCTGAACCTCAAGTACTATCCCAGTAGGAAGTTACATTCTAATTGATTCAGTACTTGTGTGATA
Source organism: Druceiella hillmani (assembly GCA_039881145.1). Lineage (NCBI taxonomy): Eukaryota > Metazoa > Arthropoda > Insecta > Lepidoptera > Hepialidae > Druceiella > Druceiella hillmani. The sequence goes on from JAYKKI010000001.1 coordinate 15,194,672, forward strand.
AAAATTTGGTTCAATAATTTTGTTATACTCTAACCAGCAGACGGTAATTTTAAAATAAAAAATAATGTAATATCAATTACGATGTACATTTATAACATTCAATGTTCTTTTCGAATGGATCGTCATGAAATATTTTTTACTTGGCCATGATGCACTTTAATTATTCAATATTGTCTACTAAAACATATTTTGCCTTAATTTATAATCGCAAGTATCACCACGAAATGTGGACAAAACAATTTAAAATCCAAAATGGTCATTGTTCTTTTATAAGAAGTCACACACACGTACATTACTAACAATGACTACTGAAAATGTCACAACGAATTTATCCTTGCAAAATTTAATGTAGTCATTGAATCGTTAGTAAAAGTAAAAGTAGTCTAAAATTGTGTAAGACTTATTTTATTCACCAGAAAAAAACTTATAACTATTCTCATACATATTTAGTTTGAATCTTTCACAAAAATTTGTAGGTCTCTATCCTTTGGAACAATCTCCTTTAATTACATGGATCAAGTCAATGGAAAAAAACATAAACCAGTCGATGAAACTATAGCAAACGAGCACAAAAAATATGATTTACAAATTAATATTAAATTTTAATGTTAACAAAAGTCTTACAAACAAAACGGGTATTTATCAGTTTTATAATATAAAAAAAAATGAAATGTTAGAAATTTAATTTTGTGACACCTAAAGTTTCTTCTGTTAGACCAAACTCTTAACCGATGTTAATTATTTTTATAAACTAAAAATAGTTCATTTTTAATCAAAACAATGTTTGAGGAGAGAATTTTAATTTTAATATAACCACCGTAAAATCAACAACTAGATATTAAAGAAAATAAATTAATTCGATAAATTCCGCGCTCAATGTTTGATATAACGTCTTGATAATTTTAATTTTTTACTTGGAAACATAATTTTCTTTGGTAATACAAAAATTTTAAATTTTTACGTAACGATAAACTTAATTTTATTAATTTTCCTCAATTTGTTAAATCATTTAGATTTATTCAGACGAATGTTAAAAAAAGTCTTTTATCGATATCAAATCAAAAAACGTTATATTACCTCTTCTCAATCATTGCTTTCATAATTATATAACTAAAATTTCATATTAATATTTAAAAAAAATAAAGATGATTACATAAATTATTATATTATATATATATATATCTTCCATATAACTTTTCCAGCACAAAGTGACTCTTCGTTTAGTTAAAGAAGGATAGAATTACTTATTTTAAATAATTATTACATTAGGCGTAAGCACTAAAAAGATATTTTCAAACTCAAATATGTAAAATCAAACACAGTTAAATCATAAATTTTTCCAATTATTAATGTAATATATATTCAAAATACATAATCACTACCTCATCTATATTATATAACTAGGTTATAAAATAATTCAAAACATTTCCTTATATTTAATTAAAATTTTCTGTATTTTATGGTTATAAGTTTTTTTTAATTTCTATATTGTTAGAGAATTTGTATAATGTTACGTTATCTTGAATCGATAGTAAAGAGCGTACAGCATAATACGTTAAGTAAAATCTACATGCTCTTTACTGTGGCTTCGAGATATCTTTCACACTATAACCAGAATGATAAGGATCACCACCAGCCAATCAACTGCCTACATCAAATTCTGTAATACTATTCGATTTTTAAGATTTTATTCGGTATGCTGTGCTTAGATGATATAATTTCCTTACAACTTCCAATATACTTCTTCTTCGAGACTAACTATTTGAGAACAAATGAAAACTCGATGCCGTCGAGCATAAGTTTAGACTAGACATAAAAATTGGAGACACATTTCAGCATATTAGTGGCATGAAAAAATTTTTGTATCTTGTAATGTTTCCGAGACAGATTAGCTCTTAACAACTGATACATTGAAATAAAAAAAAATGACGATACAATATGAGACTACATTTGTCCTGAACGTATGAGAATAAGTCTACTCCACCTAGACTGAAAGAAGCTTGATTATTTGTTAGAATGTGCTCAATATTTAGTATTAATAAATATTCAGTCTCATTATTAGCTTTGATGCAAGACAATAAAATTTGCGGATTGTAAATGTTCCATTAAAACTCTACAAGTGTCAACAGAATACTTTTAGCACTCTCGAGTCTCGATTCAATTGAAGAAGCCAATACATGAGACCTTCGTTACACAACACATTTTCTGTTTACAACACACATAGGTAAAACTAATAAAAAATTTCTCATATAAACATGGTTGTCGATGGTCCAAAAAGAGATTCTTCAATGTTACGATGGTAAAATAATATTCCTTCACATTTGGTTTCTTAAAATTATAACTGCATAGTTCACTAGCGACACGACCTGCGGGCAGCAGTGGCGACTAGTGTCTGGGTATGAAAATCAAACGATTCGCTTGTAATCTCATACAAACAGGTTTTTATTCATCTTATGCTAACTAAATGTTGATATTGACTAAACCAAATTGATCATCTGACCGGTCGGCAGTGCTGTTACATAATTCGACACTTCTCATTCCCGTCTCTCAGCTCCCCCTGCAACAATAAATAAATTCAGAATAGATTAAAGCGACTCGTGTGAAATTTAACGCAACTCTGCCGATCATTATTAAATGAAACTACTATCTTTAAGTTCTTTACCACAACCTAGGTTTCGTGGTTTCGTTGTACTACAACAAAACCTAGGTTGTGGTAAAGAACTTAAGGAAAGTAGAGATAATACTACATAACGTAGTTTCATTTAATTGTGAATAAAGAATTTCAATAAAATTAACGCCAAATATATTCAATATTTAGCAACTGCCAATGTTTTCGAAAAAATTATATTTGACATTTATTGTCAATAGGGACAAAGCAAGAAAAATAGATGACACTAAAAAACATTCACTGTGCCATAGATGATGGAAATTTAACCTTTATGGTTTTATGTGTCAAATGTCAGTGCAATACTTTAGTTTTTACCAAACACATAAAATTGTCAAAAAAAGTTTACAGCCAATAAATATTGGTGAAACATGGACAAGTGCATGTAAACAGAAGATGCTATTTCATGCGACTGAATTTAATCCCAAATAGAAATATAACCGTTAGAGTGCCGACGAGCGCCATCGCACTCGTGCATGTGTACTAACTAAATTTGCCACGAGCACTATGACGCTCGCAAAATCAGTTGCTGTTTAGCGTGAAGTAGAGGAAGTTGCTCGCACGCATCGCTAAGTTTTTATCTTTCTACGTGCTACATAAAGTTCAAATAATAATATTATTAGTAATTACAATATAAAAAAGATCCAGGAAAAGAAAAATTTTAACCCATAATGTCATTGTGGTGCGCTCACAATTTGGCATAATGCAAATTTTGAGTGCTAGTGATAATAGTGACAATAACAATTATTTTGCTGACACGGAGGATGTACAGGACTGCAAAAATGACGATGTGACCTTGATTTCAGTTTTTGTTCACAATATATATTTCCATAATTTTCTTTGTTTTTTATTATCCTTGTACAAGTTTTAATTATACAGTTTTTTTTTCGAGACAAGGGTAAATGATATCAAATACAAAAAACTTCTTTGGCATTTTTAAGTGTATATGAGTAAAAAACCATGGCACTAAAACGGTAAAGTTCTGGTTAAACAGTTACTGATTCAACGACGCCTTGTTGAAATCAAATGCCAAAATGAAACAGTTTACACTATGAAAATTGCAAAACAAATGCAAATTACATAAAATTTAACAGATAAAATTTTCTATAACAATATTTACGTAGAAATACACACTTTGATATATACAAATTGTATACGACAGATAGCAGTAAAGCATAATGAGGTTATGTCATGAACGAACATGAAGATGGATTTTTTAAAACCTAAACACTGTATTGCTTCGAGTAAAACCTATTTACTTATTTCTGCAGTGCACACACACTAGCATTTATGACTCTAAAAAAATGTGTATATAGGTTGATCTTCAATTCCGTACGTGTTTGGAGATCCTTCTATAAAATAACACCATATTGATTGATTTATAAATAATTTTGATTGATTTAAACATATACGCCATGGGAGCATCGTACAAAAAAAATAAAATTATATAATCAGTGTGTATTGATTGATGTAAATGGGGCTATCAGGGGGCCATCTAAAGAAGATGGCCCCCTGATTGTATTTTGCATGGTCCATTTTGCTATCTTATTCTCTGACACAATAAAAATTTTCCATTCCAAAAATAACTTATCTGTATTTGTTTAATCACACGTTATAGTTTTACCTGCGCCATATACTCTTCCCTCCGAGGATACTTGTGAGCGAGCTCGCGGTGTCGCTGCGCACTGGTGCTCACGTGGCGTCGCTGCCTCTCAGATGTGGCCACCTCCTGGGCAATTCAAAAACATAAACAATGAATACAATATCAATTTCGATGTCAATCTAAATCAGCTGTAGATACGCCAACCTAGTACAACAAATATTATAGTCCATTAAGAATGAAGAGATGATATCAAATTCAATCCAGGCCAATAATAAATATTTTAAAGCAAAATAAAAACCATGTAAATTGACTGAATTATTTGTAACAAAACTATAATAAAATTTCCATGGAGCTTGCTATATGCCATAACTTGGTTGTCTGTATACTCTTTAATTTATTATCGCAAGTGAACTGGAGTGGATGCATTGAACATGCTAAATGATTTCGGTCCATTATTATTTATTAGTATTTAACTTATACTTTGTGATGGAGCTGTCGTATCAGAAAAGATTATTAACATTTTCAACAAAATTTTAAAAACCAAAAGAACTTCTTCCCATTTCGACCTTAAACTGAAAGATTTACGATGTTATGACATACAGAGGACAAACATTTGTTTTTTTATTGACAACTCTAACAGATATTGTTTCACTATATTACTCATAAATAGAATTAAAAGCAAAAAAATGTTACACCTCTGGGGTGAAAAGTACTATGGTTGAAATCTTCATTCCCGGTGCTATTGTCTGGGACTAAAATCTTAATTCCCGGCACGATTCCTTTTTTTATATAATCTTTATAATGAATTTTGTAAAAATTCATTATAAAGATTATCTTTGCTAATAGCCCATCTGAAGATGTAATACAACGAAACCTAGGTCGTGGTAAAGAACTTAAAGAAAGTAGAAATAATACTACATCAGGTAGTTCTATTTAATTGTGTTAATTGTGATTCATATGCAAAATTAAAACAATAATCAGAAGAGAAGACCCCTAGGCGACTATCACCACGCTGCACAGTACGGTTGTCCTTGCATACCCGGCCCCACATCCTATCCCAAGACCTGATTGGCACTCAAGCTGTAAATCATCAACACTCAAGGCGGCATCGAGAGATAAGGTTTTCTACCTCTGGGAGGGTTTAACCGTAAAGTATATTATATGGCTTTGACCTAGTAATGAAGAGTTATTATATTGTATATTTATGAAGTTATTTTACTAATTGTGTTAGTTTTTCATTGTTAATTTTTTGGATTTATTGGAGATATCTCGATATTTTTCCAGTAAAAAAAATTACGTAAGTATAATTTCCCCTTTACTAATATTGGAATCAGAGGTTGAGAAATACTTTGTTAAATCCTCACAGAAATTCCTGAATCTATATACAGCACAAAATTTTCAAAAGAATAGTTCTAATTACTTTAAAAATAAAGCCCTTTCAACGATTGAAAAATTTATTTTGACCACCTAGACTATGGCCCCCCTAAAATTTAAAAGAAAATATATTTAAACTTATGTCGACTACAATTTTAGCATCATATGAAATTCATGAAAAAATAGGTCTTTCCAAACGGATCTTTCGAAGACTTTTAATTCAGATTAGCATTAATAAACTAGAATTTTTGAGAGAGGAAATTGCACACCGATTCCACTGTAGCAGCTATTAACAATTATGTTTGCTTTATGATTGCTAACAGCCCACTGGAAGATGTTGTAATTTCTATTCGGGATTAATTAAGTAGCAGAATATAAATTATCTGTATGTTGATTATCTTCACAACCATCCAGAAGTTCAACCAGATTTACTAGGAACTTATAAATTTACATCACAAATCGATATTGAAATTTTTTTTAAGTCATTTATTTAGTTCACAAAACTATCTACAAACTTATAGAATTTATGCTTAAACTAGTAAAATTTTGTTGGAGAAGGTTTGTGGTCAACTTTTCACCGTTTAAATGTCTGCCGCCTCCATTAGTTCATATTCAGTAGTATTATGTTATACCCTTTTCTCCATTAGCCCATTTTAACGCATAACGTTCAGATCAATGAGAGTTAGCCAGGCTCACTTCGACTTTTGTAGGACAATGAATGTATGCGTTAAAGTTTTAAGTACTAAATATTCTATTTTCTTTGATTATTGTCGGTCGTCTGCGTTGAACACGATTGTGTTGTAATAAAATTACAACTATACTTTTAGTAAATACAAAATAAAAGACGAAATATTTATATTTTGAAAAAGAAATACATTTAAATTTCCACTTCGACAGGAATGAACTGTTTAGATACTTTAAAAATGTATTGCATACAATTATTTTCCTTCATAATTTTTTATAATAATTTTTCCGTAAAAACTGTCTTCGTTTTCCATGGTTTGTTAGCTTTTCAATAATTTTAAAAGTTCACACACAGCCCACAAGTTCAGTACAAGAAACTATAATAAATTTCATAACAAAATTTGCAAATGGATCTTTACAAGTCTTGATGTCAAGTTATAGATTTACAGATAATTGTGAAAATCAATCTAAACATGGAGAAAAAAAAGAAAAACATTATTTTTCGAAAAATCCAATTACTTTACCGAATTTATTATGGCATTAACAATATTAATTTTTTTTTAATTATGAACCCCTCAATAAATTGTGCAAGTTTTTGTTAACATTTATTTTATACATGTATATGTATATACCCATATATTTCTAATATTTTTTCTCGGAAATATTTCGTGGAAATAACTTTTTTATATTAATCAAGTTTTTTCGATGTTCAACGGAGCACATCTTTGACATGCTTTTACCAAGCTCATCCAACTCTTTGATTTGAATTTCAACTAAATCAGTTCGGTAATTTTTAAGAAATTGTTAAGGCTGGTGACATGGCTTGGACAAAATCTGCTGTTTACATGAATATTTAAAATAAAAAGACTTAAGATATAAAAAATAAACAAGAAACAACTGTGCAGAATATACTGACCTCTTGATTGCTATTAATGAGCACAGTTGTGAAGTTATCGGCCACGAACCACTTCTGTCCCTTCATGACAATGCTGTGTGGGGGATCGTGCTCAGCACCCGTATCTGCAGACCAAACTGTGGCTGATGAGCCAGGTTCCAGCTTCACTGTGCGGTGGAATTTGAACACAGTTTCTGATTCACCTGCTCGACGCACCAATTGGAAGCCTCCGATCGACACCTCCTGCAAAACAATACAAATACGGAAAAATATTGATTAAAAATAAATTGTAGATTTGAAAGTACAAGTTGAAATAATTGACCAATTAATGAATTGAAAATGCTTCAAGATAGCATTTAAGTGACAGGTTTATGAAACTCACATGCTTATAGCAATTAATAACCTAACCAATTCAAAGATGTTCCCTTTCAAACTTCTGGTCCACCTACTAAAAATTTTGGTTATTTTTGCAAAAAATAGCAACGGCGCACTCTTTTATTGCCAAATATTAACCGTTTGAGTGCCGACGAGTGCCATCGCACTCGTGCCGTACTAACTAAATTTGCCAAGAGCGTGATGGCACTCACGAAATCAGTTGCTATTTAGCGCGCAGTAGGAGAGGTCGCTCACACGTATCGTTAATTTTTTATCTTTCTACGCGTTACATAAAATTCAAATTATAATATTATTAGTAATTACAATATAAAAAGGATCCAGGAAAAGAAAATTTGTAACCCACAATGTCGGAATACGGAAATAATTCGAGTGAAAATAATCATTTTTCAAGTTGTGAAGAAAGTGATAGTGGGAGTGACATTGTGGTGCGCTCACAAATTGGCGTAATGCAAATTTTTAGTGCTAGTGAAAATAGTGACGATAACAACTATTTTGCTGATACGGAGGATGTACCGGACTGCGAAAATACGATGTGACCTTGATTTCAGTTTTTGTTATAATTTTTGTTCACATATATATATATTTCCATAATTTTCTTTGTATTTTATTATCCTTGTACAAATTTTTATTAAGAAAACACCGAAAAAATTATTAAAATTGGATAATTTTTGGAAGAGATACAAATTTTTCACAAACATCAAAAACAAAAGATTTCTTTGGCATTTTTAAGTATATATGAGTAAAAAACGATGGCACTAAAACGATTAAAGTTATGTCTCGATGTATAAAGACAGTTCTTAAAAATTTAACAACTGCTTTCATAGTTGCACTGTACAAATAGGAAGATTATTTGGAACACAATAGAAGAACACACGAATATTATACAATATTTCATATATATTCATTATATCGAATCTATTCCAAAAATGATCTATTAGAAGAGTAACAAAACTATATAGTCAGTGGAAACAAAAAGAACCAATTTCAAAAACCTTTTCCAAAAAATAAAAATATGTATTCACCTTCTTCCCCTTATTGTGGACCTTCACAAATTTTCCATCTGGGCAAGCTTCCGCTATCTCAACATCACCCTTAGCAGAAGAGGTAACGCTGAAGTCCTGAAGTGAGCGTTCCTCCGATTCATCTACAAGGGTGCGTTTGCGTGAGGCACGGAGTGGGGTGTCACGGCGACTCGGCGTTCCGCGTGCACTACCCACTGACGAGACGTGTTGCTGTGAGCTAGCCGTTATGTTCAACCTAGAATATTTTAGAAAAATTAAATATAATTTTTAATTGATTGGCATTTCCTAAGAATAAGTTTAAACAATTTTGCAAAATTTGTAATATGAATATAAAATTAGGACGTACCTATCCTCCTCGCTTTCCAGCAAGGTGCGATAAGTGGCAATTTCATGGTCCAACGAGAGCTTGATCTCCATCAGGGAGGCATATTCCCGCAGCTGCTGTGCCATCTCATCCCGCAGCCGTGCCAGTTCCGATTCCAGTGAAGCAAGATCGTGAGCGTGCTGCGATCTCTCCTTCTCCAACTGATTCTCCAAATCACGGATGCGATTCTGGAGTTATGTTTTACGTTATTGTCATAACAGTTCAACAGATAATATAATTTTTTTATTGATAATATAAGCTTTAAGAATAAGATGCCAAATTTTTATATTTGGATTTGTCCAAAACTATAAAAATTTATACAATATTGAAGTATATTTTTAAGACACAAGTTATAAATATGTCGATTTAGCATAGTTATATTGTTTAACTTTAATAAAATGTCAGGTAATATTTATTTCAATATACTATACTGCGATTCTTCTGAATGTTACTCCCAACAAATCAAAATATTGTTTTTTACTTTTTTTTTAAAAAAAAGAACGTCTGCCGCTGGAGCAGATATTCTTTATCTCAAAATTGAATAAAAAAATCAAGACGACCTTTGTTGACTCTTACTTTTGCATATGGAGTAATAATATTCTTATTTCACAACGAGCTTCATACCATATTTGCAAAAAAAATACAAAGCAGATAGTTTTATTTGACGGAAACAAATTTCAGAAGAATATTTATTAACGAGTTTATAATACTAACATTAAGTGCAGCATTGGTGTTCTCCAGGTCAGAAAGCTTGTTGTTCAGAGCCTCAGTGCGTATACGCATGGTGCGCAACTCCTCCATGGCGATACCAGCCGCTGAGCTATTACGACTTGAAGAGGCTTGCAGATTTTTCAACTGAAACATTTTTCAACACATCACTTTTTGAAGTTGAAATGCTTTTCATTTTGAATTGATTTAAAATTATAATCATTGCAATTTTAAGTTGTTTATACTTAACTAACTACGAAAGAATTAAATTTGAAGAAATGAGAAGATGTTGAAAATACCCTTTCAAAAAAGTTTGCAACGACTAGAATATTTAATTACAAAAATACAATTTGACAGACTTAACAATTTTAACAGCCATGGAAAGCAGATAACTTTTGAAAAAAGTACTATATTGCAAATTAAAAATACTTTACTAGAACCCAAACAACATGACGAACTGCATTAAAATTTTGACAAGCCATTCAAAAGTTGCTGTTGCAATCAACACTTTTTTTTATAGTGAGTTCATCTGTACATTTCAAATTTGATTGTAAGTACATATGTAATTTACTCATATTTTGTAATGGTAGCAGAATATTATTAATATTTACAAACCTTATTTTCATAGAGAGCTTCAATTTCATCCCGATTGGCGCGCACATTGGCCTCCTGCTGCTCTCGCAACTCCTGAAGGCTCTGTTGCAGTTTGGCCTCATATTGCTTTGATAGGCGTCCATCTTAAAATATAAACAATTTTTATTAACCCTATTTTGAAGATGTAAAATATACATCTGACATAGTTTTTTCTTCGTAGCTAATGTCTCGGTGCTAAAATAATTCTACATAAACTCTATATGCTAAAATGTGAAATGTTGTCTTTATATACTCCAATCTGTATTACAGACTCCAAATTCAATCCATAAACTGATTAGTTCTCACTGCAATCCATATACGCATATCAGCTGTTTCCATAGACATATCTTAAAGATATTTATTACATATTTTCACTCTACATCTTCGCATCCATATCTTGATGTCTTACTACCCTTGGTATCCCTTGCCTCCATATCTTGATCCTTTTTCGAGAGGTATGTTGTCTGGATCAACTAGCCACAGTTCCATTTCAATGAAAGCGATGATGCTAACATCATTACACACAAGTAGTTCATCCTTCTATGACGTCACCTGTCTAACCATCCTAAACCTTCAACGTTAAATATCCACAATGAATGTGAAAAAGTATCAGTTACTTTCACCTTTACTTGCAACACACAGCAAAATATAGAAATTTGGTATAATAATGACGGGTCCCAAAGTCCCATTTTCAGAATTACCTTAAATATCCATTTTGTCTCACACATTCGAAGATCTTAACGTGGCAAATCCTGCCAACATTTTTTAATATGAATATATTCATATATTCACACTTCCACTCCTCTCTTATTTCCTATATTACTTCACCGTCTGACACACCTTTCAGCGAAGTCTTAATCACGATTTACTGAAGCAGTTTATAGTTTCTTTGTAGCAGTGTATTAAGTTATATTTGGAGAATACTTGGAGTCGTCTGCCAGGAACAGTCAATCTTGTAGTTTGTTCTTTGCCATGTTTGATACAGCTAAATACCATTCTAATATTTTCAGCATTATTAGCACATACGGAAGCTTATAGTGATATTAAGACCAGATATTTATTACTATAAAACAATCTTTTACTCAACTGTAAAAAAATTCTTCACTTCGCTTTCCAAACCTAAATTTTTCCTTTGCCGCACCAATCTTTTTCATTATACAAAACCAATTTTTACATAGACTCCCCAAATTTTTCCTTTGCCGCACCAATCTTTTTCATCATACAAAACCAATTTTTACATAGACTCCACAAATTTTTCCTTTGCCGCACCAATCTTTTTCATCATACAAAACCAATTTTTACATAGACTCCCCAAATTTTTCCTTCGCCGCACAAATCTTTTTCATCATACAAAACCAATTTTTACATAGACTCCCCAAATTTTTCCTTTGCCGCACCAATCTTTTTCATCATACAAAACTAATTTTTACATAGACTCCCCAAATTTTTCCTTCGCCGCACAAATCTTTTTCATCATACAAAACCAATTTTTACATAGACTCCCCAAATTTTTCCTTTGCCGCACCAATCTTTTTCATCATACAAAACCAATTTTTACATAGACTCCACAAATTTTTCCTTGGCCGCACCAATCTTTTTCATCATACAAAACCAATTTTTACATAGACTCCCTTAAGCACTACCATTTATTTACCTACTAATTACTGCTTGAAGGACCATCACTGACTAGCAGTATAACTTCGGCAGGTTTATTGAGACGCTATTTTATGCATACACTTAAAATGGTGTACAGTATACATGAACTAGCTGGCATCCTGATATTGATAATACTTATCAAATGACAGAAACCATATAATGTCCTATAAGAAAACAATATTTCCGGATATGGTAATAATTTCAGCTGTTGCAATTTCTATTTGCTTATTTGGATCTCAATCCTCTTTCTCAAAATCCAACCCTAATGTGCTTGAATTACATAACAAATGAAAATTAATCAACGTTAACTACGTTAGCCATCTAATTAACTCTGATTGCACTAATACTTACGCCCAAATGCAACACCACATATTTACCAGTACTGTATTATTTGACAGGGGCCGTTTAACAGTTTCACATATATATATGAGAGATTACATTAGAAGAATAAAAATAAATCATTAGAATCTATAAGGTCCTAACCGTTTGTGGTGCATATGGGCACTAGAGAGACAATTTACCTGTGCTGTATTACTTGACAGGGGCCGTTTAACAGTTTCACATATATATATGAGTGATTACATTAGAAGAATAAAAATAAATCATTAGGATCTATAAGGTTGTGTATCAATCTTTTTTTAATAACATCGTAAATATTTAACTCACCAATCTCAGATAGTTCAACCTGCCTTCTAGTGCGTGTTTCTTGTAGCTCCTGCTCAAAGACTTGGTCTTTGAAGCAAAGTTCTTCACGTAGTGATTGCACTGTATTCTCCATGTCAATGCGGCATAACATTTCATCCTCGAGCATTTTACGCGTATCTGCCAGGACTTTATTAAGCTTGTTCAGCTCTTTGGATAGGTCCTGAAATATAAAAAGACGAATAAAGTATTCAAGTTTAGGTGACTTAAAATAAATTTAATAGTCATGTCAAATTGATGCGAGCATTAAAGAAAAATAATATTTTAAATTCAGACATATTTCTGTATAAAATATTACCTGCGCCTCATTTTGTGCCTTTTTACGCTCTGAAAGAGCAGTGTTGTATTTCGCGCTGAGCTCCGTAGCACGACTTTCATACAACTGAGCAGAATTCTCTGCATTTGCACAGTCAACTGTCTTCTTTTCAAGTCTGAAATAAATCAAAAAGATTATTTATATTTGCTATTACTACGTGTAAAAAAGAATTTATATATATCTAAAATAGCATTAAACCTAGAGTCCTTTTACCCAGCTAATTTTTTCCCTTCTACATAGCCAGATTAATTTTTGAATAATTTACTAAGATTAATTTTTGAATAATAACTAAATTTAATGATTCAACCTGCCATTATCTATTATTTCTTAAATCCATGAAATAAAAAATTATATATTAAAACATACACATGTTAAGATTACAAGCCGCTGAAAATTTTCTTATGTTATTATGATTCAGATATTATTTATGTGTACATTAAAAACAAGATATTGTAAAAATATTTGTATATTCGAAGCGATGACGAAACGGAGTACCAAATATGGGTCATTCGAAGACACGCAAGGGCATCAAAAAGTTCATATTGACAAAATACAATGACGTAGCCATGCCCACGGTGGGCCGACGGTAACGAGTTCCATAACTTTCCAACATTAGATATGACATCAACCGATCCGCCGAACGACCTCCGCGCCGAGGTCCGCACGCGATTCCAACGCTCGCCTTTACGAGCGATACACGAGTACGCCGACGGCGGTGGTAAAAACTTGCTCCCACTCACACAGGCATATGCCACTATGCTGTCAACACGAATAGCCTTGTAAAAAAGCGGGAAAACGATACAATTAAAAAATGTCTTATCGGCCGCTGCATCATCGATAACATTAGCTTGAAACCGTCAAAAACAGTATATGAGGTCACTTGATTCTCAAAACTTGCCAATGATTGTATCCGGTACATCCGGATGGTGGCGTAAAATAGATATGAACGAGGCTAAGTTGCGTACATGATCATTTACACGCGCAAAGAATAAAACAAACTTTCCAACTTGCAACGTATTTACGATTCAGGTTCGGCTAAAACTTACTTTTCCGATTTTGGTTGGTTAACAAAATTTTTGACTTATTCCAATAGGGCAAAATATTAATAAAAATTCAATTTGCCATGTAATTCACTTAAATTACTTCGGCATAAGAAACTATAAATATTGCGAATCAAATGATACTTATTGTTAAAAACATATTGTTACTGGTTTTACTTGTGTAAGCTATAAATAATGAAGACAAAATGAGAACAGAAAACAGATATGAACATTTCGTCTTTCAAACCCTGCGCGATTATCATAACGTTCTAAAGCTACGTTCAGACTAGGACACTTTGGTGTATAGTATAAACTCAGTGTATACATCGAGTGTTGTATGTGAACACCACTGTCTGCGCTCGCGACGTTTATTCGACACTTGGTTTAGTGTCGTGACACCGAAACCGCCTATGTTGGAACGGCCAGACATTAGTGTCAGACACTTGTGTCGTAGCCTGTATATCTTAAGAATAGTCTATTATTATGTTTTTTATTCCAAAATTGTTGTATTCAATAATAGTACGTTATTTCCGCATTTTTTCGACGAGTCATTACGGAAATAATTGACTATGTAATTTTATTATGAACTTCATATATTGAAAAATGTTTACCCATTTATTTAAATTAAGAAAAGGACCAACAAGGCTGGGAAGAAGAAACGCCCGGAATTTGCCGGACACGCCACTAAAAGCGTGGACGCGCGCGCGCTCCAGGGGAGTAACGGCCGATTACGTCATAGTCAAGCTCCATTACAGTTTTGTATGTAACGCATGTTATTTGTAGGAATGTATAGACACTGACGTCGGCGACTCGAATACATTGGACTGTCGTGTGCATAGAGACGGTGTCATAAATATGGTAATTTTTTATGTATAATTGACGTATTATCGCGATGTGTACTTTGTATTTAATTAGCAAATGTTAAAATATCTATAAGTCCCAACTATCTTACTTAATCCCAAGCGTGTTTTTCAACTAATAACAAATAAGTATTTGATCAATCGTTATCAAGTTTTTCCCACATACGCAATCTGGTGCGGAATTTATATAGGTACAGGATATTTACTTAAAACTTCCATCGATATTTGCTTAAAACTTTATTTTGTTGTAAATGGCGCTACCGTGCGCCTAAATATATTTCTTTTTGTTTTCTTCGTAACTCAGCAGACCTCCATAAACAGTGTTATTTCTAGCTTAACGCTAACAAAATCACTGGTAATAGTTAGCTACCTATATTATATAAAATCAATTTGCGACTATGTGCTAAACGACCAAGGTGCCAAAAGACCTGTAGTTTTGTGTTATACATATAAGAGAACGTGTGTACCTATTTGATTATTTAATAAAACACGAATAAATCGTTGGCATCATATAATTGAGCATGCGTGTTTAGTGTACCATTTAAAGGCTTCCATTAATATTGTGTTCCTGTTTGCACTACTTTTGACTTTCCCCCTCCTTCCGTGTAGCCCTGCTACAGCTTTAGCCGTGAGCTTCTCACTCTCCGTAGGGTATGAAATGTAGCTATTTCCTTTTTTTTCTAAACAATATTTCCTACTGTGTTCTATTACTAAGCATATCATTATGTTGTTAAAATCGCTTCAAATTATAATTTAATGTGACATGATATTAACATGACCGCAGGAAAAATTAAATAAAGGTTAAAACTACATAGCAAGGACATGACTCCCTTTTTCCCCACATAGTTCTGCGTAGTCTTGCAGAACTTCTGCCCCACACCGACACTATATGGTTTTATACTACAGAGGCGGAAAACACGAGCCACCCACATTGGATTTGTTTTCTACCTACGTTTGTAAATTCGTCTGTGTAGGTGTATCTGTTATTTTTATTATGAAATTTAATTACCTAGCTTTTGTAGCTAGTATATAAGACACAAAATGACAAAGAATTGAGAGTCCTTTCCCTTCTTTACCCGAATATTTGATTCGCATTGTTAAGTCGCTAAACATATTTAGACCGGTTTTGAACTTTATTATTAATGTTATATTATTAAATATAGTGAGCAGAATGAAATTTGCTTCTCTTACTTTTCAGCTATCGCGAAATTGAAAATAAACAATTCATGTAACTTAACGCGCGTACGTACTACAAATTCTTCTATATTAAAACCAGGCGTCAGCCACCTACCTGAACGTCTGATGAGGGTTCTTTTTTCCTCGTTATACCACTTGTGATAATATTCCTAAGCATAAAACTTTTTCGAAGAAAAACTCGACACTGCGCTGTGCATTATCTAAATATTTATATTATGTCGCATCGTTGTACATGCACTTGAAAAAGCTCGGTATAATGGCATAACGGTACTACGGTCGTCTCGTTCGGAAAGCGTACGCCTTCAAAAATACTGGTTTTATAAAGCCCTGCGTGCGTTGCCATGAATTCGAAAACGGAATACGATCCATTTGGTTAAGACACGTTATCATATTGAATACGATCATGATATTGAATAGAAGCCTGACCTAATTTGTGAAATATTGCATTCATTACACAGGCCATTGGGTTTAATATTTTTTTATTTATAATGACTAAAGCGAAATAACCAAAATATTTATCAATTGCCTATAAAACAATAAGCAATGGAAATCATAATACCTATATTTGATATACTAACTTAGTATTAATATAAAAAATAATAGATACACAAGGCGTTACTTCACAGGCCACCATTTTTACGGTTAAATACAATCATCATTTTCTTGTAATGTAATACTTATGACTCTCAAAATATGATTCAACTTAAATGAATAATTGTCGGTATCAATCTGAATGATAAATAAAACTTATAATAATATGATAAATATTTTTATAGACATTTCCGATAATATTTCAATCATGTCTTACATAAAATCCCGAAAAAATAGTTTTGGAAACCTTTCAATATTTATGATAGATGACGTAGGATACGATAACTGAGATTTAAAAAATTATATTACCTTATTATTATTTATTTGCCTCGTCTTAAATGTCTTTATTAACATTTTCGAATATTAACAGTTTATTAATCCACATATATTTGAAATATACGCGGATTAATATGCTTTATTACTTTTGCAAAATTTCACGTTTCTTCAGTTTCTAAGAAAAAAAAAACGGCTGACAGATGCGCACGTGTGTTATCTTATAAGGGTTTCTTTTTTCCTTGGCAGATAAGGAACTCTAAAAATCAGTATAACACAGCATACTACCGGTTGTCATCAATGTAGGGTATTAAAACTTCTGTATATAAACGGTCTCTGATATTTTAGCGTTATAAATGCAAAAAATAACTGGGTTTATAATTTTATACAGCAAATTAAATTATAAGGAGATTTATTTACGACGTAATTAAAAAATAGGATTATCTGCAATATTAAATTTATTTTAAATTAAAACTTCATTTCACACTGTCGTTGGTACAGGTGGTAAACATGACCGCGATAGCTATTACTTTGCATTACATTGCGATAAAAGGTATATGTATAATTTATATTGTTAAATATGATAAAGTATAACTTGTACACAATTAAATTCAGACATTTTACCATGTTGATATTTGATGTTATCGAGGACACAGCGATGGCCTAATCTACAGCAAAGCAGCGATAATATGTACAAAGATAAACATTGGGTGCGCATGGATCGTGATACAGACGTGCTTGAAATATCTAATTAATGACTAGTCATCATAAATGGTCAACAATTCCCTATTTGAGACATTTTTACGTAGAGAACAAAACAATTACGTAGTGTACAAAAATTAAAACTATGCATACATAAACAGAATTAAAAATGTATCATTACATCTCAATTTAAAATAAAGGATAAAATAACGTTAAATATCATTAAGTAAATTCGTGTTTGTCGCAAAAAATAACTGTTACCTAGGTAACAGTTATTTTTTGTCTCATTTGTCGTTATTTTCAGTCTCTTTTACTAAAAAAAATACCTACGACTTGATAAGTTTACTTTCAATAATTTTAATACAAGTGGCTTTCTTTATTCCACGTATAAGGTATTTGATACAAATGAGGCCTATGTTCTAATAAGACCTACACACAAAATACACACGCACACATGAATGCCCTATAACCCGACCTAGTACGCGAGCACGTGTGTAAAGTATTTTCGAAGTTGGGTTTATTCTTCTAAATTTTTGGGTGTATAGGCCTTGTTAGAACATAGGCCTTATTTGCATCAAGTACCTTAGGTATAGTTACATCCGCAGTATTTTATTTAAAAGAAAATTTCTCCACAAACAAAGGTAACTTCAGTAGTTCAAAAAAAATCGCATGCTTGCGTGTCTACGCTGCGGCGTCTTTATAACTTTAAGTCACGAAAAAAGTATTTATTGATCGCATACAAGGTAAGTATTATGTATTCTGTAGTTAGTGAGTTAAGAATTCACCGGTCGATTAGCGAATAATATCAAGGTTACTACTGCCTTCACATTTGTTTTACCTCGTGAACGTTTCGTAACATTGACGAGAATACTCATACAGAAAATTACACACACAAATTGACTGAACCGTGCAAAAAAAAACAATTGGTTTATGAGTTTAAGAATAGACATATTTTAGAAGATAAAATCATTGCTGTGGCCCACGAAAATGGGGTTTGACTGGAAATAACGTCCTTTGCGAAACTGCCTTTTCCACCCACGCGGGAGAGATGTTATAGACAGAACTTAGTATATAATGGTCTGGAGACAGTATGCTAGCGAGGAACACCATTCCAAGTAGTTATCATACAACTAGTATGAAAGACCTTGACCCAAAATAATGAAACCATTTTTATAGTTCAATAATATTCTTTGCCGACGTTCGTTATCATTTTTTAATCAATCAGTCTAATAATTCTCTTTCTTAAATTCACAATTTCTTCAACCTTTAATGTATAAAGGTGAATCTAAACTTATTAACCAACTTCTAGACAATCTGATAACGCTTTGTCACACTTCCTAGATTAAAAAGTCGTGATTAAACATAGCCTGAAAGTAAAGCGAAGAATAAAAAAAGTCTGAAAAAACGAAGAAAGAAATAAAGTCGGAAGTAGGCCATTGAAACCCCTACTAAATTAATTCAACCTCCAAAACATTACATTTATTACAGCTGTATCGACGGGCGGGTGGCTCGCCTTGCGACTTCTGTACGTGGCACAGTTAGTGTCATTTTTTAACGTACCTCTACTTGCGCTTAGTGATGCACGTGCCGTCTATATCACTGCGGGTGGTGCTCGCAAATAAATCGAGAACTATAATTGCTCCGATCGCAATATTATATCCATGCGCAGGCAACATTAAGATGTACTTTGGAAATTGGGGAAGTATATTTATATTTATAAAAATATCATTAATATAACGCCAAAGTAATGATTAGTATCTACATTCATCTACATCTTCCGATAGACATTTCGCATTGTATTTGCACGCAGGATTCATATGAAACTTATACTCAAGACGCATGGTAAGAAAAGGAGTGGTGGACTCATTCTATTTCTACTTTCGTTCAAGGTTTCGGTAAAACGCGATCGATAAATGTACTTATACAGAATAGCTACATGCAATAATATGTAATAGCTACTACATGCAGAAAGAGAATAGGATTGGCGCGAAATCGATAAATAGTGTAGCAGATTTCTAAAAAGGTAAAATCGAAAATATTGGAGTTGAAAATCAAGTAATAACTACATATTTAAAAATTATTGTGGATCAGTTTTGATAATCCAGTCATATACTGGGAACAAGATAACGTTTTACAACCGTAAACACATAGTTAACATTATGTTCGCTTCTGAACAGTTTGCATTGTATCTACAAGAATGCAACCGCTGTAGATATTCATACAATCCAAGTGCAAAGTTTGTTTATTATGATTAGTTGGTTATGAAAGAAAAGCGTGGCTAATCAGACAAAAGGTTTTGTCATTTAAACTTTATTTTTAAATATTCTTTTTGGTTAAAAGTATAATTTTTCAACAAGACACGGGCTTCGCCTGATACCTACCTATGTAGTTAAACGCTTTCTCAGTGACCCATATTCAAATGGTAATTTTAATTCATGATTTATAAATACGTACGAGGCGTTTAAAAATAAATAATAAAGTTTCTAAAACACACACATCGGTTTTAAAATCACCGCTCTTGCCCTAATTACAATTTACGAAGGTTTTAAACTATTATTACAATTTACTTTTTTGTAACTAACCCAATATGATTCAAGTTCTCCGTCTGCTTATACTTTCAGTTCTTATGTGACTGTATATAGGTATACACATATAGACAGTAATTGTGAGTGTGCATATAAACACAAGCTGTTCTATAACAATGTGAACAATCGAGTTTCTCACACTATTACTCACCTATACCAAAAAACAAGACAGCAACCAGTGCAAAATATTTATATGTAAATTGTGCAGCATTCCATTACTAACAGTTCTAACCGCTATTAGTCATCCAAAAATGCTTATGGGTATAAAGTTAAATAAAGTTCATTAATAAACGTCTATATTTCACACCCTTCGGTATGCTACGATTCGTATCCATGAACATTACAATAAGGTTAAAGTAATTGTAAATACGATGCAGAGCCAATAACCTAACTATTATTTCCTTCGGATTGTTTATAAACTACATGCTAACAATTACATTTCAAATAATTTTATGAATACTTTAAATTTTGTTATGGGCCTTGACATATTACCATCTCTCTTACGTGACATTTAAAAATAAATAAATGACAAACATTTGAACCAGAAATAAAAGGCATGCATGAATTTGTGATATATAATGAAAATATATGTTGAATCGAGTTCCACTCATTTTATCTTATCATAAGCGTGTCAAGTATAAATATAACAAAAGGCCTCGAGGTATAGTTGACTTCTATATATTTAAGTCAATTTAAATGACTACTTTTTCGTATAACAAGTTCGCTTGGGTAAATACCACATAAACTATGTCATGCAAGGTTAGGCTGTATGAAGTAAGTTTTAATTCGGTAACTATGATGTCACTGTGATGTAGCCGAGGCCGCGTCATTGATTCACGCCGTGATTAAACTTATTTGATGACGTCAACAGGGATTATAAAAAATAAAGGCTTTGCAACAGAGTAACACATGACTTTTCTTAATTTAAAAGAATAAAGATACAAATAGTATGTTAGAGTAAAGGTAACACTGTAAACATATTTAAAAATAAACTAGTACATAACCTAGAAACAAGATTTATGACTGGAAGGTGTGAAGTCTATTTCATAATTTGTCTGCAGATAATCAATAGATTAAATAGTTACTACAGTATTAGTAGTAGATAAATATGTTTACTAAACATTGATAAAAGCTGAATTATACTCACTTTTTCTTTATGTCACCAAGCTCTTCGTACAATCTCTTGAGATCTATTTCGAGCTTAGCTTTTTCCCGGGATGTATCGTCTAAAAGTTTTCTAGCATCTTGTAATTCATGTTCATACATCCCCTTAATGCTGGATACTTCCCGCGTAATCGTTTCCTGCGTCGTTTGGATTTCACGACGTAATCCAGAGTTTTCATTTTCCAGGCTCCTAACACGGTCGATGTAAGTAGCCAGACGATCATTCAAATTCTGTAATTCAGCCTTTTCTTGAAGACGACTATGCCTAGTTGGACTCAGAGGGCTGCTTGGCCGGCCACCGGCAGAACTTCCCGGGCGGCTTCCTTGCAGCGGCGTACTAGTAGATTGAGGCATCTGTATAGAAACACTGGCGCTGCTCGACGATGTCACTGTTTTTTTGCTTTTTGTAGACATGTTAATATTTTGTTTATCGAAACACAAAACTAAAACTTCATACACACACTGTTCGCAACACGATCTCAATTAACCGCACAGTATTACAGACGAGTAAAACTTTGTGATTGGTTGAACGTCAGCGACATAAACGCCAAGCAAGCGTGGGCTTGCGCAGAGGAACTATCACGTGACCAAGCAATGGCAACTCCCGTAAACGGTGAGCTAAATATTATAGACTGTAAATTGTCAAAAAGTATCGTGCTTAGAGTAATTACAACTTATCACAACGATATAATTGATTACTGTTTACACATCTTTATAACTATTTTAAATTATTATAATATTTATTAATAAGGAGTAATATATATTAATTCAACGGATATTTTTGCAAATAGGTATATTTAATCTCGTATTCTAAATGATTGTAGAATATTATTAAATATCTTCGTAGTCTTATATTTGTTATTATTATTCTGATCTTAAGAATTTAATACGAAATTACAGTATAAAATATCGAAAAAAATTAATTTGTATAATTGGGCAGCTTAGATTGCTTCATTTTCTTCAGATTTTTGTTTCTAATGACGCTGTTGAAGTATTATTAATTGTATTTAACCAATTATTTTCAGTCGAAGAACAGTAAATAAAACGTGGTATATTTAAAAATGTTTTAAGTTTAGTATGTTGCCAGATAACTTCTTACGACTTTATTTTACACAACTTTTTTTTTCTGCATTTAAATTTTATTACAAAAGCTTATATCGACAAATTCTCTTTTTTGACAGTATTTGATAACAAACAATTTTCTACAAAAACACAAAAGTGTGAACGTTAATTACAAATATTTAGAAAATAACCTAAAGTGGAAAATTTACTCCATGCATGCATAACATCGATATTTCATAATATAATTAGAGAATGATGTGGTTACCTGCTCTTGGTACTTTCTGCAATTGAACGACTAATGAAAATGGACTGAATACTACTAAACTCTAATTCTTCAGACGAAACCATTATGTATCAATTGGCTCACTAATAGGTATAGTATCCTATCGCGTGGTCTCGCATCCCGATTGATTCATAGAGCGTTTTGAGATCGGGATTATATTTTTATAACCTCAATATGCACATTCGCATTGGGATTAGCAAAAAACAAACAACGATCGATCATTATTTAAACTTGTAATTATATTTTATGATTTTTTGTCCTTGTTTTGTGTCAAGTTCACATTGGGACAGGCCCCACCCCGATTTAAATGCACTTATTCGTTAACGGTCAATGATTTTATTAATCTATGAGAATGGGCTGCTAGCGACTATGGCACACAGGGTTACATCCCAAATTAGAAGTTATTAACAGATTTTGGTTTCATTTTAGGGGATTTTCCAATTAATTTTAGAATTTGGCGAAACTGACTAGAGTGACTGACAGATTTGGGACTTGTACGTATTGCACTAGCAGAGTTCCGCTGAGTATATACGATTAATATTTATTAATAATTATTTTTCATATAAATATACCCCTTCCTTATGGCAATCCCGAGATCCGAATCGATACTGACGATCCCTCAAATCTCAAGAATAACGTTTCAATACCCGAATGAATGCTCTACTCGCTAGCTTTTGAGTCAATCGAAATTCTTGTATTAAGTCGAACTGGAGTCTTTCCGCAACTCGAGGTCGTAGTGACAGGAATTCAGTACAGAGTTTCTGAGAATCAAGTTTGATACAGTTGAAGACTATTCGACTCGTCGCATCACTTGCCCATTTATTAAGTTCTTAAATACTTCATTTATTTATTTTTAGTAAATAATAACCTAAATTTATTCATGAAAAGACCAATAACTTTTTACAAATCTGTAAAAAAATTCATGTGTGTTGAGTTTAAAAAAAAAGTATTTTCTTTTATTACAATCAGTTTGAATAACAGCAGCATGCGCAAGCGCCGCACCGTGAGAAGCTATAGTACTAGCAGTGCGTTTAGTCTAAATTATCGATTTGCTGTAAATACCTTGATTCACTCAATTCTGTAATTTCTGATTGCAGCTGTTGTATGCCCGTTTTGTATAACCTATGCCCGTTTTGTATTTACATGAAATAAGAGTATACCTTATCTTCCCTTTTTGTTTTAATCTAAGGAATGAGACATTATTTTCGTCATTTGTTAATAGTGTCTTATACTTCGGTACAAAGAGTTTTGTGAGAATCGAGTTTGATACAGTAAAGTCAACTGGAAATTAGTCACTTATGTTTCACTCAATTGACTTCTACTGGAAATTAGTCACTATGTTTCAAACTTAATTGACGTGAATATAAACAATTTATTACTTTCAAAGGATTAAACAGATTAAACAATGCCGACACGCAGTGTTGTTCGATATAAGGAAATAAAATTAAATTGTGAAAAAATTATGCATGTGTACTTTTTAGGTTTCACAAATAATTCTATTTTTCGGTATCTTATCATATTAATGTTTTGATAAAGTTTGGAATTTGTGTGACATCTTAAACTCGACAGTTCTTATGCAGCCAATGTAAATTTTTTATTCGGTCAACTTCCAGTACCCGGTCTATCCCATCATGATCTCCTTCACATTTCCTATAAATTAAGTAGCCCTAACGCCTTTTCAAAGAGCATGTTCCTCCGTCACTTTAATCGTATTGACCTACCATCTTTTTTTGAGGATGCCAGATCCATTAACTGGAATACAATTGCGATCAATCACTCTGTTGATGAAAAATCTCGCTGTTTTAAATAGTTGTATCACTAAACTGTTCGTAAAACATGCTGCCCTAAAACTCGTCAAAATTAAGAGGTGAGCTGCGCCTTGGATAAGCGATTCTATTGGAAAAATGATGGCCAAACGTGATCAAGCTAAAACTAAGTATAGGACTGATTCCAGCCCAAATCGCTGAGAGAATTTTAGAGTGCTTAGAAATAAATGTTCGCAAATGTGCCGAAATGCCAAAAAACACTATATTTCTGCATCATTACGTGATTGTACTCCTAATAATATTTGGAAGTTTTTGGGTACTCTAGCCATCGGAAGATCTTCTACCACTTCGAAGAGCTAGCGATTGGATATCGACCAATTAAATTCACAATTTTCTACGTCACCCACGGTACTTGAACCAGCTGTTAAGTCTGCAATTATGAATGGTATCTCGTCTTCGCCCGTTTCTAGTAAACATCAATTTACGCTAAGGGATACCTGTGAGTCCGAAGTTAAAGCTAATCTTCTTGCGATAAAATCGAAATCTTATATATTAGTGCTCTTAAACCGATAATAGATATCGTGGCTCCGGTCATCGCTGATATTTATAATACCTCTTTGAAAACTGCTGTCTTCCCTTTGGAATGGAAAAAAGCCTATATTGTGCCCGTACCCAAAATTTTATTACCTACGCAACCCAAGGATTTTCTGCCCATATCTATCCTACCGCTTCTATCTAAAGTCTTTGAATGTATTGTTCATGGTCAACTCGTTACTTTCGACAATGCTCATAAGTCTCTAAATCCACTTCAATCTAGTTTTAAAGCTGGCCACAGTATCTCAACTGCCCTTGTTAAGGTTACTGATGATATACGCTTGGCTATGGATAATACACAAGTCACTGTCCTTGTGCTTCTTGATTTCAGCGGTGCGTTCAACTCTGTTGACTTCGATATTCTTCTTGCCCAGATGAAATATCTTAATATATCCCAACATTCACTTGAGTGGTTTAGTTCATATCTTCATGGACGCAGGCAATGTGTTAAGTTGTCAGATACATATTCTGAGTGGACCGATCTTACAGCTGGTGTACCTCAAGGTGGAGTTTTATCCTCTTCTCAGTATTTATTGATGATGTTGTTAAAAACATTTCTAGCAATTATCTTCCCTATGCCGATGACCTACAAATCTATGCGCACTCGAACCTCCATTCCTTATCAAAAACATCGACATCCTTAATCGAGATCTCGCTTCAATTGGTAAGTGGACTCATGAAATGGGTCTTTTGGTTAACCCAAGTATGTCACAAGCTATCATCATTGGTAGTGAAAGACTGACTTCTAAAGTAAACCTACCTAGTTTACCAAAATTAGTGCTAAATAGTACAATAATACCATATACGTCAACTGTTAAAAACCTGGGCTGATCAATCGAAATCTTAATTGGCGGCCTCAAGTAAATGATGTTAGTCGTTGTGTTTTCAAATTGATTATGGAGACGTGTGCTATCCCGATCTTAATGAAGAATATTTGTGCAAGTTGGAACGTCTTCAAAATTTATGCATCCGGTATATCTTCGGCCTCAGAAAATATGATTACATTTCTGAATACAGCTCACTTCTCAAATGGCTGAAGATCCGTGATCGACGCCAACTTCACATACTTACACTTACATTTTTAACATATTAAAAAATCCTCATAGCCCAAATTATCTTAGTGGCAAATTTAAAGATTTGTCTGCTCACGGCCTTGGGCTACGACCTGTAAGTTCACTCACACTACTTATTCCTAAACATACACCAATTTATACCCATAATATACTAGCGTTCACAATTAGGTAAATTTCAGTAATAGTGTGTCATATACTTAAAAAAGTTGTAATCCTAGAAACACCTATAAAATATTTTTCTATCTGCCTGTGCAGACTGGTTAGAAACTGGTGGAAAACACAGCCAGTACTAGTTGTCATAAATACTTTAATATAGTAAATAAACAATAGGGTAATTGACTGATCTCGATATTTTTTGTAAACATGTTTTAAAACTATGAGTCGGTTTAAAAAAAATAATGCATATAACAAACAATTAATCGAAACATCTAAACAGGAAAAAAAAGTGTAAATTTTTTGTTCATTAAATTGAAAAAGTTATGAATTTAAATAATAAAGATAATAATTTAAAGATATTTAATAAACTCCCTTATAATGAATGCTAAAGACTGGCCAGTGACGTCATAAGCCAGTGTGCCAAGGAGTGTTTTCGTGCGATTCGTAGTTTGTTACGATATATGTATTTTAACCGTTTTTTAATGTTTATTACGTATTTTATTTTAATAATAAAAAAATATAGTCAAATACCCTATTACGCCAAGAACAAAAAACATTTTTTCAAAGAAATTAAATAGCTTTTTTAATATAAACAAAATGTAAATACAATTTGCCATATTTATGTTATGGGATAACGGCAATGGCATGTGGTTGTAGTTTTTGTCGGCGCAACGTGTTTGAAATTGAAAATCTATTCCTGTGACTAAACTACTGAATTTTGTTTATTGATTATTGGTGTATGATTGAGAAATACCATATGGTATATGCCGGATTGAACGGCCAAATCCACATTGCATATATATTCTCTACAATAAAAATCTTAACTTATCACTAAATATGATATAAAAAGTATAAATGTAGATTATTATAAATATGCATAATTGTACATATTTGTGTACAGAATTATGTTAAAATAATATGCCTCTAATAATGGTTTTGTGGTTTCATAACTAGCCTGAAAACACCGATTGTACTGAGAGAAAGTTTTAACAAGTTATCATGAAGGCGATATTTAACAAGAAGTTCCCTACATGGGAACTTCTTGTTATAAAGATGAATGAAGATGGCTATAAAATAAATGTATTGACTTAACCATTCTACTATACGTATATACTAATTCTGGCATAGTGTCTATCTTACATACATAACAAAAGATGACTATCAAAGTTTTAGTTATTACCAAGTCAACATTTTTCTTCAAAGAAACAGTAATAATATTACTGAAGCCACTGCTAAATTAATGAAATTCACATGAATTTATCAATAAAAGGAGGTAAAATATATACAGCACGTCCGTCTAGTGTTATATAGTCGTCAGTAATAAATGACGACATCATTTTTAGTTTCTTTTTCTGCACTTTATCGAAAGTACAAATATTAGGATATATTGATATCATTAAAATATATATATATAATATATTATTTTCTCGCTGAAAAACAAATTGCTAGGATAAGTTCTTACACTTTGCCCTATAGTATCTATTTTACAAACCTAAGTATTAGATTGAATAACATATTTATTTTAGAATTTAACATGTACAAATAAACAATAGGTGAACTTATTGCTAAATGAGCACCCCTCCCTATCAACCAAAATATTACATGTTGAGAACTTCGTGATCTGGAAGATTGTAATAGTCTCTGTGAGAAATTATAAGTCACTAATTAACTTACAATGCATTTAATTTAACAAATAATAATCTTTATGGGTAGGAAATATAAAAAGAAGGTTGGGTAGGAGAGAAAGGGTTAGTATCAGGCGGTCAAAATTATGGTAAATTTTTTCATGGCAAGAAAACGTACGTTGTTAGTATTAAGTTTGTAAGAAGACATAGAATATGGATGTTGATCACATAATTCTCTTCAATTAAGATGTGAGCTGAGAAATATGGTCATATTTTCTAAGATGCAATATATAGTGAATTCATAAGTTTTGAAGGCACTCTAATTTATCTAATCAAACTTCAGTGAGATCAAAATGACATATATCTCCATTAGTGGGGTTATTATCACACTACGCATTAATATTACACATTCAGAATTATAAGCTATGAAAATACATTCTCGCATAGCTTCATGAATTACATTCGTCTTGCCCCCTTTAAAGCATGCTATTTGTTGAAATGAAAATATTCTGATTAGACTTGATATTATTGAAACCCGCTTTTGTGATGACAAAAAGTATGTTACGTGACTGACGTTTACTAATGACGTGATGGGTTAAAACGGTATGTTGTAAATACTGAAATTACTAATCAAATCAATATAATTAAGGTCAGCCTCGCACAATTTTATTTATGCAAATCACAAGCAAGATGCTCATATAGACAGGTTATGTCATCTTTGAGCATATTACAAAGCAACAGAAATAAAAGTTAATAATGTAGAGATGGTTTGCTGTTAATTTAAATCATTGTTGAACTTTAAATCAAGTTCAAAATATGACTATTAGTTCAAGAAGACAATAAATACAAAGCTTAAAAACAATTTTTTTTCCTGAAAAGTCAATATAATAATAAAATATGTGTGAAGTATTTTCTTCATTTTATTGGTTTGTTAACTAAAAATATAGAAATATCACGAGTTTTTAGAATAAATAAAATTCAAATAGCTAGTAAATATACTTATTTGCATGGGCACAACCCTAATTGAGAGAATTTATAGGTCTTATTGCATTAAGTTTAAATTTATCTTTTTAGAATTATTGTGACATAACACATTTAAATCACTTACACAAATATTTTTAGATTCTTGGTTACAAACTCATGATTTGTTATAATTTAAGAGTTAGTGGTCAATCTGAGTAATGTGTATATATATAAGTATACATAATATATAAATGTATATTTATGAATTTGAATACTAATTATTTAATTCTATTTGAAGAGGGAAGTCACTCTGTATATTGTCACTATCACACTCCCACAATATTTTTATCACTTAGCGGGTCGGAGCCACCTGGCTTTTGACCTCTTTCCTTAGAATAATACTATAATAAATTCCCTACACAGAATAACTTAATGTTCACCTTTTAAACACGGTGTTCGGGAATACATGTTGGACAAAGAAATTCATTGGCTATAAAGGAATAAATTGCCGTTGAAATAAAACGTAAAATGTTCCCTTTTTCTAACTGAGTGCCAAAAAAAATATTACACATAACTCTTTGTAACACACCCAATACTTGCCTGGTGTGCGGTTTTTACCACAGCGGCTATGTCTTCGCAGCTGTTCACGGGTTATTCCCCCGAGCAGAGCCGAACAATGTGCGCAAGCAACGTGTGTACGAAAAAGATAACAAATAATTATGAATATTATTTTCAATTTTCTGAAAAAAGTTATCTTTTAAATTTTATTTTAACGGCAATCAACTATTTTTCAGTCAAGGTATAACAAGGTCTTTCTTATTCCCGTATATATGTAAATAAATAAAATAAAAATATATAAAATAAAACATTAAATTTACAGCCTTGCTAAAAAAAATGTTAAGAATTGATGTTGCAATTGAGGAAAGTAAGTCGGGTCATTACTTTTTTTTGCTTAATTAGTATTAAATCTTCAATCTACAAATTTTTAACTTTGTAAAATGCCTTACTTTGGATTACCCGTTACATCTCCTGTGTATTAATAATAGCAAGAGTAATAAATGGAAATACAAATGTACTTACATGATATTGTCTTGTATACTGAAACGTAAAATCGTATTACAAAATTTACAGATGATAAATAAAACAAACTAGGTAAATGGTTCATTGTAAAACATTTATTGTAAAACTTTGTGCCCTCCGTACTTGCCTATACACATAAGAACAGTAGCATACACCTTTAGCAACCTGCGCTCCACACCAGTATAATGATCATATGTTGCGATCTGTTCCAATTGTAGTGCAGCCAATGTTTTAATAGTATCCGTTAAGGCACCTCCGGAAAGTAATTCTAGCTGCTTCCACGTTGAACTCCTTATCCTTGAATGGTGCATTATAGAAGATTGACTGTTACACTTTCTAAGCAGGGTTATAAATATATTAATTTGAGTTAAAAAATAAGTGGGCCTTAAGCTATTACAGGCCAAGCAAAATTTTTTTTTATTAATATTTTTTGTGAGGAAATTAAATGTTAGATTTTTCAAAATCACACGATTATTAATTTTGGTTACAAATTAAATTTGAAACTATTATGAATTTGCAAACCATTCTTATATATTAATTGATGGTATATCAGTATATAAATTTTTAATCACTAATATTGAGGATGATAATTTTTAAGCATTATAATTTTGCCAAACATATTTTCATTGTTAGTTATCATTCATGAAGAATAATGGTATGTTTAGCCACAATTAATTACTTTTATATATAAATTTTTTGTAATTACTATATTTGTATGAAATAATATATTTAATTAAAAAGATGAATGCACTATTATTATAAAAGGCAATTTTATAATAAAAGGAACATCGTTCCAAAAATTACAAAATAATTTTAACACTCTGCACAGAAGTGTTGCAAGTTTACAAAATTTTAATAACTCTTTAAATGGGATTATCATATAAAATCTAATAGAAGAAACTAGGGATAGAGACATCAGCATTAGGCAACAGTTTTGAAATTAGTAATAGCGCATTTTACAAACAGCATCTCTTGGAAGTAACAAATTTTCATTGATCACAATGAAGAAATTATTAGCAAAGCACATCCGCGTTTATGCCATAAGCTATGATATAAACTATTAATCTTACATTGATCAGGATTCCATATCATAGTCATTTCATGAAGACAGACTTAGTTTTGAATTATGACATTCGTCCTATAAAAAAGATCATAATAATATCTCCAAATAGCAGTAGCAAAGTAATACATTCTAACCTTATTAATAAACAGTCCAATAATCTAAAAAAAATTTAAAGGCTTACATGCAACACTGGTATAAAGGTGCTAAAATGTCCATTGCATCCACATAAGGGTTACCTAGGCCTTTTCCGTTGTCGAGTAATATTAACTTGTCTTTATACAATTCATAGCGATGCCTGTCGCCATTTTGTATTAAAAAATCAAATATTGAGGTATCAATTAAATGTAGCAGTCTTTCTTTATCGTAATGGAGTTTTAATTTCCTGTTGATAAAATGAATTGCAAAAATTAATCTACGCATTGCTTGCAATTGAGATCAATAAGACGAATTATCAAAACGTACTTAGGAAAACATCGATATATCTTATCAATTATTCATTGATAAGGTATTTCCCACTCTTCGGTAAGTTTCCCAAAAATAAACCTATCGGCAATTGATAAAATAACTTGTGAAAGTAATTTTACATTTTCATTATGAAATGTTAGGTGGATTGTTAATCATTTAACCATTTGATATAATATAATCTTTCCGAATATGGATATTAAGCATTTATGACCTCTTGTTTCACACTACAATATGTTGAATATAAAAGCATAGATCCAGGTGATGTGGGCAAGTTAAAATTTGCTTAGTCGCTATAAACATTCTATTCTAGATTTCAATTAAAAAAAGCCTCTTATCGTAAAGTAAAAGCGTTTTTCTACCATATCATTATTGAAATTGATATGTTTCTACAGAAAACTTCGTTTCTTCCGTAAATCTTTAACATAAGTGCCAAAATATATGTATATAAATATTGAACAAAAAGAAAAAAAAAATCATAAAACGATTATCCCATCGCAATCATTATAAAAATCGCCAGCAATATTTTTTAGACTAAACTTTCACTGTAATTAAAAAGTGGTCATAATTCACAATTCACATGGGTGCAAATGCTAATGCTGATTGCTCTCTGAGATACCAATGACCAATCCAAAACAAATCTCAAATGCGTTTATTTATATTTCAAATAATAAAAATTTTTGATTTATTTTAAACATTCTCTTTAAAAAAAAACCCCACCATTAGATTGGTTATTGCTATTTCAAAGGCCAATAAATATTAATGGTACAAAAGTGGACACAAGCGGCAGTCTGTGAAAAGTAAACATACATCGACTTGTAAATGAATGGTGACTGGTGAGCAAGTCACCATTCATTTACAAGTCGATGTATGTTTGTAGAAGTGACTGGTAGCACAGTGGTACGGTTGACACCCAAACTCGAGCTTTACAGTTTGTGATTAATTCACCCATATGAATGGGGTCACAAGGATCCAATCATTTTCGACATCATTCACGAATGATTGCATTCACGAAATTTGATTGATTTGCTCATGCCTGATTTGCATACGCATCAGATTATATAATTATAAAAACTCATATTAGATTATTATTATACCACTGTTAATTTATGTATGTAGACTTTAATTATACCACTATTGATTTATGTCGGAAATTTTTTCTGAACATTTGTCTTTAAAATTATTTATTCAGACTTTAGTTTCGTACGAATTTTGAAATTTTCAGTAAAAAAAGGTGATGTAACTTATTTTTTCCAAAATGATCAGATATGGGTGGCACATCTAAATATTAAATATATAATGGGTGGAAACATATGATGGTGATGTGTTCATGTTTCGAAATAATATATATATTGATCAATAATATTTAAGTACAGTATCATTGTCGATTGTACTATTAAATTAAACAGAATAATAGAGTAACACGTTAACTTACTGGCAGTATTTATCATCTGTTTGCCATTCCATATTTCTACTAGTATAAGATCGCCTCCATGGAGACTTGTATATTTTAAATTGTTTATCTATTAAAAGTATAGCTGCCCCTTCTAATTTACCATCGCTATCAGCGCAAACAGTCTCATTGGGTCTGCAATAATAACAGTGCCCATATATACAAAGTCTGCCATCACCTACAAAGAGCAGAAACATTACAATTAAATTATTCAGTTTAAGAAATGTTTATTAGATTTAAGGAAATGGGTGGAATTGTAGATAACTATACTATCCTAATGAAACTTGGAGATAAAGTCCACAAGTTGAGTCAACGAGCCCAACTTTTGTTATTGAAAATAAAGCTAGAAGAATTTAAGTTTGTTGCATTGAAATGGGACCATACACAAAATGTAAACAAATGAATCAGTCAATCCATCCAATCAATATTTAGAACATCCAGGCATCTGAACAAAAGACGTGTGTGGGTCAAACAAGGAACTTGTTTAAACTTTGAAGTCTTTAATTTTAGATAAACTAAAAACGGTAATTCTTTGAGAAATATAATCACTTATTGAACATAAACAATTCAAGCAAATAAACTAGAATTCTAACATTAAATTTTATTTTGGATGGAAAATTTAATATATCTACCACTAGAACACTACTTTTTTATAGAGTATAATATACACAGTGATAGTGCATTTGAAGTATGAGTAACATAGCATAATTTTTTCTGTGTCAAGAGCAAGAATAAACAACTATTTATGTATAATTTACTAGTTTTATATGGGACTCAACTAGTGTTGATGTGTTTTACCATGAACACTAGTCACATAATAAAATACATTATATTTAATGACTAATTTACTTTTACAAAAGAATCTTAAACCTGCACTACACTACTCACGAAGTTGATCGAAGTTAGGCGAAGAAAATAGTGTAGAGAAGTACTTCAATTCGCTTTGTGTGTATTTCAGACTGCATCAACTACGACGAGCACTTGGTCGAGGTAACTTCGCAAGTAGTGTAGAGGGTGTTTTAGGATAAAGCTAATTCATTCAAAGATTGGAGGATGATAAATAAACTATAAAATTCGATATATAAGGGCAATAGAAAAGCCATGTCTATTATATTTAGCCTCTATATTTACATTCTACTAGTATCGGGAATAGATATAATGGAATATATACCTTTACTTATCATTGTATCACGAAGACCTTCATGAGCTTTAGCCCAAATTTCATTCTTCACGTCTAATTTGCGTATAATTGCTGGTGCTACCCATTTCATATTTAAAACAATTGCGAGATAATAGCCAAATATTTCCGCATTATGACGGTCAAATCCTGCATAGATATGTCCTTCGATAACATCATCTAGATTATACCTTTTAGGCTTAAAGAATATTTGTTGATTGCCCTGTGGATAAATTTACACTGTTCTTTATACTGTAAAGATTTAAAATAGGTTTTAATGTAAATTCTCAAAGTGCCGAGAAGATAGAACCAATCAATATTTTATTTCGTAATAGAATGATAAAAGCGTTAATGAAGTTCATTAAATCCTCCAAGTCTTAATAATTAAATTAGTGACGATAATCTTGGCGTGTGAATATGATTTATACTTAATTAGTTATATTTTATTCTAAATCAGAATACTTTAATGATCATTATTTCAAGGAGAAACGAAGCGCTCTTTTGGCGTTCCTTCTTGTTTAGTGCTATGTCCAGTACATAATTGATTCGTTTAGGTATTTCTTCTCATAAATATTTAAAATTAAAAAACTATCATTACTGCTTGCTGCTAAAGGTACCTATTTAAATAGCTTAATACTTTTAACTATGTATATAGTAATTCTTTAATTAAAAATAAGCTTTAATTAAAAATAATCTTGCAATTAATAAAATAGTTATTGACATTTTGAGTAAGCATCGAATCCCCATAAGAAAATTTTCTATCTAATTTTTTGGTAATTTTTGACCTAAGTATATGTTTGTATACCTAATTTATTTATAAATTAAATATATTATTTAGCATATTACTATTAGACTTAGAAAATAATAGTCTATATCATTATTGGACTATATCTTTCAAATGTCTTATATTCATCAATTGCTTGCTTTCTTCTACTACTATGCACACATTTTCTTTGTACTTTTGTCCTTTGCTGTGCTATTCTATAACAGATTGTTCTTCGAGAGTACCTATGAAAGTCCAAAGCACATATATATATAATAATAATCATTTATTTGTGGATAGAAAATACAACAGGTAAAATAATAGGTGTGTACAGAAATGTTATTCTAACCAATGACAAAATACAAATTGAGTTACACACCTTCATTTTAACTTTAAATTATTCAATATTTTATTCACAAAAAGGTGACTAGCTCGGCTTGTGTAGTTATGCTATAAGCATCACCGACACGGCTGGTTTATAGTGAGCATCTGCTGATATACATAAACTTACATATACATACATATACACACACATACATATATATATATATATATATATATATATATATATATATATATATATATATATATGTATATACACTAACATACATAATAGACTTTTTCTTGTCTATTGGGATAACAACTGCTTTTTTCTTTATCTCACGATAGGTAGAAGAGGTGAGCGACAAATTCACAATTTTGGTAATCACGGTAAGGGTGTACGTAGTGTTAGTTGCAGCATCTCTGCAGAGGTACCATCCACAACGATAGCTTCAGACTTTAAAGAATAC
The DNA here is from genome assembly GCA_039881145.1 of Druceiella hillmani. Taxonomy (NCBI): domain Eukaryota; kingdom Metazoa; phylum Arthropoda; class Insecta; order Lepidoptera; family Hepialidae; genus Druceiella; species Druceiella hillmani. The sequence continues at coordinate 15,230,413 of JAYKKI010000001.1, forward strand.
ACGATCTTCGACACAATATCTTTAATCACAATCTGAAAATGCATTTTTGTCTTAGAAAAGAGATCAGCATCCACACTATCGGGGCGAGGTAGTGTTGCAAAGTGATCGATGATCTGATCAGGATCACAGAGATGGTGTGGCAGGTTATTTTCTTTGCTTTTACTGATGGGATATATTATTTGCAAGCTTCGTCACAGATGTTCGCATATGAGATTGTGAGATTTCAACTTTATTAGTGGAGGAAAATTCTGCTGCATTAACCAAAAAGGTAAACAAGCTAAGCCATGGGCAATACTAGTATAATATAAATCTAAAGTATAGACGATTTAACCTACTTGCAAAGTCAGCAGTAACTTTAATTGTGTCCCTTTCATTGCATTGTCAGCACGAACCACTTTAGCATTTTGTAAAGCTCGTAGCACCTGGCCTGGCGTGACTCCTTCATCAGGAAACAATGACTCATTTTCACTCCACTAAAATGAAAAATTTTCTTTACTTTTATTTAATCTTTTGATTATTAAATTTTCTCTACAATTCTGTCTTTTTATCGGCCTAGCGTTAGTATTTTCAATCCTATGTATTGCAATATCATTTTGTAATGTAAACATGGAAAAAAAGAGAAACATACAAAACTAATCAGTTAAAGCACTTATGAAAATAATTTGTTGACAAGATCACATAAAATTACTTTCATTTTAATTTTTACTTTTAAGTGAAACTAAGAGTAAAGAAAATATAACTAACCATAAATTCAGTTTCGAGTTTCAACCAATTTCACCTTCATGTATTGGAAGAAAATTTTTGTGGGGTGTGTAATGTATTTGAATGACTATTGCATAGACCGAAGCCTAAAAACGGACCAATCTCATTTATCAATATGTAGGGTCCATCTATAAATAATTTTAGGAATTTATTAAATTTATTACTTTAATTATTTTACTCAAATTTTATATTTTAATAGTATATTATATTCTCGATAGTATGTCACAATATGATATGATATTATTCTAGAAAAATGGAAACCTCAATTTCCTCAATGTTTGCATGAACAAATTCTATACATTAAGAGTACTTTAGATATCTTATAATTGAAACTATTTTCATATAAGGAATTCATATGGATAGTATAAATAAAAAACATTGTTCCCTTTCCCCCTCCCATGCAAAATGAAATAAAAACAAAAAAGATACAAAATATGTGGAGCTCACTCTAATAACTCATTATACTAATGGCATGATATTTATTTTTAAACTGCAAAAAGTTTGTCCTACCTGTAAATTTTTCATCTAAAAATCACAAATCATTAATCAACATTTTCATTATAAACGTAATAAAATTAGAGGCATTTAAATTATTGTGAAAAAATCACGGTAACTCTCGACTAGTAAGCGAAGATCCTAGAACTCTGCACAATTAAATGCTATTTTACACTCTCAATTTTTGTTCTTATTTAAATTAGTTCTTTGGCACATTCTGTTCAGGTGATACATGCCATTTTATAAGCCATAACGTAGAAACACATTACTTTAGTATTGTATTTTGGCTATGGAGGTCTCATTCAAAAATAAAGATTGCTAGATTTTCACTTCACACAATGACTGTTCACTAGTCATTTAACACAATCTTGACTTCTTGTTGAGCGAATTCTGGTTTTCTGGTATTTGAAATTACAAATTATTTAAAAGTATTCCTGTGACTAAACTACTGTATTTTGTTAATTGATTTTTGGTGTATGGTTGAGAAATGTATATAAGGATTTTATATAAGGACTTAATGTCGAACGGTCAAATCCACATCATATATAGGACATTGTGAAATTTTTCTTCATTGTGCTCATTTTACCATAAAAACAATTAGTCGAGAGAAACATTAGGCACATTTTTAATTAAATCTAGGCAAAAGGTATATTAAGTTTTATTGCTTTAGAAGTTTGCACATATCTTTGGCTTGTTGAAATAACATTTTTTAAAATATCTAATGTGCCCAAAGTTCCCTGTCTTGAGGTTGACGTGTTTAATTTAATATATGCTCTTCGATTTTAGGGAGGTTTGGTACCAAATTAAATTTTAATGTTATTAATTTCATCCCCTTTATATGGATACATGGTAGTATTTTTTACTTTTGCAAGGCACATGAATTTTATGATTGCCTTAGTTCGATAGCTTTCATAGTTGATAGCATTCTTCTTTTTTAGTATCACTTCTTAAGGGAGATTGGAAACAATTTCCTTTTTTACTAGCTATTAGTTTTTTTTTATTTTCTTTATTTTTATTTTGTTTTGCTGCTACTTTCATTTCTATCAATCGTTTCTCAGGTGTATAAAACAATATTATTACTAGTTTCCACTTTTTAAATTTCTTTTGCCATCTTTTTAAGAGCAACCTGATAAAACTGGTGCCTGTTCAATAAGTGCATTATCTGTATTAGGCATGTTCATTGCGGAGGTTGATGTGTTTTAACGGATATATTTTCTTTCAATGAAATGGCCACATGACTGTCTTTGGAAATAAGCTTTGAAATTTTGCAACTGAAAGGCTTGCAGAATTGCAACTACTGATAGTTTTGGGAACTCATAGATATTCAAAGGGTTTTCACTGTTGCTGACAAGCCAGTTTATTGCAGCACTACTATAGTATGTTTATAGGAATCCATATATAACAAATCTAAAGGTTGCAGCTTGTTATTGTAGTCAGGAAAGTGAAGAGAAAGATAACTTATCTAATTTTTATAAAATATTAATTTAAGATATGCTAATTTTTTAATGATAGTTTTGGATATCCACTGAAATGTGGCTTTTCTTATTATATATCAAGACCAGAACAGGTGAAGAATGTTTACCAAAATGTACACAAGCTCTGAATGTTTACCAAAATGTACACATATGATTGTGTCTAAAAATGTTGATTTCACAACATATTAAAATTAGTAAAAATTTAAAAATCCATTGCAAAAATGAATTTATATAACATACTTAAGTTCTATGGTAATCTCAATCCATAGACTCTTAAATACTTCAATTCAATCGACCTCGTTCAATTAGAATATAACAAACAGTTTTTTGGGTGAAAAAATAAAAAAACTCATTTAAAAATATTTAAAAAAATTAATTTAATAAAACTACATATATATATATATTAATTTTTCCATAAATGAAGATTATGTCTAAAACTTATTTAAGTGTTAATATGTATAAATAATTAATTTTTCTTACCATAGTCACTTCCTTCCAAACTTGATCAATACTCTCGTAATTGGAAACATTATATGATTTAACTAATTTTCGTTGTAGGGCAAAATATTCAGGATTTTTAGATTTATATGATATGGGAAGGTGAACTAAGTAATAATTAATCTCTTTGTAATAGTCGGGTATAATAACTTCTCTAAAAAAAGAAGAATCTACTTCAGAATCAACACTTATCACTCTAAAAAAATATATATTTAACAAGAGCAGGATTATCAAAAACAAGGTTAGTAATGAAACCTTTGTATTCGGCATTATAAAATTGCAGATAAGGCATCCTGTCTAAATAACATCCAGTTCTTGAAAACTATTTCAGAGTATTTATTTGTCTTACACATCTGGTATAACTATAATCTCAACACTGGTTCGGTTAAAAATAGTTAACACAAGACCAAAATTTATAAATTGCTCTTCTGTCGGAAGTCTGGTGAACGAGAATGGAACTGACAGATTAATTTGACAGTTACAATTAGTTTTTAAATTATTTATAAAATAATTATTTTGCCAATTGTGAAAAAAGGATTTAATAACTGTACTTAATATATTTTTAATTAATTATCACTGTAATGTATTTAATCATAACGGAAAAAAAATTAAATTATCTTTACAACCTAATTATCAATTTATATCAAAGCTTATTTAATATTGAGTGCAATTCCAAGAATATAATTTACATTCTTGTGAAAAAAGTAATTACAAATTCAAAATAGTATTCAGAAAAAAATGCTAAAAATTTATTAAACCGTTTTATTTTTATGTTACATAATTCAAAACAATATTTCAAACGTTTTTTTTTCTGAGAAATTAATTATGATAGATATTGATTTTCTAATTATTTTTATATATTTCATTAAATTTTTTTTGTAATTAACTTAATATTAGTTTCACATAAAATTAAAATTATAATTAAATTTTAACTAAAAATATAAATCGACGATAAACTTAAGTATTTTGTTTTGCTACATATTGCTGACTCATCAATTTTATTATGTTGATTTAAATGAAAAAATGTAATTATGAAAACAATTCAGCAAAACATTAAAGCATTTTTGTATTGATATTTGTCTCTAAAATTTTAAAATTACTTTTTTATTTTTCTGATACTAAACTTCGTCATTGATTTTATTTGTGTAAAATTAATTTTAAGTAATTCTTAGAGTGCTCTGAACATTTCTTATGACACAATTACTATCTTTTAATTTTAGACTATAGCAACATTATATATCTTTCATCTCTGGGCATGGTTGTTCTTTGCGGGACCGACCAATTTATAAAAACTGTTTTCAAAAATATAGTATGAAAATGGAGTGGAAACCAGAACCTGAAGGCTTACGACAAATTCTGACACTTCTGAAAGAATCACAATCTCCTGATACAGCGACACAGAGAGCCGTACAACAAGTATCCTTTTATATTGCTAACACCGCTAAGCATATTCTTTAGCGTGCATTTTTTTATTTTACCGTTGTAATCAATATACTTTACTTTGATAGTTGCTTGGAATAAGTTTTTTATTGTTAATATTATAATAGGTAGTAAGTAGTCGTTACTTAGGCTTTTCTTGTCATGTGGCCCTAAAATAATTTAAAATCGATTTTCCCGACATGACAGTTGTACCATAATAGTTTCCTTACATGATTTTATCCAGAAACTCGAAGAGTTGAACAAATTTCCTGATTTTAATAACTACCTTATATTTGTTTTAACTAAATTAACGACAGAAGACGAACCAACGAGGTCTTTGAGCGGATTAATTCTTAAAAATAATGTGAAAGGACATTTCAACCGATTTATGCCAGAAGTTGCCGATTTTATTAGACGAGAATGTTTACAAGCTGTTGGCGATCCGTCACCATTGATACGAGCCACTGTCGGCATTTTAATAACGACAATTGCAAGCAAAGGGGAATTAACATCATGGCCTGAACTGTTACCAGCATTATGTCACATGTTGGATTCACAAGACTACAATGTTTGTGAGGTTGGTTTATAAAAAATAAAAATTGTCACAGTTACAGTGTGTAAAGAATGGAACATAGGTTTAATGTTAACAATTATTTCAGGACTAGTGGTGTATCAGATATGTTGTCCTGTTGAGTGTACACATAGTGAAATTACAGATTTTAATGAAATACTTGATCTGATCGTAATTAACTTAGATAGAATCTTATATTTCAATTCCAGTTCTTATGAAATATTCCCCAATAGTTTATTAGATCCGAACTGCAATCCATGATATAAGTTAGATACTTGATATAAATTCAAAATAATAAGCTTGAATAAAATTAGGTGTAACGTAATTTACTTTTAGCGTATCTTGTATTATTTGCTGATGTTTGAATAGTTAAATATTCTATTAAGATGTGTATATTAAACGGAGGAATTATACTTATTTATGGAAGAAGTTCGATATTAGTTTATAACAAAATGAAGATGATGACTCTTTAATTAAAATATTAGGCCATTGAACCGTTTAAAAACCCCATAAACGCTATAATAAAACGAAAATATCGGACAAGTTAAAAGGCGCAAATCAAACTATAGGACTCGTTAGACACATATCAGAAATATAGGATAACATTACGAAACAAAATTGATAAATGTTAATTGCAGTTTACCATGAGCCACTTAAAAACCCACAATCAAATTCATTGTCAAAATATCCACAGGAACTTGCTAAAATTGAAGCAATGTTTTAATAATATAATTATTAAGTAATATTAAAAGTGAGTCACTTCTATCAATTGATTATACCGCGAGCCAGTGTCTTTTAACAATTAAATTAATTAAAATAAAAAGCTAAGAGATATTAATATAATTTTTTTATTCTAATATCTAAATTGTCAATAAAACAATGACTCATTGTTTTACTTTCAAAAGTTTTATTTTTCCTTAGAACCTGATATGCAAGAACTTTGACATTTTGAATTCAAATTCTCAACCTACGAGCAGACAACACATTGTGAGCATTTAGTGGGGTACACAGTGGTTGCTTATTTTTTTTAAAAACATACTCAAGTATCTATAATTGTGTGGATTTGTAAACATATATAGATCATTAATCGGTCAATCAATTATAAATTTTTATGTTATTTATGTTATTTAAATATAAACAATATAGAAAGCCATTACATATAGAGCTTGTCATTGGTACGCTACAATCATTCAGGTTATCAAGAGTGTTATACGTGATTGTCGTGGAATATGTTGACATATGTATATGGAATGTATTTGATTAAATTTTGTAATTGAATTGCAGGGAGCTTTTGGAGCATTACAGAAGATATGCGAAGACACAGCTGAATTACTTGATAGTGATGCATTGAACAGGCCATTAAATGTTATGATTCCTAAATTTCTTCAATTCTTTAGCCATTCTTCAGCAAAAATTCGATGTCATGCCATTGCTTGCGTCAACCATTTTATAATGGGCCGAACGCAAGCTCTTATGGTTCACATAGATTCATTTATAGAGGTTTGTACTATTAAAATTAATAACTTTGAATGTCAAGTTTCATTAATTTATTTTATGGCAATTTTTCATAGATTTCTTAGTTTTTTAAATGTTGGGTTGAGAATATTAAGGTTTCAGATTTGTGTTTTTAACAGTATTTTTTTATTTTAGACCATAACTATTAAAATCTTTGTCATAATGATTAAGCAGAATTCACAGTTACATAAATTCAAAATAGATTGTTTGACAGTTATACATTGAAACTAATGTCCGCTTGTTCTTGTAGAATCTATTTCATTTATCTGCGGATGAAGACTCTGATGTCCGTAAGAATGTTTGTCGTGCTTTGGTTATGCTACTTGAGGTGCGGTTAGATCGCCTTGTTCCACATCTACCCAGTATAATTGAGGTGAGTTTCAGAAAATTTTAGTATTCATTCTTATTCATTATTATTTATTATATATATTTATTATTATTTCAACACATTAATTTTATCTACTTTTTGATAGCTTCATTGCATATAGTTTAAAAGTTTTGAAAAAAATGTTTATATTTCCTTATTTTATGGCTGAATTTAAAAAAGTCTTTCTGTGTTTTGTTATAAAGTTGTGTTCATAAAAGGATCAAAGTACTTCCCACTTTTTTTTTTGTAAAGATGCTTTAAAATGAGAGCTTTAGCGCAAAGCGAAGTAGGAGCTTTATCTTCATCTTAATTATAATATATTTTCAACGGTTTAGGTAGCAAAGGCCAAAATAGGTCATAATCTTCAGATTTTTCTTCAATTTGTTTCATAAATATCTCTATAACTCAATAAATTTATAACATATGTTAATGTTATGTGCACTAAAACTATCTGCAATAAATGATCTAACTAAAAGTGCAAACCAGAACAAAATTTATTCAGCAGAAGTATCAGTGAACATAGTTGTAAGTGAACAGACGGAGAGATAAACAGATGGGTTTTGTAAATGTACCAGATATCAATATTCTACCTAAGATTAAATGAAACTACGTGATGTAGTATTATTTCTACTATCTTTAATTTCTTTACCACGACCTAGGTTTCGTTGTATTACAATATCTTCAGGTGGGATATAAGCAAAGATTTTTGCTTATATCTTGATCTTTGCTTATATCCCACCTGAAGATGTAGTTTCATTTAATTGTGAATAATGAATTTCTACAAAATTAACGCCAAATATATTCAATATTCTACTTAAGGGTAAGCTTAAATTTTGCTTGATTTTCGTGATTTTTTCAAAATGAAAGAGTCATTATGTATTTTTGAAAATTAACATCTGGTTTATTCAAACATTCAAATAATATAAATTTTTTTTTATTTTATTTATTCAAAATGGCTGATGTACACTAAATTCTTCCAGAAAGGTCGAAGTGAGACTTCTCAATCGGCGAGCATTGTAGCATCGGTTCTAGTGATCTGAAAACAAAAACCAAAATTCTGTGTGTTTATTAATGTCATAATTTCTAGATGAACCAAAAGAAATTAAAAAAAAAAATTTGCGGAATAAAATACTCGAAAAATATAACATGAATTTTAGGCCGAATTTTCTTATTTATTTTTGCTTCGATAAAATTATTTTTTTAAAAGATTTTCGGAAATTTGTAGGTTTTTATAGAAAATAATATCATTTAAAAGATGCCAAATTTCAGGGAGATCGATCGATAACTTTTTGAGTTATCGTATACGCCAGTTTGAAAAATATGGTTTCGAGAAAAACGCGTTTAAAGTTTGAATACATGCAAATTCAATGATTATATTTACCGATTAATCAGCCATACCAGCCCCTTATAATTGTCCTTCTGTAGCCTCACAGAACTCATTTTGTTCAATTAGTTGCTGTTGACGTGCTTGACGAGCTTCTTTAGTGGCTAATGAGGTGCACCAATTTCCTCGAGTCACTCTCTGGTCATCCATTCTTTCGGAGTATGATTTACATTGTCTGCTACCTATTATGTCTGAACAGTTCATTATTTGTAAAATCGATGAATATAATAGGTGTTTTAGAGCGAGACGCCAAACGGTAGAGTTGAAATTCTTATTTGCATTTTGCGTGTGACCACCGAAACATCTTTCAAGCAATTCATCTCGTGATAAATCTTTAAATATTGGCTCTACATGCTTTTGGATATCTGGATGTAGTGGTGCAGGGTGTTTAAAATCTTCTCCAGAAGCTTCAGCTTTTTGCCATTTGCACCAGCTGTTGGGACCAGGTGGCCAGTACTCATGTCTTGGGTTGTCATCCGTGGAGCACATATGATAGTAGGTGGCCATTAGAGGCTTTTTCATATCCTCGAGGTTGTTAACATTCCTACGAATAGCTAATCCGTAGTATACTGATAATTTGTTGATGAGAGCTTGAGTTAGTTTGCCTTTTCCTCCGAGTTTTTGATCTTTTGTAACTTTTCATAGCGAGTACCCATTCTCTTCTGCACATGGCCAATACACTCATTTTTTACTACCGGAAAATCGTCGCCATACGGATTTACATCTAGAATTCCTTTGAATGATTTTGAATCGCCATCTCCTATGTAATTACCGTATTTCACGCCAAACAATTCTTCTGATGTTAAAAACATTTCTTTAATTGATTCAACTTCCATTGCACCTGCAGAGCCCTGGTGATTCTCTTGACATTCTGACTGGTATTCTTCACACCATGCATCATATTCTTCAGTACCTCGTCTATTTTTTCAAAAGTTACACCCTGAACAATAGCTAGATTTTACTACTAGATCGATAACTTTACTACAGTAGTATCTAATGAGTGTTTTAACATCATATAAAGATATATAGCCATGTTTTTTCCACGATCCATTGCCTGATACTTTTAAATTTGAATTTGGCATGCCATGTTTTTCATTTTCTACTATTTCTTCCTCCACAGCTTTTTTACAGCAAGATTGAAATACGGATTGCGTGGCAGTATATAAATGCATAACATTTTATTATATGCAGTTTTACTCAAGCCGTCGCACATGTCCATAAAATTATAAAATATATTAATCCCCTCTCTAGCGACTCCTAAAAGTCGCATAACAAGTACACTCCTATGATTAATTTCAAATCCATTATTGATAAATGGCCCTGAGTTAATATCTCTACGACCGCAATGACATAATAAAACTATCTTGAAACCCAATCCTCGACTACCAGTGTTTTCAAATTTCACTGCCTTTTTACACTCGAGACACACAACAAGTTCTGATAATGCAGTGAACACTGTAAAAAACTCAATAAATTTATAATAATGCATATTATTGTAATGAATGTCCTCACTAGTAACATTAGATAATTTTCTCGTACTTGCACTAGATTATTCGGCTTCATAATTTTTAGTATACTGATTTCGATGAAATTTCCATTTACACGGGCGTCCTGACCGAGCTGGTGTATCTTTAGCTCCTTTAGGATATGAACTCATTTTTATATTTATTCGATTTCGAAGCTGTTACGTACATAATGAGTTCCAAAACTAAACTGAACAAAACTAACAGCAAAACTGGATCTGGCTTGTACGAATATACTCTGTAGCAACTGTGAAACTGTCCTTTACTTGAAATTTGTCAATAAAAGTATTTCAAAACATCTGTTCATTCAAATTTTTAACAATAGAGAGGTTAGAAGCTAAAGAAATTCAACAGACAGGTAAAAGAGTCGGCCGCTTAATTATACCTCTATTCTCTGCGTTTATTATACGACCCTATTCTATGTGTTCGCACCCAGCGCTCGTCGCAAATAATAGGGTCGTATAATAAACGCAAAGAATAGAGGCATATCGTCCTCAATGTCGTCACGGCTTACACTCTATAATATAAGAAATACTTAAAATTATGTTCTCAAAATTTGGTGACGTATTCTTAAAGGATTACACTAATATTTTAAGAAAAAAAAAAATTTTTTTTTTCAAAATTTTACAGGTATTTCCCCCCTAAATTTTTCTTACTACGATAAATATATAGTGTTGATTTTTGACAGTATTATTGGTAGTATTCTAGCTTGTGTATTTGTGATATTAGTTTTAAAACTCTCAAAGAACTAATGAACTTATTAGGAAATAGGAAGTTTAGCAGGTTTTGGAATTGGTGGTATTTGATTTAAAGATACCAGTTTAACCAAAAATAACTTATGAAGCATGTCGTTATTCCTTCTATTTAAATTTGCTTCCGTGTACGAGATAGAAATCATAATTTTACAGGTTAATAATTTAAACATGGATTTTGGTACATTGCAATATAACACAATTTTTATCGGTAGTCTATAAAATTATGTAGACAGATATCATAAGGGGAGACTGAAATAGAAGAAAAATAGTAATCATGTGAACATATCTCAATATTGAGATACGAGTTACATTGTGCATTAAACTACGTTCAAGAATTTATAAAATTAAATTATTTTCAATCCACACTAACCCATAAAGGACCAGCAATATGTCAAATAGCCTCAAAGAGTTTTGGTTTCCAACAAAACCCAATAATAACAAATTTCTTACTAGGCTGTCGTTTTACTAGTCGTGATCTGATCACTAGTTAAAGGCCCCGCTGGTATTCCAAGATCAAAATTTAGAATTATTTTTGTTAATGATCTGCAACAAAATAACAGAAGGGTGTGTCACTCTTTTTCAGATATGTGCAAAGCATAAAAGTTTGGGAATAATTTATGTAAATCTGAGTTGAATTAATGCATTTTTAAACGAAACACACTTAGTTTGGGAAGCCTTAAGCCGGGCCTAACCAGATTATGGCAGAAATTTTACATTTAGTGACTTAGTGATACGATGTTAATTTCTGAAGATGTTGCAATAGCTACATTACTACGATTTGTTATCTATTACTTTAGACTATTACCAAACCCTATGGCTGTTTTTAGGATCATAAGCAAATCTCTAGTTGCACAGATTTTACTACACTAATTTTTTTAAAATGTATGTTTTTCTTTTGAAAACTGAATAGATCAACATAAAGGTTCAAACAACAAACCAGCCAAGAATAAACACAAAAATCGCTCATTGCATGCTTGCTACATCACTACTCTACTTTCATACCAAATTTCATGTGATTTAGTGGAATAGTTTTCGAACAAAAGTGATTTATGATTTTTCAAAAAGTACAAAAAAATCACAACCTCTAAACTTGAAGACACATAATTTTTTTTTAAATGACTCATCATAATGTTCTGTACTTGGAAAAAATGTTTGGGCAGCTGTAAATGGGTCTCCTGTAGAATAAGTGTATCATTCATTGTGTGTTGTTATACTTTCTTATTTTTTATTTATATTATTATATCATCTACTAGTCCTTCATTGTTATATTGCTTATATTTTCCATTGTTTAGCTCTCTGGAAAAGTAAATCTGTATAAATTCTAAACATATGATGTAGACCAGATTTATTATTGCATTACCCACAAAGTCTTCTAGCACAATGAAGGCTTCGATTGCATAACTCTTGTCATTTGTTGCATCATTATGTATTATAACATCTAATTAATTAAAAATTTTATCTGGTATTATTAACTCTATTGCCAAATTTCTAATTTCCCAATAAAACCATCAATGATATTTTATAACAAGACATCAATGATAGCAGTAAATTTCTCCACTAGATTGTGACTAAAATGCTTCCAAGTACACTTGACAATATTTTCCAAATTAAATGCTCACTGGCAGATCTTATATGCATACATATCACTTTTAGTTTAACCAACACATAATTAACCATTTATCAGGTTTTTTTGCCAAAAAAAACCTGAGAGAAAACCAATCTTGGTGTATATTTGTTGGTCCGCTTAATGAACCTATTTTCGTTGAAAATGTGATGTGCTAAATTTTGACCTAGTAATAACTTAAACATAGATTTAAAATGCAAAAATCAGGGGTTACTTTGGAAGGGGTCAAATAAGTCACAATTTTTTTGTATTCGTGTGTATATCAAATGAAAGTTTGAAATGTGATTTTTATTTATATTCCAAATGTTTTTTCTCTAAAGAAAATTAAAAAAAAAACAGTAATTCATTCTACTTTAAATTTTTTTAAATCAGTGAAAAGAAATAATTGAAAAAATCAGAGTCTTGTAGGGGCTGAATATACAAATATTGCTGCAAGAATTCAACTTACATTTGTCTACTTTTTTAAATTTGCATTATTATTTTACATCATAAAACATTTTCTGTGAAGTGTATGTAATTCTTTTCAATTTTTTCATAGCCTTTGTATAGTTTCATGGAACGGGAACACGCTTTTAATTTTTAAGGTACGATAAGTTGCAAAGTAACTGAATTTTACTATAGAAATTTATTACGTTACGTACATTGTAAGTTTTGAAAGTGTTTACTATTTCATTTAGTATGATAAAAATGAGCTAATTAATATGTATGTAGCTACAAAATTAATGTAATTCTTTATGAGCTTTAACGTACATAATGCGGGCTTATAAGGGAGTAAATTGTGTTATGGTAGATTTGATTGTTTGTGTTGACTGAGATAATACTAAATAGAATACAAGAATGCAAGAACACTATCAAGAATGTATCATATATAAGTATTGTTAATTGGTATAGTAAGCCTGCCGCTATGGGTTCCTGAGTTGTCAAAATTCGACAATTGTAATCAATTAAATTTTCTTGTATATCTCATCTCGTTAATGAGACACAATTTCAATGTTAACGCAGGGGATAAGTTTTGTGCAGCACACTATACCACAGTGGGTGCTGCGCGGCACATCAACGCAATACGACACCACACGGTGAACCCCTTTTTGGGCTTTGAATATTGAGGGATATTACAATGGTTTCTCAGGAAGAAAAATTGATTATGAAAAAACTGGTTTATGAAAAAGGACTGTTTAAATGCAATTTAATTAAGACTGAGAAAATGTTGAAAAAAGAAATTTTTTATTGAAAAGTAAGTAATTTCTCTGCAAAAAAGCTTAAATAAAAAAACGCTATAGATAACGTTATAGATCACAGGAATTTGAAAAATAATTCATGATGAAACGCAAGATGGAAAAGGGGGCTAAATTTAAAAATGAATACTGTTTATTAATTTTCAGGTGTACGGATTTATTTTCTTTCAGGGCTAAATCCTGAAATAAATTAAACCCTTTGCATAATGCGAATAAGTTTTTGTAAACGTTTATTAACTAAGGAGCACTTGAAAACTAAATATCCAAGGTCATGTACAGTTAAGACATAAATACAGATCCGAGATAAAGGTGACAACAAAATTACGTTATATTTTCTCTTCAAATTGCTGTATATCTGACCTCAAATTGTTTCCTTCGATCTACAGTACATGCTAGTACGCACGCAAGATAAGGATGAGGGGGTGGCGTTGGAGGCGTGTGAGTGGTGGCTCTCTCTAGCTGAGCAAGCAGTATGTCGTGAGGCTCTTGCACCTAGTTTACCTAACTTGCTGCCGGTGCTGGTGCGTGGCATGCGCTACAGTGACATCGACGTCATGCTGTTACGGGCCGATAGAGATGATGACGCTGATGATGCAGAACCTGACAGAGACCAGGATATCAAGCCACGGTTCCATAAGTCGAGGTCTCATACAATTAAGCATAATGGTACGTGGGTGTTGTTAAGTTTTTTTTTTATGTAAAGTCCATTATAAAGATAAGTTATGTAGCCAACATTTTGTACTTATGGTATTTGCATTTTATCCATATACCTTTTAAAATGCATAATAAAGTAGTCAGGTAGATTGGATAGAAATATTAAACAAAAACCAAGAGACAAACAATTATAAAGATATTAAAATTTAGCAAATCATGAGCTTTAAATTTAATGACGAGGAGAGAATGGGAATATCTCCCTGTCACATTTGCTCTCATAGAACATAATGAGTATTACTAAAAATGACATCACAATTCAGTATGCCATCCTTGTAAGCTTTAAATTTAATGATAGGAATAGGATGGGAATATCTCCTTGTGCCATTTGCTCTCATAGAACATAATGAGTATTATTAAAAATGACATCACAATTCACTATGCCATCCTTGTGAGCTTTAAATTTAATGATAGGAATAGGATGAGAATATCTCCTTGTCTCATTTGCTCTCATAGAACATAATGAGCATTACTAAAGATGACATCACAATTCACTATGCCATCCTTGTGAGCTTTAAATTTAATGATAGGAATAGGATAGGAATATCTTTTTGTCCATTTGCTCTCATAGAACATAATGAGCATTACTAAAAATTATATCACAATTCAGTAATAGCCGTCCTTGTCTAAGCGTTAAGTTGAAACCTCCTTGTCCTTCTTGACTCCTTGTCAATTATGAAAAAAAATATTAGCTATCTTATTGTTAATTATAGTATCTTATTGTTAATTGTACTAATACAAAGCTGATTTAGGATATGGATTCATGTAATGTTTGATAGGGAACACATTTGATCTTTTTTTTATTTTAGCACATATATTAATTGTGCACTGCATGTTTGCAGTTTATACCATTTGCAATCCTTTCCATGTCCAAAAAGCATAGCTAAAGAACAATTTGGAAATTTGTTTCTTTGTTAATCTTAAAAGGTAGAAAAAAAAGTAATGTTAGATTTTGTTGTATGCTTAGCGGAATGAAGACCCAAAATGTTTACTTTATACAATCAAATAGATCGAAGTGTTGTAAAAGCAACTTGATATGTGTATATGTATGTATGTATGTATGTAGGAATGTCTTCTTTTAATGGCTTGTACAATTTGAAGTATCTGTTTTAACTTCAATTTTAGTTTGTGTTTTATATTGCTTGGAGTTATGTATATAGCAATATATTTCAAAAAACGCTACCGCTTTGAGATATGCTTGCTTCTAGTTTAAATCTGTGTTTTAAGAAAACTTTAGAAAAACATAGTGATTCAGATCGGATAAACGTTAAGCTCTTTGTTTAGGTACGTAAATGGTCTCTATTTTTGGTTAGAATCTATAAAACTTTTGTCCAAAAACAATGTTTTTTTTCCAAATTCTAAAGTCATTGATATTGTTTTAGGTTAAAATATATAAAACAATTTCAGAGACCTGGCCTAAAATGGAATTATTTTTCAAACACTCAAGTGTCACTGGTAGGCTCCTTGCATACAGTAGAAAGATGGCTATCGCATTGTTGTTGTTGCTATGGTTATTTTTTGACAGTTCAGATTGTAGTGTTTAAATTGTGAATGAGTGATTATTTTGGTGAAATATTGTTTCTGTGTTTGACTGTTCACACAATTTACTTTGTGCAATAAATTTAATTAATTATCCGATAAGTCCTTACAGTAAAGAACTTGATGCTGCATATTTTAGAAACAAGGTGTATTTTAAATATGTAGATGAAAATGTTGGTAAATGGTAAATTTTTTGATATAATATTTTTTAGCAAAAAGAGATGTTGAAATAAAATCTAATGGATGCAATGACTACACTGGGCTTATTGATATGAAAAGATTTTAAGCGAATACAATCTTTGGTGATTCTTTTGCTGTGCTTTCAAGGATAGAGTGCACTTCTTCTACAATTATTGTTGTAACCTTGAAAATATTTTAAATAATTTAACATAACCATTACCAAAATTTCTCTGAAGAATAATTCTCCTCCAGCAGCTGGCGACTCTGGAATGACGGGTGGAGCAGAATCAGATGAAGAGTCGGAATGCGGCGGTGGTGACGACGATGGCTCCCTCTCTGACTGGAACTTGCGAAAGTGCAGTGCTGCTGCTCTCGATGTACTTGCCAACGTTTTTGGTGCCGATTTGCTGCCCGTCTTATTTCCCATTCTCAAGGAGACGCTATTTCATGAGAATTGGATAATTAAGGTCAGTTTGTGTTTGAGAAGTATAAAGAAAAAAATAGCGCTTTTTTAGCACATATATTAATATTGTACTCCATCTAACCTCAGTCATAATAGGTCGAAGACATGATGCGTACCTTCGACCTGTTATAATTGAGGTTAGATTTTGATTTTTGTTAAACCTTTTTTTTAAAATGGCTATGGGGAATAATTTCATCTTTTATTCTTCCCATTTTAGCTACATGTGAACCACAAATAGCTTAATATTGCTTCTGCAATGTTTAAATGGGGTTAATTGATTTCAAATATATTTCTGAAAGTCTTGTATTTGATGCCGAGTGGACTCCCCAAAATAATTTTTAAATTGGAAATGACTCAAAGAGTTAATTTATGTTTATATCGCGAATTGCAATTGTTGGAAAATGCTAACTATACAGACATTTTAAAAGAAACATTTCATATCTTCGATGAAAATTGGGACTGTTTGTAAAATGGGCGTCAGTTTTGTTTATAATCAATTACTAGTAAGATATAGTAGAATATTTGCAAGAATGTTTAAACTTCAATGAAAATTAGGACTGCCTGTAAAATGGGTGCCATTTTTGTTTTTTAATCGATTATAAGTAAGATATAGTAGAATATTTTCAAGAATGTTTAAACTTCAATGAAAATAAGAAGTGTCTGTAAAATGGACGCCATTTTTATTTATATCGATAACGAGTACGATATAGTAGAATATTTTTAAGAGTGTTAAAACTGTAGAAGGAGAATTAAATTGATTTTGAATAATGGATTCTAAGACCAAAGATGAGTGTGGATTCTCTATTATACACCAGAAACAAAAAATATAATCAAAGCCGATAGAAATGTAACACGTTTGCACAACCAAAAAGGC
The DNA here is from genome assembly GCA_039881145.1 of Druceiella hillmani. Lineage (NCBI taxonomy): Eukaryota > Metazoa > Arthropoda > Insecta > Lepidoptera > Hepialidae > Druceiella > Druceiella hillmani. The sequence continues at coordinate 15,247,803 of JAYKKI010000001.1, forward strand.
AAAGGCTGCAGTGACGAGATCGCTGTGTAAGTTTTTTGAGATGCTAAAGTTATTTTATATAACTGATTTTCTTTCAAAACTTACACTTCACCTGGGTAATGTTATGTCTTTGATTTTATATTTCTTTCACATGGACCCTCCAACTTCTAGCTTTCTTCGAGCTAGTAGTTTTTCTGGATAGACCTTCTTCACGTAACATTTATTGCGACAGCACCGAAATATAGGGGATATCAAATTGTTTGAGGAATGGTGGGAATTGTGAGGGATGGAGGTTGCTTACTCACATAGTCCCTAAAGAGGAACTCTTTAGGAGTATATATACCAAGTTTCAGCATAATTATGTCATTATTCTCTGAGCTATCAATCAAGCAATTCATTCTGGGAGAATTCATCGACTATGGAGAAAACCGAATTTCGAACTGCCATCAAGTTCCTGACAAAGCAAAGAAAAACACCACAAGTCACATTGAATGAGATGTCATAGGTTTATGGGGGGTCATGCCCTAGTAAAACCATGAGTGGCATAATCTCTTCAAACAAGACACAGATTCGATCAAAGGCAACCCTCACTTGGAACGACATATTAAGGCCACCTCCTCGGACATTGTTGAAACAGTTGAAAAAGTTATATTGAAACATGTCCGGTTAAAGACGAAGCAGTTAGAAGAATGGTTGGAGTATCTTCTACAACCATTTTGAATAATCTTTATGACTATCTTGGCGTATGAAAAGTTAGTGAGGTGGTTGCCGAGAATCCTTTTCAGTTGATGTGAATTTTTTGGATCTCTGTATAGAGGATAAGGATGAAATTTTGACCCATATTGTTATGGGTGCCTGAATTTGGTTTCATCATTATGAACCTGAGTCCAAGCAGGAGCCGCATAAAAAGGGTACCCACCCCTTAAGAAGTTCAAGGTATATAGGCTGGATAAAAACATTGCAATGTTTTTCTGGGATGCAGAGACTATCCTGCTCATTGACATCTAACATAAAGGTTTTCTATAACATGGAGTATTACGCTCGTCTATTGGAGTAACTTAAAGAAGTATTTGCATCGCAATGTACCTGTACACAAAAGCCATGTTGCAATGGCCGCCCTTCACAAGTGCGGCTTTCAAATATTGTTGCACCCACCTTACAACTCAGTTTTGGCCCTTTGTGACTATTGTTTGTTCCCAAAAATGAAAAAAGAGTTTTGTGGAAAAAAATTTTTCTGCAATTCCAGCTTATTTTCAAGATAAAAAGAAAACATTTTTTGAGGATATAAATAATTAATCGTAAATTAAAAGAAAATATATTGAAAAGAAAAAATAACACATTTTTTTAATCTGCAAACTTTTTGTGCTCCCCTCGCATCCTTGGAATAAGTGTATAAATCTTAAAGGAAACTGAAAAATAAGTCATTTTAACTTTTGATTTCATTAAGCTTTTAATTGATACTCCCATTATTTCAATAAATCAGCTGGAATGTTTATTTAAAGATAAAGTTTATAAACAGCAACTACTTTTGTGTTTATCAACTTTCAGTCAATTTAAACAGTCACACTTCTACAAACATATTTGATTGACATGACATACATGATTTAATATATTGCTTATATGATACTTATAATAATGTCTAAAATTACTGCAGGAGAGTGGCATACTAGCACTGGGTGCAGTTGCCGAAGGCTGCATGGCAGGTATGGTACCTCACTTGCCAGAGCTGGTACCATATTTGGTAAGCTGTCTAGCGGATCGCAAGGCTCTAGTACGTGCTATCACTTGTTGGACTTTAAGCCGATACTCGCATTGGGTTGTGAGTCAGTCGCATGACGCGTACCTTCGACCTGTTATGACTGAGGTTAGATTTTGATTTTTGTTAATGTTTTTTTTAATAAGGCTATTGGGTATCATTGCACCTTTTATTTAATTATACTCAGATGTATTACATATATATAGTAACAGAAATGTTAATGATTAGCCGTTTGTTCAGAGTGGGGGATGTTTTATCAATTGGGAATAACCAATTAGGCCATTTTGTTATAACAAATTTTCTTATTTTTAATTAAAATATTGAATATATTTGGCGTGGCGTTAATTTTGTAGAAATGCATTATTCACAATTAAATGAAACTACGTGATGTAGTATTATTTCTACTATCTTTAATTTCTTTACCACGACCTAGGTTTCGTTGTATTACAACTTCTTCAGGTGGGATATAAGCAAAGATCTTCAACTTCTTCAGGTGGGATATATCTTTGCTTATATCCCACCTGAAGATGTTGTAATACAACGAAACCTAGGTCGTGGTAAAGAAATTAAAGATAGTAGAAATAATACTACATCACGTAGTTCTTTTAATTAAAATATTTGGAAGCAGTCTTCTTCTTTGATGAATGTTTTCTTTCTTCAATTCGAAGCATAATTCAAAGTTATTAAAAGTATGTACAAACTTCAACTAACTCTCTTGATAGTGTTGGCTATAAATAATAGATATGCCACATTTCAAATTCTTTTGTGATGCTATTTGTTCGTTATTTGAAGATGACAAACAATAATTATAATATTTGCTCTATTAGAAATTATCACTGTATGGGAATAGTTCTGAGTCACTCTGACAACATAAGAGCGTCTAGTCATGTGGCCATCTTTAGACTCAATCATAATATAGATATTAATTTTAGACTCAATCATATATAAGTAAATGATAAAATTTTTGATATTTGAATACATGTCTCATCGTAACTGTTCTGATATCGATCCAGTGTTATCATATTATAGAAATTAATAGTATTATTATTATTAATTGTATTGTATATTATATATTAATTGTATTGTACATTGTCTTCGTTTTCGAAGTAGAATTTTTTACGGCATACTGAAATCCATTCGTAGCTAAGTCCATGTCGGACCAGATTTCGGCTATGATGCACATCTTTGCATGTGGCATAATTTGAAATTACACACTAATATATTTTTGTTATCGTAGGATACTTTATCTGTTAACTTATTTATTTACTTTAAATAATTAAGATTGCATGAAAAGATAATTTTTTATCTTATGCAATGCATTGATTATGGTATGCACGAAAGCAAATGTTATTTGTGTATTGAAATGTGCACGCTCATCTTATTCATTGGATGGCAGTTAGATATTTCTGCTGAATATAAAAATAGAGATGTCAACAATTAACATAATAATGATGTACAAATGCAAATGGAGGAATAAATTAAATTCTTTTATGTATTGTAAAATGTTACGTGCATTTTTTTTCTATTTTTAATCTTTTGTCCATTTAGTTTTTTCTTTATTACATTTAATATTTTAATTAGGTTCAATGAAGCCAAACATGAACACGAACTGTATTACAAAGTGTTGTTTATTAGTTAAGATGTAGGATAAAATAATGCTTTATGTATTAGTTGTGTTGGAATAAAACAAAGTCTAGAATTTTGAAACTTTGTCATAAGTTATATGTTCCATCTTTTGGGCAGAGCCCTGACTTGCTTTCATAGAGTCATTGTAGAATCCAAGTACTGTTATAAACACGAAAGTTTGTGCAGATGTATGGATGGATCTTTGTTTCTCTTTCACACAGAAACTACTGAACGGATTTTGATGAAACTTTACAGTAATTAGCTTATACATCAGAATAACACATATTCTAATAATTTATAAAGATATGTGTGATTTGGCTATTATATAACGATAAGAATCAAATAAGTTGGAAAAATATCTGTCCTCATGAGAGTTCTTAGCGTGCGCTGTTAAAGTTACATGAAGATAATGTATAGTGGGATTGTTTCTCTTAAACAGTTCTAACTAAAAGTCTGTGACAACATAAATCTACCTTTTATGTAGAAGGCATTATAACCAAAATAGTCAGACATAAATACTATTCATTTGAATTCTTTTCTTACAATGCACATTTTACAATATGAAATTAATTCTTATCAAAATGTGTTACTTTGTATGTTTATCGCTTTTGGTATTTAAAGTAGATAAAGTTTGTCTTTTGTACTAAATAATATGGACAAATAGTTTAAGTTATTACAATATAAATAACTCGAACGGAGCATTATTAAAACACGCCGATGATACACTGTCATGGGTTGGCGGCGCAGGTGGCACGTAGAGCGGGGGTGGAGTGGCAGGCGATACAATGTCACTTGCCGTTGCCGAGTGCACGACCCGAACGTGGGCAGATGTCGTTAGCAGTTGTGTTCATATTGCTATTTTTTCATAGCTATTAATTAGGCCGACGACATTTAGACATGACCTGGATCATTATAAAGAATACTACATTTTATCTCCAGGGTATATTCTGGTGTGATAATTATAAGAAATGATGACGTCCACGCGGGCGGAGTTGTGGGCAAAAGCTAGTTAGACATAATTTTTTGATACTATTTACATGTTCAAATTTATGATATTAGAATAGATATATTCAATATATTGCTATGAATATGAATTATAAGTAGAAAACAGTCTATTTTTTTTTCATTTAGACATATTTATACATTATATTATTTATTAACAAAGATGAATAGGGAATTTTACGCAAAGCTAAGTGTAGATGGCACCACCGAAGCAAGACGTCACTGTGTGTTGGATTGATCACAACTCACACGGCTTTTGACTGCACGACCCGAGTTCGATTCCCAGCACTTTTTTGCTGGGAATCGAACCCGGTTAGATTGCTCTTGCAGCAATAAGTCCGCCATATGTATCAATTTGATACATTAAAGTACATAAATAAATAAGACGTAAACAAAATTAGCTGCTAAAAAAGCGGTAGATGTTTGTGGGGTGTAAAATTGAGAAATTTTATGTGAAGAGAAAATATGGTGAAAAATTACAGATAGTTAACAATATTAGAATTTAAAAAATCAGAATAAAATTAATGTTCTGCACAAAGCCAGGCTTGGTTTTGTCGTCTTGAAGTTTTTGCGATGCACAGCTGCTTGCCACAGCTTCCGACTTTTTTGTCTTTAGGGAATGGCTTCAACTGCAGCTGCATCTGACACCAGGAGTTTGGAGTTTATGTAATAAACTGTGCTTATTATCCAATATATCCAATGATAGGTAATTTGATTAGTCGAGACAGCTAATGTTAAAAAAAATTAATATATTTTTAAATTTTACGAACTCTTATTAAATATATATTTATCAGTTTGCCTTTATTTATATTTATCTACCTGGTCATTATATACTTAATAGTAACTATTAAGCATACATTTCCTTGTATTGAATCAGGTATTAAAAATAAGCTAAAGAAGGCTAGGAAAAAACGTGTTAAAGTTGGTACTGAATTTTGTAAGGATATGAAATTTCTCTCAATAAAATCACTAATTAGGTTTAGGGTTTCATAATTTTATGGCTGGCAGACATAAAACCTTAAGTCAAAAGATGCCAATACATTTTTATAGCTTTAGTCACTGGCTTGTAACAACCTGTCACCTGACTAAAGCACCATCAGTCAAACAGACAGATATCTGATACAGCAAGCTACACTAAGTGTCAGTTTGATAGAAACCAGTGACCAAAGGTGTAATAATATATTGATATTTTTCTTTTATGTGCTTAGGTCTGCCAGCCCTAGAGTTATTTTTATGGGGAATATTCAGAAAATAACAAAAATATTTACAAATTTTTTAGTTATTTTTTTAGGATCATCATAGTTTTTCTGCGTGCGATTGAATATATGTTAGTATTGTGTTATGTGTATGTGTAGGTTAATTAATGAATTTAGTCTGTTATTATAAATGGTGAATAAAAAATAGGTAGAGACAAAATTAATAACTTATTAATAAAAAGAAAATTTATTTACAAAAACAAAATTATTAACAAAAAGAAAGTTTTTCTTACCAAGGTTTTCTGACCTTAAATAAGAAAGATAATTTGTGAAAATTCAATTTAATTTCACTTTCATCTATTGTTTTTGGTGTTGAACAGATTGTAATATAAAAAAACTTTACCATAAATTTTAATAATACTTGCAAAGTTAAAACCATGGTTTTGTTTAAATTTTCCATAGTTTGTTTTATTGTTTTCCATTTTGTAAGATGTTATTTTATTTTGTATTTATAATGGAAATTTCGAGCTGTGTTTTTTTTTATACTTCTTGGTACAAATTTCCTGATAAAGCATATACAATGATACTTTGAATAATGTGGTCAAAAGTATTCAGAATAATCCAAATTATCATCTTCTACGGTGATTTTTGAAGTGAAAACTTTTTTAGCATCGTTGTGATTTGAAAGTCGATGAAACGAAAAAGCGACAGTAAAAAGAGACAGACACATAAATTCATAAGATTTAACGTGGGAGAAAATGAGATGGCGACAGTAAAAAGAGACAGACACATAAATTCATAAGATTTAACATGGGAGAAAATGAGATAGGAAGCATTATACAGTGTTTCTTATGTTCGTGGTTCTCTTTGGGCTCTGCTTCGTAACCCCTCCACTCGTGTTTACCAAGGTATAGCAAGAGTTTGCTTGGATCTCAGCTTTGTATGTGTGTTAATACGTGTTTATGCGCGCATGCATAGTACAAAGCTTGAGAAAAGGCATCACACAACCGTGGTGTTTTGTATACGTGTACGCATTATCCGTTTGTAGAGTTTTTTCATCATTTTTATAATAAAATTCTTCATCATTTTTATAATAAAATTCTTCACCATTTTTATAATAAAAATTAAATAAGAGATTAATTTAATTTAATTATAAAAATAGATGAAATTTATCAATTTTATTTACATATTATTAATTATAAAAACTTTTCTAATTATTTTAGTTTTTATCAAAATTAAAAATTGATATTAAACTTAAAAATTAAAATTTAAAATTTTTGAAGGTTTCACTTCTAACACGTGTGAATTGCACACATTATTTTTTTTTTTATGGTGGTCAATGATAATGGTTTACTGAGTGCACCGGTTTGGATAATTCTTTTTTTATTTGAAAGAGGTTGCTTTAAGGGTTGTCCCATATATGATGATGATCTGACGATGAGGTCCTGAAATGAACAATGGAACCCTTAACAAATGGCAGTAAATTAACTATGTTTCAAGACATTTGCTGCGGGTAATTATTATTTTGCAAAATAACTACACCACTTACCAAGTCAAGGCTTGATGATGACTTCTGTAGATGAATAATGGAACTCCATAACGGATGATAGTAAGATAGTGATGCTAATATTTGCTACAAATAGTTGTTACTTTGCAAAATAACTATACCTTCGACCAGGTCAGGAGTCTGGTGATTGGTATTAAGTTAAACGTGATTCAAGATATTTACTACTGATGGTTGTTGTTTTGCAAAATAACTACACCATCGACAATGTCAGAGTCGGGTGATGTGTTCTGGAAATGAACAATGGAACTCCTTATCGGATGATAGTAAACGAACGGTAATTCGCGATAATTTCTACTGATAGTAGTTACTTTGCAAAATAACTACACCACTTACCAGATCAGGGTCTGGTGATAAGTTCTGGAGATGAACAAAAGACATTTGCTATTAGTAGTTGTTTCTTTGCAAAATAACTACACCGTCGACCTGGTCAGGGTCTAATAATGAGTTCTGGAGATGAATAATGCAATTTGTTAACGGATGGTAGTAAAACAATCGTTTTTCAATAAATTTGCTACTAGTTAGTTGTTACTTTAGTTATTACTTTGCAAAATTTGATATTGGTTTTCGGATATGGAGAACCGGAACTCCTCAAGTGGTAATTGTTACTCTACAAAATTTCATATTGGTCTTCCTATATGGAGAATGCAACTCCTCAATAGCTAACAGCTAACCACTGGCGGCTACTACTAACGCTTTACTTTTGTGTGTTGTTGATAACCAACTGTTGATAAAGAGAATTATCTATATACTAGCTTCTCCTCAAGGCTTTCAATAATTATACAATATTGTAAGAAAAACAATAATTGAATGTTAGTTTTAGTATAATTGCCAAAAATTCTAAAATAAATTATCTTTTAAAAAACCGACTTCAAAAAAAGTAGCTACTAATAAGTAAAAAGTAATTAACCCAAAATAGATAACTACTTATTCGCAATAAACAACTTAAGTTAATTATTTTTGAAGTCGGCGCCAGCACCGCCAATCAACTTAAACAAATGTGTATTTTGCATTATAAATACGCCTTTTTGGAATCTATTTCGTATTGTGAGTACATTAGAAATTGAGGTTTTAAATTACATTATAAATTAAAATATAAATTTGTTTAAGTCCACAGTGGTCCCACCGACTTTAAAAATAAGTAAGAAAGTTATTTATTGCAAATAAGTAGGTACCTATTTTGAGTTAATTATTTTTTATGTTTTGGTACATACTTTTTTTGTAGTGGGTTTTTTTACCGTTCTAGTGCCATGTTTTTTTACTCATATATACTTAAAAATGCCAAAGAAATCTTTGGTTTTCGATGTCATTTACCCTTATATTGAAAAAAAACTGTATCTCTTCCAAAAGTTATCCAATTTTAATAATATCTGCGGTGTTTTCTTAATAAAAACTTGTACAAGGATAGTAAAATACAAAGAAAACTATGGAAATAAATATTGTGAACAAAAATTATAACAAAAACTCAAATCAGGGTCACATCGTATTTTCGCAGTCCGGTACATCCTCCATATCAGCAAAATAATTGTTTTTGTCACTATTGTCACTATCACTCAAAATTTGCATTAAGCCAAATTGCGAGCGCACCACAATGTCACTCCCACTATCACTTTCTTCACAACTTGAAAAATGATCATTTTCACTCTTAATTATTTTAGAATTCCTACATTATGGGTTAAAAATTTTCTTTTCTTGGATCCTATTTATATTGTAATTACTAATAATATTATAATTTGAACTTTATGTAACACTTAGAAAGATAAAAAATTAGCGATGCGTGCGAGCAACTTCCCCTACCGCGCGCTAAACAGCAACTGATTTCGCGCTCGTCGGCACTTAAACGGTTAAAAGATATTTTATTTAAAAGAGATTGTAAGGAAGCTCTAAATATTAAGAACAAACTAGACAATATATAAATTAAATATTTAGATGAGCGTCAGCAATTGGGAAGAAAATTAGTTTTTGATAAATTTACCATAAGGCTCGATATTTTGGTATAAAGCTAATTAGACCATAACACAGTCTATGTGTATGCAATGTTTAATAATGATTACTCAAGTAGTTGCCATAACAAGATAACATGCACACTTTCGCTTTTGTAAATATACTATTACACAAAAATAGTTTTTACTTTGTTTAAGTAATTATAAATATGCAAACAATTACAGTTTGCTAATAACGGCAACACATTTCAATTTCATTCATTATTAACAGTTTGGTGCAGTCATGATAAGGTGTTTAATCATTTGCATACTGGAAAAATTTAAGGATTTCCGTATAGTTTGGTTTGAAATGACGATAATGCAAAAAAAATGGTGGCTGCACAAATGCAACATGAAAAATATTCAATAGTGCAGATTTAACGAAGATTTACTTTTAGGATATAAATTTAGAAAAGTTCATTGCGTATAGACAATTTAATATGGGTAGGAGAATTATTTCAGAACGGAAGTAACTATAAGACCTCACGTATTGATATTATTAAAACGTCTTTTATACTCGTTGAATCAATTGGCTGTACTTGACTTTGCATGAACGCCACATAAAGCTGTATTTCAATCAGTATTAATAAATGTTACTAATTTTATTTGCATCTAAGTAAGATGTATAAAATGTTTGAGGCAATGCTTTTATTTATCATAAATTCAATTATATTTTCTTAAAGTTTTTCTTATAAATAATACACCAAATGGCATTCAGTGCTTTTTCGGGAGGGCCAGCTGCGAAGGGATGGAAATACAAACATTTATATAGATATACACAAACGCACACATGTGACTGCCCCTAATAGCTCTGAAAACGGCATTGAAAGTGTAATAGATTGAAAACGTGTCTGAATTCAAACGTAGACACTCAAAAACAATAAACTCTCTACATAATTATCCCGACTGATCAAACTATGACTTTAAAATGATGATGAATAGCTAATTTGTCCTTACCCAAAAATGCAAATAGTATCTATTATCCTTTTTAAATTATTTGTATTTCTATGTCATTATTTTCCCGATTCGCAATAGCTAGTTGCTCCTGGATATAAATTTCTATATACGAAGAGTTCAAATTTTGTAGTTAGTGCACGATAAATGTTTTTCAGAATAAGCATGTTTTATCAGAATTTGCCAAATTACCTAGATAATCAAAGTCACTTTATTCCATTTACTATATCGAGTTCTGAATAATAAATAATGTGAATGAAACATTTTATTTACAATGGAACGCCCGTTTAGCCACTGACACTAATCGTAAAAATTATATGAAAATGTCCTATTTTAGATTTATTAGGAACATTTAGTTTTAAAAGTGGTTTCGATCTACCATTTTCACATTTACTATTTTTTTTACTAAAAGATAAATTGAAAAATCCTACCTTAACCATATAATAAACATAGCAACATTCGATATTCTCCATTATTTGTTTACTTTTACGACGAAATTCATGCCAAAAAATAAACATAATAAAATATTAATGTTAACGCACCATGAAAACGGGTAATATGTGTATTTGAAAACTGGAAAACTATGATTATTTATGAAATGATTTTCGAAACAAAACTGACAACAGAGAGATTGTTGTAATAACACAATGATTCATTGCTTGTATGCGAATGTTATAAACATATGTGTGAATATAGTCAAAGTAGTCTAGCAAGCTTCAGCTTGCCTTGAGGGTGTGAACTGATGCGCTGACGTGAGGTAAAAAATTTTAATTTCGTATGGACCGCTTCGGATTCGAGAAGTATTTGTAATTTGATACAATATAGGAATGAAGTTTGTACGTTTTATCTAAAACTCCACATACCAGTATGTTCGCTTTATGCACGTGAACTAAAGATCATGTACTGTAGTACGAAATTTGCTTGATAATTAAATATTTGTTTAAATTTTCATAAATATGTGATGTATATACGCTAAATGTTCAGGCAAGCTATGTGTAATTGTTTATAAGGCATTGCATGCCATTAATAAATTAACGTTTGCTTTAGTATTAATAATTGTTTGCTTTAGTATTTTGGGGGGAGTACCTCTTGGGTGTAGTTTGTTGCCTACGTTCAAATAATAAAAAACACTTTCAAAGGTTTTGTTTTACATTTCAGTCTACCTGAAAAACAATGATTTCTCTCCAAACTAGTAACATTAAAACTGTATGTATGTTACTGTATCTTTGTATCTAACTGTATCTTTGTATTTTTGAAAATATAAATGAAGTATGGTGTTACCATTACTATCCCTGAAACAGGCAAGGTCTAAGACCCTAGTGGAAATGGAAAAATTTTTTATTAAAAGAAATAACATAGAGGTAAAATAGTATGGTACATTTTCCACTGAACTATATTACTTGCCAATGATTATTTTTCCAATTTTGTTGTATGATTTTTTTTTCAGTTACTGAAGAGAGTCTTAGACAGTAACAAGCGAGTTCAAGAAGCTGCTTGTTCAGCATTTGCCACATTAGAAGAGGAAGCTTGTACGGAGCTAGTTCCGTATCTTGGTTTCATTCTGGAGACACTAGTTTATGCTTTCACCAAATATCAACACAAGAATCTGCTAATTCTGTACGACGCTATTGGCACATTAGCCGACTCCGTCGGACATCATCTCAACAAGCCGGAGTATATCGGTCTTCTTATGCCACCTTTAATTAACAAGTGGAATGTGTTGAAAGATGAAGATAAAGATTTATTTCCTTTGTTGGAGGTAATTGTAATAAGTTCTTTATGATTAGATTAATGTTGAATAATCTATTAATTTTGTTATTTACATATTATACAATAGCTAATGCCATTCACTGAGTGACTCATCACGAACTCTCCAGACCATAAAGTCTACAATCTTCAAGTTTGGCACGTACGTTTCTCTTGTCTTCTAGGTGCTCACTAAGAAAGTATTTTTTTATATTTAAACCCTAAAGGTGTGTAAATGGGGAGGTGAAAGATTATATGGGAAGATAGGGGAAATGTAAAATAATTAAAGTTAGAGATGTGTATATTTAGTCTCTCAAATAGAAATAAAGCCTAATTCAGTGTGTTTAGAAAATTTTTAGTCCTATTTTTGTCCACATTGTGACAAACAATGGTCTCCTTTTATCCAGACAAACGGCAGCCAGTTTCTTTATATATTACTAGTGGACCCGGTAGGCAGACATTGTCCTAGCAAAGATATCACTAGCAAAATATATTTCTTGAAATTAAATCTTTTATTCAGTATAATTGAAATACCTCAAATACATTAATGTAATTAGATAATGAAGAACAAAATTAAGGGTAGTAGATCCCTTAAATCTAAATAATGAATGTTGTTGATCTCTGAAATCTAACCTACGTAATAATAAATGTTAAACGAATTTATCTTAATGCTAATGTGTGTACAATGTTTTTGGTTATTCCATCTTCTGGTGTATAAATGTAAAAGTCTATCAGTTTGCCGACCTGGGAACACGCAACGTAAAATTGTCTGTGTGTGAAACGTGGATTTTCTAGATACAATCACCATATGGCCCGTGCTTGGCTTTGCGCCTTATTTATGGTCATCGCAAAGGCCAAACGAATATGAAACTGTAAACGCTTGAACTAAATTGGTGCTCTGAAAGTATCGTTAGAATGCGTGACAGCAATATATTCTCTGAATTTTTCAATCAATATTGTCGCTTCGATGAGATTTCCCATAATTCGTTTGATCATCAATCGCGTGTCCTTGCACAGTTTGGGTGGATTTAAATTGCGAAGCTAATTGATTGGGAACCAATTTTCAAGCGCAGATTATGTTGTGGTAATCCAGGCAAATTGAGTGAATTTAAGAATTCAGAGGGGTAATTGAAAGCTTCATTTACATCAGCCACAATGTCAATCGATTTTAATGATATCAATTCGCCGGGCAATATTTATAATTTTTAATTCATTATTTGAAGCCATAAGTTGCATAAATTGTCTGGCAATTTAAATAATTGCATATCTTCATGCAAACAAATTTTACCATCGCCAATATGTGACTGACCACTTATGGTCGCCACAAACTGGATAATTTCAAACATGCTTTATTCTCATCCGCATACGTAGAATGTGGAATGACAGGTAATGTCGGCTGAAAATCACCGGATAACAACAATGGGACCCCACGGAAAACTCTGCTATTGCCATTCAAATCTTGTAGCGTTCTATTTAATACCTCAAGAAAATGTTTATGAGCTATTGTGCATTCAGCCCTAATAAAAACTTTTTTTGAGCATATTAGCCATGGTGTTCCTACTATGATACAATGGAAGACCGTCGATGTTCATAATAGTGTCTGTTATGGGAAATGCTTAGTACATTTTCCATTGTCCATACAACGTGCCATCGTGTTCAAATCACGCTGCAAGGACCATGGATCATGTTTGTGGTAACAACGATCAAATAATTCTTCATTCGTTGTTCAATCTGGTATTTCTGCAGAATTAATGTTATCAATTTCTTCTGGTTGTATTTTGTCAACTAACCGTATCAAATTGTGCGCATGTGGCAAACCTTGTTTTTGTCACTTAATAGAATACAACCAGCAACGTGTTGGTCCGAAAAGGTGCAATGTGGTTATTAAATTAATAAATGATTTAAATTTTTGTTTGAACACGCATGCGTAATGTTGTGGTGGTGTATTTATATTTGAAAAGTAAAATTAATTTAGTGAACTAATTCAATTTCAAACAAAAATTAAGTATAGAAAATGATGTCTCGTGAAAATAATCATATGACCACAATTTAACATACAAGTCTGAACTGTCACTCAATATAATCATAGCAACATATATAACACAAAAGTCATCTTTTTACTCTAAGCATGTGGCTTCTATACTCTTTGGGGCCTGAACCTGGCAGTAAAATTTGAGTATACTGAAAAAATCTGTTTTATGGTCTTTTATACAAAATGGCTTTCTTAATTTGTACTAAAAACGATAGGTCCCAACAAATTTATCCTACTTGAACACAAAAATTGTTTTTTTCAAGTTTTTATTGAGATGCAAGTTTAAATTTTATTATTTAAATACCGTTCTCCATATTTTCCGAATATGGAAATATTTTATTATATACGTGTCGCCAAATATTGTTAAACAAAAAAGTATAAGGCAAAGTGCACCTACTACATATGTATGCGTGTACGTATATACAAATGTCAAATTTTTTTGATTGACTGAACTATTCTTGACATCTACAAGGAAAAATTGTTACATTATAATTACACTGTTTAAGAATTATTTAGGATAAAATATGCAACAGAATGTTATATAAAATTGTTTTTGTTAAATAGCGACCATTAGTTGAATCTTCGAAATTATACAAATTTTTTTATGCTTGCATTTATAAAATAAGTTTGAATGCTTTTACATCTCATTAAAATTTTACTTAGTTTGACAGGAGTGTTATTCCCGTAGACAGATATTATTATGTGTCATATTTAATTTTGAATTTTTCTCAATTCCTTTAATATTTTAATGGGTACACTTTATTCTTTTAATGCATGTTCTTAGCTTTATGACTGTACATATAACAACAGACTTTTATACGGTTAGAGTGACGTAACTATAAAATGTTAAAGAAGAATTCAAATTACTTGTTGAAGCATTGTTTATTTATGGTTTTAAATTTTTTTAGTGTTTGTCATCGGTTGCTACTGCCTTGCAGTCTGGCTTTCTCCCTTACTGTGAACCAGTGTTTAGGCGGTGTGTTTCTCTGATTGAACAGACACTCAATCAGCACATTGTAAGTTGATAATTATTTGTATTTAACATTATCCAAACAGGCATCATCTTGTAATTTTTAAAATTAATTTTTACTACATTCACATTATCACTTTTTAGTGTTTGGTACTTTAAAGTGGTAATAATGGAATCCTTATTGTAGAACTTAATTGTTTTTATCTATCTATGCCAGATTTAGAACTTTCAAGTAATTTGACATTGGTACCAAATGAAATATCTATACATATGTGTGAATAGAACCTAGATTGTATTGTAAAAATCATTATACATGTATATAAATATATAAATATATAAATATATAAATATATATATATATATATATATATATATATATATATATATATATTTTTTTTTTATATTTAAATTGATTTTTAGGCTAATAGTCAGAGTCCAGAACAATTCGACGCGCCGGACAAAGATTTCATGATAGTGGCTTTGGACCTTCTGAGCGGATTGGCCGAAGGCCTGGATGGCCACATTGACCAACTCGTTCTGCGCTCCAATCTCATGCAGCTGCTTTTCCAGTGTATGCAGGACCCCTTACCTGAGGTGAGGAAATTTTGATCATTTGAAAAAGACAATATTAACTAAATCTCGCATCATGCTTAAAAAGTCATTATTTAAAATTTTATGTTTGTGACAAGTGAATAAAGTGACATTTGCAATATTGTAATAATATATTTTTTCTTTTATTATATATAAAAAGAGTTACATTACAATTATCATAAAACATGAAAATTTTGAAAAAACTTCTGTACATAAGCTAATGTTTGACTAGCGAATAATAAGATATGTTCAAATAATGCTTTTAGGTTTTTTTTAAGACTGGGATTTTCATTTAGGTCAAGGCTGATACAAAAATTTATACCCCACACCATATTGTCAGTTATCATACCTATAAGACAACGAGCATAATAAAGTAATGAAACCAAAATTATATTTGATACTTCGTAATAACAAGCACTTGCCGTTTACACTAGGCTGTTTATAGTATAGTAGTTTTCTTTAACTGTTGACTTTGTTTTTTACCTTGAGCAATGTAAAGACAGTAGGAAGAATTGGGTCCATCCAAAAAAATAGAGGATGAGAATTTTATGATGTATCATTTAAACTAATCGGACTGATTTTGATGAACTTTTGTATTTAGGGGTTATTTTATATGAATTGTTCCATGTTACCCACCTAGAACACTTGTTTGCGGAATGAAATTTTGGGTGTAGAAACATTTAGGATATTGCAGAAAGCCTTCGGGGACCATGCTTTGTCGGAAAGGATTATTTACAAGTGGTATAAACAGTTCAAAGAAGCTTGTGAAAGTGTTCCACATGTCGTTCCACAAGCACCATATTCACCTGATTTAGCACTGTGTGACTTCTGGCTATTCCCGAAATTCAAAAGACCTTTGCGTAGAAATCGTTTTGAGACGATAGACGAGATATAACGTGAATCGCTACACACTTTGAAAGCCATCCTGGAAGCTGATTTTAATTGTTGTTTCGAGGACTGGAAAATACGTTGGCATAAGTTACTTTGAAGGCAACGAAATAGATTTGGAAGAATAAATAAATATTTTTGGAAATAAATAAAAACTGGTCCTACTTTTTGGACACAGTACTATATATACACAGTACTATACACACAGTACTATACACAGTACTATATATAATGATAGCTTTGTATTATGTATATGTAAACCATGATTTCTTCAACACGGAATATAAAATTGCTTGTTATTTCTGTTTAATGTAGCCAACATAACTGCTTGTTGGAATTCTGATCTATATTTGATGACATTTAAATTAATGTTTGAATTTTGTGCATCAATTTATGAGCGTATATTCATTTCAAACAGGTGCGACAATCATCATTCGCCCTCTTAGGAGATCTGACAAAAGCATGCTTCCAGCATGTCTTGCCGTTTATACCAGATTTCTTACCCATCCTTGGGCAAAATCTGAATCCAGAATTAATATCTGTGTGCAACAATGCCACGTGGGCTATCGGCGAAATTAGCATCAAACTTGGTAAGAGTTATTTGATTTATTTTTTATTGCTAAAATTAACGTACGGGAATTCTTTCAAATATTGAAAAGAATGTATTACCATTGATTCTGTTTATAAATTATACTGAAATAAAATCTAAAACAACAATTATTTTCAATAGGCAAAACGTGTTTTTGATTATAGAAGAAAATACAGATCTATAAACTTACGACATCAATGTTTTTCATGTATTTTGAGGCTGGCTTTGGATTGTGGTTTTGCTAACTGTGGAAAAGCGAAAGAATGGTGGTGCAATTGTCACTATAGAGGTGATATTAATACCAAAAAAATAAACCAAAAAAGTTCTAATCCGGGACAAAAAATATCATATTCATCTCGGTGACTAAAGACTAAATATATGCAAAATTTCTCAGAGATACGCTTAGTAGATGACATGTGAAAGCATAATAAACAAATAAAGAAACATGTTAGAATTCTATTGCTATAAAGCAGTTGCGTGTTAGATAAATGATTTGTGCTTCGAAGAATAGTAGTTTTAAAATATACATTTTTAATGACATGGTTTATTATAGGTCAAGAGACTGCTTCTTACATTCCATTGGTGCTTTCACAACTTGTAGATATCATCAACAGGCCTAACACACCGAAAACCTTATTGGAAAACACAGGTAAGTAACATTTTTTTATTTAAACTATTGGAAAAGGTTTTCCTAAATTAAAGGCGCAAATGCGAGGTGTGAGGGATAATATTTATTTTAACTAATCTTACTACAACTTCAATAGAATGTTAATGTCTCAATCTACGATTGTCAGTCTTGAATTCCGGATGAGGTATATTTTCTATCATGCTATTTCTTAGATCGCTCCTCAACATTGTCATGACACAAATACTAGTTTAACCGATTGAGTGCCGACGAGCGCCATCGCGCTCGTGTGCGTATTAACTAAATTTGCCACGAGTGCGATGGCGCTCGTGAAATCAGTTGCTATTTAGCGCGCGGTAGGGGAGGTCGCTCGGACTCATTGCTAATTTTTTATCTTTTTACGTGTTAAAAATATATAATATTATTACCAATTATAATATAAAAAGGATCCAGGAAAAGAAAATTTTTAACCCATAATGTCGGAATATGAAAATAATTCGAGTGAAAATGATTGCTTTTCAAGTTGTGAAGAAAGTGATAGTGGGAGTGACATTGTGGTGCGCTCACAATTTGGTGTACTGCAAATTTTTAGTGATAGTGATAATAGTGACGATAACAATTATTTTGCTGATACGGAGAATGTACCAGACTGCGAAAATGACGACGTGACCTTGATTTCAGTTTTTATTATAATTTGTCTTCACAATACATATTTCCATAATTTTCTTTGTATTTTATTATCCTTGTACAAGTTTTTATTAAGAAAACACCGAAAAAATTATTAAAATTGGATAATTTTTGGAAGAGATTTTTTTTCGAGACAGTTTTTTTTCGAGACAAGTGTAAATGATATCAAAAACAAAAGATTTCTTTGGCACTTTTAAGTATAAAAACAACAAAACCATGGCACTAAAACGGTTAATACTCCATGTCAATTGATGTAATTTGCTCTGAGAAAGGAAAAAGCGAACTAAACAAATTTAATAAGATTGCATTTAATTTTCTTCCTAGAATCTAGGATTATTTTTCTCAAGTTTCAAAACATAATGCATAATGGCTTGTTAAATTTTTTATAACAGTGGCAAAATTTTGAAGTGCATATTTTTGTCATTTTTTTTATATAAAGAAAGTATTTATTTTAAATTTACAGTTATTGTGATCTAGGAGTAAAAAAATAATTGTCTAATGAGTTATTTGTGTTAAAAGGAGTAGTTAATAAGCAATATTAATAGTAATATTTATAATTTTGAGTTTTGTGATTAATTTTATTTATATATCTTGTAATCTTGACTGTTCATTCTCAGAAATAGTAATTTTATTACGGAAGAAGCATTTGATTGTAAATTCAATCAAATTTAATTGGTTAGAATACCATTTGGCTAGAAAATATTTTCTCTATAATTTCTCTGTTGTTTTGAATAATATCAAAATTATATAACAATTTGAATAATGTCAAATAATATTTAGAAGCTTCATAATTTCTTTAAAATATTCATTTAGGCTTACCAAACTAAATTAATTACAAATTTGTACACTTATAAATTGAAAAGTTCAGTTATACTAATTGTAAACGAAACTTATGTATTGTACATTTTTTTTAATTTAAGGACGAGGAACTTGTAAGGTTTATATATAACATTACAAAAATTTAAGAAGGACAAAACTTATAATGATATAATACTATAAAGTTTGAAGATTATATTTAAAAATGATGTGTGTTTTCTCCGCTCGCAATCTATCCTGTGTTTTTTTCAAAATATTTGTTTTATGACGTACTTTTGTGTGTATAATGTTTGTTTAATCCTTCTATCGCAACACCTGATGTTTGCATTAATCCTATTTGTCTTTTGCAAGTTAATTGTACTTGTAGGAATGCTATTTGTGTGGTATTATTGGTGTTTGGGTTTTTGACTAAAGAAATATATCCGATTTGGTAATTTATAGACGTTTATTATATATATGAGACCTTGGCATTAAAGTTTTTATGATATCAACATTAGTTGATGCAGTTATGTGTTTGAGTGTACTCAGAATCATTATTGTGCATAATAGGCTGATTTAAAGATATCATACACCGGCTTATATCATTGATCGAGGGGGGGGATGCGTATTCATCAGAAAGATACACAATCATCATTTTTTGTAAACGTATTAAATTTTATCCATCTCCTATGCTTGTAAACTTTTGCACCACAACTGAATATATTAAGAAATATTTTAAGTTGACACATTACTTTAAATAGACACTTTTCGCTTAAATTATTTATAAATTAAGCAAATATTATGTATTTTTAAAATGATTTGCCAAATAAGTTTTTGGTTGGTGAAATGGCGTTTTGCCACAGAGCACAATTTTAGTTTTTATTATGATCGTGTCCCGAACGTATCCGGACTTGTATATGTTGAAATATTTTTGATTTGTTGATTTGTTTCTATAAATTTTTGTTCTCGGTATGTTGATGGCTGTCTGTAGCGATAACTATCGGTCGGCTAGGTTATGTGTGCCCCCACGACGTCGCACCCGTCTTGCAACAATTTGTCCGTCAGTGGTCTGTAGTATTTTTTTTTATTATTAATTATATTTTATATTATTATTAATTACCATTATATTTAGTTTTATTATTGAAACACGTTAGCAATTGCCGTAAAATTATATTGCAGACTTACATTTCACTATTTTTTATATGGGTTTGGATGAGGTGGTGAACTTTGTCACCGGAATTATATGTTGAAATTTATTTCCTTCAGCATCTGTCTTAACCGATACTCGTAAAAATTTTAATCAGTACAAACGAAATATTGGTGTATATAATCATCGGTATATTTAAATTTCTATAAATGACTAATTAATACAACTTCATTATTGTAATTGTGTGTCATTTTGAGTTATTGTAGTATTATTACAGTATGAATGTGGCTCTAGACTATTAATTTGCGAAAAACTAACAATTAATCTATCATTTATGAGCCAGGTTGCAACTTTCAATTTTGGTCTTGGATTTCTGAAAATAATTTTTTTTCATTGGAAAAACAACCACTTTCAAAATTTAATCTTTCTGTACTAAAATTATATCGTAGAAGACCACTAGCCACTATCACAATTGTTTAATTATTTTTTTAAATTTGTATATTTGAGCATGGACAGTTAATTGGAACACTTTAAACGAAATTAAATGCAGATTAATTCAGACTTTGAATTAAACGTTCACTTTTCATATTGATATGGCGGAGCTGCTAGATACATCCCAGATTTTCTATGATTAACAAAGGGATATGTATGAATGTACATATGAATTTTATTATTCAATTTTCTTTTTCATATGAATGATTAAAAATTCAATATTTTGACTATAACCAATTATTAAAATTTAATTTTAACATGGGGTCGTAAACACAAAATAAATTTATGGTATATTAGAAGTAAGTAAATTATGCTTTTTACCAAACCTTTTACCTCACAAATGCTATCGCCGATAAGATGTTTGTGTATGTTGTGCATGTCTGCTGTTCTCGGCGATCATGTAAAATATGGCAAGTGTTTGTTATAATACTTGTCATGATCGACAAGAAAGCTTTGCTTAAACATGCACGATAAACATTGAGCTGATGATCATCGGCTCGGTGAGGTAAAAGATTTTTTCAAAAATTTATCTTCATTTAGAACTTTGTACTGATTCTCACTTTTGTGAAGTAATTTGCAAAGTGCTAGATTTATTCAAGCCCACTTTTGCATAGACCAGGCGATCTGCATTTAATTTGCTCTGAGTATATTCCATTGGCAGATTTAACACTAAACAATATCCATGTGCGTTTTAACATATCACTGTTTTACATCTTTGATTACGGTAAATTACTGTCGACACTTGCTGTCAGCTATCAACTTACACTGTTCCTTCATATTATTTATTTACTTAGTGAGTTTGTGAATCGGCAACTTTTGGCAATTGCTAATGTTTTAGTACCTATATTTTCCTTTAAAATTAATTTCATAGTGATGGACTGCAAATACGACTTTTAAAATTCGGTTTGGAAATGTGTTCATTTTGCAAATTTTGATCAAAATAAGACATTTTTGATAATATCTTAGACGGTTTTGAAAAGAAGTTGCTGCAGTCTGTCATTACATTATTGGTTGGGATTTTAAATGTTTAACGCTTCCGAATATCTGATTAATTTTGCTTGTAAATTATATTATTGTTCCACATATTTGTTAACCATTTGCTTGTGTGAGAGTCAATAAATAAGTTTGTATTTAAATATTTCTTTTTTATAAATAATATTTTGTGCCACATTTGTTACAAGTTTGAGTTTGACATTCAGACATTTTTAATAAAATTTTCTTTTATTTATATTTATGACATTTCACATGGGGTTCAGACAAAGAAACGATGATTGATGTACAGTTTGGTATCGTTTCCATAGGAATTGAGAAATGTCAATGTGTCTTATGTGAAAGTATGCTAATTGTGCTCGAAAAACTTCCTTTAATGCAGGTGTACGTCGCTACGAAATATACGAGATAATGAGGAGAAGGATTCTGCTTTCCGTGGTATATGTCAGATGATACAGGTGAACCCAGGTGGTGTGGTTCCTGACTTCATGTATTTCTGTGACGCAGTGGCCTCTTGGTCGCACCCTAAAGATGACCTGAAGGATATGTTCATCAAAATACTGCACGGATTCAAAAATCAGGTTGGCGAGGAGAACTGGAAGAGATTCACTGATCAGTTTCCGCCGCAATTGAGTCTTCGACTTCACGATATGTGCGGAATCTAATGTGCACATCAAACCTCGGGATATCGGTTAGTAATATTTTTTATTTTCTAAAGATAAGTTTGATTATAACATAAATATTATACGCTTATTCCTCACATTTATGGATCTATCCGTAAAAGTTAACAGATTAATGTTTCATTAGTATATTTTATATGACTAATATATGATATTTAGTAGCTGTAAAATGGATTTTTCAATTTTATTATATACATTTTTCAATTTTATTATATACATTTTTCAATTTTAGTAAATTCAAGCATTACTGCCCAATTTCTGGAAAAAATAGTACATACTTTTTTATTTCATAAGTGTAAAATGGTATAAAAATAACAATTGTTATAGATACATAAATCCCCGAAGAACTTTTTTTTGTTGTCAACGTTTTAGACGCCACAATAGTATAGGTGTCCAGACAGTCACTAGATTTAGTTTTATATAAAGTTAGGTATTTAGATATAATAAGGGAATAATTAAGGTTGAATTTTTATTCACTAAATTATTTAGTTATCTTTTGCATTTTGATGCAAGTATTTTTTATATTATGTGTTAAATTATGGATTTTGGTCATTAAATAAAATTCAGATATAACTTTAGCGTCCCATAAGCAGTTGGTGTTACTGTTTAGAAGCTCTCTCTTTTTTGTTTATTGTAATACTTCATTTTTGTGCATCCCTTATCCAAAAATAAAAATAATTATATTGTATGTTTGTTTTTAGGGGACAATGGGAAGTGACATGGGTGGATTTAGCAGTGCAGCAAGCCGGACTGTGAAACCGCAAGCTGCACACTCCAAGATTCAGTGTAAATTCTTAGCATTCCTTTCAAATATAGGGTTCTCGGGAGTTATAGGAATTGAGTTGAAATAATTTTACTTAAAACGGGTTCAGTGTAAGGGACTTAAAGCAAAAATATTGTGATGAGGTGGGGAAATATATTTTGGATATCGCCGCGGGTAGATTGCCTAGCGAGTCGTTGCCGAGTAATATAATCATTTGTGCCAATGGATCCTTATTGTAATACTCTTCTTTGGAAATATTCGTATAGTAAATAGTATTTAGTAATATTTGTCAATCTATAAGTGTATGTATGTATATTTGTGTGTGTGTATGTTACGTGCAGTATATCACCCATAGTGTATGTGTACCTGATGAACATTTGCGATTTCATGTTCCGTTCAACTTCGGCAGCGACTCTGCATTTGCAATCTAATTAATTATGATAAATTAGTTGTATTTAACATTTAAATAATTTGAATTTAAACTCGAGATAGAAGGTGGCTCTGTGACGTATGTGCAACGCATCACCGCGTACGTCGATCACACACTAAGCGTTAATGTAGATTTTTGTATTTTCTAGAAGGTGCTAAGGTTTAGTCATTGTTGTTAAAACTTAATAATAACCATCAACGCAGGTTGATACAAACATTTATGTATATTTGTATGATGTATTATTATACCGTATACTATATATGTGTATATATATATATATATTTATTTATATATCTATACATAGAACGCCTCTGGTGTTTTCACGTGTATGTAAAAGATTAAAATGTATATTATTATTATAATTATTACTACTTTGCATATTACATATTTACATTTTTAAACCAAATTTTTAATGACATACATTTGCGTTATAAATAAAAAATCTTTTGAACTGTATCAGAGTTATTGGGTATATGTTATAGAAGCAAGGTTAAGTGCAAAGTAATTTGGATTGTCTAAAAATGTGTTTTAGTCGCTAATGCTTCTTTGCATCATCATTTGTTTTGTCATGTTTTTATTTTCATTTCCTGAAACGGCTTACATAGTAGATTGCATGTTAACTAAATAAGGAACTCTTAAAGCCTCTTGCAAGTAAATTTTTTAATGTGTTCAAGGAATTTTTTTCTTTTTTAATTAGCACTTAATTATTAATGGTTTACTGCTTCTGAAACTGTCACAATCGAAAGGGATACTTATGTATCCCTTTTGATAAAGGTTCTTGAAGGACCAAAAACGTTTACGCCGTCTATTTCGCAATTCACTGCCTCTGCTGAATCTGCACAATGCTTGATAATTTTGTCAGTGACTACAAAAGTTCAAATTTGAACGTGTCTCGAACAAACCTGACACTCTTTTTTTAGCTATCTGTTCAGAATGTACTTAAAACTAATTCCATATAATGCTAATTGTAAATAACTATTAAATGTAAAGAAATAAATGTCAACAAACTGTGTGCCAGTTTCTTTGTTTCACGTTTTTAGGCTTTTCTATATGCCTTAATTTGATTCCATTCGGTAGTTTAGCTCATTGTTGGAGTTTTATTAAGAGCTTGAATGATTAAGGTCAACATTGAGAAATATTGTGGTCATTCAACAATACCGTGATTTGTTAAATTAAGGCTTAGGAATTGACCCCTAATAAACTGAAATTTTCCAGATTTTCATAATTTTACTAACCAAAAACTTGTTGTAAATTGAGTATTTTAAAAAAATATTATTTATTATCCATAAATATACCATAAATAGTCATTAACACGTTCATTGTCAAGAGTTAGGATGAGGAATTAATCCTGGTGGCAAATATCAGATGTTATGTTGTCTCCGTGGTGTGTTGAGTTTATCATATAGAATATGGCCTTTGACAGCGTGGTGCACTGCCTTGACCCGGGTTTGATTTCCATCCGTTCTTCGTGCGGTGTTGGTCTGGTATTCAGGTTGGCTATAAAAAATTGCTCTTGTAGCACTAAGTCCGCCATATGTACCAATTGTATGTATTAAAGTATGTAAATAAGTAAATATTCTTGTAATGGAACTTTCATTTATCAATATCTATCAGATAATTTAAGTAAGTTTGGGAGAAAAATAAAATAAATTTTTTTAAAATTTACCGTTTCAAAATGTTTCTCATTTATATTATAATTTATTACGGGAAGAACTGAGTTGTAACTGCAAAATTTTATCTGTTGAAATTAAAATGTTCACCTGCCTTGTACAAAGACGCCTTTGTCAGCAGTATGTTTACATAATTTTAAAATAAAACATTTTAAATAAATAATTCAATTGAAGATATTTTTGATAGCATTGATCCAAATTGTTCCTTTTAAAGGTTCAGCTACTCTACAGACCTAAACGACATATTTGGAAATGCCTGTGTTAGAAAATAACATAAGAGGCACAGAATCATAAATCTCAACAAACAGTGTTTATTAACAATTACCAAATATTAAGTGTAATGTAACTAGAATTGTATAGTAGAATATTGTTGTCGTAAAGTATATTACTTTCATTAAAATATTATTTTCGTGTAACTATTAAGTAAATGTGAACATAATTGTGTTCGTAATTGATTATGTTTATCTCGTCTGCCCTTAATAGTAAAATTAAGTGGTAAACGTAGATTAATGCCTAGTTAAGTTCAAGCTTTTTAGTCTTGTCAACTTATGCATTTTGTGATGAAAATTGGTTTCCTATCCTGTTTCTATGGTATCAGGTTTTTGGCAGCCGGACTTCGTTTTTTTTTCATTCTAATATAATAATCTCCATTCTCGTCATTTTAATATAATAATCCATAGTAAAAAATATAATAAGAGCGGAGTTTTTCGAACACGTACTATTATATTTGTTCCTGTTTACATGCAAAATTATCCCCATTGATGGGGCATAATCATGTGAAATACCAGTTGACGAGTTTATTGCGAGTGTGAGAGGATCCATTTCTTCATTTAGTATTTATTATAAATCCATTCTATAATTTTAGCTACGTGTATTTACTCGTTTGTCGTTCCAAGTGTCGATTATAAATGCATAAATCAGTAAATTGATTGTATAAATAACCGCTTTCTGTCGTAAAGTGTCTAATCAGTGTAGTATTACCAAATTGACAATTAAGTTTTGGGTGATTTATAGATTTCGATATGGTTGGTTAGTTTGTTAGCGGTATTTATGTATGTGTGTATACAAGTATGCTATTTATTCATGTTATATATAAGTAGTACTTTCCTTTTCAGTCACTAAAACATATTGTTGTCTATGATATTTCTTGCTCTGTTTTGGTCTTTTTTGTTTCATTTAAAGAGGTAAGTTTCAAATGTACTTAATTAAATATTGTAACTTTCGTAAGTTAGCTTCGATGTTTCTAATTAAAAAAAATGTATTTAAAAATTAATAATACGTGTTAAGCAGGGTTCGGATATATTTTCCAAGTCTTATTTCTGATCAATTAATGGCTAGCTGCAATGCGTAGCGAGGCCCACAATACTTGTATTTGGTCCCTTAACGACTTATTAAAAATTATCTGCTGAATATTGGTTGCGCAACGTAAACGTTGTATTTTTATAATTTTTTGGCCAAGTTTAGCTTGTATATATTTTAATAATTAGCCATGACCAATGAATCGTTTAATATTTATTAGTCATGTGGCTTCTTTGTAAGTCCTGAGATATTTCTCTTTAATGTTCTTTATAAATAGAATAGACAACATTGTTCTAGTATATTCAATTAACATAGTTTTTGGTATAATTATATTTCTTATGGAACGAGTTGTTAAACTGGTATAGCAAGCCGGCTTCTATGGGTTCTTGAGTAAAAATAAGACGATTATAATCAATTAATTTTTTTTTTAAAATGTAGTGATACGAGTATGATTTCGCGGAAAGGAAAATTGAATATACTCGTAGTCTGGTGTTTTTCGTAAATTTTCTTTTTCGTGGAGGTTATGTTTATAACAATGAAATGTTTAAATGCAATTATGCTTTGAAAAAATGCTGAAAATATAAAACATTTTATTGAAAAATAAATACTTCTCGTAATAGAGGTGGAAATGAAAAAAATGCAGATTATTTTCGTGTTATATTTTCAAGCAGAATCCGAACTTGATTCTTGTTATACCAATTTGTTAACATCTGGTATGCATCATAAATTTTGCAATTGACAATTTGAGCTCGTCTTACGTAACCACTGCGTAGTCAATTAAGATATATTTAAACCATTATTCACTTCATATTGAATACAACTAAAAAAAGTCCAAAAATATTACAGAAATATTAATTATATTAAAATAATTTGCTGTTATGAGAAAATATCATTTCATATTAATAAAATTTTATTCATTTCTATTCATACAACAATGATTAAAATTAAATTTAAAAATATACAACTGCAAATGAGGTACAATTTCTACACTCTCTAGTTAAGGTGGTCGAATAGCTATTCTGCGTTGAGGTAGCTAAAGGTTCACCGATTTATCGTTTAAGCATCATGACAGTCTGCTAAAACTGCCATGTACGACATTCATGTCACGAAGGAATTTAAGATTTATCAATATTTACAAAAACCACCTGATTAAAATTAATCATATTTTGTAGAATATAATTTAGAATGAGACGATAAGATCCCAGTTCCTGCCCCATAATCCTTGTTGGCTCGTCGCCAACGTCCTTTTCTAGTCCTTTTTCCCTAAGAGTGCCAACGATGCAAGTAAATATATGCAAACGTATGGTCTTTAACCCAGTTCAAACTTATTCACATCGAGAGCGAAATGAGTTACTCAAAGTGAAGCTGAATGAATTCAGATTTAAAGATAAAATTATAAACATCCGTGTCAGTCTGAATATCCTATCGGGCTTTGAATAAAGGCGATGTTGTGAATGTTACCTATTATATAGTCACGGGACTGCAATTTGTGGTAAAGATATTCCAAAAATAAGACTTAAACATTTAACATAATCATAATTATAAATTTTTAGCTTATCTACAATAAATGGTACAATTCTTACGATTAGAGAATTTGAGTTTATAGATATTTTCAGATTTACGTCAGAGGTTTTATATATTAAAGACATTGGAGACTGGTAAAATTTAAAAGGCCATCTTGTGAGTAATAGAGATATTTTGTTAAAGTGCAATATTAATCATATTAATAGATTGACAGCGGTAATAAATTCATATTGCTAGTATTGTAAAGATATAAGATTTTTTATATTATTGTCATATTTTCCACCGAAGTATATGAAAACAATATAATCCGTAATCTTGATAGTGGAATTTTATTTATATTCTTTAATGTCATTTCGGTGTAACGGAAGTTAGAACATTCGCTTGTTCTTCATCCAAACGTGATAGTAGGCTTAATTTTGTGACGCGGTAAGGTTCGGGAAAGTTGTGGTCGTATTTGAAAGAGGCATATGCGTTTGTATGCTGTCGTGGGGCACTATTCCTATCCCTCCTAGACGTAACGTAGTTTGTAATTTGTGATGCTCTGTATAAAAATAGTATGTGTATATTGTTTATTTTAACGTAGTCTTACTTATACCGTAACGTCTTGTGGATTGTTTACACATTATTACTATATTTATTATAAATTTTATTATATTGAATTTATATATGCATACATATATAATGTGATGTAAATTTATTTATATGTATATTGTATTTATAAATTTATAAAAGGTATTTTCGTATGTTGCGTATTGAATAGAATTCATTATATTTTAGTGAACCACATAGTTTTTAGACATATGTGAGACTATGTCTTTGATGTACTGGACACACTGGAACCATTGGTAACGTTCATCAAAATGGTGAATTCATTAGGAATTTTTTTATTAAACTGTAGAGAGATAGTAATATGGCTGGCAATGTTAATTTACAAATTAATGTCGGCGTTTCACTAGGCGTTCAATTAGGTTGTACTAATCGATCTGCTAGATATGCAGACCTTCATTGCAATTTTAAATATAAATATATTAAAGGAAGTTTCTTGCAAAATTAATTGTCGCTTTAAGACATTGTTGATCAGGCGAACAAAAAAAATAGTCATACGCTATTATTTTATTATATATGAATATTGCGCATATAGAAATATCAGCCAAAAATGAAAACTAACCTATGTGACTAACTCATTTGGTATACTAATCGTGAATAAATCATTTTTATTGTCTTCAGAATGAGTACAAATGAAAGAATTTCATAACTGACCAGGTGGATTGAATCATAGATGTGTGATTATTTCAATTGATATGTACGCTATGTTTATCTACTTCCGTTCATGTCGTGCTGCATTGTGACAAGATTTGAAGAGTCGCAAAACGTCACAATACAAACGGATACATACTTCTTGATCCGCAATGTAATTTTTAACTCCGTATGATTTCTAGTGACTTTGATATATAAATTTTGCTAAACAATTATGATATTATTGTGCACTGTGATATGTAAGTTTGTGTAACAGAATGTTCTGTGTGGTTTATATGATTATGTTCGCATGTATATTTTAATAATATGTATATTATATATTATTATTTTTGATTGATTCTGCTAATTTGAAGAAGTCTGAATAGTAGAAATAAAAAAATATAGTTGAGATATATGGTATAGATTAGAATTTATGACGTTTTATTAATAATCCTATCGCTATTAGCATTGTATCGATGGTAATTTTATCGGCTCTTAAGCTTGGTTGCAAGTGTACACATTATGTAGTTAAATCAGTTTTTTTTATTGAAAAAATATTATGTTGCGACTGCTCAAAGTGATAATAAAGATTGAAGTTTTAATTTTAAAATTGCTAGTATATTTGTTCATTTTCCAATTAAAAAAAGCCATTTAACATAATTATTATACATCCATTTATATACACTTGTATATATATATTTATATATATGTATATATATCTATGTATATAAATATGTATTCATAAAGTTCTAATCGTTTTTATTTAATATGCATATGTCAAAACTGTTTCTTAACAAAATTTTAAATTGTGGTTCCAGTGTGCTCATCCTTTGGAGCATTCACTGAATGGTTTTTGAAACCTTATTTTAATAATTTAGCGCCATCAATTTTTTTTTTCGTTGATAGTACTAGTTTTCATTAGTCAGCCAAATATTGTCTTTGACATTTCAACTGATAGCTGTCAGTGAGCTGTCATGTATTTTTATTACTATTCTTCATTACTCTGATTAATTACTTGCACATGTTATTCTCATAGAACAATTCAAAAAAACTATTTAATACATGTTATAAAAATTATTTTCAAATATACAGCTCACTGATGCATTTCAAGATGATTTGATTAAACTAAATTTAAAAAAGGAAATAATCATCGTTTAGTTTTGGTACGATTTTATTAAATTATGAAATATTGTAATTGTAAATGTACATAACACATTAAGACATATTATTAAGTCAATATTCAGTGTATGTGTAATGAATACTGTTAAAGTAACCGCATATTAATTTCATAATAGTTTTAACTAAATTATTCTGCAATACAGACGTATTAAAAAAATGATCTTTCAGTGGAAAATTGTCACATTTTAATCAATCAATGTATCAAAAATGTGTAACTTATTAAAAATAATAATTTAGCATATTATTATTTTTCTTTGTGGTAAACATTTCTTATCCTTGAAAATTTTCTGTTGATTATTATTTGCAGAAATCTGTAATATATTGTAAAATAATACAGAAAATTTTCTACATTTACTGAAAAATTTTCCGTTTTAAAAGTACTCAATAGTATAAAAATATATAATATGGCTGATTTCACTTCTATCGTCTCAGTTCTGTGGTTGTTTTTATTGACATAAACACTGGTACAGTCAGATGAGTTAAGATGTTCATTGGCTTGTGATTATCATATTATGATATTGCTTTGGAAACATTATACTTAGCAATTTATTAGTACAGTCATAATTAATATTGTTAATGTGAGTATAAATAAAGTCATTGTTGCAGTCTCTTTTGTTCGTAAACTTGTGTTAATAAACAACTCATTGTTGCAATTATCCTGTTTTATTGAGTGTCATATGTTTCTTCTAAAGTAAATGTAAGCACCATAGACTTAATGTACTACGTAAGCGTACATAAGTGACGTTTAGTCACGTTACAATTTTGTCATGTCACATTGCTGCATTTGTAGTTGGGCAACAGAAGAAGAGTAGTAGTCCATTTTCACCATGGATTTCGTGGACGTAGCGCTTGGTCACACACTAGAACTATGGTACAGAAAATTAAAAACAAAGTGGAGATGCTACTGAGTTTAATCCATACTCAGTGAAAGATTAGTGAAAGGGAAATTCTTCAAAGTTTTTCAGGAGTTGCGGCATTATTCAGGTAATTTTTTTTTAATACTGCTCTATTTTCTTTAAAACAATGTATCTCCTATTGTCGGTTCCTATATTCGAAAATATAAAATTAAATTATGTTGAGTTGTATCACACAGAATACATATGTATACCTATTGAATGACGAAATAATATGCTAATTACCATTGAATGATGAAATAATATGCTAGTTACCATTAAATGATGAAATATGGTAGTTACTTACTTTTCGTTTTTGAACCGAAATAAATGTTGGCCAGATATTACAAAATACTTTTTTTGTCATTTCTTTCCATTGTTCCCTTTTCCAATTCACATTGGAACATTTATAAGAAAGAATTACTGTATAAACCCTCACTACTTTCTAATTCATCGATTAATAATTTATTATCAATATCTTCGTTAAGTATCAATCGGAAATCACTGCAGTCAGTGTGTGTGCTTGTGTCAG
This sequence comes from Druceiella hillmani, assembly GCA_039881145.1. Taxonomy (NCBI): domain Eukaryota; kingdom Metazoa; phylum Arthropoda; class Insecta; order Lepidoptera; family Hepialidae; genus Druceiella; species Druceiella hillmani. The sequence goes on from JAYKKI010000001.1 coordinate 15,279,620, forward strand.
TGCACTTTGCAATCAACTGAGTACCTTGGGGACAAAAAGTAACAGGTGAGCGCATATTATACATAAAGAAGGCGATACGAAAATAAGTCTCGTCACCACAGTGCTGTTGGCTACTAGGATTTTTGCCATGTTACTGTCACCGTGACAATTAACTATCTAATGAGTAAGGATAGAAGAGTATGGAGTATTCATGATAGCAATGTAGAGATAGATTTTAAAATTTATGGCATATATAGAGATATGGCCATGTGTATCAATATAGACCGGAAAAAAAGGGTGGACAATGACCATGCGTATACAAGAAACCGTTTAAGTTAGTTTTGACACTGGTAACTCAAAATCCATTTGATCTACAGACTTGCATTTTGTTTGTCCATTAAGGGTCCATGATGGGAAGTTTTCAAACGCTTACTATTTTTCTGCAAGTTTAAAGGAAACTTAGTAGATTAAGGCCACAAACCCACTTCTTTTTATTATCGAACTTTGTCTCTTTTTTCATATTTATGTTTTTGTAGAATTTAATATTAACAATAAATGAAACTTTTTGATTGATCTACAAAAATGTTTCCTCTATTAGACTAATTTACTACTAACGTATGAGAAAATATTATGAAGCAGTACGATAATGTGTTGGAAAAGTTTTGTAAAATTATTTGTGGCGAATGATTCCTTTTCAGTTTTCTTGTTATATTTTTACGATTAATAAATTTCTAAGTAAATTGAAAGATTTAGATATTTCGACATTTACTTGAGAAATTGACATAGAATGAAAATAATAAGCGAGAAGTGCTGAAGTAACAAAATATAAATAATACTGATTTCAGGAGTCAATGTTTGACAATATGGTTCGTTTTATTTTACTTGGCCATTGGAAATGTATTTAGTCAGCTTTTTCAGATATATAGGTTGATTTTTAAAAATATAAAATCCTTTATATCTTAATTCTAGTTTCCAGGGCCTTTTTTTATTTCTATATTGAATAAGTAAAATATTTTAACATATTTCTGCCTATTTCTTTTCTTTTTGTTATTTAATTATCACTACATTATTTTTCTTAGTGTTTTATATATTACATTTTTTATCCTTAATTCCCCGCTCTTGCCGGCTCCAGATATCGTGAAAATGTGTGACCATAATTTATTTAAAGATGTATACAAATTTTATGGTTAACTGTATTAAATAAATGCGTTGTACGATTAAATAAAATAATTTAACTTCGAAAACTTATAATTTCAAACAGATTGCTAATTTCCATTATGTGGGAATATATTATTATCGAAAAAGTAGAATCATAAATCTGTCATTTTTAAATAATGCTGGGACTATACCCATATAGCATTAAACATAAACACATTTCGTTACAAAAAAAAAACAGTGCAAATATTCCAACCAGTTCAAAAAATTAACGAGTTGAATTCTGATGGGAAAGCTTGTGAATATTTTATTTTTTCACGGAATATCGTCTCGTAGTCTGTAAGTATATCACATATTGTATTTTGTATATAATACATATTATTTTTGTCCGCGTATCGGCCTACTTGACACCTATAATGGACTCGATGGAGAAAGAAAGTTTGCGAGGAGGCGGGCGCGGCGTGCGTGTTGCCAGAAGCGCCGCGAGAAGCTGCAGCGGAGCGTGCTGGAGTTCGCGGTCTGCGAATGCGCGTCGCCGCCGTAAGCGCTCGCTCCAGGCCGGCTCGCACGCGTACACGTCTTCTGAAAAGGCCACGAAAGATTATTGTAGCAGAGTTGACCTTGAAATATTTTACTTATTACATTTTTATTAATAAAATTTTATAGAGTATTGTATTCGCACATTGTATCCTTGCGGGAATTTGTTCCAACTTATAATTTCGAGTGCAGGAAAATATTGCACGTATGTGCTCACAGCTCAGCACCAAAGAGACTTATGTTTACTATTTATATAAATCTTTACAAGAAATAAATTGATACGCATGTTAGTGGCGATCGTGCATGTGTGTGATTTTCTTATTCATTAAGTAAAATATGACAAGTATTGTTAATTCATTCGAAATATTTCACAAGAAATAAATTAAATGAGCATTAATCATTTTAGTGCTTGTCGAAAAGACAGAAAGGTACGGTCTTTAATCTCATAAAGGCGGTCGTTAACCAAGATGTTCCGCATGTAAAACATGACAAGTTTGATTAATATATTGGAAATCTTTCACAAGAAATAAATGAGCGTTAATAATTTTAAGGTTTTTCGAAATGATAGAAAGCTACGATCTTTAATCTCATAAAGGCGATCGTCATCAAGACGTTACGCATGTTAGTGGCGATCGCGCATGTGTAAGTGCGATTTTCTTGTTCATTAAGTAAAATATGACAAGTTTTAGTAATACATTCGAAATCTTTCACAAGAAATAAATTAAATGAGCATTAATAATTTTAGTGCTTGTCAAAACGATAGAAAGCTACGGTCTTTAATCTCATAAAGGCGATCGTCATCAAGACGTTACGCATGTTAGTGGCGATATTGCATGTATAAGTGCGATTTTCTTGTTCATTAAGTAAAATATGACAAGTTTTATTAATACATTCGTCATATTTTACAAGATCCACACGAACTTTACATTTACACGTGCACGAACACTAAGTAATTCGTGGATGTATAAGTTCCATATCGGCGGGTTAATGAGCAATCGCCTACAAAACCGATTTCCATACTTCGGTGTTCTGTTCGAAACCACTACTTCGATTACAAAACAAGAAGAAACGGTTCGAGTGGACTTTAAACGTGATAGTTCTTAAGAAGTTCTTTGGTGCAACGAATCCAAATTTGAAGTATCTGCTTCAAAACGACACGTTTAAGTGTTGGAAAAAAGATATTGTAAGACTGCATGGTGACAACAGTGAAGTGGTAATTCCATTATAGCCTAGAGTTGCGTGTCCTAGCAAATGCGTGGGTACCATTTAATAAAAATTGAGCAATTAAAAAAAATGTATATATATATATATATATATATATATATATATATATATATGTGTGTGTGTGTGTGTGTGTATATATATATATATATATACAGAAATATTTTAAAAGAAAATTATATTATTTCGTTTAATGGCAATTGATTGATATTCAAACAGGATAAGGATGCCAAACGAGTATGTTTGGGATTGGGGGAGTTTAAAATCGCGCAAGGATTTCATGGAGGAAAAACAAACAATAGAAACTTTGAGGAATGTAACGACCATCAAATTGTCGGACTGAAAAGCGATTGAACTTTTATAGAAGGATTTGGATATATAAGGTCGGTATTTGCTGTCCGTTATCGAAAGAAGAAATATGAGTTACGGTGCGAGTAGCTGGGACATTATTTCATCAGCAGCTATAGAAAACCTCTAGCAATTATGTCTAGACTTTTAAAAAAGTAATTAAGTATAAAGCTGAATATTTCTATGGAAAATGAGTTCAGTGTAGTATTGTGTTCATTGCAATCGTAAGTATATAGATATATTGCAATTTAAGTGTATCAACCGACTTCAAAAAAGGATGAGGTTCTCAATTCGTCTCTATTTTTTTAAATAAAGTAATTAGGTATAAAGCTGAATATTTCTATGGGAAGTGAGTTCAGCGTAGTATTGTGTTCATTGCAATCGTAAGTATACAGATATATTGCTATTTAAGTGTATTAACCGACTTCAGAAAAGGATGAGGTTCGCAATTCGTCTCTATTTTTTTAAATAAAGTAATTAGGTATAAAGCTGAATATTTCTTTGGGAAGTGAGTTCAGCGTAGTATTGTGTTCATTGCAATCGTAAGTATACAGATATATTGCTATTTAAGTATATTAACCGACTTCAGAAAAGGATGAGGTTCGCAATTCGTCTCTATTTTTTTAAATAAAGTAATTAGGTATAAAGCTGAATATTTCTTTGGGAAGTGAGTTCAGCGTAGTATTGTGTTCATTGCAATCGTAAGTATACAGATATATTGCTATTTAAGTGTATCAACCGACTTCAGAAAAGGATGAGGTTCTCAATTCGTCTCTATTTTTTCTTTTTTAATTTTTTTTATGTATTGTCTCATATCTCCAGTATTTCTTAACCAATTTGGATGATTTTTTATTTGGGAGGGTATACTTTCAGCATGGTGCCATGAAAATATTAATTTTTTTATATATTGTCTCATATCATTTAGAATCTAACTATGAAAGTGGAAAATAAATCAAAAATTCCCCGAAATTGAACAACACAGATTATGTAAATTCAATATATATTAAAGAAATCGTCAACATTGAATAGCACAGGCGCCGTGATCGAGTTTCGATGATATAGGTCCATGTTGAGCAAAATCAGGGCGCGATGATGGCGCCTGAAGGTAGCGACAGGAATTCTTCAGCGATGAGGAGTAAACTCATCGAGTTAGTCCATAAATCTTGATGCCATAGGTATACTGTTTGCCTGAACCGTGAGGTTTAAAGATATGCTATTTTAAATTAGTATTATTTGTCTCAAGCACAGATTCTGTTATTGAACTCCGGGTTCCAAGTCTTCAGTCCTGGTGTTGCAAGAGTACTGCCTTCTTAAACCGCGAGACTTGAGGACTTGCTGTTTTTAAATTAGTATTGTGGGCCTCAAGTAGAGACGCTGCCACTAAAGTTCTAGTTCCAACAACTAAATATTGACGCTGTTGGGGTACTCCCAACTTAAATCGTGAGAGTTGAGGATGAACTGTTTTAAATTAGGATTTTGGGTCTCAAGCAGTAACTCGCTCATTTAACTCCAGGTTGCAACTGATTAGTAGTGATGCTCCAGCGGTACGCCTGCCTAAATTGTAAGATTTGCGGATCTGCCGTTTTTAAATTAGGGTTTTGAGTCTCAAGCAGAGCCTCCACTATTAAACTTCGGATTCCAAGTCCCACGTCTTGATGCTGTGGGGATAGTCTGCTTAAACCGCGATCCATTCATTATTCCCTCAAATATTAATGATTATAAAAATATTATTATTGATTTTTAAAATAAACTTAAGCTCCTCCGTATAATATATCGATTGTAATACTGGAAAATTTTCAGGGATAAATATCAAGAAAGTATTTTTTGTAGTAATTTCACATCGTCTTTATATACCAGCAAAATCATTGGAAGAAAATTAAATTCCGACAATAAAAACGCAACAATGAAAATCGAAGCTAGCGAGTGTGTTTATTTCCGTGCGCGGGGGAGGCGAGACGTAATCCGAGCCGGGCATCTGGGAGCGGCGACAAAAAGCAATCAAACGTTCGCCTCTGAAATTGAAACTTTTGTCACTTTTTGAAAGATAAGGCGGGGAAAAAATAAAACTATTCCCTTCCGGGTTTACTAAAGCAAATTGTCCGTTAAATTTTTTATCTGAGACATCTTAGGCGAATGCTTTAATTGCTTTAGACGAGACGTTTGGGTGCCGTGTTGTAAGTTTATGTAGCGATTAAGTGTATGAAGATTAGTTTTTTATAGAACGACACACATTCGTCGATAAGCCATTATTCAGTAGGGGATCAGATATAGAGGGGAACGCATACAACTTGTACAGGCCATTATGCCTTTTCGATTAATAGCTGAGTTTTGTTTTTCATTAGGATTTTTTTTTTAATTTCTGCGCCCAGTATTTGGGACTAAGCGCAATCTAAGGTTTAGTCATGTCAAAAAAAACTTTGCATATTAGAAAATAAATCTTTCACAACAACATAATATTTTTACAGCATCGCTTTACGTTTTAAAATATATTTTTGGAAACTACAATTTTGGCTAGTCGTATATTGGGTTGGCTTAAAAGTAATGAGCGTTTTTTTTCGAAAACTATCTAGAAAATATGGAAACATTCTAGAAGCTTCCACGGTCGAAGTTATATAATTTGCACGGCACGCTCTCACCTTTGATTCAGTAGTAACTAAGACGCTGCACTGTGCACATGTATACAATATGAATGACATTAAGATGTATGTGAGACACTATTTACTGTACGAGTACATTGGTACTCGTTGTACTCTGGTTACTCTGTTGCTGACGCTACGCGTAACATTTGCCAACGCATAGCTCCTGAAGCAATATCTAAAGCTACTGCAAAACGATGGTTCCAGCAATCTCGCAGCGGCGATTATTCCCTGAGTGATGAACCACGCTCTGGTTGACCAGTGGAATTGGATAGCGATCGGTTAAAATTGTTAATTGAAAAAGATAATCGACTAACGACACGCTGGCTAACAAGTGAGCTCGGGTGCTCACATGTAGCTATAGAGAATTATTTACTCCTCTTGAGAAAAGTTTGAAATACCATTTGTGTGTACCATATGAACTTGGCCTAGACCAGCATTATCACCGCGCTGAAATTTGTTCTCAAATTTTGACTTTTCGACGAACATTTCGCTGGTTACGTCATCTTATTTCCCCCACCCGCCATATTCTTCAGACCTTGAGCCCACTGATTATTGTTTGTTTAGATCGTTCAGATGCAATTTTTTTTGCATGAAGACCACATAATACAGTTCATAGGCCATTTTTTTACGCAGATGCTATCCACTCCCTGCCAGTGCGTTGGAGACATGTAATACAAAATGATGGTGATTATTAAATAGATGATTAATTAATTTTAAATTGGAAATATAACAAAAAATAATAACATTAATGACCGCACATTACCTATTAGCTAACCCAATAATTTTAAATGGGAATGGAGTTACATACATCGTAGCTGTATATCGAAGATCCATATGATAAATATTATCTTAGTACGTTGGGTAATTGGGCCACGGTTACTTTTGTACTAACTATAAAGATTCCAATAACATCTATAGCAATGAACTGAGTATTAAAATATATAGCTAGCGATGTCTTTAGTCACAGGCTTCGATTGTTTTACTGATCAGTTACATTAGTATGATCATCAAAAAATATTTTTTCTGTTAAAGGCAATTTCTTAAGGATTTAAAATCAAGTTCAGGATGTGTGCTTAAAAATAAAGACATCAAAAGTCAAAATTAAATATTTACAAAATTGAAGGCTCCGAAAATGGAGTAAAGTCTTTATGCAAAAGGCATTCCAGATATATCAAAATACTATTCATAAATAGGCATGTAGTTTTAAGAACTTACTTGCAGAATTAATGGCTATTGAAAACCTTTTAAAACCATAAATTGCAATTGCTTTAATGTATCGAATTGATACATATGGCGAACTTATTGCTACGAGTGCAATCTCTTACAGCCAACCAGAACACCAGTCCAACCCCGCTCGACGAGCGACAGGGAATCGAACCCGGGTCCTCGCGGTGCGCTGCGCAGTAAAATGCCGTTACCTTGTGATCAACCCAACACATCACGATGACGACAATTAAATAAAAAAGAAAACTATCTACTGTAGCTCAAAAACAATAAAAAAGAAATTAACTTGCCTCTTTAAAAGCTATTTTATTTATTAGTATGCTGTTTATTTTATTTATATATTGTATTTTGGCGACTTTCGATTTATGCTGAATTGTTTTGAATCTTGTGGTATAAAGCGCGTTTCTTGAAACTTAGGTATTATTACACTTCGAGTTACTAGTTGCAATTGCATAAAGAAAAGACACCTGTAATAGAATTTTATCAATGAAAAGTAAACTCGTATACAGTCTTGATTTCAATTCTCTATGTTATACCTATTAATGAAAGACTTGCATATTTCTCGGTTTCAATCTCACGAACACAATAAGGATAGCCAACAGATGACAGATTTTAAAGTCACACAATAAGGATAGCCAACAGATGACAGATTTTAATCTCACACAATAAGGATAGCCAACAGATGTCATTCTTATCCAATCGATATTGCAATGTTTATTTCAGTTCTCTATGCCTTTCGGTCCAAAGAAATGTTGAGTGGGCTTTTGCTAGGGATTATTTGCTAGAATTGTTTGTAGGTTCTCACATCTGGCATATATTACAGATAAGGTAGACCGAGATGAACAGGATCCAAACAACGGATGAGCCCATTCAGTAGAAACAAAGACTCTGATCATTCATATTACCTCGTCATTCTCTACTATTGTGGCTCGTTGTTTACCACTTTTAATCGCCGGTAAAATAAATGTGGGGAGGTACTTTGCAGATTTGACGTCTCGTAAAGCATAGTATAAAAACATTCTCCTACCCTAGCTTGACGTTTTTTTACGTTCCGTCGCTACGACAGTATAGTGCATCAGATAGGTTTTCACATGATTAAAAAATAAAACTAACAATCTTTGTTATACGCTTTCATTTTTTAATTTTACATTTCTTTTAAAAAAGTTTGTAATAAATTAAGGTACTGTGTGATATACCTAAAAATATATCGATGTAACTAGATAAGGTATATCGAAATAAACATTAGCGAATATTTGAGAACAGTGACAACATTTTTATTAATATCATGACATCCCTACCACACCTCCGACATTCCATACAAGCAAACAGATTTAATTGCCTACACTATTACATACGTACTCGCCTATCCGTGTCCGTATGTGTGTGTGGGTAAATTAATATAGATTGCTGCAGCGTGCAGTAAAGAAAATTTACTATTACTACATATTTTAGATTGACCGAGTTGACGCTATACGTCAGCAACATAGCTGTTTCTCTTTCTAACCAATAGCGTAGTACGAATGACTGCCTTGACGGCATGCTGGCGCAGTAATTTTGTACTGGCGCGCATGTCTTTATAAAAATGTAATTATATAAATAAATATTTTATACTATACATTTAATTGTGCGAAAGTAATTTGTTAATAATAATTTAAAGATAGAATTTAAAAAAGGTACTTAGTATGGACTCTAAAAATGAAATAAAATATTAAATAAAAATTGATTTAGTTTATTTATAAATGTAATACACTGAAATATCGTCTAACGCCTAGTCAAATGTACAACACCTTTAACTTGATTAGATTTGCTCCATGTGAAAGATTTCTTAATGAACGATATAATAAGCCTATGGACGACACTACAAGGATACGTTTTCCAATCATATCACGTTCAAACAAAACAATGACTATTAAGAACAGTTCGAAATTTAAAACTGCTCAGTGACATGTTTATAGACCTAAAATTATAGATACTAACTAAATAAATTAGTGATACAAAACAATATTACTTATAACAAACGAAAAGAGGGAGACAAAACAATCTCCTAAGTGATTTTATTGCTTTCGAAGAACTCGTACACGGCGCAATAACGGACCGTTATATTGAATTATTATAAATAGATATCAATTAAGACTGAATTACACTAAGTGATAAACTCAACCAAACATCGCACAATCGAACCAAACACACGCGCACGCAGCAAGCGGCAACCTAGGAACGCGTACTCTTGATCGTACTCGTTATCTGCGGGTGACGTTAAATTGGCGGGGGGGAGGTGAGTGTCGCTTCTTTACGCAGTAATAGTTAGTATTCTTTATTCCTATCCTCAGGCGTGCAAACTCTACAGAGGGTGCCGAACACCGACAATCACCCTCATCTTGTGAAAGTACCTTCATCAGGTGAATGCTGTGATTCTTAGATTGTGGTATGAGATACGAAATATGTTATTTTGTCCAAAAATTTAAAAAAATAACAAGCTCAATCTTGATCTTGTTATTTTCTTAATTTTCGAATTTATGTATATGCTGAACAAATATAAGATAGTGAAGGACTTTATATATCTCAGTTCGAGCACATAAAAACTGATGGATATAAAGAAGAGATTCGGAGACGGATAGGTATGCCAAAGAATGCAACGAATCCCTTATAAATTATAGAATCTTTAGAAAGACCAAATATTGTATTGTGAATAGTATTTTCCATATTTCTTTATGGTTCCGAATCTGGATGACAAACGTAACAGAAAGACGACGTATTGAGCCCTTGAAATCTGGTGCCGGGAAATTCCCGAGATGGCACACCAAATAAACGAATTCACCTTCATAGAATGTAAGATAAAATTACCAACCAAATAACTCTGCAGTACCTATATTCTTCACTTTACCAGATAAGTTCTTAACAATCTTGAAATGTTAATATCAACAGGAAAAGTAAAGAGGAAAAGACAATAATCACAGTCCAAAGAGATGGCCAAACCAAATCCTTGAGGTGACAAGCAGGAAAATGCATGAAGTGCATGAATTTTTATTAAAGAGAAAAAAGAAAAGGAGAAAATGAGTTTCAATGTTTCATGGAGAAAAAAAAATTAGGTTTAGAAAAAATTGTACTTTCACCATTTGCAGATGAGGTATAGAAGAATACTAGTAATGCAACATCTGTGAAGAATGGTATTAGGAGAAATATGGTTACAATAAAAGGAATTATTTACTTTCAAGCAAGTCGTTTATAGGTTAACTGTACCAATGTTTACAGCTCCCAGATAACTTAAGTTTAACATGCATTATGTTAGTTCATGAGGTTTAATAAGCTTTAGCCTTCTCAATTCTCAGGTATTATTCTGAAGCTGAATAGTTTCTTCACTGGTATGGTTAAGAAGTCGTTTTTCATGTAGCAGATTCTTGGATAATTTCACAGATGCGTTTTGCGTTTAATTAAGTCGTGAATTTCTTGATTAGTTACATAGTAATATGCGTTATTAATCATACGTAAGAACTTGGTTTTTATTAATTGGATTACACTTTGATTAGAGTGCTTAACGGTTTGACGATATACAGTAAATAAATATTTTACAGTATGAGTTAAGAAGTGAATAATGCCCTACCAACCAATACATTTGTCGTCGATTTAGTCTGATTTGTTAAGATTTTACTTTGACATGGTGTCTCCAATTAAGCCTGATACCTAGGTGTATTACAAAGAATTTCTCTAAATTTACTTGCAGGACTTGAAATCCGTCGTGACAAGTGAGTAGATTACTATTTGTTCGTTATAATGCATGTGTGACATGAATGCTTTTGATTCTTTGAGTTTGATTTTCCAATCAGAGCTCCATCTCCAGATTGTATCAAGTGTTTGTGAATCTTTATTTTGTTTATATGCAGTTGCTTTTATCATGTAATTTTCATTCATAGGAAAAAAATTCATAGGTCTTTTTTCTTAATTCATAATTTTTTTTGTAGTGGGGATGTCAGCAGTATACAGGGAAAAGATCCCAAGATGACCAAAGGAAAGTGTCCCTTTGGTGCATCTGCCTAGATTAAATAAAAAAATTCATGGCCTTGTATGATATTCTGAATGAATTAAATCATATAGATAGGACTTAAGCAGTTGGCAATAGTTTGATGGTAGAATGTGCTAAATCCAGAAATATTGCAGGGTAATATTTCCTTTCCTCCGTTATCGTGATCTCCGATGAACTTGGTCGATGGTGAAATGTTTACTTTAAAAATAAATCGAAAAGGGGGGATGTTGATAGTGGTTTAGTAGTGGTAGTTTTAGTGACAGTTTTTCGTTTTTTTAGTTGATTTTAAAGATTTTGATGTAAAAATCAGTTTATTTTAGAAATTGTCGTCTGATTCGATTCACAACAGAATGAGTGGTATCGGACGTTCCGCGTCTTTTACTTGTTTTAAGAAAAATATTTTTATGTTTATCGTGTTCCTTATTAACTTTATAGCTAAATAATTACTGGTACCAGATGAAAAGTAAAATAATACTCATAATTTATATTAGCTTTGATCCTACTCACCTAATTTGTAAATAAAGAAAATAAAAAAATTAGATTAAAAACTACAATCTTTTGAAATGTTATTATGATATTTAACATGTTGTCTACCGCAATAGTCATCGCTGACCCTCAGGAGTTAATTTATATGGTCTGAGAGCGGACGTGTTAAAAAACCCATAAAGAATATTTACTGATTTTTTGTAAATTGATCGTTTCAGTTTTCGGTTTCAGCTTTCGACCGAAAGAATAATAAATTTCCTGTCGGTTATTGCTCATCTTATTTTCTAAAGGACGGATGCCGCATCCTCCAATAAAACGAGTCCATTTAGCTGAAACCACTCAACCCTACCGCGCATCTCCTGATTTAAAACGAGTAGATGAAGTAGCGCACGCGAGCTAGGAGGCGCGAATAAACAAATAAACATATAATGTCGTAACCCAATACGCCTTATCTTAGCCGTGTAAGCGGTACGATGCGTTATATTTACTTTAAGCTCGGGTTTGTTTTAATTGTTAAGTGACAAGTGGCGTGCCCGGTATAAATAAATGGTGCGTCGTGTTTCATAGCGGCGGCGGGGCGGGCGCGCGGCCGGCTGCGCGCAGCCGCGCTTTCCGCCACGAGCGCGGTGGGCAGTTTTGCCATCTCGACCCTTATTTGGTACATTTGGTTGTTTTTATCACTATTGTTTCGTTTTAGGGGTTCGTAGTCAAACAAAGAATCCTTTTAACTTTGTCATATCTGTCTGTCTGTCAAAGTTTCTACAGTTTTATACTTATATTCATAAAATTTTGCAATTCAATTCCCCAAATTAATATGATGCAAATTATTAAAAAAAATCCGTTTATTGTAAAGAGGGCTGAACATTTGTTTCGCAATTTATTTCCATCGAGTGGAGTATCATTGGGAAGATGTTAAAAAAAATTCTGGTTTTATACACCATATTTAATTTTTAAACCCCGTTTGTAAAATAAGCTTTAAAGTGATTAGAAATTTGTCTCCCCTTTTCTCCTCTTATTTTTTCTCAAAAAATTCTAGGTACCAGCGTTTGATTAGAATTGTTAATTAAAATTATTTCTGTAAACTTTGCATCAAACAATTCAAAAGTTAAACACGTGCTACGGAACGTATTACCTTCTTGCATTTTACCGATACGCACTTGGCTGGTTTTTAGTATTCGGTAATAAATTGGAACATTATGGAATCAATCAGGCATCTGTATGTCCATCTGTTATAACCTATTTTTTTAATATTGAATATATTTGGCGTTAATTTTGTAGAAATTCATTATTCACAATTAAATGAAACTAGGTGATGTAGTATTATTTATAATTTCTTTAATTTCTTTACCACGACCTAGGTTTCGTTGTATTACAACATCTTCAGGTGGGATATTAGCAAAACCTTACTATTTTTTTATCTCAAAAACCATTCGACGTAGATGGTGCGTCCGGGGAAAGTCCGGTCATGTGGGAAGCATTTTCGACGAAGCCTGGGATTTGAACCTATCAGAGCCAATAAATATATTTTGAATTGTCATTATTACTTTTCACGTTATATTTTCACGTTATATTTTTCACGTTATGTTATAATTAATACATAAACAGTATGAGAATGTAATCATTTTACGCGTGTATGTCTAAGATCCCTTTAAATGCATATATTATACGTCCGGTTTTAAACTTAATGGTGCCGATACATTTTGCGGTGATGTAGTTTGAAGTACAAATCGAGACAACAGCAGCGGATTAACTTAACATGTGGGTTTACATTAGAGACCCGAAAAACAATTTTATTGAAGCTTCCAATGAGCCCGATACACTTTGCTGTAGTATAGTGTGAAGTATGAATCGAGACAAAAGCAACAATTAACTCAACATTTGGGTTTATGTTAGAGACTCGAAAAAAAGATTTTACTGAAGCTTCCAATGAGCCTGATACACTGTGCGGTGTTTTATTTTGTTGTATGAACTGAGACAAAATAACAATTAACTCAATATTTGAGTTTACATTAGGGACCCGAAAAAAGACTTTATTGAAGTTTTAAAGTAGCCCGATACACTGCGATGGTATATTTAAAGTATATCGAATATAGTCGAATCGAGATAATAGCAGTGGATTAACTTAACTTTTGGATTTACATTAGAGACCCGTAAAAAAGATTTTATTGAAGGTTCCAATGAGCCCGATACACTTTGCTGTGGTATAGTTTGAAGGATGAATCGAGACAGAAGCAGCAACTATAATAACCCAATGTTTGGATTTATATTATAGATCCAAAAACAAAAATTTTATAGAAGCTTCCAATGAGCCTAATATACTCTGCGGTTTGAAGTATGAATTGAGACAAAAACAGCAAATAACTCAATATAAGGGTTTACATTAGGGACCCGAAAAAGAAATGATTCATAAAGGTAACACATTTATAAGTGGCACAGGTTAATTGGGTTATGGAAATTAATGTGTTCCTGGTATTCGGTGTTACATAAATTTATGAGTTATTGCTATTAATTCTGTCACAGTTAAAATGTATTTTGTAACCTTAAACTGTTCACGTAATTTGGGTTTTTTTATAGCTTATTTGTCGAGAATTTGTAACGTTGCGTAGACTAATAAGTCTATTGAGGCTGTGATTGAGATGAACGGACCGTGCAAGATGGTATCAATGCTATAGACTGATAAATTAATAAACTTTTTGTTACACTGCTGTTATTTTTATTAACAGTATGAGAATGTCATCATCTTACGCGTTTATGCTTACGATCCTTTTAAATATATATTTTATACGTCCGGTTTTAAACTTAATGGTAGGTGAGTAAGTTCAAATACCAAACTTTTTGGATGTTGGTTACTCTGCACATTTAATTTACAACGCAGGGCACCATTAACGATTTGCTACATTACGATTTGCTAACACCGGATAAGAGGCAACAATCTCAATATTCATACTTTTTTGCTATTTACTCGGAGTAAATTTAATTAATGGCTTCAAGTTCTTAAGGTTTACCTTAAGTTAGAGTGACTAACGCTGATTACACCGAAAACGCGTCGAGTAAAATTTTTTTTCCATTATAGATCGACATTTGATGATATATTATTCAACCAAAGATAAATAATTTAGAAAGGACACCCGTTTTGATAAAATAAAAAAAATTTTTTTTGTTATATATCAATCTTTACAAATTGCCCACCTGAAGATGTTGTAATACAAAGAAACCTAAGTCGTGGTTAAGAATTTAAATAAAGTAGAAATAATGCTACATCACGTAGTTTCGCTTAGTTGAGAAAAGTTTAATTAGTTTTATTCCTAAGAAAGATGAAATGTTTTATAGATATTTTAATTTAATGAGCTTTTAGAAAATTTATTTTTGTTCATATAAATTAAATTACTTATTTATACCAAAAAAATCAGATTTTATTGCATCTCAGTAACTAGTGATTTGTAATACTGATTGACAGATATTAAACTATAAACCTGTTAAAGTTTTATTAAAAAAAGACATAACTATTTCTCATTTTAATTTCTTTGCGAGCTTTCGCTTGAAAGTTACATAAAGCAATATTTTTTCGTTGAAATTTCCGAATTTAAGCTCGAAAATTCCGTAATTTTCAGTCTCATTTTCTTATTTTAATGATTTTACATATGTCAGTCACAGGCCCACCAAGTTATTGAACGGTTTATACTTTATTAAAGAAAATTTTTGATGGGTATGCTATGGCTAACAATTTATTGTAATGTGCTGTTCTATTGCTTCATAGCATCGGTGAAGCAGCAATGATGTGCTTATTATTTTCACGAGAGGAAAACCCATGCTTCAATAATTAGTGAATATTGTCTCTGGTGTTATGATCGAAACGTAAAAGTATTGTGTAAACATTTTAATTCGCAATTTTGACATTTTTGAGCAGTCAAAGACACAGATACAATTTTTTTTTGTTTCCAACCTCATTCTGTTGAATATAAAAAGGGATAAAATTAAAAATTCTATAATACAACATTTATATATAAACTTTTTTGAGCAAAACTTGAAAAAAAAACTAAAAACCGTTTCCTCGCCAATTGATATCCTTTGAAGAAATTGGGATTTTTTAGAAATGTTTTTTTAACGAATAAATAAACTGATATAAGTTCATAAAATTTCGTTAGAGATATCATGGATTTTCTATTTTCATTTATCTATAAACTGTTCATAATTTTGCAAAGTCGTTTTATTTAGAATCTGTACGTGATGTAAATCGAAAAATTTCAAGACTAAATCTTGGTTATAATTAATATTATTTTCACCCCTAAAGTAAAAGAAATAGGGACATTTTATTTAAAATTACGGTTGTAAATTCTGACTTCAATATATGGTTTACATATGTGGACTTATAACGTAAATATTACACAGGAAGCGTATGTTGGATACAACCAATATTACCTTCAACAATAATGTAAAAGGAAAAGGGACATTTTATTTAAAATTACGATTGTAAGTTCTGACATCAATATACGGTTTACAAATGTGAACTTATAACGTAAATATTACACAGGAAGCGTATGTTGGATACAACCAATATTACCTTCAACAATAATGTAAAAGGAAAAGGGACATTTTATTTAAAATTACGATTGTAAGTTCTGACATCAATATACGGTTTACAAATGTGAACTTATAACGTAAATATTACACAGGAAGCGTATGTTGGATACAACCAATATTACCTTCAACCCTAATATAAAGAAATAGGGACATTTTATTGAAAATTACGGTTGTAAATTCTGACTTCAATATACGGTTTACAAATGTGGACTTATAACGTATATATTAAGCAGGAAGTGTGTGTTTTATGTGTTCTCACAATATACATAACATGGTGGCAGTATATAAGGTGTAAAATTTAATAAGGAGTTTAAAAGGCTATTATAGTATTTATTTATTTTGGAGGTCAATAAAGTTGACTTCAAGACAAAATAAAGTGGATAAACTCGTAAAAATAAAATAACCTAAAAAATAACTCTCCTGACAAATGAAAACTATAAAGTTCGAGCTCTTACCAGAACTGTCGCTCACGGAGGAGTAAAAGTAAGCCTGTTAACTACGAGTTAAAGTCGAACTACGAGAGGTCCGTACACACTTAAGCATTTATGAATATTCATTATTATGTTTGGCTATTTTTATTAAGCTACTTGCAAATAAACTACGAGTTGAGTCGCATTACGAGAGGTCCGTACACACTTAAGCATTTATGAATATTCATTATTCTGTTTGGTTATTTCTATTAAGCTACTTGCAAATATTAAAGTAACCCTGTTAACTACGAGTTGAAGTCGCACTACGAGAGGTCCGTACACACTTAAGCATTTATGAATATTCATTATTATGTTTGGCTATTTTTATTAAGCTACTTGCAAATAAACTACGAGTTGAAGTTGCACTACGAGAGGTCCGTACACGCTTAAACATTTATGAATATTCATTATTCTGTTTGGTTATTTCTATTAACCTACTTGCAAATATTAAAGTAAGCCTGTTAACTACGAGTCGAAGTCGCACTATGAGAGTTCCGTACACACTTAAGCATTTATGAATATTCATTATTCTGTTTGGCTATTTCTATTAAGCTACTTGCAAATATTAAAGTAAGCTTGTCAACTACGAGTTGACGTCGCGCTACAAGAGTTCCGTACACACTTAAGCATTTGTGGATATTCATTATTCTGTTTAGCTATTTCTATTAAGCTACTAGAAAATAATAATGTTGTTTTTCGCCATGCAAATATATTGCCGTACAATCTTTCAAAGGCGTAAAAAATGTTTCGAGTATTCCAAATTCTATGAAGTTTAGAAATATTGCTTTAGTTTTTGGGTAAATCTTAGTGAAATTTTAAGGATTTCGGAGATTGAAGATAATAACATATTTATTGGACATTTTCAAGAATATCTCTAGGACAGTAATACATCACCCAAGCTGATTACTCGTACAATTCAATTAGAAAAATAACTTATAAAAAAATGAAAAAATAGTTTTAGAATCCTTATAATTCATATCTCTCATGCTACAGCCTTTAAAGTTTTTAGAATATATTTTGGAGCTTTTGAGGAAAAGGTTGGAGGTAGAAATATGTAATTTAGCAGGGTGATAAAGTATATCTATTAATCCGCAAATACTTCACTACTAAACACTCAAAAATATATCGTATGAAAATATTACAGGGTACAAGTTATGTACTCATTTTTTTATTTTGTATATCAATTAAAAGAGCATATTATAAATCTTCTAAATCTATTTTTACAGAATTTTAATGTTAGATATTTTTAGAGATATTGAAAGTATCGACAAAAACATATCCCCTCGCGTCTAATTAATATTAATATCTTTAAATAGTTTAATAAAAATACTACCCTTAAACGTGCGTATATGACTAAGTGAGTCCGGACCGTCGTATTGTTAGTTGCACTCGTACTTGACACGTTTGTTTGGTACTAGTCAGATTTTATTGAAGCTTCGATCCGAAAAAAGATGTTACTGAAGCTTCCAATGAACCTGATACACTTTGCGTGTGTATATTGTGAAGCATGAATCGAGCTAAAAAAGCAGCAATTTACATTAGGTTTACACTAGGGACCTAAAAAATATTTTATTATGATATTGCTATGAACCCTTTGCGGTGATAAAACTTGAAGTACGAATCGAGACAACAGCAGCGATTAACTCAACATTTGGGTTTACATTAGGGACCGAAATAAGATTATATTGAAGCTTTCAATGAGCTCGATACACTTTGCGGCACTATATTTAAAGTATGAATCGAGACAAAAGCAGCAAGTATAATAACTTAATATTTGGGTTTATATTAGGATCCGTAAAAAGATTTTATTGAAGCTTCCAATGAGGCCAATACACTTTGCTGTGGTATAGTTTGAAGTATGAATCGAGACAAAAGCAGCAAGTATAATAACTTAATATTTGGGTTTATAGTAGGATCCGTAAAAAGATTTTATTGAAGCTTCCAATGAGCCCAATACACTTTGCTGTGGTATAGTTTGAAGTATGAATCGAGACAAAAGCAGCAAGTATAATAACTTAATATTTGGGTTTATATTAGGATCCGTAAAAAGATTTTATTGAAGCTTCCAATGAGCCCAATACACTTTGCTGTGGTATAGTTTGAAGTATGAATCGAGACAAAAGCAGCAAGTATAATAACTTAATATTTGGGTTTATATTAGGATCCGTAAAAAGATTTTATTGAAGCTTCCAATGAGCCCAATACACTTTGCTGTGGTATAGTTTGAAGTATGAATCGAGACAAAAGCAGCAAGTATAATAACTTAATATTTGGGTTTATATTAGGATCCGTAAAAAGATTTTATTGAAGCTTCCAATGAGCCCAATACACTTTGCTGTGGTATAGTTTGAAGTATGAATCGAGACAGAAGCAGCAATAATAACAACTCAATATTTGGGTTTATGTTAGGACCCGAAAAAATATTTTATTGAAGCTTCCGATTTGCCTGATATACTTTACGGTTTGAAGTATGAATCGAGACAAAAGCAGCAATTATAATGACTCGGATTTGGGTTTATATTAGGGACCCGAAAAAAAATATTTTATTGAAGCATCCGATGAGCCTGATATACATTGCGGTTTGAAGTATGAATCGAGACAAAAGCAGCAATTATAACAACTCAATATTTGGGTTTATGTTAGGCACCTGAAAAAAATATTTTATTGAAGCTTCCAATAACCCTGATATACTTTGCGGTTGAAGTATGAACCGAGACAAAAACAGCAATTAATTCAATATTTGGGTTTACATTAGGGACCCGAAAAAGAAAAGATTCATAAAGATAACACATTTATAAGTGGCACAGGTTAATTGGGTTATAGAAATTAATATGTTCCATATATTCGGTGTTACATAAATTTATGAGTTTATTTATTGTATTTTATTGCTATTAATTCTGTTACATGTAAAATGTATTTTGTAACCTTAAGCTGTTTACGTAAGTTGGGTTTTTTTACAGCTTTCGAGAATTTGTAACGTTGCGTAGACTAATAAGTCTATTGAGAATGTGATTGAGATGAAGGGACCATGCAAGATGGTATCAATGCCATAGACTGATAAATTAATAAACTTTTCGTTACACTGTTATTTTTTCTTTTGGCAGCTTTTAGCTTACATAAATTATAAATCAAAATTATTTATAATGCTTAAATATATTGTGGTGTGTTATAATAAGAGCATTTCAATAATTTATAAAACAATACATAGTTTAGTTTTTTAAAAAATTGAACCTAACTCAAAATTACTTGAAACATAACCTAAATATATTCAATGACTTTCCTATTTTCTATCAATAAAACAGTTAAAACAGTACTGTTATTGACAAACGTGTAACCAAAACTTCTTACTTCTATCCTTTTCAAGCCTTCATTTTCTCTATTTTTCTTACATAATCATAATAAAAGTAACATCTAGGCCTTCACCTAGCTATTCGACCTAGTTTCTCTCAAGTATGTATGTAATGAATGTGAACGTGAATGATACTGACAAAAAGCGCGTCGGGCTCAAGTTAAAAGGATAATCTACTTACATCATTTAAAGTTATAGGACTTCAGCAAAATTTATAGCAACTTTATATTAAATTTAAACAATGTGGTTTTGGAGTTAAATTTTAAAATAATATTGTAATATATATTTATGGTTTTGGAGTTAAATTTGAAAATAACATTACAATATATACTTATGGTTTTGTAGTTAAATTTTAAAATAACATCGTAATATATCCACAATTAAATGAAACTAAGTGATGTAGTATTATTTCTACTTTCTTTAATTTCTTTACCACGACCTAAGTTTCGTTGTAATACAACATCTTCAGGTGGGATATTAGCAAAGATTCCACATGAAACCTAGGTCGTGGTAAAGAAATGAAAGAAAGTAGAAATAATACTACAACACGTAGTTTCATTTAATTGTGAATAATGAACTTCTACAAAATTAACGCCAAATATATTCAATATCGAAATATATATTTCTGGTTTTGGAGTTAAATTTTAAAATACCATTACAATATATACTTATGGTTTTGCAGTTAAATTTTAAAATAACATTATAATATATATTTATGGTTTTGCAGTTAAATTTTAAAATAACATTACAATATATACTTATGGTTTTGCAGTTAAATTTTGAAATAACATTATAATATATATTTATGGTTTTGCAGTTAAATTTTAAAATAACATTACAATATATACTTATGGTTTTGGAGTTAAATTTTGAAATAACATTATAATATATATTTATGGTTTTGCAGTTAAATTTTAAAATAACATTATAATATATATTTATGGTTTTGCAGTTAAATTTTAAAATAACATTACAATATATACTTATGGTTTTGCAGTTAAATTTTGAAATAACATTATAATATATATTTATGGTTTTGCAGTTAAATTTTAAAATAACATTATAATATATATTTATGGTTTTGCAGTTAAATTTTAAAATAACATTACAATATATACTTATGGTTTTGCAGTTAAATTTTGAAATAACATTATAATATATATTTATGGTTTTGCAGTTAAATTTTAAAATAACATTACAATATATACTTATGGTTTTGCAGTTAAATTTTGAAATAACATTATAATATATACTTATTTACTTGCTGCTGGAGGAATAACCGCTTCCAATCAGACAGTAGAAGTTGTGAAAATTTGGTTGTTTGGTAGATTGTAATAGATTTTAACAGCATGAAAACATAAAAGCCCAGTTAGTGCCACCCACATAATATTCCCAATAATACTTTGAAACACGGTAACCCATTGCAAAATTGTAACACTTATTAGTTGCGAGGCGGTTACATCTCATTTTGTAACACTAATATAAATGTACCACTTTAATTCTGTATCAATTGCTTATCGGTAAGTATTATAATACTAACCGGTAAACACTTCTAAAACAGTGTTAGAAGAAGAAAGAGAATTTCAAATTGTTTACATCAATGTAAACTTTTCCGTTGCTTATAAATTATATTTTCTTCTTATCTTTTAAGACAGTTACAGTTAAAAATTATAGATAACAATCTTATTTTTCCAGTAAAATTGGGAAATGTCAGCTGGATTATATAGCTGGAAGTGTGTAAGTAAATAAGAAAAATTGTACCCAGCACCGTTAGCCATAAAATTAAAAAGTCGTTTACACTGTTACAGAATACGCTGAATATATTTTTTCTTATCTTTTGAGACTACAGGCTAAAAATTATAGGTTACAAGTTTAATATCCAATTTTTTCAGTAAAATTCGGCAGATGTCAGCAGGATTATATAGCTGGAAGTGTGTAAGTAAATAAGAAAAATTTTACCCAGCACCATTAGCCATAAAATTAAAAAATCGTTTACACTGTTACTGAATACGCTGAATATATTTTTTCTTATCTTTTGAGACTACAGGCTAAAAATTATAGGTTACAAGTTTAATATCCCATTTTTTCAGTAAAATTGGGCAGATGTCAGCAGGTTTATATAGCTACAAATGTGTAAGTAAATAAGAAAAATTGTACCCAGCACCGTTAGCCGTAAAATTAAAAAGTCGTTTACACTGTTACAGAATACGCTTCCGGTTGCCGTTTGAAGTGAGACACTTTGCGAGTGAAACTGTAAATATTTAGGTTTCGACTCATTAAAAGTCAAAGTGAAGCTAATAGGATCGTAAATGCACATAAAACACGTTGCGAAGTCAATAAAGTGTTCTTTGGAATAGGCAAAACGTATGAGCGCAGCTGTTATCGTCCTTATCAGATGTGCCATACTGTAAGATGTTGGGAATGTATGTATGTTTACGTTTTTTACGTTAATTTCGGGAGCTGTAATTTATAAAACAGTTTAAGTAAATATACTTTTAATTGTCACAAAAAGCAAACGTGTTTGGTCTAAAGGAGGTAACAAAAAATTGGTTTTTATCAAACAGATACGTTATCGGACAATGCATATTATAAAACAAAGTCTCTTTTGATTTTCTCAAACGTATTTTGTTCTGTTTTGGAATAGATTTATTCAAGAGGTAAAATTTGTGAACGTTTTGTGGAAATTATCTGACCTTTGACGATGAATGTCATGACGTCGGAAAAACATTGGTCGCAGAGGTATCTTGGTATGCGCCGCTTAAATCCGTGCACTGCGAAAGGCCGCGAAAGCATATATGTATATAGTACATAAAACCCATAATAAACATTTTACTGGTTAAAAAAATAATTTTAATGTTTAAAAGAGAACGGTTTTCTAGAGCTTATTGTGTAAAATTCTCTTAATTCTTATCAAATTAATTGTTGTAGACATCATCTCAACTTTACAGAACAAAGTCCCATTGTACTCTCTGTACTCGTAGTTTTCTAACGAATACTTTCCTTGTACCCTGTAGTTTTTTAACGAATACTTTCCTTGTACACTGTAGTTTTCTAACGAATACTTTCCTTGTATACTGTAGTTTTCTAACGAATAATTTCCTTGTGCACTATAGTTTTCTAACGAATACTTTCCTTGTGCACTATAGTTTTCTAACGAATAATTTCCTTGTGCACTATAGTTTTCTAACGAATAATTTCCTTGTGCACTATAGTTTTCTAACGAATAATTTCCTTGTGCACTATAGTTTTCTAACGAATACTTTCCTTGTACACTATAGTTTTCTAACGAATACTTTCCTTGTACACTGTAGTTTTTTAACGAATACTTTCCTTGTACACTGTAGTTTTTTAACGAATACTTTCCTTGTACACTGTAGTTTTCTAACGAATACTTTCCTTGTATACTGTAGTTTTCTAACGAATAATTTCCTTGTGCACTATAGTTTTCTAACGAATACTTTCCTTGTGCACTATAGTTTTCTAACGAATAATTTCCTTGTGCACTATAGTTTTCTAACGAATAATTTCCTTGTGCACTATAGTTTTCTAACGAATAATTTCCTTGTGCACTATAGTTTTCTAACGAATACTTTCCTTGTACACTATAGTTTTCTAACGAATACTTTCCTTGTACACTGTAGTTTTCTAACGAATACTTTCCTTGTACACTGTAGTTTTCTAACGAATACTTTCCTTGTGCACTCTAGTTTTCTAACGAATACTTTCCTTGTACATTGTAGTTTTCTAACGAATACTTCCCTTGTGCACTCTAGTTTTCTAACGAATACTTTCCTTGTACATTGTAGTTTTCTAACGAATACTTCCCTTGTGCACTCTAGTTTTCTAATGAATACTTTCCTTGTACATTGTAGTTTTCTAACGAATACTTCCCTTGTGCACTCTAGTTTTCTAACGAATACTTCCCTTGTGCACTCTAGTTTTCTAACGAATACTTCCCTTGTGCACTCTAGTTTTCTAACGAATACTTCCCTTGTGCACTCTAGTTTTCTAACGAATACTTCCCTTGTGCACTCTAGTTTTCTAACGAATACTTCCCTTGTGCACTCTAGTTTTCTAACGAATACTTTCCTTGTACATTGTAGTTTTCTAACGAATACTTCCCTTGTGCACTCTAGTTTTCTAATGAATACTTTCCTTGTACATTGTAGTTTTCTAACGAATACTTCCCTTGTGCACTCTAGTTTTCTAACGAATACTTCCCTTGTGCACTCTAGTTTTCTAACGAATACTTTCCTTGTACATTGTAGTTTTCTAACGAATACTTCCCTTGTGCACTCTAGTTTTCTAATGAATACTTTCCTTGTACATTGTAGTTTTCTAACGAATACTTCCCTTGTGCACTCTAGTTTTCTAACGAATACTTCCCTTGTGCACTCTAGTTTTCTAACGAATACTTCCCTTGTGCACTCTAGTTTTCTAACGAATACTTCCCTTGTGCACTCTAGTTTTCTAACGAATACTTCCCTTGTGCACTCTAGTTTTCTAACGAATACTTCCCTTGTGCACTCTAGTTTTCTAACGAATACTTTCCTTGTACATTGTAGTTTTCTAACGAATACTTCCCTTGTGCACTCTAGTTTTCTAATGAATACTTTCCTTGTACATTGTAGTTTTCTAACGAATACTTCCCTTGTGCACTCTAGTTTTCTAACGAATACTTCCCTTGTGCACTCTAGTTTTCTAACGAATACTTCCCTTGTGCACTCTAGTTTTCTAACGAATACTTCCCTTGTGCACTCTAGTTTTCTAACGAATACTTCCCTTGTGCACTCTAGTTTTCTAACGAATACTTCCCTTGTGCACTCTAGTTTTCTAACGAATACTTTCCTTGTACATTGTAGTTTTCTAACGAATACTTCCCTTGTGCACTCTAGTTTTCTAACGAATACTTTCCTTGTACATTGTAGTTTTCTAACGAATACTTCCCTTGTGCACTCTAGTTTTCTAATGAATACTTTCCTTGTACATTGTAGTTTTCTAACGAATACTTCCCTTGTGCACTCTAGTTTTCTAACGAATACTTTCCTTGTACATTGTAGTTTTCTAACGAATACTTCCCTTGTGCACTCTAGTTTTCTAATGAATACTTTCCTTGTACATTGTAGTTTTCTAACGAATACTTCCCTTGTGCACTCTAGTTTTCTAACGAATACTTCCCTTGTGCACTCTAGTTTTCTAACGAATACTTCCCTTGTGCACTCTAGTTTTCTAACGAATACTTCCCTTGTGCACTCTAGTTTTCTAACGAATACTTCCCTTGTGCACTCTAGTTTTCTAACGAATACTTCCCTTGTGCACTCTAGTTTTCTAACGAATACTTTCCTTGTACACTGTAGTTTTCTAACGAATACTTTCCTTGTACACTGTAGTTTTCTAACGAATACTTTCCTTGTACACCGTAGTTTCCTAACGAATAATTTCTACTAATCACATACGTTCCGAAAACCTACGCTTGCGTTCCACGTTCCTTCACTATTTAAGCCACCACATTGTGAAATTCGTATGATCCTAACATCAGAAATTCACCGTCTATATATACTATCATGTTTGGAGAAATTGTATACCTATATATTCATGTCGCATCTTTTTTCTTTTTCCTCGACATATTCAATTTTTAATAATTTTTATTAATAAGCTTTTTTAATAAGTCGTTGTGCGCTTATTATTTTTTTTTGTTTAAAACGGTTTGTAAACATTCTTATAACGCATCGTTTTGCAGTTCACCTTGGAACTCATTGATTGCATGGTTTGATCGTGGAAAGGTTGCAATTCTAGTAATAGTTCCGCCGTATGTACAAACGTTGCATTAAAAACAAAATAAATAAAAATAAATGATTTAAAATGACTCCAGGTAATGCTCACACGCGCACTATATAGAAAGAGATAGTATCAAAGGAAGCAGACATATTAAAGGCTATTATTTTGTAGACAAGGCAATTGATTCTCTTTTGAGGGCTTATGACATGTATATTTAATGTAAGGTTACTGGTGTCAAGACACAAACAGTTCTGTAGGTTTTTATGTATGAGAGACTTATAGAGGTTGGAAACACGCTGCTGTCATTTAAAAAAAAGATACGATCTGGGTATCAATGACACGACTCTCTTTTTGGTAATTTTCAGCAACCGCAGCTCTTTCATAAGACTATCTAAGTATTAGGTAGGCGATTTATAAATCCACTACTTTTTTCCAGCAATTTTTGAAAACTTTGGTGATGTGCATCTGTCAAAAGTTCAAAAAAATCTGCTAAAAGACCAAAGAATTCTACGTGGAAGGAATTTTGTCTCTGAATAGACAATGGCGACAAGTGGTAGATAGTGTGAAATTTGATGACTGATAATTGATATTAAACATATAGAATAAAACTTTGTGAACTAGGATGGTGGGGTTATTAACTGCCAGTCGCATATCCAAACTAAGTGGCAAATAATTAGTGTCCATATGCTAAGGCAAATGGACAAGCGGAACCGAAACATAACAGTTCTAACTTTGCCTTGCAAAATTCTGCCAAAAGGCCAAAGAATTCTACGTGGAAGGAATTTTGTCTCTGAATAGACAATGGCGACAAGTGACAGATAGTGTGAAATTTGAATATTGATAATTGATATTAAAAATATAAAATAAAACTTTGTGAATTAAGATGGAGGGTTTATTAGCTGCCAGCCGCATATCAGAATTCGGTGACAACTAATTAGTGTCCGTATGCTAAGGCAAATGGACAAGCGGAACCGAAACATAACGGTCCTTGCTTTGCATAAGCGTAATAATTTGCATAATACCTTAGTAGTATTTTTATTTTTGTTGCATATATAAAAATTTATTTGGAAGAAATTAGGTTAATGTGAAAAAATGAAACTTGACTAACATCACTGATTGTAGAAAAATAAAATTTAATGGGTACATTCTTTTCATAACGTGGAAAGAGGTTCCTCAAAATTATGTTTCAAAAGGGCTTAAAAGGATAAATGTGTAATGTACTTGTTGAAATATATCGACAATGTGAGTCTAGTGCTACCATCTATGGTTTTTAGTGGGTACCTTTTTTTCTCTATACTTTGACACTTAACGGGTCCTTATTTTTAGGTTATGGGCCCTGCACGGTTCCACTGCGCAACTCTGCTTAACTCTCTTTAGCCCATTTCATAACGTAGAAAGAGGTACTTCAAAAATATGTTTCTAAAGGGCTTAAAGGGATACATGTGTTATGTACTTGTTGAAATATACCGACAATGTGAGTCTAGTGCTACCATCTATGGTTTTTAATGTGTACCTTTATTTTTTCTTTATACTTTGACCCTAAACGGGTCGTTATTTTTTGGTTATGGGCCCTGCACGGTTCCACTGCGCAACTCTGCTTACCTCTCTTTACCCCATTGCGCAAAAGTAAAATAGGGTAACATTTTTCAAGCGTATGTATTTGTACGTCGGTTTTTATGTTCCTTTTTATAGATCGAACGGGTCGACAGATTTCAGTACGTAAAACGTTGCTGGATTCTTCTTTGCTACAAGAGTGTTTCTGAATATATGAGGCTACTTTCAATTGAATATAGTGTAAGCTGCGATCAGCTAAAGCTCGGCCGCGCAGTGGCGGAGTAGCGAAGGGATGGGGACACTAGTGCAGCATTCAGTACTTATTGTATCATTTATCTAATAATATATATCTACTCTATATATTCCATAAAAGAGATGTGTATAAGCATTTGTAAAATTAAAGATAATAAATAAAAAACTAAACTTAAGAAATAAATCCATTTATCCATCGCAAATCATTGTTTAAGAAATTTTGATAGTGTTAATAAAACTAGTTTATTTTTCTTAGTTTTTTGGGCAGTGGGGTTTTATGTCATTTATTAATTTTTTTTTATTTAAAAATTAAATAATTTTACATACACGTGAAACGTGAAATTCAAAGGATACATTGCTCTATAAAGCAGATATCAATTATGAATGGGTTTATAAATGTTCTGCTTTTAAAGGAGTGAAATATTTTTGGTTTATAGATATTCTTTCCAAAGATTTAATTTCAACCAAACTACTGGCCTGCGAACAAAGTTCTGCTCTTAAAGGAGTGAAATATTTTTGGTTTATAGATATTCCAAAGATAAAACAAAGTTCTGCTCTTAAAGGAGTGAAATATTTTTGGTTTATAGATTTCCAAAGATTTAATTTTTGAACAAAGTTCAAAGATCGAACAAAGTTCTGCTCTTAAAGGAGGGAAATATTTTTGGTTTATAGATATTCTTTCCAAAGATTTAATTTCAACCAAACTACTGGCTTGAGAACAAAGTTCTGTTCTTAAAGGAGTGAAATATTTTTGGTTTATTGATATTCTTTCCAAAGATTTAATTTCCAGTAAAGTTCCAGAGGCCAGTAGCCTGAGAACATGTAATTTGGGATATATTTTCCTTTTCTACCGTAGATTATGAGATTAAGGAAGTAGGCAGTTAGTAGTATGTGTACTGTAAAATGGTAGGTCCATTAAGTGTGTGCATTTTTCTAAAAAAAGGTGGCAATGGCATTACAGAGAAAGGCTAGAAGCGTCGTCTAAATACGGAGAATTACTATAGACGGAATGTGACGATCTAATGATGAAATTTTGATCTATTAATATATTCAGACACGTTTAAAATGAAATGAAGTTGCAGAAAATAGCTAGTTTTATTTTATTTTAAACTTAATATTTCAGCCGAACGAACGTGATTGAAGCAAACTATAGTGCACCACCTTTAAGCTATATACCTTAAAGATTATATATATATATATATATATATATATATATATATATATATAACTTAAGACTTTTAAATGGACAACGGTTTTAAATTATCGGTAAAACCAAAATGCCGCTTTTCTACATTAGACAAAAAGAACGAGAAGTTTCACACAAAACGGACGCTGATGACAGTCACCCAGCACCAAAAAAGGGAATTTTGTAGAAATATTTTATTAAAATTACACTGACAAATCATTATGGAAATGTATACACTTTTTCAGGTAGTTAACCAATGAAAAGAAAGAAGGATTATTGAAAAAGAAGAATTGTGCCCTGTATCGTGTCCCATATGTGTAATTTATATCATAATAAATATATAAAAAAATTAAAAAAAATGGTATCATTACTTAGAGTTCAAAATAAAAATGATTAAGTCCAGGCTGGCGCACTTGTCGATAATAAAGAACACACCTCGAAGCGTGCAATAAAAGACTTCAATACTGCTTCCAGGTTCGATATCTAGTATTGCACTTAATAATTTTTATTTTTTAATGGTCACATCTCTATGTTGTTATTGCATTTAATCGGTTGTAAATTGATTATAGGTACTATTAATAAAATATGTATAGGTTATAGGTACTATCAGTAAAATATAGGTAACCGACACAATTTCGTTCGCATGGATTATTTGGTTTATAAAGTTAGCAGTGGAATTAAAACCCATATGTAGTTAATGGTTAACAATATTGTGTTCGTTAGTAGGCTATTCTATTTTTCTTAAGGACATTTCAGTCTCTTTTGTGAATGGTATTAAATAAATCATTGAAAATTTTATTTAAATTTACACGGTAGTTTTAAATGATACAATTACAAACAAAACAAACAAGTACACTGCAATAGGTAAAGCAATAGATAAAAACTAGACAAAATATGATATACTGATAGATCAATAGACACAAAAGCGGAAATTGTCCAATGTTTTCTATTCTTCAGAATTTAAACCCAAATCTGAATCAATTCAGTAGTTTTTATTTTATTTACGTACAAACAAATATTTATATTAATAAGCAGATACACAAATGATAGCGTAGTGATAAAAATAGTTAACCTGCGCATATCTCAATAGTTGATGCTCCAAAATGTTTATATGGAAATTTTGGTTGGTCAAATCAGGCACTCAGTGTTATTTTTTTTTTTCTAATTTCGTACAAACAAATATTCTTTGTACAAACAAATATTTGTATTAATAAGCAGATACACAAATGATAGCGTAGTGATAAAGATAATTAACCTGCGCATATCTCAATAGTCGATGCTTCAAAACGTTTTTATGGAAATTTTGGTCGGGCAAATAAGGCACTCGATGTTTTTTTTTAATTTTGTAAATCATGTGGTGTATCAGTAAAGTCAACAAAAAAGAAATTTTCACAATATTAGTCGGAAAACTGTGAAAGATGTATTAGGCACTAAAGTTACAGGATGAAAATACCATTAATCATATTTAACTAACCATATTTAACAAGTTATTTCATTATTCGTATATTCTTCATTTTCTTTAATAGCTTCCCCATTGAATATAATTGGATTTAATTTTGTAGAAATTCATTATTCACAATTAAATGAAACTACGAGATGTAGTATTATTTCTACTTTATTTAAGTTTTTTACCACGGCCTAGGTTTCATTGTATTACAACATCTTCAGGTGAGCAATTAGCAAAGATCTTTGCTAATTGCACACCTGAAGATGTTACATGGTGAAGAAGATGTAAAGGTGTTTTTTAGTGTTTTTGTTGTATTACAACATCTTCAGGTGGGCAATTAGCAAAGAGCTTTGCTAATTGCCCACCTGAAGATGTTGTAATACAACAAAACTCAGGTCGTGGTAAAGAACTTAAATAAAGTAGAAATGACTCTTCATTATTAGGGATTCTGATTCATAGCTTAAAACGAAGAGGCTGTCTTTAAAAATCCTTGTAAATTGTTAAACTGTTCCTGCGAGCTTGCATTAATCTTACGGCTTCTTGGATGGTCATTTGTAAGGTGTTTGTAATTTGATCGACGTAACGAGCTGGCCTCAGAACTGCAGAACAATATGGAGCGTACCAAAGTTTTTCAAAGGTCAATGTTGGTCTACCGCCGTATAATTCTGGCTCTTCATATCTTTGCTATTTGTAACATAACGTATCTTCGAAGTCGTGGTGCGGCGACGAATTTCTTTTTCGTAATTCTTATTTGATAGAAATAAATAGAATAATTTAACTCTTCGACTACTTCGAGAACTCTCAGGGTGTCCAGGTGTTGCAGCTCTATCTACAAACATGATTTTCATCTTTGTTCGGTTTATGGAAACATTTCCCTCGTTCCATCCAATCCATTTCCAAGTTCCAACAAAATCGAAATTTTCCTCGTTCACTGTCTCGACCGTCTTAATATATCCACCATCTCATTTGGTGTTCTTGCCAGGAGTGTAGGGTCGACAGCGTACCGAAGTTTAGATATACGATTTAATCCCATTGTGATCTTGCTTACCCAACTTTCTAAGGTTTACCTTATGATATGTTATTTCTATTATTATTCGCCTATAATCTATCAAAAAAACTTGACATAGCGCAATGTGAGTGATCTACTGAAATTTCAACAATATATATGACAGTTTGACTTACTTGATCGCTGCTCCATAATTGCTTCCCAGCCAGTGAGAAAGGGGTTAGCATAAGTTGAGGTGTCGGGCAACAGTGTCCCGGTGACCGGGGGGCGACACGGCACCGGTACGCAGCTGCGTAATCGCAATCGCAACGCCCGCTGCCGCGCGCGCAAAGACGCTCCCGCTCCAGCACCCGCTCCCTGCTGTCGACGGAGCGCTACCTTTGATGTGAATAAGGGATATCATCGTTGCTAACTGTCGTTGCTACTGGCTTTGGATATCGAAGAAGTTGCCAGTGTATTCTGTTGGATATTGGAAATTGAAATTGGCAATCCAGCGAGTAATTTCGTCTAGGCTTGACCATTTTAGTTCACTCAACTAAGTTCAGATATATATATATATATATATGTATATATATATGTATATATATATATGTATATGTATATATATATATATATATATATATATATATATATATATATATATTGGATAAGTTAGATCGTTTGTTTCGTTGTTCAGGAAGGTCGACAGAGTATGATATAAAATTGAAACAACTCAGGAGGAATTATTAGGAAATTAAAAAGCAAATTAATCATATTATTTCTGGTGTAAAAGAAATATCTTTTCCACACGATCAATAGTCAACAAGACTTTCGGACAGGTCTAATTGAGTCCGGGGGTGTACTTTTTTGGAGGTCCCTTTATACGATAATTGGTTGCAGTAAGATCGTATAGTTAAATACATATATGTGATACTAGCTTCTAACCTGAACACATAAATTATGAAGTTATTTTTCATTAATTTCTTAATTATTAACATAATGTAACAATATGAAAAAGTTCAATTAATAACTATTAATCAAAAGTCAAGCTTACAAGCTTTTAAACAAATAATTTTATTGATAACATGATGTTATCAAAAATAGATAGAGACAAAACCGTTTAAATTTGTCTGTCCTGTCTCACACCTGGTTGATCCTAAATCATCTTTAATTAAGTTTTGAAAAGTTCATCTCGTTTCATCTGTTAAGAGGCTCTTTAAAATAAGATATATATTTGAAGTCGATTTAGTGAAGTTCCGTGTAATAATATAAATGAAAGAAGAAGCGAAGAATAAATGAAAGTAAGACATCAATAAAACGATTAAATAGATTAAGTTAATAAGATTATTGAATTAAACAAGTCCTGTCTAAGAATAATTGTTTGAAGATGTAATACAACGAAACCTATGTCGGGGTTTAGAAATTAAAGAAAGTAGAAATGATACTACATCACGTAGTTTCATTTAATTGTGAATAATGAATTTCTACAAAATTAACGCCAAATATATTCAATATTAATAAATATTTTAAAAAATATATACAAAAAACAAATTAATACCTTTAATGATTTTCTTGTTAGTAGAAAATAAATAAACAAGTATTAAAGACTAACTGACAATACCTATAACCCTTCTTGAAAACCAACTGGTTTTCAAGAAGATATGTAATGTATATGTAATGTAACAATTGAATATTTCCCAAATGTAGTGAAAATGCAAATTTAGTTATAATTTCAACAATAAATTGGAATTATTTAATTTAGGAAAAATAAACAGTTTTTTCTGAAATGGTATAAATAAAAGATATTTAAAAAAAAAAAATATATATATATATATATTTTTATAAACAAATTTTACATATCCCTCCAGAATATTTTCAAAATTGGTAAAATTGAAATGGCTTTAAAGTTTGTCTAAAGTTTACTAGAAAACTATAGCGATGATATAATAGTTTTTGAGTAATTCAAAGTATTTTTACGTCCGAGAAAGATATACTACGCAATATGTTAACATAGTGAAAAATATTATTATTTTTTACTACTTTTTACTTAAAGTTTGTATAAAGTTTACTAGAAAACTGTAGCGATGATATAATAGTTTATTTGTAATTCACAGTATTTTTACGCCCGAGAAAGATATACTACGCAATATGTTAACATAATGAAAAATATTATTATTTTTCACTATGTTCACATATAGCGTAGTATATCTTTCAAAATATTATTATTTTTCACTACTTTTTACTTAAACTTTGTATAAAGTTTACTAGAAAACTATAGCGATGATATAATAGTTTTTGAGTAATTCACAGTATTTTACGCCCGAGAAAGATATACTACGCAATATGTTAACATAATGAAAAATATTATTATTTTTTACCACTTTTTACTTAAAATTTGTATAAAGTTTACTAGAAAACTATAGCGATGATTAATAGTTTTTGAGTAATTCACAGTATTTTACGCCCGAGAAAGATATACTACGCAATATGTTAACATAATGAAAAATATTATTATTTTTTACCACTTTTTACTTAAAATTTGTATAAAGTTTACTAGAAAACTATAGCGATGATTAATAGTTTTTGAGTAATTCACAGTATTTTACGCCCGAGAAAGATATACTACGCAATATGTTAACATAATGAAAAATATTATCATATTTTACCACTTTTTACTTAAAATTTGTATAAAGTTTACTAGAAAACTATAGCGATGATTAATAGTTTTTGAGTAATTCACAGTATTTTACGCCCGAGAAAGATATACTACGCAATATGTTAACATAATGAAAAATATTATTATTTTTTACCACTTTTTACTTAAAATTTGTATAAAGTTTACTAGAAAACTATAGCGATGATATAATAGTTTTTGAGTAATTCAGAGTATTTTACGCCCGAGAAAGATATACTACGCAATATGTTAACATAATGAAAAATATTATTATTTTTTACCACTTTTTACTTAAAATTTGTATAAAGTTTACTAGAAAACTATAGCGGTGATTAATAGTTTTTGAGTAATTCACAGTATTTTACGCCCGGGAAAGATAATCATTATTTTGTGTATTAAGACTAAAATAAATAAATTTATAATATATAATATTAAAAAGTAAACACGAACTTGCGCAGCCATAACTCTCTGCCTCTCGAGCACCAAAAGGCATCCCGGACACCTGCAGTCTCTCCACCGACACAGCTTTTTGTGACCCTTTAAACAGGAAATGACACCATGATTTCTACAACGCGCACATTTTGGCCTTCGTAGCGCCTTCTGCTTCTCCTCCGAAGTCCTCTCTTGCTTCCCCGCTTTCTGTTCTTTCTCCAACTTGTGAACGTCCATTT
Source organism: Druceiella hillmani (assembly GCA_039881145.1). NCBI lineage: Eukaryota > Metazoa > Arthropoda > Insecta > Lepidoptera > Hepialidae > Druceiella > Druceiella hillmani. The sequence continues at coordinate 15,314,177 of JAYKKI010000001.1, forward strand.
TCAAATTAATTTTAACAAAACTTTGTCACAATAAATAACAACTTATCAGTTCATATTAGACGATTGATTCTTATAAGTGAATATTTATTTAAAGTGCGAAATTAATTTGTAAACATAATGCTGCTAAAAACAATAATATTTTACAAATGTTGCGTTAAAACCAAATTCAACACCACGAAATGATTCTATCGAAACGTGGAACGTGCCCTCTGAACAAACAAACTAAAATTGAAACGGATTCACAAAGCTTTTAATGCAGTTCCGGTCGGGGCGGAGCCATCAGAGCTCCGCCCATAAAGCTATCCCCACTACAGAATATTTAAAGAAAGTTCCAAGTGGGCGTTGACGTTTTAAAGTTTGATTATGGAGCTTTGAGCTTGAGGGGAGCATAATTTGTATGATATTGCGTGGTTGGTCGTACGCCGATAGTACGATGAGACAAGTTATGTAAGTTTACAGGTTTATTGGAAAGGGGGAAAAGGGGGTAATAAAATGGATTTGGTTTCATTCACCGTTGTATAACTAGCGTCTATCAGCTAGTTCATGATAAAATTGCAGAGTTCTATCAAGTTTTTTCTGGAGTTTATCTTCTTGCATATCTAAATTCCAAAAGAACATAAACATCGCTCAAACATCACTGGGTAATTTAGTGTTAGACGAGCGATTACTGTTGAAGCCGTGATGGATTTGGCCAAATGATAATACCATCAACATTTTCCCTTCTAAGCTTTTTTGGAGCATTTCCGGAAAACTTTCTTTCTACACGATATTAGAAGAAGGTAAGGCCAAGAATATTAAAGAAATTTGTGATCAATTTAATATTAAGCTTTTAGTGAGTATATTTTGAAACGTGAACTGGATGTCACGTTGAATTTTCTTTTTCGATTCTAATAAAAATATATATTTTAAGGTTAACGCTTTGGAATTTTTTACACGTACTTTAAATATTTTCATCCATTTTTGCAGTTATAGATTAAACAAATAAATTTTCAAAAATCTCAATTGTTTTGTGACAAACACAAATAATTAAGTGTGAATGAAATCGCCATGCTTACCGCCACATAATAATGAAATTCAAATATGTTGATGGTAACTAATCTTAGTTACAGAATTTTAATTATAACACGGAACACAAATAAATGCTTCCTTCTATATCAGCTTCATCAGGACGGTTTTACCCCTAGTCGGATTTTAGTTTTTTAAGGTGTTTTTTATTTTACGTGGCCTTAAATGTGATATTAAACACGATATAATTATTTGAATTACAATTTTGAGTTGTCTTAAATACTCCCCTCATGTCCGCCATATTAGTTTTAGCGTAGACTTGTAACGGATGACCTAGACGTCTGTAGGGTAAAAATTATTTAATTTGTCAAAGTCAGTGCCGTAGCTACGACGCTACGATCTAACAGCGAAAAACAGCTCGGACGCTACGATCGAACAGCCAAAAACACATAGGTATACACATACATTGATGTCATATTCATTACCTTTCCTTTTGCTTCACCGTAGTCAGAAAATTAGGTCAAAATTCGTATTTCTTGTAAAATACAACGTCACGTTTGGAGAAACGATTAAATTAATAAAGTCTTTGCGATTTTTTTAAGATTGAATATATTTGGCGTTAATTTTGTAGAAATTCATTATTCACAATCAAATGAAACTACGTGATGTAGTATTGTTTCTACTTTATTTAAGTTTATTACCACTACCTAGGTTTCGTTGTATTACAACATCTTCAGATGGACTATTAGCAAAGATTTAGTTGCAAGCTGTTAGCAAAGAATCTTAGCTAATAGACAACTTGAAGATATTGTGATACAACAAAACCTAGGTCGTGGTAAAGAATTTAAATAAAGTATAAATAATACTACATCACGTAGTTTCATTTGATTTTTCAAAGTTTAAAGTTTTCTCAATTATCTTGCAAAACGAACGATAGCTTGGATTTTTTCCTCGTGTTTGTTTTCTTAGTTTTTAAATTCTATTTAAATTTAAATTTTAATAGAACTATTTTCTGCGAGGTCACAGTTGCTTAAAGATGACGCCTTTTATAATTTCCGGTCATCCTTTAATTTTATAATACGTTATTTGTAATAAAATAAGTTACAAATCACGGTTTGACGTAAACATTACTGCAATATCATCCTATCAGTCATAGCGTTGAGTTTTTTAGTTTAAGTCGTCATCGAGTTTCGAGTTTTTAGTGTTCGTCGAGTTTCTTAGTTACTTTAATAACAATACGCATAATTTTATAAATTTTATATTTATTTACTCGAACGCATCATTTTGTGGGATATGCGGTAAAGGATTCTCCAGAATACAGTTTTGTGTTGGTGCACTAAGACTAACTTAAAAAATTTAACACCAACAATAGAAATGCATCATCGATTTATGTCTGAAAAAATATTGCTATTTAGATTCCCTTTAACTACTCTATCCCTTCTTTTCCTATCCTATCCAGTCCCATCTTTTTTTCTATCAATGCTTACATTCAAGTTCTTTTTTCTATCTATGCATTCATTCAATTATTGAAAAATTTATAATAAAAATAAAAATATAAAATATAATCTATATTTTTCATAACACTACTATAATTTTCCATAACACTAAATTCTCGACATTAAGGATTTAGTTGATTGGAAGTGATTACTCATGTAACAAAATATTCGCTTGTTATAATCGTATATTTTAATAAATAAACAACTTAAGATCGTGAGATGACAGGTGTTGGAATTTTGGTAGGAGATATGAAGTTGTGGAGACTTGGGTAAGACATATAAAGTAGGAAAGTAATGTATAAAAATATGTAACAAAAAATAAAATTAACAAATACATATATTTATAAAGATAAACGATATGTATAAATATAATAATATTACTTATTTTTACTCAATTTATCAGAGTTAAACACTGTTAATCATTGTTCTTAACTCGAAAACTAAAATATACATTAATGAGATATTTTATATACATGTTGCAAATACTCTATTAGTGTATCGTACCATTGTACAGATACAAAAGCATCTAAGTACATGTGAAGGTCTACGTACGAAGTCACGTGTGGTATTCGCACAGTCTTTGGGTCTGCAGTATTGGGTACATTATTATCTGGTAGATACACGAACATAGAAATAACTAGAAGAACTGTCACAGTTTCTTTTTCACTGCTTTTTGTTTAAGTGGTTTTCCAACCTTGGTCCAGTAACTTTTCCAACTTTAAACCTATACTAAAGTTGGTGTCATCACCATTGAAAACTCGATGAGGGTCTTGTGTTATATCCTCGTTTCCAACTAATTACAATTACACTAATTATTATTGCAGGCCATGAAACCATTTTTAATGGACTCCTCGATAACAATTCCTGTACCTTGACTAATAGTTTCTGGAGTTCTTTCTGTTAGGTCCGGATGTCGTTTCATAAACAAATTAGAAGATTTAATATCAGGTCTGCCATCTACACGTATTTGTTCTATTATTGTGTTTTATTACTTTTGCAACCATATTTATCAAATCGCTCCGTTATCTTGGGAAATCACAGTCCAATATTGCATCTTTTCCGATTTTTAAACTAACTTCATCGATTCTCCCGTGGACTCCGAGCTCCCTCACCTATGCTCATATTTTGATTTTTGACGGTATCGACTGCATCTTTTATTTTGTTTTTATAAATGAATAGGTTTATGAGTTATGACATTTTCTATATACTTTGATAAATGGCAAGAAACACTGACTTTTATAGATTTGGTGTAATTTAGTATTAAATAATTTAATTATCTGTAACAAAAATATTATTTTAGGTAAGACGCTGCCAATTTTTATGATTTTTTTTCATATTTTCCCCATCTAGTTTTTGAGATTGTGAGGAAGAATCTTTCAAAATTTTGGTAATTTGGATAAAAAGAAATGAAAGATGTTAAAAAAACAAATTATATACTTTTGAAATTTTATTTTAATAAACTTTCTTTTGACGCTCAACACGATGATCTCAATTCGATTTTATCTAAAGTTTTAATTGAGCCACTATTTTGTATGACTATGATAATGGTATCTATTTCTATGTCTAATAGTCTCCGAGAAAAATGGTAAAACTATTTTAGCGATTACTTACCTTTTGCTAGTGCGGTGGTCATTATTTTGCAAGATTTAATAATAAACATTACCATTTGTTCTCAACTTTTGTAATACAACTTAGGATAATGAAGTTGTATTGCAAAAGTTAACTTGATAGATAATAAAATAATGGTGGGATTATTAGTGCTATGTTATGGCTATACAGAATCCAAGACAAATAAATAATATTTTCGTCTCCGATGAAAATAACATTTCTGAAGCAACTTTTGCAATACAACTTAGGATAATGAAGTTGTATTGCCAAAGTTTTCTTGGTAGATAATAAAATAATGGTGGGATTATTAGTGCTGTGTTATGGCTATGCGGAATCCAAGACAGATAAATAATATTTTCGTCCCCGATGAAAATAACATTTCTGAAATTTATTTTTATATTCTATATCGATAAAATAGTTCAGATTTCTAAGTCTACTTTTATTTTTAAGAGAAAATCAAATTTTTAAGTATAAAAGAATGTACAAATTCGTTCATACGATTTGGAGATAAATTTTTTGTATGATTTAGAGAAAAGCATTTTATTATTTTGCGTATGTGTTTAAAAAAAATTAAAGAAACTACATTTAAAGAACAATGCCAGCCAGTGTACGGACCTTTGTACTTGAAAAATTAGCGCAGGTACATTTAAATTCTTAATTTGCTTCAATTCTTTATTTCATACAGACCACAAACCGGATGTTATTTTCCATAGAAACCTGCGATAGTGTAGTAGGCGCTAGTCAAAAAGGAAGCAGCAGTTTTTAATAGTTTACACTATTTATACTGTAAATAATAATAAGAAACAATATATCGGGAAGAATTATTTTTCATTTAAGTCATCCAAAAACCTACTTTTAAAGTGGTGATAGTACAGCGTCATCCAGGGCTATTTTATTTTAAGTTAATTTTGTTGTACGACGTTATTAACGTATCTCGTATAGATGATGCAAATATAACAATGGAATGGAATATTCCCAGGATTCACACGTTGAATGCAGTAAAAAATATATTCGTATATAAATAAGCATCACAAAGTGTAAGATGTGGGAAAGAATATGCATTTGTTTCAAGTCTATAACCAAAAATAGAACATCTGTAACCTATTAAGTTTCTGTAATGTGTCATCGACATTTAATGACGGTCAATAAAATTATTATTTTTATTTTAGTACTTTATAAACTGCAGATTCTATAAATCCCAAATACCATAAAAACAAATCTAGATTTTTAAAATGAATTTTATGTTTTCTGTACATTCTGGACATGAGTGATAGGGCGTTGACCTTTTAAGTTTTTTTTTTGCGTTAGAGTTGTTTATCTCTTTTTTGCGCTCGTAGTACGTTAAACACGTTTTTAGAGTTCAATTTATCGAAATATAAAAAGGTAAACATTATGAAGCTGGAGTTGAAAAAAGGAATAAAAAATTGTTTCCAGAAGTACATAGCTCTACTTTATAGGAGGGTCAAAGACCCTGATTTCTATACTGATTTTCCCTGACCTGACCGTGATCCTGATTTCTATACGAGTCTTTTATACTTTGTTTGCGTGAAATATTTCTTTATGCGCCTTTCCCACTTTTTCCATTCAATAAAAAGTTAAATGAGGTATTAAAAAGAATTGAAAAAAGTAAATAAAAACACAATAGGAAGAAATAAATATTAGATAAATGATCTTGTATATTCTGGACCCGCGTTTTTGTTCTCGAACTAATTTCTTTAACGATAATGTTATGATTAATTTTTAAACAGAGTAGTTAAATTATTTTGGGGTATTTCAAATAAGTGGATCATAAAATTTAATACAAAAAAAATCTGTCAAGCGCGGGCAGAACTCGCAATAGGAGGATACCGTACTCGTTTAAGCCCTTCTAAACATTTAAAGATACATAGTATTTCTAATTACACTATTTACTAATAATAACTTTTCACAACATATATATATATATATATATATATATATATATATATATGTATGTATATGTTGTGAAAAGTTATTATTAGTAAATAGTGCCTGAAGTATCCTATAGGTATCGATGATCTGGGAGTAGACTATAATATGAATAAAAAAAAATACGCTTTAAAGGACCATAATTTTTAGTTGCGTGAACCAGAAAACTTGGAATTAATATTGTGTACTGAAACTTGGGTTTCAGTACACAATATTAATTTTAACTAGATATATAAGATATGTAAAATTTCATTAAAGATATTTTTAGTACTGTAAAAACAGGACTTTCTCGTATTTTTACCCAACATAACATTCTGTCAGTCATAAGAAGTTCAAATTCAGTTTCTAGACTTTAAGTAACTAATGAAACAAAGAAAATTTTACGAAAATCTATTTAGTAGTGTTCACTTTGTGGTTTTTCGTTTTATTTCTGTTTTTATTAATATTTTAATTTAAAAATATTGGACTAGAGAAGGTTTATGAATACCTTTTATAGTTTTCCATATTTTTGATTCGATTTAACCTTTACTAGAAGATATTGTTCTTGTATTAATATGTCGGTTAAATGTATGAATATAAAATTGTGTGCGTAAAAATACTATTCTATACATCACTACAACTGTTTTATTTTGCTTTTAAAAAGTAGATGTATTATTAAAACAATTTCGAGCTGTCAGACAAAAACCGTCACTCGACAATAAATGACTGGCAGAAGTCACGTCCAAAATAATTGTGTTTTAAACGTTGAACGTTTTAAATACTTGTCTACGAAAATCTTCTACGTTGAAGCTTCCAGGTTTAAGTTAACATTTATAAGTATAGTAACATAATATTTAAGCAACAGAAAATATTATATGTATATGTATTTATGTGTGTGCCGCTAAACGTATAAATATACTTCGCGTTGACTAATAGGTGTCACTTTTATTTTCCTCTTCAAAGATGAATGATCTTAACGTTGGTGTATATGAGGCTTTTGGCCACTTTATTTTCTTTCCAATTTAATTTTTTTAAACCTCTACACACCATTTCATTTACTGTTTTAAGTATGATTGTTATCGATTTAATTATCATCGTGTGTGATGACAAGTTAATTCATATAAAAATAAATAAGCTCACATTGCTCAATGTATATCAGAGAGAAATGAAATAACTAATTTGATATTTATGTCATAGTTTTGTAGTATATTTACTTTCAACTTTAATGAATGCTGTGCGCAAAAAAATGGAATTCTTCCAAATATTGCCATCAGCCAATAAATTAAAATTTAATACAGAAAAAAATATTTGTGATCATTTTGAACTAGAATTTATTATTTATTTTCATGCACTAATGTCACGTAAGACGTGTACGTACTTGCGAATATTGGCGGCATGCTACACCATCACAACGAAATGCCTACTAGAAACCTAACTTTTTGTCTACTTTTCTGAAAATCTCGAAATCAAAGAAAATACTTTTCTTAGTCTAAGCAGAATTCAAACATCATACTTATACCCTTGATTCATAAGAAATGACTTTTAGACTCTAAATATACGCCTCTAAGATGTAAAAAACTCTTGACATCTTATATGAGAATAAGAAGGCTCTTGGTGTCATAGAGGCGAATAAGAAGACTCTTGATATCATAGAGGCGAATAAGAATGCCCTTAATATCAGGTGAATAAGAAGACTCTTGATATTACAGAGGCAAATAAAAAGGGTGTTGACATCTTATGAGGTGAATAAAAAGCTCTTAATATCATAAAGGCGAATGAGAAGGCTTTTGACATCAGTGAGGCAAATAAGAAGGCTCTTGATATCATATAGGCGAATAAGAAGGCTCTTGATATCATATAGGCGAATAAGACGGCTCTTGATATCATACAGGTGAATAAGAAGGCTCCTGACATCAGCGAGGCGAATAAGAAGGCTCTTTATATCAGAGAGGCGAATAAGAAGGCTTTTGATATCACACAGGCGAATAAGAAGGCTCTTGACATCACAGAGGCGAATAAAAAGGCTCATGATGTCATAAAGGCGAAAAAAGGCTCTTGATATCGTATAGGTGAATAAGAAGGCTCTTGATTAGATTTCCATAAAAAACGACGTCATTCTATTTGTAATATAACGTCAAAACTATTAAACTGACTGTTCTCAGTATTTGAGAAAACTTAAGTTATCGCAAAGAAATTGCCATTACACACATTATATTAATAAATGTTGCCGCACGAGAAAAACAGTTTAAACCGAAAATTATAGACCAACAATAAAATTTTGATTTTTTGGAAATAATCTGTGACATACCGACACTTAACTATTGGTCAGTTTTGATACAAATCACGTATCAAGAAGACTAATTTCATTTTGGTTTTAGAAAAATTAGCATTTTTAGAATTGCGTCACTCAAAGTGAAAAATAAAATTCATCCGTCCTTCCGTCTGTCTGTTAAATACCTTTTTCTTAGAAACGGCTTGAGATTTCAAGTTGAAATTAAATAGTATACTGAGGCCTATAGTCTTATATTCCTGTAAAAATCTCAAGCTTTTTGGTTCAAGCAACAAAATGATACGGTCATTTAAACAGTTTTTTTTTAATTATACAATAGTCTTACTCATCATTAAAACCTATAGGATACTTCCGGTCGACACGATCTTACAAGTCGGCATAATGGGAGGCCTTATTGCACGAGTAAAGGGAAAAAATCCAAAAATCCATGTTTTCTAATTCTATGTGGAATTATAAACTTTTGTAGTTTGATTTTACGCCTGTGAAAGATGTAGTAGGCAATATATTTACGTTTTAAAAAATAAATACTTGTTAATAGTTTAATAAAAAATACTATGTATTCACAAATGTTTATAAGCGTCTAAATATGAACGGAGTAGAACTCGTAGTGCGAGTTCTACTCGCACTTGACAGGTTTTTTCTCAGTTTAGTTTATTTTCCTTATATTAACGTAACTTGCACATTGTATAAGATATAATAATATTATTTTTTATTACAGTTAATGAGATGAAAGAACATAACAAGAATGAGTTCAATATTAAATTATTTTTTTGGTTATTTTTTGGCATAAAGAAAAAATTCATTATTTAATGTAATATTTGCTTTTCTATGTTGTTTTTATCATGTGGATAATTTCTGTTCCTTGTATTTTATTTTTAAATTTAAATAGTATTTTCCTATGATTACGAGTAATAGAGTAATACACTAATTTTTATCTCGACGGGTTGTGAATTTTTATAAAAATCTGTACCAATTTGCATTGATTCAGGTAACTCCTAAAAATTGTTTTCTTAATATCCGCAATGAACGTACTAGTGTCGAGAGATACCTGCATATCATTGAGTGACTTACGTCAAATTTTTCTAAAATTTTGTGACAAACCACGCGACGATATTTTTGTGTTTCAGTCAAATTAAACATTATCCATCTAGCATAAGCATCCTGGCGCCTAAATGTTCGTATAGAATTTTCTGCACGTGACTCATACCAATGCCTAAACTTGCTGACTCTACTGATAGGTTACTCTCTTTTCAGTTCTTATTACGAGACCACCTTAACTCGATAAGTTGATCACCACACTTTGACTCGTTAAGTTGTTCACCACGCTTTAACTCGTTAAGTTGATCACCACGCTTTAACTCGTTAAGTCGATCGTAACCTTGTTGTTGATTCAGGCTGCAACAAACATTAATAATCGTCGAACGAAAATTCATCTTGACGTAATACACATAATTTCCAAATTGCCGCCAATTTGTAAAAACAAATGACAAATGCAAGTAAAGTGCCGTAATGGGTTTCCTAAGAGTTCGATTTACGAAATTTGAATTTATATTTTATTATCATTATTACAAATGGCCAGTTGTAATAATTTTCAGTATTACCCAGGTAAAATAAATTTTAGCACTTGTTATTGCACAGTATGTTTGATATGAAAATTTGAAACCATATTTTTAAGAGTTACTCATTAGTTACTAAAAGTTGCTAATCATTAAATCGTTGCCGTTGTCAGTTTATAAAGAAACGTAAACATAGGAACTTTCCAAAATGGCATTGGTTATCTAATCTAATACAGAGAATATAACGGTGCTGGCAACTTTATCTAATAATGAATGTACAATTATTTTTCCAAAATAATAGCTATCCAAGCCGTCCAAATAGCTAAGTATTCTCACTAGCTATTTATAAGAGTAGAGTCATTATGAAAATCTGAATTGAGAACACTTCATCCTTTTTTTAACTTTATAGTAATTTTTTTTCAATCATTTGATTCGTTTTGAACTTGTTTTTAATTTTTCATCTTATATTTATGTGTTTGATGCGTTAATATCTCAACTAAAATTCTCTTACCCTATATGAGACATAGACAAAGAGTTAAGTGATCCTTGATGGATGAAATGACTATATAGAATATCACACACAGATATAGGAAAGTAATAGAGAAATAATTTATAAATATGTTAAACATAAACCACGATCTATTCTTATTTTATTTTTACCATAGTTTACGTATATAAAGGTAGAACAAAACTAATTTAAAATTAACTTTGAAAACTTATTTGTTTTAAATAAAATTAAAAAATTATGAACCTTATTTTTATTTCATATTTTTGAATATTATTCATGACTAACTAATTATTAAAACCAGCCTAAATATAACCTAAACTAAAGGCAATGCAACAAGCATTGGCCTTTAGTTTAGGTAGCTAGCACTACAAAGTAAAAGAGGACAGACATCAGAGGAGCACATTTTGAAGACACTATAATTTTAGTTAATAAACACTAAATAATATTTAAATTTGCGGGCCAATTGGCGCGAATAAAATATCTTCCGATAAATAAAATATTTCCGGCAGTCGAGGGACTTGCCCAGGACGTCGAAAGTATCTATCGACGTGTGTACGTATATTTTTCCAGTTAGTAGTAGTCCATCTTCGCGCCCTTGCATTAAAAATAGTAAATGCATGATTTCTTAATTTGTTGGATAAATGCGATGGTTGAAAGCGGACATGTTTTATGTAGAAAAATTAAAGTGACACTGAAGCGAAACCATAGACAAATACAAGTTTGATATTAATGTCAGGGAATGTATGAATTTCAACTCTTGCGTTTCAGTTTCAAAAATATGTTTATTACATAACAATTAATAATATTTATTACTTATATTAAATACAAAATGTTTAATATATGTTGTTTTTATAAAATTCTTCTATTGTGAATGGATTCGCTGATCGTTTTTTTTTTCAGTCTTAGAAATATTTCCATTTATTGTGCATAAAAACGAACAACGGTTTTTATAATAACACAAAATTTATTTTTTACAAATATAGCCTAAAAAAACTGGCTTGAATATTGCTAAACGAACCATATATTAATTTTGTGAAAAAATTAATAATATTTTTGCGTTAATACGGATACCTACATGTTATACAATTAAATAAAAACTGGTAAATATACAGGAAATGAAATACACTCTCCTATACATCGATATAAAAAGGGTCTTGTCCCTTTTTATATCGATGTCCCATACATTATGTTCCTTTTTACATCGACGTTTCTATGCATTCTCTAGTTAAAATTTTAGAATTCAAAACAGAAAAAAATTAAATTATGAAAACTTACGAAAGTACTTTAACCTCAGTTGTCTTTTTTTTGTTTTTTTTTATTCTTTTTTTTTACAATTTCAAAATACATTTTCAAATTTAAAGATTAAACAAAGGTACCATATATATGTAAAATGATGTAAAAAAATTAGGACTATGGGTATTAAAAAAACTGGTTTTATTTGACATCCATAGTCCTAAATTTGTGTAGAAGTGACAATTTTTATACTTATTAGGGTTAGGAATGACGAAAACGTTTTTCATGTCAGTTTTGTAGCGCGACGCGATACCACTCTATTCTAACTTCACCTCCAGTTCGCTTATAGCGACTTCCTGGATTCCGTACTCAAAGGGTACCAATGAGACCCTGTGACTCCGCCGTCCGTACACCTGTTTGTGTTTCACAGGGCTGTCTCTTTTGAACCGTAATAGGTAGACACTTATTATTTTCACAGAATACGTGTTATTATGGCCGCTATAACGACAAATAATAAAATCATTAAGTCAGATTCCAAACGGGGTAGATGGGGGGGAGGGGAGTCATACAAGAAATCTAAAATAAATACAAGGTATGTGTGGCAGATGTAATTAGCCAATTATTTTATAGATTTTTTACGAATCAGGTGTTGACATGGCATCTATCTTGTTGTTTACTATAGAATTAGTGTTAATATTGTGCAGTGGTACGGAACCCATCGTGTGCGAGACCTCTCGCACACGATGGGCCACACGATGGACCTACTCGCACTTGGCCGTTTTTAATAGGGAATAATAAAAGTGTGGCAGCTAGCCATAACAATTATATGTTATAAACTCACAAGTGCTACAAGTGCTAGTGTCTCATTTCTATTTCCTTTATAATATCATTCGCTATTACTTTATTTTATTGCTTTGAATATGAGCTTTACTTAAAACAGAATTATATGTGTATTCAAAAGCATTATGTTAAGCAAAAAGTGTTTTATGCTCTGCAAGAGTTAATAGAAAATAAAGTCGTTAGGAAAAATGTAAAGTCCTTTAGTAACAATCGAATAATTAATTAATAACCAATTTTACTTTCAATGACTGTGCTTTTCCTTTTTTCTAGCTTTACTAAAGCTCTGTCTGCAAATTTTCGAAATCCACATCTGTACCAATTTGTGAATTTGCAGCGAATAGATCGAAAGCTACGAGTAGGAATACGAGGGGTGTTCAAAAAATAATGAGAATGATATATTTATTGGGAGTAGTTAGAGAAAATTATTAATATTTACTATACTTTAGGTCTCTGTAAGAATACCCAAAAATATTACTTTGTTATTGTAGTGCTGAGTAAAATGACACGCATTTGTTTGTGACTTATTGTTGCTTGTTAACAAAAATGGATAAAATTGAAATTAGTGCGGTGATTAAATATTTTTGTTTGAAAATTTTATTACCGAACAAGTTTCCAAGAGATTCGATAGATCTTAGGAAAAGATGCTCCTCCATATTCTGTAGTGGCAAAGTGGTGTGCAGAGTTTAAGCTGGGAAGAACAACGATTCAAGATGATCCCCGCTCGAATCGCCCTTCGACGTCTGTTAGCCAGGAATTGTTTAAAAAAGTTGTAAAAATTGAATTGGATGATTGCCATTTCAAAGTACATTTAATTTCTGAAGAGTTAAGATCGATAAGGAAGTGCCCGTAGCATTTTACAAGATCATTTAGAAAGGAAAACGGTATCCGCTCGTTGAGTACACAGATAGCTCACGGATGCACAAAAGCAAACGATACTGAAGATTTCGGAGAGCTAATTGAAATTGTTTCAACAAGGTCCTGATCATTTTTGGGCTCGATTCATAACAGTAGATGAAACATGGCCTCACCATTACTATACTGAAATGAAACAATAATCAGTGGCATTAAAAAGACCGTCATCTCCAATCCCAAAGAAATTCAAGTTAAATCGTCTGCCGGTAAACGATCAAGAAAGCAGTATTTTTTGGGACAACAAAGGAGTTATAACGACAGAATACCTTGATAATGGAGCCACTATTATAGAAAGTGTGTATGCAGAACAAATAATAAAAATTGCGTCACGAAATTTGTAAAAAACGTGGAGGAAAACTAACGAAAAAGTTCTTTTTCGTCAGGACAACACGCCGGCACACAAGTCTGCCGTTTTATGGCAGCAATCCAAGATGCTGGGTTTGAAATGCTCAAACGTCTCCCATATTCACCGGACTTGGCTCCCAGTGATTTCTATTTATTTTCTTAATTAAAGGAATATTTAAGAGGTACATAATTTGAAGCTGACGAGGAAGTGGTAGAGGCTGTAAATGATTTTTTAAGAGCCAATGAAGAAAATTTTTTTAAGGGAATCCTAGCCTTGGCAAAATATATTTAAAACGTATTAACCTGAAGGGTGATTACATGGAAAAATAAAATTTTATCCAAACCTAACTTCCCTCCAACCTAGCCATTCTCATTACTTTTTAAAAACCCACGAAACAAAAAAAATGGATAAACTAACACTGTTTAAGACAATCAAATCATATTTTTTGAAATACGAAACCCATATGTATCCTACATAAGATAAAAAGTGAAAATGTTTCTGTCAGAATAACTTATAATGCAAATAATTGAATGTAGCTTGATATAAAATGTTTCATATAATCAAATTTATTCACCCAAATAATTGGTCATTCTAACAACACTGAGTTTAATTTTCTTAAATAATTATTGCGGTATTATTCACACTTTTTCACGTATAACTTCATACAAATTCTCATAGGTTTCACTCGGATCTTCACAATTCGATACACTAAATTCGGTCGCCTCCTGAACAGCAAAGAAATCTTTCCAAAATTTTATCACTTTACTCACAAAGCTCGTATACCATTCGTTTACGTTTTTGAAACTTTTTTCGTAGTTTGTTTCCACATTAGGCCAGCGCGTTTTGTTTAAACTTTTCAATTCTCTTTCTCGTTCAAGTCGTTCTATTTTTAATTCCATCAAAAATAGTTTTCCCTCCAATTCGCGTTGTTTTTTACGTAAAAATATATCCGAACGTCGACAAACTTCAGGACTAAACAGAATTACCGGAAGTTCGTTTTTGTACTTCGCTTGAGAAGAATTCGTGTCCGCAGATGCGGAGAAAAGATCTAAGCCCGCCATTAATGCCAGTAGTGTTCGGTCCAGTTCTGACAACTCGATGATTATTAAAGACTTTATAATATTCAAGAAGAGATGAAGTGACATCTGTCAACAAATTTCGGACATTACTGAAGAAGCAGCTATGCGAAAATATTGTTGGTTTGAAACATAATATTGTGACAGGCGATCAGTCAAATGTCGCTTAGCAAATATTTAAATAAACGGTTCACTGTAAACAAATTGCCACTTTTATCTTGCTGATGGAATGATTAGCATTTTAAGATGAGTAATATGTTTTTCTTTGCTTTTCTTGGGTATTCCGTTAACATTTTTGAAGTTAACAGAATACCCAAGAAAAGCAAAGAAAATTTCTTTAGGCGCGTTATGAAAAAACGATGAGAGTGAAATTTTAAGATTCGTCACACAAAAGTTACAGTATGAAGTTGCAGCGGTTGCAGTCTCGAAACAAAAGCTATTGGCACCATCGTCTCCTCTGTCCACTGTTTTCATATTCATAGTATTTATCCACATGTTTCTAGTGTCTACATTCACACACGTGTTTTAGTTTCATATAAATGCGATTTATATACGTGCTGATAAATTATATTCAGTAGTGATTTAAATTCAATATTTTGATTAATATATTTACTATTCGTAAATATTAGTGACAAAAATTGTGTTTATAGACTTTTTCAAGTGCTCCAATATAATTGAGGTTATCTATCCGTATGTATTATTTTATGATGCCAAAGAAGTATAACTTCTCACGCGCGTACATATACTTATGTACCGCACCCTTTTTTCATTACGTCCGACTCTCATTACGTCCGATACTCCCATTAAGGAGGACATGTTTTTGTGCATTTTTAATAGATTCAATATGGCAGCTTTTCAAAAGATTATTTAATGGAATTATTTATTCTTCATAAGGCACTTTTAATATTATACATTATATAATAGACATTTGAAACGTGCGAAGACTTTTCTCAAGATTGAAGATTATTGTCGTGCTAAGAGGAATTTCGAACAAAAGTAATAACTATATATTTTTACCGCGCTTTCCATAATTTCTGTTTTCAGATTTTCTTCTTTCTGTCATTGCACAATATTCAATTTTTACATTGTTCTCACTTTGTTTCTATGTTATTTGTTTGTTTTAACGTCGACACAAAACTAACCAACCTACACTATTAGCGCTAGGGTCTCAAGAAGAATGCACATGTCACTACTCTATTTTTAACGATACTTGATATATATTGGATTGTCACCACTCTATTTTTAACGATATTTGATATATATTGTATTATCGCCACTCTATTTTTAACGATACTTGATATATATTGGATTGTCACCACTCTATTTTTAACGACACTTGATATATATTGAATTATCACCACTCTATTTTTAACGATACTTGATATATATTGGATTGTCACCATTCTATTTCTAACGATACTTGATATTTATTAGATGGTTTATTGGATGGTCATGAGTGGTTTACATCAAAATATATATACAGTGAATAAGCGTTTGTTTAACTTCATATAGTTAACTTACTCTTGCTCATGGTAAAACAATCTTTCAATCTTACGCATTTTGTTTGTCGTGAAAATCTACGTTGGTGAGAAAAAACAAAAAGTTTTGAAAATAAATTGAACACGTATTGACATAAAAATATGTCGTAATGGTTATTTAAAATAATATTTTATGATTTTTGTTGAATTAGTTACTCATAGCTCCTGCAGTAGATATATCACGGACTGCAATATGGGATGCACCGTGCGACCTTTGTTGGAGCGCAGATTCAAATGTTCAGGAACTTGTTATAGTATAGTTGGAAAATTTGGTACTTAATAAAACTATAGCTTATCAAGTACAAATAGATACACACCTTTCTTCATTTTCTCTGTCCACTTGTCTTCATTTCCTCTGTCCACTTCAATTTCGTGTAATAACTTTAAATGAGTATACAAAACTATATTTTTTAATCAGGGTTTCACAGAAAGTTTTCTTTTGACGTGTTTCTTTATAACACAAGTTTTATTCAGTAGATACCCACTTTCATTGTACTGCAGCATGTGCGACCAGCATATATTTCACGTTTTGGCTGAACTATGGTTGAAGAACCCTGACTTATCGTCTACGGCACGTCGTTAGTTTTTCAATCACGCATCAATCCATTTCCTTCAATATTTATTCAATTTGATTGAACGTCTAATGGTCGCTTAACTAACTGTTATCCGTGTCTTCGTCTGAGAAAAAAAATATATTTGCAACGGAATTTTATATTCAGTGTTCAATTATTAAAAATGTCGTGTGATCAAAAATAAAAAGAATATAAATTACTATTACAATATTAATAATTGTATATTCGGTGTGACGGAAATTTTCGGTAAGAGCAGACGTCAGCCAATGACATGTGCTCTCACGTGTGTGCCCGTTCGGGTAGGTTCGCGCCGCTAACATCCACTGCGTGTACACGGCCCCTTGAGTGTGAACCTGTTCGTGCTATACATTGCTGTTAGCCCGCTGTTGAAGTATCTAGTAGTGTGATTCCTTGCACTGATATTTCGTAAAAATTACATATTAATAAGTTTTGTTTGCGTTTGTTGACGGGTAAATTATTTATTTCTGTATTCTCTTTTATTTCAGAGATTTTTAACTTCGTGTTATGATTTTGTATAAATTTTAGATTTTGGAAGCGTAGTTATCTTGACTCAAAGTTAATAGGATAATGAAGTGTAAACAAGATAAGTACTAAACATGATAAAAGATTGAAAATGGTATATTTCACGTAAAAAAATATATTTACATTTTACATAATAGGTTAATCTCATTAAACGCGATTTTTATTGTGTACCGTTTATATACAGCTGTAACAAAAAACATTCACACAGGTAATGTTATGCTTCAAATTGCATATATTTTAACCGACTGTCTGAAAAAAATGCTACTTTTTTTTGTTGAGAATGCAACTTTACTTTAACTTTACGACAGTACTGAAGTACTGTCAAAGTTGCATTTGCTTTTGACAGTACTGAAGTACTGTCTTAAGTTTTTTTTATCAGAAACGGTTGAGAATTTTTACATTTTTGAGCATTTTCAATCACGTACTATAAACATACACATACATAAAAATATACACTTTCTTTATTACATTCTGCATATTAATATAAGTAGAGAACTACTCATTTTAATTCAGCTAATCGAATAATATTCTCCTTATATATTTTTTGTTGACCAGTTGTAATTAATTGGTTGACTATATCTATTATTTTTAAACGTTATTATATCTACATATATGGTAATAAATATGACATAAAAACTATATGGTTCCCAGTAGGAATAAATAAAAACGGATTTGAGTTAAACATTTATAGTTTTTTTTTTTATAAACCCATACAAGTAATAATAATTAGCGATTTTTCTCCTTTATTTTGGAAACTTTCATGTCCCCTAAAAATTCAATACCAATTTTCATATTATCTCATAGCCTCCTTTATGATAATGTGACATATTCCATGTTCTCCTTCGGGTTTAAGGGGTACTCCCTTTGTCAAATTTGATCAAAATATTTTTGGAAATTTGGCTCTGAAAAACCTAATAAATTGACAAACTCATTTTCGCATTCGACTAAAGAAACGGGAAATTCCACATTTGAAGAGAACTCCGTCTACTCAACTTGATTTTTGATCAGTTTTTTTTTCAGCAGCTGTCGATTTTAAATATCTCTTCGCTTAGGTAACGAATCATTTAACGAAAAATTAACTGCCGAACGCTCAGTCGAACGAAACTGTAATAAAAATGAAACTATATGTCGTTAAATAATCGTTTCGCAGACTTATTTACATTACGCGGCAATTCAATTCGTGAATAACAGAAAAAGAATCCTCCATTTTATCGGAACGCCGACGTGCAGCTTGTGTATTTTTGGTTCGCGCTGTTAAAAAAAAGAAGAATAAAGAATAACAAATTAAAGAAAACGAGAGTCGCTAATATCGTATGTCTGTTTTGACGTGTTCAGGCGTCGGCGGTGACGGGGGACGGGCCGCGGACAAAGTATCATCTTGGCGTCGGAATATCGTCCGAAACCCGATATCGTTCTTGATTATAGTTTTGTTTTTGGCCGCGTGAAATTATTATGATCGCGTCTCAGTTCGCGATTGAGTTTCGATGTCGCCTTAGCAAATGAGTTATTGATTTATTATATTTCGTTTTCATTATCAAACAGTAGATTAAGAGTGGTCTATTTCATGCCGGCGGCGCCTTTGATGTCTTTTTATTTTGCTGACGTTTATGATCTCCGAGGCGCGCCGTGCAATTGACCGCAGAGTCGTGTGCCAAAAGGTGGAAGGAATAAAATCCTTGAGATACATTTTTAATTTGTAATCCACGCGCTATAAATAATAAATTATAATAAGTAAATAAACGTATGTTAGATTTGAATAGTGAAGTCCGCCATGACTAGCGAGTTATGGCTGGCGACACGAGATGGCGTCACCGATCCTTTTACACGCTGACCTATGAATTGTGCACGTAGAGTACAAGACAACAGTACCAAGTGAAATACGAGATGGTGCCACCGAATCTTCTACACGCCCACCTATGAATTATTCTGTAGAAAATAGGACGTCTTATTCGCGACAATTATTAGACTTGGGTGATATTTTGAGATACTGAGTACGAAGATTACGAGTATTATAAAATATCGGTGACAAAATACTAGACTTGGACGATACGAGTATTTTTAGATACTGAGTATGACGAGTACGAGTATTACAAAATACCGGTGACAAAGTACTCGACGAGTATGGGCGGCGCAATTCCGTTGTGAAGACCATTTTACAAATGGCTATAGACTTACGGTCGCGGGAGACGTAAAATAAATCTTAATTGTAACCTATTATGAAGGGTTCAATGCTCATATCCTTTATCTCTTACAACTAAAATTGGCGGGAATTCCTATAATTTCTAAATCTGACATTTTCAATAAAATACTGTGATTCATTTTTCCTTCATACTAACATAAATATTCATGGCTTCAGGCTTAGGACTGGCAACTTTTTTTATTTGGCATAGTCATTTACATAGCATATTTTAAAAATGAACCACATTATTTACAATAATTACCATTAATTAAAAAAAACGGGTCACTTTATTAAAAAAATATGTTTTTAATTTTGGCATGTATATTTTAGCCATTTTTTTTAAAATAATGTAAGATGTTCTGAATAAACAAATTGTTCCGTATTTATTATTGTTACAGATGGATGTTTTCTATTCACATGTTTCTTTAAATTAGATGTAGGTATTATGAATGACAATTTAGCTTTGTAAATATTGCAAGAAGCAAAATAATCACCAACGTTCGTAAAATACGCCTATACAACACTGGACTTTCTTGTATATATAATGGCGAAGTTAGAATTTAACCTAATTAAAAGTTAGTTTTTATATTCACTATTTATTTACAATATTTACACTACAAAGTAATTACGCTCAACTGTGTCAATATAAAACGGAGAATCATTAGACGAAAAGAGCACCGTACTTAAAATCCTTATTTTAAAATATTTGTTTATTAATTAAATATTTGTCCGCGAACTGCGAAGTGTGAAGCAATACTTAACATAATACTTAACGGTATACTAGTATGTTCAAAATACTCGTATTACATACTTTAAAAGTATTACGACTTACAAGTATTTAAATATTCAGGTTGTCCCTTATTTTATATACGTTTTAAATATGAAAGAGCGAGAAAACCTGAGTACGATATGCGTGAGTGAAATAGCCGTAACTAGTTAGACAAAAAGGGTAGGGTTATGCCACAGCCCGTTTGTACGAACGTCAAGTCGGCCATATCGTACTAGTATTTACGATGCAAGTATTTTGTATTTTGAATGTTAATTATTCTATTCAGCATTGTCGCTAGATGTGAGATGTATTTATTGTCACTGGTAAAAATACTCGATATCTCAGCTCAAATACGTACTAGGTATGCGAAATACAAAATACTCGGTATCGTAAATACTTGTATGGTATGGCCGAACAGACGTTCATACAATGGTTACTTTATGGTCGTGCTGCGGCATAACTCTACCCCCTGTGTCTAGCTAGCTATAGCTATTTCACTCACGCATATCGTATTCAGGTTTTCTCGCTCTTTCATATTTAAAACGTGTATGAAATAAGGGACGAACTGAATATTTAAATGAATATGTAATACTTTTAAAGTATGTAATACGAGTATGTCAAACATACTCGTATACTCGTTTTACTTATTATGTTAAGTATTGCTTTACATTTCGCAGTTCGCGGACAAATATTTACTCAATGCGACAAGTACGAGTATTTTAAAATAAGGATTTTAAATAAAATGCTCTTTTCGTCTAATGATTCTCCGTTTTTCTACAATGAAGCGTAATTACTTTGTAGTGTAAATATTGTAAATGTATAGCATATATAAAAACTAACTTTTAATTGGGTTAAATTCTAATTTCGTCGTTATATCCACAAGAAAATCCAATACCCTTTAAGAGTATTTTACAGACTTGGGTGAATATTTTGCTTCTTGCAATATTTACAAAACTAAATTGTCATTCAAAACAGCTACATATAATTTAAGGAAACATTTCAATAGAAAACATCCAATTCAACAATAATCAATACGGAACAATTTGTTTGTTCCGAACATCTTACTATATTATGTAAAAAAAAAAATAGCCAAAAAATTGGCCAAAATTTAAAAAAAAAATTTTTTATGCCTCCATTTTTTTAAATCAATGTTAATTATTGTAATAATGTGATTCATTATTAAAATATGCATCAAAATGACTATACCAAATGAATCATTTAATTACCAGTCCTGAGCCTGGAGCCATAAATATTTATGTTAATATGAAGGAGAAATTAAACACAGTATTTTATTAAAAATGTCTCATTTAGAAATTATAGGAATTCCCGCCAATTTTAGTTATAAGAAATAAAGGATATGAGCATTGAACCCTTCATAATAGGTTACAATTAAGATTTATTGCATATCTCCCGCGACCGTAAGTTCATAGCCATTTGTAGTTTGGTATTCTCACAACGAAATTTCGCCGCCCATACACGTCGAGTATTTTGTAGAGGTGAGGCGTATTTATTGTCACCGGTAAAAATACTACAATATATATATATACTATAGACTTGAGCGGTACGAATATTTTGAGACGCTGAGTACGACGAGTACATGTATTATAAAATATTGATGACAAAATACTCGACGAGTATGAGCGGCGTAATTCTGTTCTGAGGGGTCTGAATTACAAATAGCTTTTACCTTACGGTCGCAGGAGACGGGCAATAAATCTTAATTGCTACTTATATTAATACGCGAAGGTTAAGATGTTACACTCCCTTTTTAGAAAAAACCTCACAACTAATCGACATAAATTATATATCATTTTATAGATAATTGCTTGCTCTACCGGCATCCACAACTAAAAAATTTATTATTGCTATTGTTTTTGCAAATTAATTAATTATTAAAATTATATACACAAAACAGCAATGCTGCCATCTAACGGCTCAACGTCAATATGATCGACGGTCGGTAAAATTTTTATTTAATTTCAAATCCACTCACGTATAAATAAAGTGGCGCTTTAGCTCAATGCTTTTGATACTTGCGCCTCTATATGTCAATTTTAGTAAAATATTTGTTTGATCTGTCATCTGAGCTTCATAATGGAATAAATATTGCGAAGACTTCGCACGGGTCACGCTAGTAAATCTTAATTGCTACTTATTATGATCAATTCAATGCTCATATCCTTTATTTCTTACAGCTAAAATTGAGAATGAGACATTTTTAATAAAATACATTGTTTCATTTTACCATAAATATTTGTAGCATTTTTACCATAAATATTTGTTGACTGGTAACTAAATGATTCATTTGGCATAATCATTTAGGTAGTATTCAATATTCATTTAGGTACTATAGTATTTACTGTTAATGAAAAAAATGGATCTTTTTTTAATTTTTGCCATCTTTATTTCAGCTTAATTGTTTTTGAAATAATGTAGTAATATGTTCGGAAAAACAATTTTTTCCTTATTAGTTATTGTTACAATTGGATGTTTTCTATTCAAATATTTCCTTAAATTAAATGTAACTGTTTTGAATGACAATTTAGATTTGTAAATATTGCAAGAAACAAAATAATCACCCAAGTCTGTAAAATACTCCCATACAACATTAGACTTTCTTGTGGATATAATGGCAAAGTTAAAATCTAACGTAATCAATAGTAAGTTTTTTTTTATATATACTATTTATTTACAATATTTACACTAAAAATAATACACAAATATATTAAATAATTATAATACACTCAACTTTGTAAAAGAAAAATGGAGAATCATTAGACGAAAAGAGACCTTAATTTTAAAATACTCGTACTTGTTGTAGTGAGTAAATATTTGTTCGCGAAATGCAAAATATGAAGTAATACTTAATATAATGAGTACATACTCGTAGTACATACTTTAAAAGTATTTGTCCCTTATTTCATGCACGTTTTAAATATGAAAGAGTGAGAAAACCTGAGTACCATATGCGCGAGTGTAATAGCTATAGCTAGTTAGACAAAGGGATTATACCGCAGCCTGACCGTAACCATTTTACGAAGGTCCGGCCTTACCACACATTTTAATCTGAGATATGGAGCATTTTTACCGGTGACAATAAATACAATAGAAGTGAGGCACTTCTAATACTCTAATTCCATAGAATACTTTTAGAACACGAGAACAGGTACCACTATGGAACTCCGTTACCTTTAATACGGTAAGCATGTACCATAAGCGAGACGCCATTATGGCGATATAATGGAATTCGATTGTATAGGGTTAATGCTAAAGATTTCTGATATTTTCCCTTAATTCTAGGTGATATTCATATATGTAACATTCTTTCTTTAGTCCTGAATAAGTTAAGTCAGATTCATCAGCCATCTCAATTATGTGGAGACCTCCTGAGACTATATACAGTCTGATGTTTGAACGTGTCCAAAAAACGTTCTAACTCATTTCTGTTTCGTACTGACTGTCCCTGAACATGTTATGTTTCTGTGCTCAGAAGAAATATTTCACTTATGTAATTTGTTTCTTTTTATTACTAAATGGCACCATTTTGTGCGCTGAATTCTCGAGAAGGCTCTTGTTAATCATTTTTATTAATTTCCCACACCCGCGTATTGGCAAAGATTATGACTGGTATTCAACTGCCCAATCATCCGATCTCCGTTGCACCAGATTGTGATTTGTTTATGAACAGCGTACATAAAATTCCCGTAGAGTCCTCTTTATATATTATACATTGATTTAAATAATTTAGGTAGGCCTTGAGCATGCAAAATATGTCAAAATAAAAATCATATGCGCGCCATCACTCGCATTAAAATAAATGTATGGTGTAAAGATATTCATCTCTCTCACACTCGGTATATGTAATATTACATAATTTAGATCCATGTTATACATATCTCTCACACTCGGTATAAGTCATATTACGTAATTTAGATCCATGTTATTCATCTCTCACACTCGGTATATGTCATATTACGTAATTTAGATCCATGTTATTCATCTCTCTCACACTCGGTATATGTTATACTACTTAATTTTGATCCATGTTATTTATCTCTCTCACACTCGGTATATGTTATACTACTTAATTTTGATCCATGTTATTTATCTTTCTCACACTCGGTATATGTCACATTACGTAATTTAGATCCATGTTATTCATCCCTCTCACACTCGGTATATGTTATATTACGTAATTTAGATCCATGTTATTTATCTCTCTCACACTCGGTATATGTCATATTACGTAATTTAGATCCATGTTATTCATCCCTCTCACACTCGGTATATGTTATATTACGTAATTTAGATCCATGTTATTTATCTCTCTCACACTCGGTATATGTCATATTACGTAATTTAGATCCATGTTATTCATCCCTCTCACACTCGGTATATGTCATATTACGTAATTTAGATCCATGTTATTCATCTCTCTCATACTCGGTATATGTTATATTACTTAATTTTGATCCATGTTATTCATCTCTCTCACACTCGGTATATGTCATATTACGTAATTTAGATCCATGTTATTCATCCCTCTCACACTCGGTATATGTCATATTACGTAATTTAGATCCATGTTATTCATTTCTCTTACACTCGTGACGCGTCTTATTGTTTCTATTTCTTGGTGTCGATGTCATTGCCTAATCATAAAAACATGCAATTAATAACTATAATTTATTTAATATGCTGAAGTTACAAGTGGAATGTGATATTTTTTTGTGTTGCAACTAGTGTTTTTTTACTATCAGAATAAGCATGAAGTCATTGAAAATTGATTTGAAAAAAAATTACTCGTAGGTTGACGCACGACCATTTGCAATGGATGCCGTAACCAACTGACGATAATTTAACATTACACAATTTTAAAATTACATCTCTCATATAATTAGTCCTCTTATAGTTATAACAGCATGACTTTTCGGTAACGTGACTAACATTTCCATAACTGCAAATAAATATATACATAGACTAATCCTAGAAAGCAAATTTAAAAAGTATTTTAATAGGATAGTCAAAACTCTTAATCGGGGATTTACCGATTTTGAAATACTAAACTTGCCGTACCTCACTTAATAAGTTGTGTTGTGTGTGCGGTCGATAGATCGCCGCAAGTTTTAGTGATAAAAATAAAATTAAGACTATCAAAAATAACTCTGCTCAGACCTGTTAAATATAAATATAAGAAGCCCATTTCTCGGGTTCACTCGTTACGTGAAGGCAATTATATAAATATAGTTAGTTGATGAAATAAAACGAGTAAGTATGAGTCGAACCCTGTGCAGTTTTCGCGATAAGCCTTAAATTGTTACAAAAAATATGAATTTTCGGGATAACCAAAGACATTTCGCAACTTTTTAAAATGCAATATTTATGGTTTTATATAAAAAGAAAAATATAGAAATTTTTATACTTTATTAATTTGTATAAAGTGAGGTGTCTCATTTTGCCGTATTTTTTCGTAAACGTTGACCATAATTATCGAGAAAAATTATCTTTTTACTTTAATGTCAAATTGTATAATTTTTTAATTTATTATTATATGCAAAAAATACACAGTTCGATGAGTCTTTTAATCTTAAAATGTTATTTTAAGATCAAAAATTGTAATAAGTTTCCCGATTCGTAGTTTGATTTGTGAAAATAAGTGATAATTTTCGAAAAATGTAGACTTTATTACAAAATTCTACGATTTTTCCAGCTTTTTTTTAGTTTTAAAATGTTAGATTAAAACTAGAGTTAGAGGAGGTTATTGTTTTTTATTGGCTTCATGGAAATTTTTTTACGAAAGTTTTTGATATGTAAATGAATATTCCATTTTTAAAAACTTTCTTTTTATCTTTACTTACTGATTAGCTTAGATTTGATACTTCAGAGAGAGAGCTGAAAACAAAAACACTTAGTAACTAATTTGAAACCTCCAAAATTACCCTTCAAATTGGGAGTTAAGATTTTTGTACTTTATGTTTACGTTTGGGTTCTATACCGATGTTCACGTTTAGTTCTTTACACCACATAGATTCTGCAAAAACAGAATTTGATAGAGGGATAGACTAGCGAACAGTCATCTACCTGAATTTATAAGTAGGTTTTCCTTTTTCTCAGTTTTGATATGAAATTAAAAAGTAAAACTATGAAAGGAATACTATTACACACTTAACATATTATTTTTGGAAAAAAAATAATATGTATTGTGTCAAAACTATATTGAAATAATATCTGTTAATTCCAGCTTGATGCTGTTCAGATACAGACCATTTTAAAAATCTCTTTTCAGTTTCTTGACATTACTTTTAAAAACGATCATCATCAGCTTTTGATGCTACCAATGAAAACACCTTTTCATTTTGTTCTCTAGGTCAGTTTAACTAAAATTTCTAAATCAACTTTTCATGCTCTAATCATTATCCCATTCCACAAAAAAGCCGAAATGTAGTTTTTTATCTTCTATATTATTCTATCTTGTACCATCTCATAATATGAGATGGTATAAGATAGAGATAATTGCGTATAAATTTTCATCTACTCTACTTTAACTGGTAAATTCTATTTTTGAAACCAATAAAATATAATTAAAAAGGTAGTTTGTGTCATTTAGTTTCACACAGCGTATTAATATTTACCATCAATGACAATCAGTTCATAATATGAGATGGTATAAGATAAAGATAATTGGGTATAAATTTTCATCTACTCTATTTTAACCGGCAAATTCTATTTTTGAAACCAATAAAATATAATTAAAAAGGTAGTTTGTGTCATTTAGTTTCACATAGCTATATCAATACCATAAAAAGTTTAACGTGAATAAATAACGCATCAATGTCGACAAACTACAAACGAGACATATACAAAATATCGATGTTCGTGAAACCTGGCGAACAGTGCAGATATTTCATTTCAGACAACCTGCACAAGGCACCATTGTGTAGCCGTCTAGCATTATAAACCCGCGGCTTAACCGCTGCGCCCCATTTAACGTCGACATGTGTGCTCAATTCATTATTCGCACAATTTCAACGCGCATTACGCGCAGATCATACTTCAATCGCATTATTATTGCATGTGTTATGATTAAGTTCTGTGACCGGCTAATGCTTATGTATAATTACTTCTGTTATTACTGAAGTTGTAGAAGTTGGAGAGAAATAAAAACATCATTTAATTAGGTTTACTCCTCTTCCACATTGACAGAGTAATGATAGAACCATGGAATGCCGATGGAATTTTTCTGTCCTAGAAGTTCTTTTCTTTTGATGTCTATTTACGCTATCATCTTTTCGGCCATTATTACACTGTCGTAGACATATTTGAAAAATTTCTTTAATATAAGGACTATTACCATGTATTAGGCTAAGTTTTATATAATTTTCTCTATGTAATATTTTCGTGACATGAATGTTTTTATATGTTTGATCACAGTTTTTTTGCGGTAAAATAGGTAATGTGGTTGTAAATATTTTATAGACGCCAAAAACTATAAAATGATTAATAAATTAGCATGAAACTATGCAGGCTGTTGATTATACATACAGGTGATAATATGCATCAAATTTATGATTACGTGCATGTTTGATACATAGAATATCTGTATAAATAATAGATACATTCTTTGTCACATTTTGTATACAGTTGGAAAAACAGAAGTCGCAATAAGCGGCCGGAAATTGAAATCTGGAGCGCGGGTATTATTTCCAAAAAATTGATGCTTGTTACCTGTTGTAGACTTAACTAATTTTCCTCAGTACTAAGGAAACTTTATGTTAATGTGAGTTTGCGTTCTATATTTATTGAATTTCTTTATATTTTATCCAGCAAAAGTTAGGTACGTTTTTTATAACATAAATTTGAATGAAGCGTGGTCTACCTGCTTAAAATTCGTGTAATATCTTTTGTCTTTGTATTTCAATTTTATAAATAAGTTGACTGGAAAAATTAATTTGTCTCTGAACCGAAATGTCAAGGTTTATGTCATGCTTTCATCCTTTTATTAAGAAAAGAATTGCTCCTGCTGCTCTTATTATTACTGCAAGAGTAAACCTACTCTGTTCTTCCATGTCAATTCGTGGAAAAATACTATTCCTTTCTTGACCACCCGTTTTGTCTCATGACCTCTCCAGAGATCTGTAAACCAACCCCTCTCCTCTCAAATAGAAAAGGGGTTTTTCGAAAGTTTACTAATAATGACCCGTTACTATCATCAAACACAATAGGGTTAAGTACTGTCTCTTCGCAATGAGCCATTTGGGATCTCTGTTTTTTCAACGACGCTTCTTGCGACCACCATAAATGACTCAAAGATCGGTCCATTCTCAACCAAATCTCGGTGACTGAAAAGAACATATCGTATGAAACCTCTTGATTCTACTCTACAGTTTTGATAAATGCTCTACAATAAAACTCAAACAAAACATTGTTGTGTTGACTGCAAATATAATATGCTCTATGTCCTACTTTTCGTAACTATAACATTTTCTATGGAAAAATATTATAATATTTTAGGTAAAAAGTTTCTAATATGGCAAAAACCGCCACTTTCATTGCATTAATCTCCACTTTAATTGCATTACTTTTAGATGTTGCCTAATTGATTAATGCTTTTATGCATCAAAATAAGTTTCACTTCCTAAAGGTACTTCTCAAATCAGACCTCAGACGGCAACATATCACCAAGTTTTGATGTCTAAAGATGGCTATGATTATGCGTTACACGGGTAATGGTATTATCTCGACAGAACTTCGACAAATCCCCCTTTTATAAACAAACATCACTGAGAAATCGCCCCATTTCACTCGTTTTTTAGTCTTCGTAACAATTTCTCGCTGTTGCAATAAGATCATCTTGCAGCTCGCGGAGCAGTAACTCTGTATCCGCGAGCGGTCCCTCTGTGTGTAATGAATACTGCTGTCGGCGGCGCGGTCCCGCGACCGCACTCACATTACTTTTTTCTTCGTCACATGCGCGCGGGTGCACGAAAACGCATAATAAAATGCACCATAAAAAGATCCTCCCCCAAGCCGCTGGTTTATAGCTCAGCTTTAAGCGTCCGGCCTTACGCGGATGCCCGGGGCGATTATACATATCACTTAGCCGTTATATCGTCAGTTAGTATCCCAACCATAGTACCAGTATTATTTTTTGTACTCGACTTTAGCAGCATCACATACTACTACTATTGAAAATGAATATCACAAAAACACTATACATAGACTAATTATATATTGAGTGTAATCATTGAACCGTTATATTGTCAGTCAGTATCCCAACCACAGTACCAGTATATTTTTTTGTACTCGACTTTAGCAGCATCACATACTACTACTATTGAAAATGAATATCACAAAAACACTATACATAGACTAATTATATATTGAGTGTAATCATTGAACCGTTATATCGTCAGTCAGTATCCCAACCACAGTACCAGTATAATTTTTTGTACTCGACTTTAGCAGCATCACATACTACTACTATTGAAAATGAATATCACAAAAACACTATACATAGACTAATTATATATTGAGTGTAATCATTGAACCGTTATATCGTCAGTCAGTATCCCAACCACAGTACCAGTATAATTTTTTGTACTCGACTTTAGCAGCATCACATACTACTACTATTGAAAATGAATATCACAAAAACACTATACATAGACTAATTATATATTGAGTGTAATCATTGAACCGTTATATCGTCAGTCAGTATCCCAACCACAGTACCAGTATAATTTTTTGTACTCGACTTTGGCAGCGTCACATACTACCGCTATTGAAAATTAATATAAAAAAAACACTATACATAGACTAATTATATATTGAGTGTAATCATTGAACCCTTACATCGTCAGTCAGTATCCCAACCACAGTACCAGTATATTTTTTTGTACTCGACTTTGGCAGCGTCACATACTCCCGCTATTGAAAATTAATACCAAAAAAAACACTATACATAGACTAAAGTTAGGACTCTAAGTATTTGATGAAATTAAGGCATATTATGAACCTAAATATTCAGTAAATATTGACGTCATTACCAGCATATAGATAAAATGAAAACATGTACATACTTAGAAGATCCATTTATGAACGCTGGTAAGTGTGAAATGACAATTTAAACAATAAAACTAAACCAAAAAAAAGTTAGGACTCTAAGTATTCGATGAAATTAAGGCATATTATAAACCTAAATATTCAGTAAATATTAACGTCATTACCAGCATATAGATAAAATGAAAACATGTACACGCTTAAAAGAAGATCCATTTATGAACGCTGGTAAGTGTGAAATGACAATTTAAAAAATAAAACTAAACCAAAAAAAAGTTAGGACTCTAAGTATTCGATGAAATTAAGGCATATTATGAACCTAAATATTCAGTAAATATTAACGTCATTACCAGCATATAGATAAAATGAAAACATGTACACGCTTAGAAGGAGATCCATTTATGAACGCTGGTAAGTGTGAAATGACAATTTAAAAAATAAAACTAAACCAAAATGTATGGAACAAAAATAGTTACTGCCAACAATAGAGTATATAAATTGGTTTAGGGAACATAGAATATTAAGATGAAGATTAATATGACTTATAAAAGTTGCTCTTATATAAGTTGTTCGAAATGAAATTATATGAAAGAACGTTATTTAATATATTTATGACGTTATTTAATATTGTATTAGTATCAATAATTATATTTAGAAGGGACTCCTATATGATGCAAAGAAAGGTGAAAGAAAATTGCCAAATATTTTTAGAAAAACTACTACAAGAATGCGGTTTCGAAAAAAGTGTAATTAGAAAGATAAAGAAAGGGAATCTAAGATAAGTAGGTAGAGGTTTAGGCACGTCAAATATATTGAAAGGAAAAAGATGATAAAAACCTATAGTGGAAAATGTCCAGGAAAAGAAATACTGACAGATCAAAGAAGTCAATAGCAAATTGTTACACTATTCTAGACATACGTCATATTTTTCCAGTTAAAAAAGTAATTTTGCGTTATTACCCTAGAATAAATGGAGAGGCGTCTAAAATGTAAAAAATTTGCTGTGTGCCCGTTTTCTCGTGAAAACTAACTAAAAAATTGATCTCATGAAGCCTAGGTACGCGATACAATGTCTTTGAAGTATTAGGCGCACAGTAACAACGAAAAAATTATTTTGTGCCTGAGTGGCAGTTGATGGACAACTTTTGCTGCTCCCATTTTGTTATATTTTTTAAATAATATTATAAATATATCTATGTCCTTATTAAAACATTTAGCAACCTCTTGGCACAACATTTTTCACTTTTTCAGTGATAATTGTATCCATCGAGTTGCGACATCAAATTATTAATAAATGAAAGTTTCTACTTACCTTTAGTAAAATATATGTTTGAGCCATCTTTAAATCTGTCGGTAATAGAAGGGACAAAACTTTTCATTTTCAAAAAAAATGTAGATTTATCATACGTATGAATTACGTCGGCATTCGGGAATCAAATAATTAGGGGTATGATAATACGTTCTCCCCACCCCGCATTCCTCTCGCACTGGTGTTTATTAAGCTACAAATTATCATAGAAGGTTTATATGGTTTTCGAGGGTCTATTCCGCCACGTAAATTAATACCCTTTTCAAAATATTTTACAAGACACTTGATCATCAATTCCTTGATCATTTACGGCTGAGCTCGTTTACATACTTGCTGTTTGGCTCTTCTACATTGCATCTTTATAATCTGCTCACATTATCCTATCTACAATTTGTTCTAGGAGAAGCTAAACTATAAGGGAAGACGTTCAACTAAGGCGCAAGTAATAAAATTTGGACGAAAATATGGAAAATATAAAAAATATTACATGAAACAAATATCTGTGTATTTATTTACACTATACAGAAGAGGTGCCAAGTAAGTCAAGAATGGAACTTAACATAATAGGCGATACCTATGTTTACAAAAAGAAAGCTTAAGATATAACAAACTACACTGATGAGAAATGGTCCGCGATTTTATGCGAGACTACATTTGCGAAGAAGGTAATTTTAACGGTTCGAAATCAGGTAATAGAGAAACGGTTTTTACTTCATCTAATGAAAAATTTCCATAGATAATTTCTCAAACAAAACCTAAGTGTTAATTTGCACTACAGCAATTGGATATTTGACTAAATTTTTTTTATTCCATTAATCATAATTTCAAGGTACAAGCGGGTTAAGAGTGAAACAAATTTTTAATAATCTTAAAAATTGACCGAGTTATAAAAGTTTAAATTTAACCTTTACAGAAGGACGGCAATACTGTGTTGTGAGGTCATTTTTAATATTGCACATTATATTCTACGAGAGGAAAAGAGACAGGGATATACCCAAATCTATCCGTATTTTCAAATTTAGAAGCCTACAACTGGCTTATTTTTCAATCAATTTTTTAATTTTTTTCAAGACTGGTTTTTAATTAACTTATATTTCATAATATTGTACGAAACATATCAAAATTTAGAATGAGCCAATTACCGTATTTGGCGATGCAGAGACTGATTTAAATTAAACCACCTCTGTTGATGGATGAGATACTTGCCTACATAATGTAAATGCAAATACAATTATATTTTAAATACTCTACAAAAAAAAGTTTGAAGAAGTTTATGTTACAGAATAAATAGCTAAAAAAATCATTTATCCAACGAAAATATCAGATGGCATCCACGTTTGCACAGTTATACCTTTTTCATTCGTGTATAACAATAGAAAAAGATGACATAGGTACATGGGCATGGCAACAGACATAGTACATAAAAAGAGACATGGCTTGTATAACTTATTTCAATTGATTACATATACCTTATACAAGGAAAACGTACCGTGTTTTGTATACGAATTTGGCGAGTCGTTAGTATTAGACGACTTATTAGTATTTCTAGTTTTACACACACAATTGGCTTTGAAGGAAAATTAATCCACCTCTCGATTTTCACTCAATTAACGAGGTTGTTAAGTTGTTACGGGTGTCCAATATAGCCCTATGCAAATTTAACATTTAATTGTTTGTAACAATTTTCGGACTACAAACTAGCTTAATATATATTACGGCCTGTTTAGAGTACTCGCTTAAGTTGATATTGTTGAGCAAATATAAAAAATTATATGCGTAAATATCGTATTCTGCATCATCCTCGATACCCAAATGTAAGACTGGACAAGTCTTTTATTATTAAATTAATCATTGATTATTGAATATATTTGGCGTTAATTTTGTAGAAATTCATTAATCACAATTAACTGAAACTACGTGATGTAGTATTGTTTCTACTTTATTTAAATTCTTTCCACGACCTAGGTTTCGTTGTATTGCAACATCTTCAGATGGGTAATTAGCAAAGATCTTTGCTAATTGCCCACCTGATGAAATATTTACTAATATCCCACCTGAAGATGTCGTAATACAACGAAACCTAGGTCGTGGTAAAGAATTTAAATAAAGTAGAAATAATACTACATCACGTAGTTTCATTTAGTAGTGATAAATTTAATTTTTAGAGCTACTTCTACTTGAGTATATTAAAATATTCATCGCTTAAAACGCAATGCAGTTCTCTATACCATGATCTCTTACTTGTGTTTACATTAATAACTTTTTGGATGCGGCCTTAAATCATATTGTTACGTCGTAATTGTTATTATATCTAATTCTAGCCCGAACTGAAGAAAAAGGTTCGAGCTGATCTTGACTAATTTTATAAGCAAGTATATATTATAAAAAAAATTGATTAGTTACAAGTCGATCAAATGGTTTGGGCGTACTTTTCATGCTAATAAGAAATCCAATAAATTCGGTTTTCCTATGTGATTATAGGACATGCTCTCCTGTAGGAAATTTTAAATGTTTGGAATAATTTTATGCATCGCCAAAAAATTAATTTATTTTTCTATAACATTTTCCATATAGTTAATGATATTTTGGTTTAAGTAAACCGTCAGTTGAAGCCGAAGCTGATGAATTATTTTAAAGGTCTCAGATGTGTCGGAGCGTCATATAATAGTTGCCAAGTATTACCAGTTTTTTTTAATTTTTTGGAAAAAAGGTATTATTTTTAAATATATTTTACATTGGTTACAATTAAGGGTAAATTATGTATTATTATTTATTCTGTAGGTTTTTGTTGTGAAGATTATGGTAAATTCATTGTGGGCCATGAATAAATGATTGAGGTAAAATGTTGAACATTATCGGTAAACAATATTGTTAAATTATATAGATAGTTATTCATACAGCGATGTTAAAAATTTGTCAGTGAACACAGGTTTTACTAAAGATTGCAACGTTGTATCTTTACTATTGTCTACGCAAAATCTAATATAGCTTAACCGTTTGAGTGCCGACGAGGTCGTGCGCGTACTAACTAAATGTGGCACGAGCGCGATGGCGCTCGCGAAATCAGTTGCTGTTTAGCGCGCAGTAGGGGAGGTCACCCGCACGCATCGCTAATTTTTTATCTTTCTACGTGCTATATAAAGTTCAAATTATAATATTATTAGCAATTACGATATAAAAAGGATCCAG
Organism: Druceiella hillmani; assembly: GCA_039881145.1. Taxonomy (NCBI): domain Eukaryota; kingdom Metazoa; phylum Arthropoda; class Insecta; order Lepidoptera; family Hepialidae; genus Druceiella; species Druceiella hillmani. The sequence continues at coordinate 15,349,131 of JAYKKI010000001.1, forward strand.
GAAAAGAAAATTATTAACCCATAATGTCGGAATACGAAAATAATTCGAGTGAATATGATCGTTTTTCATGTTATGAAGAAAGTGATAGTGGGAGTGACATTGTGGCGCGCTCACAATTTGGCGTAATGCAAATTTTGAGTGATAGTGATAATAGTGACGATAACAATTATTTTGCTGATACGGAGGATGTACCAGACTGCGAAAATGATGATGCGACCTTGATTTCAGTTTTTGTTATAATTTTTGTTCACAATATATATTTCCATAATTTTCTTTGTATTTTATTAACCTTGTACAAGTTTTTATTAAGAAAACACCCAAAAAATTATTAAAACTGGATAATTTTTGGAAGAGATACAGTTTTTTTCGAGACAAGGGTAAATGATATCAAAAACAAAGGATTTCTTTGGCATTTTTAAGTATATATGTGTAAAAAACCATGGCATTAAAACGGTTAAACCAAAAAATTTAAATATTTTTAGTGTACAATAGCACATTATTTCTTTCTTCTTAGTTTTTGTTGAAGATAAATTTTCACTAATTTTGTTGTTAAAAGTATTACGAACATTTTTTATTAGGCCACATAGAGACGATACAATAAATTCTATAGTTTTACCAATTGTCATTTTTAATTGTTACATTTTGTTTCAAGTGTCTTGCCCGACTGTTACGGCGTTTTTATTCTGTTATTGTTATTGAAATTTAATATTTTAGTAGTGTTTGATACTTCCTCAGATAATATATCTTCTTTTAACCTTTACCTGATAACATGCTGATATTATTACAAACTAAATGTTTAGTTAACTCTTTCATAAAATAAAGCATTATAAAAAGGTACTCACATTTCACAAATGCCGAGGAATTCCCAGGAACTATGTTGGAACAACTTCTTCTTTGATGTGTATTGCAGCAAGGATTCTATTGTTGTGTTTTTCTTTGAAATTAATTGGACTAAGCTTAGATTTGAACCTGGAATCCAGTTGTTAAGCCTTAAGACTTTCATCCAGACTACATGCCTCTCTTTCTTCTTCGGAAACCTGATAGATAGAGAATATTAAACAACTTAACATCGCAATTTATCAAAAAAATGAGATATTTCAGGTGACTAGTTCTCATTTAAAAACAATTTTAATAATATACAGGATATAGGAAATTTGTGACGGGTCAGTAAGGCCAGCTACCTTAATCGTTATAGCTACAGAAAAACGGTCTTAGAAGGCTTTCCATGAATTTTGAAGATATTTCGATTGGCACATAGATTTAAAAAAATGGTGCAGTCCTCAAGATAAAAGAACATTTTTCCAAACCTTTTTTTCATGCCATTCAATCGTGTTTCTTGTAAGTATGAAACATTTCTAGGGAAGCAACTGGGGAAAGAGTACCAGAAATGTCAGAAAACTTAATCAAATTGTTTATTGAAAAAAGAAACTGGCCACTACAAATAACATTAACCAATCTAATTATTTTGAAATGTTATTTTTTTAATGTCGAATGGCTTTATTTTGTTTATTGCGGAGAATATTCAGTAGAATTGTTGCTTTTAACACAATTTTAAATCAACATTTTCTCAAGTCTAGAAAGCTTAGAACTTTTAGAAGCTTTATTTAAAAAAAAATTGTTCAGCTGCTTTACATTGGTATAGAATCAAATATTCTTTGCCAATAGTGCCAATCAGGAAGGTTATTATAAATCTTTTAAAGATTCTTCAAGAAGTATTCCTCTTTTAATTCAAAAGTGGTACGACAACCTCGTGTTCTTAACGGAAATATTAGATTGCAGTAAAAGCTGCTCGTAGAAGCTTTTCCTGAAATTTTTTCAAGATAAGTAGCCAACGAGATTGGTATTTTGCACATACAAGTATAGAAAATATGGGGAAAATAAAATCTTCTTCTTCAGAACTTCTTTCTGCATATAGCTTAGAGAAAAAATCATCCGAGATCATATTTTTTAAATTACATTTTTAAATCATATTTTCTTAAATTGACTTCTTAATTTTGAGAAATTTAAGTAATCGGAGAATTTACCGTATAATTTCCATTTTACCCAGAATTTTTCTTTACGTTTTCTTACCTGTATCAATTTAGGAGTGTACCAAGTTCGATGTTTCCTAGTTTTTTGTGGTTTCTTTGTAACTAATTTATTGATAATGTCAAAGATAATTATATAAAATCTGTCCACAGCGCAGGTAGCTGAAAGCTGGTGGAACTCCTTTTCCCAGTTTATGGATTCTAGCGCTTTATTGATTGCAATATAGTCGCACTTGCGGAAATTGTATTTTGAGTTGTCAGCCTTTTTCATCGCGTCCTCTGGACAGCAATCAATTGTGAGGAGGGAAGTAGGATGATGGCGGTCCTCACGAAGTAATGGTTCTGCAGAAGAGAATTTGCATTTACAATTATTCAGTGCGAGATCGAGAGTCCTGTTATTACAATTTTTAAGGTAATTAAACTGTTGCGATTTCGTGAACGAGGTGACGCCGGTAACGAGGGTAACTAAGGGGTCAGAGCTGTCATTTATGATGCCATAGGGACAATTTTCCATAAACTGATAATTTAGGGTTGGAATATTGTAATCACCCATTACTGGTCGGCTACATAAAATATTTTTAATTCCTTGTACCACCTACGAGTGTTTATTTTCCCACGCCCATCCTTTTTGAGTAGATCAGTAAGCGGGGCCACTTTTTGAGAGTAATTCTTAATGAATTTGCGGAAATACCCAACCAGTTCCAAAAATTGGCTTACTTCCGACACATTTGCTCCATCTCCCTACTTAAATACTCGATTTTCTCTTCAAATTTACATTTAGCTAAGTTCATTGTTAAACGATATTCTCTCATGCATTGTAGGAACGTCTATTAATTTTCAAATATTTCTTCAATATCTAAGGCATCTAAAAGAGAATCATCAATCTAAGGTCTAGCTATGTTACGAAATATAGAGTCCACATTACTCTGACATTCCTCCGGTGCGTTTACAAAACCAAACGGCAGTCGTAGGAACTCGAAATGTTCAGAAGGTGTGATAAATGTAGTTTTCTGAATAGATTCTGGTCTTATTTTGATCTGATAAAACCCTGATCTCATATCGATAATATCGAGATATCGAAGTTTTAACCCTTTAATTGTTCAATTCGGTCGTCAGGTATAGGGAATTTCCGACGCTTTGTAATTTTATTTAAGGGTCTACAATCGAGACACATATGTGGTTCTCTATTCTTTTTATTAACTAACAATACTGGGCTAGCATATGGCGATCTACTATCATGAATAATACCATTCCTTTTCAGCTCCTTAACAATTTATATCATCGATAATGCTTGACGCTTTGGCAGAAGCTATTAGAACGACAACGGAATTATTGAATCCAACTAATATGACGTCCATTGGGATAAGCGGTAAGATTCTAACAATTCCTTCCCTTATTAATGAACTGTCACTACCCGAATCTATAGTACATTTGTTACTTATTTTATTTATAATACATTTTCTCAGAGGTCTCTTAGCACTTTCTTCATCGTTTTCGTTTTCTAATGACTTCAGAGATTTAGGTATCATTCGCGGTTCCGTTGCATTTTTCCTTTTAAAACATCTGTCGTCCGTGCGACCAAATACGTGACAGATTACGCAAGTTTTATTCTGCTTTATATTGTTACCTTCTTTATTCACGATTTTGCTATTCCTCTCTCTGATCAGTTCAGGGCAATTTATTTTTATTGATCTGTTTTTTCAAAATTAAAACAAATATTTGTTTTCTTATGGTTGTAGTGTTTATTGTCTCGAAAATTGCGCGGTATGAATCGTTTTTGCTTTTTATTTCTATTATCGGAGTTTTATATATGCTCAAAATGCTATTCAAGTCGGCGATTGATTTACATTTAGTTCATTGGTCTCCAAATTATATGCTCTAAAATATTCATGTAGAATTTTTTTCCATAGCATTTATGAGAATTATATTATCGAACGTATATATGTTCACGAAAAAGCGAATTTTGCAAATAAAGGAAAATGGACAATTTTCAAAATTCTATATCTTCAAAACTTTTTTATCGATTTTAGGATTCTCATAATGCGTTCGATACATAATTTTATGTATTCCATGTGGGAATAAAATATTCTCCTGGAAAAAATTCATTTCAAGTTATCCGGGAAAAATTTAGCTTTTCATAAGAACCATCTTCATTTTTGCGTAGAAGAAGATCCGTAGGGATATCGCTTTTTTTCGTTTTACATTTATGTCACATTTCTAATAAATGAATTTGATTTATTACAATTAATTGTATACAAACGTGTATACTTAGTTACACGTTTTTGTTTGTTTACGTGTACGTTCGTGCCCTTATTTTCCTTTTTACTTATATTGTAATTATATTTGTACAGCCTGTAAATAAATAAAAAAAAATTGTTTATTTTATTTTTTTAGGCGGCAATTCTATAATCGATAAATGAATGAGAATTGAGAGTAAAATTTTAACGTCGCGTCACGTTTAGGCACATTTCGTTACATGAGAGAGAAGAAAAATATGACGGGGAGAGAAAGAGAGCTATATATTCCGACACCGTGGAAGTGGAACAAAAGAAAGCGACGTATACACAACGAAATTAAGTGATTGAATAAGACAAAATACCAGATGGCGCTAAATGCATTAAATTTATTATAGTATTGCTTAATGTCGCTAATTAACGCAGCTCCCGATGCTATACTTTTTTTGTTCCTCTTGTGTATTTTCGTAACAAATTTTTCATAAGAATTTTAACATTAATTAAGACACTGGTAAATTATATTTGAATATCGTGTGTTTGCAATTTGTGAAAGTCCAATACTGTGTTATGATACTTGTGTTGGATATAAATTTCGCAATCCAAATAATATAAACTGTGTGTGGTATGTGTGTTTAAACGTAATATCACTTCTTGTCACCGCTGTCTTAACCAATAGCATAAAAGATGCCATAAAGTTGGCTAATTACTCAAATATTAGCTTTAAAAATATTTTAAAATAGGCAAACCTACCGTAATACAGGTATATATAAAGGTTGAGGGTTTATAGTTTTTCTGTTAAACTACAAAAAATAATATTATTCTCCATCACTTAATAGACTATTTCATCTCTGTAAGAGATCATTAAATATCGTAGGGTCATTAAATATTGTGGATATCTCAAAAATTCAAACAAAATGGCTTGTATTTTATATACCCGATTACAACACAACGTAAAGGAAAACACCAGGTTTCGCACTTTTCAGATTAATAAAGTGCGAAACTTAGTATTTTTTGTCGCATTATAATTTATTGAAATATAAGATGCTGTCGATTACATAGATTTTATGCATGAGTACTTAATTTACGCAAATACATAACAATGTAATTTAATTTTCATAAACAGGTAAATTAACAAATTATAATCCAATTTTTGTTGTGTTATTGCAGAACAAGCGAATGATCCAAATTTAGTTGTCGAGTAGAGTAGACAAATGAGTGGAATGACCTCAGTTGCAAGTAAAGTCTTTTTAATTCAAGATTTTAAAAATATTTCCTAGGAATTATTACAACTGAATGCAAACCGAGTCATAATTTGTCGACATCAACCGAAGATGTTATAATGACAGTGTTGGAACCAGAGACATGCTAATAATCAAGAAGAGGTCAACTGAGTACCAGTTCAGGGTCAGTGGTGGCAGGGAATTCCCAGAAAAATTTCGGCTATTTTTTATAAAGAAACATCTAAGGTAATTTATTCTATTTTAATAAGACCAATATTGTTTTTCAATTATATTTATTGTAAATATTCATAGTCTAGGTGAGATTTGAATTTGTCCCCATGTGATTATATTAATTACATGCCAGGTTGCAAGCAATGGATTAATTATATATAAATGAGTGTTGAATTTGACCGGACATTATATATCTAGCTTATAAACACGTATCAAGTAAAAATTTTAATCATCGATAGACAAACAACACTTGACGGTTTTAATCACTTCACTATTACAAAAAAACATAGGTAACACTACAGGTCCTCATTTTCAATTTGCAACTATATGTATCTCACTTTGTCGTCTAATCTCTAGAATTACCAGATAAGATGAATACAAGATAGTAACATCGATATCGTATGCATCTCAATTTAAACCTCACTTACCAATTTATATTCAAATATTACATGTATTCATGAATTGTTTGTAATTATAAGAGAGCATACTCCGTAAGCATTTTTAGCAGTGTCGATATTTCAAAGCGAGGCAGATACAAAATAAGTGTCATATATAAACAAGTCAAAATTCAGCTGCAAGCTTACAGATAACAATCCATTTCAAGAGCGTTAAGGTGAGACGACTTGAAGCCACTAGGTATATTTTGCCAGTTATATTTTTGGAATGACTACATTTTAGAAAAGCATTATTGTAAAATCTTAGATATACTTATGTTTTGTGAAATGTTAGTATTATTCAATAATTTTATAATTTCCTGGATACTAGGATGAAATAATTTCTTCGATACCTGTCAATATTGTTTACTTATAAAAATAAATTATGGAGTAAAACAAAATAAAATGAAAATTAAAATTAAATTAAGTAAATGAAACAAAAATTTAAAACGAAGAAATATATTTACAGATAATATAAATATAACTATATAAAAATAAGCACCATAAATAGATAAATACAAAACAAGCATATGTATCATATATCTTAACATTTAATAGTGTAAATAATTAAAATATCCCACTCAGGACAAAAAAAAAATTTCGTCCTGAATATAAATTATCTATGGTCCGCCGACAGTAGCGAGGGTCTTGAAGTGAAATAGTCACGGTGTCATTAACAATAAAGAAGATTTTCGCCACCTCCTTGTCAAGTATTTACTATCTGTACCTGCCATCACAGAGACTTAATTGAAACCATGACACCGGCTTAAGACACAGGGAGAATTTAATGACCATTACTTATTTGGGGCTCTAACTCCTTGGTGGAACTCCAAAATAACTTTATCCTGTGATTATTGATTGACGGCCCCGAACACAAGTTCCTGTCAGTCCACAGAACCTAAGCTCAGTAAATATCTCCCTTTGCTCCTCATTCTTGCCAGTCTTGCTTCTTGGAATATTCTAACTAAATATTTTGGAAAAAGGAATATTGCAAAAATTTACTCTCCCCAAAAATACAACCCACATCGAATATATTGGGTGGAATTCCTCACTTTCTTCAAAGTAGAAGTGAATTCTCTTCCTCAAGTGGGACTGGATGACATTGATGCCTGCTATGTAGCAATTTTCAAAGGTTATAGCTTTATCCCTCCAAAGAGAAATAATCAAGATCTACCGATACTCTCCTTGTTGGGATGTAGAATGTTCTGCGGTAGATAAAGCCCGCAAAGAGACTGAAGCAATGTATAAATTTTGAAAGATCCAAGAACAGACTAAATAAATTCTCCTTAAAAAAGAGGAAAGGCTGGAAGAAATTCGATGTATTTGTGGACTTTATTCTGTCATCTGGACTAATATCGAACGCCTTCAGTCTGTTTTACGGCCGGGTCTACCATCTACGGGAATTGGGTAGACTAATTTTTTAAATAAACCTGTTCCCCATCTGATCCCAATCTATTAGATATAAATCTACAAACGTCAATTACTTTCTAGAAGAAGATTTCTTTATTCATGAATTGAATTTAGGTTTGCACCATATTAAGGACACTTCCCTTGGTGTTGATGATGAAGTCATATCACATTCAGTGGTGAAAAATACTTTAGCCTCTACCCGTTGATGTCTTCTGTTCCCATCGACATTATGTTTAACGCAAGCAATATTCCAATGTTTTGCAAAACCTAAATAATAATTTCGGTTCAAACTTTAAAAGATCACGACGTAGATTCATTCTGCAGACCCATAGCCGTTTTTCCTGTTTTAGCAAAGATTTCCGAATACCTGATTATAAATAGATTGGAGTGGTTTGTAGAACACCATTCCCTTTTACTGTTCAACTAACTTGGCTTTATAAAAGGTAAAAATACGATGGACAACTTCCGCATGCTGAAAACCGATCTACCACTTGCCCTTTCTTCAAAACAGTTCTGTGTTGCTGTGTCCTTAGATCCTTCTTTAGTCCACGATAACATGAACCTATCAATCCTCAGAAAAATTCTTCATGAACTCTGGATTTCGGTCAACATTTACAAATTTCCTCCCTAATTTTTTTAGAAACATCTATCATTCGTAAAACCATCAAGTAACAAGAACTATACAGAGGGTTCTACCCTAAGGTTCTGTTGAAAGTCCCTTTCTTTTAAACATGTACTCTGATATGGTCCACCTATCCGTAAATCTTGACTCTAGTGTGTTGCAATACGTTGATTATTTGCTTTTATATTCTTTTTTTTATATTACCGTCAGCTTCTTTAACATAGTTTGTCAAAATCCTTCACATCCTCTATATAACTTTCCATTTGGCTAAATAATTCACAGACCAATGTGAATTGTGTTTTGGAGTTGATAAAGAGTTTATAAATGTTAATTCGCTGTTCAATTCCATCTTAAATAATTTTTGAATGTGTTGAACGTGAATATACACATACGCATCGGAGACCCTGAAAGACTTCTATGTTAGGGCGTCTTTTACTGCCAACTCATTCGGCATATTTCCGTCTCCCAAAAGGAACGTTCAGGTTTCTTTGGGAATTGCCGGACTATTGTGGAGGACTTGAGATTTGCTCGTCCTAGTAACACTCGCAAATTCCTTAACTTCTCCGTCTCTTTAAGTTCTATCCCTGTTCGGTAATCCTTTTTCCACAAATTGTCGCTTCCTGACTTTTCAGAATAAGCAGTTTAAACTTGATTTCGAAAGACCGGGGTCGGATGTTGTTGGGTGGATCCATGATTACTACAACATAATAGATAATGAAATAATTGTTGCAAAACTTTATTCGCTGGTTGGAACGGAGATCCATATTACTCTTATAGTCTCAATGAAAATCTTCTACGTTTGGCCCGCTCTTCGACGTTTTCTAATTGGCAGATCGAATGGCTAGATCATTTCAAATTACGGGAGCGGAGAACTTCTAGATCCAACCTACAATATCCGATAAATCTTGGTTCTTGAAGTATATTTATTCTCGGAGGGAAATCTTAAGTCTTGAAGTGTAATAGTCGCGGTGTCGTTAAAAATAAAGCAGGATGGTATCTCGTGTGCGTTTCCTGTGCTTCGTATAAGAGGATCTCCAGTTTGTGTTTGCGGAGTTGGGGAGGGCATTTTAAATCATTTCACTTTCGTATGTCCTTTAAATTAATAATTTTCCCTCATTTATTTATAAGTAATTAAAATAAAAAATAAAGTTACCTGTTAAAATTATATCCCTTTTGGCAGTAACTCATTCTAGAACTAACCAAATAATACATAAGAAAGAACGATATCAAAATTCAGGAACTTGTAAATCCATATACAGGATTAAATTTCGGTATAACCGAATTTTAAGAAGCTATTAAAAATCGGCAACTAAATCATAAAATGAAAAAAAAATGTATTTTTTTAACTTTTCCGTACAATCCTGCTAAAATAAAACGCAGGATCGTATGGAAAAGTCAAAAAAATTACCTTTTGTTTTTCTTTTGTTTCATTTTATAATTTAGTTACCGATTCTTAATAACTATTTCGGATTCGGTCACTGACCAAAATTTATTCCTTTATGTATATATTACTATTTTGATATGTTTATTGTATATATTTATGTATATGATCGTTTTGTGCTCCTCTATATATATATATATATATATATATATATATATATATATATATATATATATTTATACACATCGTTCTTGTATACTATGTTAAAATATCTTTTTATTTTATATTTTGCTTCATTTATTTGATTGCATTTTACTTCTTATTTACTTTGTTTTAGTCCGTGGTTTATTATTTTTGTAACGAAGAACAATGACATATGTCTAAGAAATGATTTAGTCAGTGTTACCTAGCAATCTCTTCTGACATAACATTGGTAAGCGTTCTCTCTATGAAGAAAAGGAACGCCACAAAATTAAAAGATAAAAGTGCCTACATCTGTGGTATTTGTCTCTTACAAATTTTCAGCCGTTATGCCACAGCGAGCGCCAAATTTGATAAAGTTATTACATTTTATTCAACTTGATTCATGGAAATTATTCTGATTTGCTGATCAGTCTCGCCAAAAATGTCTTGTGTTTATAACTACTACGCATAATATTGTTGAGTTGGGATCTATCCAGCTATAAAAGTGGAGCGCCATAGCCAATGTTGTGTGTGAAAAATGTAATCACGACAAAATTCTTACACCGCATTCTTTCTGTGTTGACGGTTTTGTATGGGCTTGCGAAAATTCCTAATATAGAAATAATGACAAAAGACGGTATTTTTCGGAAAAACGCTTAAGCCTCACCCAAATAGTATTACATGTTCGATGATCGACACAGAAATGTCCTGGTGGTCCTGGGAAAAACAGTCGAAATAGTCGACTTAAAATTCGGCCAAAGGGAATATTATCGTGGTCATTCCGTGGCGGATAAAGGGGTGTTTGGTGGAATAGAGAGGGAAGCGGCGAATATTTTCTCTGTCCTGTTGAGCAACGAGACGCTGCCTCCCTCATACCACCATGCATGGATACTCCCCAGTACTACGATAATATCAGATTGTTTGTGATCAAATGATGTATTACAGAAAATAGACTATCATTATTTGACTTAACCGTCGGTCAACCTTGTAAATCCGGAGACCTTTACTCACACCAATAGGATTAAAGAACTATAGCGCACCTTAGTATTGTTGAGTCAACAATTTTTTCTTCGGATATTTAGCAAGATTTATGTTTGTAAACCAGGTTCGAAGGAGAAATTTAGATCCTACAGTTGAGTTTATGAAAGTTGCTGGAGGACAACTTTACAACAGCAATTCAATAGCAGCATTGGAGGACAGGACTGAAAGAGACAACAACTCAGAATAAGGCAAGACCATAAAATTAATATGGTATTAATATATACATACATTTGTACATTTTAATTTATATAAATATAATTTATATTAATTTCTTGCTATAAGGATAGAATTAAGAAAAAGATTAGATGAAGAAGCTCCTAAGGAAGGTAAAAATATTAATATCTCTCAACGTAATATACACACACAGACGCTTTGATTACTGGACAACCAATTAGTAAACATGAAAACATACAAAATAATATTAATACCAAGTAATTACAGGTAGAAATTTATTTTTATTGCTACAAGTAGTACAATTTAGTATCCAGTGTAGTAATCATTGTTGGATATAAAATTTGAAATTGGTGCAGCATCTACAATATCAAATTGCTACATGTTTGTGTGTAAATGTTGTTTAAAACTTCTTGGAAAGTGTCATAAATCTGGTTTACATTGTCAGTGTGTTGAGTTGCAACTTCTTTATTGACTTTGTACCTTTGATGTTCTATAGAGCATTTAGGGCCTAGCATTCAGGGTTTAGATCTGGGTTGTATATGAGCCAGTCTAGTATTGAGACAAACTCCTTTGCGGGGAAAGATTTTACTGATTATGCTGTTTGTTTAAGGACGCCGTACATATTTTCTGCCATCTGATGAAATAACATTTAGGTTGGCCTCGTGAGAAAATAACACATTTTTCCACTGAGAATAGGAGTAATGTTCATATATATAACAAACTCCAACTGTACTAGTCTGTTGTTTGCCTCTACTAGTCTTCGTCAAAGTGTCCTTGCGTATACTGCCTATATATGCATATACTTACACTTAGTTCTGACCCAAATACTTTCATCTTTAATCAATATGCAAAATCCTTAAAGGTGTCTCTCTTGCCAATTGTGACCATGCTACAATTTTCTTGCAGGATTGTTTATATCATTTTGAAATATTGTTACTTCGTTATAAACTATTTTTAGACCAATTTAGATGACCTGCTATTTTGTAGTATTATCATCCATTAAAAATTATTATTATCATAGCTACATCACAACTCTTATTTTTGACCCAGATTTATTTTAAAAATTACAATGAAAATGTACAAATTAACCAAATTAAAGAATGGCATGTGTCAAATTTCATTTTTTACACTTTATATTTTTGTGATAAATATTTGATAATTTATGTTTGCACTTACGTGATTAGTGCATAGTAACAAAATAGGTGAATAATATGAAAACAAACCATTTAACAAATGTTAACTTGGAAATGAGATGACCCAGGCAAAGAATAGTAACTATTACTGCGTATAGAAGCGACACTCACCTCCAATTAACGTCACCTGCAGATAATGGGTACGATCAAGTGTACGCGTTCCTAGGTTGCCGCCTGCTGCGTGTGCTTGTGATTTGTTCAATTGTGCGATGCTTGGTTGAGTTTAACTTGTATAATCCAGTGTTACTATTATAATAAACTATTTATAGTAATGCTATATAACAGTACGTTATTGCACTGTGTACAAGTGCTTAAAAAGCAATAAAATCAAGGACAGGAGATTGTTTTGTCTCCCTCTTTTTGTCTTTTGTAAATAATTTTATTTTGTATCACCAACTTAGTTAGTACCTATAATTTTGTGTCAACTAACATGTCACTGAGCAGTTTTTAATTTCAAACTGTTCATTGTTTTGTTGGAACGCGATGTGTTTGAGAAACGTATCCTTGTATTGTCAGCTGTAGGCATGTTATATTGTTTATTAAGAGATCCTTCACATGAAGCAAATCTAATCAAGTGAAAAGTAAAATGAAGACAATATTTCAGTGTATCATATTTATAAACAAACAAAATTTATTTTTATTTAAGATCCATACTGAGTACATTTTTTTGAAATGCTATCTTAATATTATTAACAAATCACTTTAGCACAATTAAATGCATAGTGTACAAAATTTATTCATATAATTATATAATAATAAAGTTGTGTGCGCTAATACAAAGTTACTGCACCAGCGTGCTATCGAGACAGTCATTCGATCGACGCTATTGGTTACCGATATGTAGTAAATATTTCTTATCTGCACGCTGCTGACAGCTCTACATTAATTTACGCACACACACAAACAGATACGGAGAGGCGAGTATGTATATAATAGTGTAGGCAATTAAATCTGTTCGCTAGAATAGAGTGGCGGTCCATGTTTGTGAAATACTTTATTTTTAATATATATTATTTCATTAAAAAAAGAAATAGTGAAATTCATATTTTTGCTAAACTAAACTTATATGCAATTCAACGATATACAATTTATAAAAAATAAATAATAATTTTATATATTCTTAAAAAAATTAAATTTTGTGTTGAATAGTTTTTATTTATTTCAATGAATGTATTTTTAATATTATGTCCAATATTTATGTTAGTAAATACTCCGTCACTGGTAGTAAACATTTTTGTTCTAAACAATCTTCTATCCAATTAGAAGTTATTATTTTAACCGTCTTATTGTTAGTGTTAAACTCTTCTACGTCTTCAAAATTTGTATCTGGAGGCACGACCATATGTGTGAGGTTTAAAGACCCTTTTGTAGCCATGCGAGCTCCATACATACTGGCCCTCGACAGAATATCCTCCGTACCAGGGATTCCAAGCATGACGCACTTCCGCATAAAGGAATATGGGCTAGGTCCACCAAATAGCTCTCTATCGATGGCCATCATTTCATCGCTTAGAAGATACATATCGTCACCCTACAAGTATCCAATTTCTGTTACATACATGTCAACTAGGTTATAGTTTCAAATTACAAATAAGGTGATATTTTTTTAAAGAAAATCTTTAAAAGAAGTATCTCGATACTAGTTAAATAAGGAACTTCTATAACTGCCTCTATTAACTTATAACCTGCCTCTGGCCATTTGCGGTATTTCTGCTATTGCACATTATGCAAATTTTGAAAAAAATTAATTCCAAGAAAACATGTTTGAGGCACTTAAAGTTTGATTAATTGTAAATATAACATGTCATAACATGTGATAATAAACGTTGCAGAGGATTTTTTGGTATTAAAGTAGTGCAGACTGCTCAAAATTGTAATTCAAAATAAATATTATCAATATCAGCTACGGGCAATATAAGTAACGTTAAGTTAGTCAATGATTTGGGGGATTAAGCAAAAATTTGTACAACCCTAATATTTATCCATTTTCGTTATATATTGACTACTAGAAAGTATAACATTTGTACTTTGATGCATCCAAATGGGATTACAAATGTCCATAAGATGAAAAAAAGAATTATTTTTAATAATTGGCCATACTTTGCAGGATGATTTTAAAAATTTTTAAGAATATTCTGAGAAATGACAGATAAAATGTTTTGATGGAGCGCAAGTGTTCAGGTGTAACAGGAGCAGACATTTTTGAGTTGCTTAATATTATATAAACTTCGAGTTGCATAATAATATTGAAACTTTGAGTTGCTTAATATTATAGAAACTTCGAGTTGCATAATAATATTGAAACTTTGAGTCGCTTAATATTATAGAAACTTCGAGTTGCATAATAATATTGAAACTTTGAGTTGCTTAATATTATAGAAACTTCGAGTTGCATAATAATATTGAAACTTTGAGATGCTTAATAATATTGAAACTTTGAGTCGCTTAATATTATAGAAACTTTGAGTTGCATAATAATATTGAAACTTTGAGTTGCTTAATATTATAGAAACTTCGAGTTGCATAATAATATTGAAACTGTGAGTTGCTTAATGTTATAGAAACTTCGAGTTGCTTAATAATATTGAAACTTTGAGTTGGTTAATATTATAGAAACTTCAAGTTGCATAATATTATTGAAACTTTGAGTTGCTTAATATTATAGCAACTTAATAATACAGGATAATTGTAAAGATAAAGGAAAAAGGAAGTTAACAGAAAAATAGCTTAGACCTAAAAATAGGTTAATTGGAAAGAAATATCCTAGAAAAACTTGCAACAAAAATACAATTTTTCTACAAGATCCGCATCCTAAATTGTCAGTTCTTTAATAGTTTTTGATTTGTCTTTTTTAATTCAGATAGGATACTCTAATCAGTAGCCCAAAAAAATTATTGAAAGATTTAAAGATTATAGTTTTGTATGGAAATAATTGAGTTTTTTGTCAATAAAGCTGACTTGTTTATATGAACTTATTTAAAAAAAATATTACTTGGCAATATCATTTTAGAGCATTTTTTTTAATCTTAATTTCTTTTAAAAAGCTACGAAAAACAGTTTAACAAAATTGCTAATTGATTAAATTTTAACACGTCACTTATTTCATATATTACTTTATTTAGCTACTGCTTCGAGAAACTCCTTAAAAAATTAAAGAAGTCAAAGGCAATAAATAATATTTATAGATATACTTACCCTAGTTTCAACATTTTTAAATAAATCTTTTAGTTCTTCAACACTAATAGTTTTTGTAAAATGATCTCCGAATTTATCGTAATTTTCAGCTAGCAAGATTTCTGTTTCTGCAGTGATCGCCAAGTATTGATGTGGATGTGGAAAGCTACAGGCTACTTCTGAGTGTTGGAGACTGCGGAGCCATTCAGCCATGATTATGTCTGCCGATTGACTTTTTATTGCATTCTGAACTCGAGCTACTCGAGTTTTTCCTGCTATCAAGCACCATGTCTTAGGTCCTGTTAACATATATAGCAATATATTTATAAGAATGGTTTTGAATTAGAATCGGAAATATGTGTGATTGATTGAGGGATTCCTGCTTGAAAAATTAAATTATCTAATGTTGCTATAAGACCCTTACTGCTTTTATTCCATTGCCTATCTATTTATCATAGCCAATTATCTAATAAATTACACGAGTTGCTAATTCAGAAGGCGATGTAAAATTAATAATTTACAGATAAAACCTTTCCAATTTATACGGTGATGTTTCGGGCCGTTGAGATATCTCGTTGTATATTTGATATTATATGTTGGGTTTGTTTTCAAGTCATTGATTAGCTAATCCTATCTATCTTTGAATTGCCGTTGATGACACAGACGCTGAGTCAAATATAGATGTTTTTATGGTTGTGACATTAATTATTTTACTTTTGTAATTATTAACTTTTTTGGGCCAGTGGAGAATAAGCGACATTGGAGATCCGGATATAACTTTGAGATATACAGATTACACAAAGCTCCTCAAATTACACAAATCATCTACAGCAACTGACTTGGACGGCTAGGTTACTTGTGGAGAAGGTATGATACTATCCAGTCAAAACCCTGACTCAATAGGCCAGAAGGCAATCTGGGTTAGAGTTAGATTAGTGGATCTATGGTTGATTGAAGCTGAAAAGGATTTGGCCACCCAAAGATTAAAAGAATGAAAAAAGACAGCCATGGATAGAGAATACGGGAGAAAGCATGATGTTGTAGAAGCCAAGGCCTGTATGAGAGTGGTGCTAAAAAATTTTAGAATTGGTCATTTTAATAATGGTAATAAAAAAATTAATTTAAAAAATCGAACTCTGGTGATAATTTGGGTACCTTGCTTAAATTTGTTTTCACAAATTGGCACCAATTCGAAAATTGTGTTTATCATATCAAAATGAATTTTTATAATTCACATTGTAGTCTCAATCAACAGCAAAGTTCCAATTTCAATGATTTGCGTGAGAGACATCTCTCAATAGTGACAACTTGTGATACTCTGACAAGATACTAACCTATTACTAGATTCTAGCAAGTTTTGGCATTCGTACAAAAAAATTCTACACAAACCATAAGCATCACGAAGCATTGCACTAGATAGATACCACATGATTTGACCGAAGATCAAAGACACTTTTGCATTGATTGATGTCGCAAAACATTGGGGAAATTCGACAGAGATCACTTAAATGCTGTATTCGACATTGTTACGGGTGACCAAATATAGTGTTATGAACCCGAAAGTAGGAGGCAGTCAGCCCACTGGGTGTTTCCTGCTAAAAAGTTGACTACAATGATGTAGAAAGGATGAAGTGTTGAAAAAAAAATGGCCACCTCGTTGCTCGTAAAGAAGATGAAACCAATTATGGAGAACTTCTTATGTGTGATAGTCTATCACATGCTCATTGTTCTTCTTATATACTACACAAAGCTATGACATTTTTGCAAACAATTTCAATACCTATAATATTTCATCCATATAAATAATAGATTAAATAATCTATTGAAATTTTTATTTACGATGATAAATCCCAGTAAATTTCTTCAGAATTTAAAACCGTCTGGCTGTATTCATTTTCTTTGACTTGGAGTCGATTTTAACTCTATTCTTTTTAGACAGTGTGTTGTTATTTGGATTATTATATACAAAAATTGCTTTCTTGGAATTGGAATTTGATGGAATCTTTCTATATAAATTATATAAAGATTTATTATATATTTACACGAGCTTTATTTACCTTTATTTTGAACCACTGTCCCACTGTGTAGTTTGACGAGAGCTTCTAATTCAACTTTCGTAGAAATATCATCACCAGATAAAATACACAATTCTTTTCCGAGTAAAGCTTTAGATTTAGGAGGTTCAGCCTCCTTGTTGACGGTTGGGCGGAACACTTCTGGGACAATCACGGTCTTCGCCACGCGTTTACGTTTGTGACTCATCAAGTCTTCACCATCAACCATGTCTTGATTTCCTACACGCCTCGTTGTCAATTTCTGAACTGAACTGGAACTCTGGGAAGTTACGAAATTTAAAAAAGAAAAAAAACGTGATTAATTTCGTCGGAAATTTATGTGTAGCAACTCGGAATTTAAGGCTATGGGGTCTGACAGGATAGAATGGGAAGGATTAAGGTTGTGATAAGGAACCAAGATAGAAATAACTTTTTCAGACACCTTTAGAAGACAATCGAATTCGAATTGTACATTTCGAATGTCAATATGAAGTTTGTTCTATAGCTTGGCGGCATGGACAATGAAGGAATACGTATTTATGTGTCTATATTTCTACAATACGTTTCTATATTTTAAAAAGATTTATATATTTAGATAATACACAAATTTTGGAGGCATTCTAATCTGTTTACCAATCTTCAGTGAAGGGAAGATGGTGCAAATTCCCATAATCATTCAAAGGTATTGAATGCATATGGGAAAATTATTTTAGTATTAATCTATTAAGATATATAGTGTAAACATACAAAACTTTCTATAAGAGTAGTAGGGTTGAAATTGGCTTCAAATCTTTTAACTTCAATTGGAGATAAAATTTTAAGTAGAGTTAAAATTATATATAAATATATTTCTATTCAATGGAAAAATAGAACTGAAAGAGTATCGGGGGGGATATATTCTTTATAAAAGTTTTAAGAGCATAATAATAAATGCATAACAATAAAAGCACAAAATTTTCTTAAATATACCTGAACTGAAACAAAATAAATTGTTGCTGTTTAACGTGCGGTAGGGGAGGTCGCTCGCACGCATCGCTAATTTTTTATCTTTCTACGTGTTACATAAAGTTCAAATTATAATATTATTAGTAATTACAATATAAAAAGGATCCAGGAAAAGAAAATCTTTAACCCATAATGTCGGAATACGAAAATAATTCAAGTGAAAATGATCGTTTTTCAAGTTGTGAAGAAAGTGATAGTCGGGAGTGACATTGTGGTCTGCTCTCAATTTGGCGTACTGCAAATTTTGAGTGATAGTGATAATAGTGACGATAACAATTATTTTGCTAATACGGAGGATGTACCGGACTGTGAAAATGCGATGTGACCTTGATTTCAGTTTTTGTTATAATTTTTGTTCACAATATATATTTCCATAATTTTCTTTGTATTTTATTATCCTTGTACAAGTTTTTATTAAGAAAACACCGAAAAAATTATTAAAATTAGATAATTTTTGGAAGAGATACAGTTTTTTTTCGAGACAAGGGTAAATGACATCAAAAACAAAAGATTTCTTTGACATTTTTAAGTATATATGAGTAAAAAACAATGGCACTAAAACGGTTAATTTTAAACAATGTCCATTCCTTTGATGGAATAAAGTCTTCATTGTGATGTAAAAGATCTAGAAAGGTCCTTGTCTGTCAGTATGCTTTTTTGTTTAGTAAAAGCTGATATCCATTTGACATAACATCACGATGAATAAGTTAATAATATGTGGTTATAAGAAATTTATACCTGAACTAATTTTGAATAGTCTGTAGTCGTGAGGGTATCCATAAGAGGTTTATCATCTCTGACACGCATCACTCGCGGGAAGCGTAATGTATATTTTGTGGCAAAAACGTTTGATATGATCAGCTCTGTTGCCATCACCTGCCGATAATATCACAGAATGTAAACATAGCCTAGATTCAATGGTTTTATGGAGTGCGAATATAATGATAATAGCAATTTTCATATTTGTATACATAAAATAAATAAAGTCACAATCTATGAATCATAATGAGTAGAAGTAGATGTAGCCTATTTTGATTTTAAAGAAGTATTTAATGATGTAGCAATGTCTTCCGCTCTAGTAAAATTCATCGCTAATTACTTTCAGGTTCGTCCAGTTTAGGAATCTCAAATTTCGACTTTATGTTGCTCAAACTGGAGTCAGTCAAGTTAGTAATTTAGGTCCACTTCTGTTTCTCTTTATGATAAATGACTTGTCCTCAATTATCAATACTGCTCGTTGCCTTCTGTTTGCCAATGATTTAAAACTCCTCTTATGTATCAATAACCAAGCTGATAATGATCTGTTTCAACGTCATATTGACTTCGCATAGTTTTGAAATAAACAAATTATAAACATTTTGTAAAATCTTAATGACTCCAGAGATTGCAAAGGGATAAAAAAATAACAAAGCCTGTATCAAAAGACTTGCTATGGTGACAGCTGTCGGAAACAGCATATGATTGACGGAGTATATGATAAAGCAAAAAAAGAGTTTCTAAAAGAATTGGGCATGATCTAGAGCGCAATACAATCCAACAAATTGCTAGTCCACTTTGGTTTGAATGTAGGTAGAAGTTATAAACAGCTTCTTGGTTTGCCAAAATATGCAAGAGACATGTTAATATGAATCGCACTTCATTAGTTAAACAAATTTTATACGGGAATGATTTGAAACATATGCCATCAATAAAACATGGAAATAAACAATGAAAACACTCCACTCAGAAGTTATTAACACTTTTATATCAGCATAGAAGAGTGCGGTTTATTAATTGATAATGAATTTTTTTTCTAGAAGCCATACCAGTACACAGATGGCATTGCAGAAATTAAGTTCCCATCATCTAGTTTCAATTTGCATCCAGATGATGCAATAAGACAAACAAAAAATTGAGTTTTGGACATATGATTGTGGTAAAATTAATATCAATAAAAATCATCAAATCATCCGTAATTATATCGAGTACAAAGTCAATAAGCTTCATATCACTGGCCACGATACGTACCCGTCTGCGGTCTGGGCTGGTACTTGTAAATTGAAATATGAATTTATTGCAAAAGTTGAACAATCCTAGAAAAATATCATATTTTGTTGAATTTTTTTCAGAACTTTTTCCAGAATTGGTGGATCTTCGATAATCGAGGTCAATGAAATTAAGAAATCATTCATCACATTCCATTGATGCTAAGATTTTGAAAGCGAGATAAACCACGAACGGTACAAAAGTTTGTTGTGTCACGGCCCTGACATTTCTTAAGTTTATAGTAATTTTTTCTTACAATTTATATTTGTAAAAATAGAAAAAAAAACTATTAATGATTGTTTCGTTAACTAAAGTGAATACTAGATAAATAGATTTTATTGCAATAAACAAACAAATATGAAACAAGGCTTTTTGAAGGAATGTTTACGTATGTATATTTATATTTTTAATTAGATTTTTTCAATTAGACATTTGTCACAAGAAGGCAGGTTTCAATCATTATAGCTCATGGTATGAAAGATTTAAACGAGTCCAAAAATATTTTTCCTGCGATTATCCTATTCTTTTATGTTGTTGCTCGTTGAAGACGATCAACTCCATCAATTAATAGCTACTGCTGTCTTGATAAAGCCACATGTGGAAGATATAATCGTTAAAAAGACCCAGTTTAGCTGATCTGGTCAATGGATGAAATCTGAATTAAAATTAGGATAATACTAATATATGTCATTGCTAAATCAACATTTTAATAAACCAAAATAAAAGATATATTTTAATTTTAGTTATAATGTAAATGATCAAGATAATACGCATAGGCTATAAATTTGTTTCACACCAACAAGTGGCATCGCTATGCAGGTATTAGAGATTTTATGATTAGTAAATATCCGCTCTTGAGCAGCGGGATTTTGTAAATAGGCCCTTAATTCATATTGCATATTTGTATTTAGTACATTTCTCTTTCATTCCAAAATCCCTGCTCCATTCTTGGCGGATTCAATCTCATTTTAAATAAGAAGACGAAGGGAATGGAAGCATATTCTTATTACTCTCAGACGTGTAGTAGCGATATCATGAAAATTGTATACTAATAAACTATTGCTTGCTTATAAAGGTAATCTTTCTTATTCTTTCTTTTTTACCTGCAATATACAAGATTTTTGTGGATCGATCCACACCTCGGGTTTTGATTTGCCCACAAGCAGTGATTGTGGGGGAGGAACTTTGTTTGAATCATTCCAATGTGGCTCAAGTTGTTTGCACAACATCTCCCGCTCTTCATTCGTTAGACCAGTTGACACCTTGCCGACTGACCACCATTTTTCTGGCATAGAACCTGCAAAGAAACAGGAGAATTTAAAATTATTATAATGTAAATGGAGGGTAAGATATAATAACATTTAGTTATCAGAGGACAGATATAAAATTAGCTTATTTCTTTTACAAAATTTAACCTATACAAAGGTACTTTGCTCAGAATTATTAATTAAATTATAATTATTTTAAGGGAAAGAAAATTTAATATCCTTTTCATCAACAGTAAAAAGTCACACAATCTATTAGTCAGTAAAGTGTGTTATAGTGCCATACCTAAGCAACGTAAGCCAACAAACTGAAAAACGTGTTATATTGTCATTCCTAAGCAATGTGAGCCAACAAACTGTAAGCTATATTATATTATAGTGCTAAATGCAAAGCCAACAAAATGTAAAGTGTGTTATAGTGCAATCCCTAATCTAAGTAAGCCAACAAATTGTAAAGTGTGTTATACTATAGTGCCATTGTTCATAATAAAGTTTGAAGGGAAAAAATACTGAATTAAATACTAGATATTAGTGGACAGGTATAAAATAGAATACAAAATGAAAATAAAACTAATTTTCAGCAAAATTTCACAAATTTATTAGAGGTGCCTCCAACGGTCTGTTAAGTATTTTACTCATATATTGGAATACGCATCTCGTCTGAATGATATTGTTTATATAGTTTTTATTAACAGTTGTCAATGGTTATGACTAGGCAGCCAGACAGTCAAATGTTAACAAGTGAATGGTAACAGGCAGGTCCAGGTTCGAACCTCATCGTCTTGCTACTTTTCTGAAATTTAATTTTTAGTTACAAGAAATAAAAAATACTATCTATTTAATAAATTCAAATAAAAGAACATTTTATACAATTTCCACCATTTATTTATTAAAAATTTACTTAATTTAATATAGATTTAGCATGTTTTTGTCTTCCATGTACATGTCTTTGTCTTCCAGATGATGATAAAATTCCTACTTGTATCACACTGTATAACCCTTAAATGTACACTCTTAATTCAATCTCATAACATTTACTTTTATGCATAATTTAAAAACTCTAGAAAGTGGTTTCAAAATTATGCCGATTTAACTAAAAAGAATAGTGAAATTGACTTTTATGAAGATGGTATAAAAACACATTCAATCAGCTATCGTCTTTGACATTCCATGACATAGTTCAATATGTTTGATGTGCTGTAAAATTATCAAATAAGTATTATTTATGAACATAAGTGAAATATCCTTCGCATTGGATCATCTGAAACTTCTGTTCTTCCAAAAACAATCATTTGTTTGTTGTGAAAGATTTCCTATTTTATAAGTTTTCACAACAATTATCAAAGCCCCTTTCCTAAAAGCCGGTTCTCTTACCTAATTGAATAAAAATAAAGGGAATATATTAAATTATGAAATATTTATCATACATAATTTTTTTTAATTAAAACCTATCTAGACAACTACTTAAAGCACATATAAATACTAATATTAAATTCTGAACAATGCAACATAGCAATTATAAAAGTATATTTTACATGACTTTATGAAATTAATAATAATTTCTATTTGACTAATAAATAATGAATATCTAAAAAATTTTTTTTACATATTTTCTTTTTATTAACGTAATTTATAGTTTGAATTAACATCGACAAATGTGGACAACATTACAAGCCACATCCTTCACTGCTTGCTTATGAAGTTGAATCTGGTCATTCTACAGTAGAAGCTACACGCAGCATATGTCAGAGTAAAAACCGGTTGATTTTTATATTGACAAATTAAAATCAATAATGGAAGAAGATCTTGGACTTTCAACATGGGCTTTGGCTATTCAACTGGAATAGTCTGATAGTATACTAGAGAAACATTTAAATGATTAAGGCAAACTCTACAAATATAGTGTTTGGTTTCCATATGCTTTGGGTAAGGGTCAACTCGATTGTCTTGTAAACATATGTAGGTATTAAACTTGTTGGTGTACCTTCAACTGTTGTGAAACATCTAATCACTGGAAATGATGAGTGGGTTATGTATGTGAATCACACCAAACAGTGCCAGTGTTGGGTCAAAAGGAATTGGATAAACCGATATCAAAAAATTAACCCATCACAAAGAAATAATGATGTATGTTTATGAGATATTCATGGAATCATATATTGGGATATACTTCCTAGTAACAAACTATTACTGTAGAAGTGTACTTCTTTAAAACTTGGGACTTGAACTCTACGGAAAACATTCACACAAGACATAATTTTCTTTCCGCACGATATTAATAACCCATACGCACATTGCAAGAATTACTCAAATTATTGGAACTGTAACGGGAAATAAATGAATCTCCATCTTCCTCATTCAGTAGACCTGGTGCCATCTAAATTTTGTCTATTTAGGTCATTAAATTTTTGTGAAAAAAAATTTTAATATTGAGAATTAGCTCTTTTCATTGATATATTTTTCCATTTAAAAAGTACGAGTTCCTATTTTACGAGATGCTATCCAATCTTTGCCAAATAGACGGAAATGGGTAGTCTATAATCACATCACTCATGATTAGTTACAATAACATGTTACATAGTTATAATATTTTTTTCTTTTTAGGAGTTCATTATTTACTGGCCAGCCCAATATCAACAAAAATTTAAATAAAAAAAATTATGGCAGTGAGGTACATACCTAGACCTGCCGGTTACGATTCGCACATTACCACTTGACCATCAGATTTTTAGATTTATATGGTGTTAATAAAATTGCAATTTTTAGATTTATATAGAATTATTAAAATTTTCCGATGTAATATCTCATTCGAACCCAGATCTACCGGTTACGATTCGCGCATTGCCATTTGTCCAACTGATTTTTAGACTTATACAGTGTTAATAAAATTGCAATTTTTAGATTTATATAATATTATAAATTGCAACTTTTAGATTTATACATATAATATTATAAAATTTTTCGGTGTTTTCTCTCATTATTGTCTTGCTAGTTCACGCTTATAATTTCACAAATAGTTACCTTTAGTGTATGCTATCACCACACAAATGTCATCTAAAATTACATCTCTAAGACTACTACTGTCTCCTTGTAAGGTTTATTTATTATGAAGCAACTTGACACAAGTTTAAGAAAAAAACTGTAACTGAAAGTAACAGAGAGTGTTGTTGGATAAAGAAGTGGAGTACAACAATGACGTAAGATAGATGTTACTTCGGTTTTGCTTGTTGTCACAATGATTGGATGAAACAATGTTTTTGAGCAGGCAACTCAGAGAACTAAAAATGAGCTACAAAATGGATGCTGACACCAGTTAAAATCATTCATTCATTCAAATGACACGTCAAAAGAGACTAAGTGCATTCAACCACAATAAAACAGGACAAGGAAGACGGTATAAATTTTCAAAAATCATTCTAAATACAATTACGAAATTTACTGTTAAAAAAATTGTATATAAGTTAGTATGAGAACTACTGAGTTTCCTCAGTAGTTCTTACTGAAGATAGGTTGATTTTTAATACTAAATTTATTTTTAGAAATCTGGACCTTTTTATCCTCCAACATTGAGTATTGGGTATTTGACTAATTTTTTTTTTATTTCATTAATCACAATTTCAAGGTACAAGCTGATGAAGAGGGAAATTTTTTTTAAATAATCTTAAAAATTGACCGAGTTATAAAAGTTTAAATTTAACCTTTAGCAAGGACGGCAATACTGTGTTGTGAGGTCATTTTTAATATTGCACATTATATTCTACAAGAGGAAAAGAGACAGGGATATACCCAACTCTATCCGTATCTTCAAATTTAGAAGCCTGTAACTGGCTTATTTTTCAATCAATTTTTGAATTTTTTTCAAGATTGGTTATTAATTAACTTATATTTCACAATATTGTACGAAAAATATCAAAATTTAGAATGAGTCAACTACCGTATTGTAAATATTCTTATTTAGGTGATATAATCTTTTTAATTGAAACAAGAATGGAGAAAATATGAATGCTATTCTAAACATGAACAAATTCTTAATAGCTATTTGTTAAGAGTTCTAATAAATATAGCAACACTGTCTCATAAGCTTAGCCAATTCAAACATGCATTTCAGAACAGCAAAATAACACTGATGCAATTGGCATCTAATATATGGAAGTAAAAACAAACCTTCAACATCAGGTGGTTCTGCTGCAGCCAGAAGAAACGTATTGTATTCACCGGATTTCTTGTTCGCTGCTCGGTACGCACCAATTATCATCAAATCTAGATCTTTCACTACACCCTCAGTGTACTAAAAGAGTTTGGTGAAATGATTATCGTTAATAAAAGTTATATTTCAAAATCTGTACTGAGAAAATTTATTCATCAAAGATTTAAATTTCGGGAATGCACCCTTCAACTTAAGTCTACTATAATTTTTCATTAATTTAATCTATACATAAAAACTAATGACATTTTAAAATTTTCAGATTCATATACAACAATTTTATTAACAAATTCTTATTGCAAGTCCATTATTAAATCATATTAATAAGCATTTTGAATGAAATGTTTCTTAATATTTTTCCTTATGCTAAGACTAACTTTAAACAAAGTGTACAGTCAAGTCTAAATTGTAAAAAGACAACTATTGTTTTTTTTAGGAAAGGATTTATCATCATGTATGTACATAAATCTTTCTTTATATAAACCTTTAAAATAAATGTACAGGATATGTACCTCTGGCTTAATCTTGTACCAACCGGCTTTTCTGCTATTAGGTTTATAATAAGAGTCCTTCTGTTTCACGACGATACCCTCCTCCGAATTGTCAATAGCATTGTTAAGTGCGTCCATTATATCTTGACTAAAAAATCACAAATACTACTCAGATTCATTCATTATTTGTCAAAAACAAATTTTTATTACAATATGAAGTAAAATAACAACAAAATGTTTTTTTGAACATAATTATACTCATTTGTTTCACTTATGGCTGGTTTCTGAGTACTTTTTATCGAATAGATATCTATTCCATAACTCTTTTGTTTCAAATTCTTCATACAAAAAAGTTGTGAAATAGATACCTATTCGATAAAAGGTATTCAGAAACCGGCCATTAGACATGCATTTCATGATAAAATATTCCTTCAATAACTGTAAAAATTAACATTCCAAAAAAAATCGAGGATCTGGGTAGGTGTAAAGAACGTGTAACAAAATCATAATTTTGAGAAAACCGCGTCGTACATATTTTATTTATAAAAAATAATTATATATTGATTATAGTATATTGGTTATCAATAATATTTATTGTTCAGTAAAATCGTTATTAAAGACGAGAAAGTTTTATTTAAGCCAAAAAACCAAAAAAGGAAAATATGCAACTTATCCATTTTCAATATGCTTTTATAAGAACGAGTTGTATGTAACTAACTACGTAATGGAATTTGCAAAACTAAATTTCATGCATTTCTAATTGTTGTATCATCATAAAACTTGGCAGTTGTGTGGAAATTATAAAAGCATATTTTTAGTCTTAAAACTAAAAAAGACTTGAAATATCGAATATATTTGGCGTTAATTTTGTAGAAATTCATTATTCACAATTAAATGAAACTACATGATGTAGTATTATTTCTACTATCTTTAATTTCTTTGCCACGACCTAGGTTTCGTTGTATTATATCCCACCTGAAGATGTTGTAATACAACGAAACCTAGGTCGTGGCAAAGAAATTAAAGATAGTAGAAATAATACTACATCACGTAGTTTCATTTAATTGTAAAAAAGACTTTTTAGTCTGTTTTTAAATGGAATGTTTAATTTAAACTTTCACCCACTTTCAGATATCCGAATTATTTAAAATTTTGCACACGTATCAAGAACTGATGCCAACATAATAATTTCATAAAATAATAAAAAAATTATTTTAATTTTAAAACAAAAAAGAATAAAAAATATAATGGAATTTTTCAATCCAATTTTCACATATTTCTAGATGTCTGAATTATTTAAAATTTTACACATGTATCAAGAACCGATGACCGTTTTCTCTGTCTACTCAGTAAGGACTTTAACGTAAGTCATGTTTGTTACCGAGTATATTATTTGAGTGAAAAAGAGTGGGGCATTTTTTCTCAAAAGTAAATGATTTTCTTTTTCAAATTAATATTAAGTGAATGAAAATGCTTAGCATTTTAATTAGATATCAAAATAAAGCACCCCACGCTTTTACACTCAAATATACTAAATAACAAAAATGGCTTTCACTAAAGTTCTTACTGAGTAGAGACAGAAAACAGGTTCAATAATTGTTTTTTGCTTTTTAGTACAGTATTTTGAAAAAGCATTATTTTTTAGTTTTTTAAACTATTAATTTATTTCCACTGAATTATAAAGTTGACGTAACATTAGGACATTCAATACTTTTGGTTATTATAGACATTATTTCCTTTTTCTATATATATTTTTAGTTTTAATATAATGCTCTAAACCATACTCAAGCCCAGATACTTAACTTACAGTTAAACAAAAAAACAGTCAAAGCATATACATTGAATGTTTTTATTCCATAGACTTTAATATATATAGACAAATATGATGGCCTATAGAAAAATAAAACATTGACAAATTTGAAGTATTCATTTACTATACGTGTAAAGCATATAGAGCCTCACGTATCTTAACATTTTTGAAAAGATATTCAACGCTCATTCAATAGACGGCTGTCACAAAAAAATTATGCCACTTTCAAGTATACCCCTTTATTACAATTACATTGAATGTAATTTTTTACAAAACAGCTAATGTCATCTGAATGCTTTTGAGTACTTTTTCACATTATAATTTACGCATACTTACTGACAATTAACAACGCTACGTTTTGTATGATGTATTATGCCTGTTATTTCTTTAAACAAGGTGGAAATGATTTCAGTTCGTTTCCATAAAGGAACGGCTCCTGTATAACTCTCTGGCCCAGCCAAAGCTTTTCCATTATAATATATTATATCATAAACACAGAAGCACGGTCTATAAGCTGACGTCTCCACAAGGTGCTTTACGTCATAGGCCATTCCTGGAACAGAATTGTTTAAATTATTGCATTTACAATGTATTAAAATGAAAAAAATATAGTCAAAAACAAATAAAACTGAAAAATATTCCATGCTAGAATTGATGCAATTAAAATATGTCAGAGTTTTAGCAATTACACTTTCAAAATTAATATACATTAATTAATTAAAAGTATATGATAGATTCTAGAGTTTAATTTGTAAGGAAACTCCTTACTGTACAAGTTCTAACCTGACATTTTTCAATTCTTGAGTATGGTAAAATTGCAAAATTTTGTTAAAATGCACATGATTTTGTGTCCTCCGTATAAGAAAAGAAATACTAATATCATCTATTTTATATTATTTACACTTTGTTCTATTATAAAATGGAAAACGTTTGTTAACGTTGTACGTAAACGTACAAATTAAAACTCTTCTTAATTATGTATCTGTTCTGTGTTCTCAGTTTAATAAACTGGCCGTTAAACTCCTATGTAAGTGCGGAAAAGTCGGACTTGTTTACAAAAACAATAAATGTATTTTTAACTTTTTTACTATTTTTACTATTCGATTTAATAAAAAATCCCCGTGCTCTTGTAATATGCACTCAATACCAAACCTACGAAATGGTTATGTAGACCTATACACAAACTTATACTAGTATAATCAATATATTAATCTAAAAATCACACACACCCACTGAGCCGTATTAAAACAAAAATGGGACAAGTTTTTCAAATTAGCTGTCTCTTGCATTAGGGCCTTTATGTGGTTTTGCCGCCTCATATTTTGCTCTCTTTCGTACTTAGAATGAAAGGTTGCAAAATATATTTTCATGTATAAGTATTTAAAGATAATTACTAAAAGCAATTGAAATCTGAGTAAAAGCCTAGCTTTAACATGAAGTTGCAACAGCAATGAAATTGTCACTTGTTCGTTTGTCAAAACTAAAACGAAGTTTTAAATTATTTTGAGGATAACAAATGAAGCTCAGTATGTGTATGCTTATTAAATTGCTTTATTTCATGTTTTTTTGGATTGTTATTACAAAAAATTAGTTCAGAAAATCATATTGTGATCTGTGAGGAATTAAAATGTGTAGATGAAGTAATTTGCAGTACATTAAAATAATTGCTTAATTTGTTAATGATTAATTAACAAATATGATTCCAAAAAGTACACTAATAATTTAATCAATTTTTACAATGCAAGTCAAGAAATGTTCGAAATTACAATATTCTTATTGAACGACCAGAAACGGATGTGTTGTAGGGATAAGATGACATTTAGTCCGAAAAAATATATTTTCACCCTAGACATACTCCCGATTTATTAATAGTAACTTTGTTGGCTAGTCAGACTTTTAAATAAATTGTTTTGCTGGAATTGCACATTTTTTCTTTGAAATGACAAAGACATTTGGAATACATATGATTCATATATGTGATGTGTAAATAGCAGAGTCCAGATCGGCCGAATCACCTTACAAGGCAAATGCTGACTCGCTGTGGATGTGCCTCACCTGAGGCAAGCACACGGGTACCATGGCCGTGCATTGCCATGGCTGAGCCGTAAAGTGCCGGTTTTTGTCCATGTTCAAAGAAGCCTCACTACATTTGCCACACACCCTCTGGATGGTTCTGTGCGTGCTTCGACCAAGCGAGATGAACAAAAACCAGTGTCATAAATTGACATCCTATATAATTTACTTACTTTATAGCCCTTTAAATTTCTATGATTACTTCACAATTAACAGGACAATTTTTGATATAGACTGTCTTGATATGCGAAACAGTTACTGCAAACAAGAGTATTATACTCCTCTAGCTACGAACGTTAAAATTATGAGTAATCTTTCCTTCATAGTTAGGGCTTCATGGTAATTTGTATCATTTTTTCTCTTAATTTCTACATCCTCGTAATTTATTGCTCAATAGCGAACATAGTATCTCAAATTGATCTGCATCCATTTATCCAGAATTGTTTTCAACTCCATCGTCAACTAGTATTGTAGTCTCATATTGAAACCGCCTTTTATTTTTGAATGAATCCACAACTGACCCACTTGCCCGAGGCAATACAGAAAATATGGTTTGCCGACCGATAAACACAATTTTGTCAGTTGGCTGATGAAATTACTAAGCAAAATTTAAAAATTATTAAAAATTGGAACATTTTGAAACGTTCAATCCATATTTTATCTCACATGGCCCAACAAGAACTCTGCTTTAGAAGAAAATTTTTTAAGCAAATAACATTTTCTGTGATTTCTATTTAAGTGCAAACATTAAAGCTCAATTAACATTATGGAGCCACTCTAGGTTTGCACCAGGGATATAATAATATTAAAGTCAATTGATTAAATTGGTAGTGTATTTTTTTAATCATATTTGTTAATTAATCATTACCAAATTAAGTAATTATTTTAATGTACTGTTTTACTTTCAGAAATTTATTAAAATAGTGCGTGCATGTAGTGTTGACCCTTATGTGTATAGACACACATATGCCATGCACAGACACACTTATAGGTTTGCTTAATTTCAATAGGTACGTTGCTACCATGTAATGTACAAAACATTGATACATTCTTTCAAGCAACTTTCTACATTGAAAGTTTTGGCACAGTTGCTACCATATCCTATTTCATTTTTTTATTGCAACTTGCAAGTTATAAATGTTTTGCAAATGCAGTGTTGCGAATTAAATTTTAGACCTATCAATTAATCACATAAAATCATTTCCAATGAGAATTACATTAATTCTAGTGACGTAATTGATTACTTCTTTTAAAAAAATATTTGTAATCTACTTATAAGGTTTAATTTACGTTTCATGACATTACAACTTCAAGAAGTAACATTATACTTGTATTTCTTGAAAATAATTTTTCCACATTAAAAAACTGATATGACATGAAAAGGACAAAATAAAAGGTGTTTTGTTAGAAATTCTGAAGTCAAAATTAAAATTTATAGATTAATCAACAACAAAGAACAGGAAATGCGTACATATATTTAAAAAAATTGATCATATTTTAAAAGAAAACTTACTAACAATCTTTTTATGTTTATACATTTATCTTAATATCCATAAATATTATATGAAACTGGATCAATTACAATACTTATTTATTTTCAAGTTAAATATTTACTTATTTATGGTCTTAAAAAAATTTAATTTTTTGACTTTTTTAAAACTAAATGTTTTTTTAAATCAATCAAAAAAGATCATAACAATAATTGTCAAAAACCTACCTTTTGAGCCGAAAGTTTGTCTCTTTTTATGCCAACCCATCATTTCTCCATCAATAATAAAACTTTTCACATCAGATGCAAAAGCATTTCGTAAATATGGTGTCAGTAAGCCATCGGAGTCAAATGTTTCTCCAAATTTTTTTGTGAAGTCAAATCCACGACGTGAAAAATAACGAAATTTACCATCCTGCATGTGCATCTTTAATAAAAAGTAATTTCCATTTATTAAAAAATATTGGCTTATTTAATCTATCCACCATTGGGGAGGGGGAATTATGGTTGGAGGTTTTACAGATCTTTAACTGAAACTGAAAAACAAATTAACTGCTCATTACATAGCACTGACGAGATGTAGAGAATTAAAGGCAGTGACAGATAGTTTCTTGATAATATTCAGTACAGATAGTTTCATGATAATATTCCTTGGAGAAATAAAAAAACATGTCTGAAGATTTCATTAGAATTAATTCAGTGGTTTCTAACTAGTGCTTATATACAAAAAAAATGTTTATATTTATATTTTATGATAAATAAGGAAGAATGATGGAAGTGTGACGGCAAGGCCTTCCACAAACAGCTTGACTGGTTAGTGATTGAAGTTAACAAACACTTTGCATGCAATCATTCCTGTAGAAAGTCATTGTGTGTTGCACACAGCTTAACCAATTACTAACCATTTAGCAATTAGGTAGCAACAGTTTAATACAACTCTGTATACAGATTTAAAATCAATTTCTGTTGCAAAGTAACTCACCACTTGTTTTATGTGTGAGTGGGAAATAATATAGTACAATATCCTTTTCGTCACATTCATTATTTCATATATTAATGATACAAAATTTTGTATTCAATTCAAAAAATAAAGGAAAATACATATGTTGATTTACTTGGCGTATGAAACTATCAATCTAAGCTGCCAACTTAAATTGCAATCCACTTTTGAGGTACATATCAATCGAATTTTAAAGTGGTTTGCAACTTAAAAACATGGTTTCATTTGCTAACTAGTCAAGCTGTATGCGGAGGACCTAGCAATCTCAAAATATTTAAGACTTCACAGGACTAGCCAATATTTGCAAGATAGGACTAATGTTTCTATTCTAGTTTATTTATTTATTTTAATGTATACAGATAAAGCATGTAAGACAAATTTATTGCTGAAGAGTAATATCTACCAGTAAATTGAGGACAGAAAAATTATAACCACTACTGATGACAACTGAATAAGATTGTGTATGCAATACAAACTAGAGATGTATAACTCATGAGAGAGATATAGCTCATATGTTACGGTCATATCTATCACTCTCTTGTAATCAAAATGTATCAGTATATCACTAGCTCAGGAGTGATCGGTATCTTTTTCATTTTTCCAAATCAATTATTTCACTGATTTGTCACGTCATGAAGATAGGTATAAAAGTATATATTTTGACGTTTCATGAAAGAGACAGAAAACGATCAAAATGTTTAGTCAAATATGCAACAGATCTATATGGATGAACGTAGCTACTTGCGGTCGAATGTGAACGCTGTGATAAAGTAAACTTTAGTTTGCTCAAAATATTTGCGTAAACAAAACTTTTTTGTTTCATTTCAAAATTCCCATTTATAATTGCATTAACAATTTATTCCAATTTATTTAATTATAATCATTAAAGTTATTTTATATATAATTTGAATCTAGGTTGACAGTCCTAAATCCTAAACCTGTAAAGTATTAAGCAAAGCGGATACTCTTGTAGAATTTATTTTTATTTTCAAATAATAGTGCGTAAAGTTCAGTCATTACTATTTATCACCATATTGTATGATCATTGTTCAACGGTTCAACATATGTGTAATAAATAATTTCGTTAATAACCCGGAGTACTGCGATACTGAGCTAGAGATGTAAATGAGTGATATATATCTTTCCAATCACATGATATATATCACTCTTTTCTTTTCACTGATACATTTTGCGCACCTCTAATGCAAACCGAAAAAAATATGGACAATGCAAAAGAAGAAATAGACCAATGTACAATTATTTAGATTACTTTTGAATGCCTGTATTACAGATGTCCAGGATATTGCAGAAATTTTACAATCTAGTATATGCCATAATTTTACAGCAAACGAGTAAACGAGTATTCATAAATGAAGTGTTCTAGGGAATAAAAAGTATAGGCAGGTTGTCAGAATATGGATTCTTCTACGTTATTAATATATAAAAATTCATTATTATTATATATTTAGTTTTAGTATTAAAATATAGGCTTCAAGTTTTGCAAAATTTATATAAAATTTTTTTATAATTATCAAAAAATTTCTTGTGATTTAGTTCAAGTTCTTATAAAATTAATAATTGAAATAGCAATAGTTTTTTAATACACAGTATTTTATTACACAGCTTACTTGAAATCGTTCTCCATCAAACTTAGTCTCAACATAGAGCTGATCGGCTGGTAGCTCTCCTATATTCTCAATGTCAAGCCTCTCTGACAGCATAGGACTTACTGCCGTGAACAGCTGCACACCAACCTCTATAGGCCGAGTGTCACCCTCACTTATCTCCTCACAAACCTATAATTATTCAAACAATAGTCTTTTTCACTTAAAAAGTCATGTCTACTTGTAATTTTGAAAAAATATCAATATCTTCTATGAATATTTTTTTATAAACTACAAAATTTAAGTTGATCGGGCTTAAGAGCACCTTGCATGTGAAGGATTTCGGAACAGGTAGATGTGATAAAATGGTAGTTGTAAACACAAAAATAGCCATTCCTTTTCATGAATATAAACAAGATTTATATCTAATAGCCCACCTGAAGATGTTGTAATACAACGAAACCTAGGTCATGGTAAAGAACTTAAAGAAAGTAGAAATAATACTACATCACGTAGTCTCATTTAATTGTGAATAATGAGTTTCTACAAAATTAACGCCAAATATATTAAACATCAATTATTATTAATATGTTTCTACATATATTATTTTTTTAAAGTATATCCTGTGACAAATATTTCATTGCTCACCTGCAACAAGTTGTTACAATTATTGAAAAGTTCAGGCGCATCAGGATGGAAACAGGATAGTATTTTTTGTTGACCTAAACCAAGCCTCAAATTTTTCAAAATTATTCGTATTAGCCATTTATGCTGTTCGGCAGTTGTTTTTTTAAGTAGTTTTGTTAGCTCATTATCTTTACGCTCTGTAAATAAATTGTCAAATAACAAATAAAATTGACTGGCCAAAATTAACAGAATTAGCAAACAAAAAACTGTGCAAAATTAGCATTAAAAAGTATTGATAATTATTAAAATATAACAAAGACAATTCTATATATTACGCATGATATTGTCTGACAATATGTTTATTTGGAATTTAGTACAGTGAAACTAGTTATACATTTGTGTCATATAGGAATGATATTTATAATAAAATTTATTTCCATATTACACTCCGCCCTTTGCATAACTATTCTATACATCTAATAAAATAGTACTTACTTGTTCTATCTTCTAAATCTGAAGATGATAAAATAGTCAAACTTTCATTTATTTCACGAACTGTTAATGTGCCTTGGTTTGAACATCGGGATTTAATTACAAAAAATGCAATGCTTGCAAAGTCACTCTCGTGACTGCCGTGGCTTGACGATTTATAATTTAACAACTTAATAGCGTCATTTGAATTTTTGGACAAGCCTAGAATTTTGACGTACAGTCTTCCAAGTGCACTTTCCTTTAATCCATACGCCATACGTTCCCGGTCACATTGGGGAATAATTAGCCGAAGAAATGGAAAAACAGTGCAATCCTACAAAAAATTGTGTTCATTTTAATAATTGTCACCATTTACAGTTAGATTTTGTTGTTTCAACAAAAAGCAATTAAACAAATGCCAAAGAGAATAATAAATTACAAGTAAAAAGAAACGACTTGCTTTAAATTTTGTACATTGCCATGCATATACTACAAATCTGCGTTTTTGGTTACTCTGTTATTTTTTATTATGTAAAAACTCCTTTCGAAACACATTTAATCAGTGTATCGATTATTCTTGAAGTGAATCGACTATTTCTATACATTTACTCTTTCTTTTATTTTTTTCAATATTCCATCCTATTTTTTGAAGTAATTTTTTATTCATTGAATGCACATAACAGAGATTTTAATGGTTGTTAGCAGTGTAAAAATAGTGCTACATTACTTTTTTTATATAAGCTTAAATTCATCATCTTTTGAAATTTCTTACTATTTTATAACACTTTAATTACAGTTATATCCATGTAAAATTAGATTTTGAGTTATTTTTAAAACAGTTTTGAATATGTCTAATATTAGAATTGAAATTATATAATATATAAAAAATATTTAAATTATAAAATGTTGGACAAGACTAAATATTTCCTCAACACTCAGGACGTAACTGAAGCTGTAAAATCTGTTGTCTAAGGGATATTATAGGATTATCCTCTATAATTTCTGTAGTCCTATAGATTTCATCAAATTACACTTCAGAAATTTTTTATTTGAGGTTCAATTTAAGCAAGTTAAGATCTTTCTGTGTATGTTGGTGTTGGTGCCAAAGGTTTGTTGTTGGCAATCTCATAAAATATTGGTGGCAAAGGTTTGTTTTTGGCAATCTCATAAAGTATAAGTGTTTTTATAATACTTGTCATATATTGTGTGATTGACAAGAATAATACACATATACATGGTCTTTATGCGGAAATATCTTGGTGGAAATATATTTTAGTGAAACTGAATGATTAATAAATGATCTCACGAAAGCGATTTCCACAAATATCTTGATTATTTATTTTACGAAAACACCACAATTAAGAACATGCCTTAAAATTTCAGTCAGTTTTCATTTAATCTAGTCATCAGAAAATTCTTTAGTTCTTAAATATTCTGCTTATAATATACTTACTTTTTTACCAGTAACCAATCCAGAGGTTGTCCTAAATTTACCTATGAAGTCTATAAGTAAATCAGATTGTTTCATGCGGGTTTTAGCTTTTTTAATGGCTTCAAAAAGATCACAAAGTTCTTGAAATAACATTTGGTTAGCTGGGATAATAACATCATCGGTTTCAGACATTTCGTTCTTAGTTTATTTTTAGTGAAACTGAAAGAGTGCAATGAATGCAGTTTAATATTTACAAGTTTTAAACCCTCGCATGAAATATAAGTTATGTTATTGAGAAAAATTAAAACACAAAGTGGTTTCGAAAAACCTTTATTTTTCTTGTATTTAAGCTTTGATCATTGGTTTTCAGTCAAATTCAAATAACTATATATTTATATAGATACATCCTAGCTAGATTCGGAGAATGTTTTTTGTATATAAGATGCAAATTAAATGCTATTTCCTGTTGCAAATTTAAATAGTCATTATGTTCACAGCCTATATTTATTGGATAAGATAATGCTTTTTCGTAATAATGAATCGCCAAATTAAATAAACTTAACAAGTGAAAAGCTCGTCCTATGTTAAAATATACTTCTTGCTCACTACCTATGCCTCTTAGAACTTTGTACGTAAAGAAGCATGATATTCCCTGTAAAATAAGGCTATGATGCTTATCGATGAACCTTTGACAACCTAATAGCAACAATGTAATGCCAAGTAATAATGAACTCAATGGATCCTTTGTTCTTTTGTATGACTTTGCATAATATTTTATTGCTACTCTGTAACGACCAGATGTGAGGAAATTATTTCCATGCAATAGCTCAATATTATAGAAAGTATTTTGTTTCACTGATGATCTTATCAAGAACTTGGTATGTCGATTATCATCTGAACATTGCACGATAGAATTGAATATATTCCATATCCGTGGCTTGTCCTGGTATCGATGGATTAAATCACGAACTAATGTGTAGCTATGAAAAAAATCTCTATTCCAATAGCAAGCGAGTAGAGCCATATATTCGAGTCTATGCCGATGATGCGAAAATTTTTTTGAGCCTAGTCCCGATATGCACAGCCTTTGCAACGTAGGAAATCGACAATAGGTTTTAGCTGTTTCTACAAGATCTAAATATAATTCCCATTCTTGATCGACTGTCAGTTTATTAGTATCATTATCAAAATTAATCTCATCATCATCTTCAGGGTTTTCACCTCTTTCGGAGCGGAATGTTTTTAAATTTTCATGTGCAACACGTAATCTTGCGACTCTTATTTCATTTCTGCTCCTAATTTTTAATAAATGACGAGATAATAAGAGTTGCCCTATATCTAAATACTTAGTTATTTTCATATGAGCTTTCAACATCATGCATTGTTCATACATCAATCCTACATCCAGCGTATGTTCATTGGCATTCTGCTCCAAAGCTTCAAAAGCTTCATCAAGACGATCCCGTTCCTTCAATATTTGGCAAAGTTTCCTTCGTGCACCCAAATGCTGCGGGGCTAATTGAATAACTTGTTTATATGACACAATTGCGTCATCCATCCTTGACAATGCTTCAAGACACTGTGCATGTTTCAACCACACTGCACCAAGGCTATATTTTTGACTGCGAACTAAAGGTTCAAGCATGAGTAGAGCTAACTCATGATGCCCTTCATTGGTTAGAGCTTCCTCTACATCCAAGTACAAATCACCAGCATCCTCAACATCGTAAGTTAACAGACTTTTCATCATTTCTTCCACTAGTCCATCAGCTTTTAAATAAATGAAACAAATTAAAAGCTTCGTTTTTAGGTCTATTGGTAATTTATCTGGTAGTATGCAATTCACTATGTTAGTTATACCTTCCACTTTATCATTTTCAGTTATTTCTGCATCAGCTTCAATTTCTACACCAGCTTTACAAACAAGCACATTTAAGCATTCGTGATATTTTTTTTGGGAAATAAGAAGTTCCAAATATAAATTTAAATCTTCCATAGTAAAATTATTGGCACACTTTTCATAAGCTGTTTGCATCACGTCGTATGCCTTCTCTAAATCGCCATCACTATGATATAATGACGCTGCCAATTTCGCATATTTTAGTATAGCCTCCCCCTCATTAGGCGTTACAGTAGCAACAAGACGCGAGTAGCATTTTTGGTAGTTTAAATTTAAAGAGTAAATTGGATACTCGTTTTTCTCTAATTCATAGAGTAATTCTATTCTCTTCATGTGGGACGATAAACATTTGGGATCAGCATTAATGGCTTTTGTGTAACAAAGCATTTCTTGCTTGACATCCCCACGTTCTTTCGATATATTTGCAAGCCTGATCCATTCTTCCGCATCTGATGGATTTAAATGAGCTGCTAGCAATGTGAATTGTAATGACTTATCTGGATCAGCCTCATAAATCTGAGCCAAGGTTTGATATGGTTCTGATGCATTCGGCACTTGCCTAATGATTTCATGACACATCTTTTCCGCTAACTGTCGATCACCTCGTACATAACGCAAGTTGGCTTCCCCCATGAGACCTAACAGCGCTGTTGACAGATGTGTTCGTTTTCGCCTTCTCACAATTACATCGGAAGTGGCGGCAGACTGACCCGATGCAGGTTTCTCTAAAACCGTCTCTGTAGTTTCCGGTGTTTCTAAATCTTTTCCGTACCATTCCGCAGAATATTCGGTAAAGGAAAGTTCACCTCGAAGAAATTTGTTGGTTAATTCTTTATCAATTTCAAGTTGATTTACTTCGGGTAATAAAGAGAATGTCGAATTGTGAATTTGGGTATCCATTTTAACAAGAACTAAACTTAAATATATTTAATTTTTGTCTTTCTATGTATACGATTTTATTAAATTTATGTATAATAATACTGAAACATACCTAGAAATAAATATTTATTCTAGCAGAATTTTAGGTTAAGAATAGATTAGATTTTGACATTTCTCTTAAGTCTTTATCTTTGATTATATAGCGTTCGTTCTCTCCAGAGAGAACCTTTGCCAATGTCAAGTGTGGAAAAAAGGCTATGCAACACTGATTAAATCATATTTCGGATATTTGTCATTGTTGCTTGTTAACAAAAGAAAAAACTATACAATAAAACAAAAACTAAATAAGAAGTTGGCTACAATTAAACTAAAAGAAGAAAACGACATTATAATATACAGAAAGTACAAAATAAGTATATAAAAATATACAAACATAAAAAAAAATAAACATGAACAAAAGTATAAAAATTTTATATTTTGATGTCGTTCTTTCTTATGAACTGAATGATTAATCCTAAAATGGGTTTGTTGGCAATAAATAAAAGTGATCTTATGATGGGCAATTGAATTTTATATTTTAATAATTTGGAAACAAACGAAAGAAATCTATTATTTAATGGAACCAAAAAATGAGATGATTTAAATCGCCTTCTCCAAACCCGCAATCGCAAATTGGAGACTCTCTGACCCGCAGTCTAGCCAAATGCGTAGGAATAGAACAACGACCCAAACGCATGCTAGACACCATAGAGGATTCCTTTCGAGAGAAAGTAAATGTTGAGAACCAAAGTTTTGAAGGTATAAAAGGTTTGATCTGGAAATATCTCGCACCAGTAATCTGGGATGATCTTTCCCATGCCCTCTGCCAGTCAGATGCCATCCATGAACGAGTCATAGGAAGAAGATCTTCAATGAAATTAGTAATGAAACATGGGTCCCCGTTCACTGCGGCAAACCGAGCTTTTGCGTCGACTATTTCATTACCTACTATGCCACAATGACTAGGGATCCATGCAAGAACAACATCGGATCCCGATCTCTCCAAATCAAGCGCAAGTTGCTTGATCCGAAGAATCAGGAAACTACAGTTTGAAGAAAATGGATTAGCAAGAAGGGACTGTAAACAACTTAAATAGTCAGAGAAGATAAGGAGCCTGGGAATATTTTTGAGTAGAGCATAATTCAAGGCCTCCACAATAGCACGGCATTCTCCGGAGAATACCGAACATTCCTTAGGAAGACGAAAGTAAGCTGAATGAGTGGTGGATGGAGAGTAAAATGACGCTCCGACATTACCATCTCTACCGGTTTTTGATTCATCTGTGTATATTCGCGTCCAATCCATCCAAAAAGAATTTAAGATAGAATTGAACAGTGAATTAGCATTTTTGGACTCCTTATCAACTCCAAAACACAAATTTATATTTGGCCTGTGAAATACCGAGTCAAATGGAAAACTATAGAGAAGGAGAGAAGAATTTTGATAAACGGGGTTAGTGAGGGATTTGAATCTTTGGAAGCTAACAATAAGAGGTCGGGACTTAGAACGCCAAAAAGGAGTATGTTCAATAAACCTAGAGAGGAGGGTGA
Source organism: Druceiella hillmani (assembly GCA_039881145.1). NCBI lineage: Eukaryota > Metazoa > Arthropoda > Insecta > Lepidoptera > Hepialidae > Druceiella > Druceiella hillmani. The sequence continues at coordinate 15,390,374 of JAYKKI010000001.1, forward strand.
GTTTAGGAAAAATAGGGTGAGTGGAAAACCTAGCTGCCTTTAGTAAATAACGATCAGCTAGGTATTGTCGCCGGAGACTTAAAGGAGGATCAACACATTCTACTTGTAGGGCATTTATGGGACTGGATTTCATAGCACCTGCTATGATCCTCAGAGCTTGAGACTGAATGCGGATCAATTTAGTGGCATTGGATTTGGAAATAGGATCAAGTAGAAATTAACCATATTCTAGATGACTACGGACTAAAGCGTTATATATTATCTTTAATGTGGAAGGGTGAGAGCCCCACCACACTCCCGAAAGAGCGCGGAGGATATTCATATTAGCCTGGCATTGGGAGATGACATATTCAATGTGAATGTTCCAGGAAAATTTTGAGTCTAGGAACATACCTAAGAATTTGGTATTGGAAAGAACAGGGATCAAAGAGGAATTATATTCTTCATTCTTCCACCACGCTTTTGGAAGGGGATAAATCCATACCATGAGAGGTAACCCATTTATTTAGGTTAACAAGAGCAGAATTCAAAGCATTTTCGGCAACAATTATTGATTTATCAGAAGAATATAAAAGCAGGTCATCAGCGTATTGCAAGACACGACAGAAAGGATTAACTGTTGAGTGAATCATATAGGAGTAAATATTGAAAAGTAATGGACTTAAAACAGAACCTTGGGGAAGACCCTTCCATATAGTTCTTGTAAGGGGGGGGGGATCCACGGGATCTAAGAATAATAGATCTTTCTAAAAGAAAATTGAGGAGAAAATTTATAATCTTAATCGGAATCCCAAGATTATGAAGAATTTTTTGGAGGACTGGAAGGATTACATTATCGTAGGCTGAAGAAAGATCTAAAAAAGCAGTAACGAGAAACTCTTGTCGAGAGAAAGCAAGTCTGATGTCAGTGGTTAGGACGCTGAGATTGTCCAACGTACTTTTAGCTCTTCTGAAGCCAAATTGGTTCCTTGGAAAAATAGAATGGTGTTCAGTAAACCATTCCAAACGATTCTTAATTAAATGTTCCGTAATCTTCCCTAGAACAGGAGAAAGGGCTATGGGTCTGTAGGATGAACCTACATTGGGATCTTTATGAGGTTTAAGAATGGGAATTATTATTTGAGTTTTATAAATGAGGGATAGAAGATACCAACGGGTAGATGGTAAAGTATTTTTCACCATTGAATATGACATTCCGTCAACACCAGGGGGAGAATCCTTAAGATGGTGTAAGGTGAAATCCAATTCGTTAATGGAGAAATCTTCTTCTAAAAAATGATTGGCGCTAGTAAAGTTATACCTGAAAGGTAATTCATCTAAATTTGGGACGGATGGGGGAGCAAGTTTATTTAAAAATTGATCAATCCAATTCCCAATTCCCGTGCACAGATTTGGGAAGATCAGGTTGAAAACTAGACCGAAAGCGTTTTATATTAGACCAGACGACACGAGAGGGAGTAAAAGGAGAGAGGGATTGACAGAATTTCTTCTTTTTTTTAAGGAGAATTCGTTTAGTCTGAGCTTGGGTCTTTCGAAACAAGAGGAAGTTTGCTTCCGACATATTAGATTTATATATCGCTTCAGCCTCTTTACGGGTTTTAACCGCTGCGGAACAGTCTCCATCCCACCAGGGGGGAGAGGATCTGAAGTGCTGGTTAGATCTTTTAAGTGGGATAAATTTCTGAGCTGATAGGGAATAGCCTTTACAAATTGGTCATAGCAAGTGTCAATGTTATCCAAGTCCACTGGAGGCAGGGAATCCACTTCGACACTGAGAAAGGTACGGAATCCCACCCAATCTGCCCTATGTAGGTTGTATTTTTGAAGAGGGGGAGTTTTTTCAATATGTAAATTAACATGAGGGAAAGAAATCAAAATGGGGAAATAATCGCTTCCAAAAGACTCAGAAAGGATATTCCAGGAAATCAAGAATGCCAAGGATGATGAGCAAAGGGAGATATCTACTGAGCTCGGGTTCTGAAATGGGACAAGAACTCGTGTTGGAGAACCATCATTCAGTAAACACAGGCCAAAATCGTCCTGGAGTTCCACCAAGACCCCAAGAGGGTTGATTCGGATCTCCCAGAATAATATACGGGCCAGGAATTGAAGATAAAATATCCTGTAGTTCTAATGCTACGGAACATGTTGGAAGGGGGACATATATGGAGAGGATAGTGATATCTTTAACTCTCGCAGCAACAATATTGAATTGACAACTGCGGGAGCCAAGAGAAATCTGGGAGAAGGGAAGAGATTTGTCAAGTAATAGGGCGGATCCGCCCTTACCATCCGATCTATCATCCCGGAGACAGACATAGCCTAGGATCTTAAAATGGAATCCAGGTTTCAGCCAAGTCTCCGAGATGGCAGCCACGGATGGAGAATACTTGACAAGGAGGTGACGAAGATCTGCTTTGTTGGAAATTATACTGCGACTATTCCATTGCAAGACCCTCGCCACTATTGGCGAAGCTATTGGAAAGGGGGGATTGAAGGGAAGTAAGAATAGATGAGGCAACGTTGGACGGTAATTAATTGGGGGAACTCAGAATTTTGCTTAATCACTCTAGTTGTTGATTTAAACCGCAACCATTTTCAGGTTGAGGAATTCGGAAGTCTGCCCAGGCTTGTTTTAGAGCAGAGCGGTCATAGCCCTGGTTGGAACTAGTCGAAGAGTGGGATCGGGGTGTCAGAGAAATAATTTTTTATGGGAAGAGTTGGTAGGACGAGACGGAGAAAGCAAACTTTGGGAAGAAATTGGAGAAGGAAGAGTTAGAGGGGGATGAGCTGCAACTGAGGCGTATGATTTTTTAGCAGAAGGGACCAATTTGGACGCTTCCACATAGCAAATATCTCTTTCAGACATTTCGAACTTGATTTTTCTTTGTCTTTCGAATTCTGGACAATTTCTATCAGTGGAATCATGATTTCCACTGCAAAAGATACATTTTGCTTTGTCAAGAGGAAGCGGGCAGTTTCTCCCAACGTGACCTTGACCACATCGGAAACAACGCTTAGAAGATCGGCATTTGTCAGCCACATGTCCAAACCTACAACACTTGAAGCACTGTATTGTAGGGAATTCATATTTTGAGACAGGAAGCGATGAGTAAGCCATATATATCCGTTGAGGACGAACTTGGCCATCAAAGGTAATAACCATCGTCTCAGATGGAAAATAATTAGGCTGGCCATCAATTATCTCTTTAAAATTTAAGCGGCGGACTTTAATAACTTTACCGCACCCTTCAGGGACTTTTATATTATGTAAAACCTCCTCGTCAGACCAATCAACTGGAACATTGCGAACAATTCCCATACGACTGACATTAAAGGAGGAGATAAACAATTTGTTTTGACCTGCGAAGGCAGAGTAATTAACGAATCGGTTGGCGGCATGAGCAGATGAAAATTCCACCGAAATCCTGTTTCTGCCAATTTGTCTCACTCCATCTCGTATAATTTCATCAACACTATAATTTTTTAAAGTGGAACCAAATTTCACAGCATGGAATGAAAATCCGGAATTAGGCTGGGGTTCTTTTCTCTGAACGTGAACGATAAATGGACCAACGTCGCCAGGGACGTATAAACGGCCCTCAAAAGGATTCGGAGGGAGAGAGGGAGGAGAAGAGGTCGGGGTTGGTGGAAGAGATTTTGAATTTGCTTCCGAAAGAGGAGTGCGAGGGGTCTTACGAGGGATTGTATCCTCTGTTTCAGTACATGAAGAATCAGAAGGATGAAAAGAGGGATTAATCTTAAGCTTATTTTTTTGCAGTTGGGTCTTTCACAATTTTTATTTTTTCGTTTCACTTCCTGTTGGGAATCCGAAACTGTAATAAAACTGGCAGGCGATGTAGGAGAAGCAAATTCATTGAAACATATTGGAGACTTAGAAGGGTCTGGAGGTTTCGGGGGAATAACTAAGTCCATTTTCCCAAAAGATAACCTGAATCACAAAAATAAATAATAAAACAAATGAACAAAAGAACAAACTTACCGAAAACTGGATAAGACAATAAACGGGATACAGATAAAGTCAAAAATTAAATGAAAATAAAAATAACACAAATCTAAATAAGTTATTGCAACAGATTAAGACTAAATATCAAAAAAAAAATAAAGAAATAACAGAGTTGCGAAAAACCTATCCACTTCGTTTGACGGTTTCTATGGCCTCTCTTAAGTCTTCTATTCCAAGATTCCCAAACAATAACCATAGATTATCTTTATCTACTATACTTAAAAGAATCTGGTGCTTCTAAATGTTGAGTGGTAAAATTATTTTTTTTTTAATAAAAAACAATGTTAGTTATAACTAGTAAGTACTAACAGCGGCGTTTTGGTAGTATTAACAAAAGACAAAAGGTAATTGAAATATTTTTATTGGTCATTTTATCAGACTGGGTATTTTATTTAAAGTACCCTAATGTATTGTAACGAGATAAAGAAATATCGTTCGGTACGTCATAAATAAAAACAACCAGAGACAGCAACAGCTGGTGATTTGACAACTTCTTACAGTCACTGTTTTGTTTTTTGTTGTGTGTGATTAAAATACACTTTCTCAAATTGCATTCAAATGAAATGACATTATAATAAAAATTGTAATAACTTCGAAAATTATGCATAGCAGGTGAAGAATTGTTTACATTAAGATTTATTCGTATTACATGAAATTTTGTTCTTATAAGATTACTCTTTGTTTGATGAGAGTACAGTTTTTCTTAAACTATTTCTGATGTCATTTACTTATTTTAAAATGCCGTTATTGGCTCTCTTAATATGGTTAGAATGACAAATAAGCATTTTAAATTATTAAACCTGAGAATCCACAATTTATTTAATCATTAGTCGTTTATATGTAATTAAAGATTATTATTTGGTTGTCCTGTCTAATTTGGACCAATTTTCGATATTGTACTATCTATAACCCTTTCAAACCTGGGATATTTTTTCTATTATAAAAGTTAGGCTTTATGTTTAGTGGATCATTTAGGTATTAAAGAGTACGGAAAAAATTGACAAAAAATTCTAGGCATTTTAGTTTTTAAATGAAAATACCCGCACAACTGTGCGTTCCAGGTGTAGAATCAAGAAACGCATGCTCGTGCGTTCTTATAATAGTAGCAGAAAAATGTAAATGTAATGATTTGAAAAGATTATGAAAGTTTTTAATTCAGTCGTAATAATATTACCACGTAATAAAAATATTATACAAAACTCAAAAATTAACAAAACTGAGTTCAGCTGATTTGGTTAGATTTAAAGTTAAATGGTAATGTAAATACTTAATTATGATATGTGGAAAAACAATTTTTTCCTCTGGAAAGACATAGTAAACCTTGTATTTAATGCACATAATTTTGGACTGACTATTACAATTCTCTTCTTTGCACACCCTAGGTGATGTGATATTATCATCAAAATAAGGAAAATGTCCATAACCATTATGCCGTTTTACACTAGAAGGAGTTGGTTGCTTATACTTTTTAGCTGGGGGCTCTTCATCCCAACCTACATCGTCCTCCTAAATTCAGGTCCATGAAAAGTGGTCTTTTTCTTGAAGTCTGCGTTAATCCTTCAGCAACTTCCTTTTATTTAGAAATTGAAACAGATCCATAATTATATATTGTGAAACATTATTTGCTATGCAAAAATTTCGGCGCCAAGCATTTGCAACAGCCAGATCAAAGAAATTTATAATGACTTTTAAAATCCACTTTCTGGTTTTAATACTCTACTTGCTGATCTAGTACGTCAACTCCACCCATATTACTATTGTAATTACAAATGACTTTAGGACATAGAATATTAACAAAGCTTTTACTGCATTTATCCCATCTTTTGACCATTGACATATTATCTACTCTTATGCAGTTTGAAATTATTATAACACTCTTGTTGTCTTTCCATTTCGTGAGGGCAAGGTCGTCAAACACATATTGTTGTGATTTTCCCCTTTTCATTTTATTATCCGGCTTAAAAGCCAAGTTTTTTCTTCCTCTCATCCGATTCGCCATGATGGTACCTGTTCCGTGTAAAACTGGTAAAAAATCTATCAAAACTTCCAGTATGAGCTACGTGAGCTATGTAGAATGAAGGAGGCACCCACACCCATATGTCGTTCAGTAAATGCTATTCTGGCACCTAAATAAATATCAAAGTCAATCATTAGTTCTTCCCTTGTAGTAATAACAAAATTTTTTAACCCAACAGGTCTAGGCTTATTTTTAACCACTTGGCGTAAACTACATCTCGAATCTACATTTCGTCAAACGAATAATTTCCTGGTACTCACTCCAAATTGCGACAGGCTTGTTTAACTTTACTTATGACAGGATTTATCTCCCATAAAGGGTTTAATCTGTCTTCTGGTGAAGTTGGTTGATCATCCGGAATAAAATGTAATGCTGTTTTTAAAGATATAAAATGATCTTGGGGCATGACACTATGACTGGCATGACACTATGACTGCTAATCTAGTAGTTTGGCGCCAGAACGATATAACCGAGGAAAAGTAAAAATTCCCATGTACACATGTAACCCAAACATACGTTTTATCTCATCTGCAGAAGTATTTAATACATGCCCAGTTTTACGCATGTAGTAATTATTCGTACATTCTGCCCCTAACTAACCCCCTAAAAATCATCATCTAAATATTCTTTAAAGTATTCCATTGGAGTCCTGACACGATGCAATGGACGTGGTTGGTAAATATGTTCTTTGTCAGAATATATTGTTTGTTTCCATATTCTACCTCTGGTTTGTTCTTATTGACTAGGAGTGATTTGTGAAATTGACGGTGTAACTGATTGATTACTTACTTCAGGTGCAGATATGTGAACGGACTCTCGATGTTCGGGTTCATCTCCCAAGAGTAAGTTTTCGTCAAAAAAATCTTCAATATCGGAGTCATTTCTGTCATCCAAAATGTTTAGAACCATGTCTTCTGTTAATGGAACCCCTACCACAAATGAAAATTACAGTTATGCACACAAAAAGCATATGATTTTAATAAATTACTTAAATAATAACACACAATCGTGACTTTTTCTCCCCTCCAACCTGATTTCAAATTGAAGGGCTATGATCATGTGTGGTACTTTTACCTCATTCAAATTAAGCAAAAGTTATAAGACATGTTTGTTATTTTAATTACATTTGTTACATTTATTCGTAAACTCTGTTATTAGATAAAAACAATTGTTACTTTTATTAAAAACAAATATTTTATTTACATACCTGTGCGAGAGTTGGCCCCAAAATATTCTGCCATCTTTAATGAGGCCTGTGGCTCAACTGACTGCCCTCGTGATGTTTACTTATTTATTAATGTTCGCTTTACAACCCCCACGTTCGATGCATATAGGTTTTGTCTCGAAAAACATAACACAAACATTTTTTTCTGAGGATGCCCACGCTTACTACAGTCAGGTTGAAAGGGTTAAAGAATATTTATACATTGGCTATATCTTTCACGGATAATGGCGATGTTGATGACAGAACAATGTTTGAGAGTTTGTAAAGCTATTCAAAAAATTGTGTGTAACCATATTTAAAAGAAAATGCCTATTCATCTTATAAAGTTTATTGTGATAGAAAATGTTATCAGATAATAATAATATATAATATTCTTTATTTCCATTTTAGATAGTCCCTAGTTAAAATATTGGCCGTGCAATAGTTACCTGCTACTTAAATTTTCTAAATATAACCTGAAGCCGATTACTTATTTGTATTAAACACCTCTGTGATCATGGATGCCAAGCAGACTGAACAGAATTCTTCCAATGAGGGACCACTGGATGCAACTTGTAAGAGAGACGACTGTGGTAATGATGAGCCAAAGTATAGAGGAGAGCCATACCTTCAAACAATACCTGTTGAGGTAAAATATTGATTAAATGGACTCTGAACTCTCTTGTTCTTAGGATACATTCAGAGAGTTTTTTTAACCGCTCATCTCTTCCAGATCCAATGAGGTATTCACATAATTACTGCTAATAAAGGTAGAAACTTCTTAACAACTGAATAATCTATTTACAGATTCTAAGCATATCAGAAGAAACATATAGCAGATTCCACTAGTTGTGTAGCTTATTTTGGTTTAATAATTGGCTTTTTCTAAGTTAGCTTTCCTTATAGTTTGTTCTATTTATATAAAATATATGTTATAAAATTATGGTATGGATGTTGTTCTAGGTTTACTGTACTGATAGAAAGAAAAATATTCATGAATTACGTGGAAGATTTTATCATTTTTTTAATATTACAGATATTCTTGAACATTTGCTCATTTCTGGACGCTTCATATATAAGTGAAACTCTAAGTAAAGTATGCCGACGTTTTGAGGATATTTTAGCAGATAGAATGTTGTGGAAATATTGGGTCAGTAGACGACTTAAGCACAAGTACCCAGCGCTGCCTCATGTGGAGACAACTAAATTTAACTGGGAAGATGCATGCATAAAACTTGATAATGAGTATAAAAGATGGTCTTCATCTGGAACAACAATGAGGCATGTGGTTGTAAACGACGTTCATTTTGCATCTGTGGACACAATTTTATTAGTGAATGTATGTATATATTTTACTACAAATTTTATGAAAAAGAAATTGACCAAAATTAAAACTCACTAAAAAATATTCACAGCAGAATATTTTTAACAATACAAAAAAATACATTTTCATAAATCAAAGGTAGAATTACTCACTAAGTTCTTAGGAAGAAAAAGTCTATTAAAATATCACATTCTCCATTTCAGAATGGTGAGTTGTGTGTTTCTGGTGGAAGGGATAGAGGTCTTGCATTATGGAAGATTTCTGAAATTACATGTGAACAGCATGGAACTAGACCGGCACAGATGAGACCAGATGCACATTCGGGTTGGGTTTGGGATCTTGCGACAAATGATGCAAATGCAGCTAATACTGTATACTCGGCATCGTGGGACTATACAGTCAAAGCTTGGGATTTAGGGACTGATTTAGGATGTATTGAAACTTTTAAGTAAGTTAAAAACTGTTTAAAACTTTTATGGATGCATGAATCTAATAAATTATTAATAGAAAACTATTTATTCTCAAGGAGTAATTTATATTAATTTTGTATAATGAACATTACTTATATTTTTAGCAATTGTTATAATTTGTTCAATATTGATTTCTAAATTATTTTCATGACATTAACTAAAAACGACAAAGGTAGGTCAGCTATCCTATTAATGATAAGGCAATTGTAAGTAGGGTGCCTGCTTGCTTAAATAAATAATTATTTAATTTTCAGATGTGGGATGACAGCTCTCTCTGTGGTAAGCGATGAAAATATGATCATGGCTGGATTGTATTCACCAAAAGTATTAATATTTGATCCAAGAGCAGGACCAACATCTGTAAAAGAATACATAGCACACAGGGGTCCTGTACTAGTACTAGAATCACATGATAATTTTGTTGTATCAGCTAGTGAAGATAGAACCTTGGCCGTGTGGGATAAAAGAATGGGTTGTTTGTCGCAGAGAGATATAAGACTGCCTAATCGTGTTCACGCCTACCCAGTCTCACTGAAATGGGAAAATTCCTCATTATATGTTGGTGATTCTAAAGGGACACTGCATTTATTAGATGTAAACAACTTCAAAACTGTTGGATCGTACGAGTTGTGGCCAGAGCCTGTCAGTACAGTGCCAGCTAGTAAAGTAACGGCCATAGCGCACAGTACTGGTGGATTAATTTGCTGTTCCGACAGAGGGGAGATAAAATTCTTATTCCCCTCAGATCCACCTCAAGAATTTCATATGCTCCGATCAGCTACGGTTGATATAACAGAGGTAAATTATACAATATTCCACTTAATTTCTTTCAATACTTGTGTCGGTATATCTTTTTAAGTATAAATGAAATGTGATCATAAGTGGTATAATAACTTTTCCTTCAGGTACCAACACAGATTAAAAAACATGTAGCATGTTATAAAAGATTCTTATTTAATAGTTTTATTGAGAAGTTTTCAAAAATTTGTGTCTGCGTGGCTTTTAAAATTGGTTTTAATATTATAAAAGTTATTTTGTCTAACACCAATTTTTAATCATTCTTAGAATGATGTAATTGTTGATTCATAGTTAAATATTTTGTGAAAAACAAACAAAAATGGAATATCATTTTTGTTTTGTTTGTCTTTTAAGGTTTTTCTCTTATAGTCGTATTCAACATAAACTAATGTTGTTAATAAATTAGGTTGGATAAAACAGAACTAAAATTTGTTCATTTTGTTTCATTTCAGTTGCAATATCAGAATAGTATACTCGCAATTAGCACTTGTGATTCAGCATTGGAGTTTTGGGTGCCAGTGGAAAAAATGCAAGATTTCGTTGCGGTTTGAATTTAAACTGCTGAATGAAATGAACTTAAAGAGACGCTTAGATCTTGTTTGCAGAGCCCCACTCACTGTGAATAAACGCAGAGTACTCGCTTTCACAAATGCTTTTAATTCCAATTAAACCAATGCTACTCGAAATATTAGTTTTTCGAACAGTTCAGACATAATACGTCACATCGATGGAAAAAATACCATTATTCCTTATTTGAGACTTGTTCACGATATGCAATTATTTGTAATGAGATAAATGGAAGAAAATCCTTGAATTATAACAAAATTCTCACAAATATATTAACAGAGTTACAACATTATTGTTAAAAAATTTGAATAAAGTATGAGCCTTTCAAATGGCCTTGTTAAATCATGTCTAAATATGGAAGAGAATTTATGAGAAAACGAATCAAACCCAGATAGCAAGTTTTGTTTAATACGAAACCAGTCCTTAAGAAAGTATGACACGAATACAAATTGATAAAACTTCAGAATACAAGGACATTGAACAATTGTATTAAAATGAATGTAAAGTTATATGTGAAATTATCTCAGTTGTAAAAGTTAGACCACGGATAAAAATTTAATTCCTACATGTTTATTGTAAAGAAAACTGCCATTGATGGAATAAAAACAAAGAAGCTGTTCGTAAAATAAAATTATGAACAGGGGAAGAAGCAAATCGGAGAACTATCTTAAATATAAACCTCAATTTTTGGAAGGATTTTGAAATACAAAATTTACCAATCTGACCTATGAAATTAACACAAATATAAGTTGGGTGCTATGCAAAGGCATAATATTGTAAGCTTTAAAACGACGAAGACGCCTAGAGGGATGAGAAATGTCAAATAGGCAACTATGGCAACATTAAGGATACAACTAAAACCTATTATGGGAACATTGTGCTTATAAATTTTATATCAATATTTTCTTACAGTAAAGTTTGTGACTTTGCTTTTCAAGATAACTACTAAAGTGACTAATTTATTAATATGTATTATAATATATAATACCATACCGCATATTGCAGTTGCAAAAAAATGGCTTTGAAATAACAGTTAACGAACTAATAATTCAAGATCTTTATTCACAAATAAAGATTTAGACATCTAATTAAATTAAATATTTGTCATAATGTTTAAATTTTGTATGCAGACAAAGAAATTGTTTTAATTTTAACCTTCCATAAAATTTATATTTTTGTAGCTACATTTACTAAAACCTTTTTTCCCTATCTCTTTTATTTCTGGAATCTTCTTCTGCTACTTCAGTAATCCACTTCAAAGAAATTACTTTTTAATTCAACTTAAATTGCTCTAGCGCTTTAATTATTTTTATTTACTTCTAAAAATTAGTCTAAAATTATTTGTATCTTTCTGCTCTCAAAAAAAAATATAAGTATCTAATCTAAATGTAACTTTTTATAAATGTGATTTGTCACCAATTTGTTTATTTGGTGAACAAAATGAAAAGGCTGCTACGAAATAAAATAAAGTAAATGAGAGGTGTTTTGTAAGAAATAAAATTTCAATAAACAAAAGCCGAAGATGGAAAAGATATTGAGAAAATTCTGGCAGAAAGTGTTTGTTAAACTGCTGAACTTGTGAGATATTAGAAAAATTGCTTATAGTACTATCATTTCTTAAACGGGTGGAAAGTTTTCAAAAATAATGAAGATGAAAATATCTATGAAGCGCGTAGTTTTAGCATTTAATGAAGGCCCAAATATACGTAATTATAAGGAAGTAGCATTTTACCCCGACTTCACTAAATATATTATCACAAATCAAGTTGAAGTTATCGATTTTCAAGGTTTAGTATCTGAAGGGTGGGAACTCTGTTAATGCATTTGTCTATGGCAGAGTTATAAGTTTTCTTATTGAGATTGAATTTATTTTTGATAAGTAGTACCACGAAGGGCACTTTTACGTGCCATCAATTAATAACAAATAACCAATTTAGGAATTCATTCAGGCTCCAATCGAACCCTGAGCACACCCACGTTTATACCATTAAATGCACTTTGAACTGATTTGTAAATTATTTAATTTCAAACTTCTTAGGAATATGGGACATATATTAATCCATAGTTATATGTTTAAGAGAGTAGACATAGTAAGTCTGATCAATATTGTGTATCCTGCTTGAAACACTGAAGCTAATTGTCACTTGTGGCACAGTAAGCATCGTAGTATTTTTAGTATACCTTTTCAGAAATATTGTAGTAAAAAACATTGAAATTGTGTGATGAAAGGACTGCGAATATGGATACTAAAAAGATGAATATAGTTATTTTCATAATTATTGTAAATCAATCTTTATGAAAATAAATTAAATGATAGATAAATTTTTGGCGAGTTGCTCTTAAAATATACATAAATAGTATCCGGACTTTTCTGTAAATCTCTGAAATATACAATGTCTTCATATATTGTTGCGATGTAGGTGTCTGATGCTTTTATAAGTGTAGGACAAGAAACGTAGACTGCCGACTTTATTCACAAATTATATTTATCATTATTTGAAAAACTACATTTTTTCAGAAGAAAACTACTATGTCCATCTGTACCAACTAATCTCTTAAAAGTGGAAAAAAATCCCTAATCGTCCTAGCAGTTTGCGAGATTAACTTAATAAAAAAAATTGAGTCCGGTTTAGCGAAAATGCGAATTTCCCATATTTTTTGGTTTTAAATAAATATATTTAAAAAATTAGAGCTCGGACTTGATTATTTCATTATAAAAAATTGATTTGAAATATGCACTTTATATGAGAAACCTCCGTCAGTTGTGTGTCAAATATAAATTAAATGCTTAACCTCTACGCACTCTGTACTCTACGCGATCTTGCCCATTTTAATTTTTTAAGTTTATTTTTTTGTCTTTATATAAATTCCTGTTTGTATGTGCAAATTTAGTGTTACTAAACTTCGAAACTGCACTTTTTGTATGGGAACTTTTTTCAAATCACTTTTTAATAAAATAATCGCGACCGAGTTTTAAAATTGGCAGTTACTTAATTTTTTATCTAGGAAAATTCGTATTTTTGCTAAACCACACTTGTTCCAAAAATTGTGCGTATACTTATGTACGCGGGTTAGAAGTTATACTATACTTCTTTGTAGCGATGACAGAATTATAATATAACAGGTATGAATAACATAATATTGATGGAAATGAATATATTATGTTATTGCGATTTACAGATACTATGTTATTAAATAACGATACGCTTGGCTACATGTTAAAATATTATTATGTTACGTATTGTCAAGCAGCGCCCGTACAATGGCCGTCACTCGCTGAGTAAAGTGAGAGCGAGACAGCACGTTTCTTTTCGTCTTGCCCTTCGTTTCATATTTACCGAGCATCACCGAATGACACCGAACTTTACCGAAATATTAATAATCTGTTATTATAACGTTCTTAAACTCATACCTGTTATGTGATCCATACCTATTACTGATTGGAAAGAACGCATTATGTTATTACGAACATTATGCTTGGTAACATGTTAAAATATTATATTGCGTTATTGTCAAGGAGCGGATGTCATTCGTCGTCTGAATAAAAAGAGCAAGAAACAGCACGTTTCTTTTCTTAATGCAATTCATTGTTTTATATATTATTTGTTTTATGCTTTATTCTTTTGTTTCGTATTGACGGAACATTACCGAATGACATGAAATTTTTACCGAATGATAATAAACAATTAATTACTACAATGTTCAAATCTATACTTGTTATTTGAATTTTGTTTATGTTATATTCATTCAGAATTTCCTGTTGATCGCTAACTAACTGCAACTTCTATGCGTTATTGTTTCATTTTGTTTAAATTATCGAAATAGGAAAATACTATATGGTTCGAAATGTAATTTTTGACCGTATTGACTATTGCCTGGCTTTCTTTTAACATAATTTAATAAAATTTAGATGGAAATCGTCCACAAAAAAATACCTATATTCTATCAAAAACCAAATTAAAATTGAACTAGTGTTTCTCCGGTAGTATTTAATATAGATAGCGAGTATAGTACGCATGTACTATACATATTTTGTATGCACACGTAGAAGGAAAATTAATTTCATGGAACATATCGTTTAAGAACGTATTGAACAAATGTTATTATCAATAATGTCCAACAACATGTTATTTTTTAACAGTTATGATACTATGTTATTGAATAATGATGTTATTCATTATAATAGGTATGGGGAAATAATAGTTATTTCCATCTCTACTTCTTTGGCATAATACAAAAGCAACTGTATTTAGCACGCAAATAATTAATGGAAATAAAATAATAAGAGGACTGGAGTGTGATTATAAATGCGATTGGTAAGATCTAAATTCAATCAAATTATTAATTGTTAAATAATTTATAATGCAAATAAATACATATCGAAACTTAGCCTCATTTCTATTACAAATATTCACAATAAATAAACGTTTTTTATTATATGCACCACTATTCAATTTCAATTACTAAAAAATATTATTTAAAAGCACAGATAAAATTTGATTTGCATGAATATAAAACACGCGTTGGATTGTTACAAATACTTTAATAACTTATAAATATAGTATCAGTCACTACACGCATGTCAGTGAGTAACTTCATCCTGTTAATTTTTGTTGCATCGTGCACGTGAACGTTTCACTTTATCAATTTATATAACGCATCTCAGGAAGTAGAATTTAAAAAACAACTTAGGTCAATAGAAATAAAGTATACTCCTGATTAAATATTTATTTATCAAATGATTACTTATGTTTTAAGTTGTTTGGTGTTTATGATTTATTTTAATGATTTTTTTATTTTAATTATCTAATAATTACCAAAGAAATTTTGATTTGATTGAAATATCTTTACAAAATGCATACCCAAATGGTATTTAAAAATAGTTTTTAAAATTGATTACATTTTTTATTCTATTCTCAATTTTTAACTGATTAAAAGACGAATACCGAATAATAATTTGTGTTTGCATTTTACTTCAACTTTAAATGATCTGTAATTTATCATTTCGAAATTTGAAGTTTACTTATTAGAACAATTTTATTTTGAAAGAATAGAAGCCGTTCAAGATGTAATTAAAACTATGAAACGTTTACTTTTTTCTTTGCCGATCATAGAGTTCGCTCTTGATGTTGTGTTTAAACATGTGTGAGTGTACACCGTGTGATTTATTACTGTGTGCGCATAGCTCTAGTGAGTGTGTATGGTTTCGCCCGTCATGGCTGAAATGTTGTTGAACTGTCAATTTTAAGTGAAATTTTATGTTTTAAAATATGATTAGGAATTTGTAAGGTTTCCAAATATACGGATTAATTCCGTTTGCATAATACGCTTTTGAGAATATAGTTTTCATTATGAACGGATTAAGTTTTAGTGAACTTTGTTGTCTATTTTGTTGTCCGCCATGCCCGGGTAAAATTGCTGCAAAGTTAGCATTTCTACCTCCGGAACCTACGTATGCATTCACGGCCGACGAAACTGGATCTAAATTTGCATTGACGTTAACAGAACGCGCAGAGTGGCAGTATTCGGAAAGAGAAAAAGAAAACGTCGAAGGATTTTTTTCCCGAACGACGAGAGGAAACAGAATCGCTTGTCTCTTTGTGAGATGCAGTGCAAATGCTCGCTTCACCATTCTGTTTTCACATGGGAATGCTGTGGATCTCGGTCAAATGAGTAGTTTTTATTTAGGTTTAGGAACTCGAATTAATTGCAACATTTTTAGTTACGATTATTCGGGATATGGGGTGAGTGGTGGGAAACCTTCTGAAAAAAATTTGTACGCTGATATTGATGCCGCCTGGCAAGCGCTTCGAACGCGGTACGGAATCAGCCCTGAGAACATAATTTTGTATGGGCAAAGTATAGGGACTGTGCCTACAGTTGATCTAGCCGCTAGGTATGAAGTTGGGGCTGTTATTCTGCACTCTCCGCTAATGTCTGGCATGAGGGTTGCCTTCCCCAACACCAAGCGGACGTGGTTTTTCGATGCATTTCCAAGGTATTTTACATTTTACTAATTCATATTTATTTTACATCTTTCTGATTTGTAAAACATATTTGATTGTTTTGTTTATTTTTTCAATTTTTTTAGTAGTGTTCAAGGTACCTTTGTCATATTTCCTGAAAGAGATTACTTATAGAAAGTATTATGGTATTTTTCTTATTTTTCATTTCTATGTGCTGTGTTGTTAAATTTTTTTTTTAATTTTCAGAAGTGTGTTTTAAAGCTGGTATTTTCCTCTATATAAGCCCATGTAGACTTAGCAATCAATTTTTACTATTAATATTTTACCATTAACTTTTTAACACTTGTTCAGTTTTATTCTAAGTCTCACGACAAAAAGAGATAGTGTCTGACATTTTAAAACGGATTGTTGTTTATTATCTCGGATTACTTATTATGTGTACCAACTAAAATTATGATGAATTGTTCTTTGCTATTTTTATCATTATATACATTCACACATCAGAACATAAACGGATTCTCTGAACTAATGACTCATAAGTGGCTTAGTCCAATATTTTATCGTTGTTCTTGTTATATTGGCAAGCTGGGACTCTTTCTCTTTAGTGCAATATATTAAATAATTTAGTTGTTGATAACATGTTTGACAAAAGTTTATTAACAAAAACAATGTTTGTTATCACGGTGATTCACGTCAGTCTTCTATCTAATATTCATAATCACGTAACCATTAATGTGAACATACTATGGATAAGATATTGCGACATAAACTCTATATTTGTATATGGTGTTTGCTGTTTACACTTCTTTGTTTACAATGCTAGATAATAAAGAACCCTCATTTTAATAGTTTCATTGCTTAAAAATAGCACATCCAAATAGCTTTCTTTTGATATCTCAAAACTTGGCAATGTAACCATTGTTAGAATGAAACATTGATTTAAGAAGTAATTAATACATTAAGCCATAACTCGTCTCATGAGAAATTCATACTGGGTAAACTGAAGTTGGAAAATGATTTTTTCAATATTATTGTTTTCATTATTATTTTCTATACTTCCAGCATTGACAAAATTCCAAAAGTCACATCTCCAGTTCTGGTTATTCATGGTACTGAGGATGAAGTTATAGATTTCTCCCATGGTTTGGCCATTTATGAAAGATGTCCTCGGGCTGTAGAACCACTCTGGGTGGAGGTAAATGAAATTAAATATTATTTCCCGTAAAATAAATCGGACTCTCGTGAATTTGTGATAATAGTAATTTTTCTTGTATAGGGTGCTGGACACAATGATGTGGAGTTGTACAACCAATATTTGGAGCGATTGAAGAGATTTGTTTCAGTAGAACTTCTTAACTGACAAATACTCCCGGCCCAAGGCCACGCTGCACAAGGTTCGTGTACGACAAAATCAGTTAGCTGAAGTAATCTTTTATTCATGGTCCTAATGTAATGTGTGTGTTTTAGGTGAAGAGCAAAATCCTGCCTCCACTTTGAGTTCGAGCACCACGAGTTCGGCAACGGAAAGACTCCTCTAGCTAGCGGGGGCCGGGTCCACACGGGCCGGCCCCGATAATCTTCTTACCGTAGGTGGTGCCACTAGGAACCTACCGAATGATACAAATAGTGATAAAAAATTTGAAAGTAAAGTAAAAGTAAATAATCATACTGAACGTGCACACGTGGAATATGCTACAAGTCCAAGTAAAGTCAGCCATGGAATTAGCATAAATATCACTGGTGTAGAGTCACCGCAGGGTGTGAGACGCCGGGCCCATCTAAGGTCTCTGAGTGACGTGACGCCAGGCAGTGTGCCACCCGTAGCGAGGGCACGCTCTCTAAGTGAGCGCCGCACAGAGCCACCCTCTCTTGTTGTTCATGGCTCCCCACACAAAGAGATGTACACTCTCAGTTCGATTCTCACTGAATGTGAGAATACGAGCGGAAAGAATGTTCGTAAAGCATTTAGCGAAAAATCTTCGCCCAATCTCTCCGTCGTATCTGTAGATTGTGCTAGATCTGAAATTGGCAGTCCTATATTCCTTATTTCAAGTAAAGCTCCAGATGTTGGCAAGTGTGCGAGTGATATTATAAATATTGGTGGTGACCCATGGCGAAAAATGAGTGACGTCGAAGTTCGTTCAAATAGGAAACCTAAGAATATTGTAACGCACCTTTCACTTGAAAATCCTCCAGAATCAAATGACCCTTGGGTTAAAAATTTGAAAGCTAACCCCAGTGCGTCGCCAAGGATAACAAACCGTGAAGTTCATACTCCATCGAGACGAAATACAAAGTGGGGTAGTGCAGTCACGTTGAATGATAATATAATTCGTAGAGGCAAGTTGGAACGTAAATCGCCGGTTACTTGTGACAAGTGCCTCAATGAGAGCTGCGAATGCTGGAGGCCGAGAAGTCCACTGTGTCCTCGGACACCTCGTCTTAATGAGCTCCGTCAGAAGAGAGTTATGAGCTCACCTGGGGCCTGCACAGACCAATTTAAGTCACTCACTGTGAGATCCCAACCAAACACCACAATTATAAATGGATCTGGTCCAGTCCAAAACGTGCAATGCACTTGTGATAAGCTGCCACGTCGAAGCGTATCTCCTAGGCTCACACAGATTGTTGTCCCGCCTAGTTTAGTGACCCGAGCCATTACAGATGAAGTTGAAAAAGTTGTTAAACCAGTCATAGCCCCAGAAAATAATGCACCCCCCATAAAATCTCCTACTCAAAAGATTTGCACTGTAGAAAACGTATCTAATAGTGATAAAAAAAATACAGATCCTCTTCTTGAAACTACCTGTTGAATGACCTATCATAAGGCGACATACAAACTGTTTTGAAGTAGTAGAAACGTATTCTGTTCGCAATATCAAGAAATCATTGAACAATTCCTCTTGTAGAATGAAATGTGTAATTTCTTCATGTAATGAAATGTTGCCTTATCTTTGTGTAATAAAATTATTTTTATTCGGCATCAAGTTTAAAAATTGGTTACGTTGTTATTCGCACCATGATGAAATTATAATCAATTTATTGACCTTTCACTGAATTAATCTTTTGTTTGTTTTAAAGATATGGAAGAAATTATGCAATAGGATGTGATGACCTGATTCTGTCTCTTGAGTATTAATAATTATAATAAAATAAATATACGTTACTTAGTGATTTCTTTTAAAATAATTTTATATTGTTTATTTAATAATTTTATATCTGCAACAAAATGTATCAATATATATAATGGACTAATAATAAGAAATGTGCAAATGCAAAGGTTAAATTTATGCCCTGTATAATTTGTAAAAACCTTAGTTAATTAGAAAACATATCTCTTGTTTATATTACGAAACAAACATTGAACATTCATTTGCTTCGTTTGAAAAATTTAATAACGGGGGGTTGTGTTAGATGTAAAAATTACAGATATAAGTATTTTGTTGTAAGCCTCAACTCGGTGATATATCGCTTCGACCCGTGATTTTGATGTCACGGTTACGTGAAGTGTGCTCCTCATATATGCAATAAAATTATTTAAATACTTCATTGCCGCTGTGTAAATTAAGCCAAAGTACTTACCTATTGTGACTGATGTGATTTTTTTAGTTTCATATTTCGTCTTAGAATTAGGATTAGAATGTTTAGCTTCAATTCTCGTGTTCAGTTATTTAATGTCCTGTTTTCTATATTTCATTTCTAAATCTATCTTGATGTGTCTTGTTATTGCAGAAAGTATTTTTTTTTATAGACCTTGTTGACAAAATTTTGAGAATGTTAAGTTTTTCTAGTAGGTTGAACTTTAAATCAATTAACTAAATCAACTAACTAAATTAATCAACTAACTAAACTTTAAATCAATTGAACTTATATGTACATTCAATATGTAAACTTATTGTTTCAGATTTTTAACAAAAGTACGAGTCAGCAAGTCTTTTTTTTTCTTATAATATTTCTCTGATTCAAATATCTTTGATTATATCAATTCTTGCACTATATACATGTCAGAATATACAAATACTATAAATATATTAAAAGCTGACTTATTATGCCTGTAGAAGGAATGGAATTGTGGTTTAGTATGTTAATACAACAACTTATTTAAACTGGAGTATTAGGAGCTTGTAATATGTAGTTTCAACGGGGCACTTCAAATTGTAATACGATTTATTTAATATAAACAGTGAAGGTATTTGTCGAGCACATGAAACATTTTTATTGTATACTTAGTATAGTTAAGATCATTAGAGGCTCAATAATGTAATGATGGGGATTTATAAGAAATTTACTCTAGGAGAGATCTGATGGGGAGTGGGAAAATTTTTTGTTTAATTGTGTATAGAATTAATAGTTTGAGTTTTAAGCCGACTGAATGGTGGTCAAAAAAGATCTCCAATATAAAATTCCGTTCATGCAAATTTGAAGGTTACTTTAGCCTAGTTATAATATAGTCGGAATATGTGTACTTTGATACATTTGTAAATTTTAATTTTGTTTATTAGGTTGATTTATTTAGAGTAGAATTGGAATGTCTTGCCTGCATAATAGCGATTTTTTTATATATTATTTCTATATAAAACCTGCTTTCGTGCACGGCAGGGTTTTTTTTGGAACCAAATAACTAAATATTATGAGAAGTTAGAGGTATTTCGACGATTGGTTTGTAATATTTCTGTCCACTATAATTGTGCTGTAAGTTAATCGAGCATATTAACATGAGTTCTTATAAATTTTGTTAGAAGAAGGCTATTTTATACAGTATAAGTTGACAAAAGTTAAAGTTAGTTAAAAAAAAACTTAAAGTTAGTAAACAAGTGGGTAAAACAAAGTATATATTTTATTTTTTTGTCCCTTTTTTGACTCTTCATTTATTCAATCCCCTTTCTTTTAGATTAGAATATATATTAATATCATGGTAACCGTAACGTTTGAAGTTAACCTTGTAAAATTGTAAAAATTCCAATGATTTTTCATTTAGAAATAAAATTGAAAATATAACATTTTTGAAACGTATTTGAGATCAGCTAAATGATGTATTTCTGTTTCAAAGCTACAGGTTATTTTATAAGACTACCTCAAGTAGACAGAAATATGCAGACGTTTTTATTCAATTTTATTTTTAAGTTTTGATACCTTTGACGTGAGCTTTTTAAAGACAAAATACCAACAATTAATTTAAAGCGCGGTTAACTAATTTCCTATTTTTTCATTCAGCTAGTCTGAAATATGTCCAATTAGAATATAGTTAAAATTGTGTACATGTGAAATTGGTCAAAAATGGGCAAAAATGCATTTCATCTAATTATAAAACTGAATGATTTCATTTGTTTAGATTAATTATTATTATATTTATAAATTTAGATTAATTTAGTAAGTAATATTTAATTAATCTAAATAGTTTCATTTATTTAGATTAATTAAATATTATTTATTAGGGATGCTAATTATTTACCAGGGAAAAAAATGAAATTATAAGAATAACATTTTAAAACTGGAAATGCTTAAAGGACATATCTGATCTCTGCAATTAGATAATGTGCATTTCTGCTGTATATTGAAGTATAAATGTGAAAAACTACTATTGATTTTGAAGTGTTTTAATTGTAAATCCGTTCAAGTGGCATGATCTTAACTAAGTATAAATGTTACATATTACAATAAGTTTGTTACCCGCATTGATGAGGTTGTTTAGATCAAATTTGTAATATTTGAAGTGATTGATTCATGTATTATATGGTAGATATGTGCGGTTTGACGAAAATTTTCTGTAAATAATGCTAGCTAGTAACCGTATCATGTTATACAAAAGCGGTTAAATTAATTTTGTACTATCTAATTAAATTTCAACTGTTATGTGGTAATGTAACTTCAGATTAAATAAAAATATTGTAATTAAAATGTTGTAAAAAGTATATTATATCCTGAAGACTTGCAATTAATGTCATTCTGAGCATCTGTTGTCGTATGCGATCTTTAATTGATATCTAGACAGGTTTTAGTGTTAATTTTAATCTAACAAAAGAACTTATACTTTTTTTAAAATCAATACTGTTACCAAATATATTCTAAATGAAATTGAAAATATCGGAACTTGCTTTATTGAAGAAACTCTGTAATTATGGCAGTAATATGAATATGAAATATTATAATGTTTACCAATGTACATAGTAAATCGAATTATTAAAATATGGTAAATTTCTGTCTAGATCTTTTTTTAAGATCATAAATCTGTCCTAGTGGCAACCCAGGTTAATTGGCTATAAAGATCGGTAACCCAGAATTCGGGGGCCCTTAAACAGAAGAATGCATATTGCCAAAATCGTAAAGTAATTAACTTGTACTTAGAAGTGTATACCCAAATTCTAGTTCATAATCTATGGTCTGTGAGTAAATGTCTCTTGTTTATATTGTAATTGTATGTGGAATCTATTTAAAATGAGGCCACCACAAATTTTTTATTGTTGAAGAATTACTGTTAAATATACACACACGTACACTCGCTCAAACTATATGTAGATTCCACTCGAGAGTCAAAACTAGGTGGCCATTTTTAATGTAATATTTCGCAAAACCCAAAGAAAATATAACGGAAAGTAATCTATTTGCATTTTGGTATTGTCACAATTCAATTTTCTGTTAAAAGTTTTTGTAAAAAAATCGGCTGGTTGATTAAAAAAATTGTTGAAGTAATGTTAAAGACGTCTGCCAGAGGACCTTCAATTGTAAATATGTATGTCATTATGTGACCATCGTATTCAGTCTGTTTTTTTTATATAATATATTGAATTAGTTTTTTAATTAAATTCTCATTAATTGTATCTTATATTTTCCTTTTTTAATAATAAATAAAATCTTCTCTTTAAACGGAGGGGATTGTAAGTGAAACGGTTATTATTCTGCAGTCAATGATGGAAATTATTTTCAGTGAATTTTGTGGTTTGTATATGTTATTTTTAAACGTTCAGAAACGTTTTGACATTTCTATTTCTCATCAAATACCAGTGACAGCAAAAAGAGGTGATGAGTGATATGTCACAATGTTTGTATTTTATCATTAAATCTACAAGAAACTGCCTGAATGTAGAAATAGATAGCACTAGATAGAATTAATGATAATGAAATTTTGACATTAGGGTAGTGTAGGTTAAATACTAGTTTTGGTACTTTTAAAATTCTTGATAGCACATTTCCTACTAATTTTTATTTGGAAAACATTTATGGATATTATTATGTGCACTAAGTTGATGGATATACTGAGGGACCATCAATTTTTTAACACCTATGGAGCAATTTAATAAATAATATTAAAGACACCTGGTTATTTTCAAAAGGATACTTTACGTAATTATGATTCATAGATGTTGTGATCTTGGTAACTGTAGTTCCCATAGTATTTCGATTATATATATCGTAACTTGTAACTGAAATTTTGCACAAATTTTGTTTTAGAAACACTGGCCGTATCTTAGAGTAACCGAGAGAAATGTTGGAGAGTTTTTAAAATGTGTGGTTAACAATATTTTCGAGTACCAGTAAATGGAATTCTTGTAAGCCATCATTCAAATGATATTTATTTATAAAGAACTTTTACATTTGTTTAATGAAAAACTGTAATTCTGCCAGTGTAAACAGATGACATTTACAATCTTGTTTATTGGAATAGCTTGATCTTTGAGGTGCCGTTGATACCAGATGCTCTTTTACAATAGTAAGCTC
Source organism: Druceiella hillmani (assembly GCA_039881145.1). Classification (NCBI taxonomy): domain Eukaryota; kingdom Metazoa; phylum Arthropoda; class Insecta; order Lepidoptera; family Hepialidae; genus Druceiella; species Druceiella hillmani. Next base: position 15,414,463 of record JAYKKI010000001.1, read on the forward strand.
TGACGTGTTAACTTTAAAACACTTATAATTCAATTATTATTTTGCTACATTTGCAATTCCATTTAAATTGGAAATTTCTATTAAAGAAAAGTTTTATTACTATTTTATAGCCAACAAATTTTTTATTTTCAAAAACTCATCTCATAATTAATTCCTATGCTATAACTGATTGATAGTTGCCTATGACCTGTGAGGGTTATCAATAAATTCTCATTACTAAACATAATATCCATTAATATTAATAGAGTTCCTTCATCACCAAGACGTTAACTCATGTTTTGCGTGCCTAAAATATGACCAATATATTTAAAATATTAGCCATGTTTTACGTGATTAATAAGAAAACCACACTTAAACCTGCATGATCTCCATAAACATTTTAGTGGCATTCGTCTCCGTGAGATGAGTTTGCTATCAAAATTGCTTTATAATTAATCATCTTCAAATCAGTTTTCCTGAAAGTCTTTTAATTTGGGAATAAGAAGTCGCTCGTGGTCTTATCTTTACTGCGTGGTAAATATATTACCATTTTTTAAACCTATAATTACATTCAGTAATTTTGGCAAATTGTCCTGCACGAACTGGGCATAGAGACTTTTGTCAATTTTTTCAGTTTGCCTCATAAATTTTAGATACTGGCGATTTGTTTTTCTGTATAGTCAATTACTATAGCTATAGAAAACTGGCATCAGCTTTTCCGGCAGAATAAAGTCGAAAAGATGCTATAGTATCGACTTCTGCTTGCCATATGAGTCATAACACAGGTTATGTTTCAACTATGGTAATAATTTCCTTTATAATCGCGTTCACCACAGGGCTTCCAAATTGTTTACAGCTGTCATTGCGTATTTTTTCCGAGTTGCTGGGAGCATATCCAGAATACCTGGTAACTTTTGTTTAGACAGTTGTGAGCAGTCCTGCTATTAATTATTATTGTATTGTATTTATTATTGTTAATCCTGTTATTCTGGTAAATTTTCACTTGAGCATTGGCTTCAATTGACTTATTGAGAATTGACTTATCTGGATTGAATTGATACAAATGCTTCATACACATTTTATATCTCCTTTTCTTTAATCCTGCTTTCTATTGCTGGCTTTCTTTATTTTGTAGGGTTTTTAATAACTATCTGTGTACCCGAGTTCCTTAATAAAAAAAAATTACGGTTCTATGTTGGGCCGTTTTTTTGCAATAAAACTAATTCTCTAATAATGATGAATAACACAGGTCTGCAAATTTTAACTTTTATTTTCCCTTTTTGGATTTGATAGCGGATTTTAGGGTATTTTGTTGCGCTGTTTACGAATATGTACTTAGATTTTCCCCATCACACTCGGTTTTTTTGGAAAAGCCCTATGCATGAAATTGCAAAAAAAGCCAGCTTTAATAAGTAAACAATTTATATTACAATAAAAAGACAATTACATGATTTTAAATACTTTTATTCCACCTTCCCTGATAGCGAAGTTCTATCTTTTTCAAATCTTGATGAAATCTTTCGCCTTGCTCTTCCCAAGTTATCAAGAAAATAGTCCTAGTGCGAATTAAGGAAGTGAAGTTTAATGCTCATCGAACATCCCATTTTTCCGAAATTTTCAATAATTTTTCCTGGGAAATTGTTCAATAATTTTTCCTGGGAAATTGTTCACTACTTCCTTAAGAGATTTCCAGGCTTCTAATTCAATTTTACTTAATTTTACATTGAAAGTTGTGTCTTTCATCAATTTTCTTATGCCCGGGCCAACGAAAATACCAGGAATGTCTTTGCAATACACTAGATAACAATCTTCAGCAAAATGTGGTACAAAGTCTTTTTCTTTGTTGCGATTCCAAGAAAATGAAGTGCCAGGAGCAACCATATTCTTTTCCAATAGTCTTGATCCGAGGAGTTCAACTGCATCTTTTATCAGATCATATAGCAGACTTAGATCTCTATTATTCCACTTGCACTTGGTTCAAATTGATTTTCAGGTTGAGATACCTCTTCGACATCATTGCTCATGTCTTCAGCTAGCACTGATTCCAAATATGGAGGTGATGGCCGTGCAACGTTCGGGTCATGATGCATTGCATGTGCTACCGATTGCATGGTCGGATATACCAAATCCTTCTTTGTTTTATAATTGTGAACTGTAGTCTTGCAAAAATAACAGTCGTCGGTAAGATTCTAAGATTCTCTCCATAACATAGGCAATTGTAAATCAAAGGTATTGTTCTGCCCTTTTGACCACTTTTGAGGTTCCCGAACGCATGTCGCACAAACTTTATGTGGGATCCACTGTTTGTCTTGGTTAGTGATTTCTAGGCTGAAATACGTGTTATAAACGTTACTTATGAATTTGGTAATGTTATGCTGCTGTTTTGTCAGCATAAACTGCCCACAAATATAACAAAAATTGTCCAGTGAGATTAAACACTTTCGCATTGACATCTTTTAAGTGAGAGTTATGAATTGTACGTTAGTACTGATTTTGTAAAAACAATGATGTTGTCTCCTCTAACAATTTAAGTTAATTACGGTTAAATGAGTCCTTTAGCAAATGGCCTAAAATCCACCTTTTTTCCAATAATAAGGGTATGTCGCTTAGTTAATTACATTATATTTAACTATTTATGAGAACTTATTCATTGTTGTCTACTGCAACCATTCAGCGTGTTTTTTGTTCAATAAGAAACAATAAAAATAAAATATCAGTTTTTGACTAGAAGGCCTAGGAACTTTTGCCAAAAAAAAACTATGCCGTATAACTAAAAATCCTGATAGGACGTAATTTTTATAGCATTTTTCCCGTAATCAGTGCCTCAAAATCTATCAAAATCAGTCATCAAACCTGAAAGAGGAAAACCATTGTAGACCTGTGAATTACAATGTTTACCATAATTGCTGCTTAGATATTAATATTGAGAATTTATTGAATTTACTTTGTATGTGCGCATAGTAAGGAATGCCTATGAATCTCAAGATTGAAATCCATATTTATTTAAATACATATCTGCAATTTGGATTTTCAGTGTTGATGTTTTTAAGATTTCCAACAGTTATACATAAAACAATTTTTTATTTCAAATAATTCCAATCTCAGATTTTCCTATATATTTTAAGGACAATTATCATTTAGGCTAATATCTAATCACATTTTGTATATCATGTTTAAAGAAAATATGATCTTTTAACATGGGCCATTCCGTTTTAAAATTCTATCATATCGTTGCACAATTGACTATAAAATTAACTTTTATGACCATTTTTATGTCATTACAAATAATGTACGGTTGTGATGTAGGTACCTACAATGATTGTGTTTAACCTAATTTTCAAAGATTATTGATTTAAATTCGTACAACTACCATGGCTTGCACTGTTGATTAAATGTTTAATGGTAAAATTATGTATTGTTGTTGACGTTAAAATTATATAAGTGACATTATAAGATGATCCTAAATATTTGTTTGGTATATTAAGTCTTCCTTTAAAATGTGTTACATTTCTGCTGTATAATGTACTGGGTTATATAGGCTGTTTTAAATGAGTAGTATTTTACAAATACACATGCCAGTGATATGAAACATGTGTTTTTGTATGTTTTATATGAAATCGCAAATATTTTACGAAGTGTAATTGGAAAATGCTGCATGTTTTAAACACCATTTGTGTTTAACAAATTTTTATACTTATGTATGCCTATAAAGACATAATTATTATTGAATATATTTGGCGTTAATTTTGTAGAAATTCATTATTCACAATTAAATGAAAGTACGTGATGTAGTATTATTTCTACTTTCTTTAAGTTCTTTACTACGACCTAGGGTTCGTTGTATTACAACATCTGTAGGTGGGCTATTAGCAAAGATTCAAATCATGCAATACCAATGCATCTTTGCTAATAGCCCACCTGAAGATCTTGTAATACAACGAAACCTAGGTTGTGGTAAAGAACTTAAAGAAAGTAGAAATAAAACTACATCACGTAGTTTCGTTTAATTGTGACATAATTATTACTTAGAATTTTGTTTGAGTAATTGTCATTATTCTTCTGAAAACGTTAGCGGAGTTTGAAGATTTTAATGGTAAAACCTGCAGAAATCATATTACAGAAAATATAACACTGTTTATTCTGGCAATTATCTAAAAAATAAATCTTAGATGCCTTTTCAGTGAACATTATATAGCTTCTCCCTCTTGTATTTTGAATGATGTGCACGTTATTTTCTATTTTTTTATGCTAGTAACAATGTCAATGTATACAAAAAATTTAGGTTTTTTTACGCAAGTCTGGATGAGGAACAATAGAAGAAAATGTTTGTTTAACGATTGCAGGAGATAGCTATCGGTATCAGCTTAAGCAACCCATGTTCAGGCTATAAAATTTAAATCAAATATATGTGAAAAACCGTTTAAATAAATTAATTTCTTGCTAACATTTAGAATTTAAGGTAAACCCAGAATTTTATCTTTTGTAAGTGCAATGATACCTGAGACTTAAAAGATTTTGGAAATAAATAGAAATTAGTATTGTGTTTAAATTAAGTTTACTTACTTTTTTAAAAAACTAATAGTGAAATGTGTTGCAACAATTTAATATTATCAACTTATTAAATTGATTATTGAAATTTGATCATGGTATCAAGTAAATGAAAACAAGAAATAAAATTGTTTTAAACAATTTCATGTGTATTAGGTGTTCTGAAATTAATGTATCTCACCAATTGTTTTTAGTATCAAAACAACTTAAAATTGTTATTTAAAAATTTGAAAATATTATTGCAATGTGAGCAATTTCTTACAAACTTATTAAGCTCTGGATATTAAAGATTGATTAATTACATAGTAGTGTAGTGTTTATTGTGGTTTTTCACATGGTTCAAATTTACTTTCGTAGCAAAAAGAAGCGTACTACATAATACGTTACAATGCTAATTTGAGATATGTTTCGTAATTATAAAACAACAATATGTTGAAGTACAACTTATCCAGTGGGATTTGACCCGACGTGTAATATTATTCGTACTCATAAACGCTTACGAGTTAACTGTTATCATTATTGGCACTTTAAAATAGTAGAAATAGAAGTCACCTACTTGCTCAGATGCAATGATTACAAAATTATGTTTTACATTTGTGTATACATACTATTCAAAGTACAGAAACTTCCAGTTATTCAAGGACAATTTGTATTAAAATTGAGTTGTTACAATATTTGTAATGTGAATTCAAATGTTTTTTAATGTTTATTTAGAGCCCAGAGAGAGAGAATATCCCCATATTTGATCAGATGTTTGGTGTTTTTCTATTTTGCTAGTTTACTTTTCAAATAGTTTAAATTTAATATGGCAATGCTATTAGGGTCTTTTGCTTATCCCCACAATATCCATTTTGTATAAGAATTTGTATGAGATTACTGTTTAGTTCCAAAACCTGCTTTATGACTAGTATAGTGTTTTAAATGCGAGAGTATATACAAGTATATAACAATACATCAGGGCAATATGTCAGCCTGCAACTAACTGTTGCACAACACAGGTTTTGTTCCACTCAATCATTTCTTCAATTCTTTGCAACAAAAACTATTTCACCTTTTCCAATTCTAAGATCCAATATTTATATAAGAAGATTATTTTGATATACACAATCATTTTTACTTTTTTCCACATGAGCAATGTTACTTATCAAAGCGACTAGTTTATAACGACAGGCTTCTTTGCATGATCCATCAGTATAATAACGTCAATGGTAAGTATTGAACAGTTATGAAATTGAAATCTTAAATAAATTGGTTTAATAATTACTTTTGTCAATGTCACTATGACAGACTACTAATATCAATATGGCAGAGCTAAATTTACCAATTAGATTGTATTTTAATGACAAAACATCAAATTTGGTTTAGTCCTGTAGTATTTTTAGAATTAGTTTGACAAGTGTAGCAATTAGATTTCAAATATTTTCAATTTTCTTTTAATAATAGAATAAAAACTGTTTCCAACTGAATTTGAGGGTTTAATGTCAAATTATTGATAACATATATATATATATATATATATATATATTTATATACATATATATATATATATATATATACACATATATATATATATACATATATATATATATTTATATATATATATATATACATATAAATATACACAATATATATATATACACACACATATATATACACACAAATATATATATATACACACACACACACACATATATATATATATATATATATATATATATATATATATATATATATAGTTTTTAAAAATGGGTACCTGACATTTAAAATTTTCAGCATTTCCTTATAAATAAATTAATTAGAATGACAGGTTTAACAGAAAGATAAATGAGACAAAGCTTGATGTAGTGCATCATACTAATTTTATAATGAAGAAAGTTTTGTTTTTAGCATTTGACATAAAACTGTATCGTATAGTTTATGTTGTTCTTATGGACACAGGATGTGTTATATGTTTTTAAATCAGCAATGTCATGCCAGGCGCAAAATAATATATTAATATGTAGTGAACAGTAGCAAAATCTACAAAAAAATTCCACAATCTACAGTGCCAATAGGGTATTTGATGATCTTTTAAAAATTAAATTATCTGGTAAACCTACAATTGTGATATTTTCCCTAAGAAATGTTTTTTAAGCTGTAAATTTGAAACGAAGCTTTGCATGATTGCAAAAAAATTTATTCAACTCTAAAAATCAATTTTAATTGTAGTCATGTAAAGCTTTGTGCCAAACACTTAGTCATGCGATATGTAAATTTCCTGATGACACAATGCCTCACTCAATAATGAAATTGAAAATGGGAGGTTCTATCTTTTTATATGTATATACATATATATATATATGAATGTATATATGTATACATATGTATATATATATATATATATATATACATATATATATATGAATGTATATATGTATACATATGTATATATATATACATATATATGTGTGTGTGTGTGTGTGTATACATACTATATCTGTTCAACATCATCCTATGACAGATAAATATTTATGGGATCTCGCTATCTTACTCTCCCAATTACTTGAAGTTGGCCATCTGTTAGTATATTATGATTTACGTGGTGCATTTTGACATCATGTCTCTGTCAATCTGTATTTTTGATTTAAATAATCTACTTCAGTTACAGCTGCATCAAAATAATGGTTGAAAGAATTCTACATGACAACGTTTTCTACAAAAAATTCTGAATGCAAATGGACAATTATTATAGGTTGTTATAAACATGTTTAGGCGTATTCATCAGAATGTACGAGGTGTGATTGGAAAGTTTTAAGAATGGATCCGCTACGGCTTACTTATTTGAAGGGCAGGTGCACGGAGGGCGGAGAGTGAGTCATTGCCTCGTCCTTAAACACCCTTTAACAGAAAAATATATTTCCTACATTCAGTTCGCTGTGGCAGCTAGTTGAGTGCGGGTCTGTTAGTGCTTGTTGCCGGATTCTGTTGTGTTAAAATGGACATAAAAACGGAGCAACGAGTTTGTGTGAAATTTTGTTTCAAAACCGATTACAGGTGACGAAACATAGGTATATGGATATGATCCGGAAACAAAAATGCAATCTTCGCAGTGGAAGACTCCAACTTCACCATGACCAAAAAAAGCACGGCAAAAGGTGAAGACAATGTTAGTGATTTTTTTCGATTCTACCGGTATTGTGCATCATGAATTTATCCCTGGAGGACAGACAATTAATCAGAAATACTACAAATGTGTTCTTGAGCGTTTGCGCGAAAAGGTGCAGAAGAAAAGGCCTGCATTGTGGAAAGACAAGAGTTGGGTGCTACACCATGACAATGCTCCAGCTCATCGTGCCTTCTCCATCGTTGAATTTTTGACCAAATTCAAAATTCCTGTGCTTCCACAACTGCCATATTCCCCTGATTTGGCCCCTGCGGACTTCCACCTGTTTCCTAAACTTAAATTTTCACTGAAAGGGAAGCGATTTGACTCGATTGAAGACATCCAGGCAAATACGGAGAGCGTCCTTAACACACTTCAGGAAAAAAATTTCTAGGAATGTTTCCAAAAGTGGAAACACCATTGGAGTCGGTGTGTTCAGTCAGAAGGAGACTACTTTGAAGGAGATGCATCACAGTAACAAGCCCATTCTTAAAACTTTCCAATCACACCTCGTATATATACTGAAGAATTACAATGTTGTTACAATTTGGAGCATAATAGTTTAATTATGCTTTACATATGTTATCACTTTAGTAAATTTGGCTTGAAAAAAGTTTTGATTAATTTTAATTATTAAATTTTTAATAAAGAAAATATGAATTTGTGCACGATTTTAGCGTTTTCGTTATGAAATGAAATATTGTTGCCAAAACAAAAGCATGAATTGAGGGTTCAATATTTTAATGACAATAAACTCTGCCAATAACACAGTAGAAAAACTGTTTTATAGCGAAACATTTATTTGTATTTTTGCATTAAATGCGTCAGTACCGTTACATCACTATATGTTACTGTATTATGTTCAATCAAATAGAAAGTACTAACATCACAGTTATTCATTAAATAGTATTTACTTAAAATTGTTATGATTGTTGAAAAGATTTAGGTACTCGTTAAAATAGAATTTTGCAAAATAAGCAGAAAATAATAAAGTTCCTTAGGGACCACCACGAACCTGACCCTGCCCGTAACGTACAGGACACAGTATAGTTGAGATGACATTTGAACTTATTCTAGGATATCAGTAGGTAGCACATTAAATACAAAAATCTCTATCAAAATTAATATACAATTAATTCAAACTACAAGTATATATAAATATAATAGAATTATAATAAGATATAATAGAATTTAAACCTTCAAAAACCATAGCTTTGGTTTTCACCTTAGTGTACGCTAAAACAGTTATCAATATGCAAAAAATTCTAAGTTATATCAAATTTTTAGAAAAAATTGACTGCTTATACAAAGTGTGCTATTCAGATGATGAAAACAGCTTACACATACTTGTTGTCATATTCATAGTGGTTGTGCATATTGATAGAAATCACCATGTTATACGAACTCGATGGTTTTTTACACCTTAGACAATCAGTCTCGATCATTAGTCATCAGACACATGTCACACATAAAATATATGTATTATTAATTACAATTTGGCTTCCACTAGAGTCCCAACACAATGTTTTTTACAAGACATGCATCTCGCTATGTGGTTAAGGGTCACGTATCATGTTCCTTATAATAACAGGAAACCTAGAAATGTTTTCCATGACGTCTTTAACAATGTTTGAATTTCATTGTTCAGCTTGATAGTTGCAGAAAAGACAGTATCATTTATTCAGGCAAAATTGGTATGATTAGTCGATCAGATCTGATATTCAAAGTGCCTCCATTTGTGGGTAAAGCCGGGTTAGATGTTTCCATTTGCAGGGTGCAATATTTGTTTGGGTTCGTCGATTCATTTTCCAAGGTGGCTTTTTTGTAGTCAGGGATAGTTCCAGTATCCAGGATTATATCTAACGAAAAGTTCGGATTAGTTTCATTTTTTTGGATGGTGTCTTCTTCGCTGTTATTAGTTATGTCCGAGATATTATAAAAGTTAGTATTCATTAATTCTGTACTACGTCTTACAGAGAATTTTTGGTTCAGAGCAGTAGCCTAATTCTTTAAGTTCTCCACAAAAACAGCTTACGTCCCGATAAGTGACTATTGCATTCTCCCCTCATACTAATTTGGTGCATTTGTATGGTTTCTACTAGAGTAGGCATATTATATATGAAAATTGAGGAAATGTTTTTTTTCGTCATCTGTGATTATTACCAAATTTTAATTATTTTCATACATTCCTTTAATAGTTTATAGGTATCAGAAGTATCTGAATATTGCGATGTGGGTCCATCAGAATAAAAATGTATTATCCCCAATGTTGGAAACTCTTTTTTCATTTTCAGGATAAGTTGTAAATATGCCCAAATAGTTAGCGGTTGACGTGTTTCATTTTATGACTCATGCAAAATGATTGCGAGTTATCATGAAAATACACCATTTTCCAAGCCCCAAAGCACACTCAGTATTTTCTCGCTTAATTTCATTTCTTAGTTTTTGGATAAGTTACAAAAATTATAGTTTCATTTGCTTTTAAGCCCTTCTTTTTTTACGTTTTCTTTTCTTTTTTGTGCAATGATGGTCAGTTCTTTTCCACTGATACCAGGATACACTTTAGTTTAATAGTCATCATTGGCACTTTCTAAATTTTTCACAATCTTTACATCAGCCATATTGCATACAAATAACTTAATCTCGCAATTGTGATGCATGTGTTTGTTTCAAGTTGTTTGCCGTAATGACTATTTTTTCAAAACAGCAAATTTTGATTCAATATTACTATGCTTTATGCATATATAGTTGTATTTTTCAATGCTCAAATGATAAAACATAAAATTGTTAATTTTTAAAAAGTTGTTAATTTAAATTTTCTGGGTTCCTTTCCGTATTTCTGATAAAGATTGTGTAATGTGTCTAGCTTATATACTTGCTGTATATCACTATTTTTAGTTTGATATTCCTTTTTTCCAGCAGTACATCTACTGACATTATCTTTAAGATAGAAATTTATTATTTCTTCGTGTGCTCCATTTGCTTTTTTGATTCTTTATCTTTCTAACTCCTCCTTTTAGACCAATTAGTTTCTACAATATGTTTTTGTCTTCGAATTTGTAACCAATGATTTAATAAGTCTGCTGTGAGCGCTTCTTAAAATTTTTATTAAGTTTTTAAAACTTAACATCATTTCTGGTGCCCTCTAACGTCTTCTCACGTGCCTCCATTTTCTCGATTATACTCTCTATTTATTTTATCTTATCTGCTTGTACTTTCATTCAATATTTGCTTTCTTTTCAACTTTTCTTATACCGTTAGTAATATTTTCTCTAGATTATCAAATTTTATAGAAACGCAGTTACATATTTTTGTTAAATACTTAAAGATTATAGGTGAACATTTAAGTTACTTCTCTGAATTTTTTTTTGGTGGCATGCATACTAATGATTATACATTAATATGATTCAAGATTTAAACCAGATATCTGATATAATTTAATGTAATGATGGGAATATTCAAGATGGTTGTTAAATTTCTTATTTTTAAAACTAAAGCTGTTTTTTAAATAAGAAGCTGTCTGGAAACAGGTAGGTTTAAGTTTATTTATATAAAATTTCACCTAATTCTGTTCAACTCTATTCCATACTTCAATTATGCTTTCATTTTATTATCATCCTTATGCTGTCCAGATCATTATTGTTTTGGTTCGGTGTATGGTACCAGACAGGGCATAATGGAATAACATAGGATTTTATACTGCTGAATAATTCGTCCCATCCTTCTGTGGTTCTGTATGCTGATATAGTTGCTAGATAAGATATAGGAAATAAACATTTGATGCAACATGAATTACTTAGCGGACTCAGTTTTGCTAGACAGTTTCATTACCTGCTTGATGCCACTATCGCACACTTACATAAAAAAAAACAGCTAATGGCAGACATTGATGACCGTCCTACTTTGGTGTTAACATTTGATAAAAGGAATTCATACTTAATAGGACATTTTTGTAATAATTAATACCTAAATTACAGTACCCGGTGCATGACGCGCCTGGTATCAATACTAAAGATATTAAAAGCCTGCAAAAATAATAAAAACAAATATTATTCTAAGGGTCATCATTTTTAAAGAAGCGTTTACATGGTTATAGTTGCCGCTGTAACAGCATAACTGCCACTAACTGTCGCTGTGTATACATAAGTGAACCTCCACATTATCATGGCAAAACACTGTCACAACTGCAAATATTACATGAACTGTCACCAATTAAATGTCGCATAAGGGTTTGTACATAAGCTGAAGAATGCAACCTTTACATTTCAAAATTGGGCTGCAATAAAGTTATGTACTCAACTAAAGCATGGAATAAATAACTAAACTGTAAGGAATACCTTTAGCAAAGTAACAAATAATTATTGTCTAAGAACCGAATAAAACAAGATGTATTCATGATCTCTTTATACCTTGGTTACATGTATTTTTTTATAATGCAACTTACTTTGAAGGTATGTATCAACCTTGCAATCATTGAATGCCATAACAATCTAATATATTAACATATATAATATACACAATTTCATTGTATCTTTATCTATGAGGTTACAAGCATTGAAACTTACGTCATGATTTTAAAAAAAATATGTTTATTAGATAAAAACGTTTAAGTCATCCAATATATATATACATATATTAATATACATATATATATATATATATATAAATATATATATATAAATTTATTATCATTATAATTAGGCAACTCCAGATTCGGATACATTTTTCCATAGAATAACATTAAAAATCTATCATAAATATTCCATAATGAAAATGTTTACTGTCTAATGCAAAATTTATAAATTTTAATATAGTGTCGTGCAAGTTTTACTGATTATATAGTTATAACACTTATTAAAAAAATTATAGATTATTAAATTTTATAATCGAATATGAAAATAATATTCAATAGTTTAACAATAACGCTAATAGCGATCACAGCTAAAAGACACCAACTCTCAAAAAAGCAGTAATAAAAAAATTATTTATTCTAAAATTAATAATATACTGTTCAAAATATTGTATTAATTGACAGTTTTCCAAAATGTCTATCTCACACCTTTACCACATAAGTCTTAACTAATAAAAAATTTATTACTATAGTTACAGTCCAAAAATTGTTTTAAAAAATTAAAGTAGCTATTTAGTAAAACAACTATTAAGCTAGGAATGTAGTTCTTGAACTTGTAACTTTTCTATAGAGTACTGGGTAGATTAACTGCCTCAGTGGCAGAGTTTCAATTTTAAATGCATTATTATAGAGTGATGTTATAAAACAAACGATTTACTAAGAATATTGCAAATAAATTGTTTAAAGATAGTAGGCCATGTACGTCTAACCAGATTTTCCTTCATGCCTAGCTTCTCTAATACATTTAGCCACAACATCTGCTACCGGTCTTGATGATTTCAACACAAATGAATGATCATGATCTACTTTCAACATTCGTAAAGTAGGTATCAACTTCTCCATTTCCACAAAATAATGCGCAGGAGCCCAACCATCTCTATCACTATAGATAACATTAATTAATTCCTTATTCTTCTTCAAGGCTTCAACATTCAATTCTCTAACACAGGCCATTTCATCATGCGCTAAAAAAATTACTTTGTTCATAACAGAGGGGTTTAAATATTTTATAATTGTATCGACATGCATGTCATCGATTCCATATATTGTTATGTATATACTAATTAACAATTTTTTTATCAAAACAGGGAAATAATTAAAAAGTGTTACAAGTAGCAGAAGCTTAAATTGTAATTTCTTTAAAAGACCCATTTTGCGTCCGTAAGGACTTTCAACCATACGCTGTATAGTTGGAAATAATAAATCAATTGATGCTGTTCGTTTGGCTATTTCTTCTATGTTGCACATCTCATTAACAATCCAAGCACCAATAGAATGACCGATAAAGTGAATTTTGTTGGCGTCCTTCAGATATTCTTTAACAAACGCCAATTTATGATCTAACTGTCCCTTTAGATTAAATAAATGCTCCTGATTTTCCAGTGTGTTAGATTTTTCACATGGAAGCACCTCATGTCCTACTTGACCTGCAAACAGGAATATTTACTGTTTTTTAGTTAAGGTCATTAATTAAGATGGATGTGTTGTTTTAAGAGTAACTTAATAGGATTTTTTTTGAAAATATAAAGTTTGTCACATTACGTACCAATTATACACACTGGTATTTGTGTCTCCGTGTAGAGACGGGATCCGAACAGCTCGTAGAATCCCGGCAAACCAGGATTGCCGGTTACACAGACGATGACTTCATTTTCATTGTGATTTAAGACATCTCCGAAAGTAATAATATGAGTTAATATGCCATTTATGTAAATAAATTTATCCTCCATTATATAAATATACTTGTTAATTGAAAAACTTAAACCGACGAGTTCCTTTATATAAAATGTATAAAGTTAGTTTATTTTGATTTAAATTTTGTTATTGAAGAATGACAGATGTCATTCGTAAAGAAATCTTACGTGTAACCACAGATTATATACTAAACGTGTAACCGTATAAGAGGCTGAAGGTAACCGACCGACTGACATTTGCTAACTGTATCTTTTTTTTTATACACCAAAATGAAAAGGTTAGTTGAAATTTTAATGACCTTGAAGTAATCTATGTACATACCTATATGAGCAATGTCTTTTATAATTAAAAATAACTATACGGAAAGTTGACATGCGAAGAGAACATAGAAAATAATAATTCAATTTTATAACTAAACATCATAAAGGAATTCATTGATTTAATTTATAAAATTATTTGTATGCTTAAAGGGAATGAGACGCTACATAAATCTGCGGTTATGTTTTTTAGACGAAGGATACAGTCCTTCGTTTAACCTAATATGTGATGTGTGGATTGATCTGTATTTTATCCTCCAATTCTTAGAATAACGAGTACTGCAGAAGGCGAGAATACGCATGATGCTGTGTCTATAAAAAATATGCATAAAATACATAGTATCAAAACACGACTATCAGTGCAATCTAAAGGCCTGGTTACATGGGACGAGTTACTGGCATGCCAGTGGGACAGTACTCATCCTGTTTACTCTCATGCCAGCAGCTCGACTCGCCTTGCTCGGTCACACATGTGACCCGGCATGAAAGTAGACAGATACTGTCCTCTCGCATTCAGTAGGTGCTAATTGGTCTACACGAACAATGTTATCGCGAAATACACAAGTGGCCGTTGTTCATACTGTAACCAAAGCGGTTACAAAAATACTTTGCGCTGAAATATTTCAAGCTGAAAGTACTGAACAAAAAAAAGGGAAGGAATTGGATGCAAAAGAAAGGGGCAACACATGGAATATTTAAAGAGCTTCATGATGAAGATCCCCGAGAATATAAAGCAGTAATGAGAGTGACGCCTACACAAGTTGAAATACTCTTAAATTTAACATCTCCAATAATTCAGTGTAAAGATATTAACATGAGGAATGCTATACCTGTAAGAGTGAAGTTGGAAATAACTCTGGTTTACCTTTCTATATGGAATATCGTATAGGCTGTTTTCGATATTTGCAGAATTTCAAAAGCATCCGTAATTAAAATAATATCAGAAGTGTGTCGCGCTATAAATGAAAGTCTAAAAGATTTTATCAAAGTAATTTGTATTATTCATAATGAAGTTTACAACTTCTTTATTAACTTTTTTGCATGTTTAAAAATTAACCTTACATAATAACGCAATACTTCATAGCTTAGTTTATTAAATAAGAGAATGTCATCGCTGCAGCAATTACATCACTTGCACTTGTCCATTAATGGTAACTGTTTGAGCTGCAGTACTATATATCTTCCAAATGCATTACTTTCGTTTTCGGATGTACTTGGGGCAGCCATTGTTAAAATGCTATTTAGGTCTTTTAGTTCATTCACGGCAGCTTGCATTTCAAATTGATCTGGGGGCAATTTCTTTTGTGATGTTGGTCTTTTTGGTTGTTTCATCGGTTGTGTTTCATCAGTGTTCATGCTATTGCCTCGATTATCAAAGCCTTCGTTGTCAGTTTCTGAAGATTCTTTCGACAACTCGGTCCCTGACGTTAACGCATGATGTGGCTCCTGAAATTAACAATAGTATTTTATTTCGGAATTTAACACGACATCACTATTTTACGTCAAATCACAATAATTTACAGCACTATTTTTTTTTGTTTATTGTTATTATTTTTTTTTTATAAAATATCAATGTTTTGAATTTTTCAGATACCGAATAAGGAAAAATGGCAAGTGACACAAATAGGATTCCATTCGAAGTGGAATTTCCCAGGTTGCTGTGGAGCTATTGATGGGAAGCGTAACAATTGTGCACACATGTGCTTTGAGCACCACCAAATTGTTGTAGTGAATATTATAATTACAAAGGAACGAATAGTACAGTGCTTATGGCCCTCGTGGATCACGATTATTGCTTTAGATATGTGGACATAGGCTCGTATGATCCGTAATGCAGATCGTAGGGTATTCCAAAACTACTCTTTGTATCCTTATCTAGAAAACAACTTATTGTTGCCTGAAAATGGTGTTCTAGCTGGAGGTGATCCCTTCGCTTTAAAGTCGTACTTGTTAAAGCCCTATAAGTCTACACCAACTATAAGAGAAAAGATTTATAATTATATATTGAGCAGAGCAAGGGGAATAGTTGAGAATGGGTTTGGCTAGCATCTCGTTTTCGTGTTTCGGGAAAACCAATTCATGTTAAAGAGGACACTGTTATAAAGATCGTTTTATGCACGTGTACGATACGCAACTGTTATTTAGAATAGCATCAATAATCTATACACCAGCAGGAACAACAGATTAAGACGAACAGACATCATGAACTTTCAAATCAAATTGGGGCAGGGGAGGTCAGAAATTGATGAATTACCAAGGATTCATTCGCTCGCGAATCAATAATAGCTCTAAAGTAATAGCAGAGAAAATGCGAGATAAATATAAAAATTACTTCAGTGATAAGGGAGTCGTTACTTGGCAAAATAACATGATTGTGTGATTATAAATAGAATGCATTATAAATTTTAAAAAAATAAATATAACTCTGACCAGATTGCTTGTTGTTTCGTTTTCTTTAAGATTAATTATTTTCATAATGTAATCCATAGTATCCAACCATTTGATTGATGGTTTGTAGATGTCATCGGAGCCAGTACCACTTTTTTGCCTTTTTCTATTTTGGCTAGTTCCTGGTGACACTGAACGCTAAGTAACATAAATAATTTTTTCTTCCCTTTTTGAATTTCTTTAGTACGAGACCGATTGTTTTCAAATATTTATAGGGGGCTTTATAACCTCTCTTTTTACTTTAAGACACTAAGCTAATTATTTTTTTTTATTAACAAAAAAAATTGGCAAAATGACTAAAATAATTTTGTAGATTAATGTTACACACACACACTCCTACGCATCCTATGCACGCACACACACGCACATACTCACACATATTTAAGGATAATGTATTTTAATACTCATTTTAATTAAATAATGGTAAAATGTGACGTGAAGTTTTTAATAATTTTAACCTAAATTTTTCAGCTATTTGCTGTGGTTGGAACAAAAATTTTACAAATTTAACGTGGCGGCCATAATAATACTTCATATAAACTTAACAATGCACCGCATAAATCGATTTAAATCTGCATCGTACTGCCCCAAGCAGATATATTTATATGCGTCGATTTCTCGGAGATGGTGGGTAAAATTATTCTGCTGGTAACAATACCGTCTTTACCATAAGAGCACACGAGGCCAGTGCCCAGGGCCCCCATCCTCAGAGGGCCCCGAAGGACCGACAATTTCTTTCACATTTAATCTCAAAATATTTTGGTCGGGCGCATTACATTTTTCTCGTTGCACGAACGTCGATCATTTTCAGATTTATTCTAATCAATACATTTATATGAATAATTTGAGTGTTTCGAACATCATTATAACTTACCAGACATTTATTTAAGTTTATAATCTAAAGTCTACAATGTCTATTTTCAAGTTATTTGATTTTTTATTCATTCATTCGGTAATTTGAAAGTTTACAAAAAATCCCCGGGTGGTGTATAAGCTTTCAGTCGGACAGAAGTAACGTGATTTAATTTCGTTTAATATAATTTGGGTAAGATTAATAGAAGTTTTGATTTGTTTCTTTAAATATTATTTCATTATGTCGAAAAGAACATATTTAAGTGGTTCACAAAAGAGAAAAAAAGTTATAGCTCAAAAAGAAATCGCGGAAAAACTTCCTAAGCTTACTTCATTTTTTACGGTGAAAGAAACTCAAGACAAAAATACCTCTGAATATCACCAGGAAAAAGAGGTTATTACGTGTGACGAAAATGACAAACACACATCAAATGCTGAACCCTCGACTTCAAGCAAATGTGAGTTAATAATTTCAAACTTGGAGAATGTATCTGTATCTCATGACCCTGGTAAGTACTGTGACGACATTTTAACGGAAGAAGTCCGTAATATTTGGATTCGAAAAGGGCCAGAGTTTTTCCAAAATAAACATTGTGACTTCTCCGAAACTTCTACAAGGTTTCCAGATTCAAGTGGTAAAACAAAAACTAGATATTTGACAAAAAATATTTTTACCTGTAAATTGACGAATGGTGAGTCTTTGGACAGAAAATGGCTTCTTTATTCCCCAGTAAAGAAATCTGTGTACTGTTATTGCTGCCGTCTATTTAATACTATTGGTACTGGACATAATTTGAGTTCTCCAAATTGATATAAGGATCGGAAGCATATAAGTAACTTATTGATGGATCATGAGAACAGTTTGAAACACAGGCAATCTATGATGAATTATGTTACAAGAATGAAAACTACTGGACGAATTGATAGTGAGTTGTTGTCCCAATATAATACAGAAATTAGCTATTGGAAAAATGTCCTTAGGAGGATTGTTGCAGTAGTGAAATTTTTAGCTTCAAGAGGTCTTGCTTTTCGTGGTGATAATGAGACATTGGGATCGCAAAATAATGGGAATTATTTGGGATGCTTAGAACTGATTAGTGAATTTGACCCTTTTCTTGCTGATAACATACAAAACTGCGGAAATCGTGCGGAGAGCGGAAAAAAATTAAGTATATTATATTTATCTGCAAATATTTGTAATGAATTCATTAATTTAATGGGACAGCGAGTTTTAAAAACAATTGTCAAAGAACTTAAATCAGCAAAATACTACTCTATTAGCGTAGATTCTACGCCGGATCTGTCCCACGTTGATCAGCTCACTTTCATCGTTAGATACGTAAAAGACGGACAGCCATTGAGAGATTTTTGCAATTTTTGCCTATGGATGAACATAATGCGCAATATATAGCAGCTACCATTTTAAACTTTTTTGAAAGCCTTGAGACCCTCATAAAATATTACCGAGCAGAGCAGAGCTGCGACAATGCTTCAAATATGTCTGGAAAGTACTCTGGTGTACTAATAAAAGAAATATGCGAATATGCAATTTACGTTCCATGTGCGGCACATTCGCTAAATTTAGTGGGTGTTCAAGCTGTTGAGTGTATTACTGAAGCAGTAGCATTCTTTATATTTGTACAAAAATTGTACAATTTTTTCTCAGCTTCGACCAAACGATGGAAAATTTTGACACAGCATTTAGGTGTAAATAGAGTCCTGAAGTCTCTTTCGGAAACCAGATGGTCCGCACATGCCAATGCCATTAATGCTTTGCGAAATGGTTATTTAAATATTTCCGAAGCATTGTCCTTCATCGCAAGTGACATCAATCAACCAGGAGACATAAGAAATGAAGCCCAAAGCCTAGCAAAAACGATGGAAAAATTTGAGACTGCTCTTGTAACGGAAATATGGAATGATATTTTGGGAATTATGAATAAAACAAGTCTAAGTTTACAGAATAGCACTATGACTATGGACGTTGTAACAAAACTTTATGAATCTCTGATCAGTTATGTCAATAACGCACGCAATAATTTTGATCAGTATGAAACGGCTGCTAAAGAAAAAAATACAGATGCTGATTATAAAGATAAATTTGAAAGAAAAAGAATTCGCAGCTCACGCCTCACTTTTTTTGAAGGATCATCAGAGACTCTCTCCAGTTGAGATGCAATGAAAAGTTTCGTGTAGATACTTTCATTCCCATAATTGACACATTAATCACACATTTAAAAAAAAGTTCGGTAGCATACCAAGAAATTGATAATCAATTTAGTTTTCTTTGTCAATTAACAACAATCGAATCTGACGAATTGACCAAAGAATGCAACGAATTTGCAGAATTTTATCATAAAGACATTAATGCATATGAGCTCAAAACCGAATGTTTTCATTTAAGCCAATATTTAAAAAAATATAGCAAAGCAATCAACGGGTTTAAATATCTCAGTCTTACATAACTTAATAAAGTCTGATAAATTAGAAGAAACTTTTCCAAATGTTGAAGTTGCTACAAGAATATTCCTTTGCCTAATGGTTACCAATTGTAGTAGGGATCGTTCATTTTCGCAGCTTAAGAGATTAAAAAACGAATTGCGAACAACAATGTTACAAGAACGACTAAGTAATTTGTAAATTATGAGCATAGAAAGTGATATTCTTCAGAAAATTGAGTTTGAGGATTTAATAGGAGATTTTACTCAACAGAAATCTCGAAAGAAACTATTATCGTAATCAAAATAAAAAAAACAGCAGCATACTAATATCATTAATGACATATTGTATTATGATAATATATTTGATTACCCATAATAAAGCAGATCATAGTGAAAAAAATTTGTATAGTTCGCTTTCTTTACATTCCAAAAGGGCCCTAAATTCTTGTATGTCCAAGGGCCCAACCATCATAGTCTAAGACGGCCCTGGCTGGTAACTCTGTGTGCATAAGGCTGGGCGCCAGTAGAAAAAGCTCGGTGGAGGATGAAAAGATTTTTGGCTTCAGGCGTCCGCTAAGAGATTTGTGGGTATACGCCTTTTGTATTATTCTATATTCTAAGCTCCAATTACTATATGTAGTATTATTATAAAAGAGAATACTCAAAATTAAGGTGGCCAGATTTCATCATTAAAAATTTTTCGCAACAAA
Organism: Druceiella hillmani; assembly: GCA_039881145.1. NCBI lineage: Eukaryota > Metazoa > Arthropoda > Insecta > Lepidoptera > Hepialidae > Druceiella > Druceiella hillmani. The sequence goes on from JAYKKI010000001.1 coordinate 15,435,225, forward strand.
AATTTTCTTAGAACGCAAAAAGAGTATGTAATATATTTTTTTTAATTTCAACATAAGTACAAGTTACAAATATAATTACATTAAAAAATATTACGTATAGTATTATTTTATTTCTTGGCATATTTTTTATTTTTTTAGTAGATTGCTGTCGTTATTTAAAAGGTCATGAAATTTTTCATTAGAATTTGTTAAATTATATTTCACACATAAAATGGCTTTCAAAGTCTCAACACTCATTTGTGATTTTTTTGATGTCTATGCATAATTTACCGTAGAAAAAAATGTTTACACATAATTGCCTTGGATTTTCTTCTAGCACAGGCAAGTTTTTGGTTGAAAAACTTTTTGATAATTTGTGATGTACAGGCCATATATCTGAAGGAATGATTGTGATTAATAGCACGAAAAGACGTACGCCCTTCTGCTAATACTAATTTAATTTATTCGTCTCCATAAGTTGTTTTCAGAAAAAAATCCTTAATTTTGGAGGCAATGGCCGGATGGAGTTCCATTCCGGCGGCCGTGGGAGCCGAAAACCGTATAATCTCTTCCCGTTCTCCCGCTGTTCCCTAACTTGTCGTGCATTCTTTCCAAAAATCGGGAATTTTGTAAAAGGCCGCGGGACGCGGGACAAATTGTTAAAAATCTAAAAAACCTTACTTAAAATAAAGTTTTCCTACTGATTGAGATTATCCAACTTGAGCATTTTGCCATTATGTTCTTTATGTATGATTTCGTCCTCGTACTTATCTATGACTTCTGTATATTAAATATGTATATATATATGTATATATATATATATATATATATATATATATATATATGTGTGTGTGTGTGTATATATATAAATGTATATATATAAATATGTGTATATATATATATATATATATATATATATATATATATATATGTATATATATATATACCTGCTAGTAATGTAATACATTAAAAACATTGGAAAGCATACTTACCTGCAGAGATGGGCGTTTTAGGTCACTTGTGTGACCTAATTCAATCTAGGTCATTGGAAGTCGAAAAGTAGTTTTTTAGGTTCGTTCTTCGTACCTAAAAAACATCAACTTTCTTCGTATACTTTACAGGCCATCATCAGTCACTCAACACTGTGACTATTATTACTATTATTCATTTACAACTAGTCAATTTAATAATCTAAGCAAACGTTACGAAATATAAGGTCTCTGGTTTAGCAAAAAGGAGAATTTCTCAGGTTTTTTTTCGGTTCAAATGAAAGAATGTACCTAAAAAACGACATATTTAAAGAATTAGCGCTCGGACTCGATTATTTCATTACAAAATTGTTATGGAATATGCACTTACTATGAAGAACTCTAACGACACAACCAACTGACGGGCAGTTGGTTGTCAAACGTATATTTTATAACCTCACTTTGTGCTATCTTTTTTGCTCATTTTGAATATTTTTATTTTTTGGGTTTGCTTTTTTTTAACAATTCCTATTTTATTTGCAAATTCAGTCTTCCTAAGAAGTAGTTCGGTCGGTCAACTTATAACTTTAACGTCCTTGGAAAAGTACATTTTTGAATGTGAAATTTTCAAATCACTTTTTTTATAAAGTCGCGACTGACTCCTGATTTTCGTAAACGATTCGCTTTTTACTTACACTCTTTTTAAAAATGTGCAATTCACACACGGTAGAAGTGAAACTTCAGGATTTAAACACTTATTCACACAAATAAAAGCATAATTTTAAGATCTGAAGATAGTTTTATTGATCCAAAATTTACTTTTTCATATACATGTTTAGTTATTAGTTATTTCTACCATATTTTAAAGTGATAGTATACAACACTATGATAATTAAAAATTAACGAGAGGTGTCGTGGGATACCCGGGTGGAACGAAGTTCCTTTCGTTAGATTTATCATATATTAAATATATATTATTTAGACGAATAAATATATTTCAGCATAATAAAACATTGTTAATCGTAAAATATGAAAAAATAACAAAGTCATTTAATTTCAAAGTTGTTGTTTTAATTGTACGTATTTTATATCCTAAAATGTAAGAAAAGTACGTCTGTCAAGAATACGCTAGTGAAGTTGCGGCAAGTGCTCAGCAATGAGCATCGCTGTAACTTCATTAGTCTATGCAATAGGGTAATATAGAGCCTTTTAGTATTCGGAAACGCAAAGTACTATCTCATTTGCACAATTAGAATAACTAACTTTAAAAAAATATATGAAATTTTAATTTTAGAGATAATTAAATTTAAATTTAAAATTAAGGTTAAATTTGTTTGATTTAATAAATAAATTTTAAAATAATAAAATGAGAAAACATTAAATTTTCAGAATAATAAAATTTAATTTTAAGTGTCAATATAAAACAATGTGATAGTACAGTTGTTCCCAAATATTTTTTGACCATGGACCACTTTTATTTCATTAGTACTAGCAAGGACTACAAGGTTAAAAAATAAACTGTATGAATCTAAAAATAATCTTTAATCAAAACGTATAACATAAGGAATCGTAAACTTCAAAAGTAACATTAATTAACAGTGTTATAATTGAAAACATGTAATTTTACTTGATAATTCACTTTGTATCAATAAGATTTTCGAGCTTGCCTTGTATTTACAAGTTCTTGAATTCTCGGGGTGATATTTTTGCTCAAAGCTGTACATATATCATCACTTACTTTCAATCCTTTCCTGGACTTGTTTTTAATTATCACTAAAGCAGAAGATCCTTATTCGCACAAATAAGTAGTGGAGAAAAGCATAAGATAGCGCAGGGCAATTTCTTGTATTTTATTGTATGAAATTGCTTTTTTACACCAAAACTGCTCCAAAGAATCAGATTCAAATGCGTTTTTAGAGTTTCTATCATTTTGTAATTCAATAAATTCTTCTTGGAATTCCTCTGCAATTTCCCTAGCAATAGTACCAAAAGGGCTGAGTATTAGTTTTTGGTCAACTAAACTACTGCATTGCTCTATTCTGGGAAGTAACGATTCAATTCATCAGCCAACAATTGCAGATGACGTTTGACGTTTTCTTGTATGATTTCCTTAAACGTGTCATACTTTTTATCATCAAGGAGTGCCCTTAACGTTGCGAACGCATTATAATTGTCCTTACCAACTTGACTAAGCCATAGTTGAAGTTTATAAATGAAAGCACTAAGTTTATCTTCAAAGATAAATATATTTGCAACGCCTTCTAAACGTCTGTTTCTTGAACCTTGCAGTTGTAAGTTCAACTTATTTGTGTTAAAATATCCACAGCCAAGCCAAATGCATTTGGGATATCAGATCAGAAAATTGCTCCATTAAATCTTTCATTTTTTCTCACCTAGAAACAAGTCCACTTCTCCTCTGATCTCGTATAATCTTTCTAACATATTGGCTTTCGACCACCAACGAACCTCTGTGTAAAAAAGAAGGTTCTCATGGCTGTAATCCATTTCAGTGCATAGTTTTTTTTAAAAAGGCGTGAATTTTTGCTTTTGATAACATTTACTACTTTTCTGACTAATTACATTGTATTATCAAGGCATTTAGGAAGAGAGTCTTGGAAGCTAACGCCTGGCTATGAAGGATACAATTAGTGCTGACGGATACCTCTGTTTGATTAACGTCGTTAGATCGCAACATGATCATCGTTGGGGCGCCATCCATACAGAAACCTGGTAGCTATTGGGAATCCACGTTATATCATATTTCTGAAAATATTCAGTTATTACATTCATGACGTCGATACCTTTTAATGTCGTTGCCAGTTTCTGCGAAATCAATAGTTCTCTTTTGATTATGTTGTCGTTATCTAAAAAGCGAATTTGATTATGTGGGAGTTTGATTATGTTGTCGTTATCTAAAAAACGAGTAACTGAAAACAATTAGAAATCTCAGTGGATTCATCACACTGCAAAGCGAAGAATGATATTTTATTTCTTGAAACAAGTTGCTCCTCGATGTCATTTGACATAAGTTCAATTCGAGCTTTCACCATGTTGTTCGATAAAGGTATATCTTGTTCTGTTTTTTTGGCTTCTAACCCTGAAACTTTTTCGGCAGCTTTGATCAAACAAGGTTTCACAAGAGTTTCTTCTATTGTGTGAGGCTTTTTTGATTATGAAAGACTCTTAAACTTTATTTGATTATCAATTTAGAAATTATTTTAGAAGGAAAAACGCAGCGGTATATGATTAAAAAATGTAAGAGATTTATATAAACTTGTGTTATAATTTTCCAAAAGGTTAAAAAAACGTGACTACCATTTTACAATTAACATCAGACAAAAGTGTACGTCATTGGAGTTGTAATTTTCCAGTTAAAGTAGGGTAAAACAATTTTACACTGAACTCTTCAAGCAAACAATTAACAAGTTATGGGTTATTGTTTAACGGCTGGGGTAGGTAATAACTTACATATGTATAAGGTAGTTATAGAAAGTATCCGTAAAATTTTAGATGCAGAATTAATAGTATATTTTGTATTATAAAATATAGGAAGCCGCGTTTCAGTTAATTTTTAATGATATACTATTTATTGATAATTTAAAAGAGTCTATAGGCGATATTTAAAACGAGTTACTGCTGATTGTCAATCGTTTTGTATTATTTATTAAACATTACATTAAAATAAAAATAAACTTTTTCTTTAGAAACTCAAATGGAATTAAAGAAAATAAATCAGTTGGAAATAAATCAATTCATAATTATTTTAAATTTTTACTTCGATCCGAGGTAAACTTTGATATTATCTTTTTAGATCTGTGCTTGCGTTACCCTATTAATCTTCCAAACTATTAATTGCAATCTTTTAAATTATACATTTTTTCTTTTTCAGATTCACCAGGATCCATTATACGAATTGAATAAAAATAATTTTGTAAGCCGTATTTGAATGTTTAGTGGAGTGACAACGCAAAACCCCTTGGTTAATATTACCTATGTAGTCAGTGTCGTAAGTTTATTTGTCCTCATTTTATTTTTATTGATAACATAATATTGCTTTCATAAATTATTTTGATACTAATTCTACCAGCCCTTAAGAGTTAAAAACTATTGTTAGCCATATTTTTCGCCTCTAATTGATAATTACTGTATTCAAATTAACCAAGAAACATCGTCCATAAAGGCATAGTCCCGGTGATGAAATTTCAGGGACAATAAAAGTACTTGTTGTGCATACTTTTCTTTGATCTAATATGCTATATGTAATAGTGATCTAGTATGCTATATGATAGTTTTGTATATGCCAATATTTATGTATTTCTTTTTACCCTAGATCATTGCTTCTGTAGATAGTTTAGCAACTCCTTAACCTGTCCACTTCCTTTTCCTTTCCTATTCCCGATGGAAGATTCTACCACCATTTCTCTGTAGTTTCCATCCAGCAATAGCACAAATTTGATACATTTAAGCAATGATGTAATCACATGTGTGTTGTTAACCAAGTGTGGGATACAATTTTAACTATTCAAGTTCTGTCAATATTTTTTAAAATTTCATATAGAACAATCTATTCATTTTACCATAAATTTAATAATAAAAATACAATAGGCAATCTGTACAAAAAATGTTCCAATAGCTGCGCTTAAAATTTCAAAGATATTATTTGTAAATGTAAAGGAATTTTAAAAATTTCATCTATGTCAATTTCAATACAAAACATTGTAATTGAATGAAAAATGAACTTGATAAAAGAACAACCGTTTCCTGATAAATGTTCTAATGTAAACGTTTTTAAGAAAACTAGCGGAAACACTTCTAACTAATCAAATATATACTTTAATAATTGTAAAAATACAAACTCAAATTGTCAACTTTACCAAAATATAGAAATAAATTTCTTCCATTGAGACACGCCAAGAAATATACACCACAGAATACCCAATAACATCCATATATATAAATATATATATATATATATATATATATATATATATGTATATATATACACACATGTATATATATTATATATATGTATATATATATATATATATATATATGTTATGTATTTTTTAATTTCAGCTCTACAGTCCATCAAGTACATATCCATAAACTATTAAGGTCTCATCGCTGCAAGTTTCCAGATTGACCTGAACAGCGTTAAAGTCAGAAAACCTTGAAGCATGCTTTTGAAATCACCTGAGAATCCAAATATATTTTTTAAATAATTACCTATTAGCATACTATAATTGTAAAACCCAGATATATGTTTTGTAAAATTTTAGTTATTTTAAACTTGTAATAAAAATTTATGAAAATGAAAATGTATTTTAATTTATTTTAATAGGCTTTTAAATTTAATAAATTTAAATTTAACGTGTCATAATGCCGTTTATGGATAATAATTCTTTCGATTATTACTAACGCCATCTACCTTTACGTTAGTAATAATCAAAGCGCCACCTGATGAGTCGGCTTCCTGTTATCCATACAAAATTACGGCCATTTTTTTATTATGGGTTAGTATACGGAATGTCCATTCTGTATTTATATTCTGTGCCCGTGCCTTTTTATACCACGGGCCAGTACAAGCCCGCAAGCCGAGCGCGACGGTCGTTCTCAGAAAAAGGACAGAATTTTTCGAGTGTCATTCAGTAATCAATTAATTTTTCAAAATAAATTTCACGTTACGTAATTCAGTATTACCCCTCAACGGGTCTATTCTGTTGTATTTATTGTAAATTAATTTATTCCAACTCAACGATATTTATTTTTATTTAGATGTATTTTTTATACTTGGTATTTTATAAGGATCTCATTATGGAATAGTATTCCATATTATGGGCGCCTATTGTTTAACTAGATAAATGCACAGTTATATATATATATATATATATATATATATATATATATATATATATATATATGTATATATACATATATATATATATATATATATATATATATATATATATATCACTTAAATGGAGCTTTCCATCACAAGTGATGAGCCGCGTTCCTATTCCTCGAACATGTGTGGCTATTTATTTTTTATTTCAGATTACACGAGTTATGGCTTCCAACGATAAGAAAGGTCAGCTTTTAAACAATACTTCTATGCATACAGCTATCACAGTCGTTAAATCAAATGAAGTGGGATATAGAAACTGTTGTTTGATTCAATGTTCCACGAACAATATTATTTACACATTACAATGCATTAAAAACTTCTCTTGGAAACAAACCTGTTCTCAGACAAGAGTTAGAAGGGCAATTGGTGGAGTATATATTGAAAATGGATAAGAAATACTTTGGACTTACTAGAAAAGATTTGAAACAACTGGCTTATTAATTGGCAGTTCGTAATAATATTAAACATCCCTTTAACAACCTGACCGCTAGATATGTTTCGGGAGATTTCGGTATTTAAAAAAGAATTTAATTTAATTTAAATACAATAAAAATAATTTTAACTCTACTAATACCAAAATAGTAATGAATTTATTATTACATTGATACAAAAAAATAAAGTAGTACAGAGTTTCATATTCCTTCGTGTTCGCATCGTTATTGTTGAGGTGTCCCTAGTACCCAGGCTCTGCTGGCTCATCGTTTCCGTTTGGGTGTCGTATAGCTGCGGCGATGTATTGTTATGATATCCAGCGACTGCTGATATCGTAACTCGCTGGTTGCAAATGGTGGAATGATTTTCTAAAACGTTACAAGGGCTGTCTTTCCTTAAGAACCCCAATAAGAACCTCAATTGCAAAAGTAAATGCATTTACAAAATAAAATTTAAAAATATTTTCAATTTGTTACAAGAAGAATTTGAAAAGCTTGCGTTCCCTGCGTATAGAGTTTAAAATGTGGTCGAACCTGGGTTAAGTCGGGGGTTAGTCCAGTCTAAAATATCTAAAGAAACAGTTACCCAAAACAAATAGGGACTTTAAGATTGGCAGAGAGAGATTTCATCATCACGATTTGTCTGTGTATGAGGGTAGTAGGTATTTTTGTATTGACATTAATTATTTTTTCTAGGAAAAAAATGAACGGACTCCTAATGAGAGAAGTTACAGCAAGTTCGGTATCTAAATGCCATCCATATGGATGGATACAACCTGATTTTTTCCTTGACTGATTTCACTTGACTGAAACCAACCCCAACTGACCCAATTTTACTTATTTTAGATGGGTATTACATTCATACTTGAAACGTTAATTTAATAGACTCGGCTTGTGCAAATCATATTACAATATTGTGTCTACCACCAAATTCGTCTCATAAACTGCAACCTCTCGATAAAACTTTGATGGGAGCTTTAAAAGCGTCCTACAGTGAAGAGAAGGAAAAAACAAACAAGAGACCTTCATCACCTGATATTTCTATAATAACAGAATTAGTAATCAGTCCACAAATCGTATCATCGTATCCTCAAATAAAAAAAAAACAAAAATCCAACAGAGGGAGGGAGGTCATATCAGCATTCAAAGTTACAAACGTCACTTTATCAAGCTGAATTAAAACTTTCTAAAATAGATAAAAAAAAGACCGCGTTAAAAAGGGTGAAACTATGTTTATTGGACCATCTACTAGTGGTGTTAAGTAGAAGAAGAATCGAATCGGTTTCATCCTCTTCCTCAGATATTGAGAATATATTGTTATCGTCATCATATAATGACGATTGGGCCAAGTACCCTTCAAACAAATGATCCTGATGCTGATGCTGAATGAGCTTACTGTACTGGCATTTACAGTAATGATACCAAAGGCGAACAATGGATCCAGTGTATTGAATGTCGCCAATGGAGTTATCTAGAATGTTCGGGGGAGAATGTTCCGATTTCATCTGTGACTTTTGCTAACAAGATTAAATATCCACCAAAAGTCTTACAATAATTCAATAAAAATATTGAATTGTCGTAAGACTTTTGGTGGATAATAGGTACTCTTTTTAGAAGTGTGATTTTTTGTTTGTGTTTTAAAAAGCCAAATATCCTAAGAAGTCTGATCAATAAGTGTTTTTTCATATTTTAAATTGATTTTTGGTATGGTATTCCATATTCGGTTCACTTTCTATATTATATTATCCTTGATTATATCCTTGTACATAGTTCATATGTTTTAAGACAATGGTTTTTTATATAACTATAATATTCGAAACACATTATTATACTTTATTTTTGCAGTTATTTGCATTAAGTTGAAATAAATTGAAGATAATTTTTTTCTTATAACCACGAGATAGGCACTCAGCCCTGTTGAAGCGGTTAAACGGATAAGAAGTTTTGAGTGTGCTATTTTTATTTTATATTTTAGTTAATGTTATTTTAATATTATTAAAAGTTTATTTTTATATGGTTTTAATTTTCTCCGTAACTGATGAAACTCTATAGAATATTTTGGAAACAGAGTATAGTCCTCTAAGAGATCCCTTGTCCCCATCGAAAATTTAATCGAGTCAAACAGTAGCACTTCCTGCCCATACATTTGGGAATAATTTTGTCGATAAGTACAAAGTTCTAAAAATGAGTACAGTTATGTTATTGTTGTATTCCAATATTTCAATGATTGTTAGCGATTAGCGAGAGCTTTTTTCTTCCTAGTTAGCTTTAATGTAAACGTTGAAAAAAGTTACAATTACATTTCTTTTCGTTTCAGTTTTATTATACTTGTATAAAGATTATGCTTAAATGTTACAAAATTAACGTTAATTACGTTTTCTACCTTCAATTAGTTCATACGAAATACGTTGTTGAAACACCAAACCGGGATATTTATTTTCAAAATTTTCCTTAATACAGGAAAAAGAATAAAACAAAATTTGGGTGGGTAGTATTGCTACACTACCGTATTTTTTTGCGTGAAAATGTTTTTGTGGGCCACCAGGTCGCCTCTGACGCCGAATACTTTTGAAATTGCGCGGCATTACCTGAAACCACCAATTTTACAAGGTTTTGCAAATTGTCATACGGTCTAACTTTACACAATGACGTACGAATAGCTCGTGTAAACTTTTCCATTCCGGAGTTATGTCTAATTCTTTGGTCGCGCAGAGTGAATTTCGAGGATCTTATTCGACCCGCCTCCTCTCCGCTTGATAAAGTAAGTACACGATGGCGCACTAACAGGCAACGTATATTTTTATAATATGTACACCACTTTGTACTACAATCCTTGAGTCACGAGATAAAAACGGACAACAAACTTGAGTCATGAGATAAAAAGATATAAAAACGGACAGCAAAAGCGTTACATCGCTGATTCTGGCCGTACCCTATAGTATGGAAGCCTTATTAAAAATGGTTTCACGTTAACCTAAATTTAAAAATGTCAATTCAATGTCATAATATTACGCGATTTGTCACGTTATCTGGTTGTTAGGTGATGCTCAATTTATACATATCTATTACGAGTTAATGTGACACTGAGAATTTAATTTTCAACATGTCTTTGATTAAATTTGTGTCTAATGTTGCATGCGTTTCGAAAATTAATTATAACCTCGATGAACGTTTACATCAATATTTTATTTTTCCCATATAATAAAATTTAATATATATTATGTATTTTATCGATATAACGCGACACGTCGCTGGTTCTTCTATCGACGTATTCTACGGCGCGGTGGGAAAACAAAGGCTTGGTGGTCAAAAGTTAATTTTATTTATTGCTACTCTTATTATATAATAAAAATGTTGGATGAAAATATTATACGTAGTGAAGATTTTATTTATCGGTAACTTGTGGTAACAAAATTAAATGTTTCTACTTTCTAAGATTTTAGTCTGGTCCCAGGTACAATTAATTACTAATTAAGATTTCTCGATTACTAATTCTTTAAGAGTTAAATCATAAATTTTTTTAGTTTTTAAAAAACATTTAGTTAATTATATACTTACTTATTATATGATGGGAAATTTTTTGTTTGTGTTTAAAAAAGCTAAATATCATAAAAAGTCTGATCAATAAGTATTTTTTTCATATTTTAATTTGAGTTTTTGTTATGGTATTCCATATTTGGTTCACTTTCTATATTATATTATCCTTAATTATATTCTTGTACATAGTTTATATGTATTAAGCCAATTCTTTTTTATTTAACTATAATATTCGAAATAAATTATTATACTTTATTTTTAGGGTTATTTGCATTAAGTTGAAATAAATTGAAGATAATTTTTTTCTTATAACCATGACATAGGCACTCAGCTCGGTTGAAGGGTTTATATGATATGACAGAAAATTATAAGTAAGCATATAATTAAGTTTTTTCTATGACCAAATGTGTGATGAATGTTTTTTCTATGACCATAAATAAGTTTTTTTTATTTATATTTACACTTGTGTTTTAAAAATAAAACCTTAGAAAGTTGAAAAAAATAATTTTTAAATAACAAATATTCTGTAGCTGAACGCAACAAAGAACATTAAATTTATTTAAATTTCACTATTGTAATAATGTGTTAACATTATTAAAATAACTGTTAATCAATACATAATCATAATTTGTTGTCCGACACACACACACACACACGCACGCATGCACGCACTCAATTGCCAAAAAGCTGATATGAGGGACAGTTTACTTTAGAAATGTAAATCTAAATTTTTAAGTAAATGGTCTCTCACAAACCCGAACGAGATAATTTGGAAAGAAATACCATTATAAAGTGGTAGTTCAAAGTGGCTTGAAATTCGAAAAAAACTTCTAACTGCATTACTGTTTGGCAGAGTATGCAAGCAAAGAAAAAATATTCATTGCGGATCTCTCGTCAAAACCATTTTGTACCCTTCTCCATTCGACAATATTCCGTCCATCAGATATGGTAAGGTAATAAACAAACTGCACTAAATTAGCTTTTCATCTGATTTAATAGATTTTTCATCTGATCTGGTATGGATTCTGAGAAGTGTGATTTGTTTATTAATGAGGAATATAATTTTTTGGAGGCTATTTCTTACTGCAAATACGCAAATGGCATTTTAGAGATAAGAGTGTTTAACAAGTTTTCATACTGATGTATGCCTATAAAGACACAATTATTATTTTGAATTTTGTTTGAGTAATTCTTGTCATTATTCTTCTGAAGATGTGAGGGGAGTGTGAAGATTTTAATGATTTTTAAATAGAAATCGTAATGTAAAGAAAGTTACTAAGTAAAACCTGCAAAAATCATATTACATAAGATGATTTCTGCAGGTTTTACTTAGTAATTTCCTTACACTGTGTATTCTGACACTCGTAAAAAATCATATATGCCTTGACAGTGAATATTATATTTATATAGTTCCTGCTTATATCATTCTTGTATTTTGAATCATGTATTCTGAATCGTATGCATGTTATATTCAAATTTCGCTACTTACTTTACGCTAGTGACGATGTAGTATACAGAGAATTGAGGTGTTTTTACTAGTCATCGATAATTTTTAAAAAAGATGGAATCTTTTGTATCAATCATTCATTCTTTTCGATGTTCGATATTAATGCGGTCGTTCCATTCATTAATTTAGATATTCGATCTAAATAAGACTCGAATGAGCGCTTTCTTTTCGTAGACATTCAACTTACTTACTTTATACTTTACGCTAGTGACAATGCAATATACAGAGAATCGAGGTGTTTTTACTAGTCATCGATAATTTTTAAAAAAGATGGAATCTTTTGTATCAATCATTCATTCTTTTCGATGTTCGATATTAATGCGGTCGTTCCATTCATTAATTTAGACATTCGATCTAAATAACACTCGAATGAGCGCTTTCTTTTCGTAGACATTCAACTTACTTACTTTATACTTTACGCTAGTGAGAATGCAATATACAGAGAATCGAGGTGTTTTTACTAGTCATCGATAATTTTTAAACAAGATTAAATCTTTCATTCCCGAATGACCGCTTTCCTAGATATTCAAATTTCATGTTTGGCATACGAATGAATATTATATAATTATGGTGATGGTACTTTGCTCTTTTAATAAATTTTGGGTTTTGGTATTCAGTATAAATTTTAATATAGTTTTTTAAGGTGTTTCCCCGATTTTCCGAAATAAATTTGCGATATTTAAACTTCTAATAAATAATTTCATGGATATTTTTAAATTGTGTATAACGATTTATGTATCGACTCTCATAGAATTATTTTTTAGCCGCAATAAATGCGGTATTTTACCACTGGTTGTGACTGCGTTATAGTAACTGTTTTGTTCGGTGTTTTGTAAAATAAAAATAAACATTTTTTACTTAATTTAATTTTGTTTTTAATTTTTAATACGGTATATCTAATTGTTTGAATATTAATATTTCATTGCGTAAGTTATTTGAATTGAGATTTAACAAGTATTGTAAATCTGGAATATTGTTTTTGGAAATCTGGAATTAGTTCCATCAAAATTTAAGCTAAATATATATAAAATAATATATATATATACCAAGTAAATAACGCTAATGAAATGATTAGTTCTTCCATCGCATATTAATATTCCGTTAATCATCATATCATGAAATTATAATTTTTTATATATATATATATATATATATATATATATATATATATATATATATATAATATATATTAACCTTTAAAAAAAAAGTAATTATGGAATGTGTTGCAAATATTTAATATTATCGACTTGGTTATTATTGAAATTTTATCATGGTATCAAGTAAATGAAAAGAAGAAATAAAATTTTTTAAACAATTTCATGTGTGTTAGGTGTTCTGAAATTAATGTATCCCACCAATTGTTTTTAGTATCAAAACAACTCAAAATGTTTAATTAAAAGTTTGAAAATATTATTGCAATGTAAGAAATTTCTTACAAAGTTATTATGGTCTGGATATTAAACATTTATTAATTACGTAGTAATCACGTGTATTGTTTATTCTGGTTTTTCACAATATGGTTCAAAAAGAATAACGGCGACATAATATGTTACAGTGTTAATTTGAGATACGTTTCGTAATTATAAAAAAAACAATACGTTGATGTACAACTTATCACGCGGGATTTGTTCCAACATGTAATATACACGTACTCATAAACGACTACAAGTCAACTGCTATCATTATTGAGACTTTTAATATAATAGAAACAGAAGTCACCTACTTGCTCCGATGCTATGATTACAAAATTATGTTTCACATTTGTGTATACATACTATTCAAATTATCGAAACTTCTAGCTATTCAAGGACAATTTGCATTATTATAGAGTTGCTACAGTATTTGTAACGTGAATTCAAATTTTTAAAAATGTTTATGTAGAGCCGGGATATTTGATCAGATGTTTGATGTTTTCCTATTCCGCTAGTTCACTTTCAAATTTAATATGGCATTTTTATTAGGGTTTTCGTCTTATAAATAATGCAATCAAAAACATAATCGGTTCAATTATTGGTAGGATTTCCCATAATACCCGTTTTGTATAAGAATTTGTATGAAATGACTGTTTAGTTCCAAAACCTGATTTTTGACTGCAGGTGTCCAGGTGTGCAGATTTTGATATCCTAACTAGTATAGTGTTTTAAATACGATAGTACGTAACAGTTTATATACAAGTATATAATAATACATGAGGGCAATATGTCAGCCTGCAACTAACTGTTGCACAACACAGGTTTTGTTCCATTCAATCATTTCTTCAATTCTTTGCAACAAAAACTATTTCACCTTTTCAAACCTAAGATCCAATATTTTTACAAGAATATTATTTTGATATACACCATCATTTTTACCCTTTTCCACATGAGCAAGTTACTTATCAAAGCTAGTATTTTATAACGGTAGGCTTCTTGTTTGCATGATCCAGCAGTATAATAACTCTCATGGCAAGTATTGAACATTTATGAAATTAATTCTTAAATTTAGACGTTAAATTTGAATTATTTTCAGCTCTTTGACTCACAGTATCAACTTTTTTCTCATTGCAGCTTTTTGTCGATGCAGAGGACTCAGTTTTGCTAGATAGCACTTACGCAAAGAACAGCTAATGGCAGACATTGATGACAGTTTTACCTTGATGTTACCGTTTGATAAAAATAATTCATACTTGGTAGAACATTTTTCTAATAATTAATGCCTAAATTACGTAATGGTGCATAAAGTACTTGGTATCAATACTAAAGATATTAAAAACCTGTAAAAAAACAAATATTATACTAAACGATATAATTTCTAAAGCGGCGTTTACTCAGTTACAGTTGCCACTGAAACAGCATAACAACCACTCACTGTCGCCGTATATATAGGCGACCCTCCATATTATCATGGCAAAATACTGTCACAACAGCTGTCACGACGGCAACTGTGGCATGAAATGCACCATATAACCTGTAAGGGTTTTGAACATATTCTGAAGAACACAACCTTTATATTTCAAAATTTGGCTCCAGTATAGTTCTGTACTCAACTGAAGCATGAAATAAATAGCCACTAACTGTCGTCATAAATATAGGCAAACCTCCATATTATCATGGCAAAATACTGTCACGACAGCTGCCACGACGGCAACTGTGGCATGAAATATCACCATGTAACCTGTAAGGGTTTTGAACATATTGTGAAGAACACAACCTTGACATTTCAAAATTTGACTACAGTATAGTTCTGTACTCAACTAAAGCATGAAATAAATAGCCATTAACTGTCGCCATAAATATAGGCAAACCTCCATATTATCATGGCAAAATACTGTCACGACAGCTGCCACGACGGCAACTGTGGCATGAAATGCACCATATAACCTGTAAGGGTTTTGAACATATTCTGAAGAACACAACCTTTACATTTGACAATTTGGCTACAGTATAGTTCTGTACTCAACTAAAGCATGAAATAAATAGCCACTAACTGTCGTCATAAATATAGGCAAACCTCCATATTATCATGGCAAAACACTGTCACGACGGCAACTGTGGCATGAAATGCACCATATAACCTGTAAGGGTTTTGAACATATTAATTCTGAAGAACACAACCTTTACATTTCAAAATTGGGCTGCAGTGCAGTTGTGTAATTAACTAAAGCATGGAATAAATAACTAAACGTAAGGATTACCTTTAGCAAAATAACGATGAACAATTATTGTCCGAAAACCAAATAAAACAAGATGTATTCATGATCTCTTTATAGCTTGGTTATAAGAAAATACATGTGATTTTTAAAAAATGCAACTTGCCTTGTAGGTTGGTACGTTATCAAGCGATCATCGAGTGCCACAACAGTCTCATATCTTAGGATATATAATATATACAATTTCATTGTATTTTTATCTACAAGGTTATAAGCATTGAAAGTTACGTTATGGTTTAAAACAAATATGTTTATTGGATAAAAACATTTAAAAATCATACATAGTATATATATATATATATATATATATATATATATATATATATATATATATATATATATATATAATCATTATTGTTCATTACCATAATTATGCGATTTCCGAATTAGATATATTTTTCCATAGAGTAGCATTTAAAATCTGTCATAAATATTCCATAATGAAAATGTTTATTGTCTAATGTAAATAAAACCGAACTTTATAAACTGTAATATAGTTTCGTGCAAGTTTTACTGATTATAAAGTTGTAACACTTATTCAAAAAATTATTGATAATTAAATATCATAATTGAATATGAAAATAATATTCAACAGTATAATAATAGCGCTAGTAACAATCACAGCTAAAAGACACCGTCTCTCAAAAAGGCAGTTATAAAAAAAATTATTTATTCTAATGTTATTAATACTTTTAAAATATGGTATTAATTCAATGTTTTGGAAAATTTATATCTCACACCTATACCACATAGTCTTTCAACTAATAAAAAATTTATTACTATAGTTACAGTCTAAAAATTGTTTTAAAAAATTACAGTACTTATTTAGTAAACAACTACTAAACTTTTCTAGAGTACTGGGTAGATTGTTTAACTGCCTCAGTGGCAGAGTTTCAAATTTCAGATACATTATTACAGAGTGATATTATAAAAGCAAATTATTTCATAAGAATTAATTGTAAATATAATTATTTAAAGATATTTCAGACATAGTACGCGGTTTCTGGTAAGCAGATTTTTCTTAATGCCCAGCTTCTCTAATATATTTAGCCACAACATCTGCTACCGGTCTTGATGATTTCAACACAAAGTAAGGATCATGATCTACTTTCAACATTTGTAAAGTAGGTATCAACTTCTGCATTTCTACAAAATAATGCGCAGGAGCCCAGCCATCTTCTTCACTATAGACAACATTAATTAATTCCTTATTCTTCTTCAAGGCTTCAACATTCAGTTTTCTAATACAGGCCATTTCATCGTGCGCTAAAAACATTACTTTGTTCATAACAGTGGGGTTTAAATATTTTATAATTGTATCGATGTGCATGTTATCGATTCCACATATTGTTATGTATATACTAATTATAATTTTTTTTAAGAAAAATGGGATATAATTAAAAAGTGTTACAAGTAGTATAAGCAAAAAATGTAATTTCTTTAAAATACCCATTTTGCGTCCGTAAGGACTTTCGGCCATTAGTTGCAAAAATGGAAACAATAAGTTAATTGATGCTGTCCGTTTGGCTATTTCTTCTAGGTTGCACATCTCATTAACAATCCAAGCACCAACAGTATGACCGATAAAGTGAATTTTGTTGGCATCCTTCAGATATTCTTTAACAAAGGCCAATTTATGTTCTAACTGTCCCTTTAGATTAAATAAATGTTCCTGATTTTCCAGGGGGTCAGATTTTTCACACGAAAGCACCTCATGTCCTACTTGACCTGCAAACAAGAATATTTACTATTTTTTATTTAAGGTCATTGATTGAAATGGATGTGTCGTTTTAAAAGTAATTTGGTTCTTTTAGATAATATAAAGTTTGCCACATTACGTACCAATTATACACACTGGTATTTGTGTCTCCGTGTAGAGACGGGATCCGAACAGCTCATAGAATCCCGGCACACCTGGGTTGCCGGTTACACAGACGATGACTTCATTTTCATTACGATTTAAGACATCTCCGAAAGTAATAATATGAGTTAATATGCCATTTATATAAATATATTTATCCCCCATTATATAAATGTATTTGTTAATTGAAAAACTTAAATATAAATATATTTGTTAATTAAAAAACATAAACCGACGAATATATTATTTTATTTTTAAATTTTGCTATTGGAGAATGACAGGTGTTATTCATAAAAGATATCACATGAGTAAGCGTCTAATTAAGAGGCTGAATGTAACCGACCGACTGACATTTGCCAACTGTATTTTTTTGTTACAAGCTTGCTTACGTTTAATACACATAAGTGGAGCTGTGTCAAAAAACGATTAACAGTTAACGCTCTACGTTAACGTGCGTCAACGATCAACTATGTTGACGAAAATATGGATTAACAGTCGATCAACACTTGCTGTTAATAAACACTTGCAGATAAAGTCGATGCCTCAGCGGAGTAGCGTAGGTTTCAGTCGCCCGGGGCGGTAGCAAGAACAATCATGATTATTATGTGTTGTATAGGTCACAAATAAAAAGTCATGTTTAAATATAATAATCACATTTATTACAAAAATTCTTACGCGTAGACCACTTAAATTCATTTAACAAATACAGAAAGTGTGTTTACGACCAACAAGAATAAGGTACTAACGAATTGAATATAAAACGCAAATATCCTTCCAGTTACAACTAGAAGATGCTGTTACTGTTTATACATATCTTTATTGAAAAATAATATAATTGCTAGAATTAAAAATAAAACTTCTGTCTTTGACTAAAATTTAGTTCGTCTACTTTTTTTAAATCAAAGTAGTTTATTAGAGTCTCAATGTCTACAGCATTACATAGCCCTTGCTCAACAGCTCAAATTGCCAGATTGGTTAGCCTTAAAGTAGTCATTGTGGATCTTAAATAATTTTGACCAATTTCAATTTTGAAAAACTTTTTTCACAGTTGACATTGCTTATAGCAATTGTGAGGAATATTCGGAGCATTATTATAATATTCGGCAGAGTACGTTCTAGCTTAGATTTTACAAGAAATTTTAACAATGCAAGCGAGTTCATGTTCATTAATTTGTTTTCATTGTTTGTGGCAGCAATGAAAGTCCGCAGTCGAAGTCGTTCGAGCTTGAAGTCCTGCTCGTCAATTGCGGCAGGTGCGTAGTCTAGATTATATTTAGCTTCGTTCGAATCTAGTAATATAAACGAGGTTTGATAAGCAAACTAATCTATCAAATTTTGCAGCTGCTGAAACCTCTCACGAATTTCTACAATTATTCTATCTAACGAAGAAAATAGCTCCCGTCTCAACTCATTTTCATAAGACAAATTGGCATCCCTGGTTCCCTTATCAAAAATGTGCCTCCTCATTACGTGCCTCTGAGTTTCCACAGAAATGCCAAGTATTTTACTCATATGTTTTCCATAAGTTACAGTACTGTCTGCCCATTCTTTTTCCCCCTGTCAGTCTTATGTCAAATCCCTTTGTTTGTAAATGTTTTTGTGCATCATTCACTTCATGTAGCACAGGTTGTCAGAGACCCAAGAAACAAAGAAAGGAAAATGACTGCATCGTAAGTTGCAAAGTTCCCTGCATCTCTCTTTATGTTTAGGCCGTCTCTGTCAGTTTTTCCAAAGTGACGAGAATGTCTTTGTTATGATGGCATGTTATATTCACCGCATCGCCTCTTGCATTCCACCACGTATCTTGAACTCTTTTTAAACTTTTGCCTCTAGCTGCTATCAGAACTTCCTAACGATGAGTGGGCATGGAAAAACATTAATAATTCGAATATGCCGAAAAAGGTTACTGAACTCGCCTCAACTGAGGCAGTGTGTAAAAAACCCGGTTCAACTAATGGTACGAATTCGTAACAGGGTACGAATTCAACTTTGGGATTTATTTCTTTAATTTTTTGCCGAACTTCTGAATGATTTTCAGTCATATCAACAGCATTATCATTGCTTGGCCTCTGCGGTTGTTTATATCAAGATCATCAGCTTCAAGCTTGCCCAAAATTATGTTTGAAACTACTTCAGCAGTTTTATCCTTTGTTTCAATGAAATCTATAAAAGATTCCATTACTTGTACTCCCTGACTTTCAATCACTACATATCTTAATACCTGGCTTGTTTGATCTTTAGGAGAAATATCTAGAGTGCTGTCGAATATAATTTAATAATGCTTGGCATTTTTTGCTTGACTGATGATATGTTGGCACACTTTATTTCCTGAAATTGCAATAAATTCATTTTGAATTTCTGGTGACATTTACATGATTGAAATTATGCATATGAATTTTAGATCTTACAAGATGTTTATGCTCAATGCACGCGAAAAAATGTTGAGGCAAGATGTCTACATTCATTCAAAGAAATGAGCATACTTTGATATTAAAATATCATTTTCTCTATGGCCCCGTAAAGCAAATTTTGTTTAGCATGGAATTTTATAATATCAACCATTCTTATAAGAATTTGTATCCATTTTTTTGTGTCCTCTGCTACAAGGTTTTGCTCTTTCTTGTCAATGGTCTGTCCTTTTTGAAGTTTGGTTTCCAACTCGTTCACTTCGCAATAATTTGGTTGTATTGTACACTTGATTCGTGATTTGAAACCTTAGGATTAAGTTTCCACCAAGTATTAAATCCGACAGATGAGCAAAACTTTGTTCCATAAACGACAGCAAAAGTAAAATAATTATGCTTTGGAAGGCGTATAAGCCATTCAAATACGTAAAACATTTTCGTCGTTAGTTAATGTGTGATAAAACCATTCCTTGGTAAGCCGCCTGGTCTTTCTTTTTGATGTTAAATAGCACGTATCTGAACGTGTTACTGTTGACACTTCAGTGAAGTTAGTATTGATATGCTGAACAAATTTCTGGCCCTGCTGAATGAGACACAATCGCACATTTTCAGGCCATTTTTCCATGTCGTTTAAGTTTTGGTATTTAATAGCAGGCAATGCCAACACTGTATCAGTCTTTGTTTCTAAGCTATCAAAATCCATGAATAGACATACAGATGCAGACTCTGACTGAGTTGATGTTGTTGGAAATTGATCTTTAGGAACGATGTCAACATTCCTAACAGGTATTAGATTAACAGTGTCAAGTGTACCTATATATTTTTACCTTGCTCTGAGTTGTGTTTAAGCCCGATATGGAATCTAACGTCTGAGGAATATAACTTTTCACATATTTAAGTAAAACGTTTTTTCTAATATTTTTCAACTTAGTTCTTCTTTTATTACGGTAAGCTGCCCCACTTTCTTTTACTCATTTCATTTGTTATGCTAAAACAAAACAATATACTTGTTGACATTTGCCTAATTCGCTAAGCACAAGTTGGATTCGAAAAGAAAATTATCGTAAGATACATATTTCAAAATAATTACTAATAAATTTAAAAAAATAGAGTACTAAAATTTAGTTTTTTTATTTTTGATTTTAATTAATTAAAGATTTAACAACGTAGTAAATAGTTAAACATACAGTTATATAAATAAATAATGTGAATAAAATATTTAACACTCACATAGTCGATTATACTTATACAGGTGGTAGGACGCGCTGTGTATATGGTGGGGACGTCTGGGTTAACATAACCGCCTTTCTTAATTCTGCCGCAAAATAGTTCGCCGTGTTCCGGTTGGAAGGGAAATGTAGCCAGTGCAATTACAAAATCATATACGGTATATCATCTTAAATCTCCGGTGCAGTAACACATTTGCGGAACTTAGTCCTGTTTCTATACGGAAGAATGACCGCTTTCCATCACGTGGCCTGTCAGTCTGTTTGCTGCCTCATTGAAGTACAAAAAAAAACTAAGAGTCGAAGAATAGAATTTTTAGATAAATCCAATAATTTAACAATCATAATATTTTCTGACGAGTACTAAAATCTTAGTTTGGAAGGCGTATACACATATACAATTAAGTCAATGTGACTTGGAAGACTGATGATCGAGTTAAATAAAACTTTCTTTCAATTGTCAAAGCATTATTCACCGACTTCCCTGAAGGGACTTACGCGTATTGTAACCTTATTTGCATAAGCTCCTTAAAACTTTTATCAAAATCGTGAATCAGACAAAAGAGAAATTTTGTATTTTGTTATGAAAAGTTAAGTTATTTTTCTTAATATATTGTAAATGTAATTTCTACGAAATTCTTTCATCTAGAGAGATAAAACAAAGTGCAGATTGTTTCTTGTTATATCCTCCATCCACAGATGTACCATATTAATCCATGATGCTCACAGGCTTGACAGGATCGTCGAGAAAAGTTACGTAAACCTCGATAAGAGGGAAAAAGCCATTTATTTTGACAACAATAGAACCGTTGTCAATGTTTGTTAACAGTTTATTTTTAATTAATTTAGGCAATGGCTACACGTTAAAGAAAGCAAGAGTCTTTATCTTTATCTTTGATTATATAGCGTTCGTTCTCTCCAGAGAGAAGCTTTGCCAATGTCAAGTGTGGAAAAAAGGCTATGCAACACTGATTAAATCATATTTCGGATATTTGTCATTGTTGCTTGTTAACAAAAGAATAAACTATACAATGAAACAAAAACTAAATAAGAAGTTGGCTACAATTAAACTAAAAGAAGAAAACGACATTATAATATACAGAAAGTACAAAATAAGTAAATACAAATATACAAACATAAAAAAAATAAACATGAACATAAGTATACAAAATTCTATATTTTGATGTCGTTCTTTCTTATGAACTGAATGATTAATCCTAAAATGGGTTTGTTGGTAATAAATAAAAGTGATTTTATGTTGATGGGCAATTGAATTTTACATTTTAATAATTTGGAAACAAACGAAGGAAATTTATTATTTAATGGACATGAAAAAATGAGATGATTTAAATCTCCTTCTCCAAACCCGCAATCGCAAATTGGAGACTCCGTAGTCTAGCCAAACGAGTAGGAATAGAACAATGACCCAAACGCATGAGAGAGGATTCCTTTCGAGAGAAAGTAAATGTTGAGAACCAAGGTTTTGAAGGTATAAAAGGTTGGATCTGGAAATATCCCGCATCTGTAATCTGGGATGATCTTTCCCATGCCCTCTGCCAGTCAGATGCCATCCAAAAACGAGTCATGGGAAGAAGATCCTCAATGATCCTCTTTGCGTATAGCTGTTATTTTTAATTATAAAAGATATTGCTTATAGATTAAGTATTTCTCGTATAAGTATGCATCTATATGTGTTGACTACAACGCTTGTAACGTTATCAATTACTCTGAGTCTTAACGAGAACTTGCTATGACGATTTACTTCGAGGTCATTAAAATTTCAAATAACCTTTTCTTTTTGGTGTAGTGTATAGAGATAACCGTCTACGCTAATCGTGATAAACGCTAACACCTGTTAACGTTGACGAAAACTGTTTATATTAACTTTTAATGAGTTTAGGCGCGCACAGTTGATAATATAACATCACACCAAAAATGGCGGCGTGGCGGCGCATTGTTTATAAACTTCTAAGTGCTAAGAACCCGGGTATTCGACTAATGTTTACATTAACACAATAAATTAACCTTGATAATTGTATGGAACTTGAGTCATTGAATACGTAAATATTTTTAAAATAACACTATGCATGCCGCCCAATACACACAGAAAATATCGATTAAATAAATTTTAATAATTAACACTAAAAATTAGTGTCTATTATCTTGTTATAAAAAAAAATTGAAAAATATAATTTCAAGGAAAAACGACTCGTATACAAATCTATAAAAATAACTATTAACATGGTATCAAAATATTTGCACTATAAGGTTACATTTAATTTCTTACTATTGTTAAAATGATATGTATAATGTTAACTAAAAATAATATCCTCTAAATAAATGTTGATTATTAATATTTAAAGATACAATGTGTTTCCAGCTTTCTTCAAAAATTTAAAAGTTAATTTGAAACAAAAACCAAATGTCAATATGAAATGTGTGAAAAAATAGATAGTAATTATATTATAAAATATTTGCGCTAAAATTTATAATTAATTTCTTAATAATCTTAAAATGATAAGACAAATGTTCAAATTAATAAACTAACTGCCTGTTAATACACAAGCCGCCCACTGGATACTAGGCAGCTTCATACTTTTTAAAGCGCCCGACCTGATGACGCGTCGTACCGTGTAGAGTGAGGCGTATTTACGCGACCAGGCATTTATTATTGACCAGGTATTGGTACCAGGTATTGGCCAGGTATTGGGTATTTACCACATAAAAGTGGTAAATACCCAATATTGGGTATTTACCACATATTACGGTCCTGGTATGGGGCGAAAATACTTTTAAGGTATAAATTATTTCAAAATTCAACATTATCAAAAAATCGTAGGACAACATTCGATTATGAATAAGTCTGGCCTCACTTCTTGCTTCAGTGGTTTGGTTGCTATCGTCTGCCATATCTTGAAGAAGGTGCAGCATATCTTTAAAATATTTGTGAACGGGCTTTATTGCTTCAACCACGATGGTTCTTCGCATTTTCATGTGTAGTGAAGTGAGCCTTTTCGTTTTCCAGTGGGTAAATCCATCTTTGTGTTCTAATGAAGATTGATTATAATCTAATTGTGAAAAGATAAGACAGCAAATACGAATAGCCGATTTTTTAGTCGGGAAATAAACCAGCCATGAGCGATTCACTTCTTCACCGCGATGACCTAGTTTCTTCTTAAATCAACTTTTGTTTATACAATGGTTATTTATAAGCAAGAAAGGACCTTCATTATTTTGGACATATGTCGAACCCAAGTTAATTATTTCTGGTTTTAAGCGATCTGACATAATGGCTTTTCCTGTATTATTATCAAATTCAAGAAGCTTTATATTATGATTTTTAATTACTTATGGTATGACAATCATTATGGTTTCGATATAATTCACTCTATCACCATCATCAACTTTTTCTCTAACTGAAATATTAAGGTCTTCTACAAATTTTGCAGTAACCTTAGAATTCATAGTTGTTATGACAGCTCGTTATCTTAATTCTATTTCTTCCTCTTCTCTGATTGTCTATTACTGAATTGTTTCGTTTTTTTATTCTAATATATACCAGCTTTTTTAAAAATGTTATGACAGCTCGTTATCTCGTTACACTTTGAATTAACTAAATTGATATCGTTCTCGTCTATTGCTGAGTTAGTTTGAGATTCGTTAGATTCCCCAGAATTAATAAGTTCTTCCTGCCTGTAGTATATCTTTCAAGGTATTTCTTGAAGTACTTATTAGATTTCTGGGTAGCTTCCTCCTGCAATTTTCTTCTTTTCTGTCCTTCAGACCCAGACTCTTTTTTCTTTTAAAATATTCTTTTCGTATTGTATTGTTGTAATTAAGAAGTAATGATTCCGAAGTAACCTAAAAAAATAATACATGTATATTTATAAAATAAAACAAATGATATAATTATCGGTTTTAAAACTAAAGATTGCGACACAAAAATTAACAGTTTTATTTAAGGTTCTGCAGTATTGTAGACTACTCGAAACTTTTTTAAATAATCGATCATGCAACCCTGCCAGTTCAAGTTGACAAATAACTATTTATTTGTATCCCCTTGGATGAAAAAAAAAATTAATTTAACTTAGTTATGTACTATTATTACATCTACATGGACAATACTTAAAAAACGCTACACCATAAACAAATCTTGGTTTTTATTCCTTTACATTTCTTTGAAGTAATAAACAAGAAATTCTATACGTATTCATAAAAGGCGTGAAACGCGCGGCAGGTCATAGAAATTACTTTATTTTTAAAATTGTGTCTCTGTGTATTCATCAATTATATTCCACACACGTAAGAGGAAAGCTGTTAGCGTATTCTTTATTTATTAATCATACATTATTGTATATTACATCAGTTTGAACTAATATTAAGTGCAGTTACAATAACATGGCTGAAAGTTTGAATACGAATGAAACAAAAGATGTCAGGATAGAGAAATTAAATCATTGTTAGTACTGTTGTTTAGACACGTTATGCGATTTCACGTACACAAGTTAAAATTTCACCTGGCAATTTTTTCAATACTGCATAATTTCTGTATTCAAATATATCTAACAATATGATTTTTAATCTACAAACTAATAGATTAACTTCTGTAGTTGTATGCTTAACATATATATATGTATATATATATATATATAAATATATATATATACATATATATATATATATATATATATATATATATATATATGCATATATATATATATATATATATATATATATATATATATATATATATATATTCGGTATCAATTATTATTCACCTATTGTGGAGGCTAGTTATCCATCAAATCGTGTCCTACGAAAAGTGGGGCCCTCGCGAAGTGCCGTACAAATATTTTACATATAAATTTATTATTACTGCTTATCTTGCCTAGGTATTAGATGGGATTAATAGAAGTATTTTTAAATATTATTTACTTACATAAACCAAACCTGAAGCTCCAAACACTATTACATCAGTCCTAAGAATCGGAAGACCTACTTACCAGCTAATTACCGATAGTACAGATGGTTGCTATTACTGAGCACATATTAGTAAACGAATAAGACAACAATAAAATGCATTCGTTTTTATTAACTTTTTTAATTAATTTAATTTAATTTCTAATAATTTTAATTCCAAATAATGCTTTTTCTTGAAATATTCTAATTCCATTTTCCTTACTGTGTCTAAATGGTTTTCCTCATTTAAAAAATGCAACTTTCTTTGTTCGTATTTTTGTTCAAACAATTTTTTTTTCATACTTTCTAATGAGTTATCATTTTTTTCCTTGCATTTTCTTCAGTAAGAATTTTTCTTTTTGCCAAGTGTGTCCAAGCCTCGGCATTATCATCCCCACTTAAATTAATTATATCGCCACTATCTCCGTCAACATGGACATCTCCGTCAATATGGAACTGTCGGCATAACGTTAGGCAGCACGGATAGTATAGCTGCGCCCTGAGAACTCACGTCGGGTATATGAGAACCACCACCAGTTCTGTGTCGCTGGACTGCTGCAGTCCTTGCATCCCTGGCTTTCGCCTTGTTTCCCATTAGACTGCAATTATATGGTAATAGTTTAGAAATATTATTATGAATATATAATCAATCCAAGTGAGAAGCAGATAAATGGCTTACAGGTAGCGTCGTTGGCAAGGATGATTAGCGGAGAGTTTGAAAAAATTTAATGTTTAGTCATTTAATGAATATTTATGTAAATATAGTTGGCCAAACTATATTTAACTAACAATATAAAGTTTTGAAGGATCTGTCTGATATAGCATTATTTCTAGTTTATTTAAATTCTTTACCACGACCTAGGTTTCGTTTTATGACTATATATTCAGGTGGACAATTAACAGCCTTTGCTACAGCACGTAGTTTAATTTAGTTGTGAATAATGAATTGCTACAAAATTAACGTCAAATATATTCAAAGTTTTGAAGAATCTTATCTGTAAACTGTTGCATGTAACTATATATTGAATGGACAAATATATATAAAAAATGTTTGCGTCTCAATTACAATATGTTAACAAAATTATACTTCAAAATATAAGTTCATGGAAAAATTATATTACATAAGTCAATCAAAGCAAAACTCCCCAAAAACAATTGTTTCGTTGTATTATACATTGTAAAAAACAATTCTTGTTTAGAAAGAAATAGTAATAACTCAAAATTTCGCAGTCTTATTTCACTTCGGAATTCTTGTTTAGTTTGAATACAAGCGAATATAATTATTACCTTCTGTGTAATGAGCGGCGATTCGTTGGATTGTACAGCAATTCTCTCCCGCGTATCAGCTTTTTACGAGAAGATACGACGTCGGACTTCTTGTACACAATAATATGGATTTCATTAACTAGTAATTGTGTCAAAAGCTTCTTCTCAAATGGGGTGAACGGTTTTTTCCTCATGTCGAGTTTGATAGAATTCGTGTCGCAATCGTTGTCTATCATTATTCGATATCCGTGTATGAATTGCAATAGTCCTAGCAGGCTAAGTTATCAAATATATAAAAGTTTAACAAATCGAAATCCAGGTTAAAGCAAAGTTCGTTAAATTAAGTTAAAAAAAAAATGAAAACAAAAAGAAAATACAAGCAAAGAACAACCGCCTACCGGAACAGAAAATGTAATGAATGTCAAAACTGTCAAAATGGCTTGCTTGTCCATAAATAAAATTATAGAGCGACCCATATCGATACTCCCAGAAACATCATCAATACGAACTTCGCAACCTCAATTACAAGTTTTGAATATGAAGTAGAAATAGAGCTCAGGTGGCAAGTCGCACTTGCTCAAGTTGAACCTGAATCTTAAGATAAGCAGCGACTATGAAACTTAGCCTTTGTATCAAAATTACCTAGTACGACCCATTTAAAGTGAATTTCGAGGTTCTCCTTCGACACGCCCCCTCCTCGCTTGATGACGCAAGCGCACAATGCCGTAGGCGCACCAATAGGTAACGTATAATGGTTTATTTTCTGATTTTATACCCCACTTTGCGCTATAATCTTTAAGTCACGAAATATAAAGACATACAGACACCACTTTGCGCTATAATCTCTGAGTCATGAGATATAAAGTAGACAACAAAAGCTCGCTAACTTTGGTTGTTACGTGATACGAGGTTTGTATTTATACATATCTATTACACCCATACTTAATATCTTCTAAACATAATATGGTTAGAATACATTGATACTGCAATACACTTCATATTATTTCAGCCCGGCAACGATTGTATAACTTTCGAAAATATAATACATAAAAAAAAACTACACCGTTTCCCTATCATAAACTCACTAACGTAAACAGTGGGGAAATTCGGGCAAACTCCACTTCTGCTATTGTTTTTTGGAATGTCTAAGAGAATATTTACTAATTGCTCACCTGAAGATGTTGTAATACAAGGAAACCTAGATCGTGGTAAAGAAGTTAAATCAAGTAGAAATAATACTACATCACGTAGATTCATTTAATTGTGTATCTATTACGAGTTAATGAGACATTGAGAATTTAATCTTCAACATGTCTCTGATTCAAGAATTTTATTAAATTTGTGTCTTAAGTTGTATGTGTTTCGAAAATTAATTGTAACCTCAATGACGTGACACGTCGCTTGTTCTTCTATCGATATGTCCTAATCGCTGATTTCCGGCATGGTGCTGGCGGCATGGCGCGTAGACAAACGCTTGGTGGGCCAAAGGTTAATTTTATTTATCGCTACTCGCATTATACACATCGTGTAGCCACATTTACATAAATTTGTTCAGCTGCGTGCGCAATATAACGCATTGTGCGTTCAGCTGAACAAATGTATGATAATATTATACATAGTTAACACCTTGTTTATCGGTAACTTATGATAAAAAAATAAAATTTTTCTATTTTTGATACTTTAACCTCATTCTACATGATATGTCACTTCTTTCACACAGCACTGAACTTGCTAAATCATAAAATTTTAGTTGTTAAAAAAAATTAGTTAATTGTCTTTATACTTACATATAATATGACAGAATATCCACAATTAAATGAAATTATGTGATGTAGTATTATTTCTACTTTCTTTAAGTTCTTTACCACGACCTAGGTTTCAATGTATTACAACATCTTCAGGTGGGCTATTAGCAAAGATATCTTTTTGAATCTTTCATTCCATTCAAAAGATATTCCATTCCATTAAAAAGATATTACGAATTTAAAATATCACCGCCGCAGGTATAGTACGGAGGGGTCGGCAACGAAGTGCTGGAGAGGGGCGTGCACATCTATAAAATAGGTAGCCGCGTGGCTATCTATTGAAACACTCAATTTGAGCACGAACATGAGAGCACATTTAAGTAATAACCACGATGGCAATTTTTCACAAAAAATACTTAAACTTGGCGACGGAAAATTACCATCTGCAATTGCAAATAGCCTTCAAGTATTATTGGATAATTAATTGGCTCACAAATTCAACCATCATAAATTGTTCACAGTCTAGAAATACTGGTAGAAATAATCTAATTCAATTGGCTCTGTTCGAGGGCAATAGTGTCTTCGAGAAACGACTCAGTAAATTAAATAAACAAAATTATTGTGGTAAAAGTACCCGGTGATTTTAAATTTTACAAATCTGTTGACACCGTGTACAACATCGAAGATACAGTGCAGTGAAGATAGAGGGCTTGTCACCCCACGGACTGAAATTAAAAGAAGGTACTCCCATTATG
Source organism: Druceiella hillmani (assembly GCA_039881145.1). Lineage (NCBI taxonomy): Eukaryota > Metazoa > Arthropoda > Insecta > Lepidoptera > Hepialidae > Druceiella > Druceiella hillmani. Next base: position 15,465,457 of record JAYKKI010000001.1, read on the forward strand.
CTATTGAGAAATTTAAGCCCTCCCAATATGTGTAATGTGACAAGACTTGATAAAGGAATTGCGAGACAATGTGATTGTAGCTACTATCATTACCAGCCCCGCGGCCGGACAGCTCGCTCACATTCCGCGGATCCCGATGATACCGATAGATTTGCCTATATCTTTCAAAAGGATACAGTTTCCTGTAAAGATATCGTTTGCCCTTACAATAATTAAATCCCAGGGACAAACTTTTTCAATGGTTGGCATCGATCTAAGAAAAGAGTGCTTTTCTCATGGCCAATTATATGTGCACTTTCTCGAGTAGGATCTCCTGAATATTAATATGTTTTATTGACATCTACAAATACCACTGCTAAAACATAGTGTATTGCGAAGCATTAAGGTAAAAAATGGAAAATTACAAATTTAAAAAAACTTATTAAATTAAAAAACCTTAAAATAAAAGATGTAAATAAAGAAATAAAAATAAAACAAAAAAAAATATAAATCATTCTAAACATCTTTATCAAAAAATATTTCAGTGAAATGTTTTTAAAAATATCCCGTTCATGTCTTTTGTTCTGTTTCAAAAACCTTCATCTAGAAGACATTAACGGGTTACCAATTTTATTTTGCAAATAATATTTTTTTTAGTACGACTTTATTGTTAGGGTTCTGTACCTCAAAAGGAAAAACATAACCATTATAGGATCACTTTGCTGTTCTTCTGTCTGCCTAGGTAATCAATTTTACTTTTCGTTGACCTAGAATCAATTTTTTCACTGTCCCGTACCCAAAGGGAGCCAGAGAGATCCTATTACTTAATACATATTATTTAGGTATGTCCTGCATTTACTCTACATTTATCCTTTTATATTATAGTATTGTAATGTTAACAATCCTTTATACAAAGTATTGTAATGTTAACTTAACAATCATTTATACAAGTATTGTAATGTTAACTTAACAATCTATATTAACAATAATTAATTATCAGAATTGAGTGTTTTCATTATGTTACTTCTTGGTATGTGTCGTGCATACGAATGTTGCAAGGATGAAATAATAGGTAAATTTGTTTAGTATACTTTCAAATGCCTGAATGAGACGAAATAAATTTGTGAATTATTAAAATTGTTGCTCAATGATATCCGACAGCGTAAAAATAAAATGAAATTGTAAAGTAGATCACTCGAAAATGGCGCTAAATCTTGCCGACCACAACCTACTTTTACAAATTTTTATAAAATGGTACAAATTAGTAACGAAATGTTTATTATATATAATTCCAATAATTTTAATCTTTCAAATACTATAGCAACTGAAAAATGTCCCCCTAGAAACGATGCTAAATGGCGAAATTAGCAGCGGTGGGACATTTCAATTCTCGTGAATATGTTTATCCCGGAAACAATGCTGGATCGTGTAGTAACATATGTTTAAATTACAGTTTGAGAATTTTAAAAAAGGTTGATATAATAATCGATTCTCATACATATTTTTTGTTATTTATTGAAAAAATAGTTGTATATTCAGTAACTATGGGAATTCCAACGTTGTGGCTTTGTAAGGACGTGTTTTCACACATTATTTCTTTTAAATATGTATTCATTTTTCTTTGCTTTGATTTTTGAAAATCTACTGATGCGATGTCGGAAAAACAGGAAACCTTAGAAGTAAAATGAATGAGTATTTGTCCATCTGTCTATCACATCAATAACTCAAAAACTTCTAAACCAATAAACTTAAAACTGGAAACGTAACTATATAATGTTCCTGGGTTTGAGTCATTTTGTGATTAAATATAGCCAACGCACATACTTTTTGACAAAGCCTATATACGAAAGACACACATCCTTACACACACGTTGCGTCTTCAAGCAAAGTCTACCACATTGTAGATTATTAAAATCATTTTACAATTTGTTAAGGATAAATAGTGCAAAAAGGATTTCGCAGACCAAAGAAAACAGCAGTATCTTATCAGTGGAAAACTTGCGTGCATGCGTGTGTGTGCGCGCGCCTGAAGAGAGTTAATATAACAAATTTTTGACACAACTGCTTGTAACGAAACAAAACAGAATCGACAATTTGGGATGGTAATAGACCAAGAGCAAGATATGAGAGAAAAATATTTTAATTAAACTTTTCTTATTCCGATTTTCACGCGAACGAAGTCATAGGCAAAGCTACTTTTAAATATTTGCAAACGACTCGACATTATCTTGTCGCTCTCTAAAACCAATTTAAATTTATTGTGTCAAATGTTTCATTTATTTTTAAAGCAGGGAAGAGCAATTAGAGACGGCATTTTTGTAAAGATAAATAAAACAGGAAAGCATAACGTAGTTGAAGATGATTTAATAATATATGATACGACCTTTGAATTGTATTTTGACAGAGTGTTCAAAATTCTCGTTTACTTATGTGGTCAAATAGAATTTAAATGTGATCCTGAACTCGTTGGTATCCTATATATCTTGCACATTACCAATATTGCACTAAAGTAATAAAAAAATATTTTATATTAAAATAATATATAATACGAGAACATGGTAAATTATTATTGCAAACATGGTGTAGATATATACTTGTTTGTAGACGGAGAGTATTATAACATTATAATTTCTTTAAATCTTAACCTTTTCATCACTGATGAAGTATATATCAGTCCTTGCATAACCGTCTTAACAACGCCGACAACTATGAATACGCAACCTCCCGATACAGGGAATAAATTAAAATTGTTTAGCACAGATTGAAGTAGAGGTAATTTAGCCATCTTAGTTTTTAATCATTCCTGACATATCTATGTAGTAAGTGCCATTGTATCTACCTATTATATTGCCTTTTATTATATAAAATTACCTTTTTTCATTATTTTACATAAACGCCAAGTTATTTAAGCACTATTATATCAATATACATGTACACGAATTGAGAGCCATTTTTTAAAATTTGGTTAAAAAATTATTAAAATATGATAATACCATGACAACGGCCACAACACCCATTCAATTGAATTGGTGTTTTGTCATTTTCTTTTTGGTTTAATGTTCCTTTGACCGTATCTTGATTTCAGAACAATGTATTTGAATCATAAAATGTTATTCTGTGATCTCTGTCAGCATAAAAGTAATACAAAGGTTTATGGCGTTTAAATCCTAATAGTGAAAGTTTGCTAGTAACCATGACTTATTTTGATAAATATTCAAAACATCCAGTTTTTTTAAAACAAAATTTTATTGCAATCGTAATAACAATTTCAAGCTTTAAAATGATGTAGGTTTCGTTTGTGCACAATCATTTTTTTTCTGGATCCATGATCCCTTATAAATGAATATGCAAGGAGCATATTCGAAAATGCAGTTTTTGTTTCAGTTATGGTTTTTTTTTCAAATAAAACTGGTTCCGAATTCATTAAATAAAAATACTTATTAGAATTTTATTACATTTGTACCATAGATAAAATATAGATCATAGATACGTGGTAATGCTAGAGTTAATACATAGATAACAAAAATAACTACGTCAAATAAAACACCGGTTGATTCGGATTAAAATCTCGACGATTGAGTTTTATATATCCATAATATTTATTTCCTCTAATAAAATAACTGCATAATCTCTTTTACAATGGGTAAGTTCATCAAGCCATATAATTCATTTTTATTTATTAAGTTGGATATTTCGTTTTATAATATGCTCTTTAATTTCAGCCGTGAACAGCGCAACGTCATTCATTTTGTCTGCAATTTTAACTACTTTACTATTTTCTGGGATGCAAATGTATAGACCATTTCTCACATCGCAACCGATATTCATCATATTTGGAGGATTCCTTGGATCTATTTTATTTTTGTTGCTTTTGACCGTATCCTTTTTATATAATAACTTAATAGTGAAGGTTTGCAAACCGTACCCAAGTTAAGTATAATGATTATCTGTGTTTAGCTTTAAAAGAGCATATGACGAAATTGAAAAATAGTAACATAAATAACATAGCCGAATTCCAATTTGAAATAAAGAGGAGTCAGTCGTGATTATTTTATTAAGAAAAGTGATTTGAAGAAAATTCCCATACAAAAGTGCGGTTTTTCAAGGAAGTGTAAGTTATAAGTTGTCGACTTAATTGCCATTCTTAGTAAGAGGAAACAGCAATTGCAAATGCAAAAAGAGGGATTGGTATAAAAAAACAAACCCAAAAATTAAAAATTTGAAAACGCGCAAATAAGGTCGCGTAAAGAGAGGTATGAAATTTACGTTTGATAACCGCCAGGCGTTTGATAACCGTTTCTCCATAGAAGGTGCATATTTCAAATAAATTTTCTATAATGAAATAATCAAGTCCGACATCTAATTTTTTTAGTATGTCGTTTTTTATGAATATTCTTCTATTTAAAAGAAAAAAAAATTGGTAAATTCGCATTTTCACTAAACCAGACTTATACCGATTATTTAAAGTTAATAGTAAGCTGGCTTTCAATAAAGCTTTGTTTTCTAACTAGCTGCCACAGAAATATTGTTTAAACACGTTTTCTTAATGAACTTCAATCATTTTCATTGTTAAAGTTACCTCACTGTTTGATCGTATACTGTAACCAATTCTAGAAACAAAAATCAAGAATTTTCGGGGACAGTAGGATTGCTTTACCATTTCCGATCGGAAGCTTGAGAAAGTGGAATGTCCATTGGGACAGAGAGAATGTACAGTCTGGTTAGGTGCTCCATTTGTGATTTCCTCTGCTGTTTTTTCTCCACAGCCCCTAGCCATATTTTCACATACCTCCAGTTGTTTTATTTTGTTCAGTTATTGATTAAATGGACGAAGTTATTAAAATTTGGTTATATTAGTACCTATATATAAAAAAGCATTTGTCCGATTTATAATTTTGGACTTCGCAAGTTCTGAGTTTAATATAAGTAAATAAAAAGAACAGTTTTTTAAATTAAAATCTTGGCAAATATCCTGAAATTGACTAGATCATGTAACTTACATCACCTTCAAAATTAAAATGTCAATTTATGAAATGAAGTTATTTGACTAGTAAAAGTTTTGTTGTTGACAACAAGCTATAAAAATATTATTTTCACAAGAATTTATGGGTTTCAGTCTATTTTATAGAGGAAATGAACCAACTCGAGTATTGCTGGTTCATAACAGTGGGAATCACTTGAGGCAAAATACTAAATACAGTTCCCATAGATGTCTGTTGTTTACATATTATAGTAGGTATAAGGAAATCTCTTCTAACAACTTTTATTAAATTTTTTTCAATAAAATTGTATATTATAAAAATTAAAGATCCATTAGATAATTATGAAAAATAATATAAATGAAAGATTATGCTGTTAAATCAGACTTTAAAGATAGGTATTATAACCTTTAAAAAGTAAATTGACACTCATAAGATCATTTTAACTCACATTTTGGTGGTTTTGATTTACAATTATACTTTTGTTCATATTTTTCTTACAAGACTGTCTAATCGTCATATCTCTAACTGCTTCGTAATAAAGTCAAAATATATATAAAGAAAAATCGAGCCACGACAGGACGCCCGGCAGATTTGAAATGTCTAAATTTTATAAATATTCACTATATCCAGACGCAGAGGATAAATATACAAAAAATATTCATTTGAACCATGATGCACGGTTCATAAAAATAAATATTACAAAGCATAAACCGTAGCGTGAAAATAGATTTGAACCATGCATCAGTGTAGCACCGTCTATCGAAAAATATTATCAAAAATTAAACTTATAAATTATTTTATTTTGAATAAAATAAGCTTAGCATTTTATATCAAAATTTCATCAACCAGAACAACACCTCATTGGTCTAGCTGTATGACTTTCACTTAGGGTTCCAGAGGTCTCTGTTACAAATCCCGATGAGCCAACTATATTTATGTAATGCTTTTAACGTTTTGAGATAATCTAATGCAACGCACTGATATATACAGGCTGGCTGTATTAAGTCAGAAAGTGCCGACAGCACAGGAAGCCGAATGGTAAGGCACGTCTCAGAACATTTTAACTCTCATCCTAATGCACCATTAGATGTTTCACATAAAAATTGTAATAAGCCAGTACTTTTGTATGACGTTTTGAAACTTACTTATGCTCTCCTGTAAAATCACAAAAAGGGAGTTACAATATGTATTTTGGGAGTATTCAAATAATGGCTGGTAAACAAAGATAATGACTCTTATGATTGGAATAAAATATTTAGCTTTATAAAGTTTGTTGCGACACAGGCACTTCGAGCTAATGGCTAGATTGAAGGTCACATGTGTGGTTTGCATTCCATCTTAATGGACAGGCATCTCTCCAAGTTAGGGGTGAAAACACGAGCGCTTGTGACACATATAGTCTAATCGCAAAGGAAGGGTTAAATTTTGTTACTGATGTAGTAACTTATTATTGACTGATGATGTAGTAACTTATTAAACTGGTTATTTGGCTTTGCTTGATTGAATAAACTATTCTAATACATATTTTTCTAACCAGTTTAGTATGAAGCATTTTTCTAAACTTATTTTAAATTTTATGAAGTATAAATTAGAATTCCAGGGATTATAAGACAGCTATTTTTTACAAAACAAGCGATTAGCATTTGAGTAAAATTGTAACTATGTGTTTTTGCAGTTATAGTTTAATTTAGCAGTTTTCTATAGCAATGTAATATCGGTTTTCTGTTTTATTTTTTTATTTTAGGAAGTAAGATAGAAAATAAGTTTAATACGTTTAGAATATTTCTTGTGATGCTCTCTTCTAAATGGCATATATCTTCCTAGAAGAAAAACTTTGTTGGATGTAAATTGACTGTAAAGGGAGTAGATTTTTGAAAAGTTCTGTTCCTGCGGGGAACTCCTCTCTTCTTTTTAGACCTACAGGGTTAAAAATTGAATAATTGGTTTCAACACATTTTAGGAATTTGTTCAGTTGGTTCTGAAGAGGAGGCCAGAGAGAAATATATATATAAGGTTGATTTATCACCCAATTCAATTTTATGTACATACAAAGTCACGTACAATATACACTATGCAGCTTATTGATTTTGTTATCGGGAATTTTTAAAATCGAAGAAATATTGGGTAAAAAGCTGATTAAAGAAGAATTTTGATATGAAAAGTTTATTTATTAAATAATATTTATTTCATAACTTTTCTTTATGCAACGGGTGTTTGATGTCAGAACTGAAGTAGCCTTTCAAAGAGAGTGACTGATATATTATAGAATTACATATATATTTCTCTATCTATAAATTTAATTTGATTGTTTTATGATCGAAGGGCAGTACTTTATTTTGTTTATAATTACGATAATTTGCACGAAATAAACTTCGGATGACCAAAGGAGTTATATTTTGAGTATGATTGTTTTAACATTTTATTTATGGTGTTCTGTGATGGAAATTTCCACACCATGGGCTCATGGCCTATAACTCCATATATATTCCCAATTGTAACAGAGCCTCCTCAAAATTAAAGCATTAGTTTGTAGCTGTAAATACACTACAAATTCGTATCTTTTCATGGTCATATTTTTTTCCTTTTACTTGTGTAACACTTATTTAGAAATGGCTTCATCAATGAATAGTACTCAATTTCCGGAAATATTTTGATTTACCCAAACAAGAGGAGGTGAATTGCCCAGCCCAAATTCTTGATGTTATTAATCGTATAGTGTGTCTGCAATATAGAAAACTTTTAGATATACAGAGTATAAAAGTAATGTTGCTATTAGAAAATTAAAATTTATGGGTAATGTCAAAATTTAGCTTGATTTAAAATCAATGGCACGTAACTCTTTTGGACTAGTCGAGTTATTCTAAACACTTGTGTACACAGTACATTCACGTACGTGCTTTTCTTGAAATTTATATAAGAGATTCATTCTGGAAAGGAAGGTTTCCGGCAGACAGACCTCAAATAAAATTTAGGCTAATCTTCATTTTGATTCTTTCATCTAAAATATTTGGGTGTATTGTTCATGGCCCTTTGTAAATAAGCACCAATTTCTTAATTCCTATCATTCCAGTTTTAGATTTAGTCACAGTATTGCTGTGGTTAATATTCAACTTACTAGTTTAGTACTCCATGATCTCAGTAATGCTTTTATTTTCATGGATTTTGGAATATAATTAGCCAGCTGGTAGTTAATCAATATTTCATATTTTCTAAAATAATTGGAATTATATTTATTTAGTTGTGAACAGGCTGTGTAAATGGTCGTCGCCATGGTGTGTTGGGTTGATCATAATAATATGGCCTGTGTCGACGCGGCATACAGCGGAGACCCGGGTTCGATTCCCGGGCGTTTGACGAGCGGGTCTGGACGGGTGTTGTGGTTGGCTGTAAGAGATTGCTCTCGTAGCAGCTCCCGCTATATATATCAATTAGATACATTAAAGTAGGCAAATAAATAAATATATGTCAAATAGTTGTTCAGAGTGGGACAATTTAGTAGGCATAAGGTTGATTAGGTAGCTGGCATTCTGTTCTCGTTCTCAATATTTATTGGCGCTGTTGTCAAAAACCTCCATGATGCACGCAAATGCCCACTGACCCCATTCATATTTTATTAGTTGTAAATTCCCTAAAGGCGAATTGTAATATGTTTACCCAATTGCCTTTAAATATGTCAAATTAAGTACCAGGTCATTATTTGAAAAGTCAGTGACTCCTTTCAATGTGTATGCTTTACTTTAGGAGTAATTAAATGGCTCTGTCATCCTTTTGATTTTATACTATAAAAGGTCTGATTCTACTGATTGAGAAACATCTTAAATAGGTAGCACTAAGAAAATAATGTTAGCCATTTGGTTTTTAGCAGAATACCCTCTGTAATATTTCCATGTCAAGTTAAGTATTTTGGTTATTTCTATTTTTGGTGAAATCCATTCTATAAATCAAATATTACGTAATATCTTTATTATGATAGGTATTTATTCTAATTATATACTGAGGGAATATATTTGAAGAGCCATTGAACCTATTATAAAGACCATATTTAAGTATATATATTAATGAACTCACTCAAGCACATCATGCTAAGTTTTGTAATAAATCCTACCATCCTGTTTCGAATAATTCTATCTCTGTTGTAACTGAGTCTACTGTAACCAGGAAAAATCAAATTTAACAAAGATTGATAGATCTGAAACCGTAACCTTTATAATTTACGATAGTCTTTTTTGCTGAAGCAAATAAGGTCCATCCGTTACTAACTGTTCACTGAGGTTACATTAGATAGGTTCACCTTCTATGCAAACGAAACTATTTAAACCAATAAAAAATAATTTATAATAAAAGTATTTGATTTTATTAATTATATTTAGTTCCTGTCTGTAATTTTATTTTATTTATAATTCCAGTATCATAAATTCCATAAGAGTGGGGTACACCTGTAGGTAGAAAGAACCGGAATAACAATTTGTACATAAATAAGTAAAAAGCAAAAGATAACACAGCTGCACAGCTTAATAAGTATCTTCGAAATTATCTCTCAAGTTTACAGTAAATTTATTATCAGAATGGTATATATATTTAATAATAATTTTGTAATGTAGGCAACATTAGAAAACTATTCAGCTGAATTAACAATCATCCACTTAACTTTTTTGTATTAATTTTCTAGAACAGTTTACTAATTTCGAATTATGAGGCAGTGAATTAAAATATTTAATTACAACAAAATATGCATTTGTAATACTAAATGTTTTATTAATTCTTGGTATAATCATTAACAGTCTGAATCTTGCTTTTCCAACTATAAGTTTTGACACACTTTTTAGCCACAATTAAATGAAACTATGTGATGTAGTATTATTTATTTCATTACATATAAGCTCACCTGATTTTTTGCTAATAGCCCACTGAAGATGTTGTAATACAACGAAACCTAGGTTGTGGTAAAGAACTTACAGAAAGTAGAAATAATACTACATCATTCATTTAATTGTAAATAATGAATTTCCACAAAATTAACGCCAAATATTTTCAATATTCAACACTTTTAGGATAAAAGCAGACTTAATTTTAATGGAGCAGAGCATACTTTACTCATTTTAAATGAATTGAATAGTTCATTTTGAGTTTATGATAAAGATTTGACATTATTGTGTTCACCACTCCAAGTAATAATACCATAGTTAATGATATTTCCAAAAAGTGCATGATACGTAGACTTTATTACATTTGGTTTAAGTAATTTGTAAAACAAAAGGTGAAACATTTGGTTTTTTTTTGGTTAGTTCTAGGGCACGCTTATTCTATTTCATAAAACAATCCAAGTTTAACTCAAGATATTTGTAATATTGATCTCTTTTTAACAGACTTCAAAAAGGAAGAGGATCTCAATTCATCGGAATCTTTTTTTTTGTATTTAGCGATAATTCTTTATTGAGTGGACCGATTTTGATTATTATTTTTTTATTCGAATATAGCACCCATAGGTGTTGTTCCATATAAAAATGATGATGATCTGACGGTCTGGAAATGAACGATGGAATTCCTTAACAAATGGCAAGATATTTACTACAGGTAGTTTTTACTTTGCAAACTTACTGTTACCGATGACTGGTCAATGGTCAGTGTGTGATGATGAGTTCTAAGGATGAATAATGTAACTCCTTAACGGATTGTTGTAAATCGATTGTGATTCAATATATTTGCTACAGGTTAGTTACTTTATTAGCACTTTGCAAAATTTTATATTGGATTTCGGATATGGAGAAAGAAACTTCTCAAGTTGTAGTTTTTAATTTGCCAAAATCTGATATTGCAATTCGGACATGGAGAACCAAATACCTCAATGGCTAACAGCTAATCATTGCCGGCTACTACTTTCGCTTTATTTTTATGTCTTTGATAATTAATTTTAGACAAAGAGGAAATTTTCTATATACTAGTTTTTGACTGTGACTTTTAATTATTATCCAACATTCTAAGATAGAAAATAATTAAAAACTAACTTCAAAAAAGGTAGGTACTAAAAAGTAAAATATAATTAACTCAAAATAGGTACTTACTTATTTGTAATAAATAACTTATTTTTGAAGTCGGTGCCAGCACCGCCGATCAACTTCTGTTGTAAATTTTGTATTATAAATATGCCCTTTATTTAAGGTTTCAATTTACATTTTAAATTAAATCAAATTATAAATTTGTTTAAGTAACTAATTTGATAATGTAACTTTAAAATAAATATCTTAGTTATTTATTGCAAATAAGTATTATATTATTTTTTACTTTTTAGTACCTACCTTTTTTGAAGTATGTTTTTTAAGATAATTTTTTGATTCATTATTATTATTGATAAATAACCGAAAGTTTGATGGAATATCGTCTACTCTAACAAAAGTAATAAAAGTGGCTTTGTCAATATCTAATGAACGCTAATTATAACTAAGCCAAAGATCTAATCGTTTTAACCATTCAATTTACAAAAGCCTAACTGCTATCATCGGCATACGAGACTAAAGTATTGAATGGGTACCAAGCTAAAAATGGATAATAAAAAATAAGGGGTCTTAGTAGGGTTCCTTCCGGTATATCTACCTTCACAATCTTGGTTTCACTAATATCGTTGTTTATTTTAATGTATTGGGTTATATTAGCTAGATTATTTTTAATAAGCTCATGTGGAATACCTCTAATGCCGTACTTCCAAAGTTTAGATAACATTATTTTATGATTGATAGTATTAAAAGTTTTAGCAAGATCTAAAGTGCTAATACTGTAGGGGCATATTTTTATCCAAATCACTGTAAAGAAAATCGAAGACAAAGGCAAGTGCATTATTATTACCATTGTTTTTCACAGAACCAATTGATTTTTAGAAATAATATTATTAATTGGAAAGAAATTGAATATAATTTTTTCAAATATTTTAGCTATATTAGAAATTCTGTAATAAGAATATATAGAAATTGGACATATTTTAAATTTACTTATCTGCATTTGTTACTTTGATGTTCATGTGCCCAGTTTGGATCTATTTGTATTTTTACCACTTGTATGGATTAATTTCTTATAATTATCAATGAGTATGTGAAAAAATATTAGGTTAAAACAAAATTAAGATCATATTTTTTCTAGGGTAATTAGGAATGGATTGGATTGGAGAGGAATGGATCATATATATTGAATCACAATGGAATGGAATATAAGTATTATAATAAAGACGCCATACAAAACCTTACAGTAAGAAATCAATCTCCCACACTTTGGCTATATTTTTGATATTTTTTCTGTTTCGTTTTTGACATTATTAAACAATTATTTTTTTATAATTAACAAAACTATGCTAAAAGCAAATAGTTGCTAGATTCATTACATTGCTTGCTATTAAGCTGTTAAGTTTTGAAATATACTGCCAAGTGCTAGGTAATGTCATTAGAAAGATGGCATTTGTATATGTCATTCACAAATCCAAGCAATCTCATTGTTCGACATAACATTTTCCACCGAGAACTGCTGGTTTTATTTACCAAGAATTGCCGGTATTTGGTTTCGAAATTAAATGTATTTCTCTTTTTATTATACCCTTTGAACAGTTTTTTCTAAACCCCTTAAAATTTTAAACCCTAAATATATTTTCACCTTAAAAATACCCATTACAGTTTGTCTACTCCTAAATTTTGGGGAAAACTCCTAAGTTCTCTACACTAAACTGCTAACTTAAAAGCTAAAAAACTTGTTAACTTTAGTGAAAGTAATTGTTGTTAATTTAATATTATATAAGCTCTTATCAATCCTGGTAGTTGTGTTTATAAGGAACCATTTTAAGTATATTGTATAGAAGTTTCAATTTAAGAATACCATTTGTAATCAAAGTATATCTTATACTTGAAGAGCTATTATTTATAAGTTATTTAAATCAAATATTTTTGTCTGTAATTGTGGTGAAATTTTGTGTGAAATAAAGTGGTTGGATGTAAAGAAATCTATGTTTTTACTTTATCTGTATTAATGAAATAATATGATTAGATACTGGATTAATTACTGGAATTAGTATTTGTAACATTTTTCATCCTAGAATGTGATCTTATTAGTATGTGTTGAATACAAAAAAATTGGATATTATTTTCCTTAGCGTTACTGTTTTAGGCTGTGGGAAATTTGGAGACAACATTATTTGGTAAAAATGTTCAGCTGAAGTTACCTGAAGTTATTATTTGCTTATTGATTTCATTAGTCGCAGCTGGAATGGTTCATCGTATATGCCTTACTACATGGTAAATATTTTTTCCTATATCATGTTTTTTATTGTATACCTCATATTATTGTAAACATATTGGTTTAAAAAGGACTTACAAATTTTTAATGTTGGTTACAATTGATAAGTTGGTACATTGGAAGACTGCAATGGATTACCATGAAAAATATTAGATTAAACAATTCTTAAAACTGATGAACAAATAAATTGGACACTAATATAGGCACAGAAGCACAAAACAGAAAAGGAGAGAGGAGATTGAGCAGTGAAAGTGATTTTTGATTTGACACTTCAAATGCAAGAAACATGTTGTTTTAAAGTTTGGTAACATATACACTGGAGGAACATGTGTAAAAGGTGGTAATTGTTCAGATATGAGGATAGTGAGAGGGTTTTTGGAATATAATCTAAGGCCATGAGGGCTTTGTGTCTAAAAATAAGATAAGACTGATTGACCTGTCCAAAATACAAGTCTGAGGCTGAATATATAAATTTTAAAGGTGTTTTAATTTGTTTAATTAATTTTACTTAATTTATATACACAACTAAATGAAACTACGTGATGTAGTATTATTTCTACTTTATTTAAATTTTTAACCACGACTTAGGTTTTGTTGTATGACAACATCTTCAGGTGGCCGATTTGAAAAGATATTTTATCTTTAAAAATTGCCCATTGTAGTTAAGAATTTAAATAAGCTAGAAATAATGCTACATCACGTAGTTACATTTAGTTGTGAATAAAATATTAAGTGATAATGAATTTCAACAAAATTAACACTAAATATATTCAGTTATTAATTTTAAGCGTGGATAAGACAGCACATATCGCCATAACAAAGCAAAGATAGTAAAAACATTTGACGACAATGAATTGAATTGTTAAGTCTGTTTCAAAATCATTGGAGGATACTTTAGAGTGTGTTTTGCTGAAAAATTAAGATAAGAAAATTAGTTTGTTAGTAAAATCAAGTAAATCTAGTAATACGTTGTATGTTTTTGTAATAGATTAAATTTATAAATTATTATAAGAAATAGCCATTGTGGTACAGCATGAATTTCTTAAACGTTAAGCAATTGGTACTATTTGGAATTAGATGAAAATTTATTTATCGATTTGTTTAGGAATTCTTGCACAGTAACTTTTCTGATTTTAATCCTCCAAATAATGTATATTTTTTGCTAATGTATATTTCACCATTTTTTAAAAAACATATTTATAGGTTTTTTTACATACAATCAATAGATAGATAGAAAATCGCATAAGTAATAACGTTAAAAACGGTTAAAATAAATATGTCATACCTAAGACTTTTCATTACAATGTTATAACGACTTAAAAACTGACGAACTACGATTCCAGCGAAAACGCCCCATACAACTTTTATTTAGGATTCGTTAGAAGGGAGTTTATTAAATATTTTTAGTATCTCGATAAATATTGCGTTTAAGTTATATATTGCGTATTATAATGTTCACATTTTTTTGTGTGGAAACTAAATTCACAACTTTTTCAATTTAAAGAACAAAAAATTTACACTTTTTCCTATTAAGTTTCGATTGTTTGTTTTATGCTTTTTTTTCATGACAAGGTTTTTTAAATCTAGTCTGCAGTTTTAAAATATTTTCACAAAAAATACGACATAAGTCAAATACCCTATGTGTAATATAAATATTTTCAATTAATTTTACTTTGCTTATATGGCAATAATTTTGAATCTAAATCGACATTTAAATATTGAATTAATTCAAATATTTTATGGTATTAGAGGTCTCTTCACTCAGTATTAAATAAGAAAATACTGTAATGTAATTAGAATTCAAAATAGCACAATTCTTTAAAATTTATTTACCAAAAATACACTGATATGTTTAGTAAATGTGAATCAAAATCAGTAATACATTTAGGTTAAAGAAACTCAGTATATATTATGAATGTGCATACAATTATTTTTTTTGTTCCGGGAACGCTTTCAAACAAGGAATCATATGAAAAATGTTTAAACTTTTCTTAAAAGAATGTTGAAAAATTTCTAAATTTATTATTATTTATATTTTATTTTTCTTTCCAGTTTGATATTTTCCATTATTGGTTTATATTACGTGAATAGAATATCCCAGAAAGTCTATGGAGTGACTGCCCCAGTCGTTGAGCCAGTTAAGAGTCGCCGCCACAAATAATGGATTTAAATTAAAACACTATTTTAAGTTTTAACAATTCTTTTCATTTAATTAAAAATATAATTGTAGCAACTTTAATAAATATATGTATTAAAAAAATTTGTTACAACTAATCATATTATTTAAGACTCACATTGTTTTATGCTAAATATACAAAAATATCTTAGATATTGCCCACCCCATTACTATATTCATGGATGATGCTTAGAATGGCACTCGATGCCATTTAAATAACTGGTATTACTTTGAATAGGCAAACTATAAATAAACATTTTTTATCAACACTTACATATTATGTTTTATTTTTATCACATTTTTGAATATGCTTTAATTTTTACATGAATGAGTAGTAATAATAATCTTAATTTGTTCGTGTTAAGTAATTTATTCTGTACACAGGTGCAATAATGAACTTAGAATCAAACTATATATTGCATATAAAAATTCTATAAACAAAACCATTAAATATTCAATATAGTCGAACAATATCGGTGATCTGAATTTTTATTAAAATATTACTTTTAAAATAAGACATAAATCTCTATTGTTATAAATTTTATACTTCTTAGGTTTACATATAAATATGATTATGGTAAGACTTAGGGAAGTGATAATAATTTTGACTTTTATTCCACAACTATCAGTAGGCAACAGCCACAGTATAAATAAACTTATTTTTCAAGTTTTAAATAAAATTTTTATACTTAAAATGAATAATATATTTGTCAATACTTATTTCTTAAGTAAACATGAAATGATGAAATAAAGTTTACCACTTTGCTGTGACCGTAGCTTTGTTTCTTATATCACAGGTCTTCAGTCTTTAGGGTAAGGCACAGTTGGATGGACGGTTTAAATTTACGTTATATTAAAATTTTTACATTTGTCTATAATTTAAAGCATTCATTGTGTTTCATATAGGTAGCAACGCTCTACTTTGCAACCACCCAAGATATGTTACATTATTATAATTGAATCTGTAAGACAGCACCATTTGCGTTTGGCATCTTCCCAACTATGTTGATAACTGTAGAATTTTGTAACTATTTTAATATTCAATTTAAGCAATTTAAACGTAAAAGTGGAATGAACTTGAATTTATACCTTTTTCAAATTTTTTCTTTGTACTTCTTGGTGTTTTTCAAAAAGTGTTAGTAATCAAATTTATCATTGAGACAATATAAAAACAATTCTACAACTATTGCCCAGGTTTGAACTATGTATTCCCAAGGTTAAATCTGATTGAATTTATATTTAAATTCTTACTTTTTTGGAGTGTACAAGTAAAAAATATTTTCATTTAGGGATAATTTAAGGAATGCATTGAATTAAGGACTACAAAGTTATAATTAAGTGTTCCACAAAATTGATAATTATCAGGTTTAAAGGAAATAAATAACATTCTAAACTTCACTAATATTTAACGAAGATACTCTAAAATTTCGAATAATAAATTATTTCTTCCATCGCCCCTTAAATTTTCTTTAGGGGCCACATAAATTTTGTTCATTTTATAGTATTTTTACGGTGAGACAGTTCATATTTTACACTGACCATTTTGTAAGGCCCATTATTTGTGTATTATGAAAATTTAGATAAATTAGACCTATGAAATCCAAAGTATTATTGAGTTTAATACAATTATTTGTTCACGAATTACCTACTTGTTCCTAACATGCATACTATTGTTTCTCGAGTATGGGTTTTGTAAAATTCTCGGCGTCGTCTCCATTACCCTCAGCAATAATTCATCCAGATAATTTTCCAAGTCTTTTATCTTTTTCTTTTCATTATCAAAATCTCGTTGTAGGTTGTATACCATTACAATCAAATCCTCTCGAGACTTGCTGTGAAATTGTTTAATTATGTCATCAGGAATACTGCTGTACGCTGGATTGACAGATTCTTCTTCGATACCTTCTGCACCCACAATAATACGTTCATCCAACAATTTTTTGGATTTATTCCCACCAAATTTGCGGAAAAACTTTGGACTTGGTTTTTCTTTCAGTGAGTTTGGGCTGTCTAAAATCTTATTTCGTTCAAGACTCGATGACTTTTCTTTGTCAATCATGCTCTGGCTAAAAGATTTTGGTCTAGCGTATAGTTTCTGTGTCCATTCATCATTCTGTCCAATAACCTGAGTAGGCAGTTGAGAAGTAGGTGCAAAGGCTTCTAAGCCTGAACGCAGAGGCTTTGGCGGCAGTTTTTCCGATGCTGACAGATTACCACTTACAGATCGTCTCAGAAGTTCACCGCCACCCAAATTTTCTAATGACGCATTGATCGGAGATGGAGTGTATTTGCTGCCTCTAGGTAAAGTACTGCTATGCACATTTAACGAACTTCCAGAACTTTTGTGTGACAGATCATCAAATGCAAAGTCATCTTCATCGCCGCTTATGACACCCGGGTCAGCCTCAGAAGATGCATTCTTTGGTGTACCTTGTTGAGGGGTTGATGTGAGGGAACCTTTGAAATTTAGATTTGAAGTGCTACCGTCAAGTGAAGCAGAATCGTTCTTATCTTTTTTGTTTAAATTCATTTTGGAGCCCAATTTCTTCGCAAACTTCTTTAAACCTTTTCTTTTCTCCAGGCTGCCAATGCTCATTAAACTACCGCCAATGTTCTGAGCGACGCTCGATAAGGACGATTTGTGTTTTTCTTTCTTCCCAAGATCGGAGATACTGTCATGCTTTACAGTGAATGAAACTGCAACTTCTAAATCCCCTCGCTTTTTATTGTTCTCCTTTTGTTTCCCTTGTAAAGCGTACCATCGACTTCTGGGTGTTTCATATACATCTAAATCAGCTAATGGTATTGACACTTGACCTAATAATTGGTCTTTTATTAAATCCTGGTTCAACACTTTAAGAACTATTTCTGCGGTATTGCCCTGCGATGGTATAATTAACTCACATTCTTCTGTCCACTCTACGTTCCCGGTTGAATCTTTTATTGTTGATGTAACAAATTTTTGTTTCCCGAGCCCAATTGTTACGAAGCAATTGTTTGTTCCATTTTTGCCTTTAATAAGCAAACCACGGGCTTTTTGCACTGTCACTTGTACGTGAGTCGGATCCCACATATTTGTATATTTGGTTCACTATCAAAATAATAAGCGTTTAAATTGTATTGTTTGAGACGTGTCGTCGACTCATAACACAGTTATGCGAGTTATTCACAAATAACAAACGTCGTACGTCGACTCTGTGCTCTCATCATGTTACTACTTTTGTTTTTGGTTAGCTCTTGAATCACGCAGTATAGTCGATGACCATAGTGTTTTTTGTATCGGTTAGTGTTTTTTGACTGGGTCTTTTTTTATAAGAAAGTTATATATAACTAAAAAGAAGATGTTCAGAAATTTACTACAACTATAAACAAATTAATCACGCTAACAGAGCGTCATGTATACTGAGTTGAAACTCTCAAGCTGGTTGAGCTGAATATTTTTCTCTCCTTGAAAAATAAAGCCTTACCGGAAGCTATTGAAGTTGTTGACTGAAATAGACTTGTATGATGTGACTTTACCTTGATTAAAAAACACCAAGGAGATTAAGCCGGAGGTACTTTTTATACTTACAGTGTCTTGTTTACTTAAAAATAGGTTTGATGCTTAATGTTCAAACCGCATTATTATGTATTCCCTACGTAATGACAAATATTTAAAATGATTACAGTTTAAAAACTGTAATTTGAAAAAAAATTACAAGGTCAACGTTCAACATAATGAAAAAAAATGTTAATATAATACGGCTAATATAAAAATTATTAAAGCAATCGATTTTTTTACATTTTAATACGTTAGGTATGTTGATTTCTTCATCTAATGTTTGACGTAGAGGTAACTAAAAATAATTTCAAAAAGTATTCAAATTTTATAATTATCGACGCTGATATAGAAATAGTAATTTTACTCTACAAGAAATTGAATATTTTTATTTAAAATGTACATGTAGATGCAGCAGTGAATATTGGTGTCAGACATTTTTTTCATGTTTTTTATTACATGTTTGTTATCATCAGAACTATATTTTAAGATTTGAAGGAAAAAAGTGAATGCATGGCTTATTAAGAACTGAATTAAAGAGTGAATGCATGGCTTATTTATGTTGAAATATGAACATACAACGCAGAGATAAAAACATAGCAGATATTTTTTGAACTACTAGTGTAATATAAAATAATCAGTTCAATAAAAATAAAAACAGTTCTTGGTTAGGAAGTGCATGATTACGAGTTTAAGTGGGTCTATCGTTTAAATTCCTTTTTTAATTTTTTAATAATTTGCGTGACACAAATGGTTGAAAAATTAAAAACTCAATATGTAAACTTATATAAAATCTATATTTTTAGGATATTCTTCTTTACGGTCCTTTTGTTTACATAAATAAATTATAAGTATTTATGCTGTTTAATTTTCGATTAAATCAATTTTTAATAATTGATTTCTAATTTTTATTTATGTTATTTGCCGTGACTGTAAATATGTTGTTAAAAAATAAAGGACATCAAGTTATTATAAAAAAAATGGAAGGACTGAATTAATTTAGTGAATTATGAATAACAAATGCATATTTTTATAGATGTGAAATTCGGACTAAATTATCTTTTGAGAAAAGTTGTCGCTGGTTTCTTTTAATTTAAAAATAATTTTTAATTTAAAAATAATTTTAGAAGAATACAAACAGGCGTAATTTGGAAAAGTTAAAAACAAACACTTGGTTATTTAGTTTAACAGATCATAACGCCGATGGCAAAAGCGCCAGCCGAAAAGGTGAATTTCGTAAAGTTTTTTCACCTACGTTCTTTATGGGTTAAAATATTAACGAGAAACCGTTTGCGATCAACAATTTTTGAATTGGCACTTTGTTATGCGAACAAAAATTCGTGATGGTGTATTTTTATGAAATAATGCAATATTATCTAGTCGACTTCTAGTAAAAACTCAGTTCGTTCTTTTAATAAAATTGAAATTTGTCAAATAATAGCTTCATTTTTTACCATAATTCTCATCATAAATTTGATAAGGAGTTCATTTTGTCGTAGGAGGTTATCTACGTATCTAGTTTAGATGACGTATCTACCTACGTCAGAGAAGAAAAATAAATATAAATTAATTGATTAGCTAGATCAGCCATACCTAGGCAACTTTTTTTCTCTCGGGTCAAATAAATATAACTACTATTTTAAACAGCCTGCGGGATTAGGTAATAAAAAAATTCTAAGCTGGAATTTAGTTATTAAAAAGAATATTTAATGAGTCATGCCAGATGCGTTTTAATGGGACCTTTGAAATTATAAATTATTTTTATGATTCGAGTTTATATCTTGGTTTTAACTCATACATGCTACTCTCAATACATAATCCAAGAGAGAACCAGCAAGCGTGTTTATACAAATATTCTTTGCATATTATATTTTTAAGTAGGACGACTCACAAAGATATGGTGATGCGAACAACGCAAGGAAAATTGGTGCACATTTCGGTACAGTTTTATATTTTTTCGGCACTATTTTCCAAAAGTCTGCATACTCCATTTCCTCCCTCTTTTCTTTGAAAATAGGTTCTAGGTGTCTATTGTTTATGGATAATAATAAATTCGTCAAATAATTCTGCACATCTGCGTCTAAATACACATGCGATTTCCAACATTATTGGGGATTTTAAGTGCCAGGTTTTTATGAGTAAAAGCATATTTTTTATTTTCCTTAAATTTATACTTAAATTCTTCACATAATGGTAATAAATAATTTATCATGATCATACAGTTTTCTACAGAAATATCTATACCACCCTCTTTAACTTTTGCCTTTTTGGAAAATTGTGTAGTAGGTATTTTCTTTTGTATTTCTTCATTTGTAAATCTTAAATTTTTTTCGGATGCAAATATTTTATTTGCCATCTGTGAAATTATTTTCTTTTCACCCCGCAAAGCAGGAGTGAGACTGCTAAGCTCCTCCATAAAGTCGCAAAGATAAGTTAAAATATCCTGCCAGCAACAATTTTGTAGATCATTGTAAATTCTATAACTTCGTTCGATCATTGTAAATTTTATAATTCTAAAACTCTTTCCAAAACCATTCCTCGCTAAGACAACGCACCGAGATATGTAAAAGAACGTCGCTATATTGACTACCTCCTTTCTCTAAAAGGCTTTCAAATTTACTGTGGTTCAGTTCTCGTGCCATGATGAAATCACTATGAGCAACATGTGCTACTAAGTTTCCTTTGTGAATTATGCAATGATCTATTTTCAGATCCAGTCATAGCGGGACAGCCATCGGCAGACATACAAACTAGTTTTTTTATATCTATCTTGTTCTGCTTTAGAAAATTACAAATGATATAATGAAATATGAAATAGTATAATGAGAATATGAAATAGTATGAAGATAATCTGTGCCTCTGGTTTGGGCTTTCATTAGGAGAAATTTCAAACAATCTTCGCGAATTAAGTTCTGATTAGTACAGTATCTGAAAAAAACTGAGCGTTGTGATGTTGCTGAAATATCTGTTCTAGATTTAAAAGCCAAGCTAAAATATTTTCAGTTTTTTAGTTCTTCAACTACGTATTCATAAATATGTTCTGCGATAACTTCTATGCGTCTAAGATAAGTAGAATGGGCTATATTTTTTAATTTCCGCCATTAATAGATTTTTGATGCTGACTTTTTCAAACAGTACATTGGGAACATTTACGAAACATTCCTTCATTATTTCTGCATCAGTAAACGGTTTCATATGTTTACCAGGTATTTCATACGACGCCATTATTAGGGCTGCATCTTGTGACATCAGATCGATATGAAATTTTGTTACTGTTGCAATGACTTTTTATAAAAAGCCAACTTCTCACACTTTATGAGAGATTTCTGAGAAAAAGTTTTGTTGAACGATTTGTGTTCATTGAACGATTTGAGTTTAATGGTGAAATAGCGAATGATATGGTATTTTTTAATATTACACTTTCACGACAGATTAAACAATTTGGCGAACCACGTTTATTTGTGCTACGAAATAATCGATTACTCAATCGTCTTGAAACGATCTGTTTTCGTCAGATACTTTTCGTTTTGTATTTGGAAGACACTCCTTACGTGGTGTATAATTAAAAATTATAGTGTCACAAATATAAAACAAACAGTGTGATTTTTTATAATTTTCAACTCATGTGCATGAATGTACAAAAAAACAAACACGTTGTGACCTGCAGATTTAAATAACAATGGATGCGGGCGGCTGGAGCGGCGTGGCAGAAGGATGGAAACACACGATCGTCGTCGAGGTTCGTCGCATTGTATTAGATATACGTACAAACACGCGCATATGCAAGTAAGAACGCCTCGGTTCTCGCACGGCATAACGTTTCTCAAATCACGCTTTCCCCGTTTTTATTATTAGAAAAATGTTTTAATCACGGAATTATTGTGGTATGTAGATGGATGTAACAATGAAAAAAAAACTCATTAACTTGCGAACTTTTTAATACTTTAACGCCCATGACTTACTAATTAATATTTTTTTACATACCGATCAGGCCACATAACTGGACCATTCACAATTTCGCGGGCTATATGCGGAACGGTTCGTCGATTAATCATAGTATCAAAAAATATACAAAATTTTATTTTTAAAGAAATGTTTTTAATATAAATCATATAGCCTGTAACATTTGTTTAATAAGAAAAAAATTCAAAATTGACGTCAGAAAGAAATAAACATAGGTAGTGAAATTGAGTATAAACCTCAATTGCTGAATTTGATTTAATTTTTTTTAATTAAGTTTTTTTATGTCCAGATAAACGGAAAAAACATTTTTTAAATTTTCTAATGTAGGTGCGCATATAAATTAAAGTATATTGAAGGGAACTATAGAAAAATATTTTTTTAGACTAATTTTTTTACTCTTTGCATCCAAGGTTCAAAACTTTTTAAGTCCTTGGTAGTTTTTAAAATAAGCAGCATGCAATAACACCATTTACGTATAAAGTCTTTCCCTCTTTGCGCGAGAAAAGTTATGGTAGCATCACATTTCCAGATTTAAGATATCAGTTGTCTTTAAAAAAGGTCCTTTTTTCTGTTTATTTAGGTCTGTTTTTTTATTTGAAATGGCATATTAATAAACTATAATGCAGGACGTGGTGATGGTGGATTTTGTAAAAGGTTTTGGACGAGGTATTTGTATTATAATATAGCTTTGAACGATTTATATATGTTATGTCAACAAAGATAATTATGTTGTTTAATTGAATAGGTAAAGTACCTCATTTGAGAACCAAAACTTTAGCGCAATTGCAATACCCCGGCAGATATTAAACTAAAACTCAAACTGTTCGATGTTTGACTACTGTGTCGGCTAATTACTCGGGTCGGTCGATCGGGTAATTACTACTAGTATTATAAATACGAATATTAGCATTGAATTGCTTGTATTATCTAATTACTCCAACCCTGCCAAATCAACCCCTGCAAACAAAGAACCAATCGTTACGGTAAGGTGACCGTAAAAATCACCCGTTTGTATGATATTTATAGTGTGAACAAGAATAAATTTTAAAGGTAACATAAAAAAACTTCAAACTGAACACAAGTTCGGTTTCAGAAATGTAACCGGTAAAATAGATCATATTATAAATAATACGCAATCATCCTACGTGAATAAGCAAAGCTTGTATACAAATATTTCTGGTATTGTAAATTTTTAATTTTAAAATTGTTTTTAGTATTTTAAGTTGCAAAAATCTTGATCAATTTTCTAAATTCAATATTAAGTTAAATAATGGAATGAGTTTGAAATATTAAAACGAGAAATTCTGTCAAATAAAACTTTCATCAAAACGAGGCAATATGTTAATAACACAAATAAAAATGTGACACATTCGTTATTCAAAGCTAAATCAACCAACCTTGTATTATGTTACAAATATAGCTGGACGATTACACATCGAGAGTAGCAGACTTTCCGAATTATAATAGAAAAGTGTAATTATAGTAATCTGAGCTGTGAAATAATGTAACCATGGCAACAGCATTAACGCGGTAGTAATATTTTTTTCCGCTGCACGCGCACTGTCTGCTAGTAACTTTTTTTCCAGTTTATGGAAAAAATTAGCTTTTGCCTTTACCTCCGGAAATACTTTTCCGTATATAACTAAAAATAGTAGGTTTCATCTATGGTCTAATATGAATAGCTTGCAATTGTCCGCTTTTATTTAATTTTTGTAGGACATAGGTTTAAAATTTTTCGGTGGTATAACTCAAGAACGAAACAGATTCTTCGCTTTCCTTACTTCCATTGAACCCTTCCTGGATGTTAACGTAATACTTTAATCACTTTATTAAAAGTAGAACTATGTATCGGGATCGTATGTAGATTTCATGTCCTTAGCTTTCTAATGTATTTTTTTAAGAACTGTATGATACAATGGTTGTGAGAAGAGGTAATCCATCTACGACATATAAGTTTTTCCCCTTCTTATTTTCAACATAACTTTTTCTGGATGCTACCGCAATACTTTGATTATTTAGATGAAAATACAAATGTGTATCTGGATCGTGTGTAGGTTTCGTGTCCTTAGCTTTTCTACTAATTTTTTTAAGAATTGTATGATACCATGGAGGTAAGAAGAGATAGGTAATCCATGTATGACACATAAGTTATTTTCGTTCTTATTTCCGATTTAACCTATTCTGGATGCTTAGGCAATACTTTGACCGTTTCGATGAAAATACAAATATGTATCCGGGTCGTATGTAGATTTCGTATTCTTAGGTTCCCAATGCATTTTTTTAAGAACTGTACAATATCACGGAAGGTAAAAAGAGGTAATCCATCTATGACAGGCAAGTTATTCCCGTTCTTATTTTCAGTTTAACCTTTTCTAGATGCTACCGCAATACCTTGATAATTTCGATGAAAGTACAAATATGTATCCGGGTCGTATGTAGATTTCGTATTCTTAGGTTTCCAATGCATTTTTTTAAGAACTGTACAATATCACGGGAGGTAAAAAGAGGTAATCCATCTATGACAGGCAAGTTATTCCCGTTCTTATTTTCAGTTTAACCTTTTCTAGATGCTACCGCAATACCTTGATAATTTCGATGAAAGTACAAATATGTATCCAGATCGTGTGTAGATTTCGTGTCGTTAATTATAAAGAAAACACACTTATGAAGAAAACTATTTCACATTGTTCAGTGGAGCTTGACGTACGTTATAGGGACTATTATTGTGTTACTGGTATTATTATTACTTTATTCAATCAATATAATTGAAATAAAAAAATATTTCCAATGTAAATCTTGGGGACAACTAAATATTGATTATTGAAATTGAACAATGTTATTGACGGCCGATTTCATTTCTTTCAAAATTGTTTGAAATATCTTGTAATTATTAACTTTCAACATTATGGAACACACTCATTTCAGTGAATAATAAGGATTATGAAATATCATGCAATTACGAGTATAACTCTTGAACATTTACTCATTTCGGAGTACCTAAGCCGCTGTCAAAATTATTGTGAAAGATGTAAAGAATTATTAACTTTCAACATTGTGGAATATATTTACCTCAGTGAATAATAGCAATAAAGATTTTAAAATATCGTACCATTACGAGTATAACTCTCGTATATTTATTAATTTCGGAGTACCTAAGCCGCTGTCAAAAAAATTGTGAAAGATGTAAAGAATTATTAACTTTCAACATTGTGGAACATATTCACCTCAGTGAATAATAGCAATAAGAATTTTAAAATATCGTACCATTACGAGTATAACTCTCGTACGTTTATTCATTTCGGAGTACCTAAGCCGCTGTCAAAATTATTGTGAAAGATGTAAAGAATTATTAACTTTCAATATTGTGGAACATATTCACCTCAGTGAATAATAGCAATAAGAATTTTAAAATATCGTACCATTACGAGTATAACTCTCGTACGTTTATTCATTTCGGAGTACCTAAGCCGCTGTCAAAATTATTGTGAAAGATGTAAAGAATTATTAACTTTCAATATTGTGGAACATATTCACCTCAGTGAATAATAGCAATAAGAATTTTAAAATATCGTACCATTACGAGTATAACTCTCAGTTAGGTACTCCGAAATGAATAAACGTATTCATTTCGGAGTACCTAACTCGCTGTCAAAATTATTGTGAAAGATGTAAAGAATACTAACATGAGAAATAAAAACAAATACGTCCAATATGTACGATAATCATATTTTAATTATAAGTTTAATAAATAATAATACTTATTGTTAGACACTCTATAGTCAACACAAACGATTTATTTTTGGTGATTTGTTTTTGTTGAAATTCTTGTTTGTGCCTATTCTTTAGACTGTAAGTATAAAGTTAGTGGTATTAGGTTCGTACAATAATGACTAGTCTGTTTAATAATAACGTTCCAAATAAAATTTTGAACCAAATTAAAATACTATTTTAAAGCAATCAAAAAATTATGAAAGCAATATCCACAACGCGGACCCTTAAAATATATACTTCCACGATTCTACAGTCACGTTGTATAGCGTTACCTATTTACCACACCATTTTTTTATTCATTTATTATATTATGACATTCACCCTACGAGTTTAATATACATAAAGTGTAAATTATAATAAATAGGGGATGATTTTTGGTATTTATTAGAAAGAGATATAAGTTATAAATAATAGATATTAACTTAATAGGAAAGTACATCAAGATAATTTAGCGTAATTGTCATAAAATGGAATTTTCAAAAATAGAGAATTGCAAACCATACTTTCTTCTCTCATTAAATTCTGTCATGAAGTTTTATCTACATAATAGGGGGTAAGTTACAATAAATAAAACATAATTTTTATCATTCATTAGAAGGAGATATAAGCTACAAATAATATATAATAACTTAGTGGGTAAAGAGATCACAGTCATCCGACGTAATTGCCATAAAAGGCGATCTTCAAAAAAAGAGAATTGTACACGATACTTTCCTCTGTTATTAAATTCTGGCAAAAAGTTTTATCTGAATAATTTGGGGTAAGTTGTAATAAATAAAACATGACTTTTAACATTCATTAGAAGAAGATACATATGTTAACTTAGTGGAAAAATACTGTTATTAAATTCTGGCTAAAAGTTTCATCTGAATAATTTGGGGTAAGTTGTAATAAATAAAACATTCATTAGAAGGAGATGTAAGCTGCAAATAACACATATTAACTTAGTGGGAAAATAGTTCAAGGTCATCCGACGTAATTGCCATAAAACGCGATCTACAAAAAAAGAGAATTGTACACGATACTTTACCCTGTTATTAAATTCTGGAAAAAAGTTTCATCTGAATAATTTGGGGTAAGTTGTAATAAATAAAACATGATTTTTAACATTCATTGGAATAAAATACATATATTAACTTAGTGGAAAAATACTTCAGGGTCTTCCGACGTAATTGCCATAAAATGCAGCCTTCAAAAATATTGATATTTTTATTTATTTTTTTTGTATATCAATTTGCGCTTGTGTTTTGTGTTATTTACATAATCTATATTGCTTACTCAATTTTGGATATTTTGAGTTTGTATTTTTTTTAATCATTCAATTTTGAATCTATAAACTTTTTTACGCAGGCCCATCAGCTTATTAATTTTTTTCTCGTTTTGGCTTGTTTTTTATACATATATTCCTGTTTCTGTTTACAAACTTCACACAGTGAAAGTTGGCATACCGGAAAAAGGCATAGACTCAATTTCTTCCCAAAATATCTTTCTAAGTAATATTATAATTCTAACTAATATCATGAATGCAAAAATGTGTTTATTTGTACTTTTTTCAAATCGTAATGGAACAGAAGATCAACTGGACATTCGGCACAGAGATAGTTGGCGAGCCAGGAAATAACGTAGGCTAATTAAAAATGCGGGAAATCTTATCCCACCTAATATGATAATCCCAACTGATATTAAAATTTCAAATATATATTTGTTTGTACTTCCTTCCCATCGTAATAGAGCTACACATCGACGTGATTTTCAGCCCAGAGATAATTGGCGGGCCAGAAAATAACATAGGCTTCTTTCCAATCTGCGAAATATCATCCCCACTAAAACAACAAATCCGACCAATATTAAAAATTAGAAAGTGTGCTTGTTTATTCTTCTTTCACGTCGCAATGGAGCAAAAGATCGACGTAGCGTTCTACACATATGTAATTGGTGCTACTTTCCAACCCGGGAAATTCTATTTTCACCAAAACAACAATAAAACATTTTTCCACTAAGTTAATATGATACACATATTAACTTAGTGGAAAAATACTTCAAGGTCATCCGACGTAATTGCCATAAAACGCGATCTTCAAAAAAAGAGAATTGTACACGATACTTCCCTCTGTTATTAAATTTTGGCAAAAGGTTTCATTTGAATAATTTGGGGTAAGTTTTAATAAATAAAACATGATTTTTAACATTCATTGGAATAAGATACATATATTAACTTAGTGGAAAAATACTTCAGGGTCATCCGACGTAACTGCCATAAAACGCGATCTTCAAAAAAAGAGAATTGTACACGATACTTTCCTCTGTTATTAAATTTTGGCAAAAAGTTTCATCTGAATAATTTGGGGTAAGTTGTAATAAATAAGACATGATTTTTAACATTCATTGGAATAAAATACATATATTAACTTAGTGGAAAAATACTTCAGGGTCTTCCGATGTAATTGCCATAAAATGCAGTCTTCAAAAAAAAAGAGAATTGTACGCGATACTTTCTTCTGTTATTAATTCTGGCAAAAAGTTTCATCTGAATAATTTGGGGTAAGTTGTAATAAATACAACAAGATTTTTAACATTCATTGGAAGGAGATGTAAGCTGCATATAACACATATTAACTTAGTGGGAAAATACTTCAAGGTCATCCGACGTAATTGCCATAAAATGCACAAAGAAGGAAAATTGCACACGATACTTTATTCTGTATTAAATTCTAGCAAAAATGATTTTAACATGATTTTTAACATTCGGAAGGAAATATAAGCTACAAATAACACATATTAACTTAGTGTGAAAATACTTCAGGGTCATCTGATGTAATTGCCATAAAATACAATCTTCGAAAAAAGAGAATTGCACACATATTTTTTCCTGTTATTAAATTCTGGCAAATAGCTTCATTTGAATAATTTGGGGTAAGTTGTAATAAATAAAACATGATTTTTAACATTCATTTGAAGGTGATATAAGTTACAAATAACATATATTAACTTAGTGGGAAAATACTTTAAGGTCATGTGATGTAATTGACATAAAATGCAATCATCAAAAAAAGAGATTCGTAGACGATACTTCTTTCTATTACTAAATTCTGATAAGAAGTTTTAGTTACACAATTTTGGGTAAGTTATAATAAATAAAAATATGATTATTGTCATATCTTTGAGGGATGTGTAATTTAGAACCTAACTACACATCCCTCAAAGGAAAAAAGAACTACCCTGAAATATGTATACTTTAAAGATTGAAAATCTTCTGATTTTTGAGCTCTACATAAATACCTTTTATGTACTTTTGTTATTTGTTTTATCAATAGTCTTTCTTGGAATCGCTAAAAATACTCTTTTTTGCCCGGTTCATTAAAATTCAAAAATAATTCTTTTTTTATAACATGTACAACTAAAGGATGGTTAAGAATTGCAGAAAAAAAAATTCACATACATATATGAACGTTTAATTTTATATAATTTATATAACCTTTTCAAATTTATACCTTGTAAGGTAACTTTGAATCAGAGCAGTTTTTAATACCGGCATAGTGAGTATTAACTTTAGACACATAACATAATTTTTACTATAAAGAAGAATATATTTTAATTGAAACTAATATAAATTAAAAAGCGGTTTCCTATCTCGGATTTCCGGTTACGCAATTTCATGACGTAAAGTGTAGATAGGTTTGTTGCGAAAGGATAAAAAAGAACTGGATGTTAGATGAGCCACAGTGATATGTGTCGCTTTAAAATGACAAACGAATGGTTTAGGACGATGCGACGTGGGAATTGAATATACACGTAAAAGGGATAAGTGCGCTTCGGCGCCCGTACGTGCGTTAGACGGAGGTAAAAGGCTTCGAGAAACATTTATGCGAATGGATTTTCATTGTTTCATTTCGATGCTGAAACACATGGGTGTGTTGGGGTTGGGAGCGTTTTTTCTACGTACCCGTATCGTATCTATTTCTGAGTTCAATAATGATTTATGTACGTACTTTAAAAGCAATGTAGAACGTTACGCGAGTGTAAACATGCCCCGGTTTTATCGTGTTAACGTACTCTTGTACTTTGGAACGTATGTATATACTTAGAGAGGCTTATTTGATCACGGTTACATTATAACGTGTTTACATTAATAATATGTAACAATATACTTTCTATTCGAATGGTAGCTTGCGTAATATGAGATAGCTTCTTTATAAATAGTCAGCTGTTTAGCACCGATGTGCAACTATGTGGTAATGTCAACGACCAATTTATACTAATGTTGCAAACAAGTTCATGACTTGCAATAAGACGGATGAGAATGAAGATTTAGATTAGAGGAAATAATTTTAATTTCTTGAAAATATATATCATCTGTTTTTAAGTAAGATGTTTGTTACGTGTTACTGTTTAGATAGGTGCTAGTTTACATGCGCGGTTTTACTCGCGTGGAAGAGGTAATAATAATGATGTAATTTAAAAATAACGTTTTTTGTGAAATGGCTAGATAGTTTGATATCTACAGCATAGAAGAAATGGTATGGAAAGGAAGAATCTTGTACCATGCTATAAGTAGCTGTAGGTAGACATATTGCGGTGATGTGTTATTAAATACTTATGTTTGTGCTGTTATCATTGTCATTTTTTAAATACCAACAAAGCAAATATATCTATTCCAGGATAAAACATCTTCATCTCAACGGTAAAAGTTACGAGTGTGCTACATTTCATGGAGATTAGTTGATTAGCTGAGGTGTGAAAACAAGATAAATAGACAAACAGTAGAACTTGCTTTCTCATTTATATATATATTACTAGATTTAAATATATATTAAATCACAATTAAATGAAACTAGTATTATTAGTATTATTTCTACTATCTTTAAGTTCTTTACCACTACCTAGGTTTCGTTGCATTATAACATCTTCAGGTGGGCTATTAGCAAAGTTCTTCGCTAATAGCCCACCTGAAGATGTTGTAATACAACGAAACCTAAGTTGTGGTAAAGAACTTAAAGATAGTAGAATTAATACTACATCACGTAGTTTCATTTAATTGTGAATAATGAATTTTTACAAAATTAACGCCAAAGATATTCAATATTCAAGTACGGTACGAACGTGATTCTTACAATATTACGTCATACGTGACTAATAACTGTTAAGTTTATTTACAAATTGGTATCGCTATAGTCAACGATTATACTGTCGATTATTCGATTATTCTCTCTCTTTTATTGATTATATCTCACTTTATGACTACCTGGTGTATTATAAGGATGATTCATTTTATGCAAACAAGTTATCGTAGATGATAAAGTGATTTTAGAATGGTTGATATGAACATGGCTTATAGAGAAATTCCTTATCTGACATTCCTAAGCCATGACGTAATCGTGCCATAAACAATCGATAAAAACTTGTACTTCATTAAGTAACACTGAGTACTTTTATTAGTTATAGTACATAGAATGTGTTAACGTACGTTTAAACTAAAGTAGTAGTATATTCAAGTGTTTAACCAATTTTTCTTATCAATACTGCCGTAGCGCCTGTTTGACTCATTATAGCTTATATGTGTAGTATCATATCTTACATCTTACACCTAATATATATTACACTTTATATGTTGTACCTACTTTTATGTGTAGTATCATATCTTACAAGTTACACCTAATATATTATATATTACACTTTATATCTTGTACCTACTCATATGTGTAGTTTCATATCTTACATGTTACACCTAATATAAGATATATTACACTTTATATCTTGTACCTACTCCTATATCTAGTTTTTTTATCTTTGACTCAGCCCCTAATACACATATGAGTATATAACGACCCCTAAGGTTAAGTTATATGATAATCCCGTCAATTATGACAAATATCTAAATTTAACGAAGAAATGTAAGTTGTTTATTAAATCTTTGTTGTACATTTTTTTTATATTTTTTACTAAATTTTTAAGGATGCAAAATAAAAAATTAGTTTTTGTTTGAATTTTCCTCCACGTTTTTTTCAATAACAAAAGTTACGTGAATTCATCTGTAAGTTTACTGTGAAATAAAATAAAATTTTAGTTTAAAAAATCTAAAAATGACCGCTTTTAACAAAATGGGTTAAAAAAATAAATTTTATATATAAAGATTTCGGTGAAGAGCGAAAGGATGTCTCATAACTCGGTACATTTAACTTAATTTTTTTAATAGCTTGAAATTAGAATAAAATGGTTGGAAAAAAATTAACTCTAATGTAAAAAAGCTTGAGATGCACCCGACTAACATTCTCATAAAATACACCCCACGCTTTTTATCCATTAAAGTTAATTGTTTTGTTAATAATTTTATTCCTATTTTAAGTTTTTTAAAAAAAATTACGTTACATCCGTTTGTGAGACATCCTTTCGCTCGTGACGAAAATCTTTATATTTAAACATTATTTTTATTTTTTATTACAAATTTTGGTACAAACGTGTGTTTTTTTAATTTTTTTTATACTATAATTTTTAGTTTTGAAATTATTGTATAGTCAACGATTCTTGATACTTCTGCAAAATTTCAAATAATTCGGGCGTTTGGAATTGGATGAAAATTTAATTGAAAGATTCCGTTATATTCATACATACATACACAAAAGTGAAGCTAATAAAAAGACTCTTAAAAAGAGTACATTCGAAAAAAAATGTAATAGCTGACAGGAATTAAAGTTGTTTGGGTTTGATCAAAATGTAATAGCTGACATGAATTAAAGTTGTTCGGGTTTCATCACCAAACCACTTGCTGAACATGCTGGTCTATATAATGTTAAGATTTACCGAGATAGTGAAATTATAATGAAATTTTAGATTTGCAAATATGTCACGTTGGCGACGTAATTAAAATAATATAAATAATTGAGTTGTCTTGATGTAATATAAATATTAATAGGGGCCGACGAAAATGGACTTGGCGTTACAGAAATAGTATATAATTTAAAAAAAAAGGTGGTATTTTTCGGAACGTAAAACGCGCAAAATTATATTTTTGTTAAATTAAGAATTATTAATGAGAAATTAACATAATAAAAATATTACAATGTACGAAATAACTTTAGTAATTATTATAAAAAATAATCAATACCAATTGCTTTTTTCAATGTGTGAAGCCATTGCCTAAATTAATTAAAAATAAATTTGTTTTGTACTCCTTTATACAGTAATTGTATTTATATTATTTGTAATTATATGTTTTAATTTATATTTTCGCTTTATTTATTTTCTTAATTGTATTTTACTTCATATTTTTAAATACAATTTAAAATAATTGCTTACATGTGAAAAGCTTGGAATCTAGTAGACTGCCTCTTTTGGGTGCAGTACAAAATTAGGATTGAATATAGTCATCTCCTTTTACTTGTGATTGATTCAATGTTAGCTATAGATTTCTGCAAGATTCAATGACCGCTGTTTCATATTCTCCTGTTATGTATTCGTGGATATCATTATATTATATATAAAACGAGGTCGATTTATCTTCATAGTTAGTTACATTCTAGACTCGTTATATAATAAAAATAAAATTCTTAAGAAAGATTTGAATTTATCGCGATAGTAACATGAATTTCGTTATTAGTAAATATAGAAACTTTTTGCAGTAGGCACGCTGGATATTTCCAACGGATATCTATTGATTTTTGGAGTTATTTGAGGACTATTTCAGAATTAGGTTGACCATAATTGACTGGATCCGTCGTATATTATGGGGAAGTACGATAATTATATTCTAGACTCGTTACATAACAAAAATAAAATGTTCCACGTAAGAAATATTTGAATTTATCGCGATAATAACATAAATTTATGATATTAATAATTATAAAGACTTTTTGCAGTTTTAAATTGGCGGCAATTGTTAGAGGTGTGCTGGATTTTCCAACGGATATGTATCGAGTTTCGGAGTTGTCCGAGGATTACTTCAGCATTACGTTGACTATAACTGATTGGTTCCGTCTTGTATTATGGCAAAGTATGATGACTTTATGTTATTTTTAGAAAACCAAGAAAAGGTAGAAAATTGAAATGTTATTCACAACTGAAAATTTTGGAACGAGAAAGTTTGGTAAATAAAAAGTTTTTGCTTTGGTTGTGTGGGTTGTTAGTGGCGGATTATTAAGATTCAAAAACTAGTGTTGATGTGAAACATCTAATGGCGCGTTTGGATGAGAGTTAAAAGATTCTGATGGCACTTCGCAACATTCCTTTCGGCTAGCTTCGTGTCTTGTCAGCTCTTTCCGACTTAACGCTTTCCTCTGTACATATTACATACACATTCCTTTATGTGTGAAGCATCGTTTCTTATTTACTAACGTATATAACTTTACTCGTTTATATCGGTGTATTTCATTAAACTGTCTTAAAACAAAACGTTAAAAGCATTTATTAATTTAAAATATGAGTTACAGACATAGTAAAATTGATAGTGAAATTTCAATATAAAATGTAAAAAACTTAGATGTTTAACTCCTGCCTAGCGTCCCGTGATGGCTCGTATTTCTTTTTCGATTTTATACAAGACGATATTTTACATAAATAAACTTTGAAGTAGAATTTTATGCGAGATAGTTTTGAGATATCGCTGAAAATGTCTACATAAATCATGTTCTTCCCCTTTACCCCTAAATTTCTAGTTTATGGAAAACAGATATCGCTGAAAACGTCTACATAAATTATGTTCTTCCCCTTTACCCCTAAATTTCTAATTTATGGAAAACTATGTTGTTAGAACTTTATCTTCTATCTTTATCTTTATGCCAATGACTCTAAATCCCAAAATGTTTGAGAAAATCATGACATTTTTACGCCTGTGAAAGATATACTAGACAATATATTTACGCGAGTTAATGGATATAAGGCGATAGTTGATATAAAAATAAATTTATTATTTTAAAAATATGGTATACTTGTTGTGTGGTACAGTTATTAGAGCTGACTAAATAAGAGTCAGGGTACGCAGGCCTTTTTATTAATTTCCATAAAAAGCGGATTCTCTTATTCATATATGTTAAACACATTTAAATATATTTAAAAATAACA
Organism: Druceiella hillmani; assembly: GCA_039881145.1. Taxonomy (NCBI): domain Eukaryota; kingdom Metazoa; phylum Arthropoda; class Insecta; order Lepidoptera; family Hepialidae; genus Druceiella; species Druceiella hillmani. The sequence continues at coordinate 15,501,191 of JAYKKI010000001.1, forward strand.
TCTTAAAATTAATAGTTCCTTTTTTAACTGATAATCGCTGTCCTTTGCGGCGGCGTTATCTCCAATAGTTTCGTCTTGAGTGTTGTTAATTATTAGCCAATGGTTGTTGTCCTTTGCGGCGGGCGGCATTATTGGCACTTAAAAATTAAATGGGTTCTTCATAGATGATAACTGTCCTTTATGCAGCGAAGCGGCGGCATTGGCTTAGTTAAAAGCAACATAATTCGTAAGTGATAACTGTTGTCTTTTGCGGCGTGTCGGCGTTATCGCTAATAGATCTGTTTCGCGTGCGTGTACAGGTATGCTGACTCACGCTAGATAAAATCTAATATTACAAATATATAATCCACTATTTGTAATATATAATCTAATATTACAAATATATAATCTAATATTAGTAATATATAATCTAATATTATCAATATATAATCTAATATTAGTAATATATAATCTAATATTATCAATATATAATCTAATATTATAAATAATACTTGAATAGAAATTTTATCTATCTTTAAAAGTGTACAATTTTTATGTGTAATAATTCCCACAGCACGAATTCTATTAATATTGAATAACTTTTTAAAAATATATTAGGTTATTAAAAAAGTAGCATAATTCCAATCAAATACCATTTTGTTATAAAATATTAGTTGTTTCTTTCTTATAGAAATATGACTTGCTCCGAATTCTTCTACTACTAAAAGAGAAAAGTATTAACATTATTTTTTGAGAAATTGCTTATAATACTACTGTTTTGAGGAAATATGAAAATTTTACATAACTTTCTTTCTTCGTATTAAAACATTTTGTATACTTTTCCGAGTTGCAGAATATTTTATTTTTAATTTTTGGTTCTATGACATTATGGTTATTTCTCTTTCTGATTTCTTGAGTGTTTCAGATTTCTGTTCATTGCAGCTCAGACACGTCATTTTGACTTACGAAATATATGTTTCGATTGTACATTGGCAAGATTTCAGGTCTTCTTTCGCTGAGAAAGCTTCTTCCTTCACACACAGTAACTTACTGCGGTATTTAATTGCTCAACCACTTGATCAAAATGGTACCAGAGTGCAATTTGTTTTTTGTAAGTAAGAATACATTTCTTGTTTAGTGTCATTGTCGTGGATTCCACTGGCCATAAATCTATTAATTATGGTACGTATTATAAAATACTATTACTGTGTGTACGTAACTGTAATGTTTCTGCAAATATACGTAAGGAAATAAATAAACAGTAATGTTTTAAAGTTAAGAGTAACGCGATAAGTCATGATAAATTTTGAAAAATTTATTGAATTATTGTGAAAAATCTTTTAAAATATATTGAGCGCTACTCAGTCAATTGCCACATTCAAATCATTCAGTCAACAGTCAACTTTTTTCAATTGTGTGAAAAGCATAAAATCTGTTTAGTGTTATATATATATATATATATATATATATATATATATATATATATATGTAAATACATAATCGATTCAGAATTACATTCCGTAAAATAAACGATGATTTAAAGCGAGTTTGAGAATCTCGTATTATAAATATTCACACCTATTAACAACTGACCTTTTATAAGAGAATAACGTAATAAGAAATACATAATTTAATTCAAATTTCTGAAATAAACTGTCTACAATATGGGATTTCCGCTTACGCAGTTTGACAACGTAGAACAGATTTGCTGCGGTAGGATCAAAAGGAAGTTGATGTTAAGTGACGGTTGTCACGTTAAAATGACAAACGAATGGTTTAGGACGATGCGACGTAAATTGAATATATTGAATATACACGTAAAAGGGATAAGTGCGTTTCGTTTCATTGGGCGGGGAAAAAGGCTTCGAGTAATGTTTATGCGAATGGATTTTCAGTTTCATTTCGACACTGAAACAGTTGGGCGTGTTGGGGTTGGGAGTGCTGTTTCTACGTACCCGTATCGTATCTATTTCTGAGTTTAATAACGATTTATATACGCCCGTTAGGTGTAATAAAGTCCGTTAAGTGTGAGTGTTGACGTGCCCTTTTCTCTTATTAACGTAGAAGCTTTAGGGAAAGTATTGTATTCACCTGTAGTTAACATTCAAATGCGTTTAGAATTATTTATTTTACAGCAGTGTATATATTTCATCTGAATTGTTGTTTTTATAACGTGAGAATTTAATTTATTATTAGCTGTTTCGAATTTATTTAGAAGAAGCCTTATCTGCTTTTGAACCTATTGTTATTCACTATATGAGTTAACTTATAGATATTAATTGATAAATATTAATTATAGATACTAACTTCTATTCGAGTATTCAAATGCCTTCTGGGAAAAACCATGCTTCCCCCCACTTTACTTTCCATATTTTTCTTCTTATCTCTCTTCTTAATCCTTCTTCTTTCTCCCCCCCCCCTCCATCCTGCTTCAAAGCCCGTCCCGACATACAATATTAGATTATTTTTGTCTTTTTTTATCTTTTCCTAAAATTACTTTATAGTGTTTTGTTATTGTAATATTTTGTTTTTCACCTATTCCGTAACATTATAAATACACTGTAATTTTATTTGGTTTGAAGAGATTGGTCCTGTAACCATAAGATCTCCAGATGTACATATTTATCAAAGTAAATAAGTAAATAAATAAAATAGAAAATTGTAGGTTTTGGTTTGACGAATTAGTCAATGAATTTTCTGAAGTGGTTCTGATCATCAAAATTTTCTTCACGTACTTAATATACTAAAAATACAAAAGTTTAACGGTGCTAGATCTGGTGTATAAGGGGGATGTGGGATAGTTTCCCATCCTAGATCACACTTTAATTTAAATGTAAGAAAGAAAACTGTCGTGTTGCGGACGTTCTCGACGGAGTTCGAGTCTGATTGCAATATACTACTGCGATAAAAGTTCCTAATGTATGATTCCATGAATATCACACCAAACACATAACATCACCTTTTTGTGATTAGGTTCATTTCTTATTTAACAACTGGAGCTTATAGTTCTGATTCACTCTTACACGATCCACTTATTTCTTCTCGCGATAAGGTGATTCGACTAACTAAACGTACGCCAAAAACGTATAAATTGTACACATATGTCTGGAAGAAAACTGAGTTGATTCTGATTTAAATCGAGACGGGTAACCAAACACTATATTTGTCGACTTTGCCTAACTCGTGTAAATGTTAACAAAAGTTTTATACTTTAATAATATTGTACACTGAGAGCGTTGAGTAGCCAAAGTAGGCTTTCTTGTCTGGGTTCTTTTTAAATTAGTGATTTTAATTTCTCGAATCGAAATAAACCTCTTGGCCCGACTTCAGTCGGTCGTTTAACATGTAATGACCCATCGGTATCAATAGAACCTTCATTTTACAGTAGCTTTAGAGACAGCATGGCTTCTGGTCCCAAATCATTTGTGATTAGATTTCGCTAAATAAGCAGCACATGGGTTTTACGATCGTTCGATTCTTTCTCGGTGTTAACTCGTCATTGGTTAAATATATATAACGTTGAAGAATACGGCACGCTGTTTATATATATTGAGCCGTAGAAATTTCTCGAGGTTTTTCAAAAATTCTAAATATTATTCTCACTTATACTACTTTTTGCTTAATCGTGTTACAATATATTCGTTTCATGGATTTACTTATAAATAATACTTTAAGTGTATAAGCAATATGGATAGTTAGATATTTATTTATTACATATAGAAAATAATTATGGGAGAAACCTTCGATGTGTGAAAGAGAGATATTAACTATATATAAACAGGTATTAATATCAGCACAGATAAAATAAACCAGCGTATTACCAGCGTGCTTTTCACGCAACTGAAATAATTTGTCTATGGATATGGGACGCAAACCCTTTGTGTCCCATATCAATAGACATGTTATTGTTTTAGACGATAAATCCATAGACAAGTTATTTATTTATTAAGATGTGAAAATTTGGTTTATTTTTGTAGGTGGTTTGCTGTAAAGTTTATTTTTAGTTCTAAAGTATTTACATTTTATTGCTTTATAGTAAATTAGAAAAATAGTGACAAAATTGATTCATGAGTGACTCTCTATCAATAAAAACTTTCATACTGTCTCACGTTGTGTAGTGATGATAGAGCGTTAAGTTGACCATCATACATATGACCATATTAAATCTGTGTGTACAGCAAAATATGTTGCTAGAAGGCAATAATATGATTTGCCAATAATGTACTCCTTGAATTTTGAATTAACAGGTATTGTAGCTAAGAGAGTGAAAAAAACCACGTGAAATGAAGTTAAATGTGACTTGTGTGATCGTACGAGAACTCAAAAAATAATTCCATTTCGTTCCACTATCTCGTACTTAGTACTCGTTTTTAGGTGATCGTAATATAAACAGATACATGACGAGAGTTACCAACAAAGATCAAGATGTGACGACAACTAACGCCTTTTAAAATTTCTGTAAAAAGCTAAAAAATCATCCAAGTACGAGGCTGGCTCTCGCGTCGGGGTTCCGTGCATTTTTTGAAGGGAAATTTCTTTGTTTACCTTAAATCATCACTAATATGGGTTCAATATAATTAAATAGGTTGTCTTGTATATAGGAGTTTCAGTATCCAAATACGAAGTAAGTACCAAAAAACTGATGTTCAGCTGCTGGTAGAATGTCAAGGGCATTTGTCATTGGGAGTTGCTTCCAGAGGAATTTAAAATTAATGAAGATATTTACTGTGAACAATTGGACCGACTAGCTAACAAATTGAGTAGCAACATATATATATATATATATATATATATATATATATATATATATTAGTTGGTTAGTAACTTTGTAGCCATAATTTCGGGACTTTCCTAGAAAAATTCTCGAAACTTCTAGATAATTTTACTGTAGGGTATAAATAGACCAAAACGCAGTTAGTTGACAACATTCAGCGCCGAACCTTTAAGTGAATTACATTAAAGATAATGGATTTAAATCGATATCAAATACGGATTTTATTACTTTACCAATTTCCTCTGGGTCACGATGCAAAGACTGCCACAAATAATATATGTCATGCGAGGGGCGAGTTCATGGCGTCTTACGTGACAGCAAAGATTTGGTTCAGAAAGTTTAGGAATGAGGATCCACGACTAACAACTCGTCAATTGGCTGATATGCTGCACTGCAGTCATGGCACCATAGAAACACATTTGCACGAATTGGTAAAAGTTTCAAAATGTTGTGTATGGATACCCCACGAGTATCACCTTCATTGCAGAGTTGATACTTGTTAAAAGTTATTGATATTTAAACGTAATTTCGACTGGCTGAATCAGTTAGTAACTGGCGATGAGAAGTGGATTACATACATTAACCATACACGCAAACGTCAATGGCTGGGTGTCGGAGAAACAGGAGTTTCAGTATCCGAATCTGAAACAAGTGCCAAAAAGGTGATGCTCAGCTGCTGGTAGAATGTCAAGGGCATTATTCATTGGGAGTTGCTTCCAGAGAAATCTAAAATTGAACCGATTCGCTAATAAATTTTGTAGACAGTAGGATTGAGTTTATTTCTACATGATAATGCTGGACCACATGTTGCAAAACGTACTCGTGATAAATTAGAGGAGGGTTCTACTCACTCATTCACCATATTCTCCAGATATTGCGCCCTCTGATTACCATTTATTAAAAAATGTGACGTTAAATATATTTTGTCAACTAGATGGCGACAAGTAGTATATAATAGTGGAGCATACTTCAATTAAATTTAGTGTACCATACAAATTTTTTAATAAAAATTGTTCACAGCAACTTGGGGTTAAAAACAATATAATATATATATATATATATATATGTATATATATATATATATATATATATATATATATATATATATTTATATGTATGTACTATCGCGAATATCAAAAACTATGACATCTAGAATGATCGATACATTTTTCTTACAAACTTTGCGTTTTGTTTTTTCCATGATTTTAGGTTCGGAGGTTAGGGAGGAGATATTTGCTTTACATTTTTTTACATCACATGGTAGAGAGACCGGTTTAAGTATTGATTAATCACCTTGTGTACACACACCTCAATATATGCCCAACCCCTACCGCCCGAATCGATTTAAAAGAAGAATGTTTTTCTCACGGTTACACAATCACTTTATTAACACCAATTTATACTACTACCCAAGGCAAATAGAACGATGAATATAGTATATTTCGATGCACTATAAGGACCAGATTTTTGAAAAAAATTCGGAATACCTGATTTAAAATCAATTAAAACCCATAATTATGATAATTTTACGTGGGTTAAACCGCAGGATATAGTTAGAAAATAATTATTCTCTTATCACACAAACTGATATTTGGACATAACGTATGCACCATAAAATAGTAATTCTGAACAGACTTGATTGTTAGCCATGGACAAACATACTTGCGCTTCCACACCGCGATGTTTGTATTTACACACACATAAAGTCCTACATTATACTCAACGCATATATATAAAACATTGTTAAACTCGGAAATGGTTACGATACGGGTACTTAGAAAAAGCATTACGAACCTCAATACTCCCATTTGTTTCAGTTTCGAAATTGAAACAATGAAAATCCATTCGCATAAATTTTACTCAAACCTTTTTTCCCCCGCCTAATGAATGTACGACTACCGAAGCGTACTTATCTCTTTTACGAGTATATTCAATCCCCACACGCGTCGCATTGTCCTAAACCATCCTTTTTTGTTTTAAAGCGACACACCTCACTCTCACTTCTTTGATATCCGCTTCCATTTGATCCTTTCGCAGTAAACCTATCCGCCCTTTACATCGACAAATTTCGTACCCGGAAATCCGATTTGCAAGATTTGCAAAACCTCTCATTTCAGAAATTTCAATTAAATATAATTAATATCATTCCCCTATTAAAGTGACTCTCTTCTTAATATGTGAATTAAAATATCCCCTTCCAAAACGGGTATCGAATTATAATAAATATAATGAATATTGAATATATTTGGCGTTAATTTTGTAGAAATTCATTATTCACAATTAAATGAAACTACGTGATGTAGTATTATTTCTACTATCTTTAATTTCTTTACCACGACCTAGGTTTCATTGTATTACAACATCTTCAGGTGGGATATTAGCAAAGATATATAATGAACCAAAGAAATATAATGAACCAAAATTATATTTTTTTTGGATCTAAGCAGCACTGAATGAATTTTGATGCTGGTTTCTCAATCTATTTTGCCGTTAAACATTACATCAATTTTGACTCTATGGATTGGAGAAAGAAATATTCGTGCAATAAATTTATAGTATTTTGCTGAAGAAGGAAATTTCAGTGACGTAAAAAAGAACTGAAGGTCTGAACGAATTATGGAAAAGAAATGTCATATATATGACAGTGTATTTTCTATTTCAATGTTTAAAAAATCATCTAAATAACATTGAATTAGAGCAAGTGAGATTATGTTCCATTTGCAAAGTACAGACGTAAAACTAAACGTTTTTGGATTTCACTACAATTTTAACCGTACTTAGATATTAAACAACAAATTCAAAATAAAAAAAACGAGTGTGCTTTAGACCACACGACTAAAGTAAAACTTCAAATTCACAAAATATGAACATTAAAATGAATTTACAATTTTATTCACTTTAAACGTAGAATATTTAGTGTTTTGAACAAAATAATAATTTATAAAATTGTTCAAGAACGAAATGAAATTACAAAATAATCAAAAAATCACCGTTCGCATAACGCCAGCAAACTCGCATATATATATATATATATATATATATATATATATATATATATATATATATATATATATCATGCACTGGCTATGAGAGGAAGAGAGAAAGAAAATGTCCTCGTGTACTGCTCTCTTTTGCTACTACAGTGGGATACAGACAATAGGCTTGCACTGTGTCTTAGATATACGAAATATAACTGGCTATGCCAGAAAGAGAGAAAGAAAATGTGTGCTCGCACCTCTCTCTCTTGTCCCTACAGTAATATACGAAACGTAACTCTCTCTCTTTCTGTCTTCACTAACTTATATCTCTCTCTCAACTTCCGTTCGTCTCGCACGATCACACTTTTCGTAACGCTCTCATCACGCATAGCTTACTCCCCAAGTCAAGCGTGGGTGAAGAAGTTTTACTTCAAAAAGGCGGGTAACGTAAAATGTGTACTTACAAATATGCAAATCGACTACGCAGACCACAGCACAGCAAAGTAACAGTAATGAATATGACAGTCTATTGAATTGTCTTCAGGAACTTCTAAACCGATTTGATTAAATGAGATATCAATCGATTCGCGGTGGAGGATATGGTAAGTTTATTTCACGAATATTTCTTTTCAGAATCCATAAAATCAAAATCGATGTTATTAGTAAAGGCAATTATTAAGTAAGGCCGTCATAGATCGTAAAAACCGCGTCAAGATTCGTACAGTGCTCCTTGGTTTTTACACAAAGATATATCTTCGGTTCATTATACAAATTATGTGTACATACATATCTTATTCAAAATCACACTGCGTGAAATAATTGGTGATTCGATACCCGTTTGCGAAGAAAATATTATAATTCACATATTAACAACTGATCCTTTAAGAGGGTCCCTTTAAGGGGAGAAAGATACGTTTTAATTGAAATTTCTCAAATGAAAGGTTCTGAAAATCTGATTTCCGGGTACGAAATTTGACGAGTATAGGGCGGAGAGGTTTACTGCGAAAGGATCAAATGGGTGTGGGTGTTAAAGGAGCGATAGTGACGTGTGTCGCTTTAAAATGAAAAAAAGGATGGTTTAGGACGATGCGACGCACGTGGGGATTGGATATACTCCTAAACGAGATAAGTGCGCTTCGCTAGTCATACATTCATCAGGCTGGGGGAAAAAAGGTTTGTGAAACATTTATGCGAATGGATTTTCATTGTTTCAATTTCCAAACTGAAACAAATGGGGGTATTTAGGTTCGTAGTGCTTTTTCTACGTACCCAAATCGTATCCATTTCCGAGTTTAACAATGTTTTATATACGCGCGTTAAGTGTAATGTAGGGCCAAAGGATATTAACTAATACTGTGTAGTAGAACGTTGTTCGAGTGTAAATACGTCGCGGTTTTATCGCGTTAATGTAATGGTGCGTGAAAGCAATAAGTATATTTGTCTATGGTTAATGTTTACATCTATTTGGAATTATTATTTTATAATGTAATCATTACGTCTAAATAGTTATTTGTATAATACGAGAATATTTATTTTTCAGGTATGCGAATTCACCTACGTAAACTTATCTTAATTATGGGTGTAATTAATTTTAAATCAGATATTGCGAAATTTGAAATAAAATCAGTTCCGTATAGTGCTCCGGAAAATACAACATTTTTCGTTTTGTTTCTTTTAGGTAGGAGTATACGCCGGTTTTCACTGCCGCTTGATTTTGATGTCAAGTTAGCCGTGAGAAAACATTCTTCTCTTAAATCGATTAGGTCGTCTAGTTCGGGGTATATCAATGAGAATACTTGTGATAAGTAAACTGGTCTCTCTTTACATTGCGCAATTTAACCAGCGCTTCCCGATTTCTGTTACATATTTACCACTACTCTGCTCCCATGAATCGTAGCGTGATGATATAGCCTGATGTGACGTGAAACATCTAATAGCGCGTTTGGATGGGAGTTAAAATGTTCTGATGGCAAGACAAGTCTTGTATGTCGGCCAGCTTTGCGTCTTGTCGGCTCTTTCCGATTTAATTCGCTAGGAACCTTACTCATTTATATTGATGTATTGAATTAAACCGACTTAGAATGTTAAAAGCATTTATTTATAATATATTGTTAAGAAATATTTCTGTGATAAATTGTTTCATAAAAATGAAAAATGTAATTAAAATTTGATTATTAACAACTATCTAAATATTTGTTTGTTTTTCGTTTTCACTTCGTTTAAATATAAATATATTAATGGAAAAATATAAAAAAATTAAATGTTTCACATCTGCCTGTGATAGTTCATATGTTTTTTTTTTTAAAAAAGTATGGGTTTTCAAACATAAAAGAATTTTTGAAATCAGTCATGTGGTTCAAGAACAAGAAGTTAGCGCGAACAAACAAATAAACAAACAAACTTTTCCTCTTTATACATTAGCGAAAATTATTAATCGGTTCTTTAGAATTTATGTATCAATATTAAATAACATAAGTTAGTTTCCAGTTTTATATTCAAAGTTTTCCCATGTAATTTTTGGATATTTTATTTTTTAAAAAATGTTCACGTCAAAATTTTAATTTTCTTATTTGAATAGCGCAGCGTCATGACTTCATCATTGCGGGTTCAATACTTACAAGACTACGCGGAAATGAAAGTCTTGTCTTGAATTAGTGTCTGTTTTCACGAAGCATCCGGTAGTACAATATTATCTTGTCCTGAATAGTGTATTCGTGTGAAAGCCTCTTTATATAATTGTACTCAAAATCTACTCATTTGTGTAATTCAGGGTCACTCACTGCATTGTTATGATTTGTATAACTTATTATCATAGACTATTAGTTTAAAGTCAGCAAAAACTTATCATAAAGGCCGACTAAATCTGTCACGTTAACATTGTAAAAAAGTATAAAAAATAATTTCAGCTCGGACGCTTTAGCTACGTATCTCAAAAAGAAAAACGGAAACCTTATAAGGTCATACACGTGTCCAACTGTCCGTCTGTCACAGAAGTTTATCTTAAAAATAGCTTGATGCAGAAACTTGTGATTATTAATAAAGCACATTAACCCGCATATATTTCAACAGTTAATATTAAAAAATATGGAAATTTTAGGGGGGGAGTATGTATCGATTTTAGAGGGGAATTATGTACCGAATTTTTTTATATTTTACCGTTTGAAATGGGAAAATATTTTTGTCATAATTTTTTATAGAATGTCTTCGGAGCTTTACTAGAGAAATGCAAAAGAAATATGTTTCCCACTTATTTCCGAAATTGAAATTATGGAAAAAACATAGCTTTAGAAGTCTACGCAAAATTTGTAGAAAATGTAATGATGACGCAAAATTTAAAGTTTGTGAGATATTCATGGTAATCTGTACATGTTTCCTATTTAAATATTATTAAATATTTATTGCGCTATGAGATCCACGTTCCATGTTAGTGATGATTTACGATAAACTTCAAAAGAAGTACGGAATCCTCGACGCTCGAATCAACGTCACACTCGATTGGTTTTTATTTACATTTTCATAGAACTTTTTAAAAGGCGTTACTTCTTATTGCATCTTGATATTTGTTCGAAAGTCTCGTTACGTATTTGTTTACGTTATGGGCAACTATGCAAACGCAATGTACGAGACAATGCAACGTAATGGAATTATTTGTGGAATTCTCGTACGTTCAAGTCACGGTGCATATAACTCCATATTACATGTTTTTTTTTTCAATCTCAATACTACAATGTCTGTTAATGCAACATTCAAGGAGTGCATTATTGACAAATCATATTACTGCCTTCTTAGCAACATACTTTGCTGTATACATAGATTTAATAAGGTCACAGGTAGACGTAATGGTCTTGCCATCTCTACTTGTACCTATTCAGCCACAGAGGGAGACAGTGCGAATGTATTTATTGATATAGAGTTCAATTTTTTCCCCCGTGAGTAAGTTTTGTCAGCTTTCCTAATTTATTGTAAAGTAATAAAACCTAAAAAACTTTATTAAGAACTAAGAATAAACTTTCAGCAAGCCCTCGATAAAAATAACCCAAAACTTTCGGGCCCCATTTTGCGTCCCGTGTCTATAAATAAGTTACTTCTGCTCTATGAGAAGCATGTTGACAATTTATAATCTAACTTTTATCCGTGAACTTTTGGGTTTATTCTATAATAGCTATGCCTCACGGATTCACTCGCATGAGATTCTGAATAATTTTTTTCCCTCATATATCGCTCTTAATTATAAACTGTGATCATACTAAATTTCATCAAAATCCGCTTAGTACATTTTTCGTGATTGACGCACAAAATAAATTACATACCGACATACAAAAATTCTAAAAAAGCTTTTCCGGCCTCTATTATCATTCTATAGGCTAAATTTATCATTCTTTTTTAAATATTTTCCATGTACAGATTATACTCTGTTACAAAATTATATTATACGTGTAGATGTAGTGATAATGATAACAGTTTATATATATTAATAATACTCTTTCGTATATCGAATGTATCTCCCATTAATGTTTTCTGTGTATATCGTAATAACCTTTTTAAGATTCTTCAGTTAAAAGTTTCTTATCCATAGAAATTAAAAATCTGTCTGTTTCAAATCCTGTTACAGTTATCTACCATAGTATAATAAGCTTATTCACAATACAATTGACAGCAGTCCACTTCTCCAGCACTTTCAATTTAACATTCCACGTAATAACATTAGACCTTATATATATATCGTCCCTTATTTGTATCAAAGTGTCGCACTAATTTAGGATTTTTTGCACCCGTAAATAGAATAAGCCGTACCCTGAACAACCTTCCTTCAACTGTAGTTTTTTTGGGTCCTCAACTTCATCATTTAAAAATAAACTTATTGAGATTGACGGAGACAGGTAACTTCTGCTTGTTAAAAAGTGATGTTTAGTGTAGTGTTATGCTTATATTTAAAATAGTTCAACGTTTTTTTATTAACTTAAATTGGTTTGTCTATTTGACTATATGTTTTATTGATTAATCCCTTATTAATTGTTATTTGATTCACTATAATTAATTTAAAATTTAATATGTATTTTATCGATCAACTCCATTATTGTTCATTTATTGAATTTATTGAAATTAATTGAAATGTTTCTTATTCGTAATAATATTATATGGTAATGGTAACACCAAATTAATCATGATGTGCTCACTGATTTTGGTGTTGTCACAAGAAAATTATACATTTATACATTATGTTTCTCGAGTAATATTGTTAAAATTGTGACAAAACTGTTTGTGTGCCAATAGTAAATAAATAAATATATATAAAAGGTTTAAAGCCCACTACACGGTATTCTGGTGACATATTACCTACATAAATATTTTAAATTACTTGCCGATAATTTCAACAGTCCCTGAGATACGTGGGTTTGACAAATAGACAGATAGGATATCTGGCAATAATGTTGAGATCATAAGGATTTTTTACCATTTTCTTAAAGAACTCTGAAAAAGAAAACCTGTACCAAGTATAACTAAAAATTCTGCCTTTGTAATGCAGTAACCTTACTGTAAAAAGTTCAGCTATCTTTATCTGAAAGTATATAATAAGCACATAAGTTAGTGTATGTTCCTTTGTTTCATATTGTACAGTTGTTTTTTGTTTCCCAAAAAAAATATACAATACGAAACAAAGGAAACAATAACGTAAAAAGATCACATATGGAAGATGTAAGGTTAAACCAAAATAATGCGATCTCGCACAAACAATGTGACCGTATTTTAAATACGCGAAGTGGATTGAATATTCTGGTTAGAGAGTCATTAAGTCCTCTAATTGTATACTGGTATTGGGAAAAATAGATTAGTGTTTAAAATATAATTGAAAATGATACAATAATAATCATTAGAATCACAGATATTTTATAACTGTATGTGCACTAAGAATATTATTTATAAGTAAATCCATAAAACAAGTATAATATGATGATAAGGTTAAGCAAATAACTCGTCAAAATATCGATACATTAGGTTGGCTAACAAGTAATAATTATTTTTAAAAAGGTATCTAGATTTTTTTAGAAACTTCAAGAAATTTCTACAGTTGAATATACATAATACTATTGACGAGCAATATGGAGAAAATATCGACGATTTTAAAACCCTTGTGCTGCTTATTTTTTGAACCCAAATCACAAATAATTCAGTTGCGGAAGCTGTACGCAGCATACGTGAGAGCTTTTATCTTTCTTGTTTTTAGCTTATTAACTTCTAGTTTAGTAGTCGATGCTGCTTCGGAAGCTTCTGTAAAACGATAGTTAACGATAACCACCGCAAAACTATTGTTGGCGATAACCACTGCAAAACGTTAATTGACGATAACTACTGCAAAACGTTAATTGACGATAACCACTGCAAAACGTTAATTGACGATAACCACTGCAAAACGTTAATTGACGATAACCACTGCAAAACGTTAATTGACGATAACCACTGCAAAACGTAAATTGACGATAACCACTGCAAAACGTTAATTGACGATAACCACTGCAAAACGTTAATTGATGATAACCACTGTAAAACGATAGTTAAGGATAACTACTGCAAAACGATAGTTAGCGATAACTACTGCCAAGCCAAACCATTATTTCAACGCAGGTTATGGCTACTTAACGCTCATACGATACAATATAATTATATTAACATTTATAATATTTATTAACATTTACGCGAGTTGGACAAAGTCTACATATATAGTGTTTGGATACCCACATGAGGTAAATCAGAATCGACTCAATCGTCGTGCTGACATATATATACAACTAATATCTTTTTGGCGTATGTTCAATTGTTGAATCACTTTAAAATAGGGTTGAAAAGTGGGTTGTATAAGCGAACCTAAGCCGTAAGGGACACTCAACGCTTTAACGGTACAATATTATTGACATTTATAATATTTATTAATATTTACGCGAGTTAGGCAAAGTCTACAAATATACTATTTTTATACCCACATGAGCTAAATCAGAATCGACTCAATTATCATGCTGACATACAAGTATGTATACAACTAATTTCTTTTTGGCGTACAATTAATAGATAAATCACTTTAAAACTATGGATGACAAGTGGGTTGTATAAGTGAACCTATGCCGTAAGGGACAGTGGTTTGGTAGTAAATGAATCCCATGACAAAAAAAGGTTGTATTTGATGGGAAATCTATGGAATTATACATTAGGAATTAATTTTAAACTATTATTTGAATTGTGTACTGCAATCAGCTTCAAAAATTTGGACTCGAATTCCATCGGAAGTTCACAAAGGCGAACAAGTGTTTTTCTTCAAAAAATGAGGATGGATTTGCAAAAATACTCGATTATTGTTTTTGGAGTTAAGATGGGAAATGATTCAATCGCCCTTATTCATTAGACATAACACCGTTCGACTATGGTCTATTTAGTATAAAAAAATGTTTTAAGTTTTTCTTTAAAAGGAAAGTTGGCAATAACAGGTTTTTATATAACAGGTTATATATAAACCTGTTATTGCCAAATATAATACATGTAATATAAGTTGGAAATGTATTACCTTAAATTTTTATCGTCACTTTTAAATTTTCTCTTTTTATATATTATAATAATTATTTTTAAAATAAGCGAATTGAAAAAAAAATAACTTATTTTTAAGGATATTGCTTACTCACTAACAGTATTGTTAATAAACAATTCAATGAAATGAGAACATTTTCATATCGCAACAGCTCATTAAAATGATAAGTTCGCAAACAGCTCATTAACCGACGGATGATTTATCAGTAAAATCAGAAGTAGGTACAAGTGGTTTTCACAATCATACTCTTCAAATCATAATGATAATGGCTTATGCAATATAAATGATTATAGCTGATAAAGCGCGAACATTTTTTTGGTGATAAGTTAGGGAATAATGCAAGTTTGCCATACGCTTTACGAGATTATGGATTGATGGTATTTGGAAAATATATGCCACATGAAGATAGAGAATTTACGTTACATAAAATATGTAATAGATCGTATTTCAGTATTCAGTTCGTAGTACGTTGATTCTTAATATAATATCGAGGTGTCGAATATTTTGTCATGCATTGATTGAGTGCAAATTAATTATATTATTTATAAAATATTCAAGATAAAATAAAACCGCGGATGTTATGTACAGGCGAATTCGCATTATGCGGGTTCTGTGTATAATTAGGCTTGCATAAACATTTAAATGTATATAGTATTGTTATGTTACTATTTAGAAATATTAATATTATTTTTCACCAATACATCTTTCACAAGCGTGAAAGATGTATTGGTATTTCAAAAGCTATGAAATTTATAATTATCGCTATAGTCCTTTCGGCAAATAGTTTATTGTGTTTTTTTAATAAATAATAGTTTCGATAAACTATAGTTTTTTATAAAACATATTTCAGTAAATTATAGTTTTTCGTTAAACTTTAGTTTTTTTGGTAATCTATAGTTTTTTCGGTAAATTTAAATTTTTGGTAAACGCTGATTCGGTAAATTATAAATTATAGTTTTTCGTTAAACTATAGTTTTTTGTAAACGATTGTTTCTACTATAAGTTATAGTTTTTTGGTAAACTATAGTTTTATTGCTAAACAGTGTTTTTAATAATTATGACTTTTTGATGGCCAGCAAATTTTTGGTGGACATTTTCAACAAACTCTATCGAGTCACATTTAAAGCGGTACCAGAATTAAAAAAAAGTATATATATATATATATATATATATATATTACATATATATATATATACATATATATATATATATATCGCACATTTCCACAAAAATGATCCTACAATAAAAACGGAGCTATTCTGGCCGCCTCTTCCGATCCTAACGTTGTGAGTTAAACGCTCTGACGAAGAAAAGGATAGAAATACAACTGTACACATGTTAATAGAGTCCGAAGACATTTAGTGGAAGGCCATTGACGTATGCGTTGATATATTGGAAAGTCGGTTACCTAACTTCTCCAACAAAAGTGGACAGTTATCAACCGCCGATTTTCCACATCCAACAGTCGGTCGTCTGCGTTTCGTATTATTTAAAAACAAATGCGTGAAGTAATTGGTGATTCAAACCGAGTTAGCAGTACAAATATACTAGCTTTATTTTACACATAATAACAAAGTAGAGTCATCAGATGAAGTCATCATAAGAGGAAAATGAATAAATGGTTACCAATTTTGGTTTTCCGGGTGTGAAATTTAACGGTATAAAGCGCTTTACTGTAGAAGGATCAAAAGGGGTGACAGTGATGGGTGTCGTTTTAAAATGACAAACGAATGGTTAAGGACGATGCGACGTGGGAATTGAATGGACTCGCAAAAGGGAAAATGCGCTTCGGCGCCCATACGTTTATTAGGCGGGGGAAAAAAGGCTTCGAGTAACTTTTATGCGAATGGATTTTCATTGTTTCATTTCGACACTGAAACAGTTGGGCGTGTTGGGGTTGGGAGTGTTGTTTTTACGTATTCGTACTGTATCATTTCAGAGATATTTTCGATAACGATTTAAGCCCGTTAAGTATAAATGAGTCGTTATGTGTGAATGTAAACATATCCCTCTCTCGTATCAACGTATTTAAGTAACATTAACGTAAGTATGGTAAGTACGGTTAGGAAAATGTTGTATTTATCTGTAGCTAACATTCAAATGTGTTTGGAATTATTATATAGCGGTATATACATTTTGCCTTAAGTTATAATATGAAAATTATCTGTTAACCATATAGAATGTAACATTTAGGATCAAATAAGTCAATTCCAAATTTTCCTTTCAAACAGTGAAGTTAGTTTTTGTAAAACCAGTTCCTTTAAAGATAAGTATAATCTTATATTAG
The DNA here is from genome assembly GCA_039881145.1 of Druceiella hillmani. Taxonomy (NCBI): domain Eukaryota; kingdom Metazoa; phylum Arthropoda; class Insecta; order Lepidoptera; family Hepialidae; genus Druceiella; species Druceiella hillmani. Next base: position 15,518,785 of record JAYKKI010000001.1, read on the forward strand.
GGCAAATAATTTTATTTTTCTTACATTTTTCTCGTCATTAAGGTATACGATGGAATAAATTTATTTCTTCCTTGAGTGTGTGACCAATAATTTTAATGGAAATAAGTGCATTGTGGCTTATAATAAAAGCACTAGGAGAAGGACAACCGTGCCATACCAATAGAAGAGAGTCATGAAAAATACTGTTTAAAATGCTAAAAACTCCGGGTAGCATTTCTGCGTATATTTAGAGTGAGATATCAATATGCTTATTTAGCATTTTCTTATGCGTAATCCTAATAACGGAGTGTGACATACATATTGGTATTTTCTTATGGCGTAATTGCAATAGCGGAGTGTGACATACATATTGGAATTTTCTTATGGCGTAATTGCAATAGCGGGGTGTGACATACATATTGGAATTTTCTTATGGCGTAATCGCAATGACGGAGTGACATACATATGAGCATTTTCTTATGGTGTAATCGCAATGACGGAATGTGACATACATACTGGCATTTTCTTATGGCGTAATCGCAATGACGGAGGGTGATACTTATAGTTTATTAACGTTGGCTTATATCAAATCTTCTATCCTACAAAATTAAAAAGTCTGTTTTAATTTTAACTTCTGAGTCTGACATTACTAAATGTTTTTAACTTTGTTGTGTAAATTTGATCTTGTTCGTTTGTGTTTTACTTGAAAATAATTATATTGTCAGCATTTTTATTACAGTGTTACCTATTTTATACATTCCAAGACAATCGTACTTAGGAGTAAACTCCAGCCGCGCGTCGGAGTTGACACGCACAATTTTTGTGTAAGTCTGGCATGTTTATAACTTTCCGAGCCGAAAAAACTGTCTGTAGGCCAATCGGCGCTTGATATGAAGGCCATCGAAAAAAATTATAAGATTTTATTACTTTTTTTCACTCTGCATTTAGTTAATTTCGAAATTATATTCGTTTTTCAGAGTAAATTAAGGAACAATTATAATTTCGTCATATCCGTTCGTATGTCTGTCATGACCTTGTAGTTTCTACAGTTTCAGACCTACGTGAATGAAATTTTGTAAATATAGTGCTTCGTATGGAAATTTCGATTAACATGTGGCAACATATTATAGGAAAGGATTTATTTATCTCTTCTTATATGTACGTTGGAAATAAAAACTTCCTTTTCCGCTCATTGCTTTGATTGGTATGTGATTAGATAGGTTTTATAAAGTGACATTAAAGTAATATTGACTGTCTATTATTATTTCTTTGAGTAGTATATCGTTTTATAGGTCTTCTAAAATGAAATTAAAGTTATGTTTCCTGTCTACCATTATTTCTTTGAGTGGTATATCGTTGGATAAGTCTTCTAAAATGAAATTAAAGTTACGTTTACTGTCCGTCATTATTTCTTTGAGTGGTATATCGTTGGATAAGTCTTCTAAAATGAAATTAAAGTTACGTTTACTGTCCGTCATTATTTCTTTGAGTGGTACATCGTTGGATAAGTCTTCTAAAATGAAATTAAAGTTACGTTTACTGTCCGTCATTACTTCTTTGAGTGGTATATTGTTGGATAAGTCTTCCAAAATGAAATTAAAGTTACGTTTACTGTCCGTCATTATTTCTTTGAGTGGTATATCGTTGGATAAGTCTTTCAAAAATGAAATTAAAGTTATGTTTACTGTCCGTCATTATTTCTCTGAGTGGTATATCGTTGGATAAGTCTTCTAAAATGAAATTAAAGTTACGTTTACTGTCCGTCATTATTTCTTTGAGTGGTATATCGTTGGATAAGTCTTCTAAAATGAAATTAAAGTTACGTTTACTGTCCGTCATTATTTCTTTGAGTGATATATCGTTGGATAGGTCTTCTAAAATGAAATTAAAGTTACGTTTTCTGTAACTATACTGTTCTAAGCTATTTTTTTAAATATTCAGGTCCAAATTGACTTGCAATCTGCCATCGCTCCACTTTTATATTTTAAGCATAAGTTTCCACACTAATTTTTAACAATGAGTTTTAAAAAATCTAAAAAAAAATCTAGATTTTATTAGAAGTTTTAACATTTTATTAGAACTGCAAATTACTTCTTCAACAGTAAGATCCAAAATTTATTATAATACGTTTTATGGAAAATTATTTTTTTTTCTAAATGTTAATAAAACATCTTTCTACATTGACTTAGGTTTTTTAGACAAATCGCTCGAGGCGTTTCTTGAATAAAATTAAAAGTGTGGTGAAATTACTACTTTTCTTGTAATGTTGATTGTATAATTTTTGAGTGCGATTTTTATCAAAACTAAATGGTAAATATTTTAAAATAGTTTTTTTTAAATAGATAACTACAATTTATTTTGCTTACATTTTTCTTGTCAACAAGGTTTATAATGAAAATATTTTTTTTAAATAGATAACTACAGAAATCTACTTTGTACCTGTTCCGACAGGCACTTGAGTAGTTTTTAAAAATTTTCGTGTATCTTGCTTTGTTGTCTGTGTGGCTACTACAAAATTTGTAAGCGATCTTTCACCTACTTCCCGATTGACTAAGATTTGAAACAGTATGTGTATCAAACACATACTCTTTACCGTTGACAACACATAATGATGATAATAACGAAGTCGGGATCTGATGATCTCCTTAACGGTGAGTAGTAGACCGATCGAGTAAAGATATGGGCTCGTTTCTCTTGTCTTGATAAGTTCTCTGTTCGTGGATGGTAAGCAGCTACTGATGAAAGAGACAAAATGTGACCAAAGCATCTCCTTAATAGTGAATAATAGACCCTTCGATTTTTGGTTCCTATCATTTGTCTTGACAAGTTCTTTGTTTGTAGAGGTGGTCAGGTGCTGATGATGGAGATAGATGGCGACCTATGGATCTTCTTAACGGTGAATAAAAGACCCATAGAATTTTTGGCTGGTTTTACTTACCTTGATGGGTCCTTTAGTGTGGGGAGGGGTGGAGTGATCATTTACTCATAATGGAGACGGAAGATGGGCAAAGGTTTTTCTTACTGGTGAATGCTAGATTTGTCGAGTTTTGGTTTATTTTAATTGGCGTAATAAGTTCTTTATTTATTTGTGGGGTGTTCAGATACTGATAATTAATACGTTTGAGGTGGTCAGGTGCTGATGATGGAGATAGATGGCGACCTATGGATCTTCTTAACGGTGAATAAAAGACCCATAGAATTTTTGGCTGGTTTTACTTACCTTGATGGGTTCTTTAGTGTGGGGAGGGGTGGAGTAATCATTTACTCATAATGCCTCGATAAGTTTCTATTATCTTGACAAGTCCCTTGCTCATTTATTCCTATATCGTTTATTACTTTTTAGCATATTTAAAATAACAAATTAGTTTTAGAAAATATTTGTTTCCTATCAATATTTATTATAGATATTCTTGTATATAATGCTAAGATATTAACAATATTATTTAAAAAGCTAAATGAAAAAGCATAAGTTTGTCAATTTGTAACATTCATTAGGGTATTTTCCTTAAGGTGTTTAAGTTCACTGTAATGATGCAATATTTCAATGAAAAATTAATTTCAATGAAAAATTAGTGGAATTACGATAAGAAAAATTCGTAATCATTTCAATGAAAAATTAGTGGAATTAAGATAAGAAAAGCTCTGATCAATCCCCGTAAGATGTAAAATTATTTTTAAGAGCAATAGTTTTTTCAAAATTATTTTTTTAAAATTCGAATATTTGCATGCACCGCATCTTCGTTCGCGCCGTACCTTGAAAGCAAGGCAATATTCATGAGGATAATCCATTGTGTCGTACAACAACCCTTCTTCAGGAGTGTAAATGTAAGTTGTAACAAAATAATTTGCAACAAGGATATTGCTCACATCCTGGAAGTATTACTGATAAGTGTGTAAATTAATTATTTAAAAAACAATTACGTAAAAAGCTCACCAAAATGACGATGCGTTTTGACAGATTTTTATCTTCGGCACAAGTAATAATATAATTCTTCTCCCCGCAATTCAAAAAAGTTATGATAATTTAGTAGAATTATTAAGTATGATGGTTTAATTGGTGGATCTTAAAAATAGATCAACATAGTTGCTCTGATGGCTAAGTAATTTTTAGGGTTCCGTAGCTAAACTGGGAGCCTTTATAGCTTCGTCATCTACTCTGTTTGTCTATCTGCATGACTGTGTTACTCGTAGACTATCAGTGCCATAAAGCTGAAATTGGCATGGTTACATATATTTATATACGCGTGGGGGTACCCTTTTTATTCACACACCCCATCGAGTGGGGTATAATTGAATAGCTCTTATAAAAATGTTGGGGATACGTCGTAATCACATTTTCAATACAGAGATACATCTATGAAATATTATCCTTAATTTGGTAATTTTTGTTAGTTACGTGTCCCCACCCCCATCAGCTAAATCGCTGTTTCCGAAAATATGAAAGTATTCATAAACATAAAGAAATTAAAGAAAATTTGTCACAGCTCTACTAGTTCACTAGTAATAGTTGACCAACTTATGACGTGTAGTTAGATCTGTAAAAAGTTCTTAGAAAATCAATGCACGTAATTTAAATCAATTTTAAAAATAATTTTTTATTCTAAAATGTATATTTATTATTCCTGTGGAAGATATATTAAGTAATACATTTATATATTTTCGTGGTGAGAAATAACAAATATATAATGTTTATAAATAGAAAATTATTATGTATGTTTATGTGTCTTCGTGTGTAAGGACTCTTCATCTCCAGGAGTTCCTGTTAGCATTTTCCAGCACACTACAAGGATTTATATTATCCTTAGCCTTGCCGAAACATTTAGAAACTTTATTACTAGATTATTATTGAACTTATATCATCTAAACTCGACCACAGTACCTGTGCTGTCCTTTGTTGAAGAATATTTTATTTGTTGGAGTACTTTCAATTATCACGGTAAAATTCTAACCAATCTTTTCCTCTGGGGCTTTACAAATAAAAAAGGAATAATATAAATTATTAGATATGAGTTAAAATACATGAAACAGACCGTATTACTGCAGCATCTGCCTGAGGAAGTGGAATCCAGAGTTTACTGACAAAGTCTTTGCTTGAGACCTACAATACTAATTTATAGCAGCAGATCCTTAAGTCTCACGATTTAAATAAGTAGTACCCCCGCAAGCATCAGAAATGATAAGTTGGAACCAAGAGTTCCAAGATAGACTCTCTGTTTGAGGCCTTTAATATTAATTTAAAACAGAAGATCCTTAAGTATCACGGTTTAGGCTGGCAGTACCTCTGCAGCATTAGAACTGAGGAGATAAAAATCGGAGTTCAATGACAGAGGCTCGGCTTGAAACCCAAAATACTAATTTTAAAATAGCATATATTCAAGTCTTACGATTTAGACAGGCAGTATCCTTGCAGCACCAAGACTAAGGAGTTGGAAACCGGAGTTCAATGACAGAGACTCTGCTTGAGACCATAAATACCAATAAGATAAAAACAGCAGATCTCAAGCCTCACGGTTTAAGTAGACCAGAATAATTAATGGTTCAAAGTTTGAAATTCATAACGTTGTATTTTTATGGTGACTTAATACGTCTGGGAAATTTCATGAGAATCGGTAAGTAGAAGACTTGAATCGATTGTAAGACTTGAATCTACAACAAAAACCTACCGAACGTAAATCTAAATACAACCATTTAAAAACATGGCTTCATACATACATACATGCCTGTATACACTTACCTAACTATTCATTTTGTTACTTTCTTGCTCACAGTAAAACAAGTCAAACGAGTCCAAACTTGATGGGTTTACTCCTCGTCAATGAAGAGTTCTTGATCCATCCATATATCGTATGTTATTAGATTATTATGAGTCCCATATAATTCAAACTTGATCACGGCACCTGGCAGTTTAAGTTATAGTTAAATCTATGGTGTATCTTCGATTTCTATAGTCATATTCTAAAGATGAGACCATTTTTTCATGCCATCATTGTCATTCCAAGTAAAAAAAATAATCCAAATTAGTCGAATTGAGAGTAATTTCCTTTTTTGAAATCGGTTAAAGAGCGCGGTTCTGATGGGATTTTTAAACCCATTTTCCTAATAAACTATGAAACTAAGGATATAACAACCAAATATTTTCTGTAAGTAAATGCTGTAGAGAATATGCTCTGCTTTTTTGTTTTTTTTATATATGTTTTACATACAGCTTTCTGAAAGTGACAATTAGCGAAATCATATATAATATTTCTATTCATGGCTACTTATACCACTATAAAAGTCACGTAGACAAAACTGGTTTAATACATCGAAAGATGGTAAAGTGTTAAATATCAACCATTGATTAGTACTGCAACCTGGAGTCCATTGTAGCTCTTTTAAGATTATGAACATCGTACATTTTTAACGTGCTTAATGTGTACCTAATTAGTTCTGTAGAGAACTAGTTACACCACTATAAAATTCACGTAGACAAAATTGGTTTAATACATCGAAAAACAATAAAAGGTTAAGTACCAACCATTGAGTAGTACTGCAACCAGGAGTCCATTATAGCTCTTTACGATTATGAACATCCTACATTTTTGACGTTCTTAATGTGTACCCATTTAGTTCTTTAGCGAAGATAATGAAACTGCAACAAATTATAAAAGAATGCCAAGGTTTACGATTAATGATAATTGTAAAAGTTATGTGCCAGGTCCCAGATATGCTGAAAGATGTAAGATAATTGGCAAGACGAAATGAAAACAAGTCTCCATAAAAATTTGCAAAAAGGGGCCGAAAATTTAATGTATTTTAAATATATTTATATAGATTATATTCTATATAGATATATTATGTATATCCTGGGATAATGGGAATTATGAGTTTAGAATTATGAGTTTAGATATAGGAACAAAGCAAGCACTGGTCTTTTAGTTGCTAGCAACCTAATACGTTCGAATTTATATAGCCTAAAATATATAAACATGCATGCCCAGTATAAGGTTCGTTATTTATTGACCCTAAGTGTGCGACATTAGAAAGGCTGAACTGGCACATGCTTCGTATGATAAGTAGTGGGACTCTTTGAAATGAAACTAGGCATGGAAATAATAGAAGCAAAATAATAGAAGCATAATTGTATGTATACAATTGGATGTAATGGAGTGGGTTTTACGATTGAAGAAAATATGAAATCACATATTACTGAGTTTCAACCAATCTCAGATATTGTTGCCAGATTAGACGTAATCAATAATTAACCTCATTCAAGTTCATTCGGCTATAGAAAGTTTAAGAAATAATACGACATTTTCTACATCCATACTATAAGGGCCACAGAAAGAAATGACAAGCAATGGAGGAGGCCTTCACCCGGCGCTGGGTGCCCCAATAAATTGAATATAAATTATATTATAGTTATTATGGAAAATAATTACTTTTTACAGTTTATTAAGTCAAATTACGTATTTTTGTTTCTATCGGAATACATAAATCTTAAATAAATAAATAAATCTATAGAGGTATGACATTCTTTAAATTTGTATCACGAGCGTGTAAGACTTCTTCAAGAGCCTTGTACTCTACATATAAAGTACTCTTAAAATAACCTTAATTATATTGGAACTAGTGACCCGCCTCTGTTTCGCACGGGTGTAATGTAGGTACTAATGTGGTGTAATTGTGAAGCTATTAATAACATTAGTGTCATTATGTACAATGTTTCCAGCTTTTTTTGCGGTTTATAGTGTCGTGCTGAAAAGCACGTTTTTATTTTATTTTACTTGCTTGAGAGCTCCGTTAAAAGCGTGCGATCGCTGCAAATCATACAGTGCCATAGGGTGACGCGCGGCCTGCGATGCACTATTTATAGACACGTGCCGCCGCCACCCGCTGCCGCCGCCGTCCATACACGGTATCGTGAATATAGATTTTTTGTTATTTTAAACCTGTTATATCTTCTAAAATATTAAAGATAATGATTTACTGTGAAGAGAAAATGTTATTAAAGCTACATTAAATGTCCAACGTAACCACCTTATTTAAGTATAACCCACAATAAATATCAATCGTATAAAAATGGTCACTATGGGGATCAGTAGGGTATAGATATTTGCCATCCCTGACTTTTTGTAGATATTCTTAAAATACACATTTCCGTGGTACAACATTTTGATATATCTCCTAAAGTTTAGTCAGCGTTGGCAATGATCTTTTTTTTTTACGAAACACTGACTTTTTCATATTTTTTTTGTAAATATATCATGCATGTATTAAGCTTATAAACTACCCGGAAGAAATTATTTGAATGATAGTGAAAACCGCATCAAAATCCGTTGTTGTTTTAAAAAATCTAACCGTACATAGGTACAGACAGACCTATTCCTATTCTTGTAATGTTTGTATGCGTTCGTCTAGTCGCCCGTTATAGGCTCATAGCTTACATAATTTTTTACATTACCCTAAAAATGTTGTGTGTACTGTATAGATACAGTAATGGGGACCTCATATGCGTAAACTGCGGTCAAAATATTTCTTTCGTTCAAGCCAAGGAGAGTTCAAAGTTGATTAAGTTTTTTCAAATAAAATTAAAGTTTCTTAAACGATTTTAATATTTTGAATGTTCGTTTGAGTAACTTTAATCTTAAAAGTGGTTGGTAATGAATGAGGTCATGAACTGACATGATTCGAAAGTAAGTTTAAATTTTTTTTTAAATATAGAAACACAAATCTAATTTACACCGCAACGAATGTTATGATGTAGGAATATGTAGTATCTAATATAAAGTTTTATTACCTACTTTATTATTCGTTACCTTGATCTTTCTTATCGGACAAAGTAGTTACCTTGTCAGACTTGGAATACTGCAAGTAGCCATTGCACAGAGGATGGAAACTGCTGTTTGCAGGAAACTGCTGTTTGGAGGTCACAGATATCCAAAAAATAGCTTTTATTTTTAAGGCAATCGATAGAGCTAATTAACGTTATGAAAAGTAGTACAGTAATTTTTTATCGTAAAATCGATGCTTCGGGAGAAAAATTGGCAAGTTTGAAAATGTTGTATGGAAAAAGTAAAACTTGCTTATTTTCCCCCAAGTCTTGAGGGGAGAGACTCCGCTATTCTACCTGGGTCTTATTCTGGATATTTATCCACAATGTGACGTATAAAACACCTAGGGATAAGTGCTGGTTTGTCCAATAGAAGGCACAAAAAATGAGTACTTTTTCTGGTAAATCATATTGACATTATATTGTGTTTTGTACGTAGGCATGAAATGTTAAGTGTTTTTTTATTGTTACTTTGCATTTATGTCGTTTAGTTTCTACGATAACGATCTCATAATAACTTAAATATATGACACCTAATTAGAAACAGAACTAATCGTGTGTTTATATATAGGTTTCGAAATCTGGCCATTAAAAACGGACCCTAAGCGTATTAACACAGGGTGAGTGTATATATTTCGAGGAATTATTGCTAAAAAAATAATATTTTACAGTCAACTACAACTGATAAATAGAAAAAAATTTGGTTTCATAGAAGATTGTTAAAGATTTTAATTAGATTAAATTAAAATACTTTTTAGTTAAATACATAAAATAAAAAAAAATATACTCAATTTAGACGAAGTAAAATAAACCCAATTTAGACGAAGCAAAAAAAAATTGAACTCAAATGAAAATCAGAATAGAGGTAACTATAAATAATTAAGGAGCGGTATAAAAAATGAATTATAAAGGGCAGGATTTTTTCAAGACGATAAACCTAGAAAATACCTTATATACCTTAATAACCTGAACATATGCTATTTTTTGCCAATTAAATTCAAGAGATTCAATACAGTATTTATAAAGAAAATATATAAGTAATGACTCTGTTATTATAGATAATTTTGTAAAATGACATCCGACTTATTGAATTGTATGCAACCCGTTTTACGTGGCGCTCAAAGTTCTCACTTCCCACTTTTAACGCTCGGCAAGCCATCAAATAAATTTAGCATAAAGGTCAACATCGGTAAAAACGCGGCCCCAATCGATTGAAGGGCCCAATGGCATTAGCTTGACTAAGTGGATGCGATGCGGCCGCACCACGCTCCGGACGTCGACTTTTTATCACTAATTGAAGTTAACTCTCCAAATTTCCACCGGCGCCGTAAATGCTAATTCGTTCTGACTTAAAGGTTGTCGAGAATAGTGACAACGCAGACGTAACTAGTTAAACGAAGTCAACAACTTGGAAGTACAACGCGTCGATCTCAATTTTGAAGGGCCCATTTGAAGTGTGGCTGTACTAAAGCGTCCTTTGAACAGGAAGTAATTGATAACTTGTAGCATGTTTAAGATTTAAATACTTTGTCTTGCGATTGTATTTCTTTAATTTATTCAGATCGGAATTCAAAAGGCTAAGTAGTTGGGTTTTCCGAAATCTCAATTTAATATGTTTCTTGATTGTTTTACAAAACATTTATTAAGGTTTCACATTTATATGGTTTTTCTATATACGCACTTTTTAATAAACTTCCTCCATTAAAGACGACCAATGAAACTTATAGTCAATCACATTTAAATAACAATCTCTTTACTAACATTTACGTCTTATTATAGTAAACCAATATTGAATATATTTGGCATTAATTTTGTAGAAATGTATTATTCACAATTAAATGAAACTACGCGATGTAGTATTATTTCTCCTTTCTTTAATTTCTTTACCACGACCTAGGTATCGTTGTATTACAACATCTTCAGGTGGGATATTAGCAAAGATCTTTGCTAATATCCCACCTGAAGATGTTGTAATACAACGAAACCTAGGCCGTGGTAAAGAAATTAAAGAAAGTAGAAATAATACTACATCACATAGTTTCATTTAATTGTGAATAGTAAACCAACAGAAAAAACACATATAACCGTCTCATTGTTACGGGGAGATGATACGTAAACTAACATGGAATATGTTGTCTTAAACTAGGTGAACGTTACACTAAAAAATAACAAATAGATAGTAATTCCGAAAATGTTTTTCTTTATTTCTGAACCGTTTAAGTACGATAAAAACATTGAAAATATTGAATATCTGATAATGACTGAACGTTAGCTTTATAATTTATAATTAGCGCATAAAGCGGAAAAGTTTGTTTGTACCAATCTCTGGGGTCACATTTCAAATTTCAAAACTTATTTTTGTGTTAGAAGGCCCATATTTTGAGAAAGAGAGTAGGGAGAAAGGAAGAAGGGAGGGACTCTAGGGGAAAATCAGTAATAAAGTCTGATATCGGTTTATTTATTTATTGACTGATCCTGACTCACTGATTCCCGCCGAAACATCCCCGGTCCCGGCAACCGATGTGTTTAGTGATCACGGGGGAGATAAGATTAGAGTGAAAATTTACTTTAATATATTACAATAATTTTCAGCATATTCAATTGTTATAATTATTAAACTTTATTTAGATTGTTTTAGTAAATTTAAATATTAATTATATACACGTGTTTATATTAAATTGAATGCTGATATTCATTTATACTTTTAGAAGAATTTAATTTAATTTTAAAACTAATTTAATAAAAATAATAGAAATAATATTACCTTAAATGATAATGATTGTAATTCTAGAAAAAAAGATAAAATGTTTACTACCCAGCAGAAAAAATAAAATGGTGGACCAATCATTTGTCAAATACATTTTATATTTTAATTTTTAAAATTGAATTGTTTGATTGCAACATTTTAATAACCGTATTAATAATCACGCTTCAGCACTTTTTCTTATTTTATTTCCATTAATTATTTGCGTGTTAAATAAAGTTATTCTTGTATTATGTAAAGAAGTATAACTTCTAACGCGTGTACGTAAGTACACATGCAATTTTTCACTGCCGTATTTAAGTATACATTAGTTTGAAAGTCCTATACAGCCTTTATAGTCCTATACACACGCGAATTGTTATATCAAGTAACACAGTGTCAACCCATTTTTAGTTAGATGCAAGGAGTCAATTCTTAGTTCACCTCTAATGCAGTGAGATTCCAAAATGTTCTTATTTATTTTCAGGTTAATGGATTTACAAATTGTATAAAAGCAGGAAATCAGCTTCAAATTGTTTAACTGATGAAATAACTACGTCTACAGGTTATAGCCCTCTACTGATCACTCCATTATGGAAATTGTTGCTGAAAGGTACATACATACATATAATAATTCTATAAGTTAAATGTTTTGATTCACATAATGCAATGCGCGTGCTCGTCGTTGCGCCTATACTACTGGTCACAATGTAATAAAATGTTTGAGTGTTCCGTCCATTTCAATGTATCATATACACACATACACACGCACGCTCACACGCACGCTCGCACTCACACAAACATATACATGTACATATATATATATATATATATATACATGTGTATATATATATATATATATATATATATATATATAATGCACATTTCCGCAAAAATTGATCTTAAATTAAAATCGGAGCTATTATGGCCGGCTCTCGCTAATCCTAACGTTATGAGTTAAACGCTCTGTCGACGAAAAGGATAGAACTACAACTGTACACACGTTAGTAGTCCGAAGACATTTAGTGGAAGACCATTGACGTATGCGTTTATATCTTGGAAAGTCGGTTACCTAACTTCTACAACAAAAGTCGGCAGTTATCAACCGCAGATTTGCCACATCCAAAAGTCGGTCGTCTGCGTTTCGTATTATTAAAAGCACACGCATGAAGTAATTGGTGATTCACACCGAGCTAGTAGTGTAATTACACTAGCTGAGATTGTAATTATTTTACATGTAACAACAAAGTCATAACAGAGTCATCAGATGCAGTCATCATAAGGGACAAATGATACGTTTTTAATTGAAACTTTTGAAATAAAAATTGGCAACTGATTTTGGATTTCCGGGTGTGAAATTTAACGACATGAAGCGCTTTACTGTGAAAGGATTAAAAGGGGTGACAGTGATGGGTGTCGCTTTAAAATGACAAACGAATGGTTTAGGACGATGCGACGTGGGACTTGCAAAAGGGATAAGTGCGCTTTGGAGCCTATACGTGCGTTAGACGGGAAAAAAGGCTTCGCGTAACGTTTATGCGAATGGATTTTCATTGTTTCATTTCGACACTGAAAGAGTTGAGCGTGTTGGGGTTGGAAGTGCTGTTTCTACATACCCGTATCGTTTCTATTTAAGATATATTTTCGATAACGATTTATATAAGCCCGTTAAGTGTAAATGAGTCGTTATGTGTGTGTGAACATGACCCTTTCTCGTATTAACGTATTTGCACATGCAAATAGGTTCGGTTAGGAAAATATTGTAAAAATCTGTAACTAACATTCAAATGTGTTTGGAATTATTATATAGCGGTATATACATATGCCTTTATGCTAACCTATCATAGAATATAAAAAATATCTATCAACCATATAAGAATATAACAGAAAAGATTAAATAAGTCAATTCCAAGTTTGCTTTTTAAACACGGAATATAGTTTCAGTAAGACCAGTTCCTTTAAAAATATGTGAAATCTTATATTAGGGTAAATGATTTTATATCGCTTACATTTTTCTTGTCATGAAGATATATAATGGAATTTATTTATTTCTTCTTTGAGTGTGTGACCAATAATTTTAATGGAAATCAGTGCGCTGTGGCTTATTATACAGCACTAGGAGAACAACCATACCGTACTAATATAAGAGAATCATGAAAAATACTGTTTAAAAATGTTTGATGTCAAAGTACTGCCTATCATGTTTATAACTATCTAGTGCCGAATAGCTGTGTGTAAATATGTTTTTTGGAGTTTAATCCTTAAGGATCGATTTTCATATATAGCGCCCGGTATGAAGTTTTATGAGGAGTAAAATAAAAATTTCAGAGCGTTAAAAAAGTGTAACAGTTAGGTTCTGATCGTACGAAGTTCAGAGCGCTAAAAATGTAACCGGTGGCCTCTTTTCGGTGGCAACATTTCTGTGTATCTTTAGAGTGATATATCAGTATGTTTATTTGGCATTTTCTTACAGCATAATCATAATCATGGAGCGTGACACATATATTGGCATTTTCTTAATGCGTACTCGCAATGACGGAGTGTGACACACATAGTTTACTATCGTTCGTTTATATCAATATGTAATCATTAAATGTCATTATGTGTGTATATTTGGTGTCTACAAAATTAAAGTCTCTTTTAATTTTAACTTTTTAGTCTGACGTTATTAAATGTTTTTAATTTTGTTGTGTGGATTTGATTTTTTTCATTTGTGTTTTACTTGAAAATAATTGTATTGTCAGCATTTTTTATTAATAAATTTTTAGTGGTATATCGTTTTATAGGTCTTCTAAAATGAAATTAAATTTACGTTTACTGTCTATCATTACTTCTTTGAGTGGTATATCGTTAGATAAGTCTTTAACAATGAAATCGAAGTTACATTTACTGTATTTAGTTTTTAAGCTATTTTTAAAAATAATCAACTAAATTTGACTTGCGATCTGCTACCGCTTCATTTTTATTTTTGAAGCATAAGTTTCTACACTACTTTTTAACTATGAGTTTTAAAAAATCTGAAAAAAATTCCGATTTTATTAGAAACACAAAAACATTGACTTTATTATATTTTTTTGTAAATATAAGATGCATGTATTATACCTATAAACCACCCGGAACAAATTATCTGAATGATAGTGAAAACCGCATCAAAGTCCGTAGGGTATTTTAAAAGATCTAGGCGTACAGAGGACAGACAGACGCGTGAAGCGACTTTGTTTTATACTACGTAAGGAAGAAATCTATCGTTCGCACTAATTGTCCATTTTCTTAGGATTGTATAGTCTAACTACCTATTCTTGTAATTTTTGTATGCGTTTGTCTAGCCGCCCGTTATAGACACATAGCTTATATAATTTTTTACATAATCCTAAAAATGTTGTGTGTACATAGATACACCAATAGGGACCTCATATGCGTAACCTGCTGTCAAAATATTTCTTTTGTGCAAGCCAACGAGAGGCCGAAGTTGATTAGGTTTTTTCAAATAAAATTAAAGTTTCTTAAACGATTTTAATATTTTGAATGTTCGTTTGAGTAACTTTAAGCTTAAAAGCGATTGGTAATGAGTGACGTCATGAACTGATCCTATTATCTTTACCTTTATCTTCCTTATCGGACAATGTAGTTATCTTGTCAGATAATGGACAATGTAGTTATCTTGTCAGATAATGGACAATGTAGTTATCTTGTCAGAGTTGGAATACGGGAAACAGCCATTGCACAGAGGATGGAAACTGCTGTTTGTAAGACATAGGAGACGTTTTAAAAAAGTCTCTTTTATTTTTAAGGCAATCGATAGAGTTAATTAACATTATGAAAAGTAGTACAGTAATTTTTTATAGTAAAATCAATACTTCAAGAGAAAAAGTGGCATGTTTGAAAATATTTTTTGGAAAAAGTAAAATTTGCTTATTTTCTCCCAAGTCTGGAGAGGAGAGCCTCGCCTGGTGTTATTCTATGGATATTTATCCATAATGTGACGTATAAATCATCTGCCGATAAGTACTCGTTTAATACAACGCACAGAAAATGAGTACTTTTTCTAGTAAATCACATTAACATTATATTGTGTTATGCACTTAGAGATGAAAAGTTCAGTGTTTTTTTATTGCTACGTGTAATATTGCATTGATGTCGACTAGTTTCTGTGACAACGATCTCGTAACAATTTAAATACATAACACCCTATTAGAAACAGAGCTAATCGTGTGTTATATAGTTTTCAAAATCTGGCCATTAAGAACGGACCCTAAGCGTATTAACACAGGTGAGGTAATATATACATATATTTCGAGGAATTATTGCTAAAAAAATAATATTTTCCAGTCAACTACAATTGATAAATAGAAAAAATGTGGTTTCATAGAAGACTGTCAAAGATTTTAATTAGATTAAATTAAAATACTTTTTAATTGAAATACAATAACATGAAATAAAAAAAATATACCCAATTTAGACGAAGCAAAAAAAATTTGAACTAAAATTTAAATCAGAATAGAGGTAACTATAAATAATATAGGAACGGTATAAAAAATGAATTATAAAGGGCAGGATTTTTTCAAAACGATAAACCTAGAAAATACTTTATATACTTTAATAGTCTGAACGTATTTCATTTCTGCCAATTAAACTCAACAGATTCAATACAGTATTTATAAAGAAAATATATAAGTAATTAGTCTGATATTACAGATAATTTTGTAAAGTTACATCCGATTTATTGAATTGTACGCAGCCCGTTTTACGTGGCGTTCAAAGTTCATAAACGCTCAAAAAACGCTCGGCAAGCCATCAAATAAATTTAGCATAAAGGTCAACATAGGTAAAAATGCGGCCCCCAATCGATTGGGCCCAATGGCATTAGGTTGACTAAGTGGACGCGATGCGGCCGCACCCCGCTCCGGACGTCAACTTTTTATCACTAATTGAAGTTAACTCTCCAAATTTCCACCGGCGCCGTAGATGGCTAATTCGTTCTGACTTAAAGGTTTTGCGGTTATCGAGAATAGTGACAACGCAGACGTAACTAGTTAAAAGAAGTCAACAACTTGGAAGTACAACGCGCCGATCTCAATTTTGAAGGGCCCATTTGAAGTGCGGCGGTACTAAAGCGTCCTTTGAACAGGAAGTAATCGATAACTTGTCTTGCAATTGTATTTCTTTAATTTATTCAGATCGGAATTCAAAAGGCTAAGTAGTTGGGTTTTCCGAAATCTCAATTTAATATGTTTCTTAATTGTTTTACAAAGATTTATTAAGATTTCACATTTATATGGTTTTTCTATATACGCACTTTTTAATAAACTTCCTCCATTAAAGACGACTAATGAAACTTATAGTCAATCACATTTAAATAACAATCTCTTTACTAACATTTACGTCTTACTATAGTAAACCAACAGAAAAAATACATATAACCGTCTTATTGTTACGGGGAGATGATACTTAAACTAACATGGAATATGTTGTGTTAAACTAGGTGAACGTTACACTAAAAAATAACAAATAGATACTAATTCCGAAAATGTTTTTCTTTATTTCTGAACCGTTAAGTACGATAAAAACATTGAAAATATTGAATATCTGTTAATGACTGAACGTTAGCTTTATAATTTATAATTAGGGCATAAAGCGGAAAAGTTTGTTTGTGCCAATCTCTGGAGTCACATTTCAAATTTCAAAAATTATTTTTGTGATAGAAGGCCCATATTTTGAGAAAGAGAGTGGGGAGAAAGAAAGAAGAGAGGGACTCTAGGGGAAAATCAGTAATAAAGTCTGAGATCGGTTTATTTATTGACTGATCAGTCCGAGTATTCCCGCCGAAACATCCCCGGTCCCGGCAACCGATGTGTTTAGTGATCACGGGGGAGATAATAGTGGAATTAATATAATTCTACCCGGGTTAAATCATGGGACAGATAGTTTTATTTTACATGACAATTATTTCCTCATTAAAGATTCATAGTCGTTGATAGAAATTTTTTTTAAATTTTACTTCTTTAGGCGCGTTATGAAACAATGATTAGAGTGAAAATTTAGTTTAATATATTACAATGATTTTCAGCATATTCAATTGTTATAATTATTAAACTTTATTTAGGTTGTTTTAGTAAATTTAACTATTAATTATATACACGTGTTTATATTAAATTGAATGCTGATATTCATTTCCACTTTTAGAAGAATTTAATTTAATTTTAAAATTAATTTAATAAAAATAATAGGAATAATATTAATTTAAATGATAATGATTGTAATTCTAGAAAAAAAGATGAAATTTTTACTACCCAGCAGAAAAAATAAAATGGTGGACCAATCATTTGTCAAATAAATTTTGCATATTATTTTTTAATTTTTAAAATTGAATTGTTTGATTGAATTTATATTTTACCAACCGTTTTAATAATCACGCTCCAGTACTTTTCGTTATTTTATTTCCATTAATTATTTGCGTGTTAAATAAAGTTATTCGTGTACGTAAGTACACATGCAATTTTTTATTGCCATATTTAAGTATACCATAGTTAGAAAGTCCTATACACCCTTTTACACGCGAATTGTTATATCAAGTAACACAGTGTCAACCCATTTTTAGTTAGATGCAAGGGGTCAATTCTTAGTTCACCTGTAATGCAGTGAGATTTCAAAATGTTCTTTTTTATTTTCAGGTTAATGGATTTACAAATTGTATAAAAGCAGGAAATCAGCTTCAAATTGTTTATCTGATGAAATAACTACGTCTACAGGTTATAGCCCTCTACTGATCACTCCATTATGGAAATTGTTGCTGAAAGGTACATACATACATATAATAATTCTATAAGTTAAATGTTTTGATTCACATAATGCAATGCGCGTGCTCGTCCTTGTGCTTATACTACTGGTCACAATGTAATAAAATGTTTGAGTGTTTCCGTCCATTTTAATGTATCATATACACACATACTCACGCACGCTCGCACTCACACACACATATACATGTACATACATACATATATATATATATATATATATATATATATATATATATATATATATATAATGCACATTTCCGCAAAAATTGATCTTAAATTAAAATAGGAGCTATTCTGGCCGGCTCTCGCCAATCTTAACGTTATGAGTAAACGCTCTGTCGACGAAAAGGATAGAACTACAACTGTACACACGTTAGTAGTCCGAAGACGTTTAGTGAATGACCATTGATGTATGCGTTTATATATTGGAAAGTCGGTTACCTAACTTCTACAACAAAAGTCAGCAGTTATCAACCGCCGATTTGCCACATCCAAAAGTCGGTCGTCTGCGTTTCGTATTATTAAAAGCACATGCATGAAGTAATTGGTGATTCACACCGAGCTAGTAGTGTAATTACACTAGCTGAGATTGTAATTATTTTACATGTAACAACAAAGTCATAACAGAGTCATCAGATGCAGTCATCATAAGGGACAAATGATACGTTTTTAATTGAAACTTTTGAAATAAAAATTGGCAACTGATTTTGAATTTCCGGGTGTGAAATTTAACGACATAAAGTGCTTTACTGTGGAAGGATCAAAAGGGGTGACAGTGATGGGTGTCGCTTTAAAATGACAAACGAATGGTTTAGGACGATGCGACGTGGGAATTGCAAAAGGGATAAGTGCGCTTCGGAGCCTATACGTGCGTTAGACGGGAAAAAAGGCTTCGCGTAACGTTTATGCGAATGGATTTTCATTGTTTCATTTCGACACTGAAAGAGTTGAGCGTGTCGGGGTTGGAAGTGCTGTTTCTACATACCCGTATCGTTTCTATTTAAGATATATTTTCGATAACGATTTATATAAGCCCGTTAAGTGTAAATGAGTCGTTATGTGTGAGTGTGAACATGACCCTTTCTCGTATTAACGTATTTGCACATGCAAATAGGTTCGGTTAGGCAAATATTGTAAAAATCTGTAACTAACATTCAAATGTGTTTGGAATTATTATATAGCGGTATATACATTTGCCTTTATGCTAACCTATCATAGAATCTAAAAAATATCTATCAACCATATAGAATGTAACAGAAAAGATTAAATAAGTCAATTCCAAGTTTGCTTTTTAAAGACGGAATATAGTTTCAGTAAGACCAGTTCCTTTAAAGATATGTGAAATCTTATATTAGGGTAAATTATTTTATATCGCTTACCTTTTTCTCGTCATGAAGATATATAATGGAATTAATTTATTTCTTCTTTGAGTGTGCGACAAATAATTTTAATGGAAATAAGTGCGCTGTGGCTTATTATACATCACTTGGAGGACAACCATACCGTACTAATATAAGAGAATCATGAAAAATACTGTTTAAAAATGTTTGATGCCAAAGGACTGCCTATCATGTTTATAACTCTCTAGTGCCGAATAGCTGTGTGTAAATATGTTTTTTGGAGTTTAATCCTTAAGAATCGATTTTCATATATAGCGCCCGGTATGAAGTTTTATGAGTAGTAAAATCAAAATTTCAGAGCGTTAAAAAAGTGTAACAGTTAGGTTCTGATTGTACGAAGTTCAGAGCGTTAAAAATGTAACCGGTGGCCTTTCCGCGCAACATTTCTGTGTATCTTTAGAGTGATATATCAGTATGTTTATTTGGCATTTTCTTACAGCATAATCATAATCATGGAGCGTGACACATATATTGGCATTTTGTTAATGCGTACTCGCAATGACGGAGTGTGACACACATAGTTTACTATCGTTCGTTTATATCAATATGTAATCATTAAATGTCATTATGTGTGTATATTTGTTGTCTACAAAATTAAAGTCTCTTTTAATTTTAACTTTTTAGTCTGACGTTATTAAATGTTTTTAATTTTGTTGTGTAGATTTGATTTTTTTCATTTGTGTTTTACTTGAAAATAATTGTATTGTCGGCATTTTTTATTAATTAATTTTTAGTGGTATATCGTTTTATAGGTCTTCTAAAATGAAATTAAATTTACGTTTACTGTCTATCATTATTTCATTGAGTGGTATATCGTTAGATAAATCTTTAACAATTAAATCGAATTTACATTTACTGTATTTCGTTTTTAAGCTATTTTTAAAAATAATCAACTAAATTTGACTTGCGATCTGCTACCGCTTCATTTTTATTTTTGAAGCATAAGTTTCTACACTACTTTTTAACTATGAGTTTTAAAAATCTGAAAAAAACTCGAATTTTATTAGAAACACACAAACATTAACTTTATTATATTTTTTTGTAAATATAAGATGCATGTATTGTACCTATACACCACCCGGAACAAATTATCTGAATGATAGTGAAAACCGCATCAAAGTCCGTAGGGTATTTTTAAAAGATTTAGGTGTACAGAGGTACAGACAGACGCGGGAAGCGACTTTATTTTATACTATGTAAGGAAGAAATCTATTGTTCGCACTAATTGTCCATTTTCTTAGGATTCTATAGTCTAACTGCCTATTCTTGTAATTTTTGTATGCTTTCGTCTAGCCTCCCTTTATAGACACATAGCTTATTTAATTTTTTACATAACCCTAAAAATGTTGTGTGTGCATAGATACACCAATGGGGACCTCATATGCGTAACCTGCTGTCAAAACATTTCTTTTGTGCAAGCCAACGAGAGGCCGAAGTTGATTAGGTTTTTTCAAATAAAATTAAAGTTTCTTAAACGATTTTAATATTTTGAATGTTCGTTTGAGTAACTTTAAGCTTAAAAGCGATCGGTAATCAGTGACGTCATGAACTGATCCTATTATCTTTACCTTTATCTTCCTTATCGGACAAAGTAGTTATCTTGTCAGAGTTGGAATACGGGAAGCAGCCATTGCACAGAGGATGGAAACTGCTGCTTGTAAGACATAGGAGACGTTTTAAAAAAGTTTCTTTTATTTTTAAGGCAATCGATAGATTTAATTAACATTATGAAAAGTAGTACAGTAATTTTTTATCGTAAAATCAATACTTCAAGAGAAAAAGTGGCATGTTTGAAAATATTTTTTGGAAAAAGTAAAACTTGCTTATTTTCTCCCAAGTCTGGAGAGGAAAAACTCACCTGGTGTTATTCTATGGATATTTATCCATCATGTGACGTATAAATCATCTGCCGATAAGGGCTCGTTTATTTAATACAACGCACAGAAAATGAGTACTTTTTCTGGTAAATCACATTGACATTATATTGTGTTATGCACTTAGAGATGAAAAGTTGAGTGTTTTTTTATTGCTACATATTACATTGCATTGATGTCGACTAGTTTCTGTGACAACGATCGAGTAACAATTTAAATACATAACACCCAATTAGAAACAGAACTAATCGTGTGTTATATAGTTTTCAAAATCTGGCCATTAAGAACGGACCCTAAGCGTATTAACACAGAGTGAGGTACTATATACATATATTTCGAGGAATAATTGCTAAAAAAATAATATTTTCCAGTCAACTGCAACTGATAAATAGAAAAAATTTGGTTTCATAGAAGACTGTTAAAGATTTTAATTAGATTAAATTAAAATACTTTTTAATTGAAATATAATAACATGAAATAAAAAAAATATAGCCAATTTAGGCGAAGCAAAAAATATTAGAACTAAAATGAAAATCAGAATAGAGGTAACTATAAATAATTAAGGAACGGTATAAAAAATGAACTATAAAAGCCATGCTTTTTTCAAGACGATAAACCTAGAAAATACTTTATATACTTTAATAGTCTGAACGTATTTAATTTCTGTCAATTAAACTCAACAGATTCAATACAGTATTTATAAAGAAAATATCTAAGTAATTAGTCTGATATTACAGATAATTTTGTAAAGTTACATCCGATTTATTGAATTGTACGCAGCCCGTTTTACGTGGCGTTCAAAGTTCACAAGCGCTCAAAAAACGCTCGGTAAGCCATCAAATAAATTTAGCATAAAGGTCAACATCGTTAAAAACGCGGCTCCCAATCGATTGAAGGGCCCAATGACATTAGGTTAACTAAGTGGACGCGATGCGGCCGCACCACGCTCCAGACGTCGACTTTTTGTCACTAATTGAAGTTAACTCTTCAAATTTCCACTGGCGCCGTAGATGGCTAATTCGTTCTGACTTAAAGGTTTTGCGGTTGTTGACAATAATGACAAAGCAGACGTAACTAGTTAAACGAAGTCAACAACTTGGAAGTACAACGCGCCGATCTCAATTTTGAAGGACACATTTGAAGTGTGGCGGTACTAAAGTGTCCTTTGAACAGGAAGTAATCGATAACTGGTATCATGTTTAAGATTTAAATAGATTTAAATACTTTGTCTTGCGATTGTATTTCTTTAATTTATTCAGATCGGAATTCAAAAGACTAAGTAGTTGGTTTTGAAATGGCTAATGAAACTTACAGTTAATCACATTTAAATAACAATCTCTTTACTAACATTTATGTCTTACTATAATAAACCACAGAAAAAACACATATACCCGTCTTATTATTACGGGGAGATGATACGTATATTAACATGGAATATGTTGTCTTGAAGAGGTGAACGTTACATTAAAAAATAACAAATAGATACTAATTCCGAAAATGTTTTTTTTAATTTTTGAATCGTTTAAGTACGATAAACACATTCAAAATATTGAATATCTGATAATGATTGAACGTTAGCTTTACAATCTAAAATTAGTACATAAAGCGGAAAAGTTTGTTCGTTTCCTTGTGCCAATCTCTGGAGTCACATATCAAATTTCAAAAATTATTTTTGTGTTAGAAGCCCATATTTTGAGAAACGTTTTAGCTATAGGGGAAAATCAGTAATAGAGTCAGAGATCAGCTTAATTATTGACTGATCAGTCCGAGTATTCTTACTTAGTTAATACGGGGGAGATAATAGTGGAATTAATATAATTCTACGCGTGATAGGACAGATAATTTTATATACGTGTCAATTAGTTCCTCATTAAACATTCAAAGTCGTTGATAGAATATTTTTTAAATTTTACTTCTTTAGGCGCGTTATGAAACAATGATTAGAGTGAAAATTTATTTCAATAAATTACAATGATTTTCAGCATATTCAATTGTTATAATTATTAAACTTTATTTAGATTGTTTTAGTAAATTGAACTATTAATTATATACACGTGTTTATATTAAATTGAATGCTGATAATCATTCAAACTTTTAGAAGAATTAAATTTAGTTTTAAAACTAAATTAATAAATAATAAAAATAATAATATTTTAAATGGTAATAATTCTAGAAAAAAGATAAAATTTTTTACTACCCAGCAAAAAAAATAAAATGGTGGACCAATCATTTGTCAAATACATTTTATATTTTAATTTTTAAAATTGAATTGTGTGATTAAATTTACATTTTACCAACCGTATTAATAATCACGCTCCAGTTCTTTTTGTTATTTTATTTCCATTAATTATTTGCGTGTTAAATAAAGTTATTCTTGTATTACGCAAAGAAGTACAGGGACTCCAGTGGCAGATTTCAAAGTTTGAACAAACATAGTTTCTGAACGCAACACATAAGAGAGGCGCGTGCGTTCACATAATGCAATGGGCGTGCTCGTTGTTGTCCCTACACTATTTGTTTCACTGTAATAAATTGAATGAGTTTCCGTTCATTTTAATGTATTATATACACACACACACACACACACACTCATGCCCGCTCGCACTCACACGCACACATACATATATGTGTATAAATATATATATATATATATATATATATATATATATGTATATATATATATATATATATATATATATATATATATATCTATATATATATATATATCTACATCTATATATATATATATATATATATGTATATATATATTTATATTTATACACATATATGTATGTGTGCGTGTAAGTGCGTGCGTGGGTGCGTGCGAGATGGCGTGTGTGTATGTGTGTATATAATATATTAAAATGAACGGAAACTCATTCATTTTATTACAGTGAAACAAATAGTGTCGGGACAACAACGAGCACGCCCCGTTGCATTATGTGATTCAAAACATTTAACTTATAGAATTATTATATGTATGTATGTACCTTTCAGCAACAATTTCCATAACGGAGTGATCAGTAGAGGGCTATAACCTGTAGACGTAGTTATTTCATCAGTTAAAAAATTTGAAGCTAATTTCCTGCTTTTATACAATTTGTAAATACATTAACCTGAAAATAAAAAAGTACATTTTAAAATCTCACTGTATTACAGGTGAACTAAGAATTGACCCCTTGCATCTAACAAAAACTGTGTTGACACTGTGTTACTTGATATAACAATTCGCATGTAAAAGAGTGTATAGGACATTCTAACTAATGTAAACTTAAATATGGCAGTAAAAAATTGTGTTTGTGCTTATGTAGAAGCATTAGAAGTTATATAGGTTGTCCAGTGGCAGATTTCAATGTTTGAAAAATTGTAAAAAAAAAACTACACCTCTAATACAAAGTAGGTTTATTTTAACTTTATAACAACAAATGCGGATTTCATTTGTTAAAAAACGTTTTCCAAATGGTGGCCATTGAGTCTGACACACTCTTCGAGTCTAGCACGCATGTTTTCAAAAACGCGTTTGCAGAGCGACTGGGGTATCCTACTGACTTCGGCTGGAATATTTTCTTTAAGTTGTGTCACAGTGCTTGGATTTGTTTTGTAAACAACGGATTTTAAGTATCCCCATAAGAAAAAGTCACATGGGCTTAAATAAGGTGACCTAGGTGGCCACGGTACCGTATCGTTTCGGGATATGTTTTTTTCTGGAAATAACTGCCGCACTGCATTCATGGACACATTAGCAGTGTGAGCTGTGGCCCTGTCCTGCTGGAACCATGTGTTTTAGTTGAAGGATGGATTATTCTGTAGTTCTACTCTTAAAAAGCCATTTAACTTCTGGGCATATCTCTCCGAATTCACAGTTACAGTTTGGCCACGTTGATTTTCAAAGAAATAAGGTCCTATGATTGCAGATGCAGACATGGCACACCAGACTGTTACTTTAGGCTTATGTAAAGACTCTTGATGCATTTGTCTTGGGTTGTGGACATCCCAGTAACGAAAGTTCTGCTTATTCACATATCCTCCAATGTGAAAGTAAGCTTCGTCACTAAAGAATTTGTTGCCCATCCGGGTAGCAGTACGATATCTCAACAACATCACCTCCGCGTAAGTTTTTCTTAATTCAAAGTCAGAATCGTGAAAATCTTGAACAATTTGATTTCTATGTGGATGTAACTTGAGCTTTTTTCGCATTATTACCTGTAAAGTTGATTTCGGAATTCCCAATATCGATGAACGTGTACGCAGTGATAAACGGGCATTTTCAACGACAGAAACCATAACACGCTCGACATTTTCATTCGTGGCTACCAATGGTATATGTAATGGTATTCCTGGCCTGGGCCTATTTAATGTTGATCCTGTAGCTCTGAACCTTGCTACCCATGACTGAATGAGGTTGATCGATGGTCCATCACGTAATCGACGAATACTGTAACGATTATTAAATCGACGCGTGCTACAGACAGCGAAAATCCACTCGAAACGTACGCCTCGACGGCAAAAGCGTGGTGCTCTCCACTCCACTGTTCCATGGCTACTAAAACATCCGCACCGCTTGCCTTCTAACGACGCCCCCCGCGCCCCTCTTATGTGTTGCGTTCAGAAACTATGTTTGTTCAAACTTTGAAATCTAACACTGGAGTCCCTGTACTTCTTTGCGTAATACAAGAATAACTTTATTTAACACGCAAATAATTAATGGAAATAAAATAACAAAAAGAACTGGAGCGTGATTATTAATACGGTTGGTAAAATGTAAATTTAATCACACAATTCAATTTTAAAAATTAAAATATAAAATGTATTTGACAAATGATTGGTCCACCATTTTATTTTTTTTGCTGGGTAGTAAAAAATTTTATCTTTTTTCTAGAATTATTACCATTTAAAATATTATTATTTTTATTATTTATTAATTTAGTTTTAAAACTAAATTTAATTCTTCTAAAAGTTTGCATGATTATCAGCATTCAATTTAATATAAACCCGTGTATATAATTAATAGTTCAATTTACTAAAACAATCTAAATAAAGTTTAATAATTATAACAATTGAATATGCTGAAAATCATTGTAATTTATTGAAGTAAATTTTCACTCTAATCATTGTTTCATAACGCGCCTAAAGAAGTAAAATAAAAAAAAATGTTCTATCAACGACTTTGAACGTTTAATGAAGAACTAATTGACACGTATATAAAATTATCTGTCCCATGACGCGTAGAATTATATTAATTCCACTATTATCTCCCCCGTAATCACTAAGTAAGAATACTCGGACTGATCAGTCAATAAATAAGCCGATCTCTGACCCTATTACTGATTTTCCCTTATAGCTAAAACGTTTCTCAAAATATGGGCTTCTAACACAAAAATAATTTTTGAAATTTAATATCTGACTCCAGAGATTGGCACAAGGAAACAAACAAACTTTTCCGCTTTATGTACTAATTTTAGATTGTAAAGCTAACGTTCAATCATTATCAGATATTCAATATTTTGAATGTGTTTATCGTACTTAAACGATTCAAAAATAAAAAAAAACATTTTTGGAATTAGTATCTATTTGTTATTTTTTAATGTAACGTTCACCTCTTTAAGACAACATATTCCATGTTAATTTACGTATCATCTCCCCGTAACAATAAGACGGTTATATGTGTTTTTCTGTGGTTTATTATAGTAAGACATAAATGTTAGTAAAGAGATTGTTATTTAAATGTGATTAATTTAGCCTTTTGAATTCCGATCTGAATAAATTAAAGAAATACAATCGCAAGACAAAGTATTTAAATCTATTTAAATCTTAAACATGCTACAAGTTATCGATTACTTCCCGTTCAAAGGACGCTTTAGTACAGCCACACTTCAAATGTGTCCTTCAAAATTGAGATCGGCGCGTTGTACTTCCAAGTTGTTGACTTCGTTTAACTAGTTACGTCTGCTTTGTCATTATTCTCAACAACCGCAAAACCTTTAAGTCAGAACGAATTAGCCATCTACGGCGCCGGTGGAAATTTGAAGAGTTAACTTCAATTAGTGACAAAAAGTCGACGTCTGGAGCGTGGTGCGGCCGCATCGCGTCCACTTAGTCAACCTAATGTCATTGGGTCCTTCAATCGATTGGGGGCCGCGCTTTTACCGATGTTGACCTTTATGCTAAATTTATTTGATGGCTTGCCGAGCGTTTTTTGAGCGTTTATGAACTTTGAACGCCACGTAAAACGGGCTGCGTACAATTCAATAAATCGGATGTAACTTTACAAAATAATCTGTAATATCAGACTAATTACTTAGATATTTTCTTTATAAATACTGTATTGAATCTGTTGAGTTTAATTGGCAAAAATTAAATACGTTCAGACTATTAAAGTATATAAAGTATTTTCTAGGTTTGTCGTCTTGAAAAAATCGTGGCTTTTATAATTAATTTTTTATACCGTTCCTTAATAATTTATAGTTACCTCTATCCTGATTTTTATTTTAGTTCAAATTTTTTTTTACTTCGTCTAAATTGACTATATTTTTTTTATTTCATGTTATTATATTTCAATTAAAAAGTATTTTAATTTAATCTAATTAAAATCTTTAACAGTCTTCTAGGAAACCAAATTTCTTCTATTTATCAGTTGTAGTGAAAAATATTATTTTTTTAGCAATAATTCCTCGAAATTTATGTATATATTACCTCACCCTGTGTTAATACGCTTAGGGTCCGTTCTTAATGGCCAGATTTTGAAAACTATATAACACACGATTAGTTTTGTTTCTAATTGGGTGTTATGTATTTAAATTTTTACTTTTTTATTTTCAGGTTAATGTATTTACAAATTTGTATAAAAGCAGGAAATCAGCTTCAAATTTTTTAACTGATGAAATAACTACGTCTACAGGTTATACCCCTCTACTGATCACTCCATTATGGAAATTGTTGCAGAAAGGTACATACATACATATAATAATTCTATAAGTTAAATGTTTTGATTCACATAATGCAATGGGCGTGCTCGTTGTTGTCCCTATACTACTTGTTTCAATGTAATAAAATGAATGAGTTTCCGTTCATTTTAATGTATTATATACACACATACACACACACACACACACACACACTCACGCCCGCTCGCACGCACCCACGCACACACACATACATATATGTGTATAAATATAAATATATATTTACATATATATATATATATATATATATATATATATATATATATAATGCACATTTCGCCACAGGCCGCCTTTCGCCGACGGTTGGTAAAATGTAACTTTTCTTGTAGAACTTAGGTAACCGACTTTCCAATATATCAACGTATACGTTAATGGCCTTCCACTAAATGTCTCGGACTCTATTAACGTGTGTACAGTTAACTCATAACGTTAATCCTAGCGTGATGAGTTAAACGCTTGACGACGAAAAGGATAGAACTACAACCGTACACAGTGTTTCAACAAGAAAAGTCGGCAGTTATCAATATTTTACGATTTGCTACATCCAAAAGTTGGTCGTCTGCGTTTCGTATTATTTAAAAACACATGCGTCAAGTAATCGGTGATTCAAACCGAGTTAGCAGTACAAATGTACTAGCTTATTTTACACATAATAACAAAGTAGAGTCATCAGATGAAGTCATCATAAGAGGAAAATGAATAAATGGTTACCAATTTTGGTTTTCCGGGTGTGAAATTCAACGGTATAAAGCGCTTTACTGTGGAAGGATCAGAAGGGGTGACAATGATGGTTGTCGCTTTAAAATGACAAACGAATGGTTTAGGACGATGCGACGTGGGACTCGCAAAAGGGATAAGTGGGCTTCGGCGCCTATAGGTGCGTTCGACGGGGAAAAAAGGCTTCGCGTAACGTTTAGGCGAATGGATTTCCATTGTTTCATTTCGACACTGAAACAGTTGGGCGTGTTGGGGTTGGGAGTGCTGTTTCTACATACCCGTATCGTTTCTATTTAAGATATATTTTCGATAACTATTTATATAAGCCCGTTAAGTGTAAATAAGTCATTATGTGTGAGTATGAACATTACAATTTTTTTGTACTAACGTATTTGCATGTAGGTATGGTTAGGAAAATATTGTATTAATCTGTAGCTAACATTCAAATGTGTTTGGAATTATTATATAGCGGTGTATACATTATGTCTTTATGGTAGGTTAAATAATATAAAATTTGTAACCTACCATATAATATAAACATTTCTTTAAAGATAAATCTAATCTTATATTAGGGCAGTTTCTTTAAAGATAAATCTAATGTTATATTAGGGCAGTTTCTTTAAAGATAAATCTAATCTTATATTAGGGCAGTTTCTTTAAAGATAAATCTAATGTTATATTAGGGCAGTTTCTTTAAAGATAAATCTAAACTTATATTAGGGCAGTTTCTTTAAAGATAAATCTAATCTTATATTAGGGCAGTTTCTTTAAAGATAAATCTAATCTTATATTAGGGCAGTTTCTTTAAAGATAAATCTAATCTTATATTAGGGCAGTTTCTTTAAAGATAAATCTAATCTTATATTAGGGCAAATAATTTTATTTTGCTTACATTTTCCTCGTCAATAAGATATGGTGGAATAAATTTAATATATGATGGAATAAATTTATTTCTTCTTTGACTGTGTGATCAATAGTTTTAATGGAAATAAGGGTGTTACGGCTTATAATATACGCACTAGGAGAAGGACAACCGTACCGTACTAATATAAGAGAATAATAAAAAATACGGTTTATAAATCTTTGATGCCTAAGGACTGTCTATCTTGTTTATAAATCTTTAGTGCCGAAAAACGTCCGAGTATTCCCGCCGACATATCCCCTGCTGCGGCAACCTACGAGTATATGTTTAGTGACCATGGGGGAGATAAGAAATAATATAATTCTATGTTACAATTATTTCGTAATCAAAGATTCAAATAGAATATTTTTTGAAGTTATACATCTTTAGGCGCGTTACGAAGTGAAATTTTACGAATGCGGAAAAAATTAACAGAATGAAGTTGCTCACTATGCAATAAAAATATATAGGAAATCGACACCATGAAGTTGCTCTCTAAACATATATTTGCATAGTTTATTTGACAGATGAATGTTCCATCATTTTATTTTTCTGCTGGCTTTCTATTATAAGCCATCATCAAGACCTTTCCAATTAGGTATGTATTTATTTCCATTATAAATTATAGTTATTACTTTATAATTCATTAAATACTTAAAATATTTTAATAAATTATAATATATTACATTTTCAGCATATTCAATTGTCATCATTATTGATTAAATATTATTTAGATTGTTTTAGTAAATTTAACAATTAATTATATACGCGTGCTTATATTACATTGAATGCTGATATTCATTTATATTTTTGAAATAATTATATTTAATTTTAAAATTAATTTAATAAATAATAAAAATAATATAACATTGAATTGTAATTCTAGATAAAAAGATCAAACTGTTTACTACTCAGCAGAAAAAATTAAATGGCGGACCACTCATTTGTCAAATAAATTTTATATTTTCATTTTTAAAATTGAATTGTGTGATTGAGGGTATATTTTACCCACCGTATTTATAATCACGCTCCAGTCCTTTTATTATTTTAATTCCATTAATTATTTGCGTGTTAAATAAAGTTATTCTTGTATTATGCAAAGAAGTATAACTTCTAATGCGTGTCCATAAGTATACACACAATTTCTTTCTGCCATATTTGAGTGTACACTGAAATATGGCAGAGTAATATCCTATATGCTCTTCTACACACGAATTCTTATATTAAGTAACACAGTGTCAACAAAGTTTTTAATAGATGCAAGAGGTCAATTGTTAATTCACCTGTAATACGGTGAGATTTCAAAATGTTCTTTTTTATTTTCAGTTCGGTGGATTTACATATTATATAAAAGTAGGAAATCAGCTTCAAATTTAATATCTGATGAAACAGCTAAGTCTACAGTTTACAGTCCTTTACTAATATGGAAATTGTTGCTGCAATTTACATACGTACAGGTATTAAGTCTGCTGAAATTTTCATACATACACATATTAATTATACTGAAATTTACATACATATTCATTCTATAAGTTAAAAGAATTCATCCATGTAATGCAATCGGTGTGTTCATCCTTGTGCCATATTATATACACTTACTAATTTATACAGTGTATTACTACTTAATACGTACGGTAACTTATTTAATACGTACGGTATACATACGGTACGGTACTTACGGTAATTGTATTAAGTATTACTACTTATTACTTAATACAATTACCGATAAATTAAAAAAAAATATTTGTTATTATTATCAGCGAGTCGTATGGTCGCCATTTGATATGACCGCGAATAAGAAGTTGGGGAGTCGGAATCAATGGACAAATTAAATTTAAAAAGACATTAATTATTTTTAGCAGTAATCATATAATTTTGAAGTATTTTTAAATTGTAATTTAGTTCTGGGAGCGTCATAAAAAATGTTGACGGAAGTATAACAGTTGGAGTGGCAAAAGTGTGGTACGCTACGAAAACAAAGATGTTGCTGTTATATCAGTAAATCATGTTGCATATAGCTTAATTACATAAAAAGAAATTGTATATAATTGCTGGTTTTATGTCAACTGAAAACTTAATTGATGTTCAAATATTATTAAAGGGTTTGAAGTAATATTTTTAATTTCACGTGACATCCCGATTTATAATGGTTTTATTAAAAGATAATAATAAGTTACGAACTTTTTCATATTACATATGGTAATTCTATTCTTTCGCGTGTCGTTTATTACACTAATTTATTATCAAAAAATTAATAGCTGAAACTATATACTATGTATTTGGAATACTGGTATCAACAAATGAGATTTATAATAATAATGTTTGTGGCACGTCCGAACTTCGTAGTATTTGAAAAGTAAATAGCCAAACGTCAAATTCTTGACAGACGTCAATATCTTCCATCCCTCCACTAATGAATGAGATGGGAATTATTTAGAGAAGTTTTACAATGATTGATTAGAAAAAAAGAAATATCGTATTGTTGTATCGTATTGTATTATGGATGATGAATCACTTATTAAATTAAGTGATGGTATTTTTTTCTTAAAAAGCTATAAATTTATAACCAATTATTTTTTTTATTTTTAGAATTACTTAGTAAACATATGGATACAAGAAAGCTAAATTTATTTAATTCCTATGTTGATTCAGGTCGAATTAAAATAGAGCACAGGAAAACAGGTATACATTGTGTTATGGTTTTTAATTGATAACCACGTAGAAGTTCTAATATTATGAAATAAACTTTTGTGTTTTGATTTTTTTTTATTTTCGTTTTTTTTTTAAAAACAGTAAGTATGTAATTATATTTTTGTTTACAATGTTATTTTCAAAAAATATTATTTTTGAGCTTAGAAATAAAATACTAAGAGTGTACTAAAAAAAAACTAAAAGTGTACTAAAAAGCGTGAAAGGTACTTTGCATCGCACCAGTGGCAAAGTCAACGCCGGTAATGACAAAAAAGTGTTTTGAAATAAGAGGTTTCAGAGTAGATCAACAAAGGAAGTAGAGGTTTGTTTCATTACGACGTCGCTCTCGTTCACTTGGAGCGGTTGAGACTGATTAAAAAAACTCAACATCGTCTATCCTGCTTACTCGAGCGGGCCAGATATCATATCGGGGGAGGTAGAGAAACAAAGTTAAAACTGTCAATTTTGTGCGTGCACGTTCGAGCACCTAAAGAGGATGGGATAGAATAATTCGAACTAGTAAATTGTGAATCGCCTTTCTTATCTTAACAAACACGTTCCAGCAACTAGAGCGGCTAGGATATAAATACAAACTGACTACTGGCATTTTATTTGCGTGAGCACTTTCAACCACTTAGACTACGTGTGAGGAAGAAACTCTCTCGATATATTTGCACGAGCACGTTCAAACGATTAAAGCATCCACGACTGAAGATCATACTAAAAATCAATACCTTACGACCGATAGAACCGGTTAAATAACTTGTCATAATCAGCGTACAACGTCATCAAAAAATTAGTGTACATGTTTATATACAGCTATTATTTTCAAATTATGCTGTGGTGAAATATTTGGATATTAGACAATTTTGTGCGTGCAGAAAAATTTTGAATTGCTAACCTTCTATAGAAACATAATTAAGAAGAGAAAAATTATAGACCTCATTATGATTGTGTTTATTGTCAATATGTTTTATTGCTATTTTGTTGGTTGCTAGACAATGCGTAATCCGTGGTAATAGCCTATATACTTCAAAGGTTCTCAAAAATTGTCATTGATCCAGTTAGCAGATTTTTGTAAAGGGCCTTTATTTAGAGCAAAGCATTTAAGTAATAGGACTATTAATTTTGTTGTGGTTCCTTAAATCATTTTTATTGTAAATACCTGCAATGTATACATGTATCGATTCTGTAGTTTTATACCAAAATAATTCAATTGTAAATATTGACAACAGATAATTTTTTTAAGAAATTGATGAAATATCATTACTAATCCTCCACATAATATTTTTCTATATTGTGTGTATTAATTATAAGCTGAATACACACAATATCGAAAAATGTATGTGCGGAAGACGATTGACAATGTTGTCTGTCCGCATTCAGTTGGCTTACTCAAACACTTACCTCTCCCACATCACTTTAACTCTGACCACGCTCAGTTGATCAATGTGTGTCTGGGTTTAAAATATACGTAGCACTCTCTATCGATGAATACCTAGGACTTCTTTGTTACATTGTACTAATGCAGTGCTAACGTAAATGTAGTTTTGAAAATATTAAATTTGCGTATTCTCTGATAGAGTGAGGCAACCATGATAAAATAAAAAAAAATAAAATTACTTATAGTTGATCTAGATATTTATCTTAAAAAAACTTTAGAATTGGTTTAGTAATTTTAATATCAGTTTGCGTGCACAGACAAACACACAAACCGACAAAAATTTGCAAAAACAATGTTTTGTGATATATTACTTTTACTTTGTTTTAATTTTTTTAAATAATTTTTCTTAAATATCTTTAGTGTATTATATAGGTAGAAAGATAGGTCACTTGTACAGGATTATAGATCCGATAATAGGTGTCGGACAAAGAAAGAGGTTATACGTTGGTCGCATGTATACTTTGCAGGTATTTACAATAAAAATGATTTAAGGAAGCACAACAAAATTAATAGTCCTAGACCTTAAATGATTTGCTTTAAATAAAGGCCCTTTACAAAAATCTGCTAACTGGATCAATGACAATTTTTGAGAACCTTTGAAGTATATAGGCTATTACCACGGATTACGCATTGTCTAGCAACCAACAAAATAGCAATAAAACATATTGACAATAAACACAATCATAATGAGGTCTATAATTTTTCTCTTCTTAATTACGTTCCTATACAGGGCTAGTAATTATACATTTTTCTGCACGCACAAAATTGTCTAATATCCAAAAATTTCACCACAGCACAACTTGAAAATAATAGCTGTATATAAACACGTACACTAATTTTGATGACGCTGTACGCTGATTCTGACAAGTTATTTAACCGATTCTATCGGTCGTAAGGTATTGATTTTTAGTATGGTCTTCAGTCGTGGATGCTCTAATCGTTTGAACGTGCTCATGCAAATATGACGAGAGAGTTTCTTCCTCACACGTAGTCTAAGTGTTTGAAAGTACTCACGCAAATAAAATGCCAGTAGTCAGTTTGTATTTATATCCTAGCCGCTCTAGTTGCTGGAACGTGTTTGTGAAGATAAGAAAGGCGATTCATAATTTACTAGTTCGAATTATTCTATCCCAGCCTCTTTTGGTTGCTCGAACGTGCTCACGCAAAATTGGCAGTTAGTTTTAACTTTGTTTCTCTACCTCCCCCGATATGATATCTGGTACACTCGAGTAAGCAGGATAGACGATGTTGATTTTTTTTACTCAGTCTTAACCGCTCCAAGTGAACGAGAGCGACGTCGTAATGAAACAAACCTCTACTTCCTTTGTTGATCTACTCTGAAACCTCTTATTTCAAAACACTTTTTCGTCATTACCGGCGTTGACTTTGCCACTGGTGCGATGCAAAGTACCCTTAGTTTTTTTTGAGTACACTCTTAGTATTTTCTTTCTAAGCTCAAAAATAATATTTTAAAAAATAACATTGTAAACAAAAATATAATTACATACATACTGTTTTTTAAAAAAAAAACTAAAATTAAAAAAAATCAAAACACAAAAGTTTATTTCATAATATTAGAACTTCTACGTGGTTATCAATTAAAAACCATAACACAATGTATACCTGTTTTCCTGTGCTCTATTTTAATTCGACCTGAATCAACACAGGAATTAAATAAATTTAGCTTTCTTGTATCCATATGTTTACTAAGTAATTCTAAAAATAACAAAAATAATTGGTTATAAATTTATAGCTTTTTAAGAAAAAAATACCATCACTTAATTTAATAAGTGATTTATCTTATATAATACAATACGATACAACAATACGATATTTCTTTTTTTTTCTAATCAAATTAAATATTGTAAAACTTGTCTAAATAAATTCGCGTCTCATTTATTAGTGGAGGGATGGAAGATAACTGTCAAGAATTTGACGTTTGGCTATTTACTTTTCAAATACTGCGAAGTTCGGACGTGCCACAAATATTATTATAAATCTCATTTGTTGATACTAGTATTCCAAATATTGTTGATACTAGTTATTAATCTGTGGTTGGGAATTTTCAGCTTTTGATAATAAATTAGTGTAATAAACGACACACGAAAGATTAGAATTACCATATGTAATATGAAAAAGTTCGTAACTCATTATTCTATTTTAATAAAACCATTATGAATCGGGATATCACGCGAATTGAAAAATGTTACTTCAAACCCTTTTATAATATTTGAACATCAATTAAGTTTTCAGTTGACATAAAACCAGCAATTATATACAATTTATTTTTATGTAATTAAGCTATATGCAACATGATTTACTGATATAATAGCAACATCTTTGTTTTCGTAGCGTACCACACTTTTGCCACTCCAACTGTTATACTTCCGTCAACATTTTTTATGACGCTCCCAGAACTAAATTACAATTTAAAAATACTTCAAAATTATTTGATTACTGCTAAAAATAATTAATGTCTTTTTCAATTTAAATTGTCCATTGATTGGAATCAACTCCTCAACTTCTTATTCGCGGTCATATCAAATGGCTACCATACGACTAGCTGATAATAATAACAAATATTTTTTTTTAATTTATCGGTAATTATCATTAATGAAGTGCGTGTGTGTGTGTGTGTGTGTATTTAGGTATGTGTGTATATAATACATTCAAATATAAAGAAACATTCTTTCCATTAGATTGGCACAAGGATGAATACACCGATTGCATTATATGAATGAATTATTTTAACTTACAGAGTGAATATGTATGTTTCAGCATAATTGATATGTGTATATATAAAAATTTAAGCAAAATTAATATGTGTACATATGTAAATTTCAGCAACAATTTCCATATTAGTAAAGGACTGTAAACTGTAGACTTAGCTTTTTCATCAGATATGAAATTTAAAGCTGATTTCCTACTTTTATATAATATGTAAATCCACCGAACTGAAAATAAAAAAGAACATTTTGAAATCTCACCGTATTACAGGTGAATTAACAATTGGCCTCTTGCATCTATTAAAAACTTTGTTGACACTGTGTTACTTAATATAAGAATTAGCGTGTAGAAGAGCGTATAGGATATTACTCTGCCATATTTCAGTGTACACTCAAATATGGCAGAAAGAAATTGTGTGTATACTTATGGACACGCGTTAGAAGTTACATTTCTTTACATAATACATGAATAACTTTATTTAAAACGCAAATAATTAATGGAAATAAAATAATAAAAGGACTGGAGCGTGATTATTAATACGGTTGGTAAAATATACCCTCAATCACACAATTCAATTTTAAAAATGAAAATATAAAATTTATTTGACAAATGAGTGGTCCGCCATTTAATTTTTTCTGCTGAGTAGTAAACAATTTGATCTTTTTATCTAGAATTACAATTCAATGTTATATTATTTTTATTATTTATTAAATTAATTTTAAAATTAAATATAATTATTTCAAAAATATAAATGAATATCAGCATTCAATGTAATTTTAGCAAGTGTATATAATTAATTGTTAAATTTACTAAAACAATCTAAATAATGTTTAATAAATAGTGATGACAATTGAATATGCTGAAAATGTAATAAATTATAATTTATTAAAATATTTTAAGTATTTAATGAATGATAAAGTAATAACTATAATTTATAATGCAAATAAATACATACCTAATTGGAAAGGTCTGGCAGATGATTGGCTTATAATAGAAAGCCAGCAGAAAAATAAAATGATGGAACATTCATCTGTCAAATAAACTATGCAAATATATGTTTAGAGAGCAACTTCATGGTGTCGATTTCCTATATATTTTTATTGCATAGTGAGCAACTTCATTCTGTTAATTTTTTTCCGCATTCGTAAAATTTCCCTCTCATCATTTTTTCGTAACGCGCCTAAAGATGTATAACTTCAAAAAATATTCTATTTGAATCTTTGATTACAAAAAATTGTAACATAGAATTATATTATTTCTTATCTCCCCCGTGGTCACTAAACATATACTTGTAGGTTGCCGCGGCCGAGAATATGTCGGCGGGAATACTCGGACGTTTTTCGGCACTAAAGATTTATAAACAAGATAGACAGTCCTTTGGCATCAAAGATTTATAAACCGTATTTTTTAAGATTCTCTTATATTAGTACGGTACGGTTGTCCTTCTCCTAGTGCGTATATTATAAGCCGTAACACCCTTATTTCCATTAAAACTTTTGATCACACAGTCAAAGAAGAAATAAATTTATTCCATCATGTATTAAATTTATTCCATCATATCTTATTGACGACAAAAATGTAAGCAAAATAAAATTATTTGACCTAATATAAGATTATATTTATCTTTAAAGAAACTGGTCTTACGGAAATTTCTGTGTCTTTTCTGTTACTCTCTATATGGTTGATAGATAATTTTTATATTATATGGTAGGTTACAAGTTTTATATTATTTAACCTACCATAAAGATATAATGTATACACAACTATATAATAATTCCAAACACATTTGAATGTTAGCTACATATTAATACAATATTTTTCTAACCATACCTACATGCAAGTACGTTAATACAAAAATGGTAATGTTCATACTCACACATAATGACTCATTTACACTTAACTGGCTTATATAAATAGTTATCGAAAATATCTCATAAATAAATAAGATACGGGTATGTAGAAACAGAACTCCCAACCCCAACACGCTCAACTGTTTCAGTGTCGAAATGAAACAATGGAAATCCATTCGCATAAACGTTACTCGAAGCCTTTTTTCCCCGTCGAACGCACCTATAGGCACTGAAGCGCACTTATCCCTTTTGCGAGTCCCACGTCGCATCGTCCTAAACCATTCGTTTGTCATTTTAAAACGACCCCCATCCCTGTCACCCCTTTTGATCCTTCTACAGCAAAGCGCTTTATACCGTTAAATTTCACACCCGGAAAACCAAAATCGGTAACCATTTATTCATTTTTCTTTTGATTCATCATCTGATGACTCTACTTTGTTATTATATGTAAAATAAAGCTAGTACATTTGTACTGCTAACTCGGTTTGAATCACCAATTATATCACGCATGTGTTTTTAAATAATTCGAAACGCAGACGACCAACTTTTGGATGTAGCAAATCGGCGGTTGATAACTGCTGACTTTTCTTGTTGAAACACTGTGTACAGTTGTAGTTCTATCCTTTTCGTCGTCAAATCGTTTAACTCATCACGTTAGTATTAACGTTATGAGTTAACTTTACACGTTAATAGAGTCCGAAAACATTTAGTGGAAGGCCATTAACGTATGCTTTGATATATTGAAAAGTCGGTTACCTAAGTTATACAAGAAAAGTTACATTTTACCAACCGTCGGCGAGAGGCGGCCTATGGCGAAATGTGCATTATATATATATATATATATATATATATATATATATATTTATATTTATACACATACATGTATGTGTGCGTGGGTGCGTGCGAGCGGGCGTGAGTGTGTGTGTGTGTGTATGTGTGTATATAATACATTATAATGTACGGAAACTCATTCAGTTTATTACATTGAAACAAGTAGTGTAGGCACAACTACGAGCACGCCCATTGCATTATGTGAATCAGAACATTTAACTTATAGAATTATTATATGTATGTATGTACCTTTCAGCAACAATTTCCATAATGGAGTGATCAGTAGAGGGCTATAACCTGTAGACGTACTTATTTCATCAGTTAAACAATTTGAAGCTGATTTCCTACTTTTATACAATTTGTAAATCCATTAACCTGAAAATAAAAAAGAACATTTTGAAATCTCATTGCATTACAGGTGAACTAAGAGTTGACCCTTTGCATCTAACTAAAGATGGGTTGACACTGTGTTACTTAATATAAGAATTTGCATGTAAAAGAGTGTATAGGACTTTCTAACTAATGTATACTTAAATATGGCAGTAAAAAATTGTGTGTGTACTTATGTAGACGCATTAGGAGTTATACAGGGTGTCCAGTGGCAGATTTCAATTTTGAAAAATTGTAAAAAAGAACTACACCTCTAATACAAAGTAGGTTTATTTTAACTTTATAATAACAAATGCGGATTTCATTTTTTAAAAACCACGTTTTCCAAATGGCGGCCATCAAGTCTGACACACTCTGACTGGGGTATCCTACTGACTTCGGTTCGAATATTTTCTTTAAGTTGTGTCACAGTGCGCGGATTTGTTTTGTAAATAACGGATTTTAAGTATCCCCATAAGAAAAAGTCACATGGGCTTAAATCGGATGACCTAGGTGGCCACGGTACCGTACCTTTTTTGGATATGTTTTTTTCTGGAAATAATTCCCGCACTGCATTCATGGACACATTAGCAGTGTGAGCTGTGGCCCGTCCTGCTGGAACCATGTGTTTTGGTTGAAGGATGGACTATTCTGTAGTTCTACTCTGAAAAAGTCATTTAACATCTGGGCATATCTCTCCGAATTCACAGTTACAGTTTGGCCACGTTGATTTTCAAAGAAATAAGGCCCTATGATTGCAGATGCAGACATGGCACACCAGACTGTTACTTTAGGCTTATGTAAAGGCTCTTGATGCATTTGTCTTGGGTTGTGGATATCCCAGTAACAAAAATTCTGCTTATTCACATATCCTCTAATGTGAAAGTGAGCTTCGTCACTAAAGAATATGTTGCCCATCCAGGTAGCAGTACGAAATCTCAACAACATTACCTCCGCGTAAGTTTTTCTTAATTCAAAGTCAGAATCGTGTAAATTTTGAACAATTTGAATTTTATATGGATGGAACTTGAGTTTTTTTTGCATGATTACTTGTAAAGTTGATTTCGGAATTCCCAATATCGATGAACGTGTACGCAGTGATAAACGGAGATTTTCAACAACAGAAATCATAGCACGCTCG
Organism: Druceiella hillmani; assembly: GCA_039881145.1. Taxonomy (NCBI): domain Eukaryota; kingdom Metazoa; phylum Arthropoda; class Insecta; order Lepidoptera; family Hepialidae; genus Druceiella; species Druceiella hillmani. The sequence continues at coordinate 15,560,023 of JAYKKI010000001.1, forward strand.
ACATTTTCATCCGTGGCTACCAATGGTGTAGGTCCTGGCCTGGGCCTATTTAATGTTGATCCTGTAGCTCTGAATCTACCCATGACTGAATGAGGTTGATCGATGGTCCATCACGTAATCGACGAATACTGTAACGATTATTAAATCGACGGCTTGCTACAGACAGCGAAAATCCACTCGAAATGTACGCCTCGACGGCAAAAGCGCGGTGCTCTCAACTCCACTGTTCCATGGCTACTTAAACATCCCCACCGCTTGCGCTTATAACGACGCCACCCGCGCCCCTCTTATGTGTTGCGTTCAGAAACTATGTTCAAACTTTGAAATCTGCCACTGGACACCTGTACTTCTTTGCGTAATACAAGAATAACTTTATTTAACACGCAAATAATTAATGGAAATAAAATAACAAAAGTACTGGGGTGTGATTATTAATACGGTTGGGTTACGGTTCAATCAAATAATTCAATTTTAAAAATTAAAATGTAAAATGTATTTGACAAATGATTGGTCCACCATTTTATTTTTTCTGCTGAGTAGTAAACAATTTTATCTTTTTTCTAGAATTACAATCATTGTCATTTAAAATATTATTAATTTTATTATTTATTAAATTAGTTTTAAAATTAAATTTCATTCTTCTAAAAGTGTAAATGAATATCAGCATTCAACTTAATATAAACACGTGTTAATTATTTTTATAACACGTGTAAAATTAATAGTTAAATTTACTAAAACAACCTAAATAAAGTTTAATAATTATAACAATTGAATATGCTGAAAATCATTGTAATATATTAAACTAAATTTTCACTCTAATCATTGTTTCATAACGCGCCTAAAGAAGTAAAATTTAAAAAAAAATTCTATCAACGACTTTGAATGTTTAATGAGGAAATAATTTACACGTACATAAAACTATCTGTCTCATGACGCGTAGAATTATATTAATTCCACTATTATCTCCCCCGTAATCGCTAAGTAAGAATACTCGGCCTGATCAGTCAATAATTAAGCCGATCTCTGACTCTATAATTGATTTTCCCCTATACTAAAACGTTTCTCAAAATATGGGCTTCTAACACAAAAATAATTTTTGAAATTTGATATGTGACTCCAGAGATTGGCACAAGGAAACAAACAAACTTTTCTGCTTTATGTTCTTATAGATTATAAAGCTAAAGTTCAAACATTATCAGATGTTCAATGTTTTCAATGTTTTTGTCGTACTTAAACGGTTCAGAAATAAAAAAAAACATTTTCGGAATTAGTATCTACTTGTAATTTTTTAATGTAACGTTCACCTACTTTAAAACAACATATTCCATGTTAGTTTACGTATCATCTCCCCGTAACAATAAGACGGTTATATGTATTTTTTCTGTGGTTTATTATAGTAAGACGTAAATGTTAGTAAAGAGATTGTTATTTAAATGTGATTAACTGTAAGTTTAATTAGCCGTCTTTAATGGAGGAAATTAATTAAAAAGTGCGTATATAGCAAAACCATATAAATGTGAAATCTTAATAAATGTTTTGTAAAAGAATTAAGAAACATATTAAATTGAGATTTCGGAAGACCCAACTACTTAGCCTTTCGAATGCCTATCTGAATAAATCAAAGAAATACAATCGCAAGACAAAGTATTTAAATCGTATACATGCACTTCAAATGGGCCCTTCAAGATTGAGATCGGCGCGTTGTACTTCCAAGTTATTGACTTTGTTTAACTAGTTACGTCTGCGTTGTCATTATTCTCGACAACCGCAAAAACTTTAAGTCAAAACGAATTAGCCATCTAAGGTGAAAATTTGAAGAGTTAACTTCAATTAGTGACAAAAAGTCGATGTCTGGAGCGGAGTGCGGCCTCATCGCGTCCACTTAGTCAAGCTAATGCCATTGGGCCCTTCAATCGACTGGGCTTTTGACCTTTATGCTAAATTTATTTGATGGCTTGCCCAGCGTTAAAAGTTGGTAGTGAGAACTTTGAACGCTACGTAAAACGGGCTGCGTACAATTCAATAAATCAGATGTAATTTTACAAAATTATCTGTAATATCAGAGTCATTACTTATATATTTTCTTTATAAATACCGTATTGAATCTGTTAAGTTTAATACATATGTTCAGGTTATTAAAGTATATAAGGTATTTTATAGGTTTATCGTCTTGAAAAAATCCTGGCTTTTATAATTAATTTTTTATACCGTTCCTTAATTATTTATAGTCGTCCTCTATTCTGATCTTCATTTTAGTTCAAATTTTTTTTGCTTCGTCTAAATTGGGTATATTTTTTTTCATTTCATGTTTTTAACTAAAAAGTATTTTAAGTTAATCTAATTAAAATCTTTAACAGTCTTCTATGAAACCAAATTTTTTCTATTTATCAGTTGTAATAAACTGGAAAATATAGTTTTTTGAGCAATAATTCCTAGAAAGATATATATATCTCACCCTGTGTTAATACGTTTAGGGTCCGTTTTTAATGGCCAGATTTTGAAAACTATATAACACACGATTAGTTCTGTTTTTAATTAGGTGTCATATATTTAAGTTATTATGAGATCGTTGTTGCAGAAACTAAACGACATAAATGCAATGTAACACGTAATAATAAAAAAAACACTTAATATTTCATGCCTACGTACAAAACACAATATAATGTCAATATTGGACAAACCGGCACTTATCCGCAGGTGTTTTATACGTCACATTGTGGATAAATATTCAGAATAAGACCCAGGCAGAATAGCGGAGTCTCTTCCCTCAAGACTTTAGAGAAAATAAGCAAGTTTTACTTTTTCCATACAACATTTTCACACTTGCCACTTTTTCTCCCGAAGTATCGATTTTACGATAAAAAATTACTGTACTACTTTTCATAACGTTAATTAGCTCTATAGATTGCCTTAAAAATAAAAGCTATTTTTTGAATATCTCTGACCTGCAAACAGCAGTTTCCTGCAAACAGCAGTTTCCATTCTCTGTGCAATGGCTACTTCCAGTATTCCAAGTCTGACAAGATAACTACTTTGTCCGATAAGAAAGATAAAGGTGAAGATAATAGGTATAATGAAGTAGGAAATAAAACTTTGTATTAGATATTAAATATTCTAAATCATAACATTAGTTCCGGTGTAAATTCAAACTTATTTTCGAATCATATCAGTTCATGACGTCATTCAAGATATTAAAATCGTTTAAGAAACTTTAATTTTATTTGAAAAAACCTAATCAACTTTGGACTCTCGTTGGCTTGATCAAAAAATATTTTGACCGCAGTTTACGCATATGAGATCTACATTGGTGTATCTATATGTACATAACATTTTTAATCAGTTTTGTCTAAGTAATTTTTATAGTGGTGTAAATCAGTTTTGTTTAAGTAATTTTTATAGTGGTGTAAATCAGTTTTGTGTAAGTAATTTTTATAGTGGTGTAAATCAGTTTTGCCTAAGTAATTTTTATAGTGGTATTAAATCAGTTTTGTCTAAGTAATTTTTATAGGGGTGTATAAACTATAGTAGTTCGCTACAGAACTAAATAGATACACATTAAGAACGTTAAAAATATACGATGTTCATAATGGTAAAAGAGCTATAATGGACTCCTGGTTGTAGTGCTAATTAATGGTTGGTATTTAACTTTTACAGTCTTTCGATGTATTAAACCAGTTTTGTCTAAGTGATTTTTATGGTATGAGTAGTTCGCTAAAGAACTAAATACGATATAGTAAGAACGTTTAAAATGTACGATGTACATAATCGTAAAAGAGCTATAAACTAAACCTTTTATCTTAACCTTAACCTTTTACTGTCTTTCGATGTATTAAACAAGTTTTGTCTAAATGATGTTTAAAGCGTTATAAGTAGCCATGAATAGAAATATTATATATGATTTCGATGATTGGCACTTTAATAAAACTGTATGAAAAACATATATATTACCATTTATATTATTTATTTTTTAATGCAAAATATGAAAAAGCAGAGCATATTCTCTAAAGCATTTATTACAGAAAATATATGGTTCTTATATCCTTAGCTTTCATAGTTTATTAGGAAAATGGGTTTTAAAATCCCATCACAACCGCACTTTTTAACTGATTTCAAATCTGACAAGATAACTACAACTAAAAAGGAAATAGTTCTCAATTCGTCTGTATTTTTTTATGTTTATCTGCAGCATTAGTCAACGAATTTTGATTATTTTTTTTACTTGGAATGAGTATGGTGCCATGAAAAAATGGTTCCATCGTTAGAATATGATTATGGAAATTGAAGATACACTATAGATTTAATCATCATTAAGTGATCAACTTAGAATTATGTAGGTCTATTGATAATCTAATAACATACGGTAAATGGCGACATAAATTTACCCTTTAGTAAAATCAAGATGCAATGATGGAGCAAGAAAATAACAAACTAAGTAGTTAGATAAGTGTAAACAGACATATACAAAGGCATGAAGCCACGTTTTTAAGTAGTTTTATTTAGATTTACGTTCCGGACGTTTTTGTTGTTGATTCAAGTCTTGCAATCGATTTTTTATTCACTTCTACTTACCGATTCTAATGAAATTTCCCACACGTATTCAATCTCAATAAAAATACAACGTTATGAATTTCAAACTTTGAACCGTATATTATTCTGGTGTACTGCGTACTTAAATCGTGAGGCTTGAGATCTGCTGTTTTTATCTTATTTGTATTTATGGTCTCAAGCTGAGTCTCTGTCATTGAACTCCGGTTTCCAACTCCTTTGGTGCTGCAAGGATACTGCCTGCCTAAACCGTCTTGAATATATGCTATTTTTAAATTAGTATTTTGGGTCTCAAGCCGACCCTCTGTCATTGGTCTCAAGCCGAGCCTCTGTCACTGATCTTCTGTTTTAAATTGGTATTATAGGCCTCAAACAGAGTGCCTATAATTGAACTCCGGGTTCCAACTTATCATTTCTGATGCTTGCGGGGGTACTACTTACTTAAATCGTGAGACTTGAGGATCTGCTGTTTTAAATTAGTATTGTAGGTCTCAAGCAGTGACTCTGTCAGCGAACTCCGGATTCCACTTCCTCAGACGGATGCTGCAGTAATACGGTCTATTTCATGTATGTTAACTCAGATCTAATAATTTGTATTATTAATGTCTGTATCAAATAATTTGGATTGTTACTTTTTAATTTGAAAGTCACCAGTGTAAAAAATTGGTTAGAATTTTACCATGGTAATTGGAAGTACTCCAACAAATAAAATGTTCTTCAACAAATAACAGCACAGTTATCGTGGTTGAGTTTAGATGATACAGGTCTAATAATAATCAAACAATAAAGTTTCCAAAGTTTCGGTAAGGCTAAGGGTAGTATAAAGCTTTGTCATTATTTGGATTATTCCACGGTCATAATAAATATACATTTTAGAATAAAAAACTATTTTTAAAATTGATTTAAATTACGTGTCTTGATTTTCTAAGAACTTTTTACAGATCTAACTACACGTCATAAGTTGGTCAACTATTACTAGTGAACTAATAGAGCTGTGATAAATTTTCTTTTAATATCTTTACATTTACGGATATTATGAATACTTTCATGTATTCGAAAACAGCGCTTTAGCTGATAGGCGTGGGGACATGTAACAAACAAAAATGACCATTTTGAAGAGTGATATTTCGTAGATGTATCTCTGTATCGAAAATGTGCTTATGACATATTTTTGAAAGAACTTTTGGACAATACCCCCCGGATGGGATGTGTGAATAAAAAGGTACCCCCACGCGTATTCTATAACCATTTTAACCATAATATCTACAACCATTTCAGCTTTATAGCACTAAAAGTCTACGAATAATACGGTCATGTCATATAGAAGGACAGACAGAGTACATGACGAAGCTATAAAGGATCTCAGTTCAGCTACGGAACCCTGGAAATTACATAGCCATCAGAGAAACTATATTGATCTACTTTTATTGGTATTCAAAATGTGCGTTATCACAACGCTATAAGAACTTGAGAGATCGACCAATTTAACCGTCATAACCGTAATTCTACTAAACTATTATAAAACTTTTTTAAATTGCGAGGAAGAGAATTATATTATTTCTTGTGTCAACGATAAAATGTCTGTCATAACGTATCGTTATTTTAGTGAGATCTGGGCGTAATTTTTTTTTAAATATTTCATTTACTCACTTATCAGTAATACTTCCAGGATGTGGGCAATATCCTTGTTGCAAATTATTTTGTTCAATATTTTGTGGATACACAAAAATATTGAACACTCTACTCAAAGCAACAATCAAGACTTCATTGCATCACCATCACTGCATGACGTTGTGGAATGAAATAAAAAAATGAAAAAACAAGACCCCTGGCGCAGACACTATTCCGTCAGAATGTTTTATAAAAAATTCAGAAATAGGGTGTAAGACAATGATCCACCACTTAATTCTATTTGTGTGGAACTCCGAGACACTTCCCCAGGATTGGAAGGACAGTACAGTACAGAGGAATCAGTGTTTTGTGTACCATGTACAAAATACTTTCAATCATATTCTTCAATAGACTTTCTTTTTATACCAAAAACATCATTGGTGATTACCTGTGCGGATTCAGAAGAAATAGATCCATAACCGAGCAAATTTTTAACATCTGGCAAATCTTAGAGAAAACAAGAGAATTTCAAATTAATACTTATCACCTCTTTATCGATTTCAAAACGGCCTATGACTGTATCAATAGAGAACGCCTAATCGAGGCTCTGAATGAATTCAAAATTCTTGATAAAATTGTTAAGTTGATTTCCCTCACTCTAACTGACACGAAAATGAGAGTTAAAATTAAAGGAAGCCTCTCTGAACCAGTCGAAATAGCAAACGGTGTTGGACAAGGCGATGCATTAGCGTGTCCTCTTTTCAACATTGCTCTTGAGAAGATTATTAGAGATTCAAAAATTAATACAAGATGGACGATCTTCTCTAAATCTGTATAAATTGGCATCGACATTGTTGCTAGAACTCAAAAAGACCTCAAACAAGCATTTCTAGTACTAGAAAGAGAGGCCAAAAAATGTACCTCTCAATAAACCAGATCATAACCAAATACATGCAATTTGTGACCAACTCTGACTCCTCCACTCATTTTAAAATCGGTGATTGCAAATTTGAAAGGGTGAATTCCTTCATCTACCTTGGATGTGAAATCAACACTGGCAACGATTTGGCTCCAGAATTGAGGAGAAGAACAACTGTAGCCAGTAGATTCTTTCATGGACTAAGAAGCTTTCTGAAATCCAATAATATCAGAAGAGACATTAAACTACTGTTATATAAAAGCTTAATCAGAACAGTACTTACACATGCATCTAAAACGTGGACGTTGACCCACTCTGGTGAAAAAAAACTTGCAATTTTCAAACGAAAAATCCTCAGATCCGTCTTTGGTGGGTTCTTTGACAATGGGTTTTGGAGAAGGGGAACTAATGCCGAAATTTATCACTTATTGAAAGAGTCAGATATAATAAAATTTTTAAAAATTCAACGTATTAAGTGGGCCGACCATATAATTATAATGAACGAAGATAGAACGACAAAACAATTTTTTCTGGCCAAACCAACTGGCTCAAGAGATGATAAGAGGAAGACCCAAATTCAGATGGGCGGACTGCCTGCTGGGCGATCAGTCTGCTTGAGAAAACCAGAGTCCACTGAGGACTGTCGAGCAACTGATGATGATGATGAAATTATTTTGTTACAAATTCTAATTTACACTCCTAAAGAGGGATGTTGTTCGACACAAAGTATAATCTTCCTGAATATTGCCTTACTTTCAAGGTACGGTACGAACAAAGATGCGGTGCGTGCAAATATTCGAATCTTATTTATTAACAGTTATGTTCTAGATATATAATGTAATACGAATGTAACATAAGATCGGTACTGATAATTATTTCACTTGTGAGCGAGACAAAAACTACCTCATTGTATAAGGAAAAACTATTGCTCTTGAAAATAGTTTTACATCTTTTGGGGATTGATTGAGAGCTTTTCTTATTATAATTCCACTAATTTTTCATTGAAATTAAATCTTTACTTGAAGATGGCCTGATAAGCTGCTGCCCAAAACTTGCTTTAACAGATTAGGCTTCATGCTTTTGGATTATTACTTCGCAGAAATTTTAATATGAAAAGAGATTATCATGATCATATCTCATGTCACATTCACCAGTAAATTTTTATAACATACTTATCCGACATACCCTCAATATAAATTTGAATCAAATATATCCCAGGAAAAGTAGCCTCACGTCAAAATGCTGCCACGGCCATGTTTATTGGGTTATTTATATTTATAATGGATTAGAACCAAATTTTACATATTATTTATCAATAATTATATTAACGTCGATTTCATCATATCTTGTTCTTCGCTAAACTATTTTCTGTATAGCCTATTTCTTCTGAATAACAATGGCGTCATTCACACAACTCTCCCAAGTTATCTCCTTTCATTGAGACTACGCCAAATGTTTCAGAAAAAAAAACTAATAACCTAGACACACAAAATGTTTGTAATAAGCATCTCTTTTTGTTTTTTATTATAAAACCCTGTGTTAATTTGCTTTTTGTCAGACAAGATTTATATATATATATATATATATATATATATATATATATATATATGATAGAAGAGACATTTTTACATGAATCTTTCCGAATGCCCTTTCAGGTATTTCTGAAAATATTATCTACAATGACTCAAATTTCCACGCTGTCAATCCTATTATATTTCATAGGTGGAAATAACTTAAATAGTCTGCAATCTTGTTACAAGATCAATAATCTTTCTATTTTAAGGTTCTATACCTAACCGTAAAAGACAAAATGGAAACCTTATAAGATCACTCATGTATCTATCTGTCTGTCATAGCCATTTTAGTCAAAACCGCTTGGCGCAAAAACTTTAAATTTGGCATAGGAATAAAACAATAGTAATATAATAAAAAAATATAATATAAAAACTTTAGAGGGCATTAGAACAATTTTTTTTTTCGATGTACAGTTTGATGTATATAATGAATGTTAAAAATTATTAAAAATATTTTAACGCTCTATACAACAATATTTAAAATAAAATATGTTTCTAAAATATGTATTATAGAAAAATATGTTTCCTAAAATTTATGTGTTTTTTTAAATATATTAAAAGTAATAAACGCGAATAAAGAACTTATCAAGATAAGAGAAATCCCATTATACAGGGTTAACAAAAACTTTTCGATTTATTCTATCACAATTATAAGCACCTGATCACCCCACAAACAAATAAAGAACTTATTACGTCAAGTAAAACAAACCAAAACTCGATAAGTCTACCATTCACGGTTAAGGAAACCTTTTGTCCGCCTTCCATATTCATTATGAATAAATGACCACTCTGCCCCTCCCTAAACTGAAGAATCCATCATGATAAGTAAAACTAGCCGAAAATTAAATGGGTCTTTTACTCACACATTTAATTTTCGGCTAGTTAAGAAGATCCATGGGTCGCTATCTACCTCCATCATCAGCGCCTGATCACCTCCATAAACAAAAAACTTACCAAGACAAATGAAACTATTTATATATAGTCTGTTATTCACTGTTAAGGAGATGCTTTTCACATATTCCGTCTCTTTCATCAGTAGCTGCTTTCCACCCACGAACAGAGAACTTATCAAGACAAGAGAAACGAACCCATACTCGATCGGTCTACTATTCGCCGTTGATTTGTCCACTCTCCATCTCTATCATCAGGTATTCTATTCAATGTTAAGAAAAACATTTATCCAGCTCCCACCTCCATCATCAGTACTTGATTACTCCCCACAACAAATAACTTATCAAGACAAGTGAAAAGAACCCATACCCGAGGGGTAATTCACCGTTAAGAAGAACCTTTGTTTAATCTCCATCTCTATCATCAGATCCCGACTCCGTTATTATCATCATCATGTTTTGTCAACGGTAACGAGTGTGTGTGTCAAGTTTAAAATCTTAGCCCATCAGGAAGTAGATAAAAGATAGATTACAAATTTTGTAGTAGTCAGACAGACAAAAAAGCAAGGTAAACGAAATTTTTTCAAACACCACTCAAGTGCCTGTCGGAACAGGCACAAAATAGATTTCTGTAGTTATCTATTTTAAAATTTAGAAATTATTTACCGTTTAGTTTTGGTAAAAATCCACTCAAAAATTGTATATTAATATTATAGGAAATGTAGTAATTTCACCACATTTTTTATTTTATTCAAATAACGTGTCGAGCGATTTGTCTAAAAAACATTTTGGAAAAAAAAATAACTTTCTATGAAACATATCATAATAATTTTTTGTTAAAGAAGTACGAGTATGTCATTTGAAGGTTCTAATAAAATGTTAACCCTTCTAACAAATGTGGATTTTTTTCAGATTTTTTAAAACTCATACTTAAAAATTAGGGTGGAAACTTATACTTAAAAAATAAAAGTGGAGCGGTGGTAGATTGTAAGGCAATTTGGACTTGAATATTCAAAAAATTAGCTCAAAAACTATAGGCAGTAAATTTAACTTTAGTTTCATTTTTAAAGAATTATCTAACGATATACCACTCAAAGAAATAATGATAGACAGTAAACGTAATTTCAATTTTATTTTAGAAGACGTTTACCACGATATACCACTAAAAGAAATAATGATAGACAGTAAACGTAACTTTAATTTTATTTTAGAAGACCTATTTAATGTTACTTTAATTTCACTTTATAAAACCTATCCAATCACACACCAATAAGGAATGACCGGAAAAGGAAGTTTTTATTTCCAATGCACGTATAAGAAGAGATAAATAAATCCTTTCTTTTAATTTATTACCACATGTTAATCAAAATCTCCATATGAAGCTCCATATTTACAGAATTTCATTCACTTAGGTGAAAAACTAAAACTGTAGAAACTACAAGGTCATGACAGACGAACGGATATGACGAAATAATAATTGTTCCTTAATTCACTATGGAAATTGTACCTTATTTTACCTTGAAAAACGAATATAATTTCGAAATTAACTAAATGCAGAGCGAAAAAAAGGTAATAAAATCTTATAATTTTTTTCGACGGCCTTCATATCAAGCATCGATTGGCCTACAGACAGTTTTTTCGGCTCGGACAGTTATAAACATGCCAGACTGTTACACAAAATTTGTGGGTGTCAACTCCGACGGGCGACTGGAGTTTACTCCTTATGTATGATTGTCTTGAAATGTATAAAATAGGTAACACTGTAAAATAGGTAACTATAAGTATCACACTCCATCATTGCGATTACGCCATAAGAAAATGTCAGTATGCATGTCGCACTCCGTCATCGCGATTACGCCATAAGAAAATGCCAATATGTATGTCACACTCCGTTTATGCAATTACGCCATAAGAAAATATCAATATGTATGTCACACTCCGTCATTGCGATTGCGCCATAAGAAAATGCCAATATGTATGTCACACTCCGTTTATGCAATTACGCCATAAGAAAATGCCAATATGTATGTCACACTCCGTTTATGCAATTACGCCATAAGAAAATATCAATATGTATGTCACACTCCGTCATCGCGATTACGCCATAAGAAAATGCCAATATGTATGTCACACTCCGTTTATGCAATTACGCCATAAGAAAATATCAATATGTATGTCACACTCCGTCATTGCGATTGCGCCATAAGAAAATGCCAATATGTATGTCACACTCCGTTTATGCAATTACGCCATAAGAAAATACCAATATGTATGTCACACTACGTCATTGCGATTACACCATAAGAAAATGCCAATATGCATGTCACACTCCGTCATTGCGATTGCGCCATAAGAAAATGCCAATATGTATGTCACATTCTTTCATTGCGATTACGCCATAAGAATATGCCAATATGTATGTCACACTCCGTCATTGCAATTACGCCATAAGAAAGTGTAAATGAGTCGCCATGTGTGAATGTAAACCTGTCTCTCACCAATATGTATGTCACACTCCGTAATTGCAATTACGCTATAAGAAAATGCCAATATGCATGTGACACTTCGTCATTGCGATTACGTCATAAGAAAACGCCAAATAAGCATATTGATATCTCACTCTAAATATACGCAGAACTGCTACCCGGAGTTTTTTAGCAATTATAAACAGTGTTTTTCATGATTATTTTCTATTGGTATGACACGGTTGTCCTTCTTCTAGTGTACTTCTATTATAAGCCACAACGCACTTATTTCCATTAAAATTATTGGTCACACACTCAAAGAAGAAATAAATTTATTCCATCATATACCTTAATGACGAGAAAAATGTAAGAAAAATAAAATTATTTGCCCTAATATAAGATTATACTTATCTTTAAGGGAACTGGTTTTATAAAAACTTCACTGTTTGAAAGGAAAATTTGGAATTGACTTATTTGATCCTAAATGTTACATTCTATATGGTTAACAGATAATTTTCATATTATAATTTAAGTAAAATGTTTATACCGCTATTTAATAATTCCAAACACCTTTGCATGTTAGCTACAGATAAATAAATTTATTTCCTAACCGTACTTACATACAAATACTTTAATACGAGAGAGGGACATGTTTACATTCACACATAACGACTCATTTATACTTAACGGGCTTAAATCGTTATCGAAAATATCTCTGAAATGATACAGTACGGATACGTAAAAACAACATTCCCAACCCCAACACGCCCATTTGTTTCAGTGTCGAAATGAAACAATCAAAATCCATTCGCATAAATGTTACTCGAAGCCTTTTTTCCCCCGCCTAATAAACGTATGGGCGCCGAAGCGCACTTATCCCTTTTGCGAGTCCCACGTCGCATCGTCCTAAACTATTCGTTTGTCATTTAAAACGACACCCATCACTGTCACCCCTTTTGATCCTTCCACAGCAAAACGCTTTATGCCGTTAAATTTCCCACCCGGAAAACCAAAATTGGTAACCATTTATTCATTTTTCTCTTATGATGACTTCATCTGATGACTCTACTTTGTTATTATGTCTAAAATAAAGCTAGTATATTTGTACTGCTAACTCGGTATGAATCACCAATTACTTCGCGCATGTGTTTTTAAATAATACGAAACGCAGACGGCCGACTTTTGGATGTGGCAAATCGGCGGTTGATAACTGCTCACTTTTGTTGTAGAAGTTAGGTAACCGACTTTCCAATATATCAACGCATACGTCAATGGCTTTCCACTAACTGTCTTCGGACTCTATTAACGTGTGTACAGTTGTAGTTCTATCCTTTTCGTCGTCAGAGCGTTTAACTCACAACGTTAGGATCAGCGAAAGGCGGCCAGAATAGCTTCGTTTTTATTGTAGGATCAATTTTTGTGGAAATGTGCGATATATATATATATATATATATATATATATATATATATACACATATATATATATATATATATGTATATATATACTTTTTTTTATTTCTTGTATCGCTTTAAATGTGACTCGGTAGAGTTTGTTCTAAATATTCTCAATCTGCTTTTCATAATTTTGTGTAACATAGTTCTAGAGGTATTGTTGAAAATGTCCACCAAAAATTTTCTCGCCATCAAAAGTCAACATTATTAGAAACATTATTCAGCGATAAAACTTTAATTTACCGAAAATCTATAATTTATAATATAATAAATTTATAATATAATATAATATATTTATAGTAGAAACAATCGTTTACGAAAAACTATAGTTTAACGAAAAACTATAATTTATAATTTGCCGAATCAGCGTTTACCAAAAATTGAAATTTACCAAAAAAACTAAAATTTACTGAAATATGTTTTATAAAAAACTATAGTTTATCGAAACTATTATTTATTAAAAAAACACGATAAACTATTTGCCGAAAGGACTATACCGATCATTCTAAATTTCATAGCTTTTAAGACATTCACGATATTTTTGCGCTTGTGAAAGATGTATCGGGGAACATATTTGCATGGTGATAAATGATATAATTAATTTGCACTCAATCAATGCATGACCAAATATTCGACACCTCGATATTATATTAAGAATCAATGTACTGCAAAATTAATACTGAAATACGATCTATTACATATTTTATATAACGTAAATTCTCCAGTTTTACGTGGCATAAATTCTCCAGAAACCGTCAACTCATAATTTCGTAAAACGTATGGCAAACTTTAATGTAATTTGCACTATTCCCTAATTTAACACCAAAAACATGTTGGCACTTTATCAGCTATAATAATTTATTTTGCATAAGCCATTATCATTATGATTTGAAGAGTATGATGGTGAAAACCACTTGTACTTACTTCTGATTTTACTGGTAAAGCATCCACCGTAGTACCTTATCATTTTAATGAGCTGTTTACGATATGAAAATGTTCTCATTTCATTGAATTGTTTATTAACAATACTGTTAATCTGTAAGCAATATCCTTGAGGTAAATAACTTATCTTTGTTTTTTTTAATCGCCTATTTTAAAAAGAATTTTTTTACTGTATAAAGAGAATAACTACACGACGAGAAAATTTAAAAGTAAGTGACGACTTACTTATATTACATGCATTATATTTGGCAATAACAAGTTTTTATATAACCTGTTATATAAAAACCTGTTATTGCCAACTTTCTGGGAGAAAAACGTAAAACATTTTTTTTGCTTAATATATGCTAAATAGACCATAGTCGAACGGTGTTATATATGGTGAATAAAGGAGATTGAATAATTTTCATTGATTGTTTTTTGCAAACCATCCTCATTTTTTGAAGAAAACACTTGTTCGCGTTGTAAACTTTCGATGGAGTTCGAGTCCAAATTTTTAAAGCTGATTGCAGTACACAATTCAAATAATAGTTTTATTATTAGAAATTAATTCCTAATGTATAGTTCCATAGATATCCCATCAAATACGACATTATTTTTTCTCAAGGGATTCATTTTCTACCAAACCACTGTCCCTTACGGCTTAGGTTCGCTTATACAATCTTCTTCTCAACCTTGGTTTAAAATGATTCAACAATTGAACATACGCCAAAAAGATATTTGTTGTATTCATATGTCAGCATGATGATTGAGTCGATTCTGATTTAGCTCATGTGGGTATCCAAACACTATATATGTAGACTTTGCCCAACTCGAGTAAATGTTAATAAATATTATAAATGTTAATATAATTAAATTGTATCGTTAAGTAGCCATAACCTGCGTTGAAATAATGGGTTCTTTTCCAGTTTGTGATTTTAATTTATCGAATCAAAATAAACCTATCGACCAAACCTGAGTTGCTTCCTTAACGTGTAACCGCCATTTCGGAAATAATTGTAGAAGCCATGCGTTTAAAGCTGCGTTTTACAATGGTTATCCTTAACTATCGTTTTGCAGTGGTTATCGCTAACTAACGTTTTGCAGTGGTTATAGTTAACAAACTATTTGCAGTGGCTATCGCTAACTATTGTTTTGTGATGGATATCGTTAACTATCGTTTTGCAGTGGATATCGCTAACTAACGTTTTGCAGTGGTTATAGTTAACGAACGATTTGCAGTGGCTATCGCTAACTATTGTTTTGTGATGGCTATCGTTAACTATCGTTTTGCAGTAGTTATCGTTCACTATCATTTTGCAGTGGTTATCGTCAATTAACGTTTTGCAGTGGTTATCGCCAACTATAATTTTGCGGTGGTTATCGTTAATAATCGTTTTACAGAAGCTTCCCATGCAGCATCGGGTACTAAACTAGACGTTAATAAGCTACAAACCAGAAAGATAAAATATTATGTTTATTCAACTGTAGATAAGTGCGCTTCGGTAGTCGTACATTCATTAGGCGGGGGAAAAAGGTTTGAGTAACATTTATGCGAATGGATTTTCATTGTTTCAATTTCCAAACTGAAACAAATGGGAGTATTGAGGTTCGTAGTGCTTTTTCTACGTACCCATATCGTATCCATTTCTGAGTTTAACAATGCTTTATATAAACGTGTTGAGTATAATGCAGGACTTTATGTGTGTGTAAATACATACATCGCGGTTTTAGTGCGTTAGCGTAATCGTGTGTGGAAGCGCAAGTATGTTTGTCCATGGCTAACAATCAAGTCTGTTCAGAATTACTATTTTATGGTGCATACATTATGTCCAAATATCAGTTTGTGTGATAAGAGGATAATTATTTTCTAACTATATCCTGCGATTTAACCCACGTAAAGTTATCATAATTATGCGTTTAATTTATTTTAAATCAGGTATTGCGAAATTTTGTATAAAATCTGGTTCTTATAGTGCTTCGAAATATACTACATACATCGTTCTATTTGCCTTGGGTAGGAGTATAAATTGGTTTTCAACACAGCCTGATCTAGACGTGGCCAACAAATGTTTATAAAGTGATTGTGTAACCGTAGGAAAAACATTCTTCTCCTAAATTGAATCGGTCTTTGGGGGTTGGGGATACATTGAGGAATATATACATAAGGTGATCAGTCAATACTTAAACTGGTCTCTCTACCTTGTGACGTTTAAGCAGTTTTCCCCTACTTCTGTTATATTTTCTTATCACGGCTCTGTCCCAATGAATCAGAACGTGATGGTATAGTCTATAATATTTCCCAAGGAATTGAATTTCCAGCACTAAAAGATTTTGTTTTTAATCGGACGTGTAGTTTTTGAGATTAGAGCGAAAAAACAAGTAAACAAACAAACTTTTCTGCTTTAGATATTAGTATGAATTATCAATCGGCTGTTTAGAACTCATGTACCAATATTTGAAAACGTAAATTAGTTTCTAGATCTATAGGAAAAGTTTTTCCTATCTATTTTTATAAATATTATATATATACACACACACACACACAGTGCGGGTTCACGAAGAGCTTGCTTGAACAATTTTTTCCTTAATATTAAAAGTCCTTCGTAGGAAAATTCATTTAAATTAAAACGTAACGAATTTCCATACTTGTATAATCTATTCTTTTGTAAATATATTACTATATCGATATTTTGCACGTATCATATCTTGGTGCCAATAAGTTTAGAAAGTTAATACTAAAAAGAACGTTAAACAATTTAAAAACATTTAAAGAAAAATAAAAGTTAATTTTAAAGTTAAACATTTTACTCTAATTATTGATTAATAATTGTCATTTAGAAAATATTGCATTAAACACAGACTTTTTTCTTAAGGAATTAAAAAAAAATTTAAATATAAATTTTTGTAAATAATTCTAATATTAAAATATGTCAATTAAATGAAACTACGTGAAGTGGTATTATTCCTACTTTCTTTAAGTTCTTCACGACGACCTAGGTTTCGTTGTATTACAACAACTTCAGATGGGCTATTAGCGAAGATCTTTGCTAATACCCAGTAATTGACCGTCTTGACTCAATATCGTTTGCATAATCAGCATCACTGTACCCAATTAAATATATGATGTGAGGGTTTGATACATAACATAGGCAAAGACCTTTAGTTTCCTTTAAATATTTAAATATTTTGTTTGTGAGTGTGATCATAAGAGGGTAAAAATCTGCTCATCTGGCTTACTGCAAACACAATATTTGGACTGGCGATGATTGCTGCATGAATAAGTGATCCAATGGTATCTCTATATGTATAGGGCTTTTTAGGTGGTCTATTAGGTTTTTGCAATTTCACATGCGGGTCTGCAAGAACGCTGTTGGGATTTGCTTCGTCTATATTGAATTTTCTTAACATTTGTTCAATATATTTATTTTGGTCAATAAATATATCTACATGCCTACAAAATTTGTAGGTGAACCAACTTTTAAGTCAAAGTTTGTTTTAAGTTCATTTACTACTTCCAAAATTATAGATTTATCTCTACAGAGTAGGAAATCATCATCAACATAAAGACTCAGATAATATATAACATCGTGATACTTTCCAATATAAGCACATTGGTTTACTTCTCTTTTTGTAAAACCAAATATGTTTAATACTGAATTAAATTTTGTGTTCCAGCACCTGGGACATTGTTTTAATCCGTAAAGACATTTGGCAAGTTTGCGTAAGAGATTAGGTTTGCAGTTCAAGCCCTCAGGTGGGCTCATTAGTACCTCCACCGTTAGTTTACCATAAAAATGGCCATGGTGATATCAAATTTGATTATGTGTAATTTTTCATAAGCTGCTACATAAAGTAATAAACGTATAGAGTCATACTTAACTGTCGGTGCGAATGTTTCATCACAATCTATACCTTGTGTTTGTGCGTATCTCTTTGCGCAAAGAAGAGACTTGCAACTGAAACCTGTTGATTTATCCTTGATGTGAAAGACCAACTTGCAGCCAATCACTTTCGCACCCGGAGGTTTTTCTATCAATGTCCACGTTCCATTGCGATGATGTGCCTCTAGTTAACTTTTGATTGACATGTTCCATTTTTCAGAGTCAGCTGATGAAATTGCTTTATTATTGTTCAGAGGGAAAAACGTCGTTGAACTTCCACTGGACGGGGGTCCTTTTTCATTAAACTTAGTGAATGTTTCCTTTCTAGGTCTCAGAGTCACGTTTGATCGAGGTGGCGTTTCAACCACTCTATTTGGTATATACCCACTTCCAGAAGTGTCTTGATCAGAATAATACCCTTGGCAGTAATATTTGTTGTGTTTGATGTCTCATTGCAGCTGTCATTTTTATTGTCACTTATTGATTCTAATTTACTTGTTGAGTTTCGATAGATTTACAGGAATATAATCTCTTTTGACTATAGACTTTAGAAAAACAGCATCTCTGCTTTTTATAATTGTTCTAAATGGAGAAATTATAAATCTATAGCCTTTAGTATTTTTACAGTCTTTCTGTGCTTTAGGATCCTATTTCCTCCTTTTCTCATTTGGAAGATGTATCATATCTTCACAGTCGAATATCCTTAGATGTTCAATATTTGGTTTCTATTTGGACCATATCTCTTCTGGAGTTTTAAATCCGAGTGACCAAGTTGGAGTTCTGTTATTGAGGTAAGCAGCTGTGTATTGCCAACATAATCTCTTTTTACTATAGACTTTAGAAAAACAGCATCTCTGCTCTTTATAATTGTTCTAAATGGAGGAATTGTAAATCTACAGCCTTTAGTATTTTCACAGTCTTTCTGTACTTTAGGATCCTATTTCCTCCGTTTCTCATTTGGAAGATGTATCATATCTTCACAGCCGAATATTCTTAGATGTTCAATATTTGGTTTCTCTTTAGACCACATCTCTTCTGGAGTTTTAAATCCGAGTGACCAAGTTGGAGTTCTGTTATTGAGGTAAGCAGCTGTGTATTGCTTCGGCCCAATATAGCTTAGGTAAGTTTGCATTTATAAGTAGATACTTAGACTTCTTTACTAGAGTTCGGTTCATTCGTTCTGCGACTCTATTTTGCTCAGGTATAGGGCGTGCTTGTCTGATGTAGAATGCCAGTTTTAAGAATTCTTTGAAGTTGTTGTTATCAAGGCCATTGTCAGAGCGAACATATTTGTGTGAACCCATATGTTTGACAATCTAATGTTTCTCCACTTGGTTTTTAAATTGATTATACTTGTCTAGGGCTTCATATTTCCTATCAAGAAAGTAAACATATACCTTCTTGGAATATTCATCTATAAAGATGATAAAATACTTGGCTCCTCCCATACATGGGGCCACAGACATCAGACTGGACTAGTTTAAGTAGTTTTGTAGCCCTTGCACCAGTATGTTTCAGAGATAAGCGTGTTTGTTAGCCCACTAGACATGTAATACAAGTTAATCTATTTTCTGGAATTGCACACCATTACTGTTATACTCGATTCTTTTGAGATCTTGAAAATTCAGATATCCCATCCGTTGATGCCTTAAATAAATATCTTGCTTATCAACATTTGATGTGTATGCATTATCAGAATGTAAGTTCAAGCTGTATATATTGTTGATTAAGCTTGCTGTGCCGAATACTGTGTGTGTATTTCACAGCCTTTATAATTAAACTTCACTTTATCACCATTTTTGGTTATCTGACTGACTGATAGTAAGTTTATTGCCAGTTCAGGAACATATGATACACTTTTCACGAATATTTCCCGGAAATTTTCAATGTTAAAGATTCGTCATTTGCTACCATGATTGTTTTGACAGGTGGTATTTTCTCTTCTTGTAGCAGATTATCGTGTTTAGACATATGCAGTGAAGCGCCAAAGTCTATATACCAGGCATCACAGTTACTAGTAGCAGCTTTGAAAACAGCGGCATAACTTGAAGTTTCTTCTTTGGTTTAGATTACATTTCAGATGTTAGATATATTTTTTTCTTATGGTTAGCGAAAAAAGCTGTTGTATTACTTTATTATACCTGCACTTAACTTAACATCTTGTAAGATTTTAGCCTTCACAGAGTCTGCACTAATCTTAATGTGGAAACTTTCGATGGCTAGCATCATGGGTTTATATGAATCTGGTAGACTGGAGAGTAGTACTGTGCCCAGCCACTCATCGTCTACTTTAAACTCTATGTTTATCAGTTTATGAGCCGTAGTTATTATTTTGCTGACATATTCCTCTACGTTTTGACATCCAGCAAGATTAGTTGTACATAAGTCATGAAGTAAGCCCACACGGCATGTTAGCCCGGAATCGTCGAAAGTGCGCGCCAAGTTATTCCACACTTCCTTGGCAGACTTGGCTTCTTGAATGTGGACGTAGTTTGTTGAATCCACAAGCAGAATGATACTTCATTTCGCTTTCACATTTTCCTTGGATCTACAGGTTCCTGATACATTTTCATTTTCTTTGGATCTACAGGTGCTCGAGATAAGTTCTGATGGCAAATCTCCACCTAGAATAATTTTCGCGGCCGGTTAATTTTTCAATAATATTTAATAATCTTTGCGTTTACTTCAGAAATTTTTATATGCACAAATAGGACTACAATGCATCTACAATAAAATTCCATTATCAGGCAACAATGACTAGATTACACTCCGGATATCTGTCATTGTTGCTTATTAACAAAAATAAAGTAAATAGCGAAATAAAAATTAAATAGAATTTTACCGCAATTAAATGAATGGTCAAAATATAATTAAAAAAATAAATTAATAAATAATACAAATGTGACAACAATCTAAAGAGGAGGAAAAATTAATGTATACATAAACAAACATGAATAGAGATATAAACAAACAAGATATAGACAAAACTTTTCCGACCTGACGTTCAACATTTATTGTGGTGCATTGCAGCATACCGTGCGTGTCACTCGAAAGTAGTGTAGACTAAAACGCCATGCAGTAATTAACCCATGAATTTTCCATGTTAAATGGAAAATGGTCCACTACTAAAATTAAATTAATAGCAGCACATTCAGTTATTCATGTGCGGCTATATTTTTTTAGTATGTATATCTACTTGTCTGCTCCTATAAATGATAGCATAATTATAAATGCCCTATCTTTTCATCTACGATTGACACGCAAATTTCATTGAAATCCTTTTAGGCTCTTCAAATGAGAAAGAATGAGAAACAAACAGAAAAACAGACATAAATGTCTTGTTATAGGGCAACGATTCGTGCAATGTATGGAATGTGTTGCCATAAAGTAGGTATTACATTAAAATTAAGATAAGTTGAAGTACCATAAAAACAAACAAACAGGTAATTATTTTGATAAAATATTTCTTGTTTTCGGGAACGTTTAAACATAGTAAATAGATTGAAAATATTGAATATCCAATAATGATCGTACAGATATCTTTGCCTTTACAATTTTAACTCACTAAAAATTCACATAGTTGCCTATAGAATATTTTTTTCTGCGAATTTAATTGTAAACAATCATTCAGAAAGAATATATTATATGTTATGGTAAATGCTAATACTTGTTAAATAACACGATGTCAACAAAAGTTTTGTTATATGTAAGACGTCAATCTTTAGTATGCTTGTAATGCGATGAGATTTAAAAAAATCGTTTTCATTAATTTTCACAAGAAACAAATGAATCATTGAATAATTGAATTATTACACAAAAGAACTTACTGAATTACTGCATAAATGAATCATTGATTAATTGAATTACTACATAAAAGAACTTACTGAATTACTGCATAAATGAATCATTGATTAATTGAATTAATACATAAAAGAACTTACTGAATTACTGCATAAATTAATCATTGATTAATTTAATTACTACATAAAAGAACTTACTGAATTACTGCATAAATGAATCATTGATTAATTGAATTACTACATAAACTAATTGAATTACAACTAACGAAAATAGTTTTAAATTTCAAACATGATGAAATAGCCAAATTGAGGGGTTAAAGTCATCGAATGATGATTTGCTTATGAGATCTATTGCTGTAATATGTAATACGTATATAAATATATTGATTTCATACGTTAAATAAATGCAGTTATATATTATTTATACAAATGCAATAAGCGTTCTCTTTGATATCTTCTTCGAGTCAATATTTGTTGTCAAATTTAAATAAAACGAATGAGAATATGGAACTGCAAATGTAACTAAATTCTAAACCCGTATACTTCATCGTCATCGTCATAATTAGCCAATCTTAATCATTTTGGGATAGGTCTGCTTCAATCTGCACAACTCCTTTCATTTTGGTTTGATTGGATTCCAATTTGTCTCTTGCACTCCCAGGATCTATACTCCAAGATAAATTTGCACTTATTGAATATATTTGGCGTTAATTTTGTAGAAATTCATTATTCACAATTAAATGAAACTACGTGATGTAGTATTACTTCTACTTCTTCCTTAAGTTCTTTACCACGACCTATTAGCAAAGATCTTTGCTAATAAATTAAAGAATTATAGAATTTGTATTTAGATTAAAGAATTATAGAATTTAAATAAAGTAGAAATAATACTACATCACGTAGTTTCATTTAATTGTGGATAACTTTGCACCATAAATTCGACTTTCCAGAGACGTACCTAGCTCACTGTGACTTAAGTTTCGTCACATTTTTGATAATATTTGCTTTATGTTCGAGTCACTGGTTTATCTTGCGGCCCTTTAAAGAGTCTCCACCAGTTTCATTTCCATCGCGCTTTGAGCAACAATAAAATTTTGTAGGACAGCTTTTGTTGTTACCCAAGATTGTGCTCCATAAGTGAGGACTCGTAGTACATGCTAATTGAAGATGAGTGTTTTTAATCGGTTCTTGATATTCATGTTGTAGGTGAATATATTTTACTAGACGAATAAATATTTATTATCGTCGAACTTCATTAATGACAATTATCGATATATTTTAATAAAGGAGTTTGAAGATGCTGCTTGAGATTTTTTTTCCAACTGGCAGCCATTAATTAAACTCATATAATATCAATAAAAGCAAGGAACTTGGAAACATTTGAAAATGGAAAAATTTCCTAAAGTATCATGTTTCTAAAATATAAGCTATCAAAGTTGTACCTGTGTCGCCAGTATTGAGCAGAATAAGAGATCATTGAAAAAAATAAAAGAAATGTATTTATTTAAAATGCTATTTTTCTCTTGCATAAGGTTCCTTTAAAACGTGAATTTCTTATATAAAAGGCAGGTAGATTGAAGTAGTAGGGTACCATAAAAGAACGGAATTGTTAATTCATTTTTGTTTGTACTTGTTGCATCATGAGTACAAGTTTAATGGATTATGTATTGGAATAATATTCCACGTTTTTATTAATGCTAGAAATAGAAAACCCTTGGCTTTTGGAAAACAATTCTAGAGTAGGTAAGCCAAAATCTTCTTCCCCTTTACTTTTTAGATTTCTCAAGCGAGTCGCACGATAACCATGCGATAGCACCGTGATCAAGAAATTGGGGAGTTAAAATTATTGGATCGACGCTAAAGTTAAAGAAACTTCAATTATTTTTAGCATAAAATATCTTATATTGCATGGTGGAGTGTAATTAGTTCAGGTAGCGTCACGAAAATATATGACAGAAGTGACGCAGCAGGAGTGGTGTGTTATGCTACAATCGCAAGGTATTGTTATATCGACAAGACTTATTCCGTATGCCTCGTGTATGTAAAAAATAATCATGACTTAGTATCATATGTGAAGCATCCGAAAATTTAAATGATATTGAAGTGGTGTAAAGTAATATTTTATTTTAATTTTAAAAATAAGTCCCAATTTTTTTTCATATTACGTTTGATAATTCTAGTCTGTTTCTCATGTCTTACGTTAATTCAATGAGAGAAATATGTAATAATAATTTTTGTGGCGTGTCACGTGTGAACTTTCTGGTATCTGGGAAGAAAATACCAGAAACGTCAAGTTTTTTTCAGTTACCTTTCATCTTTACTTCTGTTTATAGAGTTGTGTGGCTATTTCTGTTGCGGTTTATTAATCTATTTTATTATGTGTTAAATATGTGTATGATACTAACTTTTTAAAAATATCTTAAATAACTTTTAAAATAATGATTTGCTTTTAATTTTAAAATTCACTTGTAAATACACGGATATAAGAAAGTTAAATTCCTTTAATTATTGACTTGTTTCAGATTTAAAAAGATCATGGGGAAAATTACAGATATTGTTACGGTATTGAATAAACGACCATCTACAGGTTCTAATCCTATGAAATTCTTTTTCGGTTTTTTCTGAAACAAAATGGGGCGTGCTGATTTCTTGTTGACGGGAAGAGCGGGATTTGTGCTGTCTCCTCGGAACTTCGATCTCAGTAAGTGTGGTGGGGGAGGTTAATACCAAATGACGATATTGGATAAGAGTTTGTATTTTTTACGTGCGTTCAAAATAGAAACCCAATTATAAAACGTCAAATGTAAAGTTTTGGAAATTTGTAAAGTTTCTTTCTTTAAAATTCATTCAACGATACTTGGGTCTTTTGTCTTGGACAACTTTACATTTATTGTAATTTACATAGAATTTACAATTACAAACATTTAACTGAAGCATTTTTTGATTTACTTCACTTATTGGAATAGTGTTAGAACTAGTGTCATTATAATCACATGGCGTATGAACTTACGTGACGAACAACAGTGAAGTGAGACGCGCTTAAAAACATGGTTTGCGTCTTCTCCTTTTCACTTTAGTTACCTGTATAGCGCAATTGAAATAAAGTACGTTCAAGAATTTGAACCAACCTATTGAACGGCATTACAACTGTCGACAGTGCAGTAAGCGGTAACTGTGTCAGTTTTCGTAGACATACACGACCGCCTGCCTCCCATACGGCGTCATAATATTTTATCACAAAATTTGTATGGTAGGTCAATTTTAAATGGTCATTATGTAAAGTGAATAATTAGTTGGAATACAGTTTTGTATTTTGATGTTAATCAATTACTGAATGACCACAATATAGGGAACCTTTAACAGTAATGAAAAGTAAAGGGTTAATGATTAGCTTACCGTATTAATTGTTCTGAAGCGTAATTTGAACGAGCGACTTTGTAGGTTAGCGGCCGACAATTGCCAACTTTTGTGGGCCAAGGTCGGTCGCCGACTTTCTACCGACTTACCGTAGAAGTCAAGAAGCGCGCTGCCTTAATGGCTGCCATCTCTGTTAGCAGTGTGCAGTAGTATATTTTATCATTATTAATTGCATTGAGCACGATAATGCACGTAGTATCTTGATTGAGAGCATACGCCAGCACAGCAATAGAGTCGAATGACGTGAATCGTTAGAGCGAGGTATCTTTAGTCATAATTTTGTTAAGTTTCTTTCTGGCTTCTGCTCTCAGCGCGAATATTTTCCTAGTGTTCAAATGTGATGAGTATGCTGAAATAATCTTAATCTCTACATACCATACGGTGAATATTTAATATATACTTGGATATTTTTCGCTGAAACAAGTACATGAAGAAAACTACACATGTACATAGATACGTTAAGTGAATTATGCAGAAATGTGTATTGGAAGATCTCGGCTTTTAAATTTCGAGGTAATTTCACTATGTTTACGTCTATCATGGATACCACATATATGTATCTACAATTAGATTAGGTTAAAAACGAACAAAATTGATTCAACATTTTTAAACCGGCGGTGATCAAATTGTCAAAAAATTTACTAAAATCCATCTTACGACAAAATTACGCAAATGATACATCTTTGAAAAGAACTTTTAAGTTACGGGGACCTTGGAGCGTTCTTAGTTTTGTATGAGATGGGATGTTATGGGTACCACGAAGGGTCCTGAGATAATCAGGGTGGAATAGCGGGAATAGTACGTTTTATCTTGAGATAGCGTGTACCCAGGGTTTCGAGACCCTGGACATGAGTCACGTTTTGTTCCACTGCAGTGAGTACGAGGATGCGCGTAGGGTTTTGTTAGAGAGCATATGTCTTAACAGTATGTCTTAACAGAGTAGAATCACGTGGAGCCTTATAGCGTGGTGTCTCCAGTCACGGAGACTTAGTTGAGAATGGACCGATTTTTGAGTCATTTAGAGCGTCCGTAAAGTGCTTTCTTGAAGAAATAATGACGTATTGAGAATGGGCAGTCTGTAACGAGACACTATACGGATACGAGACACTATGAGGGGACCTTCAAGGATCCACTCTATGAGGTGGGATGTTACGGGTTTCAGGAGGGGCTCTGAGACAACTCGGGTGGAAATGGCGGGAATAATATGTTTTATCCGTTAGCGCGTTTTACGTTGTAACGTTCGGGTTGGTATTAAATAACTTATGTTCTAATTTCTCCGATTATTGTCGTTTGCTTGTGCTGCACCTAAAGGTATTTGTTGACTTGCGGCTCGTGATCATGAGAATATATTAACGATTTGAGGTTTATCAGGTTTAATTCCGTTTTGATTATTATAAGGTTATTTCGAGAAATGTCCACTAGTTTTTTTTAAAATTTTAGTGCTAGTCTATAAATTTAGGAGGAAAAGTTAATAAGAAAAAGGACGAAACCTTAGTTTAAAAAAAAAGTTAATAAAGTGAGAAGTCGATTATAAGATTGTGGGTTATCTTACGTAATAATATTTTATTGGCGGCAATTTTTTTTAAGATGTTATGTGGATATCCGCAAAGTTCCAATGGCGTACCTACCTACGCCAAAGGAAAAAAATAAATATTAATTATTACATGAATTAAATAAAATATAGAATAATAGTATTATTGATCA
Source organism: Druceiella hillmani (assembly GCA_039881145.1). Taxonomy (NCBI): domain Eukaryota; kingdom Metazoa; phylum Arthropoda; class Insecta; order Lepidoptera; family Hepialidae; genus Druceiella; species Druceiella hillmani. The sequence goes on from JAYKKI010000001.1 coordinate 15,587,202, forward strand.
AGAAATAGTTATCAACATGAAATGATCTTGTATGGAGATATCGTAAATTTATGATTGAAATAAATATTAAGACATTTTTTTCCAATTAGTGTTGGAAAAATATTTTCAGATATTTTAAAACTTCTTTTCAAAGATGTATCATTCGTGTAATTTTATATATATAATAGTATCTTAAAAGTTCTTTTTAAAGATGTATCATTTGTGTAATTTTGTATATACCATAGTATTTTAAAATTTCTTTTCAAAGATGTATAATTTGCTTAATTTTGTAAATACCATGGTATCTTAAAAATTCTTTTCAATGATGTATCATTTGCTTAATTTTGTATATACCATAGTATCTTAAAAGTTTTTTTTCAATGAAATATCATTTGCTTAATTTTATATATACCATAGTATCTTAAAAGTTCTTTTCAAAGATGTATCATTTGTGTAATTTTGTATATACCATAGTATCTTAAAAGTTCTTTTCAAAGATGTATCATTTGTGTAATTTTGTGTATCTTAAAAGTTATTTTCAAGGATGTATCATTCGTATAATTTTGTATATGCCATAGTATCTTAAAAGCTTTTCCAAAGATGTATCATTTGTGTAACTTTGTATATACCATAGTATCTTAAAAGTTCTTTTCAAAGATGTATCATTTGCTTAATTTTGTATATACCATAGTATCTTAAATGTTCTTTTCAAAGATGTATCATTTGTGTAATTTTGTATATACCATAGTATCTTAAAAGTTCTTTTCAAAGATGTATCATTTATGAAATTTTGTATATACCATAGTATCTTAAAAGTTCTTTTCAAAGATGTGTCATTTGCTTAATTTTGTATATACCATGATATCCTCAAAATTTTTTTCAAAGATATATAATTTGCGTAATTTTGTATATACCATAGTATCTTAAAAGTTCTTTTCAACGATGTATCATTCGCATAATTTTGTACATAGCATAGTATCTTAAAAGTTCTTTTCAAAGATGTATCATTTGCTTAATTTTGTATATACCATGATATCCTCAAAGTTCTTTTCAAAGATATATAATTTGCGTAATTTTGTATATACCATAGTATCTTAAAAGTTATTTTCAACGATGTATAATTCGCATAATATTGTATATAGCATAGTATCTTAAAAGTTCTTTTCAAAGATATATCATTTGTGTAATTTTGTTTTAAGATGAATTTTAGTAAATTTTTTGAGCATTTGAATCACCGTTGGTTGAAAAAGGTTGAATCAATTTTGTTCATCTTTAACCTAATCTAATTGTAGACACATATATGTGGTGTTTATGATAGACGTAAACTTAGTGAAATTACCTCGAAATTTAAAAGCCGAAATATTCCAATACACATATTTCTGCATAATTGACTTAACGTATCTATGTACATGTAGTATTGCGCGCAGTTTTGTTCATATACTTGTTTCAGCGAAAAATGTCCAAATATATATTAAATATTCACAGTATGGTATGTAGAGATTAAGATTATTTCAGCATACTCATCACATTTGAGCATTAGGAAAATTTTCGCGCTGAGAGCAGAAGCCAGAAAGAAAATTAACAAAATTATGACACGTGTTTCCGTTCAAAAACGTATCTCTATTGATTGTTATAATTTTTAATGTGCACCTAGAAGTTATGGGAAAATAAAGAGAATTTCACTTATTAATATCATATGAGACTCAACTGGCTTTCACTGAAAGTACAGTTCTTATAGGCTTTCACTGAAAGCCTATAAGAATTCGCGTATCTATCGAACAATCTTGCTATTGTTATGTTGCTCTATCGAATAATCTTGCTAATGTTATGTTGCTCTATCGAATAATCTTGCTAATGTTATGTTGCTGTCTCGAATAATCTTGCTAATGTTATATTGCTCTATCGAACAATCTTGCTAATGTTATGTTGCTCTATCGAACAATCTTGCTAATGTTATGTCGCTCTATCGAACAATCTTGCTAATGTTATGTTGCTCTATCGAATAATCTTGCTAATGTTAATAACAAATTTTAAGCGAAACCGAACCAGTCCTCTTTATTCGGTCGGAATGGGATTCGAAACCGTATTCTTTTGGCCACTATCCAATTACTTATGTCGCTACATTATGAAATGAAAAAAACAATTATTCCAAGATATTTTTGTGAATTCGAATAAAAAATATTTGCCCTTCTTACAAATTTTTACTTTCATTTGATCATTTATTGAGTGGAACCAAACTTTTTGTCAATTTTTGAGAGATATAGTACCTATAGTTGTCCTACACAAGTATGATTACTATTTTCGTGCTAGTATGCCTTTTCCGAAGCCCCTCATAAGATAACAAAAGTATAATATAAATAGCATTACATTATATAAATATATATATATATATATTATGTAAGTATATATATATATATATATATATATATACATACATATAAATATATATATATATATATATATATATATATATATATATATATATATATACACATATATATATATATATATATATATATATATATATATATATATATATATATATATATACACACACACACACAGATATGTCTATATTTATGTTTGTGTGTATAACTGATGAATGGGCCCATAATACATGATTCTAGGTATAAGATTTTACAGGGTTAAAATTTTCTTTAACGATAGCAGTAAATTTATCATATAATTTCGACTTTGTTGTAAGCGGTTGATAAGTGTGTGGATAACACCAATATTAATAAATATATTTTGCAGGAGTGAGTCATATTGTGCGGGAGTGACTCATAGTTATCATATACGTAATTTAACGAATATGTCATTTTTGTCTCATAAGTTGCTCTGTGTTTCAAACCGTACTATTTTGACCACGTTCTAAGTACTTAACCAAAATATTCCGTTAATTTTGTTATTTTTCGCGAACAATCTCACTAGTATTACTTACTACCTAACTTGTCTAACTGTCTTATTTATTCAACCGGAATCGGGTTTTAAACCGCCCTTTTTTAGCCACGATCCACGTACCTATACCGCTAACCTATGGTAACTAAATATTCCATTATTAATCGCATCGTAAATTATGTCCTCGTGAATGTTGCCCAAACTTTAGTAACAATGTACAGAGCTTTCAAAACGGCTTAATTGTCGCTGCGAGCTTTTATTCCTCATCCGCCTGATAGTTAAACTTGCCCTTCATTTCAGGACCCGCCGAAGAGTCCCAGTGCAGGGATTAGATTTTATTTGCTCAAATAATATGCGTGAAAACACAATTCCTCATGCGAAATTACATATTAATAATTTATTTGTTTACAGCTCTGTTTACTTTTTTCGGTCTCAGTAGAGTATAAAGTTTCCCATGTGAAATTATTGTAATCGGTTAAATGTATTATTTAACCTATTTCAGTTGTGAGTGTTAGGTACAGCAAATGAATATTCGGGTATTTTTACGACAGCCGCTAAAATTGGAAGAAAATTCGACGTAGGACCCAGTCCTATGAGTGAAAACACTTTGTGAGAAAAGAGCCCGAGTAACATAGGAATTAAAATCCTTTGTAGGAATAAAATTATGTCAACTAAAGCATAACGTAAATTATTATACTTTGATAATACCAAATATGAGATGCACTAAGTTTCCAAATGTGTGCTTTCTATACTTTTCCAAACATATCATTATTTCGACAAATTACCTTCATTATAGATTGGTTATCACCAATATTATCATACGTTTCGAAAGTTAATGCTGACTAGACAGTTGAATTATTTAAATGTGAAATTAAAAAATGAAACTTAATTTTAAAATCAAATATTTTGTAACAAAACTTTGTTTTGTTAAGAAACTAACAAAATATCAAAATCTAAATTGTTGTGACAAATTTCAATATTAAAATATGTTTACGGGATATGTTATACAATGGTGGTCCAATAAAGCCTGCCAACTAAATTACGTGTAATTTAAAACTTTAAAAGAAGAATATAATACGATGAAATATTAATCTTAATCATAAATATTAATTTAAATTCAGTCATGTGGGAAAAGAAATAAAATAATGCTTTCTTTTGCAACTTTAACAACTTTCTTTATGTTTTTCTCAATAAAAATAAATAACAATCTTTAATGTTGTTATTTCTTTTTATTGATTTACAAGTCGATTTGAGAAATTTTAATATAATAAAAATTAAAATTATTAAAGATTTCGATTTAAAAAATAAATCTTTAAACCCATCGGTTTGGGTAGGATTGATTAAAGCAAGTTGGGTAGGATTGGTTAAAGCAAGTTGAAGTTTCGTAGATATGTTTAAATTTTGAATTTCGTTCGTAAAATGTATTTAAAAAAATATCGAAAGCAGTGAAGTAAGTTAGTTTTTGGAATGATTACGAAATATTATTTTAATGTAGTATTTTTATAAAAGTGACAATAATTGATTACTATTTTCAATGTTGTTTCTAATATACGACACTACGAAATAATATAAAAAATGGCGTAAATTGGAATGACGTAATTGTGTATTGAACTTTACACCGTAACTAACACCATTTTGATGGGAACATAAAATATCTAATGCCAAGTCTATTAACTCACTTTAGGCTGCCATCGCACAGTGGATTGAAACTCTGATTTTTTACAGAGGATTTTTTTACAAAAATCGCATTAATTTCGATTAAAATCGATAGAGTTAATTAGGTTAATGAAAAGGCGTTCAGAAAATTGTTTTGTGTAAAACCAACATTTAGCGGGAAAAACTGAAATGTTTGAAAGTATTGTGCGGAAAAAGTACAGCGTGCTTAGTTTTTCCTATATGATAAGAGGTGCTGACTTGGTTTTACTTAGGGTTCATTTTATGGATTATCTACAATACGACAAAACACATGCCTGTAAGTGCCAATTTGTCTGATAAATGGCGCTGAAAATAGATACTTTTTCCAGGAAATTACGAGAATCTTAAGGATTTACATTATATTACGTACTCAGGGATGAAATGTTAAATATATTGTGGTTGCTATGTTTTATATTTCACTTTACATTTACGTCTATTTAAACATAGGAGTGGTGGTTTAGTCTCTGTGGTGACGACTCTGTAACAGCTTAGATACATAACAGAAAATTAGAAATGGAACTAATCGTGTCGACTGGTACGTGAATTAAAATATCAGTAAATGGATTTATCCAGTTCTCAAGGCCGAAAGTCGTTCCCAAGGTGTATTAACTTACGATGAGCGTATATATTCCGAGCAATTATTGCTAAAGAAACCGTCTTTTCTGGCCAATCAGAACTGACGAATAAAAAAAATAGTTTCATAAAGGACTGTAAACGAATTTAGTAAGATAAAATAAAAATATTTCTTAAAAATATGAAAAAGAAATAAGTACAATTTAGACGAAATAAAATTAATATTTGAACTAAATGTGGATATGAAATATATTGTCTTAAAGTAGACAATCATTAAACATGTGATGAGATTTGGGTGTGATAAAGTGATGTATTTCTTCAATTAAGATCAAATTACTTAATTCATAGAGCAGTGAATAAAATATTTTTGCCTGTGATTTTGACTGCACATGATTGATTAGAAATCATTTGTTATAAGTTACTGTACACGCTAATACTAATATTAAGAAAGATAATGTAAAAAAGGCTTTGTTATGTAAGAGGTCAACTCTTAGTTCGCCTGTAATGCAATGAGATTTAAAAAGTCTCGTTTATTTTCAGCTGAAACAAATTAAATATTGATATATTCAATTGATATGAAACAGACAAGTGTACCGTTTACAGTACTCATTTCGTTATTCGATCTGCTGCTCTAATATGCATACGCACATAAGATAAATGAATTGATTTATACCGGCATTCTCTTCACCTCTTCCCTTGTGCCAATACTCCTGTAAAAGAAAATCGCTTTCATTCTATTTCAGTATGTTTATTCTAACTGTAAATTAAACTACATTCTAAACTCATGTACTTCATTAATGATAATAACCGACAGATTAATTTTTTCTCACTATCAGCAAGTCACATGGTAGCCATTAGTTGATAGGATCATGATCGAGTCATTGGGGAATCGGGACAATGGACCGAGGCAAAATTTAAACTTTAATTAAAGTTTTCTCAGAAGTAATAAAACTCTTTTTGAAGTGAAACAACTTATTGCGTGTGGAGTGCAAATTTGTTATGGTGGGGTCACAAAAATATATGACAAAAGTAACGCAGCGGGAGTAGGGACAGATATTGCTATTATATCGGTAAGTCACATTGTGAATGGCGTATATACATACAAAGAAATTGTCTGGAAGTATTTAATCTATGTCAACCAAAAAATTTAATGATATTAAAATATTATTAAATAGGTTAAAGTAATATTTTGCATTTCAAGTTATGTTACGATTTGAAAAAATTTAATATAAGAGGAAAGTATTTGCATAATACACACGGTAATTAAATTTTGTTTTTAATTTAATACGTCAATTTCTTATACCAAAAGCAGGAAATTACCACCTACAAAGAGATTACTAGCTATAACTACACAAAATACATGTGTGTTACTAGTATCAATAAATAAAATTTATCTTAATTTTTGTGGCACGTCTAAACTTCATAGTATTTGAAAATTAAATAACCAAACGTCAACCTTTTGATAGTTGCTGTCCATCATTCCAACTGGCCGTATGTGATATGAGTTTATTTAGTGATGTTTTTACAGTGTTTAATTTAAATTGCTGTTTCCGCTGCAGATTATTTGTTATTTATATACAGAATGAAATATTGTGTTTTTTGAATTCAATATTTATATCGAATTACTTGTTAAATTAAGTGATAATATTTTATTATTAAATAATGATAACTTTTCAACTAATTATTTGTTTTAATTGTTTAGAATTACTTTATAAAAACACAGACACAAGAAAGAAAAATTTCTTCAATATCCATGTTGACTCACGTCGAATTTAAAACGAGCACGGAATAAGAAGTATAGATACTGTTACAGTTTTTAATTAATGGCCACGTATAGTTTCCAATTTTAATTTTTTCTCAAATTATCGTTATTCTGTGGAAAAATAACTATTATATAATTTATTATTTTTCATATTATTTTTGAGAAATATCACTTGATTAGAAGGAAAAAAATCGTAAAAGCAATTTATATCGTATCAACAAAAACAAAATCAACTCGCCGATAATAATCAAAGAGCTTTTAAATTATATGTTTCGAGGCAGTTCAACAAAAGATTTAGAGGTTAAGTTTTTTACGACATCACTCTCGTTCAGCTGGAGTACCTGAGATTAATAAAATCAACATCGTCTTTCCCGCCAGCTTGAGTGCGGTATCATATTGGATGAAGTAAAGCAGCAAAGTTGGAACTACCTGCCAATTTTGCGGGAGCACGTTCGGGTAACTGAAATGGCTGATACAGAACAATTCCTACTCGTGAGCTAAGTCACCTTTCTTATCTTTGCAAACACACTTTAGCAACTAGAGCAGCCATGACATAATTAAGAAAGGATAAATTTTAGACGCAATGGGGTATTTGACTATATTTTTCATTACTAAAATAGAATAAGTAATAACGTTAAAAACGTTTAAAATAAATATATCGTCCCTAGGACTTTTCATTACAAAGTTTTAACAACTTAAAAACTGACGAAGTACGATTCACGCGAAAACACCCCATACAAAACACAACTGGCTTATGACGTCATTATAAGGGAATTTATTAAATACTTTTAGTTTCTCGTTAAGTATTGATCTTAAGTTATATATCGCATATTATACTTTCCTCATTTTTTTGTGTAAACTAAATTTGAAATCACGTTTTCAATTTCATGAATAGAAAAATTAACACTTTTCCCTTTTAGAAGTTTCGATTAATTGTTTGTTATTTGCATTATTTTTTTCATCACAAGGTTTTTTTAAGCCTACTCTGCAGTTTTAAAATATTTTTATAAAAATGTCGATATCAGTCAAATACCCTATTATCAACATAATGTTTCAATGCCAATCTATGCAAATAAGCATGTTACTATACAATTCGTAATACGTGGTCACAGTCTATAAACTTCAAAGTCTGCTCTCAAAAATTCACATTGATCTAGTTAAACATTCTTGGGAAGGGTCATTATAAAGGGAATAGGGCCGCAGATATGGATGTTAATAAATTACTGAATGACCACAATACAGTATATCGATAACACTAAAACGACAAGGGTAATAATGAACTTTAGCAATTGTCATAATGCGCAATACAGCTGAATGACTTTTGTAGGTGGAGGGTCTGTGGTCATCACCGTTAGTGCGTGTTCAGTTGTATGTGTTATATTTCTAACGAATTTTAAATTATAATATTTGGGTTGGTGAGGGTCAGCCGGAATTGCTCCAATATTTTGGAGGACTGATTTTTGGGACGTATGCCTTAAAGTGTTAAATATGTTATGTTCTATTTACTCCGATTATTGTCGGTTGCTTGTGTTGCTCGTGAAGATATTTGTTGACATATAGCGCATGGTCATAACCTTGCAAAATTTCACTAGATCATTCTTATTTTAGTCCTACTTTAATAAAGTACCTATGATACATAACACAATAAATCCAAATCAGTTCGTTATTTCCGGAAAAGGTAAATACGCATTTTTAAGAAATTGGTAATAAGTTAATTATTTTTTTTTAATTAATCGAAATTTAATTTATAAGTAATACAGCGTCATCTTTTAATATTTGTCTGATGTAAAAATACTTGATCGGCGGATGAATTTTTTTATACGTTAACTAGATATTTACAAAGTTCAGATGACGTACCTATTTACCCTAAAGAAGAAAAAACAAATATGAATTCTCAAAAGTATAGAATAAATGTATCATTTCTCAGAAAATATTCATCAAAATGAAATGGAGATATCATATGTGGTTGAAATAGAATTTAAGGCGTTTTTCGTTTTTCCAATACGTGGGGGAAAAATATTTTGCAGATGAAACTGCAGGAATTTAAAAAGTTCTTTTCAACATTGTACCATTTGTGTAATTTTGTTGTAAAATAAATTTTAGCTAATTTTTTGCGGTTTGAACCGCCGCCGGTTTGTCCATCCATAAACTTAACCTAGGTTTTGATCTAAGCTACTTGTGTATCAGGTTTTTTGTTACCATGTAAAAAAATCGTTACATTGCGTGTACATTTATATATTTGGTGTTCAGTGTAGATGTCTATAAAATATAGTAAAATTATCTCGAGATTCAACAGTTGAATTCTTCCAATACGTGCATTTCTGCAAAATTCACTTAACAGACCTACATTGAGCGTAGTACTGTTTACTCGTTTTGATGAGAAATATTAATGTACATCTAAAAACTTCACAGTGAGGCATGTAGAGTATAAGATTCTTTCATTCTTTTTGCAGAAATCGGAAAATTTTAGGACTGAAAAAGGCAATTTGAAAATAATAGAAAATTAACAAAATTAGGTGATGTTTTTTCCTAGAGACTTCATCGTCTGAGATTAGTCTTTAAATATATTTAGATGTTTTGGGCAAATAAAGAAAATTTCACTTGTTACGTGAGACTCGTCTAGCTGTGGTTGTAAAGACAACTTAGCTAACAAGAACACTCTATCGAACAGTCCCGTTAGTGTTGGCAATCTGTATGCCAGTCCGTTTTTTTTCGGTCGGAATGGAATTTGAAATCGCAGTATTTTCACCAGTATCCAAGTACTTATCGCATTAGATTACAATGAATAAATATCCGTTATTTATCGCGTCGTAAATTATATCCTCGTGAATGTTGCGTAAACTTAAATAACAACGTGTGGAGTTTTCATAACGGTTTAATTGCCGCCGCGAGCTTTGTTCCTCAACCCGGGCCCGCCGTAGCCTCCCAGTGCGGAGATTAAATTTTGTTTACTCAAGCATTACGCGTGCAGACACAATTGTCCATGTGAAATACATATATTTATTTATTTTACAGCTTTGCTTAGCTGCGAAGGTTTACAAAACATTTTTCCATCTCAGTGGGGAATAAAATTTCCTAATATTAAATTATTATATTATAAGCGGTTAAATATATTATTAATCAGTTGTAAGTGTTAGGTATGGGAGTACAGACATATCCAGAATCTCCGAATAACCGTCCTTTAAATTTTCCTGATTCAAACCATTTTTAGCCTGTTTTCATTGAATATACGAGAGTCATGAGTGATACCTCTCCATCGAGCAACAATACCCTTAATTTCGAGTTTTGCATTACAAACCACCTGAAAGGGTAGTAGTGGCAAATAATTGTTATTACTTACTTGTATAATTAGAATAAAAAGAGCTCGCATGTGGTTATCAATATGAATTTTTGCAAATACTGCGATTAACCTCGGAGTAAAGTTACACTCATGCTAATCCGTATTTATTAATAAGTAAAATATGTTTAGGAAATTAATGCTGATGAGACAGTTAAATCACAAAAAAATAAAAATTAATTTTTATTTTGAATTTAGAAAACTTACTTTAAACCTAAACGTTGTTTTGCTAGGAACCTAAACAAATTTAGTAACAGGGTAGGGATACAATATACAACATGGGAAACAAATCAACAAATTTAAGTAAAATTAAAATTTGAAGAGAAACTTTTGACATATCGACACGGTTTTTGTAAATTAAAGGGCCAATATAATTAAGGAGCGGTATAAACAAGTTTTAAGAGAACAAGACCCTTTCAGAAAATGACCCTTGAGAATATTTGTAGAAATCGAGTTACTATATAGTCTGATTAGTTTATTTTTCGCCAATAAAACTCAATAGATCAAATGCAGTGTTCTTAAAGGTAATGGTTTTGTTATCTCAGATAAATTTGAGTGTTACGTCCGATTTACTGAATAGTACGTAATACGTTTAATAAAGCGCTTAAATGCCTTTTTCCACTTTTAACGTTCGGCAAACCATAAAATAAATTTGACATAAATGTCAATACCGTTAATAACGTGATGCCTCATCGATTAAAGGCTCAATGACATTAGTGCGAACCCGCGCGCCGAGCTCGAATAAGTGAAAAGTCAACGCTTCGGACGTTAACTTTTTATATCACTAATTGAAGTTAACTCTTCAAATCTTCTCCTGACATCCCAGATGCTAATCCGTCCTGACATAAAGATTTTGTGATTGTCAAGATGAATGACAACGTAGACGGAACTAAAGGATGTCAACAACTCCGTAGTGAAATGGTCTCACATGAAGTATTAGTTTTTTAAAGAGTCCTTTGAACATGGGGATAAATCGATATACGTTAAAAGAAATGAGATTTATAATAATTTTTGTGGTACAAACTTCATTGTATTTGAAACGCAAATAACCAAACGTTAAGTTTCAATTACCCTTCATCATTCTAACTATCGAATGAGATGTGAGTTCATTTAGTACAGTTTTTACAATGTTTAATTGTCTGGCTATATATTCTGCAGCTTATTTGTTATTTATATAAAAAATGGAATATCGTATTGCTTAATTTTACATTTATGTTGAATGAGGTATTATAATTTAATACCTCATTTAACATAATAGCATAAGCAATACGATGTTCATAGTATTTTCTTATTAAATAGCCACAACTTTTGAAATAATTGGTGTTGTTATTGTTTAAAATTACTTTGTAAATACATAAATTTAAGAAAGTATAACTTTTCAAAATCTATGTTGACCATAAAAAAGAGAACGGGAACAGAAGTATAGATACTGTTAGAGTCAACAACCATGTAGAAATCCTAATTTTAAGAAGTTGGTTTTTGTTTTTTTTATTTTTTTAATTTATCCTTTGCGAAAAATAACAATAGCTAAATAATTTTATGTCAACGCTGTTATGACTCTCATTCAGTTGAAGCGGTTGCGATTAATAAACTCAATATCGCCTAACTTGCTTGAGTGCAATATCACATCGGGAGAGGTATAGAAACAAAATAAGAACTAGATGTAATTATGCGCCAGCACGCTCGAGCGACTGAAGAAGCTGAGGTAGAAAAATTCCTACTCGGAAACTGAGAATCGTCTTTCTTATCTTCACAAACACGTTTTATCCACTAGAGCAACTATGATATAAATACAAATTGACGACTAGCATGTTATTTGCGAGAGCACGTCCAACCACTTACGTCGTATGGACCACACACGGTTAGGACTTTCAGTCGGATGATTTACTGACAATTAAAAGTCTTGTCCGTGTGTGGTGTATATGGGCGTTATAGGGACTACGGCCGAGGAAGAAATATCTGTTGTCATATTTGCGTGAGTACGTCCAAATGACTAAAGCTTTTGATACCGAAAAATCTACTTAAAACCAATACCTTACAACCTTTAGAATCGGTTGACTAACTAGTTATTCGTTTCCAAATTGTGCTTAGGTGGAATATTTGAATATTACATAATTTAGTGCATGCATAAAAGTTTAATGGCTGCTCTATATAAGTATAATTAAAAAGGGGGACATTTTAGATATTATTATGATTTGGTGTATGGTCAATCCATGCTAAGAGTTAATAGCATTAAGGTAGAGAACCGTTTTATTGCCATTGTATTGGTTACATTATAATAGGTAATCTATGCTCAGGATGTAGAAACTCCAAAGGCGTACCCTCAAAAACAGCAATCAGAAGATTTTTGTGATGGGACTTTATGTCGTTGTTATATATGTTCTATAGTCAGTTGGAATAGTGCTATAGATTTGGACATTAATAAATTACTAATGGGAATGGGAATGTTAAAGGTTTATAGGTAAGTAGCGTATTGCATGAATTGCTATAAAACTATCTGTCAATCAACAACGCGTGGCCGTAAGAATCCATTGGCGACAATTCGCCAAAACTGAATTAAATCTGATGAACCTCAAAAGGTACATCAGATTTAATTCAGTTTTTACCATTGTTAGGTAGTAAAACAACCTCATAAAATTTTCATTAGTTCTTTCTCATTTTAGTCGTAATCTCTGAAATTACTCGCAAATACACAACAGCATCTATTCCAACTCATTCCAATATTTCCAGAAAAAGAACAAAAGGTCATTTTTATAAATTCGGTAATAAAGTGAATAAAAAGTATATTTTAAAATTATGGTATAGATATATATTTATAAATATACATATATATATATATATATATATATATATATATATATATATATATATATATACCAACTCTTTCGCATAAATGTATCCGAAGTCATGTATGAAAAGGATGAAAGTATGAAAAACGCCGATGGGAGCGTCAGTCCGAAAGGTGAATCTCATAGAGTTATTGATTACCTTTACTATTTGTGTTGTTAACATAAATGTAATAAAAAAAAATAGGGTACGAGAAATAGGTACATACACCTACTTTTCGACTGACCCTTTGAATTGAAATAAAAAAAATAGGAAAATAATTTTCCTGTTTCTGTAAAATAAGACAGAGCTATATAGTTGAATTGTAGTAGAAAGCTAACTTTGTTTGAGAAAATAACAAAAACGTCTTCCAGCCTTTATCTTGCATATAGGTATATAGGAAATGCTGATGACGATAAAATAACGAAATGATACACAATGAAATGACATTGTATGAAGATATCGTAAGTATGATGGACGTATAGGTTTAAATAGAACTCGGGGCGTTTTTATTTTTTCTAATAAGTGATGGAAATAACATTTTTAGAAGAGTTTTTATATTTATTTTTAATGACATCTTTTGTTCATTACAAGATGAATTTTAGGGATTTTTTTTACCATGTGACTGTCGCTATTTTGAAAATATTGGACCAATTTTGACCATGTACGAACTTAAGATTGATTGATTAAAGTTACTTTTGGGCCAAATTTTTATCCCTAACTTGTAAGAAATGAGGCTTCCAAAGCTTTACCAACATTGCAGAATTTAATATATATATATATATATATATATATATATATGTATATAAATATAAATATATATAATATATACTTTTTGGGAGCATGGGGATCATGATAACAACTCTGTTTTATTAATATCATGTGCAACTCGACTACCTTTGATGGTTAAGACTACTTAGATTTCGCATATTCTTAGTGCTTCAATTTGAATACCAGTCCTTTTTATTCAGTCCGACTGGGATTTAACCCACACTCTTTTGGACACAATCCGAGTATTTATACCGCTAGTTTATAGTGACTACATATTCCGTTATTTTATTAAATTATATCCTGGTGAATGTTTCCCAAAGTTTAGTAACAGCGTGCGGAGCTTTCATAATGGTTTAATTATCGCTGCGAGCATTTGTTCCTCAGCCGCTCGACAGTTAAACTCGCTCTTCAGCTCAGGGTCCGCTCAAGCCTCTCAGTGCGAGGATTAGCTTTTGTTTGCTTAAACAACATCCGTGCAAATACATTGTGTCTGTGAAATACATATTTATAATATATTTGTTTCAAGCTTTGCTTTACTGCGTATGTTTGCAAAGCGTTTATCTATCTCGGTAGAGAATGAAGTTTCCCGTCGCGAAATTATTATAAACGGTACAATATATTATTTATCAGATGTGAGTGTTGGGTGCAGAAGAAATGTTTTTCGTATATTTTATGACAACCGCAGAAATTGGTAGAAAATTCGAAGTAACCTAGAAATTAATATACAAAGTCTTCTGCAGGAAAAAAGGTATTTAAATAAAAATGTGACGTAAATTATTATACGTTGTTAATAACCGATGGGGGATACACCAAGTTTCTATGTTTGTGTAATCGATTCCCTTAGAAATATTATTTATTTAAAGTATTTGTCTAACCGTCAAAATGTATATGCCGAAAAATCAAGTAAGCATATAATCATATTAGATGATTACAATATTCCACGTCTGGATTACAAGTTTGTGGGAAATTGTCTCCATAGCATTACCAGTATCAGTCCTGATCCCATAGCCAATATTTTAATCAGTGCAATGCAACATGCAAGTGCAACAACTCAATTAGCTTAAAAATTCTAACAACAGAACTTTTGGTTTCGCATTATGCAACTGTAGTGGCTGGCTCACAGTAGCCGACTCATTACTTCGTGAAGATTTCCATCATCCGTCTTTCTTACTCATACTCGACTGCCAAACCGATGTTGCCATGAATAAAGCAGATATTCTAAGATATAATTTCCGTAAGTGTAACTACAATATTATTAACAAGGCGCTGGAATCAATACATTGGGTTAACTGTGCCGTAGACAAATCTGATAGTAACGTTTTTGATACTATTAATAAATTTGTGCCAAAAAAATTAAAAAAGACCGGAAAATATCCGATCAGCTTGATCCAGATAATGAAACGGAAAAAGAAATTATGGAATAAGTGGAAGATTTACGGTTCTTGTCAAATTACACAGATTTTTTAAAATCAAGAAACCGGTTTAAGAATGTATCTCGGCACTGTTTCAATAGTTACATTCATAACACTGAAAAACTTATCAACAGCAACATAAAAGGTTTTTGGTCATATGTATCTTTGTTAAAAAATACGGATGAATGCCAATCGTCAATGAAGTTTAAAATTATTGAATCAAATGATACACAAACCATGTGCTAAAAGTCGTCCGATTTTTTTCAATCCACCTTTGAGCAGATCTTACCTCTTACTCCGAATGTTAAATACAAAATAAACTCAACAAAACATACAAATATTAACATCATTTCCATTTGCTTCACCAGGAATAGTTTATAGGACTTTGCTTCACCAGAGATAGTTTGTGCGTTTAAACAAGTTGATACAAATAAAGTAGCGGGGCCAGATAATAGCCAGATAATATAGAACCCATCTTTATAAAAAATGCTTATAAAACTATATCCGTTTCCCTAACAATGTTGTTCAACATTTGTATAGAACAGCGTACATTTCCCATGCGTTGGAAAATTGCACACGTTATGCTAGTCTAATAGTAATAAAAAATTTGTACAAAACCATCGACCAATATCGATGTTATCGGCAATACCAAAGCTTTTCGAAAAAGTTCATGTTAGGATTTATCCAGTTTTGCACCAGCACATTATAGCATGGATTTGTTTCGAAATCGATCAACATTACCTAATCTCCTCTTACATTCGCAATATCTTTTCAAATCAATGAATTGTAGGATACAGGTCGATTCCAGATGAACAGATTTCAAAAAGCCTTTGATAAGGTCAATCATCTCGTTTTATTGAAGAATCTGTGTTTCAATGGTATCAAGGGTGATTTGCTACGCTGGTTCTCTTCTTACCTCAGCAACAGGCAACAAGCAGTCCAAATTAACGGTTTTATATTATCGTGTGTCCCTCTAACTTTATTTATGTTACGGTAAGTGCAAATTGATTACTTTCTCCATAAATAAGATGGTCCATTCCCATCTTTATAATATTGGTGTTATTTGATTGGAGTCTGTTCATGATATACGTTATCTTGGGGTTATTTTTTAATCTAAATTACGCTTTAAGACTCACGTGTAGCAAATTACCATTGGCATAAATTTTGTATCCTTTATTTTTTTATAATCAGTATGTAAATTAATATTTCTTATCCAACAATTGTTTCTATTTCATATTATTCAATTATTTTTGTGTCAATTTTTAATTTACCTACAGTTGTTGTTAAATTAGCATTATTATTTTGCATATAATTGTTATTACCGCGGTATTTAAGATGAATATCTTTATAGGTTTCAGAACTCAAGGTAGATTAGTGTCTGCATTTGAGAATCTTAGGATACAAGTGTGATTAGTATATATCTCATAAATTTTTATAACGTCATAAGTTGTATTTGTTTTTTCCCTTTATAAAATAAATAAATAAAAAATATGTTGCTATATCGATAGTTGATTTTTGTTGGTAATCAATTTAGAAAGCTTATGCTAACAAGAGAGTTGAAACATTTTAAAAGTGAAATGAAAAATACAAGTTAACTTTATTCAGAGAAACTTTTATCAGATTCATTTCTTTCTCGTCATCTCATACTATTTTTTGGGTTTTAAGACATTGTGATGGAATTAAGTTTCATCGCAAGAAAAAATCTAACGAAAAACCTTCCTCTTGAAGTCAGTAGCACAGTGACAGCAGTTGCTGTTACTCAAGACGCTGTACGTTTTGAACTTCAGTATGAATACGAGAGATCTTTCGGGACAATCATTGTATGAGCAATACTTGTAGTTTACTTCGAACTCAGAAGCAATTTCTGTAATTGATAATAGACAGCAACAGTTATTTATCATTTTAGTTAATTGTAATGCCGGAATTGAAAATTGCATGTTGCTTGTTAATTGCTGACGAAATTATTTTTCATTGTTCAAGAGGTTTCGGATTGTGCTTAGTTGCAACGGGATGTCAACGTTGTTGTCGAGTGTTATACGGTAGGCAATCTATGACTTAACATGAGCAATTTCTCAACTATGAATTATAGCAGTGCTTCGATCTTATGCTGTATTTCGAATATTTAGATGATACACAGTGTTCGATACGTGGTTGTGTGTCAGTCAAGTTTTGAAAAGAAAAACGGTCAACACTGACTGTATATTTATTAACATGAACCACCTTGAGCTACTTTTGGTCCTAACGTATCTCAAAATCTATTTCATCTACAAATTTGTAATTTTGTTTGTTTTTTAAGGTCCCCTAATTACCTAGAGTTATATGTTCTCAATTCTATGTTCGTTTTTGTAAGTTATTTCGTATTCCTGGCATTTAACAAACGGTTTCAATGATTTTTTTTTATTTGGAATATTTCGTGTGTTGTACTATGAAAATTTAGTTAGAATTCAACTATGGTAGTTGAAGGTAGACACCAGAGAATTCGTTTGGAGCATATATTACTATTACTAGTTTGGAGCATATATAATGATAAACTAATAATAAGTTTTTATAGTTTTAACTCGATGAGTTATGATTCGACAGTTATAAAGTAAATATGTAAGTAAACGCGTACAGATACATACAAAGCAAATGCCCGGATATTACTAGGTAAGTATACATGTGTAGGTATATACAGGCATAAACCACTGACTACAGTGAAACCAAAATAGGAAATGTCCCTAAGTATATAAGTAATTTTTTACATGTCCATAAGTTTATAAGTAGGTGTATATGAATATATTAACGTTCATTAACTGGCGCAAACGTCTGTATCTATTTGAATAAAAGAGATATTACTGATTTCTTTGAAAGTTCTGGTAAAACAGTTATATCAAAGGCATTAAAAACATTAAAACAATTTTTTTACCAAAAAAATTTAAACAGATTCAAATAAGCACCGAAGAAGAAACGGACTGAAAATATATAAAGTAATGAAAATACTACGTGAGGGTTTCATTCTTTATATCAAATTATTTCTGGTGATCGCGTAGCCATCATATTCTGCAATATTACCATCCAGAACCTAATTATATCAGAATTCTTTAATTTTATACGTATTTTAAAACTCAATCACCTAACAAAACTTGCATTAAAATGTGATTTGTTTATGTTAAATAGTTTTAATGAAATTTATAGCCATTACATGTATTTAAGTATTTCAGGCGAATTGGCAGTGCGGAATTCATTTCCCCTGATTATTTCTCTCTGGGGGATTTTCTTTTAGTTTTCTTCGTAGTAATTATTTTTTAGTAGTTGTAGAATACACATATAAATAATTTTCAAAAATTGTTATTTGATAAAATTTATGTAAGTATTTTAGAAGAGTCTATGGATCTAACGTGGGTTACCAGACGTATGGTTTATGTGATAATGTAATAATAAATAAAGAAATAAATGAAACTTCCATTCATAAATACTAAATTTAAAATGATTGATGTAAAACTTTAGCGTGTTAATATTTATGTACGTGTTCCCAGATGTAAAATATAAACTTAAAACTATGTCATACGTTTTTTAAACCGAGGCAGAAGAGCTAAGAGGATTTTGCCAGCAAATGAATTCAGCGTTTTCGTGAGAGCGCATGAAGTGATATGCGCAGTAAATGTTTGAGTAATTAGCTGCAGTACGTGAATGCAATTTGGTTGCATTTCTGTGAAGTTGCTTCATTCTGAAATTAATATGTTGGGAATTAATTTCTATGAGAAACGTATTTTGTTTATAATACATATGTATTCATTGAAGAAGTCATGTATATATATTCGACTTATTATTACTAGGTCAGTACAATGCCACCATTTTTAGAATTTTAAACGAAAAAGAGAATGTAAACTTTCAGGGGGATTAGACGTCGCTATTAAAAACCTGTCAAGCACGAGTAGAACTTGCACTACGGGGATTTCGTACACATTTAAGCATTTATAAATATTTAATGGTACGAAATATTCCTATTAAACTGTTCACAAAATTTTAATTTTTTAAAGAGAAAATATATTGCCTACTAAAAATTTCACAGGCGCATATTTAAAAAAATTATGTGATATAACTACAAATTAACAATTTTAGGATTTTTTTCCTTTACTTGTGCTGTAAGACCTTACTTTTTGCCAAATTTCATGATTCTAGGTCAACGGGAAGTATCCTATAGGTTTTCATTTATTTCAGAGTGTCAAAATATGTGGCATAAATGGCCGTATTTTTTATTTGATTGCGTTGACTTAGAAGCCTGATATTCACCTAAGTATTTGAATTTCAACTTGATATCTCCATGCGTTTCTCGGAAAAAGGGTTTTGACAGACAAACAGACAGACAGAAAACGAAGTGATCCTATAAGGGTACCATTTTTTCCTTTTGAGATACGGAACCCTAAAAAACAATAATAATTACACTAATGTCGTAATAGGTTTGTTTGTTTGTTAGAAAATAACTATTTAAATATTGGTGTGTGTTTTAGACGTTTGAATTAAAACTAAGTCTTTCCCGGCATTAGATGGGTGTCACTCAGATGTATGTACAAAAATGTACCACACATATAGCCGATGCTAATAATTACAAAATCGGCCAAGTATTATTCTGGTTCATATATCGAAGGTTCCGTAGTTTGTTATAAGTGAAATTAATTAATTTATCATAAGTCATGATTAACATGAACTTCATAAATCAATAAAATGTGTAATAATACTTAACACAACAAAGTTGTGGTGATATATCTATAACCATCGTTACAGTTTTCTTACTGTTGGTTTTTATCCTTGCGTAGGCGTTTAAAAATCGTGCTTTTCATAAATTTAATTTCAGTAGTTTCGGAGAATAAGGTTGGGTCTGGGGAGGATGTGTAGTTGATTTCATATTTACCATTGTATCTCTGAAGTTATTGTTTACCATCTGTAAATAATATTTCAGTTCATCTCCGCCTAAGGGGACGTATTGAAGTAGTTTTCATATATACACCACCGCTGGTTGTGAATAAAAGAACATGATGATGAGGAGTCTACTGATATGTATGTATATATCCAGAATAACTTGAAGTTGCTACAGTTTTGCATTACCTGGATAACGACACCATTTTTATTTGTGGCTTAAAGCTGTCTATGGCCTTCGCCGCGCGTCACCACGTTTTCGGTGGTACCTGAAACATTAAAATCAAATAAATATGAATTTTAAGAGAAGTTGAGAGTGAGTAAGCAGATAAGTTATAGCAATGTAAATTTCGGTTCTTGATATTGTTATTTGGTGCTTTTTGATATACCATGCTCTGTGTTAAAGGAGGCAAAGATCCAATTATACTGAAATTTCCGATCCGAAGAATGAAATTCTCTATGAGCGAGTAGATTCATAATGGAAACATTTCTTTGTTTTTACAAAAATTTAGAAATTTAAATTCAGTAATTTAAAAAAAATAAAATTAGAAAATAAGATCTTAAAAGACTATTAGATATATATAGCTGATAGATTCTATTTTTTCTGATATGTTGAGATCCATTTTCTGACGAAGCTGACGCGGCTTTCAACTACTCATATTTACGTGAATATATGTCACTTTAAAATAAATATAAAGCCATATTGTTTGTCTTTTTATTATCTTTAATTTTATATTTTGTCCTGATTAATCTTGATTTCATTCATTTTTGGCACATCCATACCTACCGACCATCAATTTTGTGCTTAATGTGTTTGTGACGTCCAGAGCTATTCAACAGCAGATTGAGGCCCTCCACTAATATAGCTGTGATAGCCTGACTAGCACGTCATTATGCTAGGCAACTACTTTTTTTAGAAAGAAAAATTATCAATGTATGATAAAAGAAAAAGTTTCGTTTTATCAAGTCTAAACGGGTGGCCCTTAAATCATCCCTTAAATCACATCATTACGGGAAATAAAAAGGGGTAGCCATAAGAAATTTTCCTCGCGTCATACTTTCGTAGTATTTTTTGATCTGACGAAATTTCAACGTTCGAATATGGTGAAAGGAAATTTGATCCCATGCTTTGATCAGTTAATATTCTGGGCCGCAGCCATTTTGCAAGCTATAGCAACACATAGTTCATATATCAGATAGAATTCGATATATTCGTGTTTCCATTTCAACTACTGTCTACGCATTTGGATGACTTGACAGTTCAGGTTACACACAGAGAAATCTGCTTTGTATCTTGATTAGAATTACATCTTCAAAGGATCTGAATGCACTACGTAAAATTAGTGGATTTTTTTAAAATACCAATTGTGGGATGTCCTTTATGATGTTTAGAATTGTAAAATAAGTTTTGACTCTCCGGTGTAGCCGCTAAATATTAATATAAAAACAATATTGGTATTGGTAATAGTTTTTCAATCGAAATATTGAAGGATATGGAAATTTCTATGCATGAGTATTGTAGTCGTAAAAGTTTAATAATTGTAAATTAAGAGGCGTGTGCTTGGTTTATATGGGAATGAATAGTTACCTCAGTTATGGCCGTAATTTATTAATTTGTTTGTGTGTAGATCTATTCTCAGAAATTGTTTAATGTGTTTTAATAAAACCATCACAGATATATTTTTTTTATTCACTTAGAATTATGTAGATCATATAGTTAAACCGACCGGTTTAGTCCTCCTAGGTTCAAAGAAGTCATTTTCTGGTCAAATCACAAATATTTTGGAATCAACTTGGATCTGATCTCTTGAAAATGTCTTCTTAATAATTCGTTATTCCTGTATTCCTATTTTTACGTATTCAACTACAATACTTTTTTTAAATTTTCATCTTTAAATTCTGAATTGTTCTAAAATAGTTTTTCCTAATTATTTAATTTATTTGTTGTGGTAGAGCGAAAGAGTGTTTTCCACATTAATACGTGTATATTAAAGTTTGTAATAAATTAATATACCGGAATAGATCGAAGCCAGGAAGACGTTGTAAGAAACGGACCGATCAAATTGAGGAGGACTTGAAGAGGTTCTTCTCAACAGGTGAGGTCAGCCTCTCACACCTAGTGAGAGGCTGACGGAGAGAGGGCAAGGTAGGAAAATCTGAAGCGAGATTGTTAAGAAGATTCATGATATGTTTAATGTCTTGTAGAAAGAGAGGAATAGAAATATATTTTACTCATTTTAATATATCGTTAGTGTACATAAAATATGTCTCATGTCCCGATAAGATAATAACTGTATCTGGGATTGGGCGAAATAACAATTTTACTTTTGCATATTGTTTAGCCTTAACTTTTTAAATGGTGTAATTAAAAGAAAATAGTGAAAATTATGTGCATACCAAATTTGATTTTTTTCAATTGAGTGAAATAATTTTCTCGTTATAATGAGGTAATTTATAAACCTTATTAAGTATTCAATGAAAATGAACGATACAGCAATGATACAAATACTTTCTTGCGTGACGTCTAAAATTTATATTTTTGGGTTCTTAAAGAAATTTTTACTACGAAACAGTTCACTCTCTAACCCTCCCCTCCGTCCTTTTTTCGAAAATCTTGCTCCGTTTTGTCTTGCCCACGTTGTTCAAAATGTTCGATTCAAAAATATTTGATTCTGTGCAATTCAAAAATATTTGAATCGAATTTAAATTACATGCATATTCCCTAATGGCATCTAAAACAGCTTAAATGTTACAATGGAGAGAAGCTTTCATTATTTTCTGTTTTCCGGACTGCTTAAGTTATTCAGAACTCATTAAAAGTAAAAGTTTGAAATTAACTTTAAAGTTATTATTCATATCTGGTTACGTAATTTGGGTATAGCTTCGGTATAATGTGAGGGAAATGTGAAACATATTCAATTTTAATTAACTGGTTGTATGTATCACTATTAATATTTTTAGTGACGTGCGCATGTCGCTTAATTTTTGTTTGAGAGATACCCTAACGAGATTTTTTCCAAAATAAATCGAATTACGGTGTATAGTTTTGGCTTATAAATTACTAACAATATGGGAAGTTTGACCTCTACCGGTTTTTGAGACAATTAAATTTTTAAACAAAAATAAAATAAAAATGTAATTAAATAATGTTCGCGCCACCGTGAAGGAGGCCCGCCACACAGGCGCGGACAATGATCATTCCAGCCAATTAAAGCATAGTGCGGCTTTAACGTATTGAAGTTCTTTCCTATCCCCTTACTGCACTTTCAGCTCTAGACGAGGCAACATCAGCGCGGGCGTGTCTCCACCTTTCAATACCTTGATTCCTTGAACTTTACACTTCACATTATAGATTACATTCATCACCTACATTGAGCCTTTTTATTTTCGCGCATTTGGCGGGAACAAAAACATTAGTGTATAGGAATGGTTTCCATTATCCATTTCTAATATTTATTTTATTAGATTATTGATGTCTGTTTTGTATTTATTTCCGAGCGAGGTAAAACAGAATACAGTATTGTAGCCGCTTAAAACATCAAAAAGCATATTTTGGTTGGAATTAATTCTGCAACATTAATAAAGTAAATTACCCGATAAATTATCGACGCTCAGCTATGCGCATTGCATAGCCGAGCGCCCAAACTATTGGACCGATTTAGATCAAATTTAGTTTCTTTTTGTTTAGAATTTTTCTGGTATTTAATTTTTCTCGAATACCAACATCGATGTTCTTAAAATTTTCCACGTTGTTAGTATTTTATAAACCATACAATATACGTTAACTAGTTTTTTCGGAAAAATATCTATCAAAGAAAATTGAAGTGAATTGCCTACGAACAACGCAAATAATTTATAAGTCTAACCATAAAATAAAACAATAAAAGTTTATTACAATATTATAAAAGAACATATATTTTACAGTGTAGCCATTCACTAGAAAATATTTGGAGCATTGCTGAACAGTTTATTTACATTGAATATCTAAAGAACTTTGCTACAGTATTGGCACGGAACTGTTCCGCATACTTTAGGAGATGGTTAATTTGTACTATCTCATGTATACGAATATATAAAAACATGCGCAGAATGCAAAGAATTCGGCTGTTTAAAATTCATGTTTATATAAAAGGAAATATGCATGTCACTTTTTATATTTTTATATCACTATTTTCATTGTTTAGCATAATAAAAAATATAAATACTATCGAAAATATGCCAATTAAATTAAAAAAAGTGTAGTATTATTTCTACTTTCTTTAATTTCTTTACCACGACCTAGGTTTCGTTGTATTACATCTTCAGGTGGGATATTAGCAAAGATATTACAACGTCTTCAGGTGGGATATTAGCAAATACCTAGGTCGTGGTAAAGAAATTAAAGAAAGTAGAAATAATACTACATCACGTAGTTTCATTTAATTGTGAATAATGAATTTCTACAAAATTAACGCAAAATATATTCAATATTTAAAAAAGTGTATAAAAGTGTTAATAAATTTATTCTGTTTAAACATCATAATTTTCGTGAGCCCTGGATGTCGTCACAAGCTATGCTCGCTTGATGACGACAAATTATATAAATCTAATATCAATTATTTGAGATTGTGTGTTTCATTCTTCATTTCAATTATAAGTTTGAAACATATACATACGTAACATTTTCGTTAGTTCAAAAAGTTTTCGTTTTCAGTTTCCGAAAAAGTTATTGGCGGTTATTGCTATGATCTATGGACTTGTTTTCAATTAATGAATGAAAATATTTATTCTATTTTAATTTCTAATATAAAACGAATTAATAATTCAAGATTTGTAAATCTGTCTCACGCTAGACTACTACTAGACTTGTCTTCAAATTGGTTACTGAGACCATCTTGGTTACTGAGACCTATCTTAGTACTGGGTGAGAGGATTCGGTGATCATTTTGGAGGTGATGTTTTTGGAATCTTATCATATTAGTACTGGGCAGCAATATTCCCCACTCGTCTAGTGGACCGTAAATGACTATTCCAGTTCTTAATCTCTTGTAGAAAATTTATAACTTCCGTCAATGCAGGAAGTTTGTTGGAATAATCTTCTTTCCCATATCCCCTTCCGTTCGGCAAGATGTGGATCGTACAAGTGTAAAGCTTATCGAAGCCGCACGGAAGTTTTAATATTTTCCGACTTGCATCTCTCGAGAAAGTAGAAGATCTTTACCAGACTTTGCTGGATATATAAGACCCATAAAAAGTCTATTTAAGTGTACGTTCAATGTGCATATAGCAGCGTAATCTTTTTATCGTGGTTTACAAAATGTTTTAAAACTTTAGCTTCGTTTTGAAATCTCATGTATTTTAGATTTTTTTATTCTTTCCCTCTGTGGATAAGACTAAGTTTTCCACGAGTTGTATAGAAATTATATTGAATGAAGTTTCTATAATAAAATAAATTTTAAAATTTTAGATCTCTTGTTTTATCAGCTTTCATTTGAAATTTAATTAGTTTAAATGATTGTTGGAAAAAAATATTGGTCATGCAAAATTTTTCTTAAAATGAAAATTACGGTTTCGATATTTCATTATCGACCCTGACTATACTAATTATCAGCTCTTCATATTAAACAATAATTAAAAAAGAAGAGAGTCAGTCAGGCTAATGGCATGACAGAGTTAATTGCAGTGTTATCTATGTTTTTTTAAAATTTTGTGTACCGAATATTAATCTAAAGTTTGTTCAAAACATTTTGGAGTACCAGATTAAAGATACTGTAGGGCAAATTGCTGTATTAGAAAAAATACAGTCTCTTATCAGAAGTACATGAAAACACTGTCTTAGAATCATTAGATTAGGAATATTTGCTAAATTTAATAACTAAAACGAGTAACATATTTTTGACACATGATGCGCCTTTTTCATAATGGCTGGTGAAAAGAGTGAATAGTTAACGAATAAAGGTTGCTTAAGAGGAAAAAAAAGACTAAAACTATACAAAAGCTTGGATGCGACAGAATGATGATATGATGAAAAAATGGTAAAAAAACAGTCAATTTTGTGACAGAATGCTGGAAAGGTTGAGTATAATATACAACAAATATATTACTATTGCTTATAGGATATATTAGCAGTTGCCGTCGCCGTCAACCGTTTGTGTTCACTAACCGATTATTTCTTACATAGTTATTTATACGTAGATGCACCTATATTTAAAGTACATAGTTCGTACACTTTTAGTTGCAGCAGCATCCAATTTCTGAATCATTGGGATAATTGAATTGTTCGCTGGTTAAAATTGAAGTCGTGTATTGCTCTGTCAATCAAATCAATGAGTCCCACTGCGGTGATTTGCCGAATGCATAAGTAGTTAACATATTAGTTATTAGATATGATCAGGTTTCAGGTGCTTTATATCTTCATTAGAATATATTTTTATATGAAACTATGTTGCGATTTATACTATTCAGGCTAAGATATCTTCAGCGTTTATTTTATGATTTCATATACTGAACTTGACTCAGTGGAATGGCTAACACTATAGAATACGCTATTTGGAGACATATTCTGAGATAACTTTATAAAGAGGGAACAGTATTAGTACGGAAAGATACATTTTTGACAGAAAATGTTCATCCTCGTGTTGGCATCCATAAAGGGTATGTATATTTCTACTACCGTTTTACGTTTATACCGAGTTCATAATGAGAATTATACTCGAGAACAGGACGGACAGCGTTGCCATTTCTTGTTACAAAATATCGAACTTGCGTTATGCAGATGACACCACCTTATTTATTTCTGATGCGGGTCACATATCAGACTTACTTCTCAAGATGGTGCGCGTAAACCGCGAGTTTGGTTTAAAGATCAATCGCAGTAACTCGTTCGTAGCAGAACAATAACTCGTTCGAAGTCACTCAAATAGTAAACTGTGGAGTAGTTCAGTCATATGCACCTTGGATTGTCGATTTCGAACAAGGCGGATGCGTGAATGAAATGGGGAGACCTATAGCGATGACAATGTGCTATGAACAAATTGAAAAAAAAATATGGAGGGTTCGAAATATTAGCAAGGTCACTAAGACTCGATTTGTCCGAACTCTGATGTTCCCCATATTGTTCTACGCAGCAGAGACGTGGACGCTACGAATACTTGAGAAGAACAAAATGCGGCTATCGTAGACTGAGTTCCGCACGAATGTCTCTATACTTTAAGAACTCGGTATCAAGTAGCGTCTATCGATACTCACTCGACTCGGATTCTGAATTTTTTGGTCACATTGTGCGTGATTATTTGCTCCTTAGAGCGCCTTGTGCGGGGAACGGTAGAATACACTAGGACTACATGGGAGATCGTCAATATGGCGGATAGACCAGATCAAGTCTGCTGTAAGGATTTCTCTGTATGAGTGCACCAGGGCGACGACAAATAGGGAAATATGGAGAGGCTTCGTGGAGCAAGTAAAAACGGCCGCCCATAACAATTCTACATGCTAACGACGATCGCTCTGTCAAGACCGAAACGATGAAGAAGAAGATACTGCAAACGTAATCAGTTGTGAGTCTAATGAGCGCGATTATGAGTCTACTTCAGATTGGCGTTTTATGACATTTTTTTTCATAATATTTCAATGATGGACTGATTACATAAATGCATTATTCTCTCAGATTTCCTTAGACTCCTGAACTTACTAAGTTCATTAAATATATTTGCACATGAAACAATAAATAAACAATACTGAAGGTATCAGATGGGGAATATTTGACGTATGAGCCAGCTGGTATTTGAGTAATTTTGACCAAATTTTCACATTTTTTCTTTCTCCTATTGTCCAAAATTTTTATGGATGGCCAAATTTTTTTGATGGTGATAAAGTGTTGATAAAAAATGAAACCAACCTAAAAAGAGATGATTGTACAAGTACTTTCTCACTCTTAATACGAATTTCTTTATACAATTTTCCCTCATTCCATCGTATAAAGTATTTATGATACTATGTTTCACCTATTACATTTACCTATTCTTATTTCCATGGTGTAAATACTATTTGTGCATTAAACTTAAATTTTCAATATTTGGTTACTGTAATGTTCACGTGAGAGGAAAATAATTGTTTCATGAAAATGCCACTGTTCCGTAGACAATAAACGGAATATGTGTTAATGAAGATGGAAAGCTTTCATTATTCACAATGTCAATTTTAGTTTGAACATAAAGTGAGGTCGGGACGTCAAGCTGCCGTTTGTCATCATTTGTTTGTCTATTATGCAGGACGTAACACAGATTTTGGGTTGATGACACTTGGAATGCACAAGTAACTCCGAATGCTGATGGCTGCTGAATTCTTGAAGCTTCTAGTTTGATATTCTTAGTTTGTACATCAAAAACTATGGTGTGTTTGTACATCATACTTTGACGAAAAGCTGGCTATGTAAACTGGAGATATATTTGCTATTAAATGACATATTAACTGGAATTATTATCTATGTCTGAATTGGATTACGCTTTATTTCATTACCTACTTCAGTCCAAGAGTTTTTCAGTCTCAGGCAGGTAATGAGTTGACAAAAAATAATTATAATTTTTCAAGTTATACATCAACAGAAATGCAGTTGTTCTAAGTATCACAATATTACAGGTGCACATGTATCCTACACCAGCTCAGTAAAATGCAAACATGAATAATTTAATCTGCTATTCTTATACGGACTTCCTAGAAAGTATTAGATTTTTGATATTTTGTTCTGTTAGCAAGCTGAAATGGGCGTTTTTTCGGTAAGTTTTTTACAAGAAATTGTTTATTTTCTTTTTTAATATGATTATTTTCGATCTCACATGAAATTGTGACTCTAATAAATTTTTTTATCTAAAAATTTGGTTTGCAGAACCTCAAAATTTTAAAAATGTGCACTGTGTTGGGTAGTAATAACGCGCACCGCCATTTTAAACACCTTAGAAGTCCTACTCGAGCTCTAGCGATGACTCTGCCCCCCACCTGCACAGAATATTTTTAAAATTATCCTACGCGGTCTGTCTAATGAAAAAAAATATTTAAAAATCGACAATGTCTCAAAACTAATTACATAAGGTCGAAAATAAGGTAACAAACAAGTGATTGTTCATAAGAAATTTGTTTAACACACCATTTTGATGATCTCTTCAGATATATTATCAAAATAGGCAAGAGAAAATAATATAAAAAAGCAGGTCTTTCAGAATTTTTCAGGAAGTCCGTATAGTGTATACTTTGGAGACAGACATTCTTGACCCATATCTTGGTCATTGCGACTAGCACGACTCAAAAGAAATTAGTCTATATCATAGGGAATTGAATGAAATAACGAAACAAATAACAATACATTCGTCAGTGGTGTGCACTTATTTTTGCTGCTATGATTTATTTAAAACTGTGTGTGATTGTGTTTTGTTTTGAAAATTTTGTATTTGTGATTTTGGAGTGATAAGTCCATTTTTATTTGCGAAAGATATTAGTAATATTATGGAATTGTGCATATTTGAACGAAACATGTTATTACGAAGTTGGGAAAATAATTAATTTATTATTTGAGATAGTAATTATCTATTTTTCAGTATATTCATTTTAGGTGTGCAAAATTTTGTTTTTGTGATTTTGGATTGAATGTAAGGGTAAAGCTATTATTTGATGAGTAGTTATTATTGTTGATAAAACTGACAAAACATGTGACGAGGGCGTGATGAGTTCATTTTTATTTGTGAAAGATATTAGTAATATTATGGAATTGTGCATATTTGAACGAAACATGTTATTACGAAGATGGCAAAATAATTTATTATTTGAGATAGTAATTCTCTATTTTTCAGTATATTCATTTGACGTACGCAACATTTTTTTTCCATTTCAAGATTTGTTATTTTGTTTATTTTTTCTAAACAATGAATTTATTTTTTCTATTATTGCTGGAAGTATCATTTAAGCTAGTTTATAGCTGTGTATATTATTTTTAATGTATTTTTATTTATAAATAAACAAAACACGTTGCCTCAAAACCTTTATTTTTTCCTTTTTCTAAGCCATTGCAGTTGACAGTTTTTAAAGTATTTCAAGTATTTTAGGGCGTTATTTTTTGTTCACCCCTAATTAAAAATAAAAGAGTCCTGCAACTGTTATGAAAGTAATTGTATTATTTTTTAGCATTGCATTTGTTTTCGTTGGTCTCTTCCACCTGTTGCTTTCAATTGCAGTATTTTGCTGACAGAAGTGAAATGGCTCAGCAAACCAAACCTTTTTTTTTTAAGTATTTCAAGTATTTTATAGCGTTATTTTTTGTTTACTCCTAATTAAAAATAAAACAGTCCTTCGACTGTTATGAAAGTAATTGTATTCTTTTTTAGCATTACATTTGTTTATGTTGGTCTCTTCTGTCTGTTGCTTTCAATTGTGGTACTTTGCGGACAGAAGTGCGATTGCTTACCATAAATTTAACGATATCATAATTTTTCATTAGGATAAGTGATTTTTATTTACGTTTATATTCAATCATTATTTATACTTTTTCGTTTAATTATTATTTATAACAAAAATGATATTTTTAATATTTTTTTTAGCTTATTTTGTTACAAAAACGGGGAATGTTTGTCGTTCTTCAATACTTTTTAATCTCATAAATACGTAAGTATGGCAGAAATGCTTTTTCTATTTTTAACTTTATAAAAATTCATTAAAGTCAAATAATAAGTGTTGGAGTTCGGTATTATTTTATCGAAAGCAGCGAAACGGCTAGCGTAGCGTTTTGAGCCCGGGGTTTCTAGGATTCAAGGAGGCAACCTCCTGCTAACTTATAACAACATGACAATTTTTAGAATTTATTATTACAGAAAGTAAATAACATACTAACGACAATTTTTTTGCATTTTCTTTATTAATCATTTAAATATAAAAAAATAATTGATATTTTTATCATCTTTGAGAAACACAGGTATCCTAATAGATGGCGTATCACAAACTATGCAAAGATGCGTATGCATCGTGAACTAAATATCATTAAATAATCATAAGTAAATAATCAATGGTGTTGACCAGATTTTATGGAAAAGTATTAAAATTTTATTAAACGAACCTTTGAAAAAAAAGATGAGATATGACAAAAATGAAAATGAATATCGGGCTAAATTGTAGTCGATGTCATCTTTCCTTTCAAATATCACTTTTTCTTGGAGAAAAACGCGTTTATAATTTTGAAAATAATTCGAATTTCCACTTTTCACTGCGTACAATGATGATTGGAAAAAATATTTATTCAGAATATAAAAATAGATTGAAATTTTGGTGACACAAGGGTA
Source organism: Druceiella hillmani (assembly GCA_039881145.1). Classification (NCBI taxonomy): domain Eukaryota; kingdom Metazoa; phylum Arthropoda; class Insecta; order Lepidoptera; family Hepialidae; genus Druceiella; species Druceiella hillmani. The sequence continues at coordinate 15,618,651 of JAYKKI010000001.1, forward strand.
TAAATTAGATTCCTTATCTGTTTATTACGTGCTTTAGGTTAATTTTCAGTATATTCCAAACAATATTTCTTTTTCACCGCTTTCATATCCTATTTTCTTTTTCTAGCTATATGATATGGCAGCGTTGTATACTTGTAATTAAAATGTCAATAATAGAACAGTGATACCATCGATTAGAAACTTTATCAAAAATTCCTTTCTTAGGAACGAAGCTAACTCTTTGTAATGCCCTAATACTTAAGGAGTTACTTTCCGTTATAAATCGTCCAACGATTATGTTGGAACGATGGATGTTTTTAATAAATCTCTTTCCTAGCAGAAAATTCTAGGTAATCATATCGCATTTATTATGTTATTTTTTATTAGAGTAAATTCTCAAAATGCCTCGTCCTAGCTCTTATGTATAACCAGCATCTTTTTATAAAATTTCTATTTAATAAAAATTAAAATTTCTATTTTTTTCGTTCTTTTTTATCACTGCAGACACACGGTGTAATTTTTGTCTTAATTGCTGTTCATTATCGTTATTAGTCTCACATACCGCCTCCTTGAAATATCCCCCTAGAAAATAGTCCAATGGATTGAGGTTTGGCGAACCATGCGATTGTGACGCCATGTACCTATCGATTTGGTTAAGTTGCATTTAAGCATTCAGTTACTTCTTGCGAAAAGTAGGCCGGTGCACCATCGTGTTCTACCCACATCTTATCACGTACATCTTGTGGTATTTCATTAAACATATTTGCAGGCTCGTCCTTAAAAACCGTAGATAACAAACTTCATGAAGCCTCGGTGGGAGTTCAAATGGACCGATAATTTTGCCATCCAGGATTCCAGCCCACAAATTAACTGCGAATTGATGTTGAAATCTTCTTGCTATGCGGAGATTCCCGATGGCCCATTGTTGTAAATTGTGAATATTAAATACTCCCATTCTTTTAAAACATGATTCATGGCTCCATAAGACTGAATTAAAAGCACCGAATCTTTCGATAGAAATTTATTCGTCGTTGATAGTCAGCAGGTAGCAGCGCTTGTACTCGTTGCATATGGTACGGGTACAAATTATTTCTTCTTAAAATGTGGTGTACTGTATTTCTTGCACCACCAGTATGTCGAGAAATTCCCCGAACACTAGTAGAAAGAGCTTCTTCCACTTCGACCAGCACTTGACGCACATCAATATTTCTAGGTCTTTCTTCAGGAAGCACGTTTCCAGGAATTCGACCATTTAAAATTGTGTTATTTACGCGAAAATGATTCTGTGATCGAGATAGCGTTTGAGATTAGGGCCAGAAAATGACATACAATTCTGCATATTCACGAGCAGTGTAGTAGGTTTGAGGCATAAACAAGGTCCTGTTCAAGCGTAGGTCATCAAATAAAAACAGTGGTAGGGAAAAAAACAGCAAAAAACACTTTGTTAGCTCCAAGCGGTAAGCAAGTCTCTAAAGAAGCGAAGTTGTTGGCAGAAGGAGTAGAAGGGGTCGCTTGACGGCCGAGAATAATAAAAAGGCCATACGCGTGGGAAAGAAATAACGAAACAATTCTGATAAGCGGTTGTTTTGACCATAAGCATTTCTGCGAATGGGGTGTCATTTCAATAAAGCAAAATTAATTGTCACAATGTTACTTTTTTATAATCTTTGTGAATTGTAAATATTTTTGAAGTAAAGTTCCATAAGGTTGCCATACATTTTTTACGCTAGCATTTTTAATAATCATTTTTCATGTTTTGTAGTTCGAAAAATGTTTAAGTGTTTAATTTTTATGTTGCCAATAATAACGCATGAATAACATTTTAATTAGGAAGACGAGAATTATCTTGATAATCTTGGATAATAAAAATGCAGAATTAGTAGTAATACTTAATAAAATTTTTTTTTCATGCAGTAACAAAAATGAAAAAAACCTATCTCTAAAACTATTAGGCCTAGGAAAATAAAATTTATAATTTTGAAATCTAAACAACAGTATATCAACTTTTGTAGCTAGGCTTTGAAAGTATGCAAGTTTAATGTAGTTCTTTACTATACGAATCCAAATTGAAGAAAAAGATATCCGGCAGAAAGCTAATTAATTCAGCAACATCTTTTAGAAGCAAAATACCGGATAAAAATGCTTAGTTTAGCTATTTTCGTCGATATTATTTTAACTATGTGAGTATTATTTTATTAATTTTTATGAAAAGTATATTTATATCTACTTCTGATCCCTTTGCTCCTAAACCCAGAACTACTTTAAAGATATCTTAAATCTGATTTGTTTAATTAGCTTCCGTGTAATGCTAAATCGAAATAAACACTTTATCAGATTCAATTACATTTGTCGTCTTTCAAGTCTTTCTAATAACGATTGGAAATGTCATCAAAAAAATTTGTATCTCAATTTCTTTGGCTAATTATACTTCAATAGTAATCGATATACTGTTTGCCTATAGCAAAATATCGATAAACGTAACCGATTTCTATAATACCCATTACAGTTACTTATCTTAAAAAAACTGTCATGAAAGTGTAATAGTTCAACCTAATCATTAATAATCATTAGGGTACTAATCCAACTTTTCACGCTATATATCACCACAGCGAGAATTCCCAAGAGGGAGAGCAAAGTGTTATTATCGTAATTATGACCATTACACCGCGATGGAAGAAAGCGTAAGAGCATATAATATAGGCAGCAATCACTAGTGTGTAGTTTATTGCCTCACAAACTACGTGCTGATTAATCAAGTTGCAGCTTAGTTAGGACTGTGTCAGTGATAGTCCTTGCTGGAGCGTTAAGACGCTATTATTGTCTCCATGTCTAATACCCTCTCGTGTTTGTTGGTGGCGCTCATGCGGGTGGAGCCGTGGCTCTCAGCGGCGGCGTCGAGAGACCGATGAGCAAACAGCGGCGGTCTCGCACTCCGTTATTAGTTTCCTGTTAGAACGGCGTGTCGCAGCGAAGGCAGCATCGCAGCGTTCATGTTTGAGCGGATTCATTGCAGGCAGAGACAATCTGAAATTAATATCTTTGATGATATGGTTACGCTGGAGAAGTCTACATTTGCATTTATATTAATGATACTTTTTTTAGTGTTGTTTCTGAAGGATAATCTAAATAAACTATAGGAGAAAATTATAAATTAAGTTTGTCTATCATGGTTTATTTAGATGAATATATGTTTTGGAAACATTGGGGTAGTTTTCTGTAAATTATACTTGTATTTCCATTAATATAATTTTTGTTAAATTTTTTATATGCATAACTCTAAAAATGGAGGGTGAAGATCTCAGATTACAAAACAAAAAGTAGATACATTCGAGTGAAAAAGAGATCGTTTGTTACGGTAAATGTAACTTTTCGAAATAACGCGTTTATAATATATTTGAAAGGAAATACTTTTCACTTTATGGCACTTAAGGAGTTAACTACATGCTCCGTTACGTAGCATTACGTTACGTTACGTTTTTAGGAAAATATCAGAAACTACGTAATATAAAATTATGCACGAAAATTAGTTTCTAGTATAATAAATATTTACAAACGATATTTAACGGAAAAAAAAACTTTTTCTACTTTTCTAACTTTGATACTTGAAAATTAACGAGAAAGTAAATTTTAGTTTTTCTTTATTGGAGTATAGCGATTAGTAATAGCGGATCGGTACAATAGTCACTACACCAAATTTCAGTTTGGTTACATTGTTTGGTTTAGAGAAAGTCGATGGGAAGGATCACACACACGGACGAACTAATTATCAGTAAAAGTTCTGTTTATTTTTCTCGAAAAGAAGAGAATTATTACTGATAAATAATAAAATATTGAAACACGTTGTCAGTAAATTTAGGTTTTGTAAATGCTATAACTGCTTTCTAATGTCGTTTGCAGCTTTTTTGTACCTATTTTATTTAGCAATTATTTTCAACCACAAATCGGTTAGACGATTTTACTATAATTTTTTTCAGGTAAGGCAACTTTAATTTTATTAGCTAAATCAGCATAGCCAACTTTAATTTTATTAGGTAAAATAGTACAAGCAACTTTAATTTTATTAAGTAAAGCAGTACAGACAACTTTAATTTTATTAAGTAAAGCAGAAGAGGCAACTTTAATTTTTTTAAGTAAAGCAGTACAGGCAACTTTAATTTTATTAAGTAAAGCAGTACAGGCAACTTTAATTTTATTAGGTAAAGCAGTACAGGTAACTTTAATTTTATTAGGTAAAGCAGCACAGGTAACTTTAAATTTCTCTGGCGTTTGAAATTTGCAATTGTTTTCAATATTACCATCTGAGGCTTTCGTAATTTTTGAAATATAAATTCAGGATTAGATATCAGACGAAAAACGTGATACCTCCAAGAATAAAAACTCGATATAAATATGATACAAGTTATTACTTGCTTTGAAATCACTTATGTTTCAGTATAAAAAACAAAAATGAAGTGTATTGTTAGTTATTTTTGTGAATAGTTTAATAGTCCATAATCTAAAGTAATATAAAAATAAATATATTTGATGATACCGATATATTTAGGAAAACAGGATTGATTTTACATATTTAGGAATATTGTCGCTTTATTGTTTTTTCTCAAATGGAATAGGGTTTTACCATTATGTTAGACTCTAGAGTTGTGGTTAATTTATTTTTCAGTTTATGACATATAGAAACTTTAGCATAGTTTAGTGACATATAGAAACTTGTCTGTTTCTTCCATTTCCCAAATTAAAAGTAAACTTTTCTTGTTCTGCGTTCATTTATGACACACCGAGAATTAATTCTGTAGTCTTTGACCGACATATAACCTTATTCTGACGCCATCTGTTGGTTGATTGAAACAAGGGTTGACAATAATATTTTCATCAACGGAAATTAGTGTTCATAACATAATTAGCGTTTTATCTGTACACACCATTGTATAATAATGCAGCGAGCTTTTATAAGATTTCATTTAGAAATAAAAGATTGCAATTAATAAATAGTTTATAATACGGGTTGATAACAATTTTTTTTTATCTACTACTTCGTTCTCAGGTCATGTACGTTAAAAAATATTGAACCCCATTTTCACATAGGTGTGTCGTTATTCTGGTACAATGGTTAATGTGTGAAAGCATGTGCGTTTGATTTTGCTTACTTACAAATATCGCTATAATTCGAATAGACATAATTACTGAAAATATATCACTTATAAACTATTAATTAGAAAATTACGGAAGGGAAATTGGGTCTGTACAAATTGAGGAAGATCAATATAAAATTTAATTTGATAAAGATTAAGACAGTTTTTCACAATAAGCTTCAGGAAATTTAAATTAAAAATTATGTTTTTATGATTAGTAAAACGTTTTTCAACTAGTTACTTAGTTAGGCCTGTTTTGTAATATATACACATATGCTGCCTGGGACTTTATTGTAGAACTTTTTAAGAAGAACTATGTTACCATACATTGTTTTCGAATGTCTGCCACGATTTAAGCAGCGTAAAGATACTTCTCCGACGATTGATTTTTTACGACTTTATCAACCTTCACAGTTATAGGTTTTTACAAAATATTCATAAGTGATATATTTATTTACATATTGCGGTAATATTTAGTGACATTATATGTCACTAAATATTACACGCCGAAAAGTTTTCACCTTTATTATATAACCTAGGGCTAGTGCGTTGGAAAGACCTAAGAAGTAGACAGATTAAAATACCTTCATGATTCTATATTTGAAATTCTGTATTTCGCTATTTTATTTAAGGAAGAAGATTGCCATAGTTTCTGCAAAATTTACAAAGATTTTGTAGTTCCCATCTCATTGTTGTTAAGTTATCTAAATCCATTATATTTATTTTTTAAGATTTCGCTTTGAATTTAGTTAGATATTACTGGTAGTTCGATGGCATTATTTATAAGAAATAAAGAAAAGTACTTTACTGCTATTTGTTTAGTAAATACGGATGAAGAAATGTGCTTGAGGGCAAATATTAATAAACCTTCATTATTTTTAATTCTGCTGCTTCTTAATAATTTCAGCATATTTTGCAATTTCTTTTATTGTAAATGGAAATGTGTGATTAAAATCTTTATTGATGAAACCTTTATTGGTTACTTTTAAGGGACTTGTGTTCGGTACTTTATACTAATAGAAATATATTTACAATTAAATGGAAAAAGACGGAAACTTAAGTTTGAACCAATTATAATGGAATTTCATATATCAATATGTGATTAAAAATTCTCCCCAATATTATGTTAAAAATCTAGTATCTTTTTATATTTATTTGCTATACCTTTATTGATAATATAGTTAATGTAAATAAACATAATTAGGTTTCCTCATAAGTTTTTAAAGATGCAAAAGAAGGTTGGAAAAAATGTTTTTTTTACATATGAATGTGGAGAATCGTTGAAAAAAAACTCATTGCGAAGAGTGCAAATACGCTTTTTAAATTGTTTTTATTGAAAAATAACAATGGTATTTTTAGATTTAATTTGTTATCAGGTTTATTTAAAAAAAACGACATTATATAGGAAGCTGTTATTCAATTATTATATATCTCGTGTCCTGTTATAACAAAGTATTAAACTAATCGCGAGGAGTACAAATACGTTTTTTTAATTTTTTTTATTGAAAAATAATAATGTTATTTTTAGATTTATTTTGATATCAGGTTTATTTAAAAAAAATGACATTACGTAGGAAACTGTGATTCAATTATTATATATCTCGTGTCTTGTTATAACAAAGTATTAAACTAATCGTGAGGAGTACAAATACGTTTTCTAAATTTTTTTTATTGAAAAATAATAATGTTATTTTAGATTTATTTTGTTATCAGGTTTAGTTAAAAAAATGACATTACGTAGGAAACTGTGATTCAATTATTATATATCTCGTGTCTTGTTATAACAAAGTATTAAATTAATCGTGAGGAGTACAAATACGTTTTTTAAATTTTTTTTATTGAAAAATAATGTTATTTTTAGATTTATTTTGTTATCAGGTTTATTTAAAAAAATGACATTACGTAGGAAACTGTGATTCAATTATTATATATCTCGTGTCCTGTTATAACAAAGTATTAAACTAATCGTGAGGAGTACAAATACGTTTTCTAAATTTTTTTTATTGAAAAATAATGTTATTTTTAGATTTATTTTGTTATCAGGTTTATTTAAAAAAATGACATTACGTAGGAAACTGTGATTCAATTGTTATATATCTCGTGTCCTGTTATAACAAAGTATTAAACTAATCGTGAGGAGTACAAATACGTTTTTTAAATTTTTTTTATTGTAAAATAATGTTATTTTTAGATTTATTTTGTTATCAGGTTTATTTAAAAAAATGACATTACGTAGGAAACTGTGATTCAATTATTATATATCTCGTGTCCTGTTATAACAAAGTATTAAAAGGGCTAAATATATAATATTATAAAAATTGGAAGTAATATAAGCAGAGTATTTTTGAGAAATTCACGATATTGTTGCTTCTCTGAAAGACGTGAAGGGAATATATTTATGTTGTGAAAACATAATTAATTTGTAAATAATATAATATATATACATATATTTATATATATATATATTTATATATATATATATATATACATATATATATATATATATATATATATATATATATATATATATATATGTATATATATATATATATAATATGAGTTCTGCCCGTAGATGATAGATTTATTGGATACACGGTTGCCATTTCCATATTTCAAAATTTTTCTATTACCTATCGATGCACTCGAAACCTTGTTGTCGAAACCAATTTTATAAATTTTATGTAACAAAATGAGACTGAAAAAAATTAGTCTGTACAAAAGTATTATTATATATATAAATAAATAAACCGTGTACGTTTATTGTATTGTAATTAAACATGCATTGTCAAATACAATTTATATTTTGTCTAGTAGTACTTTTTAATGTGTAAAATATAAACTATAAATTTATGCGTTTCATTTTACACATAACTTGTTAGTTTTATGTATCATAATAACATGGTGACCCATGTATCATAATAACATGAGGACCCACTTTCTGTCATCGAACGGACGGTGATCCCAATCGCGAGTATCCATCGAGCAGTCCGGCTGCCCACCGCGCCATTTAACAACGTCATTAGCCCTCCGTGCCGGCACGACGTTGATGTATTATTCTCTTTGAAATAATGTTGTTTACACACAAATGGCGTTTAATTGCAGCGCATAGTAAGGCTATAAAATCGCTGCCAAATGAGTTATTTCCGTATGCGGTAACGTATGTTGCAGTAGTGAAAGGACCTACATATTAAGAGTATGGGCGGGTAGTTATTATCTTCTTGACGTGGGGGAAAGTTGACTTTAGCATAATCTAATTTTTCATGATTTTTCTCTAATTAAGGGGTTAAAAGACCTGTCGAGAATTAGCTTAGAGAACGTGGCAAGTAACTGAAGTCGCCTTGCCGGTAGTGATTGTAAAATCTATCGTAAAAAATAATAAACCTCCCTCTATTTATTAAGTTGTTAAAACTGCAGTTTTCAATTTGTTTATTTCGGTTTTTAAATTCGGACTTTTTTGGTGTAAATGGAATTTAAACTAAAAATAAAATTCAAAAACTATGTCACCGATTTCATCTTAATTTTGAATATATATTATTAATAATATTATATACCAGGCAGAATGTTTTTTTCCTAAGGTGCAATGTTTGCTTATTATAAATTTTGTCAATTCTATTTTCAAAGAAAAAAATGAGTGTTTATTTTCCAAACACCGTGACTTGCTTAAGATTTTTCCGCAATATCAGAGGTTAGATATTAAATAATCTATCAAGAAAATATTCTTTCAATTTTCATTTTGAACAAACCCCGGCAATGCAATTAATTTCACGCGCACTACGGCTAGGGTGCTTTGCAGGACAGCACAGCACTCTATCGTTTAATTAATATTTTAATTTTTTTCTATACCATAAATACAGATAATAAGGAAAGTTTCTATGTTTAAGAGATACATAAAAATGTTTAACTTGAATTGCCTTTTGCAGCCTTATGATGACATAATTAAAGAAAACCTCCACTAAATCTTATTTTCGTTTGCTGTGATGATTTATCCAGCTTATTTAATAAAATGATTTCCGTTATAAACACGCAAATTCAAATTATCAATAAAATTTACCTATAAGAATTAATATCGACCCTTTACATAAAAAAGTCTGTTTTAATTATAACTATGCATTTGTACGTAACATTATTTTGGATAGAACGAGAGAAGTCAAATTTGTCTATTTTATACGAAGGGTATAAATGATATAAATCGCGACTTTTATACTTTTCCTTTTAGGCGAGAATATATGAAAAATTATAAAAATAATAACAATTGGAAATATGAAGTAATAACATTTTTATTCACATACCTTAAGACATAAAAAGATTATTACATAGAGGTTGAGTATCAACGTAATTAAAAACGTGTTTATTTGTAAAAAAAGTTGAACTAAAATAACAGCTAGAATTATTAAATTCTATCGGAAGAAACTATTTCGAATTAGATATTTAACGCATTTACCATTAGAATTATGTTTCACACATTCGTTTGAATAATTAAAGTACGATAAAAAAGCCTATGAAGCGCTCATCGAAACACGCTCAAGAAATCCTTTGTGCCATACATAGACATAAAAGTAGATAATTTATATCTCGAATCTGGCCCTACGAATCTTTTAGATCTCTGGTTTAACTTGTGGTTTTTAGTCATTATTCTCTGTTTGCTGTTTTTCTTTTCCTGTTTGAAATTTCCGATTTAATAATACCCACCTGAGTTTTCAAACTGAGGAAGCTCAGGGATAGATGAAAAGAATTTTCACCAAGAAAAAAACCTTATCTTCACCAAGAGAACTATTAATTCTTCTATAATTTTCCATTCTTTCTACGTATCTTAGCAATTATGTTGCCCGTCGAATATAATTTTAAAAGGAAATAGCTAGAAAAATGATGATGAACTATTTAATTTTGGCAAGAAACATAAAATATGCCAATTACTTATAACTGGCCATCTTTAAACTGGGATTAATTTATTATATTGTAACATAGCTAGATGTTATTGTGAATGCTCGTTTGGAATTAATTGATTCACAAGTGGCACTTACGACGAACTGAAGGTAGCAAAGAAAAATGAAATCAACATGAAATCAACTTTGATTATTGAAACTTTACAAAAGCAATATTGAATTTGCTAGCATATATTAAGAGTGCTTTTGAGCCGTGATTTTTATTGCCTTTTAATTTAACAATAAAAGGTATTCTCTAGAACATCAACTTCCCAATGGTGGGCATATCAAAAGGAGACGCTAATTGCTTTAGTACTTGAGTAGTAAGACAGTATATTACAATGCTACCCCTGCATTAAATTGAATTACCGATTAACGGATGATATTTACTACCGTAGTGGTAAATTACGTGGTTATTAGCAGTAGCAAATAGATGGACCACTTCCTTCGTTAATTGTCTAATGAAGGCGGAAAATAGTAGTAGAAAATATCCCCTTGTAAAATGGCAAACCACTGTGTGGGAAATTAAGTATGACGTCTAAACCACACTGCGTTAAAAATACAGTGACGATAGTTATTTTATAGGGTGTCAGTCAATTTTGTGTAAAAATATTGTCTCAGTCATGGCTATACATGTACAGAACATTAAAACACGTTTAGTATAACACGTATATACGTATGTATAAGAAATGAAATACTAAGAAAATGTGACATATCAAAATCAATGTTTAAAGAACACAAAATCATTAACAAGAAAATCAACAGTCATCAATTAAAATTATACTAATTTTGCTTTTATGATAAATTTTAAAGCGGTGAATAATAATGATTATTAATAAGATAGTGTCATTATGAATTTCCCTTATCTTCATAATTTAAAGCTATTTATATGCTAAGAGAAGAGTTTCAGTAAAATTTACACAATACCCAGTCATCTCAAACATTTTTCTGAAGCTCAGTTACCACCGACACTCTTTACCTAAACCAAATAAGAAATAAACCGTAAAAATATTTTCATAAAACATTACAAAGATAACTCCGCCTCATTGACGTGGATGACATTAAATAGGCCATATAATTGCTTCGTGTCCGGTGTATAATTTATTGTCTCTCTATGTCAAATTTGTTTCCCTCTGTTGTGAGATTTATGTTTGTTTCGAGACAAAACATTGGGCGTTTATAGCTCTTTTTATGGTGAAATAAATTTGAGAACTCGCTAATAAATTTTATTTTATATTTTTCGTAACTAAGATTAATAAAATTTGAAAACAAGGAACGTTTTTCCTTTTTTATACGTTTTGAATTCATAATGTGTTTAATTAGCGTCTTTTGAGGTAAGACACATATAATTTCAAATTTTAAACTAACCAAATATCTCTCCTACATATCTTCAGGAGCATTTGGAATTTTTCACAATGATGCAAATAAAAACTTACATGAATTTGATATCTACATTAAAATTGAGACATATCTAATCAATAGTCTTTGTAAATGCCTGTATAAAAATATAGAATTTGTCTGCCTATTCATTGAATGTATATAAATGATAATAAAAAAGTTATATTATCGATTTACCTCATCACAGAAGTGATGGGGGAAAGTCATCAAATATGGAGAAAATTGCTTAAATAACAAACTAAAAAGTCCTTTATCCACATACGTATTTGGTCTCACATAATGTGATCAGATTTCTAAGTATATATCACGGCTCACTTCAGTGGTGATTTCTGATCGGCGCAATTTTCCTATTATTTCGCTGCTTTATGATATTTTAATTAATCATCGCATACCTTAGTAAATAATTTAACAGGACCTGATAAAAGTAACTGAATACAACCAAAGGTTTATTTTTTTTTTAATTTTGTCTCTTTGTGCGTTTGTTTGAACGCACATCACGTAAGAACTACTGACTTAATTCAGGTGGAGTTGGATTTGGAAAACAGAGATTAATTTAAAGTAACTTTTTTTTAAATTTTATATCTTTGTGCGTTTGTTTGAACGCACATCACGTAAGAAGTACTGACTTAATTCAGGTAGAGTTGGATTTGGAAAACAGAGATTAATTTAAAGTAACTTTTTTTAAAATTTTATCTCTTTGTGCGTTTGTTTGAACGCACATCATGTAAGAACTATTGACTTAATTCAGGTAGAGTTGGATTTGGAAATCATAGAGATTAATTTAAAGTAACTTATTTTAAAATTTTATCTCTTTGTGCGTTTGTTTGAACGCACATCATGTAAGAACTACTGACTTAATTCAGGTAGAGTTGGATTTGGAAAACATAGAGATTAATTTAAAGTAACTTTTTTTAAAATTTTATCTCTTTGTGCGTTTGTTTGAACGCACATCACGTAAGAACTACTGACTTAATTCAGGTAAAGTTGAATTTGGAAAACATAGAGATTGATTTAAAGTAACTTTTTTTTAAATTTTATCTCTTTGTGCGTTTGTTTGAACGCACATCACGTAAGAACTACTGACTTAATTCAGGTAGAGTTGGATTTGGAAAACATAGAGATTAATTTAAAGTAACTTTTTTTAAATTTTATCTCTTTGTGCTTTTGTTTGAACGCACATCATGTAAGAAGTACTGACTTAATTCAGGTAGAGTTGGATTTGGAAAACATAGAGATTAATTTAAAGTAACTTTTTTTAAAAATTTTATTTCTTTGTGCGTTTGTTTGAACGCACATCACGTAAGAACTACTGACTTAATTCAGGTAAAGTTGGATTTGGAAAACATAGAGATTGATTTAAAGTAACATTTAGTTTTTGTCAAAATATGTTCATTCAATAAGAGGATATATGAATTTAACCTTTTGAAAAATTATTTTACTTTGTAATATAACAAATACAAAGAAGTACCCATATACTTGACATGTAATAATTAGACAAATGTATAGAATATTTAAGTACATCTATACATTACGCTATCTGTATTTTAAGTCGCGTAATAAAATTTTCCACCTGGACATATATTAGTTGTGAAGGTAAAGTGTGGAGTGATGCGGGAGTGGTAAGGGCTTAAGTAAACAATCTGGATAGACACATTTCTTTCGTACATAACATACTTCGTTGTCATGTATATTCGACATAAGCTTATTTTGATTTCTCAATTTGGTAACACGTTTTGGTAATTTAATTACATTAGTTGATATATCCGACATAAGCTTATTTTGATTTCTCAATTTGGTAACACGTTTTGGTAATTTAATTACATTAGTTGATATATTAGACATAAGCTTATTTTGATTTCTCAATTTGGTAACACGTTTTGGTAATTTAATTACATTAGTTGATATATTCGATATAGGCTTATTTTGATTTCTCAATTTGGTAACACGTTTCGGTAATTTAGTTATATTACTTGTTTATATTAGGCTGTTTAAATTTGATGTACATAAAATAAAACTTATAGTTGTCTGTACTAACAGTACAACTTTGAAATTTGCGTGACATTGAATGTATTCACTCAAAAATATTTAGGGGAATATAACAAATGAATAGAAGATAAATAAATTGTTTTTGGAACATTTGTTAGTTTGCCTGTTAGTATGTTTATTTGTTTGCGCATTACGCAAGCACAGCTAAAACGATTTTGATGAAGTTTTTATTGCTGAATTCTTTTAGGTCCGAATAAAAAGTAAATATAGCAATTTGACGTTTCAATACAAAGTGTGATTCTTTAAGAAAAGTTTGCTTTTATAATTTTTATAATATATAGCATTACTTGTGTAGATATTAGAGTTAAATTCGTAATATTTTCTAAAGGTCCACATGTAAACAAAATTAAGAGAATACCTAAACTAGGTGTATTAATAAAAATAACTAAAGTTTGTTTGCTTTAAAGAAATATTGGAAGGAATAGCCAAATTTTGAAATATTGATTTCAAACGTAATATTTTTTATAAGACATATAAATAGTTCGATAGCAATGCTATATACCCTTAAATATTTATATTTACCCATACTTCATTCCATCACAAAAGAGAATGTTAGCAAAGAAAGCAAGGAAACAGTTAATATTTGGTTGGCAATATTTGATCAGTTGACGACTATTTACAAAACTCATTGATTTATAACCACAATATTATTAAAATATATAATATAATCACTGCATTAACTTTTTAAACTGTCAAGATGAATAATGATATATCTATAAATATTACATGGATATTTTACTAATATTAATTTTAAAATTATGAGGTTAAAAATGGACAACCCTAGCTGTCAGCCCCACAAAACTCAGAGACGTAAAAGTTTTTAAAAAAATATTCGATATTCAAATACCTGAGAGGTATCTGAATATCGAATATTGTACCCATGTATGTTGTTCATTATCAATAATTTATAATTTACTTTTTAATATGTTGAAGTGAACTGTCTGCAATAAATCAGTTTCAATTTTGCATAGACCATATGCGTTCGACTGTCTTTCAAGCGTGATATTTAAGCGAGGTAGAAATAAACGAGACGGTGCATTGGTGCTATAAGTGTATATATATATATATATATATAAATATATATATATATATATATATATATATATATATATATATATATATATACGTATATTTATACATACAGAGTATAGCGAAATTTTATTTTGCATCGCAGAATACACGTTTTGTGTACACGGCAGTATTTTTTATAATATTTTGTAATAGGATTTCTATAATAAAGCTTTCGCTCTTATTTTCTATGATTGTTTTTAATTTAAGACGTATTTAAAAAAAAATACATTAAAAAAAAATCTTTAATGTCATGCGTACATTGCCGGTGCATTTTACATAACGTTAATGTGTTTATTAATAATTTTCGATAAAGTAAATTAGGCATTATTTATATTATATAGTAAATATTTTTCGATTATTTTACTTTATTTACACATAATAAATATGTATATCAATAAAAAATTACAGTTTTAATCACAAATACCAAATAAATCCATATTATATTATTAATATGGATACAGAAAAAGGTTTGTCATACCTGAACTGTCGTTTTATTTGTTTACAAATATTCTTTTTCGGAATTAAATGAAGTATAAGTGTATACAGACACCTTGAAGTGCGAGTTCGCATTTAAGAAGTTTTCTTTTTAACGTAAACCCAGGTTATGGATAGACATGTTCCTGAATTCAAGGTAAGAAGGCGTGTGTCGATTACTTAAAGTATTATAAAGTAGCGAAATAATAAGAAGGTTGAGCCGATTGCATGATCACATTATTTGAGACCAAACACGTATTTAAAGAACGGACGTAGGCTTTTTAATTTCGAAAATCGAAAAATTGGTTCTTTTATTACCTTTGATTATTTGAAAGTTTATGTATAAATAATACGTTTATGTTGCCAACATTTTTTGTTGTTGTTATGTTGCCAACAACTTGATTTATTATCTAAATTTGAACACGTCCACTTTTGCAAAGCTTTATATAACTTTAATCATTCTAGACTCGACGATGAGAGGCAGCGATTTCTTATTTTATAAATACGTTTATAAATCCATATCGCACTTGACAATTAATTGGGTTTAGTAAAGTTTATTATAGCATTCGCTAACTTTTGTGGGACTTTCCAGTAGATATCTACAAGTTTGTGAATAATTAAGGTCTTTTCTAACGCCCTTATCTCTTCTTCCGTCCGGTTGGATGGGGCCGACAATTTCGTTTCCCTTTCATTCGTTCATTTCCTTAGGGTTTAGCGCCTTCATTCTCACGTAGTTTGGGAGGATAAATGTGCATTGGTCAACTCTTCAGATAAGTAGAAAAACGTAATTTTAAAGGAGCAGTTTTTTCTCGATTTTCCTCAATCTGTATGTTGCAATCGTATAAAGTTATTAACTTTTTGTAGATATATTCAGTATTATGAGAGTTTCCGAAAAATATATATGATACAATAGGTTAGTAAAAAGTCTTGATAAAAAATATAACTTCTATTGGGAAAAAACAATTACATTCATTAATTCAAATGATTATTTACAAATCGGTGTTTGAGAAAACTTTTCTTTTGTCGAAAAACTTTTAGACTGAAAGTGTGGGTGTGTGCTTTATTATAAACTAGCGAATCAGCCTTGAGTTTTGATGTTAGAAGTAATCTTATACAGCTCGGTCACCAGTAGTTTTAAACTTGACCATTAAACGAAGAGATAGAAGGAGATACAAGAGATAGAAGAATATAGAAAGCTAACTTTACCAGTAATCGAAGAGAAGATCTCTAAAAAATGGTACCATTTTTAAATTTTTTGTAATATATTATTTATTATGATCTAAATTTGGCCTTTGAAAAATGACGCATGTCTTCTTTCGTTGGTCTACAGGTTACAGTTTTCGACCGAATTTAGTGATTTCTTTTTTATCGATTGAATTATCAGAATAAAAGCAAATCATATACACTGATTTTGCTAAAATCGATCGAAATTTTATCTTTATCGAAATCAGAGTACAGTAATGGAACCCAAGCTCATCGCGTTTGGAATCGTTTGATTTGTCTTGATGTAAACAAGAAAGTAACAATCTAAGCATACAGGGATAGACGGGTATATATGTGTATATACAAAGGCATAAAGCGACATTTTAGTTTTATTTAGAGTCATGTTTCGTATGTTGTTGTTGTTCATTCAAATCTTGCAATCGATTTTTTAACTAATTTTACTGAACCGATTTTCACGAAAGTTGTCACACGTATTCAGTTCCCATGAAAATACAATATTATAAATTTAGATTTTTTATCCTTAAATATTTATTTTACAAATATTATGCTTATATAAACTGTGAAGCTTGAAGATGTGCTGTTTTAAAATTTTTATTGTGGGTCTCAAGCAGATATGCTGGCATTAAATTTCGGGTTCCAACTCCTCAGTCTTGATCTTGCGAAAGTATCCGATCCTGAATCAATCCTGATGCTGCAAGGATAAGGCTAACTCAAACCGTGAGACATGAGGCTGCATAGTTTTTAAACTACTACACTAAACTTCTTTTCGTTTAATACACGAAACTTTGTCTTCCAGCATCTCATTCTCCTCAGCCACTAAATTTTCGGTCTAATTTATCAGTTTTGACGCTGTAGGAGTGTGTTTATCAGTTTTGACGTTTTGACCTTGTGCTATTTTTGAATTAGGGTTATGAGTCTCAAGCAGAGGCTCTGCCATTGAAATTTGATTGTCAAATCCTCACTCTTGATGCAGCAGGGTTAGTCTCACACCGTGAAACTTGAGGACCTGTTGTTTTTAAGATAGTATTTCGGGCTACAAGCAGAGGCTCTGTCATTGAACTCTGGATGCCAATTCCTCAATCATGATGTTGCAGAGGTACTAATTGTCTAAACTCTGAGACATAGGGATTTACTGGTTTTTAAATTAGTATCGCGTCCCAAGGAGGGACTTTGCTAATGAAAGCCGGGTTCCAACTCCTCAGTCATAACAGGGTGCTATTTTTAATTAATATTGTGGTCTTAAACAAATTCCCTTTTATTTAACTCTGAGTTTTATATCCTCAGTCCTGATGCTGCAGGACTGTTCAAATCGTAGTGCCTTGGATCTCAGGCACAGTATAGGTCATTGAACTCTGGATTCTAGTCCTTCGGCCTGATGTCACAGTGGTATGACCTGTTTTGTATATGTTAATTCATTAATCAATCAATTTGGATGATTATTTTTTTTATTTGAATTGATTACGATTGAAAAATTGGTTAAAACTTGACTATGGAAATTGAAGGTACATCATAGAATTCCTCAAAAATTAACAACAAAGGTGCGTTGCTACGATGATCTAATCTAGTAGAACACAATTAAGGGTGAAATAAATTTGTCCTTCAATAAAATCAGATTATAATGGTGAAGACTGGAGGTGATGATAGGAACTTGTCACTGATGAGGAGTAAACTCATCGAGTTTGGATTTGTTTCATTTGTCTTGATACAAGCAGGAAAATAACAAATTAAGTAAGTAGGTAAGTGTATACATGTAAATACAAAGGTATGAAGCAACTAAGGTATTAGTTGGTAGGTAGATAAGTAAGTATACGTATAAACATTAACATGTGGGTAGGCAGGTAAGTAAATATACGCAAAGACATGTAGCAACTAAAACATTGGGAGGTAGGTAAGTAAGTATGGACAGAAATGTACAGAAGAAGCATGAAGTGACTAGGATATTAGTAGGTGGGTACACAATACGTAAAGGTGTATAAAGGCTTAAAATGCTGACTAGAAGCACAGTGAAGCCAAGGCAGAATGTGATTTATATCTTCGTGTATATATTTGTTATTTGTATGAATTCTTTTTATTTCATTAAATGTTGCTAAAGTATATTCCGATTTCAATAAATAATAATATATAAATTATAAAAATAGATATTATTGATATTTAATTCGTCGTAAGTTCGTTATATTCTGGGTAACGTAAGATATAATAGGCCCTAAAAAGGGAAAAATAAAACTATTTTACAAAAAAAATTCCCAGTTCAAATAGACACCGAATAAGAAAGAAAAGTATAAAATAATAAAAATACGAGTATTCACTTGGAACATTTGCGGTATAATATCGTTTCTTAACATAAACAAATTTGTAAAGTACTGTTGCTGCTAGAGGTTTTGGGTCGGTGCTAAGTGAAATGTGACCCTCGTCTGTGTGTGTGAGTGTACCTACATTTGAGAAAGGAGAGAAGCGTCGACTTATAATCGATAACAATATTAATAATAAAAGGTACATACGAGAAAATAAGAATTGGCCACATATTAAAATGATGACGTATATCTCACTTGACATAAAAAAACACTGTTTATTAAATTTTATTAACATTAAAACTTAATTTTAAATATATTGACTTTATAAAATATGTTTTTAAATATGAATGAATAGTTGAGTTTAAATGTATTTTAAAAGCAATGAAAATTTCACTTCTTGTTGATCCAAAAAAACCTGAAAGATGAAATAAGTAAAAAGTGTTATAAATACAAACATGAAAAGAAAAACAAACCAAAAAAACCCAAAGATGTTAATAAGTAAGAAGGATTGTAAATATAAACACGAATTAAAAATTCGTACAAAAACACTTGTATCGTAGTAAAAATTTAAATACACATTTTTGAAGTTTGGTCATGATAATTATTTATCTTTTCAATACCGTGTAAACAAATATTTTTATCTCATTTAATTGTATTATTAACATACCAATTTATATGATTCTTGAATTTGTAGTATCTAATTATACATTTCAAGAGAAAATAGTAAAGAAATACTTTAACCATAAGAAAATGAAGGAATTCATTGGGAATAATTTTTTTAATCAATATTCTGTGATAAAATAATCACGACCGGGCACTGTTTTTTTTCAGTTGGTTGTTTTTGTATTATTATTATAAACATAACCTATTATGTATGTGTGGTATATTCTTTTATAAAAAAACAGTTACATTTGCATTTTGGCTAAATATTTACATTTTTGCTCATACTTTACTTTTAAAAATTCGCGTTTCCAAAGTTTTGCGTAATCATTTTTGGTATAATAATTTTATTGGTATAATAATTTTTGTTTTACGTAAACGTAAATCATAATAATTCATTTTGTAAAGGGATAAGTCATTCTACAATAAATTTGTGACTGCTGCAATTACACTTTTGCCATTAAGTCCTCCGGTGATGAAATTAGAAAATTACCTTGTTTTATAAGTATTTTAGGAATACTTCAACTATAGATCAACTAATGTTATATATTACTATCCAAATATATATATTTTCAACCCCTCGATATTAACACGCCCGATATTAAGCGAGAGACAAATTGGTTCAATAAAGATTAACCCTCTCGAATACAAGTTTTGTCGTATTGTTTCATTGTTAATAATAACTGTATTCCATTTTATATTAGTAGTAACATTTTTGCTCTCTCAATAGTCTTAAATTGCCTCAACCGATTGTTGCTCCAGTTCAATTACTTTAGCCCTTGGAAACGAAAATGAGGCAAAACAAAAGGGAACAGAATGAAAATTATCCCTTTTGGCTTATAAAATTTTCTTTTTCAATTAACGTTACAATAAAATATATTTTAAAATTTTATTCCACACAAAATTGTGTGCATTAAATAAAATTTAGAAATATATAACTACTTAACTGTGATCTTAATTAATCTTAAATCAAATTTTAATAATTTGTTATTACTTAAGTTTTTAATTTATTAATTTAGTTTATTTTTATTACTAAAATTAATAACTGACTTTACCGCAGCTATAAAAAGCTGGCAAACCGAAAATTTATATTTAGACCTATAATTTAATGCAAACAAAATAAAAAGAGCATTCAGTTTCAGTTACGTGAGTTGAGCGTTTGAAATAACAACCTTATTTAATATTAGTGAGATTTAAGTGCACGGCAGTGCATCAGTAAATTGGCTACATGCAGGTTAAGTGCTCAAGTAAATTGGCCACATGCACAGTTATGCATTATTTAAATAAATTGACTCGAGCCAATTTACGAACCCTCTTAATTCAATTTGGTATTAAGCTAAGCATGTGACATTTTGAGATTGTTTTATTAAGATTAGTTATATCGGATATTGTTTTTTAAATTTCAAGCATGGAGCTGAAACTGATCCAACTTTATTGACCGAACATCAGAACCTACGAGCTCTATAATATCGGCTGGATTTTGCACAATTCTGCAACTTGGCAACTTGATAAGTTTTATCCAGGAAAGGCTTATCAATTGATAAAAATTTGCGAAGAAAAAATTGCATTTAGTTGATAACGGACAATGGCTCATTTTAAATTTTCAGTCCGTCAGTTGCTTTGGATGAGGACTTATTAATTTTTTTCACATTTGTTTTTGGTGCAATAGTTTTTACTAAATAACAAAGACGTGAAAAAAATCAGCTTATTTTATTGATTTTTTTTACATATGAAGCAAATATATAATAAATAGCATTTTCTGTATAAATATGTTGGGATGTATGAATAGAGAATATAACAGGAGACAATTTGCACTTTTTTCATCGTGTTGGTTCATAGCTTAAAATATGGAGTATTCCAGAAGATGCATACGCACAAATCTCTTCGTGGCAGCCTGAAGCCAAAAACTTTGCTCTCCACCGTGCTCCTTCTATTAAAGCCCCCCTACGAGTATGGTGTTACCAGCAGAATAAATTAACAGACCAACTCCGGGAAACTGACGCGGATATATATATGCTTGCGGCAATACGATACACACTGGCATCGATTTATTTGGTGTATCTTGCTTATTTATATGAAGTATTATTATGGCCACCATGTTAAATTTATAAAATGTTTATTTGTATATATATGAATATAAATTGAAAGCAATTAGATTAGTACCTTATAGTATAGAGGTGTTATAAAAACTTGCGATAAAGATTTGAAAATAATCGGTCCCATACTAAAGAAATTCAAAATGGGAAGAAAAAATTAGCTATGTAAATTTGTGTTTTAAGCGATGTTGTCATATACTAACCACATGACCGTTCAGAGCTGGGTCTAGATTGGCACTGATAGCCACGTTTTATTACTACGCAAATTACGCATTTTATGCTTAGTTTTTGTGGACACACCGGCGCGTGTATTCTCGCCTTCAGGATTACTCTTTATTCTAAGGTTCAAAGGATGCCGTAGAAATAGCTTTTACAAATTATAATGAATATATATATATATATATATATATATATACATATATATATATATATATATATATAAATATATATAATTATATTGCGTATTAGTTCGATATATCAGGAACAATGAGAGATTATTATTTTAAAATACAATAACATCTGCGTATTATATTAAACTACTCTCAAATAAAATATTAAACACTAACTGAATGTTTATCAATTGAATTTTCACATTGATTATACCTATACAATAACATTCGCGTATTATATTAATAAAAACCATATCGCAAGCATATATTGTAAACCATGCAATCAGTATAACGCCATCTATCGGTAATCATTGCCAAAATATTTTATACTTAAAACTAATTTTATTTGTAAAAGTACGCTTAACTATGTACACCAAAATTTTCGAACACCACTATAACCGTTCGTTGGTATCGGGATATGATTGGATGCAAGAGATTCCGGGTTCGAATCCCGGACGAATTTTTACCGATTGTTTTAAACGTTTTATAACCATTTAAATACACCGATATAAACGGGCTATTCGAATTAAGTCGAAAAGTGTCAACGTTAAAACCAAGTTGGCCGAGTGGAGAATTAGTCGGGAAAATAACATACGACGATACATAATTATATTAAATTACACCGAAATAAAACATTACTCAAAATAGAACGTAATTCTTGAAAGGATGACTTCCGTGTTAAACACTGAATTCGTATGCCCAATGCCGAAGAAAGCCGAGTTTATCCGATTGGGCATCACCGACTCGAGCGAACATTACCGACCCGAGCGACCTTCACCAACCAGAACAAACATCACCGACCTGAGCGAATGCTTAGCTTCGTTCACTGCTCAGAATAAGTATTCATTTCAAAGTGTACTACGAAGGTGCACCTAAAGAAGTGTTTAATTTTTAAATTTTATTTATTTATATTTTGATTATGTATATTTTATTAATATAGTATATTGAATACTATGCACGATTGACGTTTACAGAAATATAACTGTGCAGTGACCGCAACTGAAAACTTGATAATATATTTTTTGAAAGTAGCTAATCCTTTATCGATAATTGTATTCATAAAACAATTATTATTCAATAATATTAGTTTAAACCTGTACTTTAGATTTCGAAGAGCAGTTTTAAATGTTTCTAATATTAGTAAACTAATAACTATCAGGAATCGAAACCAAATTGAGAATATATTTTTAACTATCTTGGACCAGTTTTTATTTTTCGTTTTTACATACTTTAGTCGTGCAAAAATACTACTGAGTGTACAAAAATACTATCGTACTTGGTTAAACCAAAAATATTGTTTGCGTTTTTGATCGGATGTTTTTAAGTTTTACCTTGCATAAGTTTTAAGTAAATCTACCACTTTCAGTGCAAGTTGTATTTGAAACGATCGATATTATCCTGGTAATACTCTTAAAATAAATGTGTTCAGAAAACAATCTTTAAAAAAATTAAACTTCGAGAAAACATTAAAATGTTCAAAAATCGGCTTCGCCCATGTCGGAGTTTGCAATATAGTTTGTCCAAATATCAAACCACCCAAGAACGACTGAAATAAAATAATTAATATAAAACAGTAATTTGCAAACTTTCATGAAAATTATATTCATCCCAATTTTTTCTCTTTTTCAAAACTACGTTTGAGAACCGCAAATAAATTCAAAGGTATATAAAAAAAAGATGAACTAAAAATTATAACACACCAAATTTTTTCTACGTATGCAAAATATAAATGTGTATGGGATTATATAATAAAATAGTCGCAATTAGTCTAGGACACGAAAACGACGGTAGTTATGACTGTTATAAATCGCAATGTAACTTAAATAACTCAGGTAAACATTAAAACGAAAAATGATATAAAGAAGTGAAACTAAAAGTTTTAAAAGCCAATGACGAAAGAACTTGACAGTAAATTATATTTCTGGCTTGATTAATTAAATTTATACTTTACATATTTTATAACATATAACATTATATATATATATATATATATATATATATATATATATATATACATATATATGTATATATATATATATATATAAATATGTATATATATATTCATATAGGTGATTCTTTGCATCAAATTTAGTGTAGTACAGAAACACTGTAAATAATGTAATTTTTTTTTCGTTAGTACCGAAACTTTAATCGCGATTTTTTTAGGAATTATCATTTAGTTCCTTAACAGTTTTTATCCAGTTTATTGCATATAATCACATTGAAGAATAATGTACAAGTTTTTGTTACACCTGTTTGCATGGATACAAGCTGTAAAAAATAAAGTGTCTATTATTAATACACTTGAATCTGTATAAGAATCTGAATAAATTTGAAGTGTGTTTTTGGAATAACATGTAATTTTTTTCGTTGCAGTCGCAATTTTAACACTGATTTTTTAAAAAATGGTTGAGATTTTTCATATACAAGGTTGTTAAAAAAGTAATGAAAATGGTTAGGTTGGAGGGAAGTTAGGTTTAATATAATTTTATTTTTCTACATAATCACCTTTTAGGTTATTACATTTTAAATATTTTTTCTCA
The DNA here is from genome assembly GCA_039881145.1 of Druceiella hillmani. Classification (NCBI taxonomy): domain Eukaryota; kingdom Metazoa; phylum Arthropoda; class Insecta; order Lepidoptera; family Hepialidae; genus Druceiella; species Druceiella hillmani. The sequence goes on from JAYKKI010000001.1 coordinate 15,642,873, forward strand.
AAGCTAGGATTCCTTTTTAAAAAAATGTTCTTCTCGGGCACTTAAAAATCGTCGTCGCCTCGTCAGCTACAAATTTTGTACCTCTCAAATGCCTTCCTGCGATTCCTTTAATCGCGGAAATAAATAGAAATCACTAGGAGCCAATTCCAGTGAATATTGGGGATGTTCGAGGATATCAAAGCCAGCCTCTTGAATTGCTGTCAAAGCAACGGCATTCTTGTGGGTCGGAGCGTTTTCCTGATGAAAATTGTTTTGCAAGTTTTCCTCAACGTTTTTTACTAGCTTCGTGACTCAATTTTTTATTTGTTCTGCTTACATATTTCCTGTTATAGTGGCTCCATAATCAAGGTATACAACTCCTTGGCTGTTCCAATAAATATTGATCATGATCTTAGCGGTATTCGATTTTGTGTTCAATTTCTTTGGCGTTGGAACTGATGGTCTTTTCCATGCTATTGATTATTGGTTGGAATAGTGAAGCCATGTTTCATCCACTGTTATAAATCGAACTAAAATCAATCAGGATTTTGTTGAAACAATTTTAATAAGCTCTTCGAAATTTTCAGTCGCGTTTGCTTTTGTGCGTCCGTGAGCATTCTGGATACCCAATGCGCGGATACCTTTTTTATTCCCAAATGATCTTGTAAAATGCTATGAGCATTTCCTATCTTTAACTCTTTAGCAATAAAACGTATTGCTAAACGACGATCATCCAATACAATTTTTCCACTTTTTTAGCTATTTTCTGGGTAACAAACGTCGAAGGCGGCCCGAGCGGGGATCATCTTGTATAGCGGCCCGAGCGGGAATCCACTGTAGAATATGGAGGAGCATTATCTCCTAAAGTTTGTCGTAAATCTTGAAAAACTTTTACGGTAATTTTTCAAGCAAAAATATTTAATCACCGTACGAATTTAAATTTTATCCATTTTTGTTAACACGCAACGACAAGTCACAAACAAATGCATGTCATTTTACTCAGAACTACGATAAGAAACTTATTATTTGTGGGTATCCTCACAGAGACCTAAGCCACACTAAATATTAATTGCTATCAATAAATATTTCATTCTCATTACTTATTGAACACCCCACTAGTTCCTTAACATTTTCTACTCGGTTTAATGATGATTCTCCTTTGTTATGTACTGCAATTGCTATAATTTTCATCTCTAGTGTGGTGGTATTGACATAACCTTAAATCAGTGTTAATGCACTCTCTAAACGAAGAAAATATCTATTATACACGCACCTAATGCTTAGTTGACTAAAATTCGCACGTGGTTGTCTTAAGTTAACTAGGAAAATTTAAACATTGGTCTTTGGTTTTCATTATTTGGTGTTGCTTGATGTTGGTGTCTTGCTTCTTGATTTCGTTTTTTCGTAGATTTAGCAGAACCGATTTTGCTGTTGAAATTTGGATTTTGCTGTTTAAACAAACAAGGTTGAAGATATATTTATTTGTCATTTTAAAAATATAAATATTATTTTTTCAGATTCTGTGGCAAACATATTTTCGCCATATCTGCCTGTTCATCTTTCCGTTTGACCACACGGTTTGACCAATTTAATGCTCTGCAGATTAATCTCGATATCTTGATCTGGAACAAATCAAGATATCGAGTAATGTGTGGCAATATGAAAAATAATGATATGCTCATATTTGGAAAGAGAGGAAGAAAACCTTTTTACAATAACATCGAGCGGAATGATATTAAATGACTCATTTGAAACTCCATAGATTTTCTATTTTTATTTTGTAGCCTCCTTTGGTGAAACTTATATCAATTCAAATCTAATTGAATTTTGGTGACCAATTGCAATTGCGTGATTATGTTGATGTAGTAGTATGTGAAAAGGTTATAAGTATGAACAGATGCTTGTGTATAAAGCGCCAATGGTTACATTACCTTTAGTGTGTATGTACGAAATGCGGAAAAGCGTTGGGTTTATGTTTATCCTCTACATGAGTAATAGTAAACACTTTGGACGATATCCGGGTTAACTACGTTTCATAACACTTTTCCTTATTTCTATGAACGGAGCTGATACCTTTTTTGTACTTATTTTACAATAGCCGCCTTTGCCCGGCTTTTCTGTAAGACGACAAAGGTATCAGTGCAATACTATTCATTTTCTATACTAAACGAAAATCTATGTGTATTAAAATCTTCAGATGAAACATATTTCGTTGAGTTCATTAAAATAAATTCTAAACTTTTCAAAAATACCAACCTACTTAAAACAGTTACCTACAAAAAACAAATACACGAGTACGGAATTAGAAAAAGTGAGTTGGCCACCTAATTATTCGACAATTTATTATTTTGTATTTAATTACTTCCAAGTAGTTAGAGAAATATTATTGTTACATACTTACATTTCAAAAACCGTAATAGCTTTATATTAAACGATACAATCATTGAAGTTAGTAGCACTGCAATACAATTTCAGAAATTTATTCTCATTCATCAACAAAACATGCAAATAAATCACAATCTGATGTAACCACGATCGGGTGATTGAAAAATTGTATAGCGTGGAAAAGTTGGTAAAGTCGATATAGGTCAGTTCCAGTGCCTGGTATTATAAAAAAATTATGACTATGCAATCAAAGAAAGTCATCGGGTACGAAGGATGAGGATATTTATAACAAAATAGGTCACAAAACCTTTCCATTTAGCAGTGAATAAATAAATATTAATAATTATTTTTGTAAATAATGGTAACGTAGAATATATAGCAAAAAATCGGTGGAAAAAAGGAAATTTTGATTATAAAAATTGTAACTCGAAAAATTCAAGAATTGAGGCAATACTTTCAAAATCTAGTTCGAAAGGTTCAGCGCGCAATCCTATCGACGATTGCAACAAGTGGGTATTCATGGTAACGTTATCTCTTTATGGTAAAATAAATGGTAACTTAATCTCTTTACAATATTAAAGTGATTGCTTCAAAACTTCCAGATGAACGATATTGTTGGTTCGTTTCTAAGTGGGAAGTAAAATACCTGTGCAAAGTAAGATAGCTATATTTAAGGTAAGATTTTTCTATAGATATTTTAAGAGCATCACATCAGTTATACATCATATTCTTGAGTTTTTTTAGATAGGATAATAAGTAGCTATTTAAGTATGCTGAATGCATCAGTCCAACAGCTTTCTTCACTTCAACTCCACTTGCAGCACCTTCAGAAGCAAATACCATATACACGATGGATTCATCAAAATAATTAAATAAATTTCTAAAATTTAAATTTTTTATATATTAGGCCTACGAATATCCAATTTATGTGAGCACGAAGATACTCGTGTTTAACAAATATGGCTTTTTCATACTTATAATAGTTTAAAAAATAACAATTTTTAATCTTTAACTAAACTTATTTAGTCACCTCTTGTCATAAGATATATTTTACTGTATTTCAATCTGTACCACCATTGACAAGTTATGCAAAAAAATGTATGAAAATTTTCACCCTTCAAATTAAGAACATCCATATTATTTGTGGTTATTGAAAATAAATTAATCGTATAAATTTTCCGGTAGATTAGTTTCCATTTCCGTTTCGATTTGAACTGAAATTGATTTCGAACGTTCACCGCCAGTTACATTAAATTTAATCGCAAATGAGAAATTCTCTATATCGCCGTTATGAGGAAACGTTTAATCGCCTTATTATCATCATAATGTGCGATGTGTATGTAACGATATCGCGATTGAACGCTATTACTGCGCTGCAATATTCTGTCACAGGTTCAAAGTGTACACCGACCCTATATGCGATAGGTGGATATTGCAACGTAGTCGGTACAATCGCGGTCACTAGTGAAAACACTTTGAGGTACAAATAAAAATTTTCCATTTTTTATTTATCGTGAAAAATTATCGTTAATAATAAAGCAGAAGTAACGAATGTCCTCACGGAATACTTACCATTCCAATATTTTTATAGACTTGTTTGTATCAATTGAATAAGCTGCGCAAAAAAATAATTGCGTGTCTATTTTCAAGTATGAAAAGTTGTAACAGAGAAAGAAATTATTGAAGTAATACTTTTTTAACGACCTCTGAGTCATTATTTCATGTTAAAATTGTGTAATGTTTGAGAAAAGAAACGGTAAAATCATCCAACCAGTGGCAGAACTGGTCGACTGCTGACAAAGTAGTTATCGAGGATGTCAAAAAGTTTATTTAAAAGCTAATGGGTCAAAGAACCAGCAGGTCGTACAGCAATTTTCGTACCTTTACTAAATGTACGATACATTTAGTTATGTACATCGTATAATGCAAAAATTATAAGTGAATATGATTTTCTTATTTATTCACCAGCTTCGAGTAAATATTTATAAAATTTATTAAAAGTGTTTTATTTGTTATTATAAACGGGTAATCATACTTCCAGATAAATAACAATAATTATAAATTATTAACTAACATGAAACATTAAAGAAGTTTCACTTCTCACCTAATTTTTTATAGCCACTTACTTGGCATTTCCACCCGAAACATCTTTTCAGAATATTTCAGGTGGATACAACTAAAATTGTCATAACTCTGAGATGGCGACCGATGGATGGATGGGGCTGACCAAATTATAAGGTGCGTTAGTATAATTAGGAAAATTATGTATTATAAAAAAAATTACAATTTTAGTTTTGCAAGAGGTTGCAAGCTAAAGTTTTTATTTATTTTCAGATCTAATATTTAATGGTTGTTGTGAAAAGAACTGGTGATATTTACAATATGAAATTAATAACGAAACAATAATAGTAGTAAACAAAATCGATTTTTAACTTCCAATGAATAGTAATCTGGAAATTTTACAGTATAATTCGACAGTATAATAGGTTTAGTTTTTGTAAATGATAAGTCTTTCTAAAAAAAAAAAAAAACACGCGACGCTGGCAGCGTATCAAATCCCTGATTCTCTGATTTTCACAAACATAAAAAAGATCCACTACAATTTAACTACACTTTTGATGGTACAACTTCTACTTTACATAATATAATAATAACGCCATGTGTTAACTGTACACTCCGCAGGTTTACAGAGATAATTATAACTCAGATAATTTTACGAATAATGAACTGTTAATACAACTTTTTAGAAAAAAGAGATCTACTTTTTTTTAAATATCTTTTATTATTTTAATCTAAAACTGTCTTTGGAAAATAATATGCATCTCTATTAATGTTCACAATAATGTTTCAAATAGTAAAACTTATGTAAACTATTTAATACAAAACTTCCATTTTTTCGTAATCGGCCAACGTTTTCGCTTTCTGTTACGTGGGGATATTCTTACCTCTTCTCTGTCTTCTTTAACTTTTTATATCTTTAATTTTAGATTACGATTTTTTAATTAAAGAAAAATTATTTTAAAATAAACGCTGGATGTGCATTTTTGGTTTTATAAACGTTTTATATAGGAATTATTTATGTTGGTTTCACATATTGCTTGTGGCCTAATCGCTATCTTCTTTAACAATGTGAATGGATATGTGTCTTTATAAACCTCGTTATAACAATACATACATTTCTATCTTTTTCAACTGATTTCAATTCGCCATTTTAGCAGATTAAAAATGACATTAACAAGTATTCAGCAAAATAAAATATGCGTAACCATATAATAGTGAAGAATAAACGCTGAAAAGATAACTTTGTAAATGTCCCTTGTTGTTTCTGATAGCCGTAAAATTCGACATGCACATTTGTCTTTTCCTATAACTCCTCACAATATCCTCTATCAGGAAACAATATCGCAGAGTGATTTACATATTTTTTAAGAATGACGTGACTTATTTATTATCGTCTGTCACACAGCGCTCATTGGCTCGATGTTAAACGATTACCGTACCGCTCGATGTTAAACGAACGACAAAGAAAGGGCGAAGGTTTCATTGGTTGAATCGAATAAGACGAAACTGTCAGTAGGTTTTGAATATGTCAACACGCGCAGCTTCTAGGGGAAAATAACATTCTCTAGTGTTACCTCACTGCAATGTCAACGCATAAAATTAGGCAATAAATAACTAGGATCGTACAGAATTTTGTATTAGATGCGATAATTTTATGCATTGCACTACTCCGACCCCTTTTCTTATAACTTGTAATTAGGCCAGTTACTCTAATGAAATTATACTAACTATAGTTTATATATGTATGTATATATATATATATATATATATATATACATATATATATACATATATATATATATATATATATATATATAATATCAACATTAGTAAGTATTATGCTACTGCACAGAGGTAACCTTTTGTTAGATAAGTTATTGCCATTATCACCATATTTAGACTGGCAGCAGTTGGTGGGTTTTATTTCTCTAATTCTTCAATTCTATTCTCTAGTCACATACAATTCAGTGGAACTTGGGTATTTCTCTTTTCTTAATCCCAATCGGTTCGGCAAGAAACTCTCTTTTGACCGTATTTTCAACGTTCATTTTTGAATGAGTGTGGTCCAGTTCATACGATTTATCTCGATACATATTTAAAAATTAAATCTTCACAACTTAAAGTGAATAAAATGTAACAAAGGACGTGTTTATAATTTATCCAGGTGATTCTGTTTATCGAATAGAAAAGAAAATATTAACAAACTATATAAAAATTCTCAAACAGTTCTGAAAAAAATTACTATAATTTTTTTACAGAAACATGCTTCAAAAAGTATACATACTGAGAAGAAAATATTTAAAAAAATACATATCTGACAATTGTCACCTTTTTAATCATCAAAAATATGCTAGATGCACCGAATAATGAACGCATTCTTGGTTACCTCTGCATAGTAGCGTAATACTTAATATACCTAAACTATAATTAGACTAATTTCATTAGGGAGCTGGGCTAATTACAAGAACTAGAAAGGAAAAAGCAAAAACGATATAGGGCTTCATAGGACGCTGCGCGTGTGTCTGTCTGATGCCAGAGCACTTGATGTTTTATATATCTTATCTTATACTATTAAACGAGCAATTCTTGTATATATATATATATATATATATGTAAATGTTTTCTCGGAAACGGTTCTAACGATTTTAATGAAATTTGGTATATTTATTGCGTTGGTGATTATATTGAATAATCCCAAAGTTTAACCATGTCGGTTAATTATTTTGGAAATGGCAGCCATTTAAAATTTTCAAAATTACTAAGAACACTATTGTATGACTTAATAACTTATCAATGGAAAAACATAAGAGAACGGGTGAAGAAGGGTAGGGCGGGAAAAGGGAAGGGGAAGGCGAAGGCGAAGGCGAAGGCGAAGGCGAAGGCGAAGGCGAAGGCGAAGGCGAAGGCGAAGGCGAAGGCGAAGGCGAAGGCGAAGGCGAAGGCGAAGGCGAAGGCGAAGGCGAAGGCGAAGGGGAAGGGTGAGGGCAATCGTGAATGCCAAGCAAATGCGAATGCAAAGGCGAACGCAAGGGCAAATGGGTAATTTGATAATAATGGGTAATTTGATAATATTAATAAAAATGGGCAATTGGGCAAAAGGCAAAGCAAAGGGGAAAAGGAAAGTGACGTGGAAAGAGAAGAAAATCTAATACCATGAAACAAGCAATTTTACGTTCCTATGGGAAACTCGAAATAAAGTATATATATATATATATATATATATAAGTGTATATATATATATATATATATATATATATATATATATATATATATATATATATATATATATATATATTATAATATACTTAAGCGAAACAGGTCACACTCATAGCTACAGATATACTGTTGACACACAGATATACAGCATAGAGCATGTCGGTGACGAGAAATAGGTTTTCCCCTACCAAAAATCGTTCCGTGCGTCTAAATAAGTTTTTACTGTAAAAACTATTTTCAATTATTATCACATCGATTTAATTAAACGATTAATGACGATGTAGACTAAAACCAGAAACTGTATCATTAATTGTTTAGATACAATTTTATAATGGAAGGAATGCCAGGAATTTTAAAACTTTCTTAAAAGTTATAAAGAAAAATGAAATATGAAGAATGACTAAAATTTGCAAATTTTTATCTGGTCATAATCATATAATAATATGCTAAGATTACATGAATTATCATAATTAGTTATAGTTTCAAACGTGGTTATTAGTCATTTTAACTTTGGATTCAAGTTCAAATTAAGGATTTAGATTCGAAATTGAATTTGTTTTGTTATTATTTATATAATAGGTGGGACATTATAATTGTTTTATATATGAAGATACATAACATTTTTTGATTGTCAGTAAGATCAATAATACTTGATTAAGACAAAAGAATGTTAATCAATTTAAATTAACCACTTACGGTTTAATATTAATCAAGTATGGGCTTTTATTTTCATAATTCGAGTGTTCACAATTATGAACGCTCAATACAAGGTTTTAGCTCATGTTTTTCAAACTTTTCCTACGCTATTCAATGTGAGCTTACCAAGCGTAAGCGATTATTATGTTCAGCCTAAACTCGGATAAATAGAATTGTTTCTCATAATAGTTCTTATGTTAATAAAAGTAAGAGTTAAAGACACAATTTTCTTGGTGTCGGTTTTATCCTGCTGTTGAATTTCTTGCCATCTCCTGAACAGATTTTTCTAACAGAATAAGTTGTGGGCCCAGTATTCGTTTTACATACTAAACATTTTGAATTAATTCTTATATTCACCGATTTGTGCTAAGAGTACAAGCCAAGTAATACTATTAGTACACAGATCACAAATTACACTCCCAGTACTTATCACGATAGCTTTTATCTACCTAAATTATTACCTTTATTATCAAATGTTTAAAAAAATGGATGGACAGAGTTCCATCATGCCTCTCGCAATATCATATTAGCTTTAAGCAGAGTTGAAATGTCTGGTCAGCTGCAAAAAATAACAATGCGAAAATTCTAAAGATTAAGTCAGATTTATCCCTAACTGAATCTAGAATAAGTTTGGCCTAGCATATTTACTTATTGCTAAGTTAGTATCAAAGGCACATAGGTATTGGTAGTAACCAAAACATGAATGCTGCCAGAAGAATGTGGGCAATATGAGAATTGCTCAATGAACTAACGTTGAGGTTTAATTTCAGAGACAAAGTGAAAATTCAGCGCAGAACTAAAATGGAAAAAGTGGGTATATCTATTGCGGTATACCAATGCGGTGGACACTTCTAGAGGTTATGTCGAAAGATCGGGAGGTGAGGTGAAAGAGTAATGATTCAGAATAACAAAGTACGACACGGTTAGACCAGTAGCAAAATGGTTTGATATCACGCGAGGGACCGACAAGATGCACTGGAAAAAATAATGTGTTAAGGATATCATCCTTAACTGATCAAGAATGGTAGATCCATTTTTACGCATCTGATCTCGTAGACGGGGATTATCGTTAAGATTCATGTTTTTTCTGTATCAGTTTTAAATATAGTCCTATTGCTAATGCAGTTGCTTTTATAATAGTTTCTATTGAACGCTATTCATTAATAATCAATTTAAGTCGTAACAGATTATTTCACTGGAAATAAAACATATGAATAACTAGTTTCTCACATTGATGTGGACCGCATTCGATACGCGGGTAATTGGCGGTCGAGACACGTAGAGCCGAGTACAATCGTGAAAACGAGCGGGAAATTGCCGTTACACAGTGCCAGCACGTACTCACTAACGAGCGGTATCTATCTCACTTAGCAATTACTCATAATTCTTACGCATACAAATGTTTCTTACTCTCGTCCATGCGTTTGCCGCACTATAAAGTTTTACGCACATGCCCACAGAACTTTATAAGCTGACACTCGCGTGTGGCTTGTCAATATTTTTTTTTATTTATTAGTACGTAAAGTTAAGAAGGAATATCCCGATAAAGACGACGAACTAAATAATATCAATTATGAATAATGCTTCGTGGTTAGGTATATGTACATCGTATTATGAGATTTTGTACGCCATTTTGCTTACTATCACTAACGCAAATTGATGTACCGAAATGAAAGAGTTCATATCCATATGTACTATCCATACATATCTTTTGACATTTATTTCGAGTAAAGGAAATTAAGAAATAATAGGTAATAAAGAGCTTATGTAAAGGAAACTAGAAAGCTACTACAATTTATAAACGTTAATTGACACAACATCAAATAATATTCACCGTTACCACGTTTTTGCACGAATTACAATTTCACTGACAACACCCCGAGCGTCCATGTTACTTATAAGTAACAACGATACTCACGTTATATAGTAAGGAAAGATTGCAGTAATTCCGAAGTGATTTCAATAATCCATGACTGTTAGAAATGCGACTGGGGATAGCAAGGGCAAAATTGTTTAATATCACAAAATTCTAAAGATGGCAAAACCTTGGTCTTAATTTTATGCCTGACCGATATAAAGAAAGACCTCAGGTTGGACTACCCATTTTTAATTTTGAACTGCTAAAGGCTTGCCGAAATATGTAATGAACAATCGCTAAATATTGGCCAAAATTCATCTAATTCACAATTCTTTGTTTATTTACATATTAACTTAAGCCTTGACCAAATCACTGTATAAATCGAAACGTTAAATAAATTAACGAGTTTCGTACATAATTTAAAGCAAGTACACAGAAGAGTCAATTAGATAAAATATGTAAATGACGAATATTAGATTATTTAAAAATTGTTATGGATCTGAAACCATTCGAAAAACTACAAACTTTTATTAGCATCACTTGTATGTAATTTATGTATTTCCCCTATTTCCAGACCTCAGAATTATTTATAACTTTGCACACATAATAAGAACTGATTAAAATACAATATTTTCATAGAAAAAAAAGTATTGTTTTAATATTTACAAAAGGTCTTTCATCTTTTAAAAAAAATTATATCCAAATTAAATATTTTATGATAGTTATTAAATTAATATAATGATTATAAAGTTAAGATTAGGTATTTTTTTTATAATTATATGGTATATTTATAATTATATGGTGAATTCTTTGAAGTAATTTCCCATAATTTCCTGGATTTTATTGCCTTGTAGAATGGTAAAGAAGTAAAAGTAGATATCAGACAAAGGGTGAAGGAGTTACAGCTTCATACTGTAGTTATTGCAACTTTAATATGATCCGTAGTGTTGCGTGTTGGTCACGCGGTCGTGCTGAATAAGAAAGAGCAATATAAATTCTTTGACTACGAATTAAAACAGTGAATTCTTCGAAGATATTTCTCATAGTTTCCTGGAATTTGATTTATTGCTTTGTATGGAGATAAAAGTAGAGACCAGTTAGCGCTAAATTAAAAACAATGTTACAAAGGGTGACGTAGCTTCATGCCGTAGTTCTTGCAACTATAACACGATTCGCAGTGTTGCGTGTTGGTCGCACAATTGTGCTGTAGCGATAAGAAAGATCAATTAAAAACAAATGCCAATTCTGTGACTACAAACTTCTCTATCAACATCCCTCTACGATTTTAATTGACTATGACCCTCTACGATATTAACTTTAGTTCACGGTACATATGCGTTACAAATACCAGTTGCTTAAAATTATAAAAAAATTTTAACCTGTCATTGAGATTATTCAAATTCTGGATTCTATGAATCATTTATAATATTGAAAAGAAAAGCGAGCGTCAAATTTCATATCGATCACAAATATCCAATAGTTAGTGAAGCAATATGTGTTCACAAATATGATTTAATTCTGAACGATTCAGCCAATAAGACAGCTTTTTGTTTTATCAAGTTAATTTAAATGGATCTTAAAATCTAAATGTCTGCTACGGTGATTGCCTGTCGCATAAACTTTATTATTGTGTTACAAAAAATACTCAAATTTTCCATAAAAATAAATATACTAATCGAAACTAAAAATAAATCCAGAGCATAAATGAATTTTTACAGATTATGAAAACAATTTGTAAACTCAAATTTAAAAAACAGTGTAAGCTCAAAATTTAATTTTAATACGAAATACCATGACATTAAAATAATTGGTATTCAAATTTAAAATTTGACACCAAAGCAAGAACAATATATTACAAAGCGGCTAGCAAGAATCCTTCAGCAAAGACGTATTATTTTATAAGTATTTATTATATTATATTTAAAGAAAAATAGCTATTTTTAAAGACTTATCGATTCTTTGGAATTGAGGTAGGGACTTTGAAAATTGCCTATAACTGTTATTGCTCTGACGTCAGTAATCTCAAATCTGGTTCGATTCAATTCATTAACTCGATCGTAAATTTCCTTATACACCAGAACAAAAACGACTTACATACCATTCATGATATACGGGTATTACGTATTAACAGTACCTGATTAGATAGCTACAGATAATTTAATTACGAAGACTGCGCCACAGTTGAATCAAGATTAAAATCGATTAACGTATTTATTTAAAGTGCACATTCTAGTTTTTTACCATTTCTTTCCACGGAACAAGTCATCTCTCTAAGCTACACGTTATCCATATTTCCAATTCGATATTACTAATTCTTCACTTAGTTTGTAATTAATGATTTATTGTCCGCTATAAGTGCCGTAAATTAAATTTTTGAAGTGGAAACTTCTTTAGGCGTTTATAAAAAGGAAAATCATATAGGTTCACGTCACTGACATGCTAATGTTAACAGTATATCTGTAGCTATGAGTATGACGTGTCGCGCTTAACAAACGAAACTTATAGGATGGCGGTATGTCACATATAAAAATGTTACTTTAGGTATATATGCATTTACGGTATTTAGATTTTGTTTAATTTTTTATGACATTTTGAAAAAAAAATTTGTAAGATAACGTCAGAGTTAAAACCGTTTTAGTTAACCAAATATATGCTCACGTCACAGGACTCACAAAATTCATAAAATTTTATTTCTCAATGTATATCTTACAGATTATTATCTATTGCTCTATATTTAGGATTACTGAATTATGTAAGTCCTATTACAGTATGTCTATAATTTAGAAGTTATTACCTTGATTCAGGGAATGACTCGTTTACATTATTTTTCGATGGTTGTGATACCTAGTTAAATTCTGCAAAGTGTTGACGTGCCATATTTTGGTAAAGGCTTGAGTAAATAAATAAATATTTACATATATAATATTGCGCAGGCCACAAAGGTAGAGCTGAATTGTTTGTAGAAGTTCTACAATAATCACTAAACGCTAAAATTATCATACATCACAGAGAAATATATATAAATCCGTACAAATAACGTGGTAATATGTTGCGGCCCTCGAGTTCATTGCGAAGTGAGAAATAAACAAATATTGTACTTTGCAATATTTGTTTGTCTCTCGCTTCTTCTTGAAACTCATTCAAACAGTCGAAAAGGTTTTACGATAGGTTTAAAACGTTTTTGCCGATCAGCATTCCGCTTCACGGACTGAAAAAGTAAGTTAATATTTAATAAGTTAAAAGCGACGACCAATGAGAGCGTAACATTTTCACCAATCCAATAGAGTAGACCCTTTACCTCCATTGATTACTTCTGTATGTACCTAGTCTCTCTGTTTTAATTAGTCCCAATCGTGTTGCACAACGAAACCGCAACTAAATCTTGTACTGTGATTTTAACCCTCGCTGTCATAAATAAAAAAAAAGTCTATAAACAATGACATGTTTTTTGTAATTTTTAGCTAAATAGCAATAAATATGCTGCTAGTTAGATACCAAATTTTCTCTATATGTAGTAAAGCCACATGACACTGGTGAGTTAGTTGTCTTTATCGAATGGTGAATATAGCTACCACCAAATAGTAATCACTACAATAACGGTTAGCGAGATATATTTGAACGTAATGGAAGATACTCGAACTATTTATTATGATGAATGGCTCACGTGAGCTGCATCATTACTACTTATCTCACCATGTTTTGTGGCATAGTGTGAAGGAATGTTAAAGTATGGATCTTTGATCTTGCCCTGATTCTTTTGTAGTGAAATCGTGAACATGATTTGAATATATTTGAATTGATTGAAAAGAAACAAACATCTCGCCAATAATTACCAAAATAAATAAAGAAATAACGTGTCTTCTATACTATACATTAAACTGTCTTATATACTAACTACTCGAATTTTAATAAAATTATGTTCTTTTGTTGTATGTTACATACCTACATCAATTCGTTTTGACCGGAAAATGTTTGCCGGAACGTTGTATCGACTTGAAATGGCAACATTACACTTTTTTTGGGAAGTGGAATAATGACAAAAAATAGCAAGAGTGTGTGCGGCTTGATATGCTATTTACCTTCCTTATTATTGAGCAACATACATAAAACTAAACATAAATAACACCTACTCGAATTTGAGTACATATAATACGTTAAAACAGCAGTTAGAATAAGTACTCTTTTGTAATCAAAAAAATTAAAAATTGATAAATTGTCAAAAATCCTCTAAAATAACTTTGTCATGTAAAACAGACAATAACGGTTATATATTGTATCATATATCACCAATATGGCTAAAAGTGATCGTTTTTAAGTTTTTATATTACATTCTTCAATAGTCTGTGTACTAAATTAATTTTTATTATTTTTTAGTTTTATATGTTTAATGAACATTATTATATGGACTTTCAATGATAAGAGGATAAATTCAAAACTTCTAATGAGTGTTTAAAAGCATTTCAATACCAAGGAGATTATCTTAAACTTCATTAAAAACAACTATTATTCCATCTAATAAATAAGAATTGTACATTTCATAAACTGTATACTTTTTTTATAATTTTTTGTAAATATTTCAGTTTATACTTTTACCTGGAGTAGTCCCAATTGTTTATCTTATTATAATTATCAATACTTGATAATATACATATTGCTAGTGGACAAAATCAGCGCCACAACAATACTCCTTGATATCCTAACTTTAGACAAATGCTACAGTCAATCGCTTTACTCTCATCACAAATTATAATCTCATAACATCTTCAGGTGGGATATTAGCAATCTTTGTAATACAACGAAACCTAGGTCGTGGTAAAGAACTTCAAGAAAATAGAAATAATATTACAACACGTAGTTTCATTTAATTGTGAATAATCAATTTCTACAAAATTAACGCCAAATATCTTCAACAAATTATCTTGTTAACCGATTCATAACCTATTTTAAAATGAGAAGTTTCGCTTCATTAGAATATTAAAATACAAAAATTTGTTTTGCTGCCGTACATAAGCAGCCACATTTCATTTTAAAATCATATTTATGTTTCACAAAAACTAAGTGAAAAGGAGAAAAACTACGGATTTAAATATTGTTCATGCCGCTGTGAAGAATAGAGCAACGGCTTACATGCAAAAAAGAAGAGCCAGCCAATCAAGCATAGGGGCATTCAAGATGAACCAGCCAAACAGGGCGTACAGCGTGGCGACTGACTGTGAACTTAAAATAATTCTATTAAAATAAATTAAAATGACTTAAAATAATCCTATTTTCACTTACTGTCTTGGTCTTGGGCCTTAAACTGGGTCATTCGAGACGCACCTTTACATCTTAAATAATTTAATTATAACACTCTTCACTCGTAATATGTTACACCAATTTTTAATAACTTCACCATAAACTTTATATTATCGCCGACCTAAGATGGCAATTGTGAACACGAATCTGCAGTTTTGGATTGGAGAAACTGATTCCATCAACTGGAAAGTCGTATAAAGGGAAGTGCTTTATTTTTCCCTTATTGTCCCAACTTATTTTCAACTCTATCTAATTTATGTAATATGTAATGACTGCCCAAGGTTACATAATTTATCATTGTACTTACCTTTGATTAATTATCATTTCATTTGATTAATTTAATGTCCGTTAAATAATTTATTCATGTGGACGTGATTACTTTCGTAAAATATTTGCTATACCCTAATAGAAAATTCAAGTTATACTTAAATTTTATTATCGGTATTCATTATTCGAAAATAATATATATTATTTTTTATATATATTATTTATTTTGAATAAATATATATTATTTTGAATAAAATAATATATATTATTTTTATTCTTCGCTGATTTACACAGACGAACATTTCAGACTTGCTATTGATTGTCGATCTCCCTACTTGCGCTCAAATTGAAATTAATTCTGCAATTTTTAACAACACCGTCGGAATGATTAATCGCTCATCGAGAACTTGGGTTTGATTTCATATTTATTATTTATATCTGATCCAGCATTTAGCCCGATTTAACAATGAGTATGAATAAATTAGACAATGTACTATTTAATGAAGAGGAGTAAAGAGTTATTAAGGAACTTAATTAAAAACGACGTTAAAGAAAAAAAGGAAGAAGAAAAGAAAGACCTTTTAACTAAATTTAAAGAATATGTTTCTACTTTGCAAAAAATATTAACTAACAATTTATCAAAATTGCAATTTAAATAACTTGCGTAAAAATTACTTTAGTGAAATCAGTATTGCTAGAATTAAGTTCCATTCAATTTCACATTGACACTTTACATTGACAAACAAATTATGCAAAGGGATTTCATTGAAATGCTTTTCTTTTATCTATTAGCTATCGCCCAAGAAATAGTTGAAAATTCTCCATATGATATGTACAAAAATAATGAAAATTAGTAGCATTCATTTACCTGAAATTAAATTACCTACATTTGATACCTTACATGGATGGAGTTCAGATACTTGATTCATTAATAAATGCAAATAGGTCCTTGCTGGCAATAAATTAACATCTTTATTTTTGATCATCGTTAGAGGGCGGACTAAAGGACGTAATTAAATCAATTGAATTCATAGGAGTGTATTATAAAATTACTTGCGATGTCTTTTCGAGGGATAGAATAATGTAAATGTATTAATTAATAACTATTTAAATCATTATTTAGAATTTGAACTTTAAACATGAATAACATAAAAGACTTCGTTTTATTATAGACCATATTACAAAAATTATGAGATGTTAAAATTTATTAGAACAACTTCCCGACAAGTGAGATACATTAATAATATAAGTGTATGGTTTAATAGAGTAAATTAAACAGTTTGGTTCTTCCCAAGTGGGAAAGACTTATATATATCATGACGAAACATCCTTCTTTAAGCGATTTCACTGTGGTCTTACTTAATTGCGCGGACATGCTTGAAATGTTATACTTTAGTAAAAATAAGCAAGTAGCTCGCATAAGAATAATTTAAAAAATAATAAAGGTAAAGTTTAATCTAAACAATCATTAAAATGTCTTGCAGCATCGAGTGAAAATAATTTTTTTGGCTACAAACCTGCTGTCCATTTTGTAGGGAAGCGCAGAACAGTCGAAAGTTCTAAATTTAAGGTTTTAAATTCTACCAAAAAGAGTAGTGAAACTTCTAAATTAAATTTACGCCTAAATTATTTTTGAAGAGGCACAAGTGGTCACAGTGTAATCTCCTCGGATCTTGTCGAATTTATAAACATAAACTGGCATATTACTGCAGGCAAATATTTCTAAACATGATGTATCGGACCACACAATTTACCACTACAGTGTTTGTCTACTGCATTTCCAATTTATCGTAACGAACAAGTATTTCTTGGCACATCATTAATTAAAATTCATGATAACTTAAATAATGTAACTTACCTCGATCGTCCTTCATTCTATGTATACAGTCGAATAGCCTTCATAAATTGAAGCTGAAAAAATAAACTGGTTTTTATTATATTGTTTTACATACTTGATAGAGAAACCCGTTTTTTTACTACAAGAATTAACAAGTTAAAAACTAATATTTCAGAAAGTATTAACACTAATGTATGTTTCTTTAATTAATACACACAAGTTCGACGTAAATTGTTTGGTAGTTTCTAAAATTACAGGTCATTTGCCAAATTCTTTAATTGAATCTTTGTCATTGCCACAGCTAAATTCAATTTAATTTGTGGATCCTGAATTTTATAAACCTTCTGATTTTTACATTCTGTTAGGAGCGGACTTGTTTTCATTTCATATTGAACTTATAAACCCCGGACAAATATTAATACCCATTTACTCATTTTATAAAATTAAAAACTTGGTCGTGTACTAGTTGAACCGGTAAGTAGCAGTGACAAAAATTATAAAAAATATTCAGCGTTATTTAAGTAAGAACATAAGTAAAGTGGTTCCTAAGATTTCTATTACAAATGAGCATAAAATACGAACTTATAAGCCCTGGACAAATATTAGGACCCATTTACTCATTTTATAAAATTAAAAACTTGGTCGGATAGTAGTTGTACCGGTAAGTAGCAGTGACAAAAATTATAAAAAATATTCAGCTTATTTAAGTAAGAAAATAAGTAAAGTGGCTCGTAACTTCTACTACCAAATCCTAATTTCTATTACAAATGAGCGTAAAATATTTCATTAAGCATAATACTAAGCGCTTGAATGAAGAAAGACTTTTAATTTTGTATGCCATATGAATACTTTAATAGTAAAATAAGATTTCTTAAGTTAGATGCAAAATTTAATAAAACATAAATACGAAATATATCATACTTATATAATTAAGACAGTAATCTAATTTTCAATTTAGAAAAATATTCGAGTTCATGTAAAATCATTAAATACAAATTTTATGTAAAAGATTCATTAATTAATAATTTTAAACAAATTTAGATTAAATTATATAAAGAGACACTTGACACTCGATGAGATTCATAATGAATAATGAAGAAAAAAATCAAGAAGCTGAAAAAAAAATCATTAAAATATTCAACAATATTTGTTTTCAAACGAATTAAAAAGTTGCTTAAACATAAAAATATTAAATTCAAATTAACTTTTATTAAAATCTCAAATGTTACTTTAGTTTATTTATATGCTTCGTATGTTAACGAAGGCGATACATTTCGAATTGGTCAGCGATCTCACTTTAGACGCATTTATATTGTGTATTGAGGTAAATCTTATAGTATCCACTATGATAATAAACATAATTTCGAAGGCAAATGATGAATTAGGTAGAAAATTTAAGTCCTTTAATTGCAGCAAATGCTTCTGTTGTAAAAAAAAAAATATGATAGGTAGTTTTTGGGAGGTGGAGGTGAAGTCAACCAAATACACTCTAAAATGTATTATGTTAATGTTAAGTCAACTTATTAGCAGTTTAAAACACCTGTCGCGCGGATGGAGCAAAACCTTAATTCCCCTCCACTCATTCCCTTAATATCAGATCCTAATGACCTGTCTTCCTTAATTCCATGGAACTTGTTATATATATATATATATATATATATATATATATATATATATATATATATATATATATATATACGTATTTATTATCTACCATCGAAAAAATAAAAATTGAAATTTTATAAAATAATCTGACAATAGTTACTTATATAACATAAATAAAATACTTCCTTCATTTTCCTGGTGTCATTGTAAACAAAAAACTAAATGATAGAAATAAACTCTATTTATTAACTATGGAATTTTCCAACAAAAATATTAGAATAAACCGAATTTTTTTATATCTCATCCAGCTGTCTTTAATCGCAATTATTCAGTTTATATCTTGGCTAAACACTACAAATAGATAACAATCAAGATGATTTCAGAACTAATATTATTTATTACCTTTTTAATTAGTAGTTTTCTTACTATATTTCATTTAGTAACATTTTACTGCTCTGCAATGCTGGATCTACCCGAAATAGATTGAAGATAATATGAGATGGATCATTTTTCTCAAGGCACTACTTCCATATTTATTGATTTTTGAGCTCTATACCCAAACGATCGAATGGAACTTATTGTAATCATTAATCCCTCTATCTATCCTTCTATCAGAGGTCTTTAGTTCTTAAATTGATAAAAATAAAAAATAATACATTTTACGTACGACTTTGATTAAAAACTAAAAATGTTTTTTAAATTATTATGCTTGTTTGAGTGAATTATAACACATGTGAACAATTAAATGAAACTACGTGATGTAGTATTATTTCTACCATCTTTAATTTCTTTACCACGACCTAGGTTTCGTTGTATTACAACATCTTCAGGTGGGATATAAGCAAAAATTAACTCTTAGGTACAACCAACAGCATTTATATGTTTCAAACACAATAGCAGAAGACTGCTTTGTGCGGATTTTTCCATTGTTTATGTTAGTGAGTTTATTGCAGGGGCGCAGACTACAGAGAGTTATACTATATACCAGTATTTTAGTGAGGGTAATAAATTCAATTGTTGCAATCTGAAAATAAACTCCTGCAATAAACTCAAAAACAACTGCAATAAACTCCTGCAATAAACTCAAAAACAACTGCAATACACTCAATAATCTCCCTGCACAAGGAACCCACGATACGCAAGCGATATTCGCATTTGGCCGGATTTTGTTATAAAATACTGATGATATTTTAAAAGTCCGCAAATATACACAAACTTGATCATTTTTTAAAATATGTAACATTATTAAACCACATGTGATTTTATATAATGTAGGTATGGAACAGTCCTATAATGAACAAAACTCCCATTTAATGTTTAAGGATCTTTACCTCATAAAATAAAAAAAAACAGAACCCATCTAAGATCACTTACGTGTTCGTCCAACTATCTGTCAATCCGAGAGTCACAGCCGTTTTTCTCAGAAATCTCTTGATATATAAACCTGTTTATCATAGAAATAAAGTACATTAATATGTGGATATAAATCTATCATAAGTTAAAATACAAAATAACTTATAATATAATTTTTTTAACTTCCTGTACGATGTAATACGAAGGAGCAATGTATGGACTGTAAGACTTTTTTATCAGAATGTGATGTTAAAAAATGATTTCCGCTCACACCATTTTTCCCCCTTCCCTGCGCCATCTCCGAAACTGCTAAAATCAAAATAACGAAGTAAAACAACGTTAACAGAAGTTAACCAAAAGACAACAGAGTTATTCATGATATTTTTAGCTCTGTGAAAAATATATTAGGCAACAAATTGATATTATGAAAAATAATGTTAATATTTGTAAATAGCGTACTAGAGACATTATATATTTTTTTATTGTTGATGTCTTTTAATGTTTATATAAATCTAAGGGTATGCGGTACACTCATAGTGCGCATTCTGCTCGTATTTAAAAGGGTTTTTTAACAGGATACTTAAATATTTTTAACAGGATACTTAAATATTTTTAACAGGATACTTAAATATTTTTGTTATTGTTTCTCTTGCCGTTATTATTTATTTTATTATCTTAATTTCTTCAGATATTAATTATTATTATTAAAGTGAAATATTTGCTATTTTGTATTTCTCCTAAGTTTGCGTTATTATATTTAATTCATGCAGAAAATAAAAAATTTAAACAATTATATTCGCGTGTAAATGCAATATAATAGTGCGGGAATAATTGTGAATTGAAGCATATAAAGTAAAATCATGAACATGATCGGGGGCCGGAAATATCGCTGTGCACCACTGTTCTATGACAGCACATGTTCAGTAACAAATGTGGTTTGTTTGTTGAACAATTGATGTATTTCTAATAAAATTATATATCTCACACTCATTTATGACGAGTAAATAAAAGGTCAAAGGAGTAAATAATAGCACAGTGCGCGTGCGCGTGCCGGTGAGTGTGAGTGCGTGCATGTGCGTGTACGAGTGCGAGTGCGAGTGAGCGCGTTCACGCGTTCGTGCGTACGTGCGTGTGCGTGCGCGCGAGCGCACCTGCGTGCATACGTATGTGCGTACGAGCGTGCATGCGGGCGTGCGTGAGTACGCACGCAGTCATGCATGATAGGAATAAGCAAGGAATGTCAGCAGGTATAAAATTCCTGCTGTTCCATAGTTATGAATAAATGAAATATATCCTGAAAATCATACGCAAAATAATTACAAATACTTTCTAAAATTGTGTTTTCCGATGTTAAATAATAAAAAAGCGTCCGGGACTCATTAGTCAAATCCAGTTTAGTCCCGGGAACTTAAAACGAGGCATCTGAATGTGTTACACTGGCATGAATTACTTATAAGGTTCTGTGCATGGTTGCCGTTTGAAATGACTCGACGCGAAGAATATTTAAACGTTGTTTGAATAGGTAGGTTTGCGAAGGAATTGTGATAATGCGGAAATGTGGCATTTTCATGCTGTTTATTTACGACCGGTAATCGAAGTTTATCTTGATCTACGCCTGAAGTAATCACTAGACAGTAAGCATTTGTAAAACTACGTTATACAAAATTCCAATACGCTAATGAAATTAATTTTGTTTTTGTGACGATTTTAACAACTCAATTTACCTGTCCGCGACAAATTTTGCAATTAAAATTTCGACTGTGTAGCTAAGCTAGAATTTTGAAATATTTCATACGTGTAGAAATCGAATGACAATTATTTATTATCGTTCTAAATCCAATATGGCGGACGTGCCAAGATGGTGAATTACCTTTTTTTATTTACAACTCTCTTGATGTCTTGTATTATATGTTTTCAGGATATTTATAAATATTTTTTGTAAACTGTACTTAAAATGAATTAAATAAAGTAGCAGTGTATACGTATTTTATAATAGAGGTAATGCAGGTACGGGATCTATCGGAACAAACGTATTACAAAGAATCAAAACTTTCTTATAATTCTTATTTTATTATATACAAATAAGTCGTTTTATGCTACAAACTAATAATTCTACGCGAAACATTAAAGAATTATAAAGAAAATTACTATTTTCTTGGTCTATATAAAATTCTGTTAACGGATTACTATTTGGAATGGAGAAAACGGCATTTTTCAGGTTTATATAAATTAAAGACGTTCTTCAAAAATATGTTATTTTGAATATATTTGGCATTAATTTTGTAGAAATTCATTATTGATAATTAAATGACACTACGTTATGTAGTATTATTTCTACTTTCTTTAAGTTCTTTACCACGACCTAGGTTTCGTTGTATTACAACATCTTCAGGTGGGAATCTTTGCTAATAGCCCACCTGAAGATGTTATAATACAATGAAACCTAGATCTTGGTAAAGAACTTAAAGAAAGTAGATATAATACTGCATCACGTAGTTTCATTTACTTATCAATATGTTATTTTGTTATAATAACTCTCTTTTTCACAATATAATAAAATTTTTGTTGGAAAATAATACACCGTCGTGTTTTTTTGATCTATTAGAATTTTATATAAAGATAATTTATTTTTCTGTCTACATTTTAAGACAAGGAGAAATTTAAAATTTCTGAAATTATTTATAAAAAATCTCATAGATACAAAATTTTATCTAAATCTTTCTAATGGTTTATGCGCTAGACCGTTCGATATGTGTGCGTATATGCACATAGACAATTGTTTAATTTCTTGTTTTTTTCATTCTATTTATATACTTTATAAACATTTTCAACAAAAATTTCAACTTTCGTTTTTTAGAAGAATGCAGATACTTTTTTTCCTGCGTAAGTCGCGTGGAAAAGAAAAATGTCAAAATATTTAATAGTGGATTGAGCCATAAAAATTAAGATTGCTCATTTCATATAATATGTTTGAAGACTTATCACTAATAAAACAATCAATTAGTTAAAATTGATAGACATTTTATTATCATTCATAAAATTAAACACATATTGTTGTCTTTGTAAAGTGTACTTTATATTTATTTTTGTCTTTGTCTTCTTTATTTTTGTCTTTGTTCATGGTAAGGTATACCTTTTATGGACTCTATGAATTTTAAATTTAAGTAATTGCTGTACGAAAACAGAGCACATTGTGGTCGTTTTGCCTAGTGCGAGGCATGTCATGGCTACATACACTACAAACATCTTCCTCCGACTTTCCACGTATCGCTGCACAGTACAAGAATGCGTGTCACGTTAAATTATGCACAAAGCTAGATGCGACAATAGTTTAAAGGCTGTTTAGCATTCCACTCGAATTTCATTTGTAACACGAATATAGATCGAAACATTTCTAGAATAAAATTGTGACAATCATAGCATTTGAACCTGTATGATATTGACAGGTAAATAACGCCAAAATTATAATCAAATTAAAACTTCCCGCAGAACAATGAGATGAGTACGTGGTTCATGGCCATAATTGCTCATAATTTTTAATATTTAATCTTGACTTCTTATTTTTTTCTATGCTGTCTATAACGTTCACACCTAATGCTATTTTATGCCAAAAATCATTTTAAATTGGTCTAATTAATCAGTTTTGGTTTAATTTATTGGAAGTTAGAAGATAAACTCAGAAGTTTGTTTTTCTAAAAAAAAAAACATTTTTTATAAAAATATTTACGCTATTTCTAGAGTCTGTTTTTAACTATTTTTTATAAAAAATATGTATGCTATTTCTAGATCTGGTTAAAAGATCAGTGACAGATTTTTATGGACACTGGCCTGTCTCTGTATATAATCTGTTTTATATAATCCGTTTTATATTTACTAATTAAGTAGATCGTGTAAAAACTACTATTTATCGCCTTTATTTTAAATTAATAAATAATATTTTTTAGTTAAGTTAAATAAATAGTACACATTTTCATAGGATACAGGAAGAAGATAGCTTCCTAAAAGAAAATGCTTGTTTTCAAACTCGACTTAAAAGTATAGAGTATCATAATTTCTAAATAAATATGAGCCTACTAGTGATACTACATTATTGCGTTTCCTATTTAAAATAATATATGATGGTGAACATACTATTAATACATTTTACTAAAAAATAAAGTGTATACTGAATATAATACTCCGTGAATATAAAATAATCTATATATACACGTATCTACAAGAGAGTAACGATAAGACTAGTGACATATCTTATAATAAAGAATATATATATATATATATATATATATATATATATATATATATATATATATATATATATATATATCAACAAATTATGTCAGCAAATAATTATTAACAAATAATTGCTCAATTAAAATTGTGATTAAGTTTATCATTAGGTGTATCAACGAACTGACCACGAACTTCGTGATGAATGTGCTAATTGAAGCAACATTAACATAGAAGATTTTTATTCTCTTACCCGGTCTTCTAAAGCAAGCGGTTCATCATGTTCACAATCATTAACATCGAATCATGACAAATGGCTTCAGGCTAGAGACTTAACTTCGTGGTTTAGTAAGTCCTTACTTCCATTTGATGAAGGAATGATAGATTGTTTAAGGTGATCTTTTACAATTATATTTTTTGTGTACAAATTGACTTAGTTTTGTTATTATTTACATTTTATCAAATAATTAAGGATCAATGTACAATTTGTGCTTGATAATATGTTACACATTATATGCTTCATTCGTGCTTAAAAATTGTTTCAATTTTTTTATTAATATTACATCATCGTAACCGAAAATCAACTTCCGCTACGATACTATTGTATGTGTAGTTCAGCTTTGTCCAATGTGCACAAGTGCATGTTGTGCAATGGAAAAGAAAAGATCCATGTTGGTGCAACTCAACGTTTTTCTATAACATTAGATTTATGGGCAGATCAGTATCAACGATTGAATAATATCCACAATGAACTATTTAGCATGTAGTAAGTAGTCTAGACTTTAACTCTAAATAAACGTAGTTATTAATAAAAGTGTTTTTCACATGTGCACCCATTTATCATTTACAGAATTTGAATTAAATAATTTGGATTTGTGCATCCAGTTAATAACCGGAAAAAACAAAAGAGAAAATAGTAGGCATGATAAAGAACGTTAAAATACAATTGGGATTGGAAAATAAGAAAATTCATGTCGATATTCATGCTGGTAGAAATGTGGAGCATGCGGTCTTACTAGCTAATATGACACATATCTTTGTCTCGGATACACGGTCTAGGGGCTACACAATCTAACTAAACAATCTAGTGACTGTCTAGTAATTAATATGACTACACAGACTATACCATTTAGTGAATGGAGAGCACAAATAGCATACTTGAGGTTGATTTTCTATATAACTAGCTAAAAGTGAGTATTAACAGAGCTGCAGGTATACTAAAATGCGGCTGACTCCAGTACTACCTCTGACCACGTTGGGTTTTCATCGATATATAGTCGTGATAATATATGTTACACCGACATATAAATATTAAATTAATACCTGTGGGTTTCTAGAGTTTTGTTTTAAAATTTATTTTTTTTTTTTTAATTTTATAAGTATTTATAGATAACATAAGCGCAACTGTTAACATTTTTTAATTCAATTAGTTCATTAAATAAAAAATATAAACGTAATCGTTAATATTTTATACTCGAATTAGTTCCTTTAATAAAAAATATATTATTTTAATTGTTTTGTCGAGCGAAGAAATGAACGATACAAACTAAAGGATCCAGAGTAACGCTGTACTTCTCTGTTATTCAAAATATTTTTTCACATAGTAGGTATTTTTATAGTTCTTTTTTATACTAAATACGGTTTTCAAAATATTTTTTTTATTGAGGTATGGTATAGTAGACTAGTTGGCTTCGTATAGCGATTGATTCAATACTGATACAATCACCCATTAAACACAATATTTTATAGATATAAAGATATATCTATATATATAGTACCGTAGATATAGAAACTTGTGTCGATAGCTATAAAACATACTGACGCGTACATATCTACATGCAAACACTCAAAAATGTATATTTTAACGTAGGCAAATTAAGTATTAATATATAAAAAAATTATTATGTTTAGAGTGTGGGTACTGTTTGATAGGGTTGGTTACAAAGGTGTGAAAAATATTTTTTTTTCACAATTTTAGGTACTATATCTTCAGAGATGAACTGAAAAATATACGAAAGAAATAAGTTTTCCTTCATATTTCTGAAATTAATCAACATAAAAACATGAAATGAGAGTTTTTAGAAGTCTACGCAAAGTTTCTGGGAAAGCTATAGTTCTAGGACAATTATAGCTTTCCCAGAAACTTTGCGCATCTATAAAATATTTCGAAATATCGTCCTAGATGTCTTCCTGTCTCATCATGTTCAATTTCTCTTCTCCCGGTTGCCATATATTTGTACTTAAAAAGAAAAATTAAAGAATTACCATAAGTATTGTCTTGACCACGTGTAATTAGGATTATTGTCTTTTCCTAATATAGAGCTTTCAAAGAACAATTTTTCAAACGCAAAGAAATATGTTTGCCACATCGTGACGCGACTGATATAACATTCATCTGATGTTCGCCACACCTTAAAATCTGTACGAAACATTAAATATTCTTCCTAAATTTTCATCCAATGTAATATTAAGACGCGAGCCAAAGCTTTCATCTCCGCTGAATCCAGCCCAGCCATGACAGGCAACCTGTGAGGCAGCTAACGTAAATAATGCAGAGTATTTTCGGGTGAATTACTTTGCAAAATACTGTTAAACTGTCAGACTGGTAGCAGCCGCTTTGAATATTTTAGCATTTACATCTGAATTGGGAGAACATTATCTATGGTCGTTGCATGGAGAACGCACGCTGGGACGTGACGAGGGAGTACCTATTGTGCCGTCTAGATATTTAAATTTATTTATGTTAACTCATTTAAATTATTATAAATTCTGTATGTTAACATATCTAATTTATATAAAAAAGATGAATGTATTCTGAACACAGCGGAAAATTAATTAGAAATATTAACGAAATTATTGAGTGATAAAATAAAAAAATG
The DNA here is from genome assembly GCA_039881145.1 of Druceiella hillmani. Classification (NCBI taxonomy): domain Eukaryota; kingdom Metazoa; phylum Arthropoda; class Insecta; order Lepidoptera; family Hepialidae; genus Druceiella; species Druceiella hillmani. Next base: position 15,670,531 of record JAYKKI010000001.1, read on the forward strand.
AATGTAGAAGGAACCTGTTAAGTACGTGTAGAATATCGCACCACCATAATTCCTACACACTCATATTCATATTAAAATTTAAACATTTAAGGGTGCAAAGTATTTCTAGTAAGCTGTTATAGTTATTAATATTACTTCGCGTTGTATATTTTTAAGAGTATTACCTAATTAGTCTTTCACAGGTGTTAGAAAAATATTTTGGTTAAAAAAGGAAATTAGGACCTGATGATATGAGTTCTGGAGATGAAGTAACTCTCAAACGAATGGTAGTAAATCAGCCGTGTTTCAAAATATTTGCTACTGATAGTTGTTATTTTGCAAAATGTGCAGTTATCTACCAGGCCAGAGTCTGATGATGAGTTTTGGTGATGAATAATGTAACTCTTTAATTATCGGTAACAAATCAAACGTGATTAAAGATAGTTCTTACTGGTTGTTGTCATTTTGCAAAATAACTACATTACAGACCAAGTCAGTGTCTGATGTTGAGTCCTGGAGATAAACAATGGATTTTTTTAACGGGTGGTAGTAAATTAATCATTATTCAATATATTAGCTACCGGTAGCTGTTACTTTGCAAAATAAATACACCATCAATCAAATCAGGGCCTGATGATGAGTTCTGGAGATGAACAATAAAACTAACGAATGGTGGTAAGTCAGCCGGGTTTTAAAATATTTGCTACTCATAGTTGTTACTTTGTAAAATTACTGCTCCATCGACCAGGTTGGAGTCTGATGATGAGTTCTGGTGATGAATAATGTAACTCCTTAATGATTGGTGACAAATCAACCTTGATTCAAATTCCTTACTGGCAGTTGTTTTTTTTTTTTTGGTAAAATAACTATGCCAACAGCCAAGTCGGGTTCTGATGAGAGTTAAGTATATGAACAATGTAACTTCTTAACGGATGGTAGTAAATCGTCCATGATTCAAGATATTTGTGACGTGTAGGTATTACTTTGCAAATTAAGTACCCCTTCAACCAGTTCAGGGTTCGATGATGAGTTTTGGAAATGAACAATGCAACTTCTTAACAGATGATCGTAACTCAACAGTTATTCAATATATTGGTTAGTAGTAGTTACTTGGTTCACTTCAATAAACAATGATATTTGGCACATAACTGATGGAGATTCTTCAAGAAATTTAGCAAACTTTCAGTGTAGAATTTAAGTTTGTCATTTAATTATTATAAATCTCTGGTTTCTTATTTAAATTATGATAATAAAGGAATAAATAAATTTGTGATGTCCGATGTAAATATGGCTTTTTATTACTCATTGTAAATTATATTATCAATAAGTACTACTAAATTTTAATAAGACATATTTATTTTAAGTTCAATAATTATAGTAATACCTGCCACAACCGTCAAAAAAGGTTTAGTTCAACCGCGCGTAAGGGTCACTCGCACTCTTTCTTTTATCGAAAACTATCGTAATATATGTGTCTGCTTGTCAAGAAAAAATGAACAATTTAAATCAACTATTGCAGCAAAAAAATTTAAGAATTTGAGAATAATTTTAGGAATGACGAAACAAATGCTAACTACGATATCAATTTCGTAATGTGAATGAAGTCTAGTGAAATGAACGTTTTCGTGTGTTATATCGAAACTTTTATCGAAAACTATCGTAATATATGTGTCTGCTTGTTAAGAAAAAATGAACAATTTAAATCAACTATTGAAGCAAAAAAATTGAAGAATTTGAGAGTAATTTTTGGAATGACGAAACAAATGCTAACTACGATATCAATTTCGTAATGTGAATGAAGTCTAGTGAAATGAACGTTTTCGTGTGTTATATCGAAACTTTTATCGAAAACTATCGTAATATATGTGTCTGCTTGTTAAGAAAAAATGAACAATTTAAATCAACTATTGAAGCAAAAAAATTGAAGAATTTGAGAGTAATTTTTGGAATGACGAAACAAATGTTAACTACGATATCAAGTTCGTAATGTGAATGAAGTCTAGTGAAATGAACGTTTTCCTGTGTTAGTGAAATGAATGTTTTCGTGTGTTTCGGTAACTCATTTGAAAAAAAATATTAGGAAAGGATAAAAATAAACATACAAATGAAGAAAATGCGATTTTCATACCAAATATTAATTTTTTGATACCAGGACATGTAATAAAAGTGATCATATTTAGAAAGAAAATAAAAAAAATTTAGTCAAATAAAAAAAATGAGATCGCCAACAAATATAACCAGAAAAATGTTGACAAGTGATAAACGAAGACAATTATTAGACAATATTAATAAATAATTAATAATTGACAAATTAATATTTAGTTTATCGATAACTATTTGCCTCAAAGAAAATTTGACGGCAAAATGGTACTCGACGTCATTAATGGTAATGGTACTTATAGATTAATAGTAATAGTACTTATCGTCTAGAATCCAATATCTTAAGATATAACAAAATCCAACGCTAAATTTTCTTCCATTTACGAGTACGATTACTATCTAATAATTTCATGGATATTAGCGGTCTGTTATCAGATGTAGCATGCGGCTGCTTGACGTAGGAAAGCCTACGTTACACGACATTAATGCTAATTGACTTATCGGTTCCACTTCATCAAATAACAGTCGGTTTAACTGCGCAGAGGAATTACCGACAAATATATTGGACGCTCGATCCACCCTTCGGCCGATCAGCGGCTTTAGTGGCGTCTACCTTAATTCATTATGCAGCGATTATGTGCGTATATGTGCGTGCGTATAACCGTATAAATTACGTTAAACGTCGTTTGTTAACACGTAACGTGCAAATCATTGGTGAGATTATTTTGGCTCAGCGGCTTTCTTTAAAAACGGAGCAAATTGTATTCCATTTTAGAATTCAATTTTCCTTTAATGTTTAGTGTCGATAAGAAAATCCTGTTGGTTTCGCGGAATTTCGCCACCGTATTTGTTTTATAAGAAAGTTAATGGGGAATATCCATTACTAGTATCATAATTTTTGAATTGTAATTTCGTGATATAGATGTCAAAAATCAGGTTTTTATTTATTATGAATCACTCCGTATTATGAAGATAAAACTGCGTGGACGAAAAACATTTTCACGCGATAAATAAGTGGCGCGGCAAAAGGTGGCTACAGTGTCGTGGAAATACATACGTTGGCAGTTCGTGTTGTGAATATTGTTTTATTAATTGTTTTTTTACTTTAGAATTGTCTTTAATTTGATTTAAAGTTTTTTAATCGTTATTAAAAAACATAGCCGTTATTGTATCAAACCGATACGACTTATTTAATAGTATAGTCTAAAGAATACGCACAATCAAGAATGTCATCAAAAACCAATCCCCAAAAATATAACGTTTGTGTTGATTATAATGTGTCTGATAACATGTAATATTTTTTATTAAACGATCAAATAAAAGATTGGTTATGGTACTTATAGGACTTGTTATTTTTGGTATTATTTTTACAGTTTTGGTATTATTTATTCATACACACACACACACACACACACACATATATATATAACGTCTACAAAATTATGAAATAATATGTTTTAAAAAATATTTTTAGTGCACCTCATCTTCATGTAGTGGTGATGATTTGTTTTATTGACATACCCCATCATATAGGGTATCGTCGAATCGGCCTTTCTGGTTATGAACACTTTTCTTGTACAAGGACATGTTTACGATATATTAATTCTTAAATCGGCCATTTTTGTTAGGCTTACGTTTTACCATTCTCTACCACTTAATCCGCTATTTATGAATATCTGAAAAACGTTCTCAACAGTATTTAAAAATAATTGAAATGAAAATTATCACAATTAAATAGGCTCTATCAATTCACGATCAATAACCGACCAACATATGACAAGGTTGGGTTAGTTGGGTCTCTAAATAGTTCATCGAAATTAAAGTACAAGTGACTTAAATCAACTGCTAAAATAACGTTGTATGTTAGAGTGTATATTTATTAAGCCTGTGAAAGACTTACTTATTTATTTACGTGGTGAGAAATAATATTAATATTTGCAAACAGTCTAACAGAAATACTATTTAGGTTTAAATGTGTATATACGCTATTTTTGCTAATAGCCCACCTGAAGATGTTTCGTTGTATTACACCTAGGTCGTGATAAAGAACTTAATGAAAGTAGAAACAATATTACATGGCATAGTTTCATTTAATTGTGTGTATACACGCCTCAGCTTGTACGGAACCCGCATAGTGCGGGTTAGATTCGTATTTATATTTGTATTTCTCAATATAATCATTATAACAGTTTACCCCGAATTTAGTAAAGTATCAGAGATGTATAATATTTTGAAGTATTATATTTATTATTTATTGAGGTTGGCGAGTTATATGATGTTTATAGTTAATAAGGAGTTTAGGGTAAACGTTGGGTATCAGTAAATTCTAAAAATTGAAATGGAGCAATGTCCTCAACCAATATTTATAGTTAATAAGGACGACTTTAGATGATATTTCAAACAGTAATGAAAAAATTGTGATTGAGCGTCAAGGACACACACATATATATATATATATATATATATATATATATATATATATCTGAGACTTAATTAAGTTCCCATATATTTAGTAAGTCGTTAATGTCTCTTTTTCCAATTCAATTCGTCCTAATATGACTTACGCGCAACGCAATAATCAAGACAATAATCGATCCGACAATAATAGGAGAAAACAGAACATACGATAACTAATACTTTAACTCAAACATTCTACTAAAATCGGATCTACAAAAAATCAGAGCGGCTCTAATTGACTCTCTCCGATCCGAACTTAAAGAATTGAAACGCGTTAACAGGAAAAAACAGGAGTAAACCAAACATATGATAACTAATACTTTAACTCAAACATTCTACTAAAATCGCTCCTACAAAAAATCAGAGCGGCTCTAATCGACTCTCTCCGATCTGAACTTGAAGAATTGAAACGCGTTAACAGGAAAAAACAGGAGTAAACCAAACATATGATAACTAATACTTTAACTCAAACATTCTACTAAAACCGGCCCTACAAAAAATCAGAGCGGCTCTAATTGACTCTCTCCGATCCGAACTTAAAGAATTGAAACGCGTTAACAGGAAAAAACAGGAGTAAACCAAACATATGATAACTAATACTTTAACTCAAACATTCTACTAAAATCGGTCCTACAAAAAATCAGAGCGGCTGTAATCGACTCTCTCCGATCCGAACTTAAAGAATTGAAACGCGTTAGCAGGAAAAAACAGGAGTAAACCAAACATATGATAACTAATACTTTAACTCAAACATTCTACTAAAACCGGCCCTACAAAAAATCAGAGCGGCTCTAATTGACTCTCTCCGATCTGAACTTGAAGAATTGAAAAGCGTTAACAGAGAAAATAAACGATTGAACAGACGCTGACCGGTTGTTAGATCGGCGGCGCGCGCTTCTTAATGTATGAATCGAGTAGATGGAAAGAAACCATCAACAAAAGTCGTTTGTCTACATTGCGTATTATTGGTACTTCTTCGTAATCGATCATTTTTGATACAAACCTGTAAATACTCAGAAATAAAACTTTGAGAAAATGGGCGAAAAGGTATTTAAAATTTAATTCTGGTGTTTATTAATAACTTGATACTCATGTTAACCAAACTTTGGTGTAGTATTTTTCAAGCATCTTAGATTTTAAGCAACTAATATTAAAACATACGTAAAGCTTGCGTAATTTAGTTTTAACAAGTTTCATCTTAAAATGTGCTTTATATAAAAATATAAATATTAGTTACAAGAGATCGAAACAAGACTGGCACATAGATGTAATATAACGTAATAAACCGTGAATGTACATATAAATGAAACAAAAAGAAATGATTGCGGGTAACCTTTAAAGCGGTCGATGGTGTAGTTGTTTTGCAAAGTAACAACCACCAATAGCAAATATTTTGAATCATGGTTGATGTACTCTGATCCGTTAAGGAATTACATGTTTATCACCAGAACTCATCATCAAATCCTGATCTGGTCGACGGTGAAGTTATTTTGCAAAGTAACAACAATCAGTGGGAAATATATTGAATCACGGTTAATTTACTATCATCCGTTAAGGAGTCCTATTGTTAACGTACAAAACTCATCATTAGACTCTGATCTGCTTAATGGTGACGTTATTTTGCAAAGCAATAACTACCAATAGCAAATATCTTGAACCAAGGTTGACTTACTACCGTCTGTTAAGGAGTTCCATTGTTCATCTTCAAAATTTATTATTAGACCTTGACTTGATCCACGGTGAAGTTATTTTGTAAAATAACAACTGGCAGTAGCAAATATTTTGAATTACGCTTGATTTACTACCATATGTTAAGGAGTTCCATTGTTCATCTCCAAAACTCATCATCGAACCCTGATCTGCGCGATGGTGAAGTTATTTTGCAAGGTAACAACTACGAGTAGAAAATATCTTGAATCACAGTTGTTCATCATCAAATCATTACCATATTTATTACTACCTCGCTAGTATACACTTTCAAACAAAATAATTATTAGTATTAAACGTTATAAAAATTTAATAGAAATAAATTCAAGTATATATGTGTATGTAATACATATATTTACGAAATTCTGTAATCAGTCCATGCTTTCAAATACCGTAAACTGAGAAAGCAAGCTATAGATTTTACTGAACGTTATTTTCGTCCGAAAAATATCAGAGTTACTTTCAAGCCTAAAGAAGTTTTACTTAAAACATAATCGAATAGATAACAATGTGGGAATGAAACAAAGAAGTCGTAATGTATATATAATCGAGATCGGTAATATATTATCGTTTGGTTCGTCTGTTAGTGATCGTGTAACTTCTGAACGACTTGACCCATTGAGGTCATATTCACACAACGTATATGTCTTCTCAAGACAATGGTTCATAGCTATGATATGGTGGGATTTAATAGCGGGCGCTGTAGGCAGGTTATTAATAAATTCTATATGTACAGACCAAAATTACTCCTATCCACAATATATGTCGATTTAGTGCCAAAAAAGAAAATAACAAAATCTGGACCCCATAGGTTGAGCTGTGTTTCAAAGGGCATAACGTCTACAGGGCCAGCTAGTATAATCATTTTTTTTTTCAAATTCGATTCAATTATAGACATGAAGATTGAACTATTCGATCCATATCATTCTGTTATTCACATATATTAATTTTATTGCTTTATAAATATTACAAGCGTAATGGAAAATACATGTTTAATGCGTAAGGGGCGAATTGACAAAAAAATCAATTTTAAATAAAATATTATCTTATATTATTTTATTGAGAAACATAACCTGACGTTTTTTAAATAACTCATTACTTATAAAATGATATGGTTGTGAGGTTCTTTTTAACTTTAGAACTTAGATACAAAACATATATAGTCACTGTTATGCTTGTAATGTTTACAACATTTTATTTAAGTCAACTCTCCTGAAGTTGATATTGACACAGTTCTATGTCTAAAAGAGAATGAACGTCATTACCTATCTGTTACTCAGCTTGACATAAAATCCACAATTAAATGCAACTACGTCATGTAGTATTATTTCTATTTTCTTTTAGTTCTTTACCACGACCTAGGTTTCGTTGTATTACAACGTCTTCAGGTGGGCTATTAGCAAAGATCTTTGCGGTAAAGAACCAAAAGAAAATAGAAATAATACTACATCACGTAGTTTAATTTAATTGTGAATAATGAATTTCTACAAAATTAACGCCAAATATATTCAATATTTGACATAAAATATTAAACGAATTGCAATACATCTCTAGCTGCTGATGAAAGAGATACCAATAGTCCTCAATAATCGCTATCTCTTTCATTTTTGAGCTTATAGAATGATATGAATCGCGCATAGTTCATGACTTTAAATTACAATGAGGTTATTGTTAAATTACAAACAAATGTATAACGTAAAATTTATTAACTCTATAGTATATTCTCCTTTGCATAAAATATTAATTATTTGCGTTTAATTATGAAATAATGCAAGTGAAGCGTTCGATGAAACAGTCAAACAAATTAATGGGAAAAATTTCCGCCCGTTCTTGTTCAACAGAATTTATGGCGGGCGGTTCAAAACCGCATAATTAGATTCGTCACAAAGGATGAATATCACGTGACTCGCGCTGTTGCTCACGGCCGACGCCGGCTTACAGCTTCATACGTTACATTAAGCCGCGACGCGCCTGATGGAGGTGTCTCGACGAAGCATTGCGACTGGCAAGCGGAACAAATTGGTGCTTCAGTCGCCAAGTTTTGCTACTCTAGTTACTGCCTGGCTCTGCCTTGTAGTATAAGATGATGTTGGGACGAGTAAGTTATAATTTCAGCCATTTCCTTTGTGAAAAGTTGTTAGCGTGAACTTCATTAATGACGAATTGCTCTCATAAACTGGATGAAGGCTTTAAAATATCTCAAAGCATGAAGGTAAAATATCTTGTAAACTTTGTTCTGTTTTCCTCAATGTTGAAGTTTATTCCAGCCAAGATGTCGTATAAGTAATTTTGAATGCTTGCCGACGTTGCAGAAACAATGGATTCAACATTTCTAGTTCCAATTTACCGTTTAATATTAGAATTTATTTTTCTGGATTTTAAATAATTAAATTTTGGCATGCAGTGTTAACAGTCTTTTAAAAGAAGCATAAACGCATACTCTCTGTCCCGGTGCTCGGTGGTGCACCACCAGATTTCTAACCACACTAGTGGATACAACACTCTTTACCCGAAATGATTCACAGCTATTTTAACACCCGCATAACTCTGTTTTAGCGAATGTTTGATGTCTGACTTTTAGTACATGAAAAATCGAATATTAGATTATAACATGCTAGCTTATTCCATGCGGACGAAATCGTTACGTACCGCTCTTTATAATAATTTCAGATTGCCGCTATCTTAATTTTGTCGGTAGATCCTCTAGCTTTACAGTTTGTAATTATGCTATTTAAGTTTTTAGGATTACTACTACTATAAATTAAATAATGCTTTGTTTTATTATTTTTTTATACACACACACACACACATATATATATATATATATATATGTATATATATATATATATATATATGTATATATATATATATATATATATATATATATATATATATATATAATATTTATATGTTCTCATCCCTTTCCCATATTCACAATAAAAGCCGAAGAGAGATTAGATCAATAAATATTAACCCTGTATGCATAGATTATTAAAGAGAGATATTCTTCTGAGTGTAATATGTCAACGTAATAACTGTTTTCTAGTTTATGTTAATAACGTCATTTTCTTTTGCTAAATCTAAATAGATTTATAATCTTTTATATATATTTAAAATTGCCTTAATAGTATTTTGCTCTTGTTCACTTACCTACATCAGCCCTTTGAAAGAAAAGAGACGAAATTAATGGCAACAAAATGAAACCCTTTTGCCTTACAAGTTGTGTTCCACAATTAATATTGTCATATATTATATATGCTGATTTCAAAATATTTGTTTTTTTTAATTTTCTATCGAATTTAAACCACTTAAAATTTCAATTTAACTGAATTTAACGGTAACTGACTTCCCCCATTTGTACCCTCATTCGTCCAGCGTAAATTCTGATTTTTCGACAGTTTTTACTAAACATTTAGCGCTTATTAAACAAAACAATATATGGCAAGTTGAAGGCACCAAGGCTGCCGAAGCTAGTTTTTAAACGCGATGGCGGCCGAATAGAAGAAGACTGAAGACTGAATACGTTAATGCTACAAATGCTACTAAATAAGACGACTAAGAATTAGACAGCAAGAAATAAAAAAAATTATTAATGTTTTTCTAAGTTGTTGAACAATTTTGTTGTTTAATGAGTAAGAATGTTATAATGTTTAAATGCTTACCTGATTGATTAATACTTTATACTTGGTGAGTGAATTAATATTTTCGATTAACGCAGGAGAACTGCTTTTTCTTTTCCGACTTTTAGCTTTTCGCATTTATTCTTTTGCGCCAATTCTGATTCTTTTCAAATTGGATGTAGATATATTGTGCACAGACCAGGTTCTCAAGTAAATTTGTCGCGTGCACAGCACTACGCTGTCCACATAAATTGATTCGTGCTACTTTACGAATCATCCTAATCCAATTCGTTAGCAAGCTAAGCACGTTAAGTCAGTATTGTAATACAAGTAAACTTAAGATATACTGTTTTATAAGATTAACCACGTTAGATTTGTTTCCTAAATTTGAAGTATGTGGCTGAAACCAATCCAGAAATTTCATATTAGACCACAGACTGATCAGAGAAGCTATGATCTGATTCCTTTAGTCACAGAAAAGATAGCGATTTTATAGAATTATATAAATTGATTACTTCATAAGTTTCATCTAAGAGAGGCTTTCTAGGAGGGGTGTAAAGTGACAACAGAAATTGGCTTTGTTTCAAATATTTAAAGTTTTGGTAGCTGAATCACTCGATGGAAGGGAATTCAGGTCAATGTTTCACATTTGTTTCGGTGAAATAATTTTTATTAAATATCAAGCACTTGAAACAAATTAGCTTGTTGTATTTTCTACCTTTGTGTCATATACGAAATTCAGTCATCTTTGTTTGTAATTGCCAATTGGTTACCAAAAAAACATAAATACTACCTAAAACACAAATACTTAAATCCTAATATACTGAAATGACAACAGGTGGAAATCTAATAGCTGCTAACAACTGATAACGGTTGGAAACGCTATTTCTGTCGTCGTACAAGTATCGTCTCGAGGAATTATTTATGACAGATCTATATTGTTAGAAGTTAACGGGCTAGATATAAACTCTTTAATGCGAACTTAAGTATTTTATATTGCAAAAATAAACCTAATGCTGTTAACATTTTCTCAAAATTCGTGAAAACATACATATGTTCTTTTCGCTAAAGTTTTCCTACGTTCAGCGTGTCATTTATCGAAACCATTATAAGAATTTTTGCCTATTTGGAAACTAAAAATTTAATGACAATTTCATACATATAACATTGTTGTAGAATATTGACTGAGTATACTAAACCAAACTGTTTTTCAAAATATAATTAAACTGAAGAATTGTTTTATTAAATTGTTTACACAAAACGAATACAAATATTCCCGCTAACCTTTTCTTTCTTGCTCAAAAAGGTAAGGGCCCATGTAGCGTTAGGAACAGATTTTACAAGAACAAAAATGACAATTGCGTATGGAGGAAAAGTCTTATTTATTTCGTCAATCAGACAAAAGAAAATTAAATCTTGTGTTCTTTTACGGAAAGTACTTTTCCCAAAAGTTTGTAATGTTCTTTCTACAGAACAGCTTGAATAAGCACAATGAAACGAAGTACCGATTATTTTCTGTTATAACTTTTGTACTCTGACATAATACATTAATTCGCAAAAGTCACAAGCCCAATGAGCGTTGAAAAAAATCCACGTAAAATACGTAAAGGCCAAAAACGGAATTTAGACTACAACAAAATGAATGTTCAATGTCAGTTAACAGTTTAACTTGAATTCCTTTAGTCAATGGCCATATAATTGTTCAATTTCCATTATTATTGTTGTTCCTTATTTAACAATTTTGATGTATTCAGCAAATAATACAAATGCATTTATGAAGATAGCTTTTTGTTTTGGATTATGACAAAAAAATTTATTATATTTTTAACATTTCCTGATCGCAAAATTGTTTGGTTTTGATGTTTTAAAAATATCAACTTTATAAAATTATATTTTATTTCTCCAAAAAGTTTCGCACGAACATCAGAAAAAAAATATTTCCCGGAAAATTTTTATTTTTTGAAACACCCGTTTCAGCGAATGATAAATGCTAATATTTCTACGCAGATGCGAGTGTTCGAAACATGTCTAACTGTCTATTTAATGAATTTATATCGAAAATATTTCATTATTCCCTTCGCATTTTTATTGGAAGTTTCAGTCCATGGAGTTTGAATTATACCATTACGGCGCTTTACAGCTTAAGGGCTTTACAAGCATTGGAAATTGAATGAAACAATTACTTTGCAACATAATTTAAAATAAAGATAAGTGGCTTTTATTGCCAATGATGGGGGACGTTCAAAATGGTTATGGGTTGATAGAGTTGTATGTTAGAGCGTTTAAGAAATTTTTGTTGTTTTGTATGTTTGAATGTTTTGCGTTGTTAGAAATGGAAATTGAAGAGTGACCATTTTTCTATTGATATAACTTTGCAGCAATGCTCATAATTTATTTACGATGTTTTAACTGAAGTGCTCAAAATTTGGCAAAAAAAATTTATGGCCAAATTATTACTGTATTTAGTGAAAGACAGTAGGACGAAACTAGTGAAAAGAAAGGTAAAAATAAAAAAATGGATAAGGACGTATAATTTGACAACTTCTATGGTAACATTTTTAGATGTATGGGGATACCATACACTTTTAAAATAATGTTACAACCCATATAACCGAATATTGTTTCCAATATTAATATAATTTTATTATTATTCGCACAACCAATTAAAGTTTTTTACAGTGAATCCCGTACTAGTTTAACGCTTATATATCATCTCAAGTTAATTACGAGGGTGTCTCGTGCTTTACAAAAAAAAATAATACCTAACCTTTTCCATTCGAGATACATAGAAAAATATTTTCCAATGGTGAAAAAATACTTCAAATCGATTGGGTAACTTTTAATTCTATGTAGAAAAATGTGTAGATGTGTAGAAAAAATGTTGACGTGAAAACGTCCGCGAATTCAATTTCAGGTGTGGAGAGGTAACCGTGTTACCACAAAAAATGTCACCCAAATGGTTGACACTTTTTGTGGAAGTAATTTTAAATTTCAATAAGTGGTTTAAAATTGACAAGCATTCCCGGTCTTGTTTTAAAGCGAAAAGATGAAAGTTTGTGTCAGTACTGCTTTTAAATTCGCAGCGCCCGTACATCCCGCACTGCGCATGCGTAAAGTGAGTCCACGATTTTCGATCGACAAATTTGATATTTCCAAAAGCTCTTCAAATCATTTTAAAACCACTTATTTCCCAAGTCACTACTCTATATTCAATAAATGTAAGTAATAAATCAAACAATAAAAAGTTCGTTTCATTTTTATATACTGTACACTATTAATATTTTACAGGAAAATAATTGTTTTTTTTTGAGACTTCAGTATTGATAAATGAAAGGAATAATTACAGTTTAGCACCAACGAAACTTTCTGTATTGATTGACGTGTATGACACGTGTATGCAAAAAATAAAACACGTATTTCGTATAATAAATATGATATGTTATCATTTTAAGATTATTATGTATTTATTGGTTATTAAATTAAAGAATATTCATTAATTAGTCCTGCGATTATTTTATTATAAAATATTTATTTTAAAGGTAGTTCGCGGTTTGCACGGACAAAACGCATTTTTCAAGGAACTGTTTGTCATAATTTCTTTTAACCTAATCGCCATATTTAGTTGCACCAAATAATTTTATTTGAGAATATATTTTTTAAAAGTAGCTAATCCTTTATCGCTAATTTGATTACATAGCTTTAAAAAAATCTTGTGAAAATACATCAATTTGGACAGTTTGGCTGGTAATTTTGGTAAAATTCCGAACCAAGAAAAATTATATCCAAATTAAATATATATTTTTAATTGCGACATAAAATAGTTTTCAGTTATCGTTTAATACTTTAGTTGTAAAAGTGTATTCCGTTTTACTTTGTTCAAAATAATGACGGTAAAAATATACTGTCACGCTAGGCTCAATTAAAAGTTTTTGTTTGCTTTTTAACGGTTTATTTTTAAGTTTCAAGGACATAGCAGCGTTGTAATACAGTACATATATTGATTGTACAATTACGGATTGTATTTGAAACAAATGTTACGATTCTAGTGTCATTGTAATAATCATCAAACAAATTTAAAGCTTATTTATTTATTTTGCACTTTAATATATTTGATTGATACATATGGCAGATATTGCTACGAGAGTAATCGCTTATAGTCAACCAGAAGTTTAAGTAAAGATTATAATATTCAAAAATCGATTACGCCCATATCGCATGCAACTATAAAATTTATTCTAGCATGATACCGCATTATAACAAGTCAAATAATGTAATGAATAATAAATGTAAATAGTAAACTTTCGTGAAAAACATTCTCCTAATTTTACAAGTTTCAATTTAAATTTGTTTCTAAAAATCACCAAGATATAAATTATACGGTAACGATCATTTAAAGCTTCATTTTTTTAAATACGCTTGTGTATTAGAAAAACCGTCGCGTTCAAAACAGTCAATAAATTTAAGGGTATAAACAGAGATAAGCTTAAAATGATAACACGTCACATTTATTCTATTTATCTACGTGTGCAAAACACAAGATATAAAACAATAATAAATATATATAAAAAAATAATAGACATATTTATTTTCAAACACGAAAACAATTAAAATTACAACTGTAATAAATCGTAATGCAAGTTAAATCACTTAGGTAAATATAAAAATGAAAAATTTTACGAAAAAAGAACATTAAAAGTTTTAAAGATTCACGACGGAGAAATGTAACAGTAAACTTTATCTCTGAAAAGGATGTAATGATTAATTTTGTACTTTAACAGCATCACATAGGTGCAAAGTATATATTTTATATTTTATGACAAAGAACGCATCTAATATATTTTCGTGTATCAAACTGAGTACATCTGAAACGTTTTTTGGCAAAAATGCAATTTTTCTTCTTTACATCGCAACTTTGACATTGATTTTTTCATAAACAGTCGCGAATTTTTATATGGTACCTTAACAAGTTCCACTTAGTTTAATGCACAGAATCACCTTTATGATAATCTTTCTGAATAATAGACAAGGTCTTTGTTAATTTCTTATATTTGTAATCATTTTCTGTTTTAGCATAGTGATAATGACATAACTTTTATATTAACGTAAATATGTTCAGTAATGACATAAAAAGTTAAAAAGGGCTTTTACGCACACTAAAAATACTTAAGTTGATTAATATTAGAGTACTGAAAATATTCGGGTTTATTTTTGTAGAAATTCATTATTTACAGTTAAATGAAACTAAGTGATGTAGTATTATTTCTACTTTCTTTACCACGACTTAGGTTTCTTTGTATTACAACGTCTTCAGGTGGGCTGTTAGTAAAGATGTACCCCACCTGTTGTAAACCCACCTGAAGATGTTGTAATACAACAAAACCTAGGTCTAGGTGGTAAAGAAATTAAAGAAAGTAGAAATAATAAGCAAAGAAGGCTGAAGTTAGATACTTTTGATAATTAGCAAGAAGTTTTTTTTCTTATTTCCTTTTAATTTCAACTAGAATGCAAACAAGTACTTTGAAAACATAAATATTATTATTTTCAGATTTTGCATTCAAGCAAAAGATACTTTCGCCATATCTGCCCATCTGTCCGTCCATTCTTCCATTACAGTCCCACTGTTTCTGTTACTCTATATTATTTTGCAGGTGAATGCTGCGGATGAAGGTATTGATTAATATTTAGCGATATGACAACAAAAGAAAAGGGTAAGAGCGAAAACACTTGTATGAAAACATCCAGTGTATTTCACTGATATTTATTGAACATCTTTTGTAATTCCAAATACTTTTTTGTTTTTTTTTTCATTTTGAAACTTCATTTGTGAAATATTAAATTTTAAAATAGCATCAATTCAAAAATAATCGAATGTCGGTGGGTAATTTTTGAACGAGTGGAAAAAACTATTTTATTCTAAGATTTTTACCTCCTAGCTGAAAGTGAGAAATTGTTAGAATCGATAAGTTTACTTCACGGAAGGACTACTGAAATAGACCTTTTAATGTTTTGAGATCTGTTTCAGGTTTTCGTATCTTAAAATGGAAAATGAAATCCTTGTAAGAGCACTCACGCCTCTGTTAGTACGTTCGTCACAGCCGATGTTCTCAAAAATCGCTTGATGTAGAAACTCAAAATTTGGCATAGTAATAAAACATATTAATCCATACATATCACAATAAACTAAAAAAAAATTAATTTAGAAATTTTAGGGAGAGCAAATTATATATAATTCAGCAAAGATATCAAATAGAGAGCAAATTATATATAATTCAGCAAAGATATCAAATAGAGAGCAAATTATGTATAATTCAGCAAAGATATCAAATAGAGAGCAAATTATGTATAATTCAGCAAAGATATCAAATAGAGAGCAAATTATATATAATTCAGCAAAGATATCAAATAGAGAACAAATTATGTATAATTCAGCAAAGATATCAAATAGAGAGCAAATTATGTATAATTCAGCAATGATATCAAATAGAGAGCAAATTATGTATAATTCAGCAATGATATCAAATAGAGAGCAAATTATGTATAATTCAGCAATGATATCAAATAGAGAGCAAATTATGTATAATTCAGCAATGATATCAAATAGAGAGCAAATTATGTATAATTCAGCAAAGATATCAAATAGAGAGCAAATTATGTATAATTCAGCAAAGATATCAAATAGAGAGCAAATTATGTATTATTTGCTCTCCTTAAAATTTCTCGAAATTTTTGAAAATTCGTTATAGTCCATAGTTAACGTATCGTTTGAAAAAACTAATTATGAAAGTCACAAAATTATTGGTATCACAAATATTGGTAATTTTAGGTAATATATTTTCAGAGATATATCAAAATAAAGTAAAAAAATAAGTAAAAAAATATGTCGGACCCTATTTCCGAAATAAGTTAACTTAAAATTATGCAAAAAAATTTGAGTTTTTGGAAGCCCATACAAAGCTTATGGGAAAATTATAGGGATGATCGCTTTTTTTACACCTACAAAATCTATAGAAGGCAATACGTTTACATATTTTATTTATTTTCAGAACTGATTTTCTCAGAAACCATATGATGACGAACATGAAAGTAGACGTATTAAAACGTCTTATTAACATACATATTTTATTACATTTTTCTTTTAAATATTCGTAAAACAATTTAAAAGGAAGTATCGAAATGTTTCATATTTTTTCGCTATTTAATATGTCATGTTGAATATCATTTGGAAAAGTTTGTTACGAAAAATACAAAATAAAATTTTTATAATTTTAAGTTGCATATTTAGTACATATTAGTGCATATTTAGTGTTTGAGAAATTGTGTACCTTGGAAAAGTTGGTAATGCCAATATTATTCCATTCCAGCCGGATTGCCGGGTATTGCAAAAATTAATGATTATGCCAGTGTGGGAAGTTAGCTAATCGTCAGCTTCCCGTTTAATAATTCGAAAATAAATTGAAACGACTAATTTTTTTTTGCTCTGCAAATAACAGTAATCAGAAAAAAATGAGGAGGAAATAGAAAAGACGATTTTCATTGAACAATTGTGAATGTGAACAAATGTGAAATACAAAAAGAAGTTTTCACAATTTTAAGTTGCATATTTACAAAAGTATCTAAGTATAAAATTCCGATCCCTTATTTCCGAAGCTACTGAGCTAGAAATCATGAATAAAATAGGACTGGTGGAGTCTGATTGGAAGATATAAATCTTATTATTTTTGTCCACGTTTTTAGTCTGTAAAAGCTATAGTATATAGTAACATTGTGAAAAATTAATATTTGTAAATTTTTCAATAGAAATATTACGTACGTTCAAAAGTTTATAACTGCCGAAATGTGCACGGAACCTTCGTAGTGCGAGTTTGTTCGTGATTGGCAGTTTTTCTTTTCTCGTTTTTCAAACTTATTTTAGTCTAGCAGTCGTCGCCGGTATCCCTTCGAACTAATACTTTCTTTGATTTATATTTCCGTGAGAACCTATGTAAACAACAATGCTTTCAGAATGAAGAAAATAAAACATATATTTCGGTTTTGACAAAAAAGAAAAATCGTTTTTATACACAGATGTTTAGATATATAGTTAAAATTTATTTATTTTTGTTTAGAAAAATCCTTGTCTCACTTATAATTACTTGAATGTTAACCATGTTATTATAAACTAAACTAAAACATTGAGGAATAATAAAAATACAAATAGTGAAATATCTAATTATTCCACAAATTTTTTATTTATTTCTATATAGTTGGAGAAATGTTATAGTAGTGTCCGCCGTGATAAATATAACAATAATTGACTTTAACAACACTACAATAACATTCAAGAAATTTATATTTGTTCCTCACAAGCAAATCAGAATCCGGTGTAGCCACGATCTGGAAGTTGAGGAATTGTGTACCGTGCAAAAGTTGGTAATGCCAATATTATTCAATTCCACATGCCAGTTGTAAACAATTAATGATTATGCCAGTGTGGGAAGTTATCAGCTACGAAGAATTAGAATTTTTCCAATAAAATAAGACTCAAAATCTTTTCATTTAATAATACGAAAATAAATTGAAATGACTAATTTTTTTTCTGCCCTGTAAACAACAGTAGATTGGGATAACCAGAGGAAAATGAGTTGGAAATAGAAAAGACGATTTTCATTGAACAATTGTGACGCGAAAAATAGAACAAATATGGCAATGCTTCCTTTACTTATCAAATTCGGAAAATTCGGCACGGAAGGTGTTGTTTGTGGGTGTGAGTAGAAGTGTTGTATCTGCTTTTTAATATAATCTTTTCATAATAAAATACGTGTTAATGTAATTTCTTAGTATATATTTTATTATAAAGAGGACAAGAAATAAGTATATTAAAATTATTACTTTAAAACTTCCAGTTGAACGATTTCATTGGTAAGTTTCTGAGTAATTGGCTTAAAAAAGATAGATATATTTAATGTAACATTTTTATAGTTATCAAGAGCATCACACTTGGACATTATATTATTAATGCTAAATAAGAACTAAATATTTCGCAATCGTACGCCGATCTTCACGTTGACTCCACGTGCAGTGCCGTCAGAAGCAAATGCCGTATATATATATATATATATATATATATATATATATATATATATATATATATATTTATATACATATATATATATATATATATATATAATATATTTTATATATTTTATATAATAGATAAAAATAAGTACAATTTTAATAAGGAAATTAAGTCAGTTAGGAAATCTTAACATCTAATTGTCGGACCAAACTGGATGTCCTACAGTCAGACATCAAGTTTGTGTTGTATGCGAGTTATCATTTTATTGTAATGTACTTATTTTAGGATTCGAAATTCAAACTACGTAACTTACAATTTTGTATAGCCGTTTACCTGTCTTTCCATCTGCTTGCAACAGTCTCAAATCTTTTACAATTCTAGATCAATCCTACCTATTTAGAACAGCAGATTATTAGGGTGTATACTAAAAGTCGTATTTATCTATATATATATATATATATATATATATATATATATATATATATATATTTATATACTACCCTTAGTGTATGGTTATAGTAATATAATTACCTTTTGTCCTTATTGTAGTATATTGCTTCAAAAAACCTTTGTCATAAAATTTGAACACTAAATCTTTATGTGCAGATATATACATAAAATCTAAATTAACTGCCAATATAGACAGGAAGTGTGATATTTTTAGATTTACTACAATTGCATGATATTCACCTTTAAGGATCTTGTCTTCAATATAAGGATGACGTAACCTTTGGACATACAATATTCGAATAACCGTAGTAAACTTATTACGGTTTATTTGACTTTTTTATTTTAAAAACTTAATAAATAATTAAAGTAAAATAAAAAAAAATGCATCCGTCACGCGGAGCCAAGCATAAGTGAAACATCTAAATGTTCGATGTGAAACATTTTTATGTTGAAATATTTATGTTTGAACGTAGTGAAAACAAAGAAATGAAATTTAACTTTGGAAAAGTAAACAACTCCTAGGTCAATAATAATAATTTTTGCAGTATATATATTTAAGTTTAATTATTAACATTACTATTAATATTATTTCATATTATGTAACGCCTTTAAGGTTTTACAGCAATTTAATGCAAAACACCGACATAAACTAGTAAAGTTTTAAGCGTTAGTAAACAAGAAACAATGTTGATCCGAATTAAGTCGGAAAGAGCCGACAATACACGAATATGGCTGAATGGCAAGGCGAGTCAAGCCATCAGAACTATTTAACGGCAGACTTGGCATTCGATTTTTCACATCAGACCAAAAATTTCGAGATATTTTAAAGTGAGGAATTTATAACAATATTTATTTTTTAGCTTTGATTCTAATTAATTGTAATTTCGCCCAGAAGTAATGAAATTGTTTAGTACAAATATCTGTGCATTTTAGAAAGCTGCCTGTGATTTAATCTTTTTAAACATTTTCAAAATTTTTTTAGGTTTTTTTCAATTGAGACTCAATTGATACTTAAAGGATACTCTATCGATCAATTTATGTAACCTTTGACAAAAATGTTTACAAAAATTTAACTTTAATTGGATTTATTATCGTTTTATGCGAAAATAGAACACATTATATCAATAAATGATACTATTTAATTAATTTTTCATTATTAATAAAAGTATTGTCAATTGACATAACAGTATAATTTACACCACATATACAACTTACCATATCGAATCTTGTTAATTACGTTAAATAAAACTGTTAACTTTTTCTTCGAGAATGTGATCTTATTCAAGAGATATGAATTTTGTAGAAATTATGATAAAATTTATTATATATGGTAATATTGAAATGGTATTTTTAAATTATTTTCAGTTTTTCCTCTATCCAAAAAATTGCTTCTAGAACAATTGTGTCACATGTGCGGTTAACTAGAAATGTTAAAAAAATTGTACTGCCGAAATAAATAATTATTTTTCGAAGGCATTTTTCTTTTCTTTAGTTTTCTTAACGAAATAATTAATCACAAGTAAATATACGTTATTTGTTCTACAGTCGCAAACGTTTCAGTAATTTTGACAGCAAGAGTTCTTTCTTTATTATTAAAATAATGTTATTAAATATTTATTCGATTAGGATAATATTACTCTCTCCACCAATAATTTTTAAATTAGACAATTTAAACATTTAAACTTCTAAAATTTACTTCGAATTTATAATTATTCGTATATACATTATTTTTCAAAAAGTTTTCACAATCTATAATACTAAGAACAGAATAATTCTTAGTTTTACAGATTGCGAAAAACTTTTGAAAATAAAATCGTGCGGCGCATTAAATAGAAAACTGTTTTCTTAGATCTTGGAAATTATTTCTGGCTTCTTAATATTGTAGCCTTTTTAATTAATATGATAAACGAGTTATATAACTTAATAGTATCAATAACGGTTTTATTTTAATCCGATTAAAGTTCCAGATTGATGACTTTCAATTATTTTATAGCCTTGAATACATCATGGTTGCATAATAAAACTGTTTAATTTAAATTTTTATTTTTATTTTTAATTAAAATGAGAGTATTTTAATTTTTAACATCTCAATAGTATTTGGCATCATATTATAAGTATCATTTTTTAAAATCCAAGTTTCTTCATAATTAATGTTTTCCAAAATCTCCTTTTTATTTTAAAAACTCTCGTAGTTTCGAAACGTGCAAGTTCTCGCAACAAGTAATGTTGTTATGCGATTCCACAACACTCTTATCAATATCATCGTTAATTTACAGGGCAAATACCAACTTGGGGCACTTGCATTATATTATTTTGTTTCCTAGATTTATTTTGTTTACTGAATTTAGATTATATTAAATACTTTTTTCAGTTTAAATTCCATTTAGGATATAAATATTGTATGGTTTTTTTCTGAATACAATTAATTTAGTCCTTAGATGTTGTCCTACGAATTGGTATTATTTAGAAAAAAATCGATTTTCATAGTTTTTGGATACATAACGAAGTAAAGCTTATATACTTTTTAGTTTACTGTATTCAAAATGATAATTATGTAAAATATTACGTTTTTAAGAAAGTGGACCTTATTTATCACAGTAACAATAATACTTTTCAATTTTCGGTATAATAATGATTTAATCCATGTGCAAATATTATGCGAAAAATAAGAGTTGAGGTTTGTTTTACGTCAGGTAGCCAATAACGTAACACCTTAACATTTGTGAATCTTTGTAGTCTAACATAAATTTTTTTTTAAAATAAAGCATTCCTTTTATTAATCATATAAAAAATTTTTATAATTGTATTTGATTTAATAATATTTAATTTTGCTGAAGTTATTAGACATGGAGCACAGCTGCTAATTTACTCACATAAAATTTTGGTCCAGTATATGACACAAAAATAACAATCTCCGGTACATTAATATGGCATAAACTATATATCAATATTACTAAAAAAACCATATTATTGAAGAAAACTAAATCTTTTATAGCCGAATGATTTTTTATTAACTAAAATTATTGTAAAGTTTACATAATACACCAAACAGTGTTTTTCTATTACGCTAGGACATAAACAAAATGTCAGATTCCATGTTGACATTAAGAGTTCGATGCACAGTTTGAAGAAAAGCGTATATGACATCTGTCAAATCTAATCTTGACGAAGGTGTTTTAGATCGTAGTCGGCGAGGCCTACGCCACGTGACGCGTGCAATAAGCTCCGCGCGCGCATCGAATCGAGGGAATCAATCGAATTTATTGGGGCGCCGCGCCCCGCTGTGAGTATCAGTCTGTTTATTCGGATGGAGTTGTAATTTCCTGAATTGGCTCTACGACTTTTCTACCGGTTTCTGTCGGATGTTGCAGGCTACGTAACTTGTATTTGTGATTTAAATCTTTGGAAAGAAAAAGCGACGAAGGCGATTAGGCGATGGAAGAAAATATTTATACGTTTGTGTTGTACTGAAATCATCAGTTATCATGCCCACTATTGATTAATGATTTTGTTAGTAGGTGTTTATCATCAATAAAGTGAATGCAACATTTTTTGAAGATTATAAGAGAAATGGTGTTATTACACACTAGACATAATTTTATTTCATATTTTTTTAAGACTTTGCTGTATTAATCTTTTCCAGTTGTTTCCAAAAATAAAAAAAAAAAATATTTGCAGAAGATTGCAAAAGAGTTTGTACAGTCTAAACTGCATCTATATTTGAAATTTGACATGGAATTCCCGACAATGAAGTAAGATTTAATATCTTGACAAAATATATATTTAAATGTCATTAGTTAACATTTAAAACTTTTTCTATAGACATTTTAGACGGGTGAATGAAATAATCGACTTTTTAAATTATAGATGCTT
This sequence comes from Druceiella hillmani, assembly GCA_039881145.1. Lineage (NCBI taxonomy): Eukaryota > Metazoa > Arthropoda > Insecta > Lepidoptera > Hepialidae > Druceiella > Druceiella hillmani. The sequence goes on from JAYKKI010000001.1 coordinate 15,693,772, forward strand.
CGTGAGGTATCAACAGAAAGGCACTTTTTTTTATATTTTGGTGTCTTTTAGCAGTTTTTTTTGGATTCCAGTGTAAGTTAGTTCTAGAGCTATATAGATAAGATACAACGAAAATATTTACAGTCATGAACTTCCATCTATTCGACTTGCGACCTATGTTAAGAGACAGGATCATATTTTTAAAGCACAAACTTCGACAATAATTTAAAAAAAAATTGTCTCAGTCAGATTCATAGAGCACACATTTCCATAGTCACACAAAGGCAATAAAACACTCGAGAAAGTCAGACTTTGGTTCCAATAGGTATAAAATTTGGAGGAGAGGAGATTTTAGGTATAAGATTCTCAAAAATGGTATTTTAGTGGCTGTACTACGACCGACATCGATTATGCCTTATAAGGATGTTGTTCTTCATATCGTCTTGAGGTTGCAAGCTGATCACCAGATTCAAAAGTTTAATGGTTATTATGAATAAAATTAGTGCTATTTACTTAATGACATTAAGAACGCAACAAAAGTAAGAGTTATGAAAATATATTTTAAACTTGTACAGAATAATAGTATAAAAATTGTTTTGTGAACAAGGATAAATGATAATATAATAATTGTAGTTTTTGTAAATGGTAAATCTTTCCTAAAACCTAGACAAACTTATGGGCCACTGGCTTTATCGTGTAGATAAGTTCTTTGATTTACAGAAAATATCTTTCTAATTTATATAGAATAATAGTTTGGAAATTGTATAAAAATAATGATAAGTACAATATGTTTAGTTTTTGTAAATGGTAAATTCTTTTTAAAACACAAAGAAACATATTGTACTTATCAAATGGATAAATTTTCTGATTTCCACAAATATAAAAAATATAAACATGTACACAGAAATGAAAAAGAAAAACTCATCTTTTTTAACAAATTGTTTAGAACAACTGAATATTTGTTTTAACAATATGTGCCCCGTAGCTTTGTGTGGCTGCACTTACTTAAGTGCTTGCACTTTACAAACAAAAACGCGTGATAGCAGATGACATATTTTGAGGTCGTTTTTAAAAGTTTGAACGAAAATATTTATCAATCGGAAAATGAGTGCATATTATAATATTTAATCTCCTTTTTACATCTCTAATACGCTTTGCAATAATGCAGCACAATTTAACTGCGCTTCAGGTTCTATAACATTGAGTCCTACGAGTAAGTGTTAATTACACACTCTCCAGATTAACAGATGTAATTATAACTTTCAACTTTTCAACTTTTAATACAGCTTTTTAGAAAAAAAAGACCTTTATATAAATTTTATTAATTATTCATTAGTATTCTCTTTAATATTTTTAAGTATTTATTAAGACATAAATTTATTTTTGAAAAATGGCATGCGTCTATATCCATTAGTTCGTACTTATGCACTCACGAGGATACGCTGTAGGTCGCAATTCCTGATTCATTATTTTTTTTATCGATTTGACAATCAAAATATTTTCGCATGGCCATTTTCAAAATTATTTTGTCAAACGGTTTTATTTTTGTAGACAATTTTTTATAAAAACCCTCTCCCGTACACGGTCTCTGTGGCTTTCATTTTGGGTCGATCTTTTTGCGCTCTCTGCCTGCTCCCTGTTGTTTTTAAATTTTTTCATTGACTCTTGTTAAGTAACTGTATTACTTAATGAAAAAAAAAACAAACACGCGGTAAGTGCCCGTCTGGTAGAGCCAAAGATTTATAAATGTATTATTTATGCTAGTATCATATGTTTCGTGTGGCTTATTCGCTAACTTCTTTAACAATTTGTATGGATATGTGGCTTATGTGGATAAATACATTTCTATATATAAATTATGGCTATATGTGAGTAAATATATTTCTATCTTTTTCACGTTAAACAAGACGACAAGACTACACATATTTCATATAAAATATGTGTAGTCTTATAACAGTGAAGACATTCTGTTGAAAAGATAACTTCGTAAACGTCCCTTGTTTTCTGACAGCCATAAAATTGTACATATATATTTGTCTTATTAAATAACTCTTCGCAGCGAACGATCTCGCAGAGTGATCGGCACATTTTTTACCAGCCATGTCATTTATTATCGTCTGTCAACTAGCACCCATTCGTTCGATGTTAAACAATCGCCGAATGATACAAAGACAAGCAGTGAACGAAGGCTCCTTTGATTGAATCGGGTACAATGGCACGTCAGAGTGCACATTTTGAAAGCGCGTGTCACCAAGCGCCTCCATTGTTGCGGACGTACTCTGAGCCATTGAACTCTCCTGGAGGAAAATATATTTCTCTAGTGTTACTTACCCCAATGTTGACGTATAAAATTATGTATTAAGAAATCAAGGGAAGGATGATGGGGCATTTTGTCTTAGACGGAATATTAAAATTAAATACGTATTTTGGCACCACACTTTCGTCTTTGTGCTTTTCTTTCCAGTCTTAGTAATTAAGCCTACTTATTGTAGTCAAATTAGTCTAATTATAGTAAATGTGTATTAATATTTATACTACCATACAGTACGTAATCAAGGACATGTCTATTATTCATACAAGTGTCATACAGTTTAATCACTTTCATAGAGTTCCTTAATGTTATATACTCAGTTTTATGCACTGAATTACCTGTATGAATAATAGATATGTAATTCGTTCAGTCTGCATATGTTTAATGGCAAAAAAGATACAATTTTGAAATTTATATATTGAAATATACAACATCTACTGGATAGAACAGGTTTCAAAAATGACCATTGAAAATGCGACAATAATACCACTTTTTTCATTTTGATGAGGGGAACTTCAAAAAAGTGGTTGGCTGTGTCGTTGGCACGGTCGTTGGTATCTGAATAAAAGGATGAAAAGGATGAAAGATATGTAAAATCTAGTGAAAATTTTCATCTACATTTTTAAACTTCACACTTATATTCGCTATTGTTTCATTACTATTTCAAAGGCTTTCTTTTTGTGAACAAGATAATACCAACATATTTCAAATCGGCGAAGCGTTCACTCATTATAGCGTATCGACGTGAATTAGCCAAGCGTTTTGGTGTCGCAACGCATGCCCTTAATCTTCACCTCTGCACTCGCCTGCCACCGGTTTTGTATAGTATTGTATGGTCCAATTTTAAAGGTGACGAGGGTGATGTTTTTTAGGTTTTTCCCTTCTTTCATGCTATAAACGGAAACTAATGAAGATTGAATGTCTCTTATGTCAAACAAGTGATTTAATTGTGTCTTACGCTATACTAATGTTACGTCCAAATGATGTCAGCAGCAAGAAGGTACAGAAAATTATGTGATTTTATTATCTACTTAAATTAATGGTATTTTAGAAAGTTGTTACTATTTGTTGTTACACTTGTTGTTACAGTTGTTACACTGAACATATTTTGCTGATATGGAAATGGATAGGATACGAATGGAACTTTTAATAATATAAAAATAAAACTGCCTACATTAATATACATTTTTATTTAAGATTCGTTAAATCAGTTCTATTATTATAATAATCAATACACTCATAAAACCTTAAGGTTCATATAAAAGTGCAGCAGTATTAACTTTTCTATTTTAAACAAATAGACCGAAATCTAAAAAAATAACATTCTTTTTACTCTGTTATTTTTATTATTACTCTCTATGTTTCTCTCTTTACGTGTAAAATAGAAATTAAACTTTGAAAATTGAATTGACAGTCTCATAACTTCGTAATAATGGTCATGATAATCTAATATATATATATATATATATATATATATATATATATATATATATATATAATTTGCAAAATATCAAAGGAAAAATGGTTCTGCCTCAAATTAACTACAAGACAAAATTTGTATAAAGGTAAACTTCTCAAAGTAAATTGAAAATCTTTTGATTATTCTAAATCAAATTAATATAATTGTCACATTGATCTATTTGGTATGAGTTTTGTAAGTATTTGATATTCTATTTAACTCATCTTCATCAGCTTTTTTCTCATTGTCATCGTCATTAGTTTCATTGAGGGCATCTTGGATTGGAATTTTATTCGTGAGGTTCAAATGTACATTATGAAATATTGTTGGGCTTATATCGGTGTTATATATTTTTTGTCATTGTATTTATAAATACATATATATATATGTATACATATACATACGTATGTATATAATATTTTTATTAAAAATTTATTTATAACACTAAGTTTAATTTAAGTATGCACCATTATTATCTACCACTTGTCGCCAACTAGTGGGCAGTAACAATATGCCTTTCTTGTAACGGAAATTTATACTCGTGTCTCATTAAAAAAACCGTGCATGGTAATTTTGGAGATCTTCTTAAACGTAGAATTTTTTTTCCGTAAATGGTTACTTAGAGCCCTGAAAAAATAATAATCAGAAGGCGCGATATCCGGCAAATATGGTGAATGAGTGAGTAGAATCCAGTAGACCTCCTTTAATTTATTTATCACGAGTACGTTTTGCAACGTGTAGTCTAGCATTATCGTGTGGAAAAAAAATCGATTCTATTGACTATTCAATTTGTTAGCTAATCGATTTAATTGGTCACAGCAAATATTTGCATTCATTGTAGATCCCTCTGGAAGCAACTCCCAATGAATACTGCCTTGACATTCCACCAGCAGCTGAGCATCGCCGTTTTGACACTTATTTTAGGTTTGGATACTGAAATTCCTGTTTCTCCAACACTCAGCCAACTCAACTTTGCGTGTATGATAACGTAACCCACTTTTTATCGCCAGTTACTAACTGATTCAGCCAGTCGAAGTTACGTTTCAATGTTAGTAACTGTTGACAAGTATCGACACTGTACTGACGGTGAATTGATGACAACTCGTGGGGAATCCACATATCGTATTTTGAAACTTTTCTCAATTCATGCAAATATGTTTTTATGGTGCCATGGCTGCCGTGAAGCTCATACGCCAATTGACAGTCAAATGATCCTCCTCAATTAGACGTCGTAATCGTTGAACGTTCAATTCAACAGAACGTCCGGAACGGGGTTCGTCCTCAAGATCATAGTCCTCATTCCTAAACATTCTGAACCTAATCTTTGCCGTTGTATAAGATACTATGTACTCGCCCATCGCATGACATATTTTATTTGTGGTAGTCTTTTCCTCTTGATCCAGACGAAATTTGTAAATTAATAGAATCCGTATTTTTTTATTTACATAATAATAGAATTCTTTTATGTAATTTAAGTGAATTACATAAAAGAAGTCCATTTTCTTTTATGTAATTCACTTAAAGCTTCAGGGATGACTGCTATTAACTGACTGCACTTTAGCTTATTTATATCCTACAGTAAAACATTCCAGAAGTTTCGAGAATCTTTATGGAAAAATCCCGAAGTTGTGGCTAAAATCTTATTAGCCTAACTAATACACACACACACATATAAATATATATATATATATATATATACATACATATATATATATATATATATATATATATATATATATATGTATATATATTCATATCCATTTTATACCACTGTTTTTTTTGTAGTAAAGTACATAGTGGTATAAAGGTATTGAATGTAACACATACATTTTCCGAGCGGAACAGCCCGATAATATACAAGGTAAATATAATACGCAAACTTTTGAATATGCTGGCTTGAGGAGTGAGTTGTTGTCACGAAAAAAAATAAATTCTCTTGAACTGTGTCACTCCATAAACGTAATGAAATCGATAGCTCGATGCTAAAATACCCTACAGGTAGGTAAAGCGACGAGCGACCAATTAATCTATCATACTAGTGACGGTACTTGTTAACTCCGAAATCAACACTTTTATATTCTTAAAAGTTGTTGACAATTGAAAACCATTTGCTGCTATATATTCAACGCGGAAAATTAATATGCATTATTTCATTTTCTTTACTATAATAATATGAAAGATAGTTGTGATTTTATATTGATATTAAAGTAAATCTCGCAACTGTTATATCTAAGGCTGGTGCAAGCAGATAGATGTGGCTATTCTTCTGTAACTGTTTAGAAATCCATGAACTATCGTATATCATTTAATTTATTACCAATTGATACGTAAAGTTTATAAAATTATATATTAAATCAATTTTCTGTACAATCGATTATAGATAATAAATTTCCCTTTAGGTTTAATAAATTTTCGCGATCATTTAGTGACTGCAATATCAGAATAGTAAATTATTACTTGAAATAAATATATAAGATCATTGAAATAATTATTTAAGTTCATTCCAAAGTTGGGTTACCATCCTTTCTCTTTTCTCTGAACAACGCCCTCTTTTAAGCGTTCTCTTTCTCTCTTCCCTGGACAATGCCCTCTTTTAAGCGTTCTCTTTTCTCTCTTCCCTGGACAATGCCCTCTTTTAAGCGTTCTCTTTTCTCTCTTCCCTGGACAATGCCCTCTTTTAAGCGTTCTCTTTTCTCTCTTCCCTGGACAATGCCCTCTTTTAAGCGTTCTCTTTTCTCTCTTCCCTGGACAATGCCCTCTTTTAAGCGTTCTCTTTTCTCTCTTCCCTGGACAATGCCCTCTTAAAAGCGTCCTGGACTTTTTGAAAGAAAGCTATTATCTATTATTAACAAGTTAATTTAATCAATGGAATAACGAAAGAAATTAACTGAAACCAGAAACTGTATCTGAAAATGTTATTTCTTTTGTGATTAGTAAGATTAAGTACTCGATTAAGACGAAATAATTTTGAATCGTTTAATATGGTTAATATAAAATTATATCTTTCCTATTTAATATTAAGCAAATATAAACATTTCTTTTCATGACTTGAATATTCGGAATTATGAACATAAAGTCCGTTTTAAGTTTTTAGCCGCTTAATTATTGTTTTTAAGATTTAATATGGTTACCCTATTTTAATGTGAGCGTACCAGGTGTAAGCGACTATTGTGTTCATCCTAAACTTGGATAGATACAAATGATATTAAAGTCTTCTGAATATATTTTTCTCGCAAGATTATTCCAAGTTTCATTTTAAACACCAAACAGAATAAATAGATTGTTATATTGACCAATTTGTGCTAAGAGTACAAGTCAAGTAATACTATTAGTACAAAGATCATGAATGTGTCTCTAAATCACCTTGATTTTAAAGAGAGTTAAAACGTCTGGTCAACGGTAAAAAAATCCAAACCCTAAGTTCTATACAATAAGTGAAATTTATCTTTAATTCGAATCTAGAATAAATTTTGCCCGTCAGTTAGCACTAAGTATCGAAGGCGAATGGATACTGGCAGTAACCAATACTTGAACGCTGACAAAAATATGTCCAGAGTAAGGGTTGAGCAACGAACTATGAACTAAGCCACGTTGGGATTTGTTTTGAGAGACAAGATCTTCAATATAAAAATTAACCACAGATCAAAATAGCTAACCCCATTGTGATGTACAATAGACCCCATTATGATGTACGAATAGACAAAACTGGACATTTTTCCAGAGTCTACTTTGAAAAACTGAGCAGCGGAGAGAAAGAATACTGCTCCAGAATAACAAAGCACGACACAACCAGGCCAATAGCGTATAGGTCTGATGACATCTTACGCGAAATTTATAAGATGCACTGGAATGAATAACATGCTAAGGATGATGCCTACATTCAGAAGTGGATGGTGGATGACTGATCAGGGATCGTGGCTCCAACATTTTAGGCAAATGATCTTATTGACGTGAAGTTTTGCAGACAAGTTTCTTAAACTAGATGCCATTATCAGTATCGATCCCAAAAACACCTACTATTACTAATAAGATACCTTTTATAGCAGTTTTCATTGCTTACTTTTCATTAGTTGTGGATTTGAATCGTAATATATGTCCTCGCTGGAAACGAAACACGTAAATAAATATTTTCTCATGTTAACACCGACCGCATGCAGTACCCGGGTGATTGGCAGTCGAGAGATGTGGTGCCGAGTGCAATTGTGGAAACGAGCTGGGAATTACCGTTGCAGTGATCGTGGTGCAGCCTTGCACCGAGCCAGCACGTGCTTACTGATAAACTGTTTCTATCTCAACGAACTTTATATTACAATTGGCGTGTGGCTTGGCGATAATTTTTTTTCAAATGATTAGTTATGTAAGGTTAATGAGATACATATTGATAAGGAAGAAAAACTAAAATATATCAGTTATGAGTGATGGGTGAAAAATATTATAATCATATTTAATTGAGCTGCGAGTTCTCCAGCTGTCATCAAAACGCGCCACATCGCGTCGCTCCACCTTTAGAACAGGATATATCCTATTATGAGTATTTTGCATGCCGTTTCTCTTATATCTCCAAGACAATAAGGTATATCGACTTTAAACAGTTCGTATCGATATGTAATATTCATCGATACAGCTATCTTTTCGATTAGATAAGGCGGAAATAAAATGAAGAGTTTATATAAAACAAAAGTTAGAAAGTTACTACATAAATTATTAATACATTAATAGTAATTTATATAACCGTGAAAAATTCAATATTCCTACGTTTTTGCGCGTCATGTTATTTGATTAAATAACAATTATTCAACAATTATTCAATATATTTTATGCAATAATTGTTTTTAATCTAGTACTGCATTGTATAATATCGAAGAAAATTCGAAAAATCTAAATATATCAAGTGAAATAAATCTAAAAAAGTAACATTCAAAGTCATTTATCGCTACACCGATTATAAAGATGTTTCCAAAAAAATTATGTATTTATATATATATATATATATATATATATATATATGTATATAATAGTTTGGGTCTATATTTCCAATAAAATGCTTTTAACATTGTATTTTCATGGTTAGAAAAGACTGCTGAACGGAAATTAGTGGAGTAGTTACTCGTCACAAAGTCATCTTTCTCACCCTACGAATTGTATACTAGTAAGTCGTACGGAAAATTTAGCTATCCCATCCCTATCTAAATTTACTTACTCAAATTAAAGTGATAATCTTAGACAGCTCCTACTTGGAGTAGTGATTAATAATATAACGCCAGCTGTGAAGTAAATCTTCTTGTCAAGAAATTAAAACTCTTTTAGAAAATGAGTTAGAGTCAAGCCCGTTATCTGCTTTACGACTTTGTTCATTTTTGGAATTAGAGTAATAAACTGTTATATTCTCAGGCGTATTTTCACATAATTATTTGCCATCTGGTTCAGCATAATATCTAGAAATATTTGGGTTGGACCTTGAAAATCGGCTTACCTTCCACAATTACGTTACGTTACTTAACTTTGTTATATTATTATAGAAACTACGAACATTGACGGCATAAAGCTCCATTACAGAACTCTCGTTAAGAGTAAACTTGAACTGAAAATACTCAGTAGAACCATTCTCCTAACGATACTACTTATGGAGTTAGTTTATAAGTATTTGGCCAAGATTTCATGACTTTTGAAAAGAAGTTAAAGAGTTGGTCCAAAGTTCCAGTACATTTTATTATAAGATGTATAAATTGCCCGAAGTAGTCATGGGTTCAGTTACTGACAGAGAAAATGGTTTTACAACCATTCTTTCCACAATATAAGTTAACGATAATCATTATAACGATTTAACCTCTATGACTATTGCAAAAAATCATTAAATAATTTTGAGAGGTAGTTTATTCTCATAAGCAAACGCCAATTGCTAAATGCAGTACAAGTGGAAATTTCAGTACCAAACCTGAGCTGAATACCGGAATGATAATTTTGATTTGCTAGTGGAATATCATGGGCACTATTAATTGGAAGTTGCTTACAAATTGTTCTCCGGTAAAGGTAAAGATATACTATTAAGCATTAGATTGACTTTGTAATCTAGAAAAAAGTTCATATAATGATTTTGTCTTAAGACATACATTACTGATTATCGTCAAATTCCACCAATTTAGGATTATTAGATTGTTTACGTCCAAATACAGCCAGTCAATAATTTCATAATTATTATCTTGGTTCGATTGACTCATTTATATTATTGTTCGACAGTTATGATGTCTAGTGAAACTCTGTAAAGTTTTGAAGCACACCACAGTTTGGTAAAGGTGTTTATAAATAAATAAATATATGCATACATAATATTACGCAGGCCACAAAGGTCAATGTCCAAATTGTTCATAGTGGTTCCACAAAAACTACTAAATGCCACAATTTCTTTACATATCTTACGGAAATATAACAAAATCCGTATAAATAACCTGCCAATAGATTGCAACCCTCGAGTTATTTGCAAAGCGTGAAACAAAAAAATATAATGTTTTAAAACACACCTAGACATTGATACTTGTTCAAACAGTTGACCAAGTTATACGATAGGTTTTTCATTTGTTTACGTATTAGGATTTCGCTTCAAGGAGCGAAACAGTGAGTCAATATTGATTTAATTAAAAGCGACGAGGCAATGGGAGTGCAAAGTTTTCACAGTTCAAATGAAGCAGAGTTTTATTTTCATTCGAGCGAATTGCGTCTATATGGACGTAGTTTACTATAATTTAATTAGTAGCAACTGTGCTGCACAATGAACGCGCCAACTAAATATCGTATTTCGATTTTAAACCTCGCTGTCTATAAATAAAAAATAAATAAACAGACGTCGACATGTTTTTGAAATTTTGCTGAAAAGCCAGAAGAAATGTTACCATTTAAATACTAAACTTGCATTATATGCAGTAAAGGGGAAAACGTTCCATGGCAAGTTAATTTTCTCTATCGAAACGGTGAGTATGTGCCATCAACCAGCAGTCATTACATAACGGATATTAAAATATATTTAAACGGAATCGATGAGTCAACCATTCATTTCGACGAAGATATGCTAACGTTAGGTGCATCATCATTACTTATCCCACCATGTCATTGGATCTTTTCGTGATCCTCCTGCAGTCAGCCTGTGAAGTTAATTCGAATACATTTTATAAGATAAACGATAAGGGACAAACATCTTGCCAATAATAATCAAAATAAATAAACAAATAAGACTTAGAGAATATACAATCGAATATTGAGTGGAATAACTATCTATCGCACTTATTAGATAAAACACTAAAGATATTCATTGTTCGCCAGTAGATTGAATGCAGCAGAGATATATTAGTTACAAATATAAATAAAAAGCCTATTTTAATAATAATATAGAGCCTGAATATTAGCTATAAATATAAATATTACAAAATATAAATACCTCAACAAATAGTTTTCCTCATGATAAATTGTAAATAGCGTTACACTTGTCACTGGTTACTTGCAAGTGTAAATATGTTATCTTGGATCCATGAGATATGTCACGACATGTTTAATTGAACAAGTTCACTCAAGAAACAGCAATGATTGAGATTTAAATTTCTTTCCTTGAAATTATTCTACCCTTATTTTTTGGGGAGACACGATTATTCGGGGAGACTAAAAATAGGTTAATTTCAATCATTCTTACAGTTGACCATTATCATCATCCCTTTAAATAGTACCATAAAGGTTATTACACTCTCATACTTTACAGTTCGGGAAACTGTAAAATCAGTCAAGGCAATATTTCACCCTTTATTCCAGTCATTTTATTGTCAAGTTACAGCGCCCATCCTACTACCCTAATCGGCGTATATTTTGCAGCCGCTTAATAAATCTCGCTAGTATCGACTCTTAATTGTTTTATAAATGCTACTATTTCAACATTATCACGAACAATTTTCTTCGCAACACCAGTCGCACTCGGCTTGGAATAAAATGTCTATCCAGGAAACCTGAAATTCCGTTTCCCCTAGGCTAATATAGGAATCGCAGAATTCTGGCAGTCTAAATTGACGGCAGGGAATGGAATATTAATTATTCCAGTAAATTTAAAACGAAGTTTGTAGAAATATGTATGATGAAAATAAAAATTAAAAGCGTAAGGAAATGTCATATCTAAATATTACGTTCGGAGGCCGTGAATTCGGCTGGCTAGAGTGTTCGACCGGAAATAATTTTAGGACTAGCAATAAACTTTTTTTGGAATATTTACTATAATTCCGTGTTTTATTTGAAGAACGTAAATTTTATTGGTCGATTATATTTAGTGGATGATAGGCGAGATTTCTGCCGAGCAATGTTACCATTTTTACAAGCAAAAACAAAAAGAAATTCAGCACTTTCGTAACTGTGGGTGAATTTTTGTTGAGGTGCTATGACCAGAATTTCCATCACAATCCCACTAACTAAAGCGAATGATGGGTCATCAATACTGCCAGGAAAACAACCTTAGATAGCTTCACATTGTGCAGATATTAAACGTTGAGTAGTCTTATCTAAAACTAAAATTTAAGTTGAATTTCAGCGCGCATCTCAGTAACTATCATTACGTATTCATCTCGCGGCAAGCATGCGTTTTTGGCATTTAGCTTAGACTAAACAATATTGAAAATACCCCAGAAATAAAAATACTAAGAAAGTATATTTTATTTTCATGCCTCTTTTGAGTCTACATAATATGCCATATCCTCTTCACTTATGCAGCACCTTTTCTGCTTCTGTTCACTGCACTTCCGATCAATAAATCCTTTAGGAATCTGAATGACCTCTCAAATAAGTTTAGCTATGTTTTGCTTGCCTGAGAGTCAAGAAGATATGTCAGCAGAAACCATAAATTTTTCAGAACTTCCGAGCTTAACCAAATTGCCAATATGTTGACATGTGATTTTGGCAGTTGCATTTGCCATGTGTACCATTGACCTTCCAGAATAAGGTGATAAGTGTAATGAAATAGATCATATCTTAATATCGTAGGACATATTAAATATTATATATAAACCCTCCAGCCATTCAGGATCATTTGTAAATAAGCGGTTCCACATTTTTTTACAATTCTCCCATTTCTCCGAAAGTTTTAAAGAAAATTTTGATATTACTGCATTTTACGTCACTGATATTTTATTTCGTGTAGAAAAACTTAAAAAGTGCGTGGTTTCAGTCACTCTTCGAATGTTTTAGTTTTCTAAGTGCTCCTTTTTTACAAATTTGACATTGTCTCTTATAAAAAATAAAAATGAAATATTGGGTATAAATGGGCAAGAAATACTGAGCTTATAATAATTGACAAACATTTATCTGTGATCTGAAAAAAATATGGCTCGAGGAAATGAGGGAAATATGACAATTTTCTATAAATGTGATGTCTTTTCTTAACTAAAATGGTAATTTTATTTTGATATGAAAGTATAAAATGAGAGTACTCGTCCTTGGTAATCAAATCCATTAATTTAATTCACCACAATTTTTAGAAGCAACTCGTGAGATGCTATCATGATGGCAGCAATAATGCAACTAAGTTTAAGCATTTTATCTGATTGTCTCATGTATTCACCCCGATTACCAATGTTTAGAAAGATCCATGTCACAACAATTCCCATCAATGTAATCAAAAACTAAGGCTGTAACTGTCGTCATTAATATTTATTGGAAATAATAACGACGGATTATGCGTTGTTTTATAAGAATTTGTTTTTTTTTTAGATATCCTATGAAGCTAGGCACCCTACGAAGGATATTTGATAGCTACGCACTATAGGCTAAAACTTCATAATATATTATTATTCCTAAGGGAAAAAGTGTAATACTGAGATATTCATAATAACTGACAGAAAATAGGTAGTTTTATTTTGAAATATCAATGTAGCACAGTAGCACTAACGAAAACTTGTAGCTAATTTGTTCAATATTTTCAAAACACAAAAATGCAAACAAGCTTTCAAACGACCGAGAGAGTAATAAAACTGACAAACCTGAGCTCATTTTACTGGCTGCCCCCTATTCTTTAACGCAGTAAACAATCAGGAGCGAAGAGGTAAACCTATTCATCACCTGCTCTTCCCTATATCGATATCCTTTCTCAACATTCCAACAAATACTAAAGTGCTAAAAGGAGTTCCACTTAAAAAAAGAGAACAAGTAATTTTAACAGAATATCAGGCCCAAAAGCCAAATGACAGATATTTTTCAAATAACAAAAACTGCTAAAAGACAAACACTTCAAAGAGCCAAACTTCATTCATAAGTAATTTCGCTACAGTTTAACCACAATAACATTATTCCAGCGAGTAACTAATGTTACTCCTATGAGCTAAAGTACAAATTACTTGTAGAAAAATATGATCGAAATAAAACCTTTTAACGTACACACTTTTCACGTAATAACTTATTTATTATACAGACAGTCGTATGGTGCAATAATTGTGCAACCTTTAAACAGCACTTGCTGTTGAATACTCTTCAATAAAAATGACGTTATTATATAAATTTACCGTATATAGTTAAGTCACATATACTGTTACTAATAAAGATGCTTAAACTTAAGTTATGCTACTCTTAATCTGAAAAAATTTATACTGTTCATAAAGTTGGTATTACGAACGCATTAATTACTTCTAATATACTCAGTTAAATGATAAAATAACTATTTTGAAGTTATTTCAAAAATCCAATGTGGCAATATCCCGTTTCACAGGCAAACAAGTAAAATATGAGGTTGTGTATAGACAATTTTTAGGTACAGTCATAGGACTGTGCCTACAAATTATATCTATCACATTAGGTGCGTTTTTAGACCGACGTTCAAATTTATATTATTCTTTGCACGTGTCCGTTCTTGCTGAATTTTTCATTTTTTTTCCAGTCATGAAATAGCATGAAATGCTGAAAAAAGAGCATGAGCTACGTAGGAAAACGTCATTAGGACAGCATGAACAAATAATGGTAAATTTGAAATTTTCCAATAATATTTTGGAAAAAGTCAAAATTCTCCTTAAAATGTTCGAACGATAAATGAAAATATTACTTGAATTTTCTTTAATTTAAAAGTCGTCATATATGTCAATATTCCCTTGCAATAAATTAATTGTTCTCCTCCCTAGTTTCGATTGTATGAATTGAATTAAACAAAACCGTATTTTTTAAAATAAGTATTAATATAATCGAATTGCAAAACCGGACGTGCTGTCATATGTACTTGTCGAAATGTTAATACTTTTTAGGTTGTACCAAAGTTACATTTAGGCTGAGTTCGGAATAGTGTTTGACGGATGAAGCTATGAAGAGCTTGTCGTATACTGTGTTTATTAGCAGCATTTTCATCTGTTTATGCAAGGTTTAACTTTGTATTTCAAGTTTATTAGTAACAGTGATAAGAGTTTTATTCTACATTAAATAAATAAATGTTTGGCGATGTGTATGAAAGCGATTCCAACAATAATAGCAAAATTGTAGCATAATTTATTACAGAATTTTTTTTAATAAAATAGTGAATTAAACCATTTTGTTATCTTTCTACATTACGAAAAGAATTTTCCACAATGTAAATTGTACGAAACTGCAAACAAATTGAATAATATCAAAATAGTGGCCGTATGCTCATAGTAAAAGTGTACGTGTTGGGATTGCAAACCAAGATTTTCGACGAAAATACGATATTGAAGAAAATATCATTTTGCAGGTGGCGAAAAGTTGTGATAACTTTTGATTAGAAAGATGTAAGTAAATACATAAAAGAATATTTAAAATAATGTAAAGTTAATAGTAATTATAGCAGAGTTTCCAGTGTCACGTAATAATTTTGGGATACAGAAGATCTAGTTTTTATTCGCTCACCTGGCAACGAGAACTCAATATATTTTTATAAATTTAGTTAGTCCTTTAAAACAGAACATAAGAAAATGTGAAAAAGTTAGCTATGACTAAGGTAATGGACCTGTAAATTTTCCAAATAAGGTTCACCAGTAAAACTACAAATACCGCAATAATGCATTTAAAACATGTAATTTAAGGGAGGAGAATTAGAGGGAGATCTTCCCGGACGAACGAGGTAATTGGATTTCGATCGAAAGAAGACGACGTGAAAGTGTAAATGTATAAATATCGAAAACAAATGAAAATATGTAACGGGCTACAGAAGTATCTTCTTTAATTAAACCTTAAATAAAACCGTAACTTACATAAACTCAGAAACTATTAAAAGTTTGAGAACTTCATTATAAAGTTAATTACAAAACCCTTCTCCACTTTAAACTTTTTCACAGTTCCCGTTATCTGCGTAAAATACGAGAAAGATTCATTAATTAATCATTCTTTAAACATTACATCTAAAGTTTTGACTGCTATTTTTTATGTCAAAATTAGTCATAGGGTAGTCATGTAACCAAATTTTAATTCCTCGATGTAAGCGACCAAGGTGAAGCTTTTACGGAATTACTATTATATTCGTTTTGTCATGATCGTATCATACCTTACTTTTAAAATTCAAGTAATTGTTATGTGTGTCATAACTTACTTTCAATCTGCTTTTAGACAAATCATTATTATAAATTTCACGATTCTTTATATCGCGCAAAATGTTATTCTGTTATGCTTTCGATGAACTTAATTTATATCCATTTAATATACCTTTTTGAACTCATAATTAAAGTTATTGAAATTATTCTATGGTCACAAATCCTCTGTTTCCACATGGTCACAAATCCTCTTTAAGTAAGCGAGTATTTTAATTTGAAGTAATTTAATGGAATATTAATTTCAAGTTACGCTACATCTCTTCGTCCGCGGTTTTACACGCATTCATTTCAAGCATACACAAATATATTTAAAATTAAATAATGGAATGTGATCAAATGTTTATAAAAAAACACTGCATA
The DNA here is from genome assembly GCA_039881145.1 of Druceiella hillmani. Classification (NCBI taxonomy): domain Eukaryota; kingdom Metazoa; phylum Arthropoda; class Insecta; order Lepidoptera; family Hepialidae; genus Druceiella; species Druceiella hillmani. The sequence continues at coordinate 15,710,423 of JAYKKI010000001.1, forward strand.
ATTTTACACATTGCGAGAAATGTACACACAATTTTTAAAGACACGTAGATACTATCATCCGAAAATGTTTGTTCTACACTACAATTTGTTCACATGAAACATACCAGAAAAATAAGCTACTTAATAATTAAATATTCACTACAATTCCTTCTATCCTTTGAATGTGATACAAACCTTCATAAATAGACTAATAGGCGTATAGACAAAGAAATGAAGAAAAAAAAACAATGTCCTTTTGGTATAAATCGACAACAGCTACGAACGTAATCTTCCTGCAGTTTTCTTATTTATCTAATAAATTCCAAATTAATTTTCCAATTTTAAATTTAATAAACTAAGTCGGACTAAAATTACTTTTAATGAAATTTCACAATGTTTTTGTCTTCCAAGTTTTGAAGTTAAATTATTGAAAATCGTCACTGATTTCAAATTCGTTTTTCCTGCTATCTTAATCACACACTTTTTTGCACGCCCGCATATTCATACGTATGCTTCCGTTCACGAGGAGGATCGTTTCCCTAAAACCAAGAATTACTTAACTATTACTAATTACTTGAAGTAAATTTCTTTTTGGGACTAAACTTGATGAGTGTATTCGTATCAACTTCACACATCATATCCGTTGAAGTACCAAGCATACAGATGTATCGAATATATAGATACATAATTTGTTGCCGAAATATAGCTTAATAAAAATTGATTTTCAGTTAATACTCGAAAAGGCACATAATTTTAAATGAACCAAATAGTTTTAGCCAAATTTTATCAAAGTCTAAACAACAGAAACTAGGAAATTGGTCTTCTATAATTTGAGTACATTTATTGCAATTAGTACAGTGGCAGTTATCAGAAGCCTATCCGTTCGAATCAAAAGGAAATAGTAAACGTTTCGGCCACCGCTCAAATACTTCCGTCCACCGCAATTAATTTTCTTGGCGTCGCTCATCAATTGTGGCTTTTGTTTGTGGGCTGCTAAAGGAAGTTAATTTGGCATTTGCCATTTATCTTTGTATCAATATAATTTACTTACATTATCAATGCTTATAATAAATACTTTCTTTTTCAATTTTAAACAGGAGGAAGCTCTCAATTATATCTATACATTCATACGTTTTAATTATTTAAATTCAATATCACTTTATTTCAAATAGCTTAAGAATTCTGAAGTTTTATGACACATTATTGCATTTTATAAAGAACCCATTTAAAGTATATTCATTGCGGAATCATGAAGATGTGAAGAGTGCACGGGGCAGTAATGAAGATAGATAGATTTTATGCCTGTGTTAATAGTTTCGATAAATCAGTAGTTCAAGTGACATATAATGGTTAATGTTTAGAAGGCGATGAAGGAGTAAGTTTATGTTAACACATTCGCGACATTTATGGAATTGAAAACTCTCCAACTGAAACTGAAAACAGGAAAATAATTTGTTGCTATTTTTGTTGGGGAGCAGGGTTTATGAAACCCCCTAGCTTTTCCTAGCGAAATCCGCATGAAACTTTAATATATGGCAAACAATAAATTGGTATATTATATGAGATTCCATAATTTGTGAATAAGACAAATATTTATGGCTGGAAAATTATAACTTTGGGGGCTTTAGTGCGCGAAAAAAAATTCATTAAATGAAAGGTGCTTAGCTTGTTAATATTAAATCGTGGACAAATTTTGGGGAAATTCATCTCTGCGTATTTGACTTATACAATGGTTTACTTGAACATTTTGTCTTAAGAATGTCCTAAGTGTAATTGCTATTTATTAATTTACTATACTGTATTTTATCTATAGGTTAAATAATATTTTGTGAGTTACTTCATAATTTTAATTTTTTTTATATTTCTTGGTGTGAAGCATTAGTTAATTCTTTTATTGGAACGATTAATTAAACAAATTCTACCTTAATTTTAATTCTGTTTGATACATTTGTAACTAATTTAATTTTACATTCAAAAGGACATAACATTTTCAGAATAATGATTAGTAATCATTTCACGGATGCACAAACAATTCAGAAACATATTCAGACTTATCTGGCTGAAGTGTTAAAAGGAAATATGTACTTATTCATGAAAAAAATAACCATGTTATAGTCGTACCAATGTGAGACGGTGATGAATAATACTAATGATAAACAGCATGTAATTTTAATTCTAAAAATATTATCCAAATATATTCCTCCACATATTTTTATACAAACTCAAAGTGTAAACTGAGTAGATACAAATATATAGAAACTAACTTTAAAATCTAAATAATCGACTCAGTTTAACACTGGGTAAAACATTGTTACGTTCCGTGTTAAATCGAGTGGTGAAATTTATCAGTTACTTAACATTAAATTAACGAGACAGTAACCCAATTTAATTTAATAAATGTAGATAGTTATTGTGGCGTGTGGAAAATAATGATACGAGTTGAGAATTATTGAATCAACGTACGTATAATTTTGCCTTCGTATCATTGTCGTCTATGTACAAATCGTGTAATTTTGTCTTCCTAAGAAATCCATTTTGATTTCCTAATATATCGTATTTTCATAAATATGACCATAAAACGTAAACAAAGCCCATTTGATGAAAATATTTTATAGTCTTTTTCTATTTAATAAAGTTTAAATGTAAAATATAGAGTTACTTGTGGTCAGCTCGTCGCTCTAACTTTCTTGTGAAGTCATGAGTTATAACTATTTCTGAACTCAATAGTTCGATAGACCAATTGATACCGGTCAGAATGCTGGTCAGAATATTAAGACAAACATGTTCTGCCTCTTTTCATGACGGCAGTAATTATCGGTGACATTAACTACCCCTATGTTAACCGTATTACCTCTTTACCATCGCTAACATAAACGTCGCATGAGATGGTACTAATTATGTTTCTCTCTCCTTAAACATATCCTAACAAAACATCCGTACGGATCTAATTGAAGACTTTGTCAGAACTTGATTTATATTAAAGATATACTTTTTCAGTTAATAACTTAAATAGCGCGTGTTGTGAGCCTTGGTGATACAAATACATTATAAAGATTTTTGAATTAGTGAGATTTAATAGAAATTAATTTTATTTCGTTTTGTAAACTGCAAACAAAAAGCAGAACTGACGAGCGATGTCAGCAAAATGAATTACAGTGGATCAAAGCATTCGTGCGGTGGTCGAATCGTTTAATATTTTCTCTTGATTTCATTTCTAATTTCAATAAAAATTCCTATCATTATAACGTGCCAATTTTACAGTTATCTGCTGTTTGTCGCTGAAAATAATTTGCTAAAACTATTCGCTCGTTCAAAGTTATTAAAATTTTTGTTAAAGGATATCTAGAGGTGATTTCATGAGGTTAGGTTTTGGCGTTAAATTCCGTATCTTCGTAATACACGCGTTTTTCTTCTATAAAACAATGTACTGTTATTATATCCACGTATTCAGGTTTTGCGCTTATGTTTTCTGACATAAACGAAAAACCTGAATATTAATTAAATGCCGATGATTTTAAATCCTCATCTAACAGTCATGTTGATTTTACATTTAGCCGCTATTTTCTGCTTCATCAACATGTCTAAATAAGTCACGAAACTAGTAGACAATGTCAACTTACTAACAATGGACCGCGCTCTGTCTAAATAGACACAGGCAAATTGTGTATAGAGAAATATATAACTCAAACCGAATCCCAAGGAAGATGAAAAGCAAACATTCAGGCACCTAACGTATCAGTAATATATTCAAATAGACCTTAGGAAATGATATATGTGCGTCTTAGGTTAGAAAGCGAGTGTGCGTTTAGGCGAGAGCTTAGTGGTGAAGAAGGAGGCTCTTCTGAAAAAAGCTTGTGGTAATGTATCGACATAAAGGTTTATTCCTTTAAATAATTATTTTACGTGAAACTTAAGATTTCGTTAAAGGTACTAAACTTTCAGTCCACTCCATTAAAACCAAGAATAAATCATGATAGGAAAGGTATTTTTGGCCTAATTTTATATTTAACCAGTTACACCTCGCAACTGCTTTCATATGTCTAGTACAATGTATAGTACAATGATGTCGGATACAACCAATGTTGCAACAGTGAGAGTTTGAATGTTTATAACTATGCAAGCAAGCAAGGGATCACTACCAAATTTGATGTACAAATTTCTTGTAGTGGAATAATACGTGGATCATGCATTATCTGCGGTTTCACAGACGTGAAATATTGACACGAAAAAATCGCTTGTAACTCAACTTGGCAAAAACACAGTTCATGTTATGTAAAACTTAACTTTTTTGTTCAACAATGAAACTTTTGTGACACTACATGTTAGTAGAGTGCCGAAACGTGTATGTATCAAGGAATTAACATTATTTTCAGATTGTAAATATTGCGACGGTGTATTGGGTTAAAGACAAATACAAACGTTTTAAACAAAAACTCACGTAAACAATGCCGCTAGTAAAAAACTAGTAATAAATCTTTTTATAGCACACTAGCTATAAAAAGTTAAAAAGATAAAAGCTATCTACATCGGTACTCCTTTAAACATAAAGTTAGACTAAAAATATTTTTTCTGTCATTAAATGAGGCAGGCGCCTCTTCAAATATTGCACCCTAATTTATGTGTGTGTATGTGCGGGCGTGCGTGCATGCGTGCGTGAGTGCATGTGCGTGTGAGTGTGTGTGTTTATGTATGAATTTACTTAACCCTAGGGACCTTTTTTATTTAATATGTTATAATAAAGAAATGCACGTGGTTAATGCCACGAACAAAAAATTAGTTTATCATAAGTTTCGTGTTATTTATAAAAATAGTAGGAAATTGACTTTTTAAAGTGCACTCAGACCGTGTCATGTATATATCTAAATATTTAATCTTATAGAAATCTAATATCTTTAATCTTAATAAATATAGATTATAATGTGCCCTGACACTATGTATACTAACTATTCATATTTTATTTAGTTGCAAGAGACTTCATAAAATATAAAGTTTGCCTTATGTATAATTCGGGTACATTATTTTCTTTTTAAATAAAAAAAATATAATAAACTAAATTTGTGTACCGAATGTGACGATCTAACCTTCAATGCGAGAACACAGAATTATTCGTCATTGTATTACGAATCGCCACAAATAAATGTAAATTCATGCAGAATAATGCGCCAGCTAATTAATTGCTGTACCGAAATAGGAATTTTGGGTGCGATCCAAACTGAAATACTTCCATTGAAATTTGCATTAAAGTTTACAAATAACGCGTTGTATTTTCCATTATAATCTCTCTCGGAAATACAGAAAAGTGGCGAATGTAATGGTGTAAAATGTCTATTGTAATGTAAATGAAATAAAATCATAATTAAATTAATGTTATTTTTAAAAAGACCATGTAGTTCAAATTTTTAGTTAATGTTAGAATTGAACTACAAGTACAATATGAAAGATAACATATACAGCAGTTAACCATTTCAAAGCCCGTCACTTTCATAACTGTTACGTAAATGTATGTAAGAAACACTTCTAATGATCCACAATTAAATGAACCCACGTGATGTAGTATTATTTCTACTTTCGTTATGAAAAAAAAGAAAGTAGAAATAATACTGTATCACGTTAATGAACTTCTACAAAACTTGCCTGAAGCACACTATCACGAATCACATGCACATACTGTTCTTCCTTCAATCCATCGAACTTTCTTTTCGACGTTCTGTTAAAATTCGATGGTCTATATATATCCTATTTTCAAAATACGTTCGGAGTGATGTCTTCCGTTATGGGTATTATGCACTTACTTTTCGAAAGAGAAAATAAACTTTTACACATTAATACTTTAAAAATATCAATGATTTTAAAAACATTTTCCGCTAATTATTGTTTCGAAATCTAATATACATATTATATTCAGTGCATATAGTAACAATAATTTATAGCGAGTAGATTTGACCGTTCGATATTAATTGAAAAGCCAGTCCGTATTAGTTGTGACAAATAGTTTAAAATAGTGAACTAAACAAATGCTCCAAGAATAAAAAAGAATTCAAACTAAATAGCATTTAATATAAACAATACGTAAAAATCTAATGCAATATTTACGTAACTGATTATTGCTCAGCGCGCGGTCGCGATCGAATCAAATAAAAATATATATAATTACACATTCATAATTCGAACTATGCTATAAAAAATAAATCGAAACATGCTTTTCGCTTTCACGGGAGACTCCTATCGTATAATGACATAGACATACGAATTATTTTACTATTTGCTTGTAATTAAGAAATAAAATAACTTTATGTGAAGGTGTCGATGGGGGCGATGTATATTGGCCTGACTAATTCTTCGTGAAAATATATCGTGTTTGAAATTATAAACCAGTTAAAACTATTAGTGTGACTAAACTACTGAATGCTGTCAATTTATTTTTGGTGTACGGTTGGGAAACATCATCCAGCACATGATGTTTCATTTAATGTCGAACCGTCAAATCCACATTGTATTAGATTTTGAATCAGTCCACGTCAAAATGGCTTATACAGTTACAGAAAAACTACCTGAAATATTTGTTTTCGTATTGTACAAAATAGTTTTTCATTACCAATTTTGCTTTCTATATCATTTTACGCTTTGCAATGACGAAGGCCTTGAATTATGCCCTGAAAAGTTCCTAACATGGGAAAACGAAAAATCCTTTACTCTTAAAACACTAGGATGATTATCGAGGAAATGTCATCGATAATTGTTTTTAAGGATGCAGTGAAAAAATTGTACCTTTTCTAAACCCTGGTCGCTCTGCGCTTTTCTTTTTTCCTTTTTCCGTCCTAACTTATATCAATGTTTATATTCTAATTGTTTATCGTTTTTAAATGCGTTGTTGTTTTTTTACATTCTAACATTTTTAAGGTCTATCAATAACCAATTTTTTAAAACTTTTTTTAATTGACTGGAGGGATTTGCTGCTGTAGCCATAAGTCTGTCACATATACTATACATTTAAGATGTTAAGTACATAAATAAATATATTTTGTGAAGTATCGTGTGAAAAATCCTCAATGCAAATATTTTCACTGAAGAAAATGTTCAGAAGTAAATTATATTCATGCTGAAAAATCCATCAGCCACAATTATTGCATTGATTACTAAAGGTCCTGATTGTTGATGACTGAAAAGAAAATAATCTGTTATAACATTAATAATTGTATGTTATGTGTAATTGTACGCACATGCGAATGAGTATATTACGAACTTGTCCATTTTTAAAGACTGCGATTTACTCAAATGACATGAGACTAGAGACTGCAAAGAAAAGTATGCAACATTACTCGTAGTTATAAATTAAAATGAGTCCCAGAAAAAAATTTTCCATAATGTTTAGTGCCTCTCATTTTGACTAAATTAATACATAATGGTAAATATCTAATTCTACGTATTTGACTCGTAAACATGTTTAATATACGTAATATCTGGGTATGTCTCGTCATGAAAATATTATAAATATTCTTATTAGAAATAGATATCCTGTTTCGCGAATAAAAATATTTCAAAAGCACTGCTTGTCAGTGTTTTGTTTCGTCCACAGTATATAAATTTGCAAGTTTACGAAATAATATTATATTATGGAGTTCGTAAAAACCAAGCATTTTCTTATTTTTATAAGAGTTCATTTAATTAGATATCGTTACTTACCTTTTACCGCTTCGAGTGTTAATTCATTTAGTTTCATAACGTTAACGTAATCATAAGTACTCTTTATTTCTAATTTTACAAACTTTTGAAAAACTTTGAAAATTAACTAGAAAGCAGGTTTTCTTCTATTACTTTCCGATACGATCATCGAAATTGTTTAAAGTAGACTGCACAAATGGCTAACCGCCTCAGTTTATGTAATTGCCCTAATTTGAACTTAATGCCCTGACCTGAATGATATGAATATTTCTTTAGTTATTTGAGGTATAGAAGATTGTGAGTTACAGCAGCGTTATATCTATGCCATTCTAGAATGCAGCGTCACGAGTGGTCTGCGAATCAATTCGAGCAAATACTCTGTGTTAAGTTACGGTCGAGCGCATGTTCCTTTCGAGTACAGATATACTATTTATAGGAGTTAAATTCGATTCGCTGTTGACATTTGTGGTCATTTGGCGGACATGATGATCATTTAAAATGCTTGGATTTGTATTGCGTCACGTCAGGGACTCTCGATGTATTTCCATAATTAATTTATCGAACATGTCCAAAAATGTATCTTTTCTATTTCTTACCAATTTTCTTTTGAGTATTGTTGGTTACCTAAACGCTATGTAGCGCAGATGAAAAGTTTACTTGGCGGAATTTATTTTCCGACTATTAAATTGAAAATTATTGTGCCCTGATTTATTTAAAAACTACTCCTTGTCATACTGATAATTACTACAGTCATATTATTTTTGTTATACCGACATATCATACCAATTTATATCGATATTCCTCACTTTCCAACGGCAAGCAATTGCTCAAATACCTGCATCAGAGTGTGGTTTATTTAGGGCAATGGAAAATAAACTTCTTGTAGTGTGTCTTCGTAATACCTGCATGTTGCAGTGTTATTGAATTTATTTGTCTTACTAAATTTATTGAAACATATAGGCATAAAAACTGTAATATTTATGTAAGTAAATAAATGAATAAGAATATTGAAGTAAAGTTTGATGAAATTGGTTGTTTATCCTGTGGGAATATACAAAACTAAGAAAGTATTTTTCATTAAACAATATATACAACAATTATATTCTGATATATTGTGGCATTAGGTTAAGACTAATCACTAGAAGGTTTCTTTGTGGATCCAATATCGTGTACTATATTTGTTTCAAAGACAGATGAATCCTGCTAAAAAATAATGATATACTTAACAATCGTATCGACATATTTTCATTAGAAAGTGAATACTGAAATATTCACATAATATGAATAATCACATGGCCGTTGCTTTGGTTTTATAAAAATCAAATATTTTATGACACAAATATATTATTAACTTATTTCGTTTTAAATGTAACTTGTTGGTATATACGATATCCTTATTGCTTCAAAAGCAATTCCTTCCACCCATAACTAAGGAGTTTAAAAATAAGTAAAGAAATAAATCGCAAAAGGTTGTAGTTATTATACAGATTGTATTATTTTTTAAGACAAGTTTTCACGGGGTTGATTTCTTTCATTATTCATAATTTAAAATATTTATCTCTCTTCTGACATGAACACATGACATATAAAACCAATATTACTAATAGTGGTTATACCTGTAGTTTATAGTATTATTTAATAATGAAAATTTAATTAACTTACGGGAGTAGAAAGTTTGTGATAATATTTACGTTGCAAGCTCTTGAACTTCTCACACTATCAAGGCAAATTGCTGTTACAGGACATAAATATTTTTTAAAATGATTAATTAAGTTTTAAGTAAAATATCACATTGTATAATAATGAAATATTTCGTTTCATAATGTATAATATCAATCCAAAATTATTTTTACTGAGCTCAAGATACTAAGCGTAACCAACAAATTTATAAACAGATAGACACCAATCTGATAGAGCTTTTTCGGGAATTTGAAAGGAATAGAATATTTACTAAAGTTTTACATGAAAGGAAACTATTAGCAAGTATTCGATGTATACTCGTATATTGATATATATACGTAGTATAAATAGATTGAATTTACATCAATTTGTTTTATCAAAAATGAAATTGTCTTATCCTAATAAGATAATTTTGTTGTAACCATAAACATTTCGGTCTACTACGCATAAATCAAATAATATTCTGTTTATCTAGTAACAAGTCAACCAGTGGGTCACGTATTCAGATAGATGTTTTACGACCGAAGCGTTTAGACTCGCGCAGTAAATCGTGTATTTTTCTCATAAACCAAGTCCGCCTACGACGGCCGCAGATAAATGCTGCTGCGATGATTTTATGATGTGAATAAAGTACACGCATGTACTGAGTATGGAGAGAATTTATGGGTGATTTATGGTATATTTGTTTTTGGAGAGCCTTCGTTTTTTCCTCTTTTAAATTTTAATCAAGATAGGGTAACTGGTTTCGCCACAAATTCTTTCCTAATGGTTTATGTTTATCGAACCACTCTTACCATACTATAGATAGAGCCTTTGTACGATAACACAAAATATTATATTTTATTGTTATCTGATGTGTAACGAAACGCTTTCTTACCACACTATAGATAGCGCATTTCTATGGTATATAAAACATTATGCTTTACTGCTATCTGATGTGTAATAAAAGGCTCTCTTGCCACACTATAGATAGCGCATTTCTATGGTATATAAAACATTATGCTTTATTGCTATCTGGTGTGTAATAAAAGGCTCTCTTGCCACACTATAGATAGCGCATTTCTATGGTATATAAAACATTATGCTTTATTGCTATCTGATGTGTAATAAAAGGCTCTCTTGCCACACTATAGATATCGCATTTCTATGGTATATAAAACAATATGCTTTATTGCTATCTGATGTGTAATAAAAGGCTCTCTTGCCACACTATAGATAGCGCATTTCTATGGTATATAAAACACTATACTTCATTGCTAATTGATGTTTAACGAAACGCTTTCTTACCACACTATGGACATCGCATTTCTATAGTATATAATATATTATACTTCATTGCTATCTGAAGTGTAATAAAATACTCTATTACCACACTATGGACAGCACATTTCTATAATTTACAAAATGCATGTGTTATGGTTACACGAACGTTTAACTGTCAGATCCTTGAGACAGTGATTTCATAGAATTATCTACTTAGTTACTTTTCATTTTAAAAGGCAAAATATGCAGATGGATTAGGCAGATTTTTAATTAATTTTGAAAAATTGAAGTTTGATAAATTATTTATTATATGTGAAAACATCGATTCAAATTAAGCATAAATGTATATGTATAAAATCTCTATGTAATTTAATAAAAATAAGAAATATAATAAATTTACTGCCACAGTGTCAGGTAACGTGATGTAAGTGAATAACTCGAGGTTTTCGCTTTTTTATGACGAAATGTGTTGCTGAGAATAAAAAATTAATTTTAAATATATTTTTTTTTCTAAACGAAACACGAAGAGATAAGGTGGTTAATTTATAACTATGAGTCGGATTTGCACTATTAGGGGAGGAACACACGTATAGCTTCAAGAAAACTTTCTGTTCATTTAATTAAAATATTAATATAGTTATTATCTTGCGAATGGTATATTTTTCATAAACGTAAAAATATCGCAAATTTCTCAAAATTATGGTATCTTAAATGATTCGTTAATATTATTATAAACTTTAATCCTCTATTATTTTTAAATCTTCTATTCAGTAGATTCGGAAACATGATTTCTTGTCGCAAGTCTCAAGGTAAGATACCTAAAGATAGGCTATTTTTTTTTTATGAAAAAATATAAGAGACAACAACCTCGCCATTTTAAATGATACCCCACATGAGATATGAAATTTAAATGATACCCCACATGAGATATGAAATTGAAATGATACTCCACATGAGATATGAAATTTAAATGATACCCCACATGAGATATGAAATTTAAATGATACTCCACATGAGATATGAAATTTAAATGATATTCCACATGAGATATGAAATTTAAATGATACTCCACATGAGATATGAAATTTAAATGATACTCCACATGAGATATGAAATTTAAATGATACTCCACATGAGATATGAAATTTAAATGGTACCCCACAGGAGATTGAAAAAAATACAAATAGTTATTAAATAGCACTGTGTAAAATTATATAAATGCTTGTGAATGTTAATATGTTACGTTACTACACCTTTTGAGTTTTTATATTGAAATCTTTTCGATAATAACGGCCGTGAAAGACAGACAGACAGGTGGACGAATATGTAAGTAATTTTACAAACGTTTCGTTTTGTCCTCCTAAAATAAAGGCCTCTAAAAATGCCTGGAGATATTTCTAAAATCCTATCAAATACCAAATTTAATCCGGATCAGCACAGTGCATATATCTTATACACTACAATATTACATATATTGTTAGTATTATAAACTATCGCTATAAAAACTATTATAGAATCGATTGTGATCCAAATCTCGATTTCGATTTATATATATATATATATATATATATATATATATATATATATATATATATATATATATATATATATATATGAACACATAAACATAAATACCTTCATATGTACCTATAAGTATACCCCCACATGGATACATATATATATTCATGTACAATAGTGCTTTAGATCTCCAACTTATTGGTTATATGTTACTGTCAGGCTAAATATTAAATTAATTATTTTTTTATCATTACATACAGTAACATATTTTGGCAGCCATGATGGAAAATTCAACCATAAATTAATTATTAAATCCTCCACAAATTGGTTACAGAGCTGAATAGTCTCAAAATAAAAATCAGCAAGTTACTTAAGTTGCATGTAGGGCAGTACATAAGGGTATCCTTTTTAGGTAGAAAAGAAAAATCCAACGCTAGAGTTTTCCACCTCTGAATTGTAAAGATTTAAAGAATAATTGTAAGTTAACTTTCAAAGATGTGAAATTATATTGTTTGCATCGAAAAATTATGCCTTTATGAAAAGCAATTAAATATTTCCACGTAACATTTTTCCATCTCAATTTTTCATTGAATTAAGCCACTTTGCCACAATTAAATATGTCACTAGAACGCAATCGCTTTTAGCGGAGAGATTAATTTAATTTGTCACAACTTGATTTATTTTGAAATGATTTATACCAAATTATAGATTTTTTTAATTAACAACTTAAATGTACAATACATGTCACAGACGTATTGCCACAAGAGCAATTTCTTGCAGTCAAGCATAATAATAAGTTGTTAAAAATTGTTTCTTCGTATACTATAACGATTATAGCCTATAAAATAGTAACAGTACACTTAAAAATGATTAAACATTAGAATACAAATATTGACATCAGTTATAATGATTCAATCGATCCCAAAGTATTGCTGCTTTGGTAGTTAAGTATTTTAAGGTAAATATAAGTTTAGAAATAAGTATGACTGTGAGCAGATTAATCTTTAAATCTGCCAATGATATAATTTGGACTTTGAAGATTTTTTAATATATTAAAAGAAGCGCAAGTATGTAAAGTTGGCGTTAGATGTTCAACCATTTTAGACATGGTCTTATTACAGAAATACGGACATGGTTAGTAAGGCCATAGGCGTTTCTAGGTGTTTCTTAATTTTGAAGGTGTTATAAAGACATATTCATAAATTTTGAAGGTTTTATATTGGAATCATACTCTGCTTAAGAGGTTATTATAAAAAACCAAAAGTTCTAAAAAGATATATACATAGGACATTATGTATTTGTATAGATGTACTATACATTAAAAAAAGAGCTGACTTTGTAACAAAAAACATATGTTCGTTGCCCTTGAGTCGCTTTTCCCATTTCACAAGTTGTTCAACATAAACTTACACGAGTAAAGCTATTTAACTTACAGACGCAACTTCGAGGTGTTATGTATGTATGGGTAGTACGTTTCTATATATATATATATATATATATATACATATATATATATATATATATATATATATATATATATATATATATATATGTATATAAAATTAGCGTGAAAAAAATATTTATTAATAATTAATTTTAGCTAGAAATGGGTCGAGGAGACAAATTCCAAACGCCTCAATATATCATAAAGGGCACTAAAATGAAATTCAGCAAATGCGCCTGAATTTCACATTAAACGACCTTTTTAACAATATTCCACACGACGAGGTATGCTGAAAAATCTTTTTTCATCCACTACCTAATATTGAAAAATAGGAAAAACAATTTTTATTGATTCGTATTAATCAAGATATTTATATGAACCATATACTTGCAAAACTATGAGGTTTAGGTACGTAGGTCTAAAACAGTCAATTTACGAGCGCGTGATTGACAGACGGAGACACACAATAATTTGATGAAATTATAAGGAATACATGTTTAACTACTAGCCCCTAAAAAGAAAACCGCCATGTAATTAAAATATAAACTAATATTATAAATTTGCAGCCTTTCCTGTATCAATTTGTTTACCAATTAAACAAATATAACACTATTACTAAATAAAACCGGCCAAATGCGGGTCGGATCCCCGTACGAAGGGTTCCGTAAATTTAAGTTTAAATTTCTCAAAGACACTGAAAAACAAAGTTATCTGCAGTCAGTACCGAAAATATACCATTTATTAAAAAACACACAACATATCTTATTCAAACAAATTTTCGTTCAAAGTTTATTTTAAGTTCTACTACTTTAATCTTTTTCCAGAATTTTACACACTTTAGTTGAAAAGTTAGAGGGGCACTTTAAAAGTTTAGAAGCGCATATCTCACCAATTAATGATTTAAATAAAACAGTTATTTTGGAACCTCTACATTATTTTTAAGACCTATCTAACGATACTCGACACACCTGCGTGCACTGGATTTTTTTTTCATTAAGATATTGGCAGAAGAAGTAATAACGTTTTCATTGAAGATTACTGGTTTAATGAGCTTCAAAAACGATGGTATAATCAATTGTTTTTATTTTATATGATTTATAAAACGGCATATTAAATAAAATGACAATAAATATTTTACTACAGCTCTCCAAATTCATTTGTTTATAGAAAGTGTATAAAAATTGTAAATGTCTTATTTCAACAGATACAATAATTATACTGTTTAAGAAAAGAATAAAAATGACGCTAAATGGCACTTCTCTAATGGTTTTTATTATTTCCAGTATGGCAAATGAATAATTTATTAAATGTTCCTATTTTATGATCTTGCCCTTCAAACTTATTGTCATAAGTACATAAAAAGCGTAATGATAAATTTTATTAAAGCAGACGAGGAGTTTCCCCGAATAGAATTTTTTTAATGGAATGCGATCCATAATACAAATTAAATTTACACATTATAATTGGCTGGTATATATAAAGTATATTTCATACCAAGTTAAATGGAATAAAATAAAAATTATGGAAAATTGATTACGTACAAAGTTCTAACAAAAAAAGAATAATTAGAAGATTTTAAGATTTTTTAATTTTATTATAGATTTTAAGATTAGAAGATTTTTTAATAATGAAGTAAAAATGTTTGCTTTTACAGATTTCAATAAGTACTTTTGTAACTAATTTTAATGATTTTGATTAGTTCTCAATACGATAGATAAATGATCAACTTAGTGACTTATTAAAAGTGGACGGGCTCGAACTCGCCTTAATTGGCATAGCCAATTACGTGATCGATGAAATAGGAGGAAAATAATAAAAAAAGTGCCCAAAAAGATTCTCAGTCAATATAATACGTATAATATAAAATAAATAAAAGGTGCTATTGCAGAGTTTTAAAAATATATTTAAAAATACTCACTTTTTTTTCAACCGAAAATTATAATTAATTTGTTAAAAATATTAAACGACAATTTCGAGTCTGATATGATCGAGTACCCGCGCTTTAATCATATACGGGCGGTCAGTATACTCCTATCGGTCATTCATCATGCGATGTGTCATTGAATTCATAACTTTTCAAACCGCCGGGGAACACTGTCTACGCTTTAAAAAACGCGTTATGAATGCGTGATAAAACAGGGAAAAACGAGGATACGGAAATGTCAATGATTCCTCGGCCCTCTTTAAAAGGGTGAATATTTTGTCACTGGCAGTGCTTTCTCAGTAACAAGAGTAAACATAAAACTATATGATCAATGAACATTTTGTTTTAACAGCATTCTGTAAGTCTATGAACGTACATTTATCTTTTTAGCTTTGAAATTTTAATTTGATCATGAAATCAAAATTATAAATTATTTAAAATAATTATAAAATCCTGACCATTCACAATAAGTGACAATTTTATTATTTATATATAAATATCTAATACATAGTTAAGGTATGCCGTGTAATAAATAGAAAGTTTAAAAGCTATATTAATGTTTGTACAAAAAAAAACTAAACTTAAAAAAATAAACTCATTTAATGATTACATTTGCAAATAATCGTCAAACTTGATCACATAGCGATCAATCATCTTTATAGCTGGGAAGCAGCCATTAGAAACCTGTTATCAGCTATAACATCTTTCAATATAACAAAAATCAATCATCTTTACAGCTGGGAAGCAGCCAGCAGAACCTGTAATGAGTAATACCATCTTTCAATATAATACCAAAAATAATATAAAAATATATCCATTTTCAAAAGATTACCGCATCGGTATGATGTATATAACAGAACAAAATATCATCCAATCAGCTATAAAGAAAGCTCGTAAACACCTTGTACAAAATTGTGAATCGAAATGTGAGGCATGAAACAAAATGTGAAGCATGAAGAAGAAATATGGAGCATGCAGAAAATATTGGAAACAGCAAGCAGAACCTTGTTAGTAATAACATCGCTTTGAATAAATAAATTATAATAAAATATTATAAAAATAAATCTATATACAAAAGATAACGTCATCAGTATGATGGTGATAACTGAACAAATTACCCAAAAATATCATTCAATCAGCTATAAACCAACCTCATAAACACCTTGTAGAAAATTGTTAACCGAAATATAACTTCCCCTCGACTAAATATCCTAAATGTCAAATCAGGCCGACAGGGTGCTCAGAGGCACGCGAACCCGCCCATCATTACGATACAGTTAAATAAAGGGACTCCTTTTTACCGGTATTAATTTCTCATTTGGTATCAAATTTAGGACGCCCTATCACCGGCGGAGATCGTCCTTCCAGTGAATGGGCCGCTGTCAGTTTCCTTCAATGGTTTCGGACTGCTTCGACGCTGGTTTCGCATCGTCAAAATTGATTTATGATTATTTATATCTCTTCCATTTTCTCTCGCCGTGTAAATTCGCTATATTTAAGGCGCACTTCATTTAAGAAACTCCTGTTTTTGATAACTTTCACAATGTAATTAATTTATAATTTTCAGCGTAAAATATGAGCTTCGCAGAACTCGTTTAATAGCTTCTTTTAATAGGAAATCAGATAAGACTACGCGGTGTAGCGTAAATGATTTCTGCAATACCGTGACTCATTTTTACACAAATGAACAATAACTGTTTTATATGAGTTACGACAAGTATACTAAAATACATTCTAATGAAATGGCTTATTTTTTAACAAAAAACTAATATTCATTTTCACCATTTTCTAAACTATAATTATATTTAAACGTTTCGTTATCATGAATAGAACCTTCATATTAAAAACTTATGGAAAACATCACCAGTACAAATCATTTTCCTTTTTGTGACGTAATATACTATTCTATGAAATAATTTCTGCGTCGCGTGGTATATCGCTTTGATGCAATCGTACTGGAGCTCAATGTACCTACGTGCACTGTGGGGTGATTAATTCGTACAGTAACATTGAAATTCTCCGGAATGAAATAAGATGCAAAAAAAAATTATTAAATATAATTGTCTTATCTGTATTGTTAACGTCCATCCCGTGTTTTTATATTCAAATTCAAATTCTACGATCCACAGAATTTGAATTTGAATATAAAATCACCGAACGCTATCTAACTTAGAGTAAAATATTAATGCATTTTTACTATGTGTTTTCAGAGGATTTAAAGTTTTTGAAATTGTGCCACGTCAATACTAGAATCTAAGGTGATATCTGTTTTTTTCATATGACATTAAATTCATTCCATGCTCGGTCTTCTGTTTCTGAAAAGGGAAAACATTGTAGTGAAATTCCTGATTTTTTTTAACGAGACGATTATGTGTAAGATTAAAATGATGTTATGTATTTAATATTTAATAGACATACATATTTATATTCACGCTGTTATTACGAACGGAATGATTCATTTAATTACTAAAAGTCAAGTTTTTTATGAAATAAAAAATAAACTATGTTAATTTCAATAATACACACAGAATATTGATTTAATAATTGACGTATGTAACATCGTTAATAGTTTGTACAAAAAATGTTTGCACCTTGAATAAGAGTATTTAGTGAACACTAAAGTAAAATTTTCTCAACTTATTGCTAAAACTGATCAAGGTGATCATCATAATCATGGGTTAGTTGAGATCTAATATTGTATACAAACCTTCTCTAAATTCCTTCGTCTACTCCTTATGTGGATCTCACGACATTTCTCTTCGCAGGCCATTATCAAGATGTCATGTATCCATCTGGTCTTAGATCTTCAGCTTCTAGTACGGGTGTTCATTATACTAGCATCCAACTCATCTTGGTAAGTCATCAGATATTCAGCCCACCGCCACTTCAATTTGGCAACTTTTATGAAATTCCTATAAGAATTAGAAATATTTTCGGAAAAATTATCTGCATGCTGGTTTACTTGTTTTTATCTTAAAAGATTTTGAATCGATTTTTATAAAACTGGATAATTATAAAACTGGATATTTTTGATAAAACTTGATGGTCGATTTTTGCATTTCAAATTATGAAAATAGATTTATCGAATATATCTGGTCATATCGATAGTTGCACCTTACTGACATGTTTACTACTGCAGGAATAGACTAAAGAAGTAAATCATTCCCTTTCCAGTTTACAATTGAGCTCAACAGTAAACTGGCTATGTACCGTGATCTCTTCATCCACATCGGCCAGTCGTACGACTAGCCCGAGCTGCGAGAGCGTGCGCGGCGCATGTAACGGGGGCATACCATTCAGTCGTCCTGCCAGTGCTCAGAAAGTTAGTGAAAGATTTACCTAAATTTGAGAACATTTAATAGTCTGATACCTCAGAAGTCTCAGTCAACAATTGTAACCTGACATTAAAAATTGCATCCATTAGATACTTTCAAACGCCTTATCTAGACGTAAAGTTTTTCTTAATATCCATTGTTATTATTCACTCGTTTGCATAAACATGAATTAACAATTGATTTAATAATATTATAGATAGGCTTTGTGTGTACAAAACGTGTGAAAACACAGTATCTATATCTGTCATCACTCACTCTAAAAAAATAAAATAAATATTGAAAATACGCTATTATTTCCGAATATATACAATTTATTTAATATATTGAACTTACGAGTGATATACTAAACATTTGATCCATTTTATTTGTATTTCAACTGTTTTTGCACGTCCAGAATGGGCACAAAGTCATATAGGCACCAATGAAATGTTTTCTAGAAAAAAATATTTGTTTACGCATATCACTTGCAATGGCTGTAGTAAGCGACTAACGCTGATATACATGTCTACACAAGTTCTATTACATACATTTTTGTGCGTTTACGGTTAATGTGTAGATAGCGCCTATCTATTATTATTTATATATTTACAATTAATATGTAAGTCGGGTCATATTTCAAAAAATGTTGTTTAATAAAACTTTTAGCATTGATTTTGTTATATTTGTTATTTTTTTAGTAGTAGTTATTCAATTTCTTAGTAGTAGTTAGCTGTTTAAGCAACATTAGCGGATTTTAAAAATTCTACATTTCCATAATTTCGGATAGAACGGAATATTTTGTACACTTAGAGTATTTTGAATCAAACAAAAAAGTTTTAATTTTCTTTCATAAATTATGTTTCTATGAATTCGATATTTGTTTGACAAAAAAAACAAAGATGAAAACAAGATCTACTAAGACGTAAATAAAAACAAGATCTAATAAGACGTAATGAAAGATTAAGCAAAATTTTTAAAAATGAACATTTAGAGACTAAACTAAATATAGAAATAACTACTTTGAAATAAATATTTCAGAAAATTTAAATCTCAAGGCAATTCGATCAAATAAAATTGCTATACAAATTTTTAAGCACTATCATTTGACATCAGGTATCACTCATATATCACAAAAAATAACCACAAATGAAATGTATTGTTAATAGATTATATTATAAATTTGGTAAAAAATATGAATTTAGTAGAATTTATCACGATAGATATATTATTAAAATGTATCCATTGACGTTTTTGATTTGATCAATGCCACCATTATGATATTAATTACAATCGTATCTTAAAAATAATTATGCTAATAACTTAACATCCATCGAACAAAATAATAATCATATTATAATAGTTTCCAAAACGCTTGTAAATAAAATATGGCTAAAAGAAATGAGCAAAATATTAAAATATCAATCTAATTAAAATGTGAGCCTAAATTCTATTGATTTTTCCATTTTTTAATTTCAAAAGCTCTTGCACAGTCGATCCTTTTTATTGGAAAGGAAAAGTTCTGAATCACGAGTAGAACTAACACTAAGAGGGTTCTGTATACATTTAAGCACTTGTAAACAATTAAGAGTACGTATTAACTCAAACTATTTAATAATATAACATTTTTACAACCTAAGTATATTACCTACCATATCTTTCACAGGTATAAAACATAGTTAAAAAATCATGGATCTCAGATAATTGCTAGTTATCCTGTAACCTCCTGCTCAGATTTTAATGCAGCTTTTTTCTTCGTGATTTTTGGCTCATAAGTTTCAGAAATAATTTGGTAAAATGCTACATTTTCGCATATTTATTGGAATTTAATTTTAAAGTTGCAATTTCAAATTATGAAAAAAAATTATGTATTTCTCATAACAAATCCTTCGAAATAATATTCCAGGTGGTATATAGTGTTAAAAGAAAATTTAAAACCTTTACTTATCAGATTTTTAATAAATATATGAACATTTTTAAAAAGTTAACTAGAGTAAAATGCACGGTTTCTGAGAAAATGAAGAGTAAATGTTGAAAAATATTATCTACTATATCTTTCGTAGGCGTAAAAACATGATGCATATTTAAAAATTATGACGTCTGTAAACTTCACTATAGTTTTCCTATAGCCTTTGCGCAGGCTTCTAAAGACCCATATTTTTTCATGATTTTAGATTGAATCGATTCTGAAATACATTTTTTTGCATATTTTTCAATATATTTCTGAAGATAGAATAAAAAGATTATGAAAAAATGTTTTTCAGGCCCTTAATATGCCCCCTCTGAAATTTTCTAGAAAATATTATCGACTTCTAGCTATTGAACTGTTTTATTATTATGCCAAATTTCAAATTTCAAACCACTGAACTGGTAACAGTGACATAATTTGATCAATGTGACAGTTTTAGAAAATAAATTTAAATCCAAATTTATTCTTTTTCTACCATGAAATAGTTACAAATCCAGAAGGATATTTCTTCGAAGCGAAAACTTCTTTACATGTACCACGAACACTTTTTCTGAGCAGTGAATGAAACTGAACCGTCACATTCGGGTCGGCGATGCTTAATTGGGTAAACTCGGCTCTCTTCGGCATCGGCCAAGCGAGTTCACTGTCTGACACGGATAAATATTTTATTTGAGTATAATTTAATATAATACGCGTATGTTATTTTAGTTTTCACTTCTGTCGCATGGTCATAAACATACACCAATTTTTTTTTCAAAAACTTCTTCTTTCAGCAAACAACTTATATTTTCTCAAAAATACTACGTCATCTCAAAAATAGCTTCTTTTCAACAATTAATTCATTGTCTACGCCTTCCAGCACATTATGGATTTGGAAATCAAAAATTCTTTGTCGATACACAAAAAGTCATGTCAAACAAATCTCATCCGCATCTCACTCCTAATCCCATCCGCAATTTAATTCTTGCTAGCCTTTATCCTCCGTTTTTTTTTCATTTTTCTTACCCACACGTAACAATTTAAGCCTTCCCTTGTTGCTCTTTTATGTTATATTTCTCTTGACGTAATATAATTTTTTCGATTACTCTATCCTGTCATATTGTTTTTGCAATTTTCTCTGAAGGGAAAGTCTACTACATCAGTTATCCAAGATAAATCCTTTCGCCGTACATAATCATATGCATATACATATACACATAACCAAAAATTAATTCAATAAAGTGGTATGGTAAACGAAACAAAAAACGATACAAATCAGATTCGTATCCATATTACATGAGCGCAATGCTCAGTAGTCTCTTTCTATTCTACTCCCTTTCTCTTTGACCATTAACGTATTCTCCTCATTATAAAAACAATAGTAAAAATTTATAGAGCAAAAAGTCTTTTCAATTCTAATACTCAACTAGCTAAAATCCTGTCTGCATATTCAACGTAGCCATACGTAGTTCAACAGTAATTCAATAGTATATCATATGTTCAATATAATCGTAGACCCGAAAAATAGAAAAGAAGCCCCTGTAGTACAAGAGGCACAGATTGTGAAATATATTCCACTTTTACTGCTTTTGCTACGGCAGCTGTCAAAACCTATACCTACCGAACTGCTCTGAAACATTAATATTTGTCGAGTATATATTTTACAACGTAGCGATTGTAATATTGTAGTGTGACGTCGTCTACTTCAAAACATGCGAATAAATCACATATTGAACATTGAACGTGACGTATTCCTTTTTTTATAACTGTTTGAGAAAATATTTCAGACAAAGGTTTTATATATAAACACGTGTAAGCGAGGCAAAATCAAGAATGTTGGATTATTGATTATATTAGACGGGCAACAAATAAAATCGCCATGTCAGCTCATATGTGTTAGGAATCGCTTAATCACTTATTGAAAGTGTTTTTCTCTTGCAATACCAGAGCATCAGGCTAACTCTGCCAGAAAACGTGATCTTAACCTTTAATCTGACTGGATAAAATGATTTTATTTTTCTAAATTTAATATCAGAGGTCTCCCTTGGCGTGTATATCAAAATGTCCTTGGAATTTTTAAAATCTGTACTGAGATAGTAAACCTCATAAGAGTTTCCGCAAAAGAGCAAACCAATTAATTTACATATATTTTATGTCGCTTCACTCTCTTTTTGTCCTAAATGGAATCCATTACGCAAAAGCAATTTACGTTGTGTTACTTGAAATGTCCTAATTTTATTGTTGTTCTCTCTCCAAAACTCAGCTGATGACGGAACAGAAAGTGGAATGACGCGATCTTTATATAAGCTTCTAGATATATTCGAGCAGTTTCTATAATATTCCAAAAATAACTGAAAAAGTGGCGACTTTATTATTATTCATTTTAACCAATTCTCTGTATGTATATATATATATATATATATATATATATATATATATATATCTTCCTTTTTGCAATCCTTTTTCGGTAACCTCTTTAGATCATGCCATTCCTCTCTACCCGTGGCCATCCACGTCAATTTTGGACCGATTGCTCTTTATTGTCATCACACGTTCCTTTAAGGTGTTTTCTCCTCATGGTCTTCAAACAACAATCGTTTTACAGCAGAAGTCATGTTTACAGTCTACCTTGCCGGTCTATTCCCACTTAAGTTTTGATATTCGATTGAAATAATAAATTATACCATTCATGATCTGCAGTTTAAATTTTAATTTTATTAATGTTATTAAAGACATACTTAGAAATATCGATAAGTGGCGTTAGATGTCAGTAAAATACTATTGAATTACTTCTTAGTGTTTATTTATCAATA
Organism: Druceiella hillmani; assembly: GCA_039881145.1. NCBI lineage: Eukaryota > Metazoa > Arthropoda > Insecta > Lepidoptera > Hepialidae > Druceiella > Druceiella hillmani. Next base: position 15,733,965 of record JAYKKI010000001.1, read on the forward strand.
CTTTCTTAGTGTTTATTTATCAATACATCAAAATAAAAACGTTTTTATTTTCTTTCATAAATTATGTTTTTATGAATTCGATATTTGTTTCTGCCAAAAAAAACAAAGATGAAAACAAGATCTGATAAGACGTAAATAGGGTTATTGAAAAAATAACAAATTTTTATTCACTGTCATTTGACATCATTGAATAAAAATTTGTCACTCATAGACTACAAGAAATAACCAACAGATGACCTCGCCAAATAAAATGTAATGTTAATAGATTTTATTATAAATTTGGTAAAAAAATATGAATTTTGTAGAATTTATCACTATATAGTTTTTGATATGATCAATGCCAACATTGTGATATTAATTACAACGTATCTTAAAAATAATTATGCTAATAACTTAACATCCATACAACAAAATAATAATCATATTATAATAGTTTCCAAAAAGCTTGTAATTAAAATATGGCCAAAAGAAGTGAGCAAAATATCTATTAAAATATCAATCTAATTAAAATGTGAGCCTAAATTCTATTGATTTTTCCATTTTTTAGTTTCAAAAGCTCTTGCACAGTCGATCCTTTTTATTGGAAAGGAAAAGTTCTGAATCACGAGTAGAACTAACACTAAGAGGGTTCTGTATACATTTAAGCACTTGTAAACAATTAAGAGTACGTATTAACTCAAACTATTTAATAATATAACATTTTTACAACCTAAGTATATTACCTACCATATCTTTCACAGGTATAAAACATAGTTAAAAAATCATGGATCTCAGATAATTGCTAGTTATCCTGTAACCTCCTGCTCAGATTTTAATGCAGCTTTTTTCTTCGTGATTTTTGGCTCATAAGTTTCAGAAATAATTTGGTAAAATGCTACATTTTCGCATATTTATTGGAATTTAATTTTAAAGTTGCAATTTCAAATTATGAAAAAAAATTATGTACTTCTCATAACAAGTCCTTCGAAATAATATTCCAGGTGGTATATAGTGTTAAAAGAAAATTTAAAACCTTTACTTATCAGATTTTTAATAAATATATGAACATTTTTAAAAAGTTAACTAGAGTAAAATGCACGGTTTCTGAGAAAATGAAGAGTAAATGTTGAAAAATATTATCTACTATATCTTTCGTAGGCGTAAAAACATGATGCATATTTAAAAATTATGAAGTCTGTAAACTTCACTATAGTTTTCCTATAGCCTTTGCGCAGGCTTCTAAAGACCTATATTTTTTCATGATTTTAGATTGGATCGATTGTGAAATACATTTTTTTGCATATTTTTCAACATATTTCTGAAGATAGAATAAAAAAATTATGAAAAAATGTTTTTCAGACCCTTAATATGCCCCTGTGAAATTTTCTAGAAAATATTATCGACTTCTAGCTATTGAACTGTACCAGGTTTTTATGTTTTATTATTATGCCAAATTTCAAGTTTCAAAGCACTGAACTGGTAACAGTGACATAATTTGATCAATGTAACAGTTTTAGAAAATAAATTTAAATCCAAATTTATTCTTTTTTCTACCATGAAAGAGTTTTACAAATCCAGAAGAATATTTCTTTGAAGCGAAAACTTCTTTACATGTACCACGAGCACTTTTTCTGAGCAGTGAATGAAACTGAACCGTCACATTCGGGTCGGCGATGCTGAATTGGATAAACTCGGCTCTCTTCGGCATCGGCCAAGCGAGTTCACTGTCTGACACGGATAAATATTTTATTTGAGGATAATTTAATATAATACGCGTATGTTATTTTAGTTTTCACTTCTGTCGTATGGTCATAAACATACACCAATTTTTTTTTCAAAAACTTCTTCTTTCAGCAAACAACTTATATTTTCTCAAAAATACTACGTCATCTCAAAAATAGCTTCTTTTCAAGAATTAATTCTTTGTCTACGCCTTCCAGCACATTATAGATTTGAAAATTAAAAATTCTTTGTCGATACACAAAAAATTATGTCAAACAAATCTCATCCGCATCTCACTCCTAATCCCATCCACAATTTAACTCTAGCTAGCCTTTATCCTCCGTTTTCTTTCATTTTTCTTACCCACACGTAACTATTTAAGCCTTCCCTTGTTGCTCTTTTATGTTATATTTCTCTTGACGTAATATAATTTTTTCGATTACTCTATCCTGTCATATTATTTTTGCAATTTTCGCTGAAGGGAAAGTCAGTTCTCACTCATCAGTTATCCAAGATAAATCCTTTCGCCGTACATAATCATATGTATATACATATACAGATAACCAAAAATTAATTCAATAAAGTGGTATGGTAAACGAAACAAAAAACGATACAAATCAGATTCGTATCCATATTACATGAGCGCAATGCTCAGTAGTCTCTTTCTATTCTACTCCCTTTCTCTTTGACCATTAACGTATTCCCCTCATTATAAAAACAATAGTGAAAATTTATGGAACAAAAAATATTTTCCATTCTAATACTCAACTAGCTAAAATCCTGTCTGCATATTCAACGTAGCCATACGTAGTTCAACAGTAATTCAATAGTATATCATATGTTCAATATAATCGTAGACCCGAAAAATAGAAAAGAAGCCCCTGTAGTACAAGAGGCACAGATTGTGAAATATATTCCACTTTTACTGCTTCTGCTACGGCAGCTGTCACAACCTACACCTACTGAACTGCTCTGAAACATTAATATTTGTCGAGTATATATTTTACAACGTAGCGATTGTAATATTGTAGTGTGACGTCATCTACTTCAAAACATGCGAATAAATCACATATTGAACATTGAACGTGACGTATTCCTTTTTTTATAACTGTTTGAGAAAATATTTCAGACAAAGGTTTTATATATAAACACGTGTAAGCGAGGCAAAATCAAGAATGTTGGATTATTGATTATATTAGACGGGCAACAAATAAAATCGCCATGTCAGCTCATATGTGTTAGGAATCGCTTAATCACTTATTGAAAGTGTTTTTCTCTTGCAATACCAGAGCATCAGGCTAACTCTGCCAGAAAACGTGATCTTAAATTTAATATCAGAGGTCGCCCTTGGCGTGTATATCAAAATGTTCTTCTTGGAATTTTTAAAATCTGTACTGAGATAGTAAACCTCATAAGAGTTTTCGCAAAAGAGCAAACCAATTAGTTTACACATATTTTATGTCGCTTCACTCTATTTTTGTCCTAAATGGAATCCATTACGCAAAAGCAATTTACGTTGTGTTACTTGAAATGTTCTAATTTTTTTGTTGTTCTCTCTCCAAAACTCAGCTGATGACGGAACAGAAAGTGGAATGACGCGATCTTTATATATGCTGCTAGATATATTCGAACAGTTTGTATAATATTCCAAAAATAACTGAAAAAGTGGCGACTTTATTATTAATTTTAACCAATTCTCGAAACATATCGAACGAAGACTTGTTAGAATCATATGAGTACATTTCTATCGAACATCAAATAAAACGCCACAAGAATTACTGTTCTTATTCATATATTTTGATGGAAACTTTTATATACTCTTAAGGTGAAACCGCGTGAAATAAGTAGAATATACACATCTGTATGTACATATATATACATATATATATACATATATATATATATATATATATATATATATATATATATATGTTCTTTTTTGTAATACTTTTTCAGTAACCTCTTTAGATCATGCCATTCCTCTCTACCCGTGGCCATCCACGTCAATTTTGGACCGATTGCTCTTTATTGTCATCACACGTTCCTTTAAGGCGTTTTCTCCTCATGGTTTTCAAATAACAATCTTCTTACAGCAGAAGTCATGTTTACAGTCTACCTTGACGGTCCATTCCCACTTAAGTTTCGATATTCGATTGAAATAATAAAGTATACCATTTATGATCTGCAGTTTAAATTTTAATTTTATTAATGTTATTACAGACATACTTAGAAATATCGATAAGTGGCGTTAGATGTCAGTGAAATACTATTGAATTACTTCTTAGTGTTTATTTATCAATACTTTGAAATTAAGTTATGATTACACAAAAATAATTTTACGCATTTTATTATATTCGGATTCAATACATAAATATATAGATATGATAATAATATAGATCAAACACATAAATATGTAAAAACTTCTCGCAAAATATTGGATTCACTCATTAAACGGAAACGCGCCCCAAGGTTCCTGAATCTTGAAATATTTGCGGGAAGATCATTTGATGTCCGGAACCACATGATGAATAGTCTTCAAATAACACTTGAATAGAGACGCTGTCATTTATTGTGTTGTCATAACAACAGACGCACGTTCGTTCATTACCGGAGGGGTGTAGGGGTCGCGAAAGCACCCCGGCGTCCACGCCCACGGTCTCGTCCCAGAGAGCTTTGTCGGACTGATCGGATCGCGCGGGTACGGAAACTGTTAATATGGGCGTCGATTTATATAAAGTGAAAAAAAGCAAACACATATTATTTGAAATATTCTATGAGTATTATCTTCTAACATTTTCACAAAGAACAAAGAAAATAAATACATTTTTAAAATATTTAATTAAATTCAATAACACATAAATATAACAATGTTAACTTAAATAGGCGAAACAATATTTTTTTTAATAAACACGTAAAATTAATACAGAAAACACTTGTTATTAACTTACCAATTAAATAAAAGCTACGATTTTGGATTACAAGTTATTTGTGTAAGACGATCTAGTTAAATAATTTGGAGAAACTATGGATAAAATAAAATGAAAATAACATTACAGATCCATCCGCTTTGCATGAACTTCACGGAGCCTGTTCTTTACATATGATCGAAACTGAGGGCGTGGACTTACAAGGATGTCAAGTGTCAGCATTTCTTTATTGTACAAGTCACTCAACGGCCGTAACGGTGATCTGACACTGGAGTTTTTTTGTACGTTATCGGCATGAAATACGAGACGGCTACGAGGAAGTTTAGAAATTCGAATCTTTACCTGGCTCAGTAGAGATGGACAGTCATAATTACCTTGACAGATGTTGAATGTAATCACTTTAATAATGAACTTCTAGGATAGAGAGCATCGCATTTGTATTTATTAGGCAATACTTTAGAAGATAATTTATAGCCACCAATACGATGAAAACGAGCTTTTAAAATATTTTTCGTGTGTTCTCAATGACGTCAGAATAAATGGTGTATTGTGAATTCCAGACAACAGCGTATTTAAGTTGTGATGTTACAAGAGCATTGTACAGTCATTTTTTTTATTTTGACCGTTCTTAATACGAATCCAAGCTTTCTATAGGCTTTAGATACAATCCGCTCAACACGCAAACCAAAATGCAGACTTTTTCAAGTGAGTTTTCCCCCTATCGATTGTTGGCTGTTTTTTCTTTGTTTACCCTTCGAGTGACTTATATGCAGTTTGTTTTCTCCACAGTAATCATGAAGTATATCGATATCAGCTTGCATATTCGAATAGTCATGGGTATCTTTCACAAGAGGAAATAGTTTTAAATCGTCTGCGTACATTAAAAAAATACTAGTTCTGAAACACGTTCTTATATCGTTAGTAATTATATTAAATGAGAAAGGGCCTAATATAGATCCCCATGGTACACCAGAAGTCACTTGAACATATAGTGATGAAAACCCATTTGTTTTAATTGATTGCTACGTATTAGTTAAATATGAAATAAACCATCTAAGTAGGTAGCCCCTGATACCGTTAAATGCTAGTTTTTGTATCAATATTAAATTATCAATCTTGTCAAATGCTTTCTTGACATCCGTATATACCACGTCGAATCCAATGACTCGAATAAGTGCTGAGAGTAAAGTATTCGGTTGGTGGTGGTAAGATTTAATGTTTACTAGCTTTTTTCCCTGGCTACGCTTGTTATTATGTAGATAATGTTCACGACTTTCAAAAATAAATACGTATTTAATATCTCACCATAATACCTACTTTAATTTAATGGTTAAAAATTAAATTTCACCATAGATTCAAGAATGGCATAACCTACTTGAGTACAATTTTCACTAGTGACAGACAAATAAGACAGAATAATAAGCAAAAAGAATTGTTTATGTATACGAAAGACCACACAAGTACTACTTAAACTGACTTAATCGCCAGATGAGTAGTAAAATAACGTACCAAGGAATATAAGCATTTTAGTAATTTCTCCATTTTTTTATAGTCAAAAGACGTCATACACCGACGACATTTATTTATTTATAAATTTATTTATAACTTTTAATATACAAATATACGCCGAACTTGTTTCTACAGGAGCATTTTTTTCCAGCTAACCAAATTACGAAGCAATAAAATGAATTATGTATCGTCGAAGATTGCAACAGATTATAAACAAAATTTCAAAAAAAAATCTATATGATAACAAATAAACTAGCTAGCTAATCAAAAAATAACGATTGATCATTATTTATTAAAAATACATGCACAAAAAAAGAGAAAAAAATTGTACATATATATATATTGAAAAAAGAAAGAAGAGGGAAGGATTATGGGAAAAAAACAAGAAGGAAACTATAGTACATATCGTGGCCTGAAAGAAATCGATTATTCTATCGATTGAAGTGATCGATTTATTTTTTACAGTTGGATAGCTCCACGAATTTTTAGTGCACACTTTAATATATAGACATGAAAATGTCTATACAAAATATGTTTCTGTTATGCCCTTTTAAAACGAAGTGATAAATTATTCATTCAGGTAAAACCGGAATAATTAATTTATCACTTACACAGAAACATATTTTGCAATACCTACTTTATTATACACAATTAGTTATCATCGCTATCATTCATGTCATCTGAGTCAGTGCATTAAATCAACTTACGGTTAAATCCACCAATGCAATAGTGCATACGTATTTATCGCAGATCGAATGAAACTATGAACTATTATCATCAGTTTTGCCAAAAAATACACTAGACCCAGTAAAAACGAGGAAGCTCTGAGGATTATGGGATCAAGTACAGAGCAAATAGGTTATGTTTATTCTTGTTAGCGATGGTCGATTTCGATACGATTCGATTCCGATTAATTTTTTCTTTGTTTATTTGTGCACTAGCCCACGAGTTCGTTGGTGTGGGTTTTGAATTCGTTTAGACAAGTTCTATAAAAAAAAATTCAAATAAAATACAGATATATATAATAATTTGAAAGTTTTGCTGTTGCAGAATTGGTTACGCCTTATGGAATTTCATTTAAAAAACTTTTGAAAATCGAGGGTTCTCTTACTGCACCAAAGGTGGCATCCTATGGAATTTCATCGGAAAAGCTTTTGACAATCCAGGTTTCCTCTACTGCATCATAGATAGCGTCCTATGGAATTTCATGGAAAAAAGTTTTGGTAATGAAAATTTGAATATATAGTTGCCCTATGGAACATAATCAAAATTTTAGATATCGCCTAAAAATATATTAGGTGCTGATCAAAGGGTAAAGTCTTTATATGCATCGAAACAGGAAATTTTTCTGGATTCCACGGCATTTGAATATATATTTTAACTGCGTTACATATGCGATATGGGTTAAACAATGCGTACATATAAATATCGATACCGCAAAAAGTAGGACTATCTACACATGCGTCATGGAATCTAATACCAACATCATCACAACAAAAACTAATTTGATTCCAGGGTTACTACTATAATGATGGATAAGAAGGCGTTTCTTTAACATTAGGGACATTTTGTATTAATCTAATATGTTAACGCATAAAGCAATATTTTTTTTGTTTAAGAGTCTACTAATCTTCATTTAACATTTGGTCATCTGCAGTGAGCATGCACCCCATATTAGTAAGAACTAGGTCTAAGATTCTAGTTTTATAACTTTGTATATAATTATATTCACAATTAAATGAAACTACGTAATGTAGTATCATTTCCACTTTCTTTAAATTCTTTACCACGACTTAGACTTCGACGTATTACAACATCTTCAGGTGGCCTATCAGCAAAGATGATAAAAAATGAACTGTTAGACTTTTTTCAACGCCCTGGACTTCTGATTTTACTCCTCATATAAACTTCATCCCGGGTGCTACATATGTAAATCGATTTTTAAGAAGTAAATTCCAATAAGCCAGACAAGTATTTTAGTAACCTTTTAAATACATTTTTAAGGTAAATTTGCCTGTGAAAGGGAAAATGGATCATTTTTTTAACAACAGCCTTTTTAAACAATCAAATGCTTCTTCAGACTTTCTATGCCTTAGAAAACACATATACCTACATGCACATATACTCTGATGAACCTTGTGCTTGTCTACTCACATTTCCTTTCAAAATATCCTTCTTTTCTTCTTTCTATCGTCACCCACCCCTCCTTCCTAAATGCTTACGCAATACTTTCATAATTTTTATAATGTATTTTCATGATTATATCCCGCTTAATTATAATTCTAAGATTATAATGAGTTGCGTGCGTGCGTGCGTGCGGGTGGGCGCGCGTTTATGTGTGCGGGCGGGCGAGCGTGCGTGCGTGCGTGGGTGCGTGTTCGTAGATAGACAAAATTGACACTAAACTTTCCAAACGGCTGTAGTCGACTAACAAAAAAATCGTGAAAAATTCATCTTACAAAAGATACGAATTGCCAAAAATTCATCTCACAAAAGATACGTAGTTTAATGGAACATTGAAAATATTGGTTAAAATTATTTTTTATTAATTATTAGAAAAAAAATTGTATACTCATGGAAGTAAGAATTGGTATCTAAATTTTATTTCACCCTATGCACCCCATTATACTTGCAGCATCTGTTTCCGTCATTTTATTTTGAAAAATTTTTATTTTATATTACATTTCTTTCTATACTGAAGGGCATTCAATAACGAAATCGCGTTTACCATATAAACTAAATAATAATACATACTAATTGTCGCCCAGTAGTTGAAATTCGACGTAATTCATTACATTTTTAAGCCTGAACATTATTGAGTTCTTTTGTTAAAGAGTGTACCTCTACAATCATGGCATATAATTTTTTTGTATTTTGTTGTGCGACGTTAACTGAGAACGTGTAGAAATACGTTGTGCTTGTGGCTTGTGTTGTTTGTCTCAATTCCCTGCTATACTTATGAAATTTGTAATTTAATGCTAGATCACTGGAATACTGATGTCTATTATATAAAATATATAATAAATGATTGTTTGCTTTGACATACACTCCAGACTACTAAAAAAGGAATATATCTAAAATCACACAGAATTCAATTCACAGCTCAGCTCACTCAGTCAATCTGATAGTTTAAAATTTTTGATTGTTTAACCACAGACAATCATGTGTTGAAATTGACAGTATGAATGTAAACAATAATCTAATGTATTTGTAATATAAATTTCAATGATATGTAACACATATTTTATATAAATTTTAGTTTTCTGCACTCCAATTCCATATAAACTTTAACTATGCCAAATCTCTCTCCTCCGTGTACGAAATCTGCTTAAAAAGGGATACAACATTTTCTCTAAACGTATTAATATATCGATAGTATTGAGGAGGTCATACAACGAATGGTATCAGGCTGTAGTTGGATAATTATATTATATATATATATATATATATATATATATATATGTATATATATATATATATATATATATATATATATATATATATATATATATATATATATTCACAAATTGTTAAATATATCCTAAATAAGAAAGTTTTAATTCTGCCACATAAATTTGACCACACGCATTTTTTAAAGCATGTTTTTTGCACTCCTCACCTTTCAGGAACAAAAACAAAATTTCTGTTTCCATATATTTCTATATATAATATAAATATTTTCTAAACACATATTTTATATCATTGAATATAATAAAATTTAATATATCCAAATTTTTCCTAAACATTCTTCAAAAATTCTTGAAATGGTGGTAATTATTGACGTATTGTCTTCCTTATTTGTAGTACATTCGAATTCATTACCACATTTATTTTAACATAAAAAAGTAATTCAGAGTTTATAGAAAATCTTCTCCAATTGGCTTTTTACGTGATTCATCTCACGACTCTACATCAGAGAAAATTGGATCATTTCACTTGGATAGAGACAAAGCTTTCAACCCATTCGTTCCGTCGCAAGGTACAAGCTTCGAAGTTGCCAAAAACAAATTGTTTAATTTCATTTGAAAAAATAGTGCTACGTGTTCAAGAATATTTGTTTCGTCGACTTTTTTCCTTCTCTACATACACACATGCGATGAAATTGCAAAATGTTTTCACTAAGTAGTTGATCTACTTTAGTGACATAACTTTCAAACTACAAAAAATGAGGTAGCCTAGGAAAGTATACGACCGCGAGTATTTTAGGTGTGACAACGAGGATCTTTTATGAATTTAATTAAACTCGTTTTACATGGCGATGTGTTTTATTTTATTACTAACCATGAATAAAATGTACAATTCTGGTATTTAGCTGAGGCCCTGAGTAGAGATGATACTAGGATTTCGAGTATATACCTGGAAGGTTACCGAGGCAGCTAAAAATAAACAAACTGCTTTCCATGCTAACTTTAGAACATGCACCTACTCTGTGGAGTGAAACGTTGTCACATTAAAACCGTTTGAAACACAATCATGTAAAAATGCACATAAGATTACGGATAAAGTGAAATAAATCAGATAATTATAACTCAGTTACACTTTTATCTCCTTAAACAAACAATAATAATAAATCTCGCAAGTTTCTTATTCAACAGTTTGATATGTAACTTAACTTATAATTTCTGCATTAAATTGTACACGAAACTAAATACACGACTAAAGCCACTAAAATCGGCAGTGACCCGCCGGTTCATCCACATATTAACGTTTGAATTAACTTTTTGACGTTCACGACCGCCATGATCGCCATGCATCCGACCTGCCACGGAAGTGGCAGGTCGGATGCATTCGGAATTTGTTTTCACAAGCATTACAAAATTTTAATGTGACAAAATGACTCTGACATCGCTAAAGAAGTTTCAGTTTAAACATATTGTAAAGAAGCTTTTACCTGTGATTGAATACGCGTATTAATATGTATCGATTGTAATTAATAAATGTACCAATATCGATTTACTGTTAACTATTGAATACGCGTATTAATATGTATCGATTGTAATTAATAAATGTACCAATATCGATTTACTGTTAACTATTGAATACGCGTATTAATATGTATCGATTGTAATTAATAAATGTACCAATATCGATTTACTGTTAACTATTGAATACGCGTATTAATATGTATCGATTGTAATTAATAAATGTACCAATATCGATTTACTGTTAACTATTGAATACGCGTATTAATATGTATCGATTGTAATTAATAAATGTACCAATATCGATTTACTGTTAACTATTGAATACGCGTATTAATATGTATCGATTGTAATTAATAAATATATGGATATCGATTTCGTATTAACTTATATATATCGCTATCTTATGGAACCGGCTAGAAGAAATATATTAATCTTTCTAACATTATTTTAATATTTCTTCAACCTGCTTATTGACCAAGACAATTTAACACACAGTGTATACATTAATCGTCCAGCTTTGCTTATTGTGTATCCAGTCAATTTAATCTAAGATCTAAAGCCTTTTTAGGGTTATATAGCCAAATGGAAAAACCGGATCCCTTGTATTTCATCCTGTTTATCTTATGTATTTTGTTGTCAATACAATAAATATAGTGCTTACGTCAATATTGAATTCTACTCTATTACATACGTAATAAAGTTTAATATAGCATTATGATAATGAATAGCATATATATAAATATATATATATATATATATATATATATATATATATATATATATGTATATATATATTTATATATAGAATTGTGAGACTTGTGAAGCTTTTGGAAAACTATATTCTAATTAAAATAAAAGACTATAAATTACTATTTAATTTACTATTAAGTTTAATTTTTATTAAATTTATTTAAATTAAACGGTGATGATGAGATATGTACTTCTAAGCTCGTCGCAACCAACCGCACTAACTGTTAACCTATACCCACAAAAGTCAAAATATACCTAAGTCCATACGAAATTAATGATACGAATATGCAAAAAACAATATGCAATAATGATACGAATTATTATTGCATATTGTTTGGTGCTACGAAACCTTTTGTAAACGAGTCCGACTCGAACTTGGCCAGTTTTTAATTTCCATCCTCCATATATCATTTAAGTTATACCCTATTATATCTATACATGATTTTTATAATCGGTTAAACAACCAACTTCTATTTTTATATGCAACTAATCGAACAATTTTGAAATATAGGTACCATAGGAAAATGTTTCACGATTATTATTTTATACATATTACTCATTGGAAGTGAGATTGGTTCCTATGAGGATAATTACTCATCCAAGAACTGACCGCCTTAGGCTATCTTTGGTAATCATGCAATAATAATAAAATTCTACGTAGTACAATTCACGACACTGATTTCCTGTTCATGCCTGTCACGGATAAAAAAGTTTTGCGTCCTAATCGTTAAGTATATGTATATGTCACCTTATTGTCATAAAAGATTTTAATAAAATCATAATTAATCAGATTGTAAACTGAAAGAATTTGCAACAACATGACTTGAATTCTAAACAGCTTTAAAATTGTTATTCGTTATCTTAAAACGAAATATTTATTTGCGCTATAAACATAAATACATATTACAGTAATTAAAATTAAATGATATAGGTTTATTTTTCTATCATTACAATATTTAAAAAAATATTTAGTACCCCATCGGCTTATAATTAAATTTATACGTAGCTAAACTTTCCAACATGACATGTTTCTCGATAAAGGTCACCTAAACCTCTTAATTAACATATAACCGAGCAATGAACGACCCTACACGCTTGATGTCAATAAATAAACAAGTTACTTATTATTCAAGCTGTCGTTTGATTTATGAACTTCATCACGGGGAATTACCGAACTGGAAACAAGTTCAACATTCATCAATCACTTAGTATCTTGTTTATTGAAATTCACTTGCTCTCGACCATTGAACATTTTGGTAATCGGGAGCTTTTAAAAAGCCTTTAGGATCGTAATCATCGTTTGCTGTCGGATGCCAAAAGCTGGCATTGTATTCAAAATCTATGTAAACTTTAAGTAATTAGTTATTGACACACACACACATATATATATATATATATATATATATATATATATATATATATGTATATATATATATATATATATATATATATATATATATATATATATATATAAGATATTAATAGGTAACAATAAAAGCCATATAAACAGGGAATCAAGAGATATACACTAAATTAATTATCGACGTAAAAATACATGACATTTTAATACTCTCGTGAAAAAATATTTTGTATGAAGTGTCCGCTGTACAGCTCAAGTCCGGATGGTCGATCAATTTGTGCGATCAATTTGTGTTCGCAAGCATATATATATATATATATATATATATATATATATATATATATATATATATATATGTATTTATTTAAGTTAGAAAGCAATATTTAATATAATAAAGATAGTATAAATTTAATATAATAATGATATAATAGAATAAGAATGGATATTTATACGCTTATAATTACAAAATCTTAAAATGTGAAACGTTTTTATAAGTGGCAGATGGATCCTCATAGTGTTATATCGTTTTATGGTTAGCCCTAACGCGGTCAGTACTTGAAAGAGAAATTATCTATATGGAGAGAAGTCTTAGTTTTAATTAGTAATATGTGTACAGTAATAATTATGAAACTTTTTATCATATTATATTTCGGTGATTCTATTAGTTATTAGTCTATTAGATGTTGGTGGGTGATGTTTGAGAAGGTTAGTTAGAGAGGTCTGGTTGGGATGGTGACCTAACTGAGAAAAAGTGAAACGTCACGAACGCGGGGATGAAACGCTCCTCATTGGCTAGACAGCGCGTATTGTTGCCTATATGAGTAAGCAAGATAGAGTAAAAGAGAGACAAAATACAACATATATATACATATTTGTATGTGTGTGTGCGTGTATAGTTGCGCCAACGAGATAATTCTAAAATTATTGTAAAAATGTATATTATTTATTACTCTATAGATATTATATTATTTTAGTTAATAATTAAAACGTGAATTTTAAATGTGATGCGTAAGAAGTTTCGGTTCTGTCGGGTGTCCCACGACACCTGACATATTTTTTTCACAATTTTAGGTAGTGCCTCTTTAGAGATGTACTGAAAAATATGCAATAAAAATACAACACATGCTCCACTCCCATTTTATAAAACTACTGAAATTATAAAAAAATTGGATTTCAGAAGCCTACGTAAAGTCTGTAGGAAACGATGATTCTAGACTTGGCAGCTTTTGTGGCATTCACAATAATATATACGTCCCCATATTTTATTAAATTAGTTCTTATTAAATATTTATTGCTCTAGAAAGTCTGTATTAGTGATGACATGTAATAAATACAGTAATTTCGCTTTGAACGAGATACTGAACCTTCGTTACAGTAGCGAGTCTCACAGTTGACTGATTTTTATATACCACTTGCTAAAAGAAAAACACATCTTTTAAAACAAATTAATATTATAAAAACACTAACGGATTTATCTTCAAAAAATAACAATATCTTGACGTAAATAAGTATAATATTTTCTAAATAAGTCTCTTGAAATCTGAGGAGCAATCACAACATTTGCTTTCTTCATATTATTAATAAATACATTCAGTATTTTCGTAATATAAGTAGTTTATCGTAACACAAAACAATAACATTATACGTAAATATTACAATATCAAACGGTAATTATATTTACGCTAACAGAAATAGAATAGACAAATAAAATTAGTTTTCATTTTATAAGTAAACATGCGAAGAAGCAACAATTAAACCTTTCTTATTATGTTTCTTATTATCTTTGAATAACAGTCTACACTGAGTTAACATTTATTATTTTTCAAACGTAATAAACTAAAGTGATGTTTATTATTAGAAATATGATTTCGTTACAAGTACGGTCGGCCATACCGTCGGAATAAATATAAAGCTTATTCCCTCTTGGTTCACTGGCTGTATTTGATAATATCGTAACGTTTTGTTTTTAATTAATTATTAAACTTATAACAGAGAAGGTGATAATTACAAATATCGATTTAAAATCAATCAGTTATTCTATTCATCTAACTAATTTCTAAATGTAAAATTTGTTCAGTTATTGCATTTATTTCTTTTTTAATTTAATAATATCCAGTAAAAGGTTCTTATATATTTTAAAGTACCTGAGAACATTTTTAGTAGGGGACTTGAAGAAAAATAAGGAAACGTTTTTTTGTCAACTCCATAAACTTTATGAGATATTTTTGATGATCCTGAACATCAAAATCATAAAACGAATATTTACCATCGCAACAATAAAAAAAAAACAAATCGGCCAGCGAAATTACATACTCAGTTCGAAAGGATGTTGAAAATCCCGAGTAAGCTCAAAGCTTTTAAAATTTGTCGTACCAGTAAAATAAATAAATTGGAAAAACCAATATTGGCGTATTCCTGGGAAATAAGCGTTTCGAGATCGATCAAAAATTTTAAATAAAAAAAAAATAACTAACAAAATTGAGATTTTTTTATTTGATAACTCATCACATTAAATTCATTAACCAATCATCATCATATATATTAATACGCTAGGGTTTTAAGATGTTACACTCCCTTTTTAGAAAAAACCTCACAACTAATCCACATAAATTATATATCATTTTATAGATAATTGCTTGCTCTACCGGCATCCACAACTAAAAAAAATATTATTGCTATTGTTTTTGCAAATTAATTAAATATACACAAAACAGCAATGCTGCCATCTAACGGCTCAACGTCAATATGATTGACGGTCGGTAAAATTTTTGTTTAATTTCAAATCCACTCACGTATAAATAAAGTGGCGCTTTAGCTCAATGCTTTTGATACTTGCGCCTCTATATGTCAATTTTAGTAAAATATTTGTTTGATCTGTCATCTGAGCTTCATAATGGAATAAATAATGCGAAGACTTCGCACGGGTCACGCTAGTATTAAATATTTCTTTAGAATCATCAGCACTAAGTTCAGGTTAATATATACATACATGCATATGTGTGTGTGTGTGTGCTTGTGCGGGTGTGTGCGTATGCGCGTGTGCGCGTGTGCGCGGGTGCGCGTGGGCGCGGACACGCGCGCACGTCGTCGTTAAGCAACCTGTCATAATTAGAAACGTTTATACTGCCAATTAGCGAAATTTATCAATATCGGTTTTCTCAGAGTTTAAGAGGAATACCCTACCAAAATCTTCATAAATATCTACAAAAATTAAAAAAACGTGAAGAAAAACTATTTCATGGAATATTACAGTATTTCAATACGGTTTAAGCAATTTATTTAAATATTTGCCAATGAAATATCGACATACAATATCGACTTCACAGAACAGTACAATTATTTCACGAAAGTCCACCGAAAAGCGCAGTCGTCTATATAGATTTCGAATATCAAATGGTGATGACGTAGCAATAGCTTCCCTCGTAACATGACAGAGTTGCAGTAACAGTAGGCGTTGTCTTTACCCTTGTTATAAACATTGATGAGAAAGAAAGACTAACTCCTGATTTTCAACAGTGAAGAAAATTAAGAGGTATACAATTTCTGCCATTCCACAATTACGAGTAAACAAAAAATGCGTTGACAAAAAAATATTTTTTTCTGCAATGTACATTTAAAAAGCAATATTCACGTCCCGGGACGCGTAAGTCAAATCCCAGATTAATTGCGGAAACTTGAAACGCGACATTTGAATAGGTACACTGGCACGAATTATTTATATGGTTCTATGTGCATGGTTGCCGTTTGAAATGACTCAACGCGGAGGATACTTCAAAAGTTATAGAATAGAGTTTAGAAAACATTTATGTTAAGGAGGAAATGCAGCATTTGAGTGCTGTTTACTTACGATTGGTGAGTGAAGTCCATGGAAGTAGCCATTAGACAGTACTCTATCGATATAAGTGTTTAAATATCAAGATTATAGAAATGTCAATATCTTAATTAAACTAACTGTGTTTTTGGAATGATTTTATCAACTCACTTCATCTGTCTGTGACAAGCCTTGCGGCTAACCTTTAGACTAATTATAATTAAACCAGAGTTTTGACGTTTTGTAACCATGTGTAGGTCTAATATCGAATATTTAGTATTGTTCTAAATCCAGTATGGCGGACGTTCCAAGATAGTGGATTACCGTTTTTTTCACAACTGTCTTGATACGGGTATTAAATGAAAGAGTTGAACGAGTAGAGTATTGTAAATTATCCAAAAATGGCGGACAGACTTTTTCTTCAAATCCACCTTGATATGGGTATCAAATAGTTTTAGTATATTTGTAAAAGAGTTGTTTTTAAATTATTTAGCAGTATATCTGTCTATTAAAAAAAGAAATACAGAAAAAATATTGAATATATTGTAAGGAAAATTAATAGAATCGTGAAGTACACTACCTCATAATCTTTATTTTAATGTAAATAAATTAGTAATGTTTAGGCTACAAGATAATAATATTGAACAAAACATTGAAGAAACGTAAACAATATTATATTTCGGTCCATGTAAAAATTCTGATAAGGGTTTAATACTTGCAATAACAACTTTAGACCTTCTTGAAAAATAATTTTTTTTATGGTACAAGTTGGTATGATATCATATCTTTATTAAACATAATAAACCATAGTGTTTTTCTACAATATTTTAATTTAATAGAAATTTTATTCATTTTCGTATCCAAATAAAAATAATAAAATAAAAAAAATATTTAAAATATTGTTATTACTTATAACGATTTTGTTATTACTTGAAACGAAAATTTAATATGCAACAATAAACAAATTAAGTAGCTAAAATTAATAGCCATATAATTATGTTTCAAAAAGTTAAATATATACTTACTGTATTATGGTGAAGACTCTCCTGTTTATGATAGCGAATATGAATTCTATACGAAATTCCAATTTATGCTTTTGCTATGCGAACGTGAGTGTGTATGCGCACGTGCAAGCCTGCGTGCCTTGTATATGCGTACATGCGTGCGGATTTGGATGTGCTTATTACAGTCATTATAAAATATAACAGCACAAAAATAAATAAGAAACTAAAAACTTAAAACATGTCAGTGACATAAAATTAAATGGTAGAAATTAATAGAAATATAAATAACTAATAAATTTAAAACCTAACACAAAACATAAAAACTTT
Organism: Druceiella hillmani; assembly: GCA_039881145.1. Lineage (NCBI taxonomy): Eukaryota > Metazoa > Arthropoda > Insecta > Lepidoptera > Hepialidae > Druceiella > Druceiella hillmani. The sequence goes on from JAYKKI010000001.1 coordinate 15,752,279, forward strand.
CATGAAATGAAACGCACGGTTTTTGTTATAGTGAATATTCTCCTGTTCATTATAACGTATACCTTTTATGATTTTTCTAAGAAATTTAAATTTAAGCTATTGCTACACGAATGTTGCGTGCGTGTGTGCGTATGTGCGTGCGTGCATGTGTGCGCGCGTTTGTGTGTGTGTATTAGATTTCTTAAGTAAGAAAATAGGGCAAAAATAAATAAGGAACGAAAAAAGTCGCGTGCGTCATTGGTAAAAATATTAAATTTAATGGGTAGCTAATTAACTTTAAAAAAGTAACTAAACATATTTGTTCTGTTACTGCTAAGACTATCATGTTCATGATAACTTATACCTTTATAAACTGAATACGAAATTTAAATTTAAGCAATTGTTACGCAAGTATATAATACGATGTGTTCTGTGCACATCGTATTCATTTTGCGAGGCATATCATACTACGCAAACAGCAAACATTTTGAAATATATTTATGAACAGGCACCGCAACATTCCTCATATTGCTGTATAGTATGAGAAAACGTGTCACGTTAAATTGTGCACAAAGCTAGATGCGACAATAGTTGGAAGGATGTTTAGCATTCCACTCGAGTTTCATTTGTGAGAAGAATACATTTCAAAATATTTCTAAGACAACACTGTGACAGTCGTAGCTTTCGGCAGAAGTTATGACTCAGATACGTATGATGTTTACAGACACAGTACGCTAAATATACGGTCATATTTCGACCCATTAAAAACTTCTCTCCCAACAATGAGATGTGTACGTTATCCATAATTAGTCATATTTTCTAGTATTTACTCTTGACTTATTTCGCCTATGTTATCGCTTATTATTTTCTAATTGTTAATTTCAAATCGTTTTATTAATCAGCATTAGTCTAGTATTTATTAAGTTACAAGAAAAACTCAGAAGTTTGGTTTTTGTCAAAAAAACATTTTTTTTACAAAAAACTGTACAAAAAAATTTAAGAAATGAAGTACAAGAAGTAAGTGATATTGTGAAAGTATCGATACAAAAATATTTGCTTTAGCATTGTCTACCAGGTCTACGTACAGATTTAGTCAGTAGCTATACAAGCCAAGAAAAATCGCGGTAAAATGATATAGGAAAAAATAACGAAAATGCTGTTTCTCGATATCTATTTGACAGATTGAGAAGCATTCGGTAGATTTCTTCTCGGCGGCGATTCAGGTCATGCTTGAAAATTACAAGTCATAATTTTAAGATATGACTAGATGACTATAAACAATGTTGCAACTTTTCTCAATATGAGACACGTGAGTTACGTGAGGCGTTGGTATATATATGAACGCTTTACTAAAAGGCTACATTTCACTTTTTTCTTTTTCTTGCTTTTTATAATTGATTTTTGATAATTTTACATTTTGACAATGACTTGCTATTAAAACAAATTTAGTATGTCGATTTAAAACAAATTTAGTATGTCGATTTTTTTAGAAAATTAATCGCGAGGGGCCTTTGTAATACACCAAAAATGTTTTCTTTCAATGAAAAAACAGAAAAAACGCGAAAATCCATTTTTTCCATTCGTCCCTATCACCTCCTTTGCTCCCGTTGTTTAAGAAGGCACTTAATAGTAACAGAGCTAACAACATTTTTTTCATCGCCATTTTATCACCATGTACGGTGAGTTATCCCCTGACAAACAGGAAACAACAGTCTAGTTGGCAGTGGCGTTACGTTTCCCGGTGTGTTGTAGCTAAGAAATAAGATATCTTCAAAGACATAAGTTACTTTATCATGCTTGATATTTATCATTAACAAATTTTTAATTTCACCGTAAAATTGCCAGACCGTTTTAATGTTTCAATCATATTGCCTTTTGAAACATCTTAATTTTCATAAACATAATATTTCATAATTTTATCAAGTTTTGCATTGTAATATGTTTATTACACATGATCTATATAGGTATATAATTAATTTAATAGGCCAAATTTCATTCTTATTATTAAATATTATAATTTTACAGTACCTGACTCCGGGACGTAAAGAAAAAACGAATGTTGTAACAGATGATACTCTACTGAAAAAGGAAAAAGAAATAGATAATTTCCGCACATCAGTAATATTAATTATAATAGTTCTAAACTGATACGTAGCTAAATATTTCTAAATGTATTTTTTAATATTTTTATAAACTATATACTGGCTTTCAAATAGGATTTAAAAACTTAATGTAACGGCATTACTATCAAAATATGTCGATTGCTATGGTAACAATTATCGCGGTAATGGCATATCCGTAAAGGTTATACCATATTGAAAAGATCCAGTTGCTCTTATTAATATTTTATTGAAAAGGCTGTTATAGCAATATATAAAATTATGAAAGTATTGGCATCATATCAAGATAACATAACTTATTTATAGTAATTTTATTTTATTTTTAAATTATGAAAACACACCGTATCTCTCCAGCCAGGCTGCCATTTTGGTCCTCAGAATTGATAGCGATGGAATACGTTAACTAGAGTATATTGTCTCGTATTACGTGGTATAACCTACACAAATTTATATGAAAGGAAATTTTGAGCCAATATTTTTTCAAGCCCTTTATTACCACTGTAATGTAAATTAACAATTTCTGATAAAGAAATTGTAAATAAATATAACTGATATAATTAGGACCTAATATTGCACTTTATTGTTAAAAAATAAATTATTTGACCATTGATAGACGGTTTAAAAAAAAAAATTGGGTTTTCATAATTTAAAATCTCAGAAAACAATAAATTAAAAAGTAATAAGACTTGTTTTATTTCTTATTACTTTTTCTCTTATGTCATCAGTTTTTTATCAGCATATATGAAATGAAAAATTTTTAAATTGGACAAGATAACTCGCGAGATATGACATAGTACATATGTGATATGACATAGTATTATGTTATTATGTATGTCTGATACGTTTAAACATATTTTCAATAATATTTATTATGTATCACATAATACAAGGCCACGATGGTCCTTGTTACGTTCTGAATACCTCTTGAATAAAAAATGGCTCTGTAGAAGGTCTGACTTGTTCATAGTAACATTTGACTTTACGTACAGTGAAGGAGTCGTACTGTATTCGTATAGTATTTGTAAAACTTAATTTTGAACTTTGCATTGCCTGTTAAAGTTATTTTTACCTCGATTCCTTATCACAACTTTACCCTCTCCTCTCCTGTGCTATATCTCTGTTCCCTATTATAGATAACATACATAAAAGTATTAAACCGAAATATTAAAGGCTTTCATTTCCAGGATAAAGTGAAGGACTTACATGCCTATAGAAAAGTTTCTTAGACAGTGAACTGATAAATATATATTTTACAATTATTGTTATTGTCAATATCTCTATTATTATTGGTGTTATTACCGTAACATTTAAATTTGATATTATTTGTTACTATTATTTTATAATAATGCACTTTTATTAGGTTTTAATTAATATTTAAAACGTTGTGTTATTATTATTTGGTGTTTTCTGACTGTCAATATAGTTTACACTTGACGAGACTATTGCCGATATCTTAAATTTATTTATGTGCCTAGACGAATAAATAATTTGTATTGAAGTTTATATCATTTTAGTTTAAAAATTTAATACTGTTAAAATGTGTGTATCTGATCTTTGTTTCAAGTTCACTTGGCTTGTTTCTGGTACACATACATTAGTGGTGTGTTTGTTATTTCTGTTGTAGCTTTTTATATTATCTTCTCATTGGTTTTTCTTTCGTCTGTCACTATATTTTGCATTTAATATCTACAAATTAATATAACTGAGTGGGTCTTATGTAACAATAAAAACTATGACTGACTAATCATCGACATTAATGACGCAGCAAAACGCGCAGTCACGGGTTGAATTCCCGACCGTTTTTTAAACGCGTTGCGCCTAGAGTGGCGTTGATAATACCGTAGCTAAAATACTACAAACCAATGACGGGCAGCAATGCTACTATTGGGCTTTGCGATTGTCAAGTACTCTGTTGAAGCTACACCAGTGATACTCACATTGGACGGAGTCGTGGTGTAGATGGTAATGGTGACTATGACTATGGCTGTGGATATTTTAATTTTATAATTGGCACGAAGAATTTGTTTCAGGTCTTCAAAATAATACATTCTCAACAAATAGTAGATATTTCTTATGTAATAATAATTTCGCCTAATGGGCATACGTACAAGGTAAAAGTAAACTGTCAGCTAGAAACCCGTATTGTATTATGTCAATAATATGCTGTAGGTAAACACAGACATAAAGTGAGTAACATCAGATAATTCAGTTGTTGTGTTTTTAATAGCCCTTAATCCTTTGTGAGCAAAGCCCTCTGGCCGAGTGCGGATACTAGTTAAGTAATTGATGTGCATTTTATATGCCTATAAACACTGTGCATCCAGCACCGACTGCTTTATATGGGGTAATCGTATTTATTTTATTGCATTTCTCAGTATTAAAATGTAGTTCGCTTTTCGAGAATGTTGTGAAATTTGAAACATTGTTACTTTATTTAATCATTTTTGACATTCCATCCCAAAAAATTGAAAAATGGTACACTTTTAGAGTCTTACTTCGGTTTCTGTCTTTATATCACAAGGATTTTTCTCGGAGACCATTTGACATAGAAAGTGCCTGAAGACTCTAGTCATCCTGTAATGTTACGTACTAAAATTTTATTTTTCCTTTTGAACGAAAGTTTCGATGGGTGAAAGGGAAGGTGAAAAAAATATTATTAAGATCATCAAAAATGTATTTTTTATAAATATATTATATGTTTTTTTTTGTAATATTACTTAGCATAATTTCCAAAAATCAATAAATTGCTCTTTTCTATATAGGTCTACATTGAGAAAAAAATAGCAGTCTTAACTCAAAGGAAAAAAATAAACGCTCATAAGATCACTCACGCGTCCGTCTGTCCGTGGGTTAAAGCCGTTTTTCTCAGAAACTGCTTGATTTAGAATTTCCAAATTTAGCATAGTAATAAAACATATTAAACCAAAAATATTTCAGTAGATTACACTTAAAAATAGGTTAGTTATCAGTGTTTCTCCATAATTTTAGGTAGCATATCTTCAGAGATATATTAAAAATAAGCAAAAAAATGTGTCAACTCTCTCCTATATCTGAACCAACTGAACTTACAATTTGGGAAAAATGCAGGTTCAAGAAATTATGACGACATTTAAGGAGGTAAAGGTTTTTGAGATTTTCACGATACTATATTCTCCTCTTACTAAATTTTATTAGTTATTATAAAATACTTATTGCACTAGAAAGTCTACATTAGTGATGACTTTCGATGTATAAAATAATAACACTTTAAATACCTATGGTCTCCACTTATCCAAACCAAACCTGCATTTTGTCGGTTTATTTCTCTTTTTTTATTTTCTCTTATCACTATATTAGTTTTCTATTGACAAACATAACTATGATTGATATAAAATGTTGCAAGGATATAAAAACTATCAAATATGTAAACTTAGCACAGGCGGAGGAGAAGTATCCGTTTTGAGTAAAGAACCTTACTTTTTCATTTATTTTTCCATGACAGATGAAGAGATGAACGAAAAAATGAAATTGTTAGATTTCTTCAATGCAGATTCAGAATACTGCAACATGTAACGAAGTAATATCACTAAATGTATAACATTAGCGAAAGAAAACAACGGTAAAGATTTAGGTGGGGAAGCAGATCTTGACATAATTTATTTCTTCTTAGGAGCTCAAAAGGGTTGAAAGTAATTATGGCTTCTGGTTCGAATTTTCTCGGTATCAAACTAGAAATCTTAGTCGATGATTAGGAAGAAAAACAACACAAATAATAAAGGTGAAATGGACTAAAAGGTCTATAATAAAGGTAAAATAGAAAAAAATATAACAAAATGCTAGAATAAACGGTACACTTCGATAATTACAAATCTCAAAATCTTATCTCCGTGCCGGTCTCCATATAAGCCGGTTACTGAAAACTGGCACTACTACACAGTAATAACAGTAGGCGTTGGTACAAAACATTTAAACATTGCTATCCATGAATAGATGCACATGTGGCATGACGTTACATTTCATACGCATTATGAAAACACTATCCATCTCTCTCGCACGCCTGTATTCTTATAAACATACTACTATTACATTGCAGAGATGGAGACTACTTTTACATTGTTTATTGTCAGCGATATAAAATGCTTTGCTTAGTAGCGATATAAAATGCTGATGCTTTTATTTATTTGTATCGTTTGTGTTGGTCAGCTTACTGCCAATCAAGGTACATGGACTAAATTTGACGAACGTTTTATACTTAATTTTGACCTTAGTTGGTACAAAATGTTTTAGGAAAGAATCGAATCTGGAAACACTCTTAGAGAGCAATTTTGTTAACTTGCGTATAATGTTTTCAACCTTTATGCGCATAATGATAAAAGAGGTAAACAATATATATATATAAATATTAGGTTGGTAATTTATAAACCCGCCATTTTTTTCGACCGATTTCTGGAATGTTATAGAAACTTCTAGAACATTAATTGTTGAATATATAAAGAGTGCAGCATTTGAACTTCTATTCAGTTTACAATTGAGTAATTGGCGAGTAAAGAATAGATTAAAAATGAAATTATTTTGAAGTAAACTTAGCAGACCCTTTCTTCATCAATACCGTTTGCACTGGTTCCAAACATTCAAAGGGAATTTTGACCTGTTCGATAAACCTCATTCAAAGCTCATCCAAACAAATGATTTAGAAAAATTTAAAAACCTTATTGAAACAGATCTCAGATTAAGTTCGCGTTATTTGGCAGAGCTATTTTCATGCACTTATACTATAATGGATATATGTATATATGTGTGTGTATATATAAATATATATTCATATATATATATATATATATATATATATATATATATATATATATATATGTGTGTGTGTGTGTGTGTGTGTGTGTGTGTTGTGTATGTGTAAAGGAATTCTATAATGTAATTGTACAAGTAACGACTATTTCTAAAAGAAGCATTCGATAAATTATTAAGTACTTAAGCAATCCAACTCCATCACAATTTTCAACATCAAAGTCCATAAAATCAGAAGCAACGACGTCAGAGCCAATAGCATCAATATTATTGTTGATATCAACTATACAACTTATAACAAAAGTGTCGGGAAAGAAGCGACCAAAATTAGCAAAAAAATCTACAATGGACAATTTTGATGAAGTTGTCATCAGACGAACTATCTTAGATTTCTCTTGAGTTCAAAAGATATTTCCAATCCTGAAAAGTTATCACAAAGGCCGATAAAGTTCAATTATACTATTTGCGTAGGAATAGTTTAGTGATAGTGTAGGACAAAAAGAACTGTTAATATATTGGTAAAAGTGTATGTAACATTACATTGCAAATAAAGACGTAGATAAAAAATTACTGAAAATCGCCTTCAAAAACACATTGAAAATTTGTAAAAGAAGAAATGTACATTTTAGTAATATATTTTCAAAATTCAGCGAAAACGTCCACCAATGCAATGTTTTATATCTTAAAAATTCTGTATATTAAAAATGTATTTGTGTTGGTTCTATGAATGCGCCAACTTTCAGTAATCGATCTATCAACTGGTGGATATTTCATCTATTATCTACCGAAATGACTATTAACATTGCCAACTGATGGGGACAAAATATTAATATTACGGTCCTTTGCATTTCAATAAAATTTAGATCTGTGTCAGCCTTAGTTACGCTGACACAGATTTAAAACGATACGCTATTCTTCAAAATTGTCAAATAAATCTATAATTAAAAATTGCATTATTTTTGTGAAAATTACTAACAAGGTTGAGTTCCAACTAAAGTGATACGGAAATCTTAAATAATTTGTTTATTAACCATACATGTTAGGTAGAAATTCAAATTAGAAAGTATTGAAATTCAGTAAAAGCCTTATTTTTTCTTGTACGACTAATATCTATTTTATTTATTATTCAATGGGGTTTATTGTCTTTTTGATGATAGAAATTTTACTGAAAGCAATTGAAAATAGCAAGAATAATACTGCTGTCTAGTTATCATTTTTAACGATTTATGATATATGTTACTTTTATTTCCATATTTTTTTCATCTTTGTAAACAAATAAAACAAAATTGTCAAAATATAAACAAAACGTATAAAATTATTAAACAGAAAAACAGGAGAAAAAAATGTAAAACAATTGAAAAAATTGACATCAATACAAAATGCAAAATTATTTTGAAGTAACAGAATGTAACGCTCTTCTGCGGTAAAAATCTGACAGATAGTTAACCAAAGATTACGAATGGTAACAAATGCTCACGGAACGCATAAAGATCATCGCTGAATGAAGCTGCCTTATCATTCCTTAATTGTAACTGTTGACGTTTCGTATAATATAATCGACAAGCAGTTACGTGAAAATTTAGCTATCGACTGGAGAATAGCGCATTAGCAGCTTTCATACTCAATAAAGTAACGGATACGTCATACAACTATCATAGAATAATTTTTCAAACGGAAAGACTTGTCATATTTTGACACGCTTGCATATTGTTCATTTGACCTTCATCATTCCTTGAAATCTGTAAGAAACACTTAATATTCTTTCTGAATTTCTGTTTAAGACAAAGGCGCAAGCCAATTTTTCATCTCCGCTGAATCCAGTTCAACCATCACAGGCGGCTTACGAGGCGGCTAATGTAAATAATGGAGCGTATTTTCATGATTTATTACCTTATAAAATACTGTTAAACTGTCAGCCTGATAGTAGGTTGTTTTGAACATTTTAGCATTAACATCTGAGTTGGACCAAGATTATCTGTAGTCAGTGCACGGAGAACGCCAACTGGAGCATGACTAGATCATGATCCTTGTGCCGTACAAATATTTAAATCTGTATTTTTGTACCTTAAATCTTCTAAGTTATTGCTGAAGATGAATGTAAACTGAACGCAATAGAAAATTAGTTAGACATATATACGAAAATATTGTGTAATAACGTAAAAATGAAGTATTGAATGAATCAAGAAAATCCTTTTATAGTTTGAGCAGAACTCGTATTATAAGTATTATTTCCCAATTAGATACATACATATTAAACAAAGTGTGTACGGTATTTGTTTAAGCAGGTATAAATATTAAAAAGTATTGCTATATTTAAAAGTATTGCTTAACATATATATATATATATATATATATATATATATATATATATATATATACATATTGGAGTTAGAAAATAACTTGTTTGGAAAAATTAAATAAAAAATGTAAACCCCACCCACGATAAGCTCACAACCATCAGATGCGTCAAACATTTATTTTCTCAAGCGTTACATGATTCTAACGTAACAGAATGACTCAGTCGTCGCTTTAAAGTTTCACCTCAAATTACATATTATACTTTTTTAATTTGTCAATGTAAGTTGATCGAAACAACTGTACCAAAGTTTTTACTAAACGCATGATAAAAATTTAGAGAGGTTATATTGCAAAATATTGTGGACGCTTATATCAAGCCAGGGAGACGACGTATCAGAAAATTTACTGGACGTATAATATGTCTAGTAAATTTTATAAGACCTCTTTTTGCACTTTAACGACCTCTCCAATAAAATTCCTCTCGATGGGGTCCGCAAAAAAGTTTCATGCCCAAGTTCGATGAGTAAGAAAAACATTTTTTTAACTGTATCGCCCTATGAATTGTCACCACAATTAGTTTTAGACTGAATGAGCTTTAAAGCAGTAACGAAGATAGATATGACACAATTTTTACGACCTTAAGAAGGCGAAAAAGAAATTTGACAAGGCCAGTGTGGTTTATACAAGTTTTATCTGATAAGTTTCCGGAGACAAATTAGTATGTGTAATGTAAGTTATCTTTCCTATATTTTTAGACTTTTACCAAAAAATGTTTGAATCTCTCTTTCCTTGTGAGCTACTTATTTTTGTAAACGAATTTATTATTGTGATGTAGATTGATAAAGCGCCATCTCGTAGACATAGCTATCGTATTTTAATCCTATATGGATTCTAATAACAGATAATTATTTTCAATAATTTTTTGAAAATATTGTTGAATAGGATTCTAAGACTGAATTATAAAGATACCCTCTGAACGGCATATAGGATTTCTTTCCATTATGTCCAAATAGAAACAATAAGATTGTTTTTGAAATTTTTGTCTGTTTGACTGTTTGTGTGTATATTTGAAAACACATCATATTCACATTTGTGTATTTGAAACGTATCAAATACATCATGAAAGAAGTTATAACTCAATTCAGACAGGGTTCTTTGAAAAAAACATGCAGGTCAATATGAAGTAACATTTAGTTTCTTTTTCATCGGAACCGGTATGCTCAATAAGAAGATATGCGAATTTGATATATTTTACATTATGTCCAAACATGAATAAGTACAACAACAATAAAGGAGTGCCTAGTTACTAGACGCGTAATACTTACATAAAGGTATAGTATATCCATGTACATCAATAGACGGTGCTACTTATATTTAAAATTGCATAATGAAGTTTTCCTCCGCACATACGTCGGTGAAATAGGCATGGTCATGGCATGAAGTAAAACGTGGTGTGGTAAGGGTCGGTGCTTAAATAAACAATCTGACTGCATGACAATAGACGTTGTCGTTGGCTGTCCTTCTTAAATAACATTTTTCGATTGTATATGTATTCTATAAAAGCTTACTTTGTTTCCTTGATTCATTTAAAATTTGAATCTGCTGTCAATATTTGTAATTTAATTACTTTTTTAAGTTTTGTATTACGATATATAAATTTGGTTGTTACGTACTTTATTTTCTATATTTATATAGCCTGTTTGTAGATTAAAGGTGCTTATAAAAATTATTTAGGTGAATAATAAAAGTAATAAAATAAAAATAAAATAGTGCCTTTAGAATTTTTGTTCGTTTGTTTGTGAATGCATCATATAAAAACTATTCAATTCGGATGATGTTTTATAATAATATAAGGATTATCTAGAAGTAATAGTTAGTTTTTATTTTTTTGCAATTAGCTTACCCCATCTGAACATATATAAATTTAATATTTTCAAAAATTTAATTTGCGTTATATTAATAATACACTGCAAAGAAGTGGCTACCTACCCGACGTGTAACAATTACACAAATATATTGTATACCTATGTTCATCAATAGATGGCGCTAAGTATATTTTAAATCGCACATTGAAATTTTTAACTCGGACATGCGTTGGCGAAATGAGCGCGGTTAGAGGTAAAGTATGGAATGGTGGGCGAATGGTAGGCACTTCAGTAAACAAAAAATGAGAGCAGACGTATAAGGATAGACAACGTTTTTGGTCGTCTTACTCATATACAATTTTTCATGTTGTATATATTCGTTATAAACTTACTTTGTTTCCATATTTTGTTTAAGCTAATTAATAGTTTAGTTCAATATTTGAATCTGTCGTCAATATTTATTTACTTTAGTAGGTCTGTATGGATTTAACTATTCCCTACTTTATTATTTAGATAATTTATTTATTGTATAATAAACAATATAATTGTACTGCCTGTACATTGAAGGTATTTATAAAAAACTGAACAACAAAAGTAATAGAACATAAAAATATCGTTTTTGGATTAGATATCTGTTCATTTGCCTGTAAGTCTGTTTATTTCTTCGTACATCACGCAAGAGCAGCTGAAAATATTTCAATGTAGTTTTCACTGCTAACTTCTGGTGAATCCAATCAACCACAAATTATCTAGGAAATTTTAATTTTTTGAAAGGTTGTCAAAGACCCCAAAAAATTTTACCAAACATTAAAATTTAAAATTAAGTAAAACAATTTTTTTTGTGCTGAGGATACAACAAATGAAAAAAGAGAAGTTTCCAAGTACGATCGGGTCAGTGAAGTGGAGCAGAAGAACCAAGGATCGCTAAAATTAGGGATTCGTGCAGAAAGATTTTCAGACAATTTTTGAAAATATTTATAATATTTCAAGGTTGGATTCTTTGAATCACGATAATTTGATTTAATAGTATGCACTTGGTTTTGGTTTGTCTTGGAAAAAGAAAACTGAGCAACGTTTTATAGCGACCCCGACCATAAGCAGACACGTAAGTGATTCTGCCTATGCGATAAATAAATTAATTAGATTACTCAAAATATTGAAAATAGTGTATACGCAGATAGCGTTGATCGTGGTTTTCTATCTTAATTGCGATCTGTGCTAAAAAACATGGTCATATTATCGCTGACAAAAATGTAATAGATGCAAAGGTGTCGAAATTGTTCTGGAATCTGGAATCTGTTTCTTTCGAATTTTTCGGAATCTGTTTCTCCCCTGATATAATTTTTTTTGTATAAGAGACTAACGTGGTATGTTCGCAGATAAACGAGCTAATAGACTTCGCAGCTGCTCGAGTGATAACTTCGTAGCCGTTTAAGTTACACATCAGCCCGTGACCAAAGTAATGACTAACACCCATGTCACATACTTTGCCCCGCTTCATAATTCACGCCTGTTTCGCGTCTTGAGTTGAACGATGTTTACTCTACATCTCTAAGAGATTACATGGAAAGTAAACAAAAGATATTAAAAAATGGAGCTGGTCCCTACTTGCGTAAATGACGCTGGTTAAAAAGCAATATTAATTTAAAATCAATTCAAATATGGAAAAAAAGTCATATTTGTTTATTTTGTTGAAAATCTTTTTTAAAACATATATTTTACCAAATGCAATATTTTCGTTTTCGTCTTTTTAATGCAGATAAAAAAAAGCGTATAAACTGAAATAATTGTCTTTTTAATTAAATTTTATATATACGCGAATAAATACACACACTCACAGATAAACAGACGAAAATTCTATTATTTTTATAATGTCCCTCTAAATATTTTTTCTAACTAGTTTTGATACAGAGAAATATAAGTTCCAAAATTTTGTAATACGTATACGTATAACATGATTTAACTTGTTCTAGTTATTAGATATGAAAGTTTTGTAGTTAATTGTAGTGGTCGAAGATTTTGTAATTTGTTGTAGTGGTCGAAGATTTTGTAATTTGTTGTAGTTTTGTAATTTGTTGTAGTTGTCGAAGATTTTGTAATTTGTTGTAGTGGTCGACGATTTTGTAATTTGTTGTAGTTTTGTAATTTGTTGTAGTGGTCGAAGATTTTGAAATTTGTTGTAGTGGTCGAGGATCTTGTAATTTGTTGTAGTGGTTGACGATTTTGTAATTTGTTGTAGTGGTCGAAGATTTTGAAATTTGTTGTAGTTTTGTAATTTGTTGTAGTGGTTGAAAATATTTTTTCGAATCGTTGAAAATATTTTTTCAAAGCTCAAAAATATTTTTTCAAGTTGTAAAAATAATGAAAAGAAGGCCCTATTTTCTGTAGCTCAAATTCTAATTTAATATAACTCAACATTCATTTCAACGAATATCACAGGTAATATTGCAAAAATATTACTGTCCAACAGACGATGCCAGGATGTGTTCATTTGTTGTTGAGTTTATAAAAAAACTCTTCAAGCATTTTATTCATAAATATATACACACACACACACACACACACACACACATATATATATATATATATATATATATATATATATATATATAATTTAATTAAAAAGACAATTATTTGAGTTTATACACTTTTTATTTGCATTAAAAAGACGAAAACGAAAATATTGCGTTTGGAAACATACATGTTTTAAAAAAGGTTTTCAACAAAATAAACAAATATGACTTTTTCAATATTTGAATTGATTTTAAATTAATATTGCTTTTTAACCAGTGCCATTTACGCAAATAGGGACCAGTTCAATTTTTCAATATCTTGATTTGAAAAATTATATTATAAAATAATATTGATTTATAAAAGTTGTTTTTTATTATTATTAAGAAAAATTTGTCATTAAGGTAAATCGTTTTTTTTTCCTAGTGAATTAAGTTTTACTTCCAATTTTTGATCATTAACGTGGGTAAAAAATTCTAGGATTCAGTTTACCAAAAACCTTCATATATGCAACCAGAATTAAAAGGGAAATGATTCGAGCCAACGTGGTTTTTTTTTACATTTTATCACGCACTTTTAAATTTTCATCGTTTTTCTTTGGTATTACATCAGTGTAAACTATTAGTAGTTTCATAACATAACGAGAACGACGTAAAAATTATGAAAATTAAAAGTATATACAAGGAAAAGTACTGTGAATGTTGATTCATTACCAGATTATTCATTACTAAACCTATTAGCGTCACTAAAATAATATTGTAATTATTGTAATCGATTGATATATATTTACTATATAATTAATTACTTATTAGTAAGCGAACTCAATTTTTTCTCCATGGGTTTTGCTGCGGTCTTAAAATTTTATTTTTAGGATTTTGCACCTTTAAAGGAAAAATGGAAACCTCATAATATCAGTCAAGTGTCGGTCTGTCGCTTGACATACAATTTGACATGGCAATGCATCAGATTAATTGGCGTTTATATCAAAAGATGCAACTTAAAATTTATTTATATAAACATTTTAGAAAGCATTAAAATATAAACATTTAAAACACCATACACCTTTTATGTAAAGTATCGTCTGAAAAGGCTGGATATAAGTTTCTTATAATAAATATATATAATTTTTTTTCATCATTTTAGATAATATATCTTCAGATATATACGGGAAAAAGGTATATTCCCCCTTTTTTGTAATCTACAAAATTATGAAAAAAAACATAGTTGTTAGAAGCTTACACAAATGTATAACAATTATTCAAGATGTCATAGTTTTTAAGATATTTATGATAAAGTATATGCCCCCCTCTACGTAATCATATTAAGTACTATTAAATGTTTATTGCGCGGATAAATTCGTTATAGTGACAATTTACGATAAATAATTTCATTTCAAACAAGGTATGGTTCGGAAAGTTAAATACACCATAGATCGCTTAGAAATGTTCTTATGGAACATTGTCACATTTCTTGCGGTTATCGAAATGAAAGATATATGTTAATACATGTCAATATTAAAGACTTACGACAATTTTTAAATTTTAGAAAAAAGGTGGCGTGATTTTAAATACTGTCAATTTTCAAGTTTTTACTTCAAACTATTTTTGAGGAAAACGGTTTAGGTTTTATAATTATTACAAACAGATGGCATTACGTGCATGTTAAATTTAATAATATTTTCTAAAGTTATATAGATTCAGGTAGGTTATAAGCAAATATTGCTAATGGCCCACCTGAAGATGTTATAATACAACGAAACCTAGGTCGTCGTAAAGAACTTAAAGAAAGTAGAAATAATACTACATCACGTAGGTCCATTTAATTGAGATTAAGATATATTATAGTTAACTCCCTTTCAAAATATATATCGACACTTTGCACCAGACAAGATATAAATGTTACTCATAATTATCGACACGGTTGCTGGACATTTGACAAACGGACATTTTCATTTTCTCCCTCCACTGGATTTAAGGAATTTTCACATTTCTACTATAAATACCACTATGGTTACAAAATATTACCTATTGGTAATATTTTGTAACCATAGTGGTATTTATACTGAATCAATACAAGTACTGAATCAATTATTCCAAAGGAGAATATACAATATTGTCTAGCTAAAAATTACCTTTTACTTCAATATATTTGTATCTGACTATAAAAGTAAGTTTGTACAAATAATACTAGTATTTGTCTTATCAAAAGCCGTGATATATACAAAAAAACTTATTTTTTATTTTTTTTAAGGATAAAAAACAAACACATACTATTTGAAATAATCTCTGAACACTAAACAAGAGCTAAGCTTGTCGCAAGAAAACAGTTGAAATAAATTGTAAATGTTATTTCTTACATTTTCAAAAAGAAAAATAAATACATTTATAAAACATTCAATTAAATACGACTATAAATGTAGCATTGTTCACTTAAATAAGCGAAACATATACTGTTTGAACAAGACAGAAACTTAATTTGGAAAACACATACGATTAACTTATTAATTAAATCAAGCTGCGATTACAGATTATAAGTTATCTAGTTAACTAATTTGGACAAATAATGAATAAAATAAAAGGAGAAAGAAAATTACTGTTCCGTCGTCTGTACATGAATTTCACGGGGCCTGTTCTTTACATCTGATCGAAACTGGAGGCATGACTTTGCAAAGACGTCATGTGATAACATCTATTTATTGCACAAGTCCCACAACCGCCTTAGCGGTAACAAGAAGACATAAAATTAATTTGGAAAACACGTGTAATTAACTTATTAATTAAATAAAGTTGCGATTATTGATTACAAGTTTCTATATAAGATGTTCTAGTTAACTAATTTGAACAAACAACGAATAAAATAAAAGGAAAAATAAAATTACTGATCCATCCGCTGATCATGAATTTCCTGTTCTTCATTTCTGATCGAAATTGTGGGCATGGCTTTGCAAAGACAACATCTATTTTATGTGCAACCACCGTAGCGGTGCTATGATACCGTCGTTTGTTCGTGCAATATCGACATGACAACATCTGATATTTAAAAAGTTGTACGAGTTCGCAAGTAAATCAGAATATTTAAAAGAAAAGTGATGCATTCAGACAAGTTTTTTTCTTTTGCTTTTCTCCACTTTGATATACCATCAAGATATGAAGAAAAAACGTCATGCAATTTATAAAGATTAAGTGTATGTAATACTCAACATAAGTATTGTGAACGTTGATTCGTTACTCCATTATTTACTACTAAATATATTTACATAATGAGTACCGAAAAAATATGTAACCGATTGATACATTTATACTATGTAATCGATTTGTTCTTCACTAATGAATACCATTTTATCCTTAATGTGCAGTGGGACTGCTTCGTGTCTTAAAATTTAATTTTAAGTGATCCGTGCCTCAATATAAACCTTTATGAGATTACGAGGTCTCATTCAAGTATCTGTCTGTTACAGCCGTTTTTCTCAGAAACCGTTTGACGTAGAGAACTAATAACCAAAATACTTAAATTAATATTTTAAGGCGAAGGGAGGTAATTAATTATGCAAAATTCTTTTTTAAATATCATATATTCTTGTAAATGCGGAGTGCCGTTTTAAGGTTGGTTATAAAGGACCCAAAAATATTTTTCAGTTATTTTATCTATTATATACAGTCGGGAATATACAATATGCTGAAGTACACATGTATACGTGTATAGAGCCCGCTGCGTGTGCACCGGTCTGGTATTATTGCTATTACAGATATGCTGTTAACATTAGCATGTCGGTGATGCGAACTCATAAGATTTTCCCCTACCAAAAATAGCTCAACGACCCTAATGTTTGTTGTAATGTTGCTAAATGTGAGTTATGATTATAATACTTCTATTATTAACACTCAGAACTTGTGCCCTAGTCTATAATGAAGCACACACACGTGTGACGGGCAATACTTATATAAAAAAATATTTTAGTTTTGTTAACAACACTCACAGTCTAAGTTTTCCTATAAATAAAAATCTTTTCAGTTGAGATTTTCTCGAACACTGATTTGTATATAATGATTTCAAATCATGAAAACAATTGTCTGTTCCAATTCTAAGTAACATTGTCTTGTCAACAATTTTCATTAATCTATAGTCAACTCTTTAATTCCCGGAAATTATCGTTATATATGTTTCTGGCTATCTACACAAAAATAATAATTTAAATGTACTATTGCGGCAAACAAACGAAGAAAATCTACAAAAAAACTATCAAATTAAATCTCTCGTCTGAAAAGTTTACGAAATTAAATTTACTTTCTGAACATTGTTACGTGAGAATGGAGACGCTAAGAAGCCCTAAGAAATTGAACGAATAAAAGGGGTCCAGTAGTGAGCCACATCCAACCGGACGGAAGAAGAGATAAGGTTGCCGGAATAGACCTTAATTATATACAAACTTAGTGGGTGCTAGAAAAGTGAATGTCTATAAAAGTTAGC
This sequence comes from Druceiella hillmani, assembly GCA_039881145.1. Classification (NCBI taxonomy): domain Eukaryota; kingdom Metazoa; phylum Arthropoda; class Insecta; order Lepidoptera; family Hepialidae; genus Druceiella; species Druceiella hillmani. The sequence continues at coordinate 15,770,298 of JAYKKI010000001.1, forward strand.
GAGTATTTTAACAAATTTAATTGTTAGGCGGGGAATGAATTTATAAACAAATTATAAAATCATTTTCTCTCACAATTGCGTTTAGAATACTTAAAGTTTAACTTATATAATACTTTGCAATGGAGAATCTGTTAAAATTTAGATAATCAATTGCACTCACAACACAGTGCATTTTTCACAACACAGAGGTCTTATTTCCGTGTCAAATTTCACTTTGTAGCTAATACTATAAAAGCCACAATTTTAAGTAAGGCTGAAAGTGGTATTGAAAGAGTCACCAAATATGGAGAAAATTTACTTTAGTACCAAATTAGAAAGCCTTCTACTTGTTACCTATCTGTATCAGTCATAAATAATGTTTATGTGACGATATACATTCCTAAGTTTATATCAAGGCTCATTTCAATTGTAGCTTTTGGTGTAATAGTTTAAGTAATCGACACAGACGTTTTTATTTTGGGGTTAATTTCACGGATTTATCTGCTTGTAATCTGAGTTTACGTTCAAAAAAACTTGGTAAATACTAACAGAATTCGTACTTCGAAGATTTTATACACACTCAGGCACATGAAAATATTTAAGGACTATGATAATTTAATGGAATTATTTATATATCTCATAAAAAATGTTAAATTGAAAAGAAAAGTTCCAAAATTTAGCTATTAATTTTAATATATTTTAAAGCTTAAAAACTTTACTCGTTTTTACTAGAAATTGTTTTGTACAAGGTTCCCTACGGCCTTTGCAATTATAAAGACCGTTGGTTATATTTGTCTCTATTTTAACGTAAACATCAAAGTAATATAAGTTTTTACTTGCATAATTATAAACAAAATTCTTAACACTTTTGAAGACATATAAGACAGCTATAAGTGTATATATATATATATATATATATATATATATATATATATATATATAAATGTATATGTATATGCATTTGGTAACCGTGCCACACAAAGAAAATATCTGCCTTTTATTAATCGTAAGATGTACGTTGTGAGGAGCGTAAAATGAAATTTATTACTGAGTTCTCGAATTTATCTCACAATAAAAAGAGGAATAAAGGTCCAATATTCTGTCTACAAACAATTGTAAATCCAGCAACAAACCTGCGTGACACAGAGAGACGATAAATTATAGGCTTACTTTGTGTCCAACAAAGCACACATTTAATGTCCTCTATCTTATTTTTTATGAGAGTGCTTCCGTACGGTATACGTCTCATTTGATTAAGTAAAGAGATGGTGGTGACTGAGCTTCGTTAAAATGTTCGAGACGACTATATGTCACGTATATTTTGCTAAAACTCATCCCGTGGTATATAAATGTCTAAAAGATATATATTGATAAGGGGTAATCAGTCTTACAAAAAATTGACACTTACAAAAATTAGTATTATTAGCCCAAAATTCACCAAAATTTATTTTAAAAGTAAAATTATGTTTTTCATTAATATAGTTGTCGTGTGATAGTAAGATCTAAAAATGATCATAAAGTTTTTTATTGAGGATTATTTTTATTTATTTTTCGAACTGAATATAACGTTATTTTTGACAGTTTGTAAAAAATTGTTTCTGCGTTTTTTTAATAAAATGAAATGTGGTGAAATACCTTGTTTTTCTGTAACGCTAATAGTATAATTTTTGAGAGTGATTTTTATCAAAGCAAAACAGTGAATATTTTTTTTCAAAATTTTATTGTAACACAATTTTTGGTTGACTTAGGTTTTTAGACAATGTGCCCAAAGCTTTTTAAAAAACAATTAAGTGTGGTGAAATTACTACTTTTACTGTAATGTTAATTGTACAATTTTTGAGACTGATTTTTACCAAAACTAAATGGTAATTTTTTTTTTCTAAATTTTAATATAACATCATTATTTAATATTGACTGCCTTTTTTAAACAAATCGCTCGATGTGTTTTTAAAAAATGAAGTATGGTGAAATAATTACTTTTCTTGAAAAGTAAATTGTGTCATTTTTTGTGATTTTTATCAAATTGATTGGTAAATCATTTTTAAATTTTGAAATAAGTTAGATATTTACAATTTGAATAATATACCAACAATTTATTGAATTTCGTCGATAACGCGTTTTCTCGAGCACAACCTTAATGTTTGTTAATTGTTTGCAAATAGTTTTGTGTTCTGTTAAAGATTGATAACAATTTTTATTTTATTACTTTATCATATTTTATTAATATTATGTTTTTAATGTCCATAAAATATATCGTATTAATCGATATTTTGTGAATTTATAAATAATTAGGTAAGGAGTGTATTATTTTAATACAAATAATATTTTCACATCAAATGAACTGACAGATAAAGCGGCCATTATATCTTACTAATATAATAAAGAAGTAAGATCTGTTTGGTTTTAGTAATCCTAGCAAAAATAACTAATCTATTGACAAACAACTTTCGCAGTACGATAGCTTATAAACGTTGCCCTAAGCTATTTAGTTTATACACTCTTCTACATTTATTGAGATATTATTAAAAATGTAAACCTAATCCCAGAAAAACTCGCTAGTCTAGACACTTTTGTGATAGATGCTGGTAAAACTATGACAGATACACTAATAATATGTATGGAGGAATTAGAAGTCTTAAAAGATTTGAAAAAAAATTTAGCATTTAACTATCTTCTACAGATGGCTATGGTAAATATTTATATGTTCATCTTTAATACAGATAGTAAGAACACGTGGGAGCGGGCACGGGAGAAGGTATTTAAATACTGTGTGATAAAGTGACAAATTATGGTATTCAGTGAATGAAGAAAATCTTTTAAGTTCGAGTGGAATTTACGCTACGAGGTATCAACACAAGCTTGAGTACATATTAAAGTTTAAACATTTAAGTGTGTTTTTAATTATGTTAAATAATATAACTATTAATACCACTTTTAACTGTTTAAAAATATTTCATAAAATAGAGTTAAAAGGATTTAGGAAAATAAGTTTTTTAAAAAAATAAAAAGTAATCTATTTTGTCGCTCCAAAAAAAATCAGAAATAATAAATAAAGTTTTGCTTTTACAAGTGAAATGACGCGACTAGCTCAATGAAATGGATCAGAAAGGAACCAAGGATCGCTACGAATTAAGGATTACGTGAAGTTTTCACACGAGCCTTGACAGTATTTATGAAACTGGACAGGTTTCTAAAGCGTAACCCCCGAATATATGCAGACACTTCTGAGATTTACGAACTTATCAGATTGTTCAAAATATTGAGAACGGTTTAAATATATGCATACGGAGTTGAATACGGTCTTCTATCCATTAGAATTGCGATCTGTATTTAAAAATATGGTCATACTTCCCCAGACTAAAAATATAACGGATGCAAAGGTTTCGAATTAGTTCTAGATTTTTAAATCCTGTTATGCTTATTATCCAATATTCATAGATAGACGTAGCGCACAAAAATACATTATATTGTGTAAGAGACTAAGAAAATATATTCATAGTTAAACGAGAGAAAGGCTTTCGTAGCTGTTTGAGGACGACTTAGTTTCCATTTAAGTCTACACGCAGCCGCGATCAAAGTAATGACTATTACTCATGTCACACACTTTGCTTTATAATTTATGTCTACTTCGTGTCCTGATTGGAGCGATGTTTACTCTACACCTGTAATAGAAGATCCGTTTCGTGTCTGTGTACATAACGTGAGCCCCTGGAAAGTAAACAATAAACGTATGTAGGTCACGTAGACGTTAATTGATATTACTTTTATAAAAATATAGAAGCTTGGGTATTGAGTCCTTGTTAAAAAGCGAGATGAATTTTAGACCACTTGAAATGGGAAAGAAAATTAAGTTTTCTTTACTTTATTTAGACATTTTTGCCCAAAATTCCATCCTAGCAAAGATCTTTGCTAATATCCCACCTGGAGATGTAAAGAAATTAAAGAAAGTAGAAATAATACTACATCACGTAGTTTCATTTAATTGTGAATAATGAATTTCTACAAAATTAACGCCAAATATATTCAATATGTTATCCGTGATATTCGTTGTACTCAATGTTGAAATTTGAACTTGGAGAGTCATATCAATTATTTTTATAACTTAAAATATTATTTTGTCATTGAATAATTTAATTACGAGATCATTTTTTACTATTAAATCATATAATTTAACATATTATAAAGCTTTAGAACTGGTTTATTTGTATATTAACGATAGTTAAGAAAAAATACTTAGACGGACATAATAAAAATAATCTAGTACAGAAATACTGTTTTTGGAATGTTTGACTGTTTGTGTATCTGTTTATTTTTCGCGCATTACCCAAAAACTACTGAAGAGATTATGAAGGTATTTATGTAACATGTAGGTGTTATTTCGTTACAATCGACTTACTAAAAAAGAAGATAAGATAATGTAAAATTTCAATACAGAGCACTCGTATTTAAAAAAGTTTACTTTAATAATTAGTATAGATCGTGTTACAAGTTTTCTAAAGGTGCTAAACTGGTAGCGGAGAATTCAGAGATTAAAAAAAAATTAAAGTAGCCTGCTTTCATTAGTTCACCCTAGAATTAAACAGATACTGCTGTTCCGTCTTTCAATACTAAAGCAAATATATACTAGTAAAATACTGAAGGATGGGATCAGAGTACATCGATATATAAGACTCGGTGTAATTAATATAATACTCAGAAGAGTCTTGTATTGAATGCAATTAATTTAATACTCAGAAGAGTTTTATATTAGATGCAATTAATATAATACTCAAAAGAGTCTTGTATTGGATACGATTAATATAATACCCGGAAGAGTCTTGTATTGGATACAATTAATATAATACCCGGAAGAGTCTTGTTTTGGATGCAATTAATATAATACTCAAAAGAGTCTTGTATAAGATTTTCGACTTTCAATATAATTAGCTCATTTTGAAATTTGACAAATATTGTAGTTTTTTTAGATTTACATTAGATTTTACATTTTTAAATGCTAACGGTTTCTACTAGTAACTAATTTGATGATACTAGATACGGATTTTGATGGGTTGGGATGGGGAACTTTTATAAATATAAAGGTTCAAGCGAAAGAAGCCTTGGACACAAATAGTTAATAATAAAATCAATAATAGTATATATATATATATATATATATATATATATATATATATATATATATATCTATACATATATATATATATATATATATATATACAACATAAATAAATAATAAAAAATAAAATTAATATAAACGTTTATGTGAAAACACGTATATTTCCACAGACACATGTGTTTTACTCATTATTTAGAACTAAGATAACAAATAAAATTGTGTAATTACAAGTTATGTAACAACATATGATACAATGTATTGTTTTATAAAAGTCGTTTCTTTAATATTATGAAGAAAAGTATTAGGAAAAATTGGTTATTAAGGAAAACATATCTTTCTTTCAAAATGAATTAAGACTTTACTTTAAATTTTTGACTATCAGCATAGTTAGAAAAACTATTGGATTCAATTTATCAATAGTACCCAAAATTAAAACAGAGTTAATTTGAGTCCGATAAGGTTTTTGTCAGGGTTTTATTACACGTCTTTGTGATTTTATCGTTAATCTCGGTACTACACTCATTCATAACGAAAGAACGACTTAAAAGTTACAAAGATTGAAGAATATACGAGCACATGTACTATAAATGTTGATTAATTACTAGATTATAGACTATTAAATCTTTTTTTCCTTTTTAAAAAGCGTTACCTTAATCTATCGATGCATGATAACTACATAATTAATTAATTCCTAAATAACTAAAATTGACTTATATATATATATATATATATATATATATATATATATATATATATATATATATATGGCATAAGTATGACATACAATTTATTTTTTAAAGTTCCGAACCACAAAAGGATAAAGGAAAATCTTATAAGACTAGTAAATATAGGTAGGAAAATCTTAATAGTCCATCTGTCCAATTTTATACAGTTGTTTCTCTCCGAAACCGTTTTGCATCGATATTTGAAATTTGCCATAGTAATGCAGTCTATTAATTCACGTAATTATCAACAGGTACGACTTAAACATATTTAGATGGAAATTTTAGAGAAAGGTAAGGGAAAAATAAGTACTTGTATTTTTTAAATACCATTTACGTTTCTGTAGATTATAGTTTTTAAGGGCTGGATGTAAGGCTCTTAAAAAATATAAACACAGTTTGTTTCATAATTTAAGGTAGAGTTTATCTTTAAAGATAGACGGAAAAACACGCAAAAAAGAATGACTTCTTCTTGCGTGAAAATATACTAAAGTATGAAAAAACATGGTTTTTATACGTCAAAAACAAAACGTACGTACAAAAGAAGTTGGAAGAAAATTACAAAGAAAAAATAAATTTTGATCGAGCAGACAACTGTGTAGCTGTTAATGTTGTAGAGGATGATACAATTACGACGTAACTCGTCGTGATTACTCCCTAATGATGTATGAAATTAATCTAGTTTTTGATGGAACTCGAGGTATTATAATCAAATTACTCTGTTTTACTTTTATAACGAACTTGATAAAATTGTTACTTAGTATTTTATCCGTCACGTTTCAAAAACGTCACAGACGTGGACATCTCAAACGTGGCTATTTATAACCATGTTTGTGACAAGTTTTCCACATTAGTGATAGTTTGTTAAAGATATGTAATTTATTTTGCAGATGAAACCAAAAATAGCAAAAAAATATGAAGGTAGAAAAATAGAGAAAATGATGATGAAAGAGGAAGAAGTGAACGTATCAATGCGGACTCTATGAAATATGAAATACACAAAGCTAAAGAAAAAGAGCGACAATGCAAAAGATTGGAAGATACAGGAAGGTAAGAAGGATTGAAATATTTTCAGAAGTTATTTGTAGTAAATTCGCCTTCCAATATGCGACAAGAAAATGTTAACGTTGTTTTCAAAAAGTACCAAATATACAGGCATTCGAAGATGAAAAAAATTCACACAAGGGTTTATTATTAGGAAAACTTGTGTGATTAGGGGCAAAGAAAGAGTTTTTACTCATACTGTGAAGCAAGACGTTGAATGTTATAAGAAAGGGCTAGTAGTTTTCTACTTTCATTGATTTACTTCCCGAGTGTTTGATACATACTTACAATATTTCACATCAATACAAGCCATAACAAATAATTTTAGACCGAGAGACGCAGTACTTATAGTGGATTTCTCGGAAAACTATTCATGCAAATATTCCATAGAGGTATAATTGGTTCATTTTGGGCACAAGCCATAGCCGTCATTGCACACGTGTGTTTTAAATCATCGTGACACTTTTAATGGCTCTATTAAGATTAAGTCTTTTCGTTTAGTTTCTGATTGTCTACGCCATGATGCAAGTTCCAGAAAGAAAGAAACTAGTTCCATCATTATGGCGCGACTTCAACATCAAAACTAGCTCTCAGTACAAGAATAAAACTTAAAAGAATAACATTTTTACTTATTCACACAATATCTAGTAAATTCCGTGGGCATCATTCGGGCAAGTGGAATTTTTCAGAGTTATGACCTAGGGGACTTTCGATGGTATTGGTGGAACACTCGAGAGAACTGTCAATAAATTAGTAGCTCTTAGCCAAGACATACCAGATTTCGAAACACTTATCGCAGAGCTTATAGAGCGGGCGCTGGAGGGAATTGAGTATGCAAAATGTGAGGACCGCATACTGTTGATCGTTTTGAACTCAGAAAAGCTTGCAGATTATAATTCCGAATGTTGCCAGGAGCCCTATTGGTCCATTTTTTTGTTTACCCCACTCCTTTGGATATTCAAGTAAATGGGCTGAACTAATGCTTTGAAACTATTTTAATAGTTGTTTTTTCAATAATATCCGATAGTTTCTTATAATTAAAGATACTTATAGCTAGGCAATTGGAAAAATAAACAAAAATTAAAAAATGATAACAATAATTGTTGATTAAAAAATTATTTATTACGAAAAATCAAATTTTAACATAATTATTCAAAAGCAAAATATAAAAATTAATCTTTTTGATTTTGGCAATCGTTATTAATACATTTACAAAGTGAAATACAATTTAATGACAATTTTTGACAAGAACAAGCCTTGGTTTTACAATTCGAAGAACATTTACAGGGCTGAATCAACAATTCCGGCAATGGTTGTTTCGTAAGTTGTTGTGGGAACAATTTGTCATCTTTTCTTTCATAGCCTAATAAGGTAAAATCAATAGGCTGTAGTAGAGTTTGGTCTGCATTAATCCATAAATAAGTTGGTGCTGAAGCTCTTAATATATGTAAATGTAAAGCATCTGATGCACAAATAATTCTTAATAAATTAAAGACGAAGCCAAGATTTCTCGAAATTAATTTATATCGAAGGTCATCAGCAGTTGATTTTTTTTTCGCAATAAGATAAGTGCAAATGGTTTCTAATTCAATTAATTGTTCGGCACTTAGGTATGGATTTCCTAAATGTCGCAAAGCTTTTTGAACAAAATCCAAGGATACAGCTTTTAAACCATTTTTTTTAGAACCCAATCTGCTGGTAGAATCACAACCACTGAGAGCGTGTAATGCTGGCAAAACACGACAAACGTTTTCGCCAAGGGACTGAGCAGCCAAATGACATCCTGAAATGAATTTCTTTTTGTATGAACCGTCAAACCATAAGCCTAAGCAGCTAAAACGTGTAAGCATATTCTAAAAATAAATTCCCAGGATGAAAACATCTGTATCAGCGCTAATAATTATAATATGAGCAGCTTGAATTTTTACCGCTTGAAAAATGTGACAAAACATTCTTGAATCGGCTTCTAAATGGTTCGATTTTAATTCTGGTACCTCAAGAAATGAAGAGCCTTGAAATTTGAAACATTGTGTAGGATCATATATACAACTCGCAATCTTCATTTATTTTTATATATCTAGGAGCAGCAGTACAGAGAAATTGAACAAGCTGTAACTTATTTTCAGTGCTTGAAAAGAAATAGTTACAATTACTTGGAATTTTCGTATTTTCATTTGAAATTATTAAATTTTTTATTTTTTTATTTTTACTTCGTGCAGTTGACTACAAATATTTTATGGAAATATCGTCATATCTGTCAAATACGATGTCTATTCGTTTTACATTTGCCTGCAAAAATAGATCGTGGATTCTATTGACGAACGCCTCAGCAAAATCACCAAAGGTGTTGAAATTTTGTAATTGAACTCGGTGAACAAGTGCCATACCGTCAACAATAAAAATTTTATGCTTTTCTAATTTAAAAATTTCACTCCGTGTGTTTGAACCGCACTTAATATTATTTTCAATTTCAAGAGCGAGTTCCGATTTTGGATTCTTTCTATAAAATCCTTCTGAATCAAAAAGATACTTGCAGTAATCAACAATTTCATGAGATGCTAAAATTTTTGTGTCAAATCCACGTTGATTAGCCAATAAGAATGCTTTTTGGAAAAGATTTACATCTGTAGCATCTTGTAACTTTTTATTAGGAGTAGTTTTACTTTCTTTTTTAGAAGTTTTTTGTACAAAGTTGTCAAATTTACATTTTTTAATAGGGTCAGATAACTTTTTATTTTTCAGTATAAATCGCTCATTTTCGTACGTACTTAACGCAGTCTCTCCATTTTCTACAATATTTAGCAAACATTGGGAAGTAGATTCATCGGCGAGTTCTCCGGTATAAATATTTCGAAGCGCGCAATTTTCGTTGTCACTATAGGGATTGCAAGCATAGAAATACTTGACAATATTTTGTATATCTTTTTCGTCATTATTGATTCTAGATTGCGTCCATTCATTATGGTAATTAATATCACTTGTAGAGTCTTCTTGCATTCCGAGATATGAAGAAAGAGCCTCGTGTATACTGTTTTTAAATGGATAAAGGAGTAGCCATCTCTGCATCGCATCTTCATTTTTTGTTATACCGATCAAACCTCCAGTCACTGCTGACGATCGATTCTGAGACTGTTCTAATGCTCAGTCAGGACTTACTGCATTAAATTTACCTTCCGTTCGTTTGACAGACCACATTCCTCGCTTCATATCATGTACAACTTCTGAAGGTAGTTTTATCATATCTTGTAAATAAAGGGTGACTCCGCGAATGTAATTCGTGTGATTCATAGAAAAAAAGTAAGGTAACATTTGTCTAGTAGTTAACAAATGCAGTTCATAATTTGTACTCCTATCAGCCATAACTGAATTTAACAAAATTTCTCCCATTTCACAATAGTTATTCAAATATTTAAAAATTTCGTTTTCAGTGCTCATAGTGCGTACAAAATTTAAAAAATTCATCAAAAAATCTGAAATTATTCTTTTGTATAGATTATATTTTTCTAATAGACCTGCATGATTTTTATCAACTGTATTCTCTCTTATTTCTGGAAGACAAGTATTTAGCTGTTGTAAATAATCTTGAGAATAATTCATTTTTTCTATAAATTCGACAATTTGAATGCTTCTTAAAGCCTCATACAAAAGTTTGTGTGCTCTAATACCTCTGTTGTACTGAGTACCGTTGAGAATTGCCGACAAAGTATTTACACCATATATATCGGCTTCAATAAGAATACTATCGAGTCCACTACCATCAAGATATTGGCCCAAGCAACGCAAGAAATTTTTTTGTAAATGAAACGATCCTATTCTCAATATCGAATTGTCAGCTTCTTGAGTTGTTAGTTGAATATTTTTTGCAATAAGATATATCGCCATATCGCACGAAAGTACTGCTATTTTTTTACCGAGTGCAAGACTTACGCTGATATAATTTTTCATTGCAGTATAAACTACGTCTTTAGAAGTCGGTGGCTGAGGTATGATCGGACTAAATCCAACAGTAGAAATAGGTGCAGTTTCAGACGATAGTATTTGTTGAAATGGAGTCCATCCTGGTATTGAGTTTGTAGATGGTCGGCAGAAATTATTTTCTATTTGACTATATTGTAGTCTACACAAAACCCAGAGCAAATTATCAAACTGTACATTGTTTTGACTATTTTTTAATAAATAGCTACTGTCCTTATGATTCGGTATCAAAGGCTGCATACTTTCTTGAAAATGAAGAATTTCTTGGCAATTTAAAATTTTTAAATCAAACTCGTTTTGATTTACTGTAGGTTTCACTTTGATTAAATTTACTTCATTTTCAGTAGGCTTTTTTTCTTGATATATCACCATTGCTGTCACATGGGTCGAATCTTTTCCACTTAATGTTTTTTCATTGAAATCATTGTTATCTATAGCTCCATGAAGAAATAACGATGAATCTCGAACGATATTTTTAGGAATAAGCAGTTTTTTGTCAATATCTTCACACACAATTGACGTTGTTACTTCAGTATCAAGGTTTTTCAATGCTTTATAATTTATGCAATGCCCAAGTTTATTTAACATCATGATTAAATGTTTCGATCGTGTCAAATGATGAATAGATTGAGCTAAAGCTATATGCTTTGGAGTCTGTTTCTCAGTAATCGTAAAATATATATCATAAAATATAGACAACCCTCGTCTATTATAATTCTCACTTAATTTTTTATTTTTAGCATTGAGCAATGCTTGTATAAAAATTTGCCAAGTAGCCGGTAATTGACCTTCTTTTAAAAATTTTTCTATTAAAATTTCATCATGTACATACCCATCGGGTATTACTTCGGTGTTTAATATTTCTTTGCGAAGTTGTTTTGCTACTTGAACAGTGTAGTTTGTAGAATTAAACAGTGGTATGTTGCTCATATATACCAATGATGATTTTGATCTATCATTTGGATATGAAAATAAAATATTTCCACCATATTTGTTAATCAGCAGTGATTTCATATCGCGATTTTCTACGACTGCATCTTCAATTTCTGTGAGTTCAGCTAGCCGCTTAGCCAACTGAGCCACTTCAAAAGAATGAGTTTTGAATTGATGTTTAATTTCATCAATCAGCTTCTCAAATGCCTCTATAAGTAAGTCATGCGGTATTTTATTTGAAGGTCTACCTGCTGGATTTGTAGAATTTCTTGGTAGTCGAAGATAATCACGATAACAATGTGTATGATACTTTATTTCCATAGCAAATAGATCAGCTGGTTCTTGGCATGTGCTAATTTTTGTATAAACATCGTCTTGTTTATTACGAGCGGTGTTAAAAATTTGCTCTGCCGCTGAAATTTCTGAACACAAGAAAAGCGTTTTGTTTTTATTTCTTGTTTGTTTACCGCAAATTAAACATTGCTGACTATTTTTGATTTTATTGACTACTCTTGATGAGTGTCGAACATATTCAGTACCAGAAACACTAGCTTCTACAGAGGAGGTGGGAGTAGAAGCATTTTCCTGCTTATACAATGACAATTCTCGACGCCTTATTTTTTCTTCGCTAATGTAACTAGCCATACAACTTCTATGCCAAGTACATCTGTGTTCAGTAAAATCTATATTATTTTTTATTTTTTCACTAATGTCATCTTTTCTTCGATCTGCTGTTTTTTGGATATTTGCAAACGATTGTGGTTTTTTTTTTCTGCCAAATTACCCGTTTTATCACAAAACAAACACAATATTTCGTTTAGTTTTCGCTTCTTCACATTTGTCACTTGTAGCGACATTCTCGCCGTTTTTATTTAATAAATAAACCACTTAAATACAATCAAACAACAATTTAAACAAACATAACACAACGTAAACACGAAAAAATGAACTTTTACGCATTAATATTTGTTTTATACTGACTACTACGAGCGCTTTGACGCATCGGCGCATAGAGTGGGTACAGGAGTGGGGACAAGAGAAAGGGACCAACACAGCTGCTGGCAACATGAGTTTTTTTTTATTTAGGGCCTCAGGTATAAGAATTTGAGCATAGTTGCCGGTCCTCACATTTTGCATACTCAACTACCTACAGCGCCTGCACTATTATGTTTAATACAAATATCGCAATATTTCAAAGAAAAAGATATACTTGAAGCAGACAATCAAATTTCGAAATCTTTGTAACCTATCACCGGAACCAAAAAAATATCATTGAGCTGCAAAAGTTTGCTGCCCAAATTTCATTGAGCTGCAAAAGTTCAAGTAAAATATACTTGAGAGAAATCTCTTGTAGACTTTGTTGTTAAAATAAAGCAAGCTTTTGTGTGTCATTGCGGAAAAATTCCTGATACTAAAGAAGGCCTGTACTATATGATTTATACATGCGTTAGCTCGAAAGATGTCAATTAAATTGTAGCACAACTAGGTAAACATAAACATTTATGAACTGAAGAGTGCTACTAATTTTTAAATATTTTATTTTAAGACATGCGTTACGACGAGAATAAAATAAAATTTGTTACAGAGTTATCGAATTTATCTCACCATAAAAAGGGAAATAATCGTGCAAAATATGTCTCGAAAGAAAGATTAACCCGACGAAAGAGGTTAACACATTTGCCGCGGTGCGAAACGATAAACAATGCGCTGGATACAAATTAATTATGTGGGTCATTTAATGTCATAAATTTTAACGAGTCTAAGTTATCTACATAATGTTTTATGAAAACACTTTATACGGTATAATTCTAATTTGATTAAGTAACGGGTGGCGGTAATTAAACTTCAGTAAATTGTACGAGATATTGTGTTTCGTATATTTTTTAAAAACCTAACCCTTAATCTACAAATAGTTTTGAGGTAAGGTAGATAGGTTATACTTATTATGACATTATGTTATAAATAATCTGTATCCTATCATCACATCATATTTTATCGATATTTTGTTTCTTGTATGTGCATCAATGAAACGTATTTTATTATCTTTATACAAGTTGGGTGACAAGCAACATGCCGACAGATAACTACCTTTACAAATATGTATGTATATATATATATATATATATATATATATATATATATATATATATAAATATAAATATTGCCACTTTATTTTTATCGGAGTAAAATGTAAACGTTGTATTCTTAATTATCGACAGGATGACTAGACATTTTCCACTTTCATTTTTTGTGCATTTTCACGATAAAGTAGTATGGTACGAAATATCACCTGTTGGTGGGTAATTCTGTCTACTTTTATACAGTCCCTATAACCAAAAGTAACTTCTACTCTCTACTTCCTGCGGTTTACCATAAGTATCACTTTTGAACCAAATATTCCAAACGAGCATATACCACTGCGTCTAGCTAAAAGTTATCCTTTACTTCAATACATTGGTATCTGATTATTAAAGTAGTTTTTACAAATAATACTAGTATTTGTCTTATAAAAAGCCGCCGTATATGCAACACAATTTTTTTTTATTTGTATTTTGTGTAAAGAGAAAAAGAACACAAACTATTTAAAATATTCTCTTAACACTAAACAAGATATACGCTTGGGTTCTAACATTTTCAAAAACGAAGAAAAAAAGAAAAATAAACACATTTATAAAATGTCCAATTAAATATGATTATGAAAGAAACATTGTTAACTTAAATAAGCGACACAATATAAAGAAGAAGACTTAAAATTAATTCGGAAAACACGTGTAATTAACTTATTAATTAAATTAAGCTGCGTTTATAGATTATTAGTTTCTATATAAGGTGTTCTAGTTAACTAATTTGAACAAACAATGAATAAAATAAAAGGAAAAATAAAATTACTGATCTATCCACTGATCATGAATTTCACGGAGCCTGTTCTTCATTTCTGATCGAAACTGCGGGCATGGCTTTGCAAAGATATCAAATGACAATATCTATTTATAGTACAAGTTGCACAACCACAGTAGCGGTTATATGATACCGGCGTTTGTTCGTGTGTTATTGGTATGAAATAAGAGATGGCTACGAGTTAGTTTGGGAGTTCGAACCTTTATCTGACTCAGTGAAGATGGACAGCCATAATGACCTTGACAGACGTTGATCATAATCATCATCTTTAATAACGAATGTCTATGATAAAGGGGATCATATTTGTATTTATTAAGTAATACATTGTACGATAATTTACAGCCATCAATAAGATACTGTACGATTAAGATTTTTTTGTATGTTCTCAATATTGTTAGAATAAGCGGGGTATATTGGATTCCAGACAACAACAGCGTATTCAAGTTGAGATCTTACAAGAGAATTGTACAATGTTAAGTATATTTCAACATTTTTAAAGACTTTGGCTGTTCTTATTATGAAACCAAGCATTCTATAGTCCTTTAGTTCAATCTGCTCAATATGTAAGTTAAAATGCAGTTCACTTTAGAAAATGGTATCAAGGTCACGCATGGTGTCAACTTTTTTGAGTGAGAGTTTCCCTCTATTGCATATCTAAAGTTTATTTGCTAATTTTTCTTTGTGAAAGATATTTGTTTGCACTTCGAGTAACTTAAATGCTGTTTGTTCTCTTCACAGTAAACATGAAGCCTATTGAGATCAGCTTGCATGTTCGAACAATCATGAGTATCTTTCACAAGAGTAAATAGTTTCAGATCATATGCATACAATAGAAAATTTCTATTTATGGAAGACGTATAATATAAATACGTCTTCGTTAATAAGTAGAATTAATAAGAAATGGTCTAATGTAGACCCCTGTGGTACACTGGTAATCACTTGGACATATGGTGATAAACACTCATTTACTTTGATTTCTTGCTACCTATTAGATAAACATGAAATAAAGCAATTAAGCTAAGCCCCTGATACAGTTAAATGCCAATTTTTGTATCAATATTAAGTGATCAACCTTATCAAATGCTTTTTTGAAATCCGTATATATCACGTCAACTTGCTGTCCGGAATCCAATGATTCGAAGAAGTGCTGAGAGTAAAGTAGTAGGTTAGTGTTGGTAGATCTATCACGAACAAAGCTATGTTGTTCGGGCTTAATGTAATTATGAAGTATCTGATAAATCCGTCTATATACTAAGGTCTCTAAAACTTTGGGAAATACTGTTAAAATTTATAAAGGTGTAGTTAACTATGTTTTGTTTAGATCCACTTTTGTACATATGTGGTATGTGCGCTTTTTTTAGCACGTAGGAAAAGTCCTATGCGCTATACACTTGTTAAACAAGAGAGTTAAAGGAAGACATATGGTATTTGCGGTATATTTGAAGAAGGCTGATTCAATTCTGTCTAATCGTCGGCCTTTGTTCGAGTCTATTGACGTAAGCATTTTTAAAACATCTGTGACATCAAATGACATGGAAGATAAACTGGCGTCATTTAAATTACTAGAAAACATATTGTCAATATTCCAATACGAAGCAATATTTCCTTGTCAAAAATTTTTCTTAATAGTAAACTCTTCATTTCCCGAAAATTATCGCAATATATGTTTCTGGCTATCTACAAAAAATAATAACGTAAATGTACTATTGCAGTAAACAAACGAGGAAAATCTCCAAAAAAAAAAAGTTTATGAACGTAAATTAACTTTCTGAACATTGCTACGTAGACCGGAGACGATATACCCTAAGAAATTGAACGAATGAAAGGGGTCCAGTAGTTGGCCACATCTAACCGGATGGAAGAAGAGATATGGACGTCGGAATAGACCTTAATTGTATACAAACTTAGTGGGCGCCAGAATAGTGAATATCCGACAAAAGTTAGAGAATGTTACAAAAATTTGATTAAAGCGATTTAATTGTTAGATGGGGAATGAATTTATGTACAAATTATAAATTCATTTTCTCTCACCGTTGCATTTAGAATGTTTAAAATTTAACTTAAATAATGCTTTGCAATGGTGAACCTGTTCAATTTTTGATATTAAATTACAAGCAGAACTATTCACAGTACAGAGGTCTTATTTCAGCATTAAATTTCATTATATAAATAATACTATCAAAGCCAAAATTTTGATTTGTGCTGAAAGAAACTTAAAATAGAGAATTCGATTTAGGGTGAAGAATATAAATTTTCCCCATATTTGATACTGAAATAGCCATCAAATATGGAGAAAGTTTACTTAAGTAACAAATTAGAAAGCCTTATACTCGTTACCTACTTGTACATGTAGTCATAAATAATGTTTATGTAACAACATACATTCCTAACTTTACATCATGGCTTGTTTCAATGGTGATATTTTATAGGCGTATTTTTTGTTTTATTTTGATATGTTATAATACTTTAAATAATCGACACAGATATTTTTATTTTAGTCTTAAATTCACGGACTTATCTGCTCGTAACCTGAGTCTACGTTCGAAGAAAAACCTGGTAAGTAGAAACAGAGTTCGTAGGTTCGGCAAGTAAAAATATTCAAGTTCCATAATAGTTTTATTCCCTTATTTATATATATATATATATATATATATATATATATATATATATATATATATATATATATATATATAATAAAAATATTAAATTTAAAACAAACGTTCTAGAATTTAGCTATTAATTTGAATGTATTTTTAAAGCATGTAAACTTTATTCGTTTTTACAAGAACTTGTTTTTGACGAGGTTCCCAACGGTTCTTGCAATTGTAAAGACCGTTGGTTATATTTGTTTCTATTTTAATGTAAACGTCAAAGTAATATAAACTTTTACATACATAATTAAAAAAAATCATAATATTTTTGAAGACATATAGGACAGCTTTATGTATTTATATATATTTGGTGTAATTTAAAACTGAAAATTATGTACATCTTAGCTTAAAATGTGCTGAATAATCTGTAACTAAACAAAGATAAACATGTTATGAATTCAAACTGTGCCACACAAAGGATATACCTGCTTTTTTAATTATTATATTAAAAACGTACATTACGAAGTGCATAAAATGGAATTTATTACTGAGTTCTTGAATTTATATCAACATAAAAAGGGGAATAAACGTCCAATATTCTATTTCGAAACAATTGTAAATCCGAAGGCAAACTTGTGTGATACAGAAGGACGATAAATTACAGGCTGGACACATAGCAATTATATGTCACATTTAATATCCTCTATGTTATTTTTTATGAGAATTCTTTATACGGTATACTTCTCAGTTGATTAAGTAAAGATGGTGGTGGTGACTGAGCTTCGGTAAAATGTTCGAGACGACTACATGTCACGTATATTTTGCTAAAACTTAACCCATAGTATATAAATAGCTAAAATATTGTATAGATAAGGGGTAATCAATATTACACTGTCTTGCAATGAATTAGTATTATTCATCGCTTTAAAATTTATTTTAAACGTAAAATTATACTTTTGATTAAGGTAGTTGTCGTGTGATATTAAGATCCAAAAATTATAACATTTTTTATTGAAAAAATTTTTTATTAATTTTGTAAACTGTTAATATAACATTATTTTAACAGCTTGAAAAAAGAGTTTTGCGTTTTTTTGTGGTATGGTGAAGTGTGGTAAGATATCTACTTTTACTGTAATGTAAATAAAGAATTTGGTAGTACGATTTTACCAAAATTAAACGGGAAATAATTTTTAAATTTTAAAATAATTATTGTTGTTTGAATAATGGATCAAAAATTCAGCGAATTTCTTCTATAACGCGTTTTCACGACAACTATTTTAATGTATGTTAATTCTTTGGAAATAGTGTTGTATTCCTTTAAATATTGATAATAATTTTTATTTTATTACTCCACTATTGTTATAGTAATATATCGTATTAATTGATATTTTGCGCATTTATACATAATTAGACAAGGAGTACGTTTTATTGATATAGATCATATTTTTACATCAAATTGGCTGATAAATGAAGAGGACATTTTATCTTACTGATATAATAAAGAAGTAATGTTTGTTTGTTTTCGGAATCCTTGCAAAAACCGCTAATCTTATTGACAAACAACTTTCGTAGTATGATAGTTGCCCTCGGTTATATAGTATGTACACACCTTCTAAATTTATTGAGATATTGTCAATAATGTAAGCCTAATCTGAGAAAAAAGTGGCTAGTCTAGACACTACGCTGGTAAAGCTATAACATATACGCTAATAATATGCATGGAGGAATTAGAAGTCTTTAAAGGTCTGAAGAAAATTTAGCATTTATCTATCTTTTACAGATGGCAATCGTTAAATATTCATATATTTGAAAAGTACATATACTATGTTAGAAATATAATGTGTTGGTGAGTAATTCCATTTACTGTAAAGGTAGCTTCTTAATGTCGGCTACGGCTTATGTTCGAGTATTAAAGTAATTAGAGTCTTCCATACTTTTGGTGTACACTGTGCATACTAATTTTTTGCATAAAATGTGAAAGCTTTCACAGTAAATTTTAAGACTATAGATAGTTTCGATAAGTATCATTCTGAATATACAATCCCACTTTCATCACAATTTCATAGCTCATAGCAGCGCATTAACGATATAGATTCAATAATGTTTTACGAGAGCTGTAGTTAATCCATCGTCATCACTATACAGATAATTTAGTGAAAATAAGGAATTTCTTATATTAATAACTTCGACCCGTTGAAAGTGATGATATCAAATGGGTAGCGTGCGTACTTATTTTATGCCTGGCCGGTAATTTATTATGTCTCTGTATCCGGCAGGTCGACAAATATATTTCTTTCCGTCGTCAAATTTATCTTAGTTTCGAGACAGAACACTTGACATTTCTTCGTCTTTTTATGGTGAGATAACTCGAAGAACAGAGTAATAAATTCTATTTTTTTTAAATTGATGGCAATAAATTGACTTCATATATATATATATATCTTTTCTTTTCGGCTTGTTGTTTACTGTTTCTCCGTATCCGGCTGTCCGGCAAATGATTTTTTTTATATCATGGGAATTATCTCTGTGTCTAGGCAAAAACTTACATATTTCTTTCTTTTCCTAATAATTTATTTGACATCCTCTGCAATGTGGTTCTTAAATGTCATAAAATGTCAAAAAATATGGAGAAATTCATAGTAACTTGATTTGGACTCATAAAACGGTTACGATTATTTAGTGATATTTCATCTTGATCAGTGTGTTCAGACCTACCATTAATATGAGACATAGCATCTTCTTATCTATGATCTACATAGTTATTGACTTTTGTAATTTGAAAAATTCACATAAAATAATCCATGCAGATAAAATTGAATATTTATGACTTTAGGCGATTTACGAATTACCAGTTTTTAAATATTTTTTTTTGTATAAAACGAATGTAATATTAAAAAAATATTTTCTTCCTGTCTGCACGAACCTGTATAACTCAATAATTTCTAAGTCTGTTGACATAGATCTTATATACAAGTCAGATACCTAGATGACAAATTATACATATACACAAGTTAGAGAACACTGAGACTAACATAATATTTGTTTTATAGTAAGATTTGGTGGAAATTACGTAGAAAATTAAGAAAAATCTCCTCAACAAGAACACGCGGGTGCGAAAAGAGGAACGAAAGAAATAAAACTAAACTAATTATTTGTATCTAGTGTAGGAGAATAAAATAAATTCAGTAAATTATTTCATTCGCGCTTGAAAATTCCACGTGGACGAGGTCACAATTTACTGCCAGTTTCTAATAAAAAAAAATCAATTTTTTTCGTTTAAAAGAAGTGGGAAAATTCTGCAGGTAATTGTTCATAAGTAAATTCTGCAGCTAATTGTTATAGTAATATTTGTTTATAAGTTATCAATCTAGCAAAATATGAACCAGATTTATTCTTAAACCCCTTTGGCACGTTTGAACTGTGGCTTCTCAGTGAAACCAGTTCTTCAGCCAGATTATATCCTACACGGAACCGACAGGATTACCGTAAATAAAATTATTCTATTTCTAGAATTCTATAAATTTACATTAAATTGTTTATTGAGTACTTAATTTCATCATAGGTATTTGTGTTTGGGTATCCTTTATAGGCTTCTGATAAGGGTATAAATTAAAATGTAAAAAAAAGGTTTAATGGGTGCCATTTTATTTTCGACTACGTTATCGCGCTGAGTACCAAAATGCAAATTTTCTTCGGGAATACAGACTATGAATAAAAAGAACGTTGACATATTAAATGGAAATTCAGGACGCTCAGGTTCAGAGGAAGACACGGAGATAGAATTGAAAGGTTAGGTGGAATGCTCATCTATTCATCTATTTTATAGCTTGAAGTAGATGAACAGATGGGCCTTATACTACAGTTAAAATTGAAAACCATTTACCATAATTCGCCAAAAGATAATCTCTAACTCAGAAAATAATCGTGTTAATATGACACATATACAGCATATTTAACTGACATTATAATGAAACAGAAAAAACTGCTCATATTTTTGAATACAGACCGCAAGTTGAGATACGAGGTCAGCACAATTTACATACTTTTCTATGATTATTGAATCATCCTTAAAGTCCATTAACACTTTCCGCTTCCAAACTCAAACTAGGACTGACATTGACAATAAATTCGTCGAGGTCGAGGAGTACAACAGGTTAAAATTTGCAACTAGTTTTACGGCCTTAGGTATTCATAATCTCGGATTACATTCTGAAAGTGTCCTAACTGTCCTCTTTCTCCAATATAATTGACCATTCTAAGAGCACACATTTACAATATAAAGTATGATGCTAAATTGTGGAATAAGTTTAACCGACATATGATATACTCCGTCAATATGTACGTCCAAATGTGGTATCAAAAAAGTCATTTTCTTCCTATATATCATTCCTGTTCTTTCTTTCATCCAATATTTGTGTACTTCAAAAAACATTTTAATTGCCATGCATATTTGTAATCAGGATGATTGTTTCTTCTTAGTATTGAAATAATCAATTCAATAATAAAATAACAACTAAATGTGTGTAAAAGACTTACCGAAGATACATGTGGGTATAAAACCATTTTTTCATGCCACTCTCAAGGAAAAATTTGTCAAATGAAAAGAAATATGTTTGCCACATAATGCAATGACTGACGCAACATTAATCTGATATTTGTCACTTCTTAAAATCTCTGCGGTATATATAACTTTCCTAAATTATTTTTTTAATTTCTATCCATTATTTTATTAAGGCGCATGTCAAATCTTTAATCTCCGCTAAATCCAGCGCAGGTAACGTACGAAAGAGCTGTAATGTAAATAACACAGCGCATTTTCGTGATTTATTACCTTGCAAAATACTGTTGAACTATCATACTGATAGCAGGTTGCTTTGAATATTTTAGCATTAACAAATGAATTTGGCGAAGATCATCTATGGTCGGTGCACGGTGAACATACGCTGGCGTATGTTAGCGTGTAACTTTGTGCCCTTTAAATATTGAAATTTGTATATTTTTTGTATTTTGAATCTTTTAAGATGAAATGTAAGCGGAATAGAGTGGAAAATTAGAAATATTTACAAAAATACTGTGTGATAAAATAAAGAATTAGAATATTCAATAAATGAAGAAAATTCTATAAATACGAATAGAATTTACGCTGTGTAGGTTCAGTAAGGGGTCACGCTTAGATACATATTAAACATTTAAAGGTACACAGTATCTCTATTGAATTAATGTAACTGTTAATAGTAATTTTTCATTTAATAGGATTTAGAAAAATAAATTGGTTCAAAATGAAAAAAAAACAATTTATTTCGCCTCTGTAAATTATTAGGAAAAACTCAAAAGAAGCAAAAATACTTTATTTAAATTCAGGATATTACTAGTGAAAATGTATAAATTTTCAGATATTGATACTGCAGGGTCAACAACATGGAGCAGGAAGGAATCAAGGATCGGTAGGGAGGTAGGGTAAGGATTATGTAAGCTGGGATTTTTTCACATGATCCTTGATGATATTCATTATATCATGATATAATTTTAACATCATGATATCATTTTTAATCGACGACTAAAATAGTTATCCAACGTTGAATATATTAATCTATTCTTTGAAATTTTTTGTAATTATTATATTACTTAATTAAATTAAATATAAAGAAAAGTCACGCATCGTGGCTTGTGAGATTTGGGTGATAGTGCCGTAATTGATTTTCTATTGTAAAAGTATGTTTTTAATCTATTCTTTGAAATTTTTTGTAATTATTATATTACTTAATTAAATTAAATATAAAGAAAAGTCACGCATCGTGGCTTGTGAGATTTGGGTGATAGTGCCGTAATTGATTTTCTATTGTATATATTTTTAAAATTTTTGAGTGTCTTAAAGTATTTGTAAATAAAATAGAAAATGCTTTGCAAAATTTCATTGATAAATACCAGCTGTGAAAAATGTGATTGTTTTTTCTGTCACGACTATGGCTTATTCGTCACTTCGGTAGAAAATTTTTAAGTTTTATTATTTGACTTTGACAATAATATATTCTATTTTAGTTCTAGTAATAGTCTAATGCGAATTACCAATATGGCCGCAATAGGGTATCTGTAAGCATATTTTTGCCTTTCTTGGATTTTGTCGAGCATACAACGTTATAACTATGATAACAATATTTGAGGTAATTGTTTATAATTACTATTAATTTTTACATGTATTAGTTGAACAGTATTATTTGTATATCGTGTAAATTAACTAATAATATAGACCAAATAGATTTAAAGTTATGCGAGCCACGGTTCAAAATATTCACAAACAAATGAGTCATGACCATAGAATTTATTTTACCACAGCTGTGACCGTTATCCATAGTTGTGAAACAATTAATCAAAATTAGTAGCGTTATTAAAAATAGACGAATTTAGTTATGGTTATAACTATTTTTTTTATTTACTTTTAATCGATGCCGTTTGTTTCAATAGATGCCGCGTAGTATCATTAAAAAAGAAAAATAGAAAGAGAGAGACCGAGAAAAGGAGATAAGATCGCATAAAAGCTATCGAAAAAATATAAAGCTGCAAAGTTAAAAGAGAAACAGAGTCGTGAAAAGCGAAAAGCTTCAAAAATTGAAGATTTGAAGCCGTGACAGCATTATGCTCAGTGAACGGCATGATAAGAAAGAATAAAACAATGTCGTTTAAAGAAGCAAAAGCAGTCTCTCTCAGTCTATTACTCTCGTAAATGAAGACGATGAAATGGGCAATATTTTAGTCGAGAGTCGTGATTCATTGTATCTCATATACTGCGACGTAGAACGTCATCACGAGTATATGAGACACAATGAATCACGACTCTCGACGCCGTCCCTTTCAACACATTCTTCAATGTCTAATATGAGTAGTAAACAGTGCCGTATAAAGTTACAAAGTGCACTAATAGCCAGAAGGGATAAAACAAAAAAAAAACAGCTAGAAGAAATGGAAAGAAAAATACATACAATGCAAGTAAAATATAACAGACTCATTAAAAAGTTTCCTCCAGCAAGCAAATGACTCATACCCGTGAAATATAAAATAGCGATATACCAACTAAGAAGAAGTCCTATTAAAACATATCCAGAAGGGAATGAAAATAGTAAAATGTGTCCAGACGAGAGACATAGAGTTAAAAAAAACAAAATGAAAAACAAAAACGATATTTATGTAATTCAATGGATAATCTACTTAAAAAATATAACCCTTAAGTATCTCGACACTTATTGAGAGTTAATTACGCATCATTCTGCCTTTTGAAAACGTTTTGGATCACGCAGCCAAATGTATTCAAGAGAGAGACTTGTTTATGCGTTTCTTATGAAAATTTCACCATTATTTTGGTGAAATTGAATCGTCTTAATATAATAAAACTGAAGAATGTGGATAACTTATGTGATTAGTTAGTTTGTGATAAGAATTCGCGTAAATGTATTTACTGACAGTGTGATTCTTGTAGAAATAAATTATCAAATTTTCTAGAATTCGAAGACATCATTCATTTTCGTACCAAAAATGACTTACAAAGACTGATAATAGAATAATACAAAGTAAAGAATATAAAAAGGACTGAAAGAAAAAAAATTGTACGTAAGAAAAAAGAGAATTTTGAAAAATTTGTAAAAACAATTTCTCTATGTACAAAACATTTTTTCAATATTTATGATCAGTACACATGCCAATTATTAAACATTAATTTATTTCCAATTTCCAGTATATCTCGTGCTCACCAGGACCAGCTCACCAGGACCATTTCAAATCGCATTAAAATATTTTTACTAGAGCCAAGGATTCTTTAGATGTTATGTCGAACACAGCTCTGTAATAACTAATGTATTTGTTAGCAGTGCAACAAATATTAATGAGCAAATATTGAGAACACCATCTAGTTCAATAAAATGGAAGTCTGGTATTGAACGTAAGAGAACTAAATTAACGGAAACCAAAAACTTGCAGTATTGTTGTACAGTCTGTTTTGAATTATAGGAATATACCCTCGTAGAAGATTGCATTCAGTGCTTACGATATACATAATGAACCCATGAAGAATGGTCCGTATACAGTGGGATTTTAGGCAACATACATGTGATAGTTGCCAAGATTAAAGAATAAATTCTAATTTGGTTATATATAATGTATATAAAGAGGTTATATTTTTTAAATAGTTTGACTGTTATTCTGGAAAAAAGGAAATATTGATAGACGTAAGAGAAGTTGATAAAGAGCTTCTATGTTCAAATATTTTAATATTGTTGATTTATTTTATAAAAAAGCATAATCATTACTAAGAAGTGAAATGGATTAGCTTTAAGCTTTCAAGTACTTTGTTGTCTGAGTTGTTATTATAAAAAATAAAAAAATTACTACTAGAAATGGAAAACGTTGTCAATGTTTCTGACTGATTAGATTGGAAAATATATGTAGCTATGAAAAATTTGACTCTGTAGAAATGGACTTGAATACTTCATTTAATAATTAGTATGTGATAGCTTTTTTGAAAATATATGTGTAACAAAATATTGCTTTTGAGTGAAATGTTTCTATATTTAAAAAAAAAAACAATTTTACACCACTGTTTTCCTATTCTACTATCGAATGCACATATATGCCATTAATTTCTACTACTAACTATTTTGATGATACTTTAAAGGGAATTCGTTGTGTTGAATAACTTTGTAATTATAAAAGTTCACGCGAAAGAAGCTTCCGTCACAACTAGTTAGTAATAAAATCATTTTTAACGTAAATATGCAACGGAAAACTCGTTGGTTTCCACATACGCATGTTTTAATTATTAGCTATTTGTTACAAATAAAATTGTGTGGGTACAAGTTATGTGACAATAAAAATTTAATTAGGAAAGTTTTTTTATTATTACTCGGTTTTTAATTTTTCAGAGTAAATTGAGCCTTTACTTTCAATATATTTTTGACTATTAGCGTAGTGTGAAAAGTATTTCTTGGATTCGTTTTATCGAATTGACCATATATGTAACCAAGATTAAAAGAGAACTCAATCAATTCAAACGAGTTTTTTGTTAACATCTTATTACGCACTTTTGTATTTTTATAATTTATCTTCGATATGACACACTTTTATGGAGATTACAAAGATTAAATACATATACAGACCACAAGTAGTGTGAATTTTTCTTCATTACTACATTATTTACTGTTCAATTTATTTTGCGTGAATACCGAAAACATTATAATTGATTAATATTTAATCCTTTAAATCCTCAAGTAAGAAACAAAAAAAGTTTGTTTCTCCGTAGCTTGCGCTGCTACGTATCAAAAATTTAAGTTTCAGGGCTCTACACATTAAAAGGAATAAATCTGTCAAACACTAGTGGTACTCGATCTACGAGGGTTTCGCACAGTTTTACTTATAAACAGTTAAGGTAGTATTTACAGTTAAGGTATTAAACTACTTACAAATATTAATTTTTCGCAATGTAAATATATTGTCTATTATATTTTCTACAGGTGTATATATAGTGCAAATTTAAATAAATATTATATACAGAATTATCGCTATAGTTTTCCCACAATCTTTGTGAAGACTTAAAAACTCTATTTTTTGTCAATTTTAAATTAAATAAATTCAGAAAAAGGGGATGGAAGAAATTGTTCTTGCATTTTATACTATATCGGTCTCAAGTAATGTGATGATATTTCTAAGTTTATATTACGCCTCTGTTTGATGCTGATTTTTGATCGGCTCAATTTTCTCATTATTTCGCTACTTTACAATACTTTAAGTTCATATATTTTTTCAGTATTTCACTACTTTATAATACTGTAAATTCACGAACTTATCTACCCATATCTAGATAAGTTAGTGAACTATTAATTCTAATCTTTTTTTAAAATAGTCAGTTATTAAATTTTATTACAAACTAACTGTGATCGCGGCTTTGTTCTAGTGTGAACCTTACAATTTTAGTAAGTTAAGTGTAATATTAATATACTTAATACCATCCGTTATAATACTGATAAAAGTAAAATTTTTACAAAGTACACTTTGTATTGAAACGTGAATTGCTATATCTTCTTTTAGTTAGTCGATTGCGTTAAAACTTAGCCCTAATATTATATTTTTTTATAATTCACCTCAATCCTTTTTAGTTATCCTTACGTATTGACGCGAAATAATAAACAAACTCACAGACAAACAGACTTACATATATCGCAAAAATTTTCGCTTTCCATTCATTTGGTTTATTGCCCTAAATACCTTTGTAAATACCTTTAATGTTAGATACGTCAATTATATGTACAAAAAGTAAAGTTTCGTAAATATCTCCATAATATATTTATGAAACTTTACTTTATATATATATATATATATATATATATATATATATATATATATATATATATATATATATATATATATATATATATATATATATATATATATATATAAGTTTCATTCGGTTTCAAATTTGAAAATATATAGGTATGCCTTAGCTCCAAATACTTTAATTAAACAGTAACTTCATTAAATAAACTTAAACAGCCTATGAATTCTAACCTTGCAAAAAAAGGAAAAACATGTCTTTCTTAATATTTTATTAACGTTACCAAAAGCGTGAAATAAAATTTATTATCGGGTTCTCAAACTTATCACACCGTAAAAAGGGGAATAAACGTCCAATGCTGTCTTGAAACAAAGATAAACTCGACGACAGAGGGTAACACATTTGCTGACTTGTGGGACAGGGAAAGATGATAAATTATACCCCGGACACAAAGCAATTATATGGCCCATTTAATGTTATCTATATAATATATTATGAAAATGCATTGGACGGTATACTTCTTAGTTGAGTAAGTAAAAGGGCGTGGTGGTGACTGAGCTTCAGTAAAATATACGAGGCAAATGCCTGTGGCTAAATAAGTATATTTTATTGAAGCTCAACTCTTAGTATATAAATAGCTTTAGGATTATGAAGACAGGGGAAATTCATTATGAAACTATCTTGTGAAAAATCATTATTAATCATCGCTTTAAAATTTTTCATTAATTAAAATTACGCTTTTAATTAATGAATGTTATTCTTCTTTTAAACGCTTTTGTAGTTCTGTAAACATTGATTATACTTACTTTTATTTTATTACTATGTGTATTTCTTGGATGTACGTTTACGAAACGTATTTTAATACTCAAGATTTTCATCGAACATATATGGTAATTTAGTTTCATGGTAGAGATAATACGTTTACATGAAATTGGCTATCAAGTGACGGTTTAATAGATTATAATGTTTACTGACATATTATAAAAATATTATTTTTAACTATCTACAAAATACATACCCTTATCGTACTTTTTTCAAAGTATGGTATAGACGTCAAACTTAATTATTGATACGATGGTTAGGCTATTTGGAAAGCGTACATTTTCCACTTCCATTTTTGAACTTCAATGGAAAATGGTCTATCTTTTTGCTACTGTTAATAACCATATAATTTACTACGCGGTAGTGAATACCATCTGTTAGTGAGTGGTGTACCGCCTTATTGTTAAAACAGTTAGCGTGTTCCGTTAGTGGGTGATGTACCGACGTATTGTTAAAACAGCGTGTTTCGTTGCTATGCGCACCATGGGGAAGTGATGTTTTAGAGAATCCTTCTTTCTATTTTTAAATTAAATAATTAAAATTAAACAATGAAATTTAAAAAAATGTTTACATGGCAAGCCGTGCTAGCTTTCGGCTACCTTCATATATTGCCTGTTTTTTGCGACTTAATTCTCCAGTCGACGAACTTCGTTGCATTGCCGGCTCTTTCTGACTTCATTCGGTCAGCTGGTTTATTCCTATGTACTGCACTGAACTGTCTTAAAACGTTAAAAGAGTTACGTAAATAGACTCTCAGGTTCATCTGGGTTTTAAATCCGGGACCTCTCGCATCCCAAGTGAAAATCATACTCCCTTGTGGTTCTTGAAATTTTTAATATCCATGACTAAGTTTATTTTTTATATAAAGTTATTTTTAAATATAACATATTTTTGGCAGTTTTTCGATATATGGCGCTATACTGAATGCATGGTTCAAACCTATGTTTGTCCTACTTCTTATCTTAATACATTAAAATGGTAAAAATATCGTTCGGGATTTGAACCCGGGACCTCTCGCTCTCTAGACTTAGATTTTTTAAGTACGAAATATTTTTGGTAATATTTTTCGATAGATAGCCCAATAGTGATTGCATTGTTCAAATCTATGTTTGCGTTACTCTTTATCGGGTTTATTTGGGTTTGGTGACTATTTATAAATTTAGACCAGAATCAATTGGTAAATTGTCTACTTCTGCCTCCTTGTGCGTGTTCGATGCGACCTTTACTGGTTTTTATAATTATAATTTATTTAATTCAAATCAATGTGTGACGCGTAATTCTAATGATGATATGTTATATATTTAATTTGAAATTATCTCTTCTAACAAAATTTAAAAATTCTAATTTTTTTCAAGTAGTTAAACTGTTTGGTGTTTTCATCTTATTATGTCTTAAGATAAGTTAATAAAAATGTTATCACTTCATGTTCATGGTTTTTATTATTGTTATCATCTTTTATATGTTTCTCGCATAAAATAATAATATAAAAGTCCCAATTTATACAATTTATCTCCTTCGTAATAAACTTGACAAAATTGACTTCTTACATTTTGCCCACAATATGTAATGTTACGTACAAAACCGCAGCTTCGGTTTGTCAAAACAGATTTTTTTATGTATAAACTTGATATTATTTCTTTAAGATAAATTTTAAATTTGCCTATGAATATTTTTGTAACCACCCTGAGGTGCTGCAACTCTTTAATTGGAATAATTAAAATTAAATTTTTTTGTGTAACCCTCATAAACAAAAACTTATTTTTTATTTTAATTATTTGCAGGATATATTGATGAAGAAACGTTAAAAAATAACATAAAAATATTTAAAATACGAATGAGTGTGTTGTCCCGTAAAGCATATATTAAAGTTAATTCTGTCATCGTGGTTTGTCTAAAATGAGAAATGGGTGAATTAAAATTTGTAATGTGGCATAGCGAAATGAATTAAAAAAAATGTTGCGCAAGTGAATACAATTTAAAAATAAACATAATTTTTTCTTTATAAATTAGACAAGCAGGTAGAAAAACTTGTTACAAAATCTAGGGACATATAGTTTTTAAAATATTCGCTCCACGAATGGAAAAAATTAGTTTTGAAACAAATGTGAATAAACAAATATTGCTTTTGAGTGTCCAAGGAAGATTATTTATATTACCTTCAATTTCAAGTTCTTTGACATCACTAATATCTTCAGACTCATTCCAAGTTGTACTTGTCAGTTTTATGGTCTCTTTTGCTGCTTCCCAAAATAGTTATAAAGAGCTTTGGGTTTGTATAGTTCTATTAATATATTGTGTACTTGAATTTATTATTGGTATTCAAGTTATCAAAAATTCACTGTGCATTCTGTTGAATTGCTGATTATTTGCATTATATTTTTGTAATAAACTTTTGTATTAGTTATAGAAATACTTGCAACTATATAGAAGGCAAATTTTTAAACTATTTTAGTATATTTCACACCAAAACTACGTACATTCCATTCTTTCATATGGAAAATTGCAATTTTGGATTTAGTGTAAATACTAAGTTACATCGAAAAGGGTCCAGTTTCAAAACCGGAATAAACAAATTGAAGATAACAATAGACCTTAAAGAATAAAAGAGGCTTATTATTTGTTTGCGATCGCTTTTACAATCACTACTTGTGGGGAGCGACTTCAGTTATCTACCATGCTCACCTCGAACTGCTGTTTCTTAACTAATTTTTGAAATAAATGCCTTTCAAATTATATTCTCACAACTTTCGGTGACAAGATAACTTCAAGGTGGTTTAACCACTTAAATAGGAGAAAACTGTGAAAAATTCAATTT
Source organism: Druceiella hillmani (assembly GCA_039881145.1). Classification (NCBI taxonomy): domain Eukaryota; kingdom Metazoa; phylum Arthropoda; class Insecta; order Lepidoptera; family Hepialidae; genus Druceiella; species Druceiella hillmani. The sequence goes on from JAYKKI010000001.1 coordinate 15,801,505, forward strand.
TCATAGAATACACTTTTCTTCCACCATCAACAGTTTGAAAAACTCCCTTACTCTTAATAAATCTGCCCATATACTTAATAATCTCGGTCCTTCCGCTCAATATCACGTTATCCGCATGCGGAAATAACTTATTCGGCGGCGACATTATAGCCTCACTGTGCTCTGCAATTAAACGCTGGAGTCCGTTAGTTTATAAACAACATTATTTCGAAGGGAGTAATACATCAACGTTGTGCCGGCACGGAGGGCTAATGACGTTGTTAAATGTTGCGGAGGGCATGCGGATTGCTGAATGAATACTTGCTATTGGGGTCACCGTCCGTTCGATGGCAGAAAGTGGGTCCTTTGTCTCATCATTTTATGAATCTTTGTGCCATCATTTAATGTGATGTTTAAAAATGGCATATTACGTGCGAAACGAAATAGGTCAATCGATGTTCGATAATTTATATTTTCAAAATTAAATCCTAGTCAAAATATATAGTATCTTACACTCTATGCTCTCTTACACTCTATACTCACTCGTGCGTTTATTTGTGCAACAATGTTACAGTTGGGACATCTCAATTTATTTTTATAATTTGGATGTCAACAAAATCGATCTCAATCGTATTAATGATTACAGAAAAAAAATTAAAATTTAAAGTGGTGGTCGTGTAACCACTAAGCTTATTAAATGCGATTAGACCTCACACTACTAGGGTTCTGTGTACATAAATATACTGTTTTGATATAGATAATGTTTCTATTAAACTTTTCGCCAGTAAATTTTATTTTTCATAATGGAAATATATTGTCTTTTCTAAGCGTCCAAATGTTGTAAATTTCTTAAAACTGCTTTGATTTTGGTACCCGTAACTTTTTAACTATTTCATATTAAATTTCTCAATTGAAGAAAAAAATAATAGAATGAAAATAAAAAGCTGAATTGCAAATTCTTAAAATTTCATTGTTGTTTTTCAATAAAAAAACTTTAAATGCACATGTATGTATATATATATATATATATATATATATATATATATATATATATATATATATATATATATATATATATACATACCTTTTTCATGGTTGGGAGCCTTTTTTATATAATTATGAGTCATTTTAAATACGATTTCTCATTGTGGGTCAAGGAGTTAGGTATAATATATGAATTTCCAGTCCTTGTCTTATTTCGTTTAGACATATTTTGGTACTACCATAAGCTTATTTTTTATGATGACAACTTTTCTAGTTATACCGCCACCCTTTTCTCCTTCAATCTTATTTAAGATCAGTACCTATCGAAATTGCAAAGAAAAAGTAGCAAAAATATGAAAACGCGTTGGTTTGTGTTACAAAAAATTAACATTTTAATATGAATTGGTAACACATGTTTTACTCAAAATGTGAATCAGTTAGGGCCATAACAACTGGTCAGTTAGTGGATCAGCAACTGGAACGTCTCTGCTCTGCGTTGGATCGAATGCCTCATTTAAAAGAATAACGTCATCCACGTCCAATAGGGGCAACAGCATGCCCTTTTTTAATTTTGGGAGCATGTATTTTTTTATGAAGCTGCACAGCTTTCTTTGATGCAAAGTACTCTGAGCACATTGTACAATTTGGACCGATGAACAGTAAAAGTCCTAAGGGTAAACCGTAGAAGATAAACCTTATTAAATGGAGTATCAATGTTAATTTTCAGAGACAATCGTAAAAATAAGAGTGTCAAATGAGCCAATTCTTGAACTGCTTCAGGAGTGGGAAACATGAACAAAGATTCGCACCGCAATGGGCAAGGTGGAGGAAAAACCCTTCCGGCAGGATTTTACAAATGTCACTTTTCAATTTACCACAGGACTCAAGATCAGTGCATTTCAACATTTTTAAAAAGTATTATGAGTCTTATAGATGCATTGAATACCAAGTTAGATCACCTACTAGGCGATTTGTCAATTCTTCAATTATTTCATCATCTGGTGCCAAATATTCTGCAAAAACCGACTTACTATCAATGACGACTGAACTCCAATTTTTTGCCAAAATTTTTCCAGCGCGAGCAAACTTTTTCAACTTTAAATCGGCGTCAATAATTTTCCACTTGCATCATGCGGCGTTTTACACTTGTATCATATGGCCAAACCAGACCGGACAAAGGAAGGCTCAAAGGTGTCATGCGTCTTTCAACTCTGTTGAATGCGATTCCTCAATATTTCATAATTTTTCGTTTAATTGTAAATGCTTTTGTAATGATAAAAATTACTTAATACAAGTTGCTTAAAAGTTAGCAAGAAAGGATTCATCAATAGAAATTTCAAACACAGAATTCCATTTGTCTTAATAAATTGCAAAATTATCTATCACAAAGTGTTCTAAAAATATAAATGAAATAATGTATTTTACTAGATTTGGCCTGAATTCAGTACGAAGTAAACATTTTTCTATTTCTTACCAGTAATGCAAACAAAGTACCTCTTTTTTTATGAAGATTTTCTGTCTTCATTTGTTAAAAACATTACTTAGAAAATTTAAATAATTATTTTACTATTGCACTTATTATAGTCTAAGAGGAAATTGACAGTAGATAGATATGAAGAGAATAATAGACAGTATAAATTGACAGTAGATAGATGAAATTAAGAGAAAAAGTATCAATCTGCTAACAACTACGGTATGAATATTTATATATTACAAATTCCACTATTATCGATAACTGGGTAAATGAAGTAGTATATGGTAAAGCTAGACTGCAAGATGGAAGTTTTATGAAATAACTTTGGTAAGGCATTCTTCTCGTTTATAGGATAAGATGAAAGTTTGATGAATGTGTGCACTAGTGATAGTTTGCCTTCCGTAGACCATACGGAATAGTGAAACCTTTACAGCAGCTTTTCCTTATTTTTCCAGTTAACGTAGTTTAAAACATTCGAAGTTATAAAATAAGTTGCGTTCGCAGTAATAAAGGTTGCATTTCTAACGTAATCTTTTACGTATATGATCTTTATAACTCGAGTTTACAACTGAAATATTTAAATTGTAATAACGATATAGGTTTATGAATTAGTAACCAATATATGTTGTAAAACAAAGTTCTGTACCGCATTTATCTGTTTGTACGCAATTTTCTCAGTAAGTACTGAACGTATTTTATTTTAGTTTTAATCAAATGTTTAATGAATATTTTAATAAATAATGTTTTAATGAATATTTTATGAAAATTTCCCGACCCGTGACGATGAGTATTGATAAACTTAGACAAAAAATTCCACGTTTCTGTAACAGAATATCTCTCCCACCAAAATTATTTTGACGTGCGCTGCTTAAATTGTTACATATACATGGTCAATAACGATTTAAGCAGCTTACATAAAAATACTTCTACACATGCCAAAAGGCAATGTACAGAAACATTGCTCATCTTAAAAAGTTTTACAATCAAATATGTGCTCTTCTTAAAAAATGGAAGAGCAAATGCGTATAAATTATATAAAGTCAATTAGAAAGCAATTTACTGTTTAAACAAATTAATTTATCAACATAATTTTCTAAAGCTTATTGCGAAAAACTGTTTCAATATTTATCAATTTCAATTTTATAATGATCTTCCTCAACTTATATCTTCCACAAATATTCCTTGGGGTATTTGTTTAATAGTTATGATGTGATACAATAACTAATAGTTTAAAAGTTATGACGGTATAAGCGAAATTATAAGCGCAAGCTTTCACGTGTTGAATATTTCGGAAGATAATGCATAAATTGTTACAAAATTAAGGATAATAATTAGAAGAATTGTATAAAAAGGAATTGACAATTTAATAAAAATGATTACGATCTAAGCGAAATTATGAGCACGAGCTTTCACGTGTTGACTATTGAACCATCATAACGACAACACCCGTGCAAAGACGGAGTTCCATATTGTGTTAGACTATACCACTTTGCATATAAGTAGTGCTTTAGAAAAAATCTTTGGCTACCCGTTTTATTAGCTATTTGGTTATGCTTATTTATTTAATTTAATATTTTATTTATCTCTTTTCTGAAATTTTATGAAACGAGTGAAATCAAGATGTTTACGCATGACGCGCTAATTTTATTACGCATAGCAAAGTCGTGTTAGAAAATATGAATTTCAACTCTTGTTTAAATCAACCGACAAATAGTGTCAGAATAAGGTTATGTGTTCGGGAAACACTAGAAGAAGCTAACAAGTTTCTATATATCATAAAACACTACTACCCCAATTGAAAAATGTACTAAATTTACTATAACTCCACAACCTATTTACAAAGGAAAGAAATCTTTACAATCGGTGAAATAATTATAATGAAACAATTTTACTAAATATGGAGAAATCAACCCCGCTTTTCTAAATATATTAGTATCTCTAGCAATATATGAAGCGGAAAAGTTTGTTTGTTTGCGCTAATGTCTTGAAATATACTTTTGATTATAGGCTTTCTGTTCATTTATAAATTATAGGCTATATGTCATCAAACTACGATTCCCGGGGGCAGAGCAGTGATAAAAATGTACCAGAAGTCTAGGAACACTTATTAAGTGGAACAAGGCATAGAGAGAAAGAGAGACAGATTGTGAGAGCAGTTGGCTTATTTATTGACTGACCATACTGAATATTCCCGAAGATATACCGCCAACCCCAACGTCTGATGTTGCTTGGCGAACAGAAGGAACGTAGGTGTTTAATTACAGCAGGTACCCCCGATACTGTATTCTAGAGAACAGATTTAATTGCCTGTACTGTTACATGCGTACTTGTCTATCCGTATCTCTATATGTGTGGGTGTGTAAATTAATTTAGGGCTGTCTGCAGCGTGCACGTAAATAATATCTACTAATACTACATATCAGACTCGATCGTGGCGGGCAATCGCGCCGATCGAGAGAGTGACGCTATACGTCAGCAATGTAGCTGTTTTTTTTAACCAATAGCGTCGATTGAATTACTGTCTCGATGGCACTCTGGTATGTATCTTTTCACGTCTTTATTGTAACTGAATTGTAAAAATATAATTACCTAAATAAATATTTTACACTATATATTTCATTGTGTGAAAGTGATTTGATAATAATAATATTAAGATAGAATTTAAAAAAAATACGTATGGATCTTAAAAATGAAATAAAATCTTATAGAAAAACAATTATTGCGTATTTATAAATATAATACACTGGAATATTGTACTCCTTGTATTTTTGGCTTAATTACATTTGCTTCATATGAAAGATCTTTCAATAAACAATATAATAAGCCTATGGCCGACACTACAAGGATAGGGTTTTCAACCATATCGCGACCAAACAAAGCAATAAATTTTAAGAAGAGTTCCAAATTTAAAACTGCTCAGTGACATGTTTGTTAACATAAAATTATAGGTATTAACAAAATAAGTTGGTGACAAAAAACAAAATTATTTTGCAACAAACAAAAAAGGGAGACAAAACAATCTCCTATACAATCCACTCGTACACAACGCAATAACGGACTGTTATATTGAATTATCATTATTATATTATGTTATATGAATTATTATAAATAGTTATCAATTTACACTGAATTACACAAGTTAAACTTAACCAAACATCGCAAACTTGAATAAATCACACGCGCATACAGTAGGCGGCATATGAAAATCGTCTCACCTATATGGGATTTGAAATAATTTCTAAATAAAATATGTACATTAAAGCAACACACGATAATTAGAAACGAGTTATTATAGCTGTTTAGTCATTTTATTCTATTTTTACAAAATTTAAAGTTACTGATATTAATTCTCTGTTATTATGTGACTGTTATTAATTCTTTTATTTTCAGAAAGAATAAACGGAACATTTTACGGTGTGATTAACTTGTACGTTGAGTAGTTTGTTTGTGCTATCTCATCGATTTTTTTGAATTAAAAAGTGGTACTACACTAAAATTTGATGTAATATGAAGTTCATACAAAGTTTATAAATTAACTTACGAGTAGATTCCAATAGAGAAAAACTATAATTTAGTTTTCGTCGATTTTTAAATATCAAAATTTAGAACGTGGAAAATATTTTTTTCGATCAAGTGTTATTTGAAAACATTTATTTCAAAGAATTGTAAGGTATTAATTTTATTGCACTATTTTACATTTTTAGAAACCTGATAATCAAAACACTTTTGTTTTTGAACGTCTCCGCCACGTGTACAACAATTTGAGATTTCTATTCTCCATTTTCTAAGTTATAAATTAATTTTATTGAAAATACAAATATATTACATATAAATCTCGTAATAACAAAATATAAATCTCCTAATAATAAAATATATTCTAAAATATATATTTACCTAAATAAACAATGATAAACAAACTTCATTTATAGTTTATCTCTTATAATTTATTTAGATTATTCTTTAGAAATAACGTTAAAAAAATTTCGTGTATATGAATGTAAATATTTATTTCTCCAGTGTAACCATATCATAAAAACTTTATTGACTTTTGTTAAACGTTAGTTGTCTTTGCGTGCAATGAATCCGTTCAAACATGGACGCTGCGGTGGTGTCTTCACTACGAGGTCGTATCCTACTAACAGGAAACTAATAACGGAGTGCGAGACCGCCGTTGTTTACTCAGCGGTCTTACGCCGCCGCCGCTGAGAGCTGCAGATCAGTCAGCGTGCGTGCCAGTGACAAACACTAGCGGGTATTAGACATGGAAACAATAAAATGGTTTTGACGCGCCGGCAAGGACCAGCACTGATATAGGCTTAACTAAGCTGCCACTTGAATAATCAGCACATAGTTTATGAGGTAAAAAACCACATACTCGTGAATGCTGTCTGTATTATATATCCTTACGTTTTTTCCCATCGCGGTGTAATGAACATAATAACGATAATAACGTTTTGTACTTCGTCATGGGAATTCCCGTTGTCGTAAAATTTAGCGGGAAAGATTGGATTAGGGTAGGACAGGTTGAATCAAATTACTGCACTGCCATGTCATACTGGGATGGATAACGTCATTCGATATTTTGCTGTAAACCAAGCATTACGTTAGTTACTGTCTAAGTATGACTATCCAAAGAAACTGAGATATGAGTTTTTTTAAATTATTGTTTTTTGTAAGGCCTCTAATTAACGACAAATATGGTTGAACCGACAAGAACGGAATGAAATTAAATAAACCTTTTGAGACGATCTGTAAAGTGGATTAGGGGCAAAGGAACTAGAGGTGAAAATAAATACGCTCTTTATAAATGTAAGCGGTGAATAGGTTTTTCTTTACCGAGAGTTTCCTTTAGATTCAACAAAAGAACAATTACCTATCTAGTTACGATGATATAAACCTAACTAGCTAGATTAAGCGTTTTCCATTCAGAGTTGTGCTTCTGAAACGTTACTGAATCAATTTGATTTCAGCCTGATATTTTTTACAATTTTGATTCGCATAGTAAACAAATGCAGTAATAAATAGTAAACAAAAGTGCATTAAACCTGCATTCTTTTAAAGCCCGACCCCAATCGCATACTTTCGCATTACCTTATGCAATATATTAATACTTTCCGAAATGTTGTGACTTGCTTCGTTTAAACAATACATTATGTATGGTTATATATATATATATATATATATATATATATATATATAAATATATATAGCTTGATTTCCGATTTAATTTTTTCATAATAAAATCATTTTGATGATTTTTGACGGAAAGTAATTACGAAATCAGGACATTATGAAGAAGTACCTTTATCCCAAAAAAATAGAAATCATGTTATTTCATTGTTATGCATTTTTAGGAACGGTGTTTTTGATAATATTTCCGTGTTATTGCTAATGGTTTAAATACGAGTATATAATGTTATTCTGTAGTATAACTGGAAAACGAAAACCAGATACGAAATCAATGGAAACAATTAAAAAACATAATACAGCAGGAAAACTCAATAGAAGCGAAGCAAGAAGAGAAAATTAACTTAAAACAGTAAATAAACAGATAAGTATTACGATTCCGGTTTTTGTGTTACTAAAATTGCAATCTACTGTTAAATTTTGAAAAAAATACATTTTGTTTAATCTTTATTACATGCAGCGAAAAGCCGAAATTTGAATTATTTTCGAAATTACAAACGAGATTTTAGAAAATCTAATTTAATCTCTTAATAAAGGTATTATCTTAAAACAATTTTTTTGAGGACTCATACCTATTTATGGAACAACCTGTATATGTGTCGATTCCAAATTTCACACAGTTCCAAAGGAGTACAATAATGCATCGACCACAATTGAACCCACATTAATTTTAATTTTTATTATATATTGACAAAATATTGTATAAAAATAATTTTAGTATTTACTAATGATAAAATTATTTTTATTTTTCTCTTTGTTTTCGATAGTTACATGGAATTTATAATGTACGGCGAGCATCTTTGCGTTATTCGTGATACGCTATTAGTTAAAACAGCTTTATGGTTCCGTTGGTACATGCAGCGAACCGTGAAACATGAAAATTTTTAAAATTATAAAACATTGTAAGACTAAATAAATAGAAAAATTAAAGAACAATACACCCGATTTCGGTGATCTCTTTGGATTTGTTACTAGAATAGATAAAAAGAAAATATAAAAAATACAGGACTCTCCCGATTTTCAGGAAGTTCGATATCTATAGATTAGAATTAGCGGATTAATAATTCATTTCTGCATTTTACTGACCCTATGTAGACTCATCATTATCATAATACTAAATACAATTTAATTTCTTATGATTCGCAACTCGAAAATGTATAAAGAATAACCCATCAACTCCCCAACTGCTTGGAATCAGAAAACTCTTGGACGGAGGCTGGAAAATAAATAAAGCGTTCTCTCATTCAGAGCATAGTTTATAATCCAAATTTTACGTCATTCATTGGAAATATCATGCATATTATAGTATATTATACATGCATAGCTAGAAGGTTCCTTTTCATCATGGTATATTGAATAAACACGTCATAATTAGAAGCTTGAAATATTCAATAGCCATCGGCATTCAGAGTTATACGTTTAAATTTAAAGTGTAATCAAACTGAACTCTGGGTTACGTCCTGCATAATAGATAAATAGAGGATGACAAACGGCAGCGTTGCTTCTCTAAGTAACTTTACGTTCAAACTGAAATTAACCTCGTAAATAACGAAAATGTTCCATATACCTTAACACGTCTTATTCCGCACAGTTTATATGGTGATATTGTCATTAAACAATGATTAATATAGTAATAAAATATCTATGCATCCAGCGAAATTCAAACGTTGTTGTTGTTGAAATTCAAACGTTGAAATTCAAGTGGATTACAAATAGTATTTAGACTATAGCTGAAAGAGAAAAACCTAAAAATTTCGGTTAAAATGGCTCAACTGTTAGCCGGATTGTATGTCGACAGGATTCCTCACCTGATACCAATGATAAAATCATGATATTGTTTTTTTATTTATTATTCAATGTAAAAATATATTTTACGAAATTAGTGAAATATGAATAATCCGTTTTACTCGACGAAAACACTAAACGGTTTATACTGTTAAAGGTTAAAATGAGCACAAAAACAAAAAAATATAGACAGTAAGATGTATGTACATATTTTCATCTAATATATCTAATTATATTGAACTATAATATGTAAAGAACGTACAGACAAGTATATAAATTAACAATAACATGTAAGTACATTATTTTTTCTTATTCTGAATCGAACGATTATTTTTTTTTGTATTTAACATAGTTGTTATTATCAGCAAATATATCGTAAAAAGTCAAATTAGAAAGGGAATTATAGACGATAACATAATCAGTTGTGAGTTAATCACAATCGATATTTACAATATACGAAATCATAAGATATACGCTTGCATTATCTTGACCTAATATCAAGTATTGGAATTTAGTTTCATCTAAATATAAGTTCTAATGCTGACCATACCTAACACCTTACAGGTTAACTACTTAGACACCTACTTATACACCTACCTCAGTGATGCCATTAACTGACAGAGTAAGATGCGACTTCAGTATTAACCAGCAAACGAAAAGGATTGCAGTGACCCTGAAACTGGAGTGCAACTAAAATGAATTGCACGAGGTTGGTAAAATTGTTTTGTTTCTTTTTTTCCATAATTTTTACATACACATATATTTGTATACATCTAGTTACATCATTTTGGAAGGTAACTGCCATTTAACCCACAAGAAATAGCACGTTTTTAAAAATTTTTAGTTGCACCATTCGATCTATCAGATCTCGCATATATTCAGTCTTTTCGTTCTTTTTAAATAAAATTTATTCATTGTATATTCACTGTCGTCTGCAACCATTATGTAAAATGCATATCAAAAATTGTTATTGTTACTCATTTTAGTTATTAAATACAGAAAATATTCTTAGGGAATAGTGTTAATATAGTACATTTAATGTTCTTCTGATAATAGATTGTTTTTATCATTAGCTCCAGTAAGTTTGATCAGTTATTCCAAAATGGTTTGAACAAACTTAAATTAAAATTCTGAACTGAAATTATACGAAATAATGGTATTTCAATTAACGTGGGGTTCCCGATAATTATTGATGTAAAGAGCTGGTAATTTATATAGTGAGAGCTAATAATGGAACACAATGAGACATAATAACTTTAATTTGTAATTTTAAGACTAATTTAGTGACCAATTTTTTTTGCTTCCGAACTCTTAATTTAATTACAATTTAAAACTGATAAAATTAGCAAACTAATATTATAAATTCAGTTTATGGCAGAAATTTGATTGAATATAATTTGTGAAGAAACGGAGCACATACTTTAAAACAATTAGTCATCCTTTATAAATGCTCTAAAAGCATTTATAAAGAGCACTTTCTAATTATAAATGCTCTAAAAGCCCAATAATACAAATCATTCATGACGTCTTGCGAGAAAGTATTTGCAGCATGGCTGTATCATTTATTTTCTTTGAATGCTTAATAAAGTTTGTGAGAATTATTGGAACGGAAAACATTATTTATATTCAAAAGACGGCAAAGAGGGTTGTTCAAATTTTGCCCCACCACGGACAGGAATAAGCATGATGTCAAAAGTTCTTCATACTTTCCTCATTGTTGGTAATTGCAGCAGCTGTCTCCGTGGTGTGTTGGGTTGATCACAAGGCATACGGCCTTTGGCGGTGCGGCGCTTCGTGGTGATGAGTTCGATTCTCGGCCGCTTGCCGAGCGGGGCTAGACTGGTGTTCTACTTGGCAGTAAAAGATTTCTCTCGTCGCAACAAGCCCGTTATGTGTATCAATTATATATATTAAAGTATAATGAGTATCAATTAGATATATTGAAGTATCAATTAGATATATTAAACTAAATAAATAATTATAAATTATATATTTCTCAATTTTCTTTTCAAACATTTCCGTCTAAAGCTTCGGGGAAAAATATCGGATACTAATATTTAATCACTCAACGATGAGCTAAAAATAATTAAAAAAAAATGCATATTTCAACGTTTTCTTTCAAATAATTGGCTGTGATCGTTTTCAGGTGAATATACACTTTTAAAAATATTATTTTTTGTAAAAGTCTATATTTATAAAACAGTGATCCTAAAATATCAAGTTTTATTATTATTTAATTTTTTTTTTCATGGCAACACTAAAATAACGTATAGTAATATAGATTGCTTATTCACTTTTCTTTTATAATTTGTGAATGTTATTCTTTTCATTCTTTTATATTTTAGATTACCGATAGATTATCGGTAATATTGGCGTCGACATCATGGTTGACCAAGATGTTGGTTACTTTTGCGATTATTGAAAATGAGTTAGTTTAAGTATGATGTAGTGACTGATGGAGCTATTGAATCAAAACCACGAATATTGACAAAAAAGTTTTCGTGAGATTTTACAATAAACAAATTGTAAAACATTTTCGGGCAAGCAAACTATTTTCCAAATAATTCGCTTGCCCGAAAATGTCTCCCGATTCATTATTTTTTAAAATACACATTAATTGACAATAAAGAAATTTGGTGTATTTTCCATTTGTTATTAACAACGTATATAAATTTACATGGTGTTTAAGTTTAAATAACATTTTTCCTCCAAAAGGCTTCGAGTTGTTAATCCCAGGTTACTCGAATTTTCTGCCAATTTCTGCGGCTGTCATGAAAATAAAAAATACATTGAACAATACTAATACTCAGGACTGATAAAACATTGTACCCCTTATGATAAATTTATTTCGAGAAAATCTACTGAGACGGGAAATGTTTTGGAAATATTTACAATACAGCAAAGCTTTAAACAAATACGTTATAAATATTTATTTCACATGGGAAATTGTGTTTGCATGCATAGTGTTTAAGCAAACAAAAGCTGATTCCCGCACTGGGAGCCTATGACGGGCCTTGAGCTGAAGAGCGAGTTTATTGGTATGTCAATATTTTCTTATTTTCTTGATTTATGCAATGTATAACCAACAAGATAAACATTTGTTAATTTGGCGTTTAAAAAAATAAATAAATTAGCCTCAGTCGTTCAAATCTTATTAAAACATGTTTGGTTATCTCTTTTTCTTTGTTTAGATATCAATCATGCAGATATATCATCAGTTCCTACAATTAGGGTGCACAGACAAAATACTGAATAATCACACACATATCTCGACGATTTTTTGAATTAGGATGCACAAGTTGAGTTGAGGGAGATAAATTTTAATGATTAAATCGATAAATAAAACAAATTTTTTACAAAAATCGTTTAATTTTCGAGTTCAAAATGAGAACCGCATTTAAAATAAATGCCCGGGCTCTTCTTCCAATTACTGTAGTAGTTATTTTTAGTTACATCCATAGCTTAATGACTTGAAAAGCAAATTGAATTAATTAAACTTTTAAAAACATGCTTTGTCTTTATTTTCAAGTATTTCTCTCCCAATTACTTAGCCAATTCCTAAAATTAGTATACACATATATGTATAAACAAAATGATGAATAGTGGCCGCCACTGGCCAAAACTGATCGGAGCGTCAAACCCTATAGTCGAGTAACAACTGTCCTTGGGACTAGATGTTTTTTGCGACTATTGTATTGAATTTTCAATTAATTAACTATGTGAAGTTGTAGCCCTGGCTCTTGTTTTGCACTCTTCAAAGTATTAATTTTACCGTTTTTGTACTCTTTTAATGTGAAAATTTCTTCTTTTCCAATGAAGAATATGCCAACATTACTTTTATGTATGGCATGGCTGAAGGTAATGGAACTTCAGTACAACGCATGTGCCAAGGACACTACCCGGACTGTAGATTTTCTATTATCAGAGTAATCTACTACATGTTTCTTCGGCTTGTTGAAGTTAAAATTCAAAGCCCAGAATCTGGAATTATTCCAGGAAGACATCATCCAGGTATTGATGAAGAAATATTACAAACATTTGTTGCGGATCTAACTACGAGAGTTTGGGTAGTAGCCCGAAACATCAATCTTCCAATGTGGAAGATATGGAGTATGATGCATCGAGAAGGACAATATTCCTTTCACGGTACAGGGATGGATGGTTTAGAGGAACCTTTCTCAACCTGGGGCCCTCGGACCCCTGGAGTCTATGGACAAAATAAAAACTGAAATTAAAAATTATAAAAAACATAATGGCGTGGCCGAGTGTTTGACGGGAACTCCTTCATGCCTGTTTCTGCTCCGCATGCCTTGCTTGTTCGTAATAAGTTCAGTAAATTGTTTTTAGTGTTATAACTTGCTCGCGTGTAATTTGGTTGTACGAATATAATTAGCTAGGGACCCGTACTACATAAGAAACTATGGAACGCTGGTTAAATCTAATGAAACCTCATCAATTGACTCAAATGAAGGAACTGGCCCTTCGTGTTTGTCACGCAGTGAAACTCGTGAAGTGGAGAAACTAAAGTGCCGCAAGTTTGTAGAAGATTACTTATCTTTGGATTTAACGAAAACCTTTGAAAACGCCACAGAAAAATCTTAATGCGTCTTGTCTTATTAGTCTTATCGAATAAGTCTATGAAGCTTGCCAAATTTCGACCTCATTTAAAAACGAAAAAACAGGGAATTTTCTTCCAAATGTAAGGAGGTGTTCAAGTTGAAGGTTAGTAAATTGTAACTAAAAAAAACATAAAATAGTCAGCTACTGGAACTAATAATGAAAATACTATATTAGCTTTCTATCAAGTATCATTATTGGTTGCAAAAAGTGGCAAACCTTATATCATTGCCGAGGATCTTATATTACCGGCCGCTAAAATCATGGCTCCTGCTATATTGGGAGATAAAACTGCATAGGAGTTAAGTATAATATCCTTATCTAATAATACGGAAAAACAATTTACGACTTGTCCGAAAATATCAAAGAAAAATTGATTTACAATGTAAAAGCAAGCCAATATTATGCTTTACAATCGGATGAAGGCACTGAATTTTGTAATGATGCGAATTTGTTTGCATTGATCCGTTATGAGCTTCACAATAGCATAAGAGAAGATTTTTTGTTTTGTCAATATCATACAAATGCTACAGGTGAAGCGATATTTAAAGTTTTAAACAACTTTTTGTCGACTCATAATATTAAGTGTGATAATTGTGTGGCAGTAAGCACAGACATCATTGCTTCATTCATAAGGAAGCTTTACCTGGTAAACATATTCCGGCTAAATTAAAATCTGTTTCAGTCAAAATTATACAGGTGGTGAAATTTATAAAAGTTTGGCTTTTAAATTAATTTTTCGTGTGATTTATAAAGACATGGGAAGCATTCATACACAGGTGCTATTGCATGTTGAGGTGTGCTGGTTATCGCGTGGAAAAGTGGTGACGTGTATTTTTGAGCCAAGAGACGCCAAGAAGTATGCTGATCATTTTCTTGATTTGAATGACTTTCTATGGTAGCTTACTTAGCTGACATATTTAGTGCTTTAAATATGCTATATTGGAGTTTACAAGAAAAAGTTGATTGTAATATCTTCATTGCTGATGAAAAAATCGAAGCTATGTTGAAAAAACTTGATTTGTGGATAAATTGGTCTCTACAAGGAAATTTTGATTATTTTCTTACTCTCTCGTTATTTTTGCTATCAACTGGCAGAGTTATGTTGTAAAAGGAGACTTAAGAAGAAATCATTGAGCATCTTTGAGCCTTAAAATCTTCGTTTCGGGAATGTTTTCCAAACCCAGATCACAGTGAAAATTAGATTATGGATCTGTTTCATATAAATGGAACAGACATCACCGATCTGACATCTGCCAAGGAAAACCAATCAATTAAAATAAGTTGTAATATAACTTATCGAGATCGTAATATGACTTCGAAAATAATAGTTAAGGTCTCTTTAACAAGGTTTTGGGTAAATTTAATAATCGATTATACGAGTTATTGGAAATGGCGCTAGTGTGATTTTGCCTTTCTCCACAACATATTTGTTTGAAAAGCATTTTTATACTCTTGTATATGTTGAAAATAAATACAGAAACGCACTGCAAGTAGAGGCGATCTAAAATTCCTCAGTTGAAAAAGCAACATCAACCCATTAAAATTAAACACTTACGTTTATTTTACAACACATATGTTTATTTTATTCTGAAAAGACTTAAATATGTGAGTACCGCAAATTATTGCGGTTATAATTTACTATCAGGCGACCAGCATGCTCATTTGCGTCTCTATTATATAAAAAAAGATGATTATTGAAAACAGTACTCTTTTTGTTTTTTTTTCCAAAGATCCACGTATCATGGTATAGTAGCACCAGAGGTCCGCCCCTGAAAAAGGTTGGGAAAGGCTGGGTAGGAAGATGGAAAATTCAGTTTGTTCGATTTCTTGAAATCGAAAATCCATCTTGTGAACCGACGAGTCTAAATTTTCAAGAAAGGGTATTGAAATTTGAAAGGGTATTGAAAACCGACGAGTCCAAATTGTTACCACCTGCATAGTTCGACAAGAACAGGTCACCGTAGTGGGTCGACAAGATAATTATTGGGAAAGTTCACAATAATCAATAGTGATATCATTAAGTAAAAAAATACAGATCAATTTTGAAAATGTATTTGTGGGGTTTTCAGATAGTTTAATATTTATACAATTTAATATCGTAATTTTACAGATGTTTATATGTTTTCTGGAAATGTGTCTTCCTGTATATTGGTTTTAAATTTATGGTGTGAAACTATTAACTTCTTTAACGTTTTAATTTACACAGAATTTGGCCGAGGTTTAAGTTAATAGGTAAATAAACGTCGAACGGTAAGTGAATATTGGTTAACATTTAGTGACTTAAAAATTAAAAAGTCAATTAAAAATTTCGGCAACATTTTTGGATATCGAAATAAAAAACGCGTAGCTCAACGGTGGGTTGTATTGTTCAGTTTCTTTAGTAGCGGTCAGGTATGAAAATCAAATCAAGGTATTGTCAGTTATAAAGTTGTGGGATAGTAGTTTTCTACTTTTCTTCAAATAACTTCTTTATGTTGGGTAAATAACTTTTTTTGATATTCTCTTTCGATTGTTCGAAATAAATTCTAAAAGGACTGCATAGATATTACATGTGGCTACGAACTATTTCAACTGCGGTGCATCATGCGGTATTGATAGCTGGCGAACGCTGGGAAAATTAAATTTGTATAACATTATAACGTATAACATTATTTTGGGCCCATTATACAAAACTGATATTTTTTGTTGTTCTTCCTTCCGTAAACTTTATACACTCAAAAAATTCAAAAAAATACATATCGACAAGTCACACATGAGACTTATATATTTCTGTGTATATGTCAGTTCATATATTTCTGTATTCATAAGTTGGAGTACAGTAAACATAAAGACGACAGTAAGAAGCGTTTGTATACGCAATAATTATGAGTAATTGCTCTGTGAGAAAGAAGCGGCTCGTTAGTGAGTATATGCTGGCTCAATGCAACGCTATAATTTGATAATTGCAAGGGCAATTCCTCGGTCGATTTCACGATTGTACTCGGCTCTACGTGTCTCGACAGCCAATTACCCGCGTATCACTTGTAGTCCGCATAGACGTGATAAACTATTTATATGTTACGTTTCCAGTGAGATCGTCTATTACGACGCGAATCCACAACTAACGAAAAACATACATTGAAAACTGCAATAAAATATATTGCATTAGTAACAGTAAACGTATTTTAGGAATGATGCAGAAAATAGAAAATATTTTAGGAAATTTAGAAAATATTTACAACATTCAGCGCCTAAATCAGATATACAAACAATTGGAACTTGTATACCATCCAGTTCTGAAAATAGGTATCGTCCTCATAATGCTATTCATTCCAGTGCATCTCGTTGGTTCCTCGCATGATATCAGACATTTCGATACCGGTCAGGTTGCTTTGTATTTTGTTATTCTTGGAGTATTATTCTTTCATTTCACTATCCGATCTTTTGACATAACCTTTAGAAAGGTGTCCAGTTCATTTTCATAACGCAATGTGCAATTTCCACTTTTTTTGTCTTGCGCTGAATTGTTCACTTTCTACATTTTGCCTCTAAAACGTTCCTTACTTCATAGTTCCTTGGGCAATCCTCACATCACCTGTGTAGTTTTGTCAGCATTAATTCATTGGTTACTGCCAGTGCCTTATATGCCTCTGATTGGTGCTAGTTTCCAGGACAAATTTAATCCAGATTCAAATTAGAGATAAATCCCACTTAAGTGTTAGAACATTTGGATTGTCATTTTTTGCCGTTGTCCAAAGGTTTCAACTATGTTAAAAGCTAATGTGATTTGTGAATGTTTACGATGTAAACTTCTCTATTTGGGATAATGGAGTAAATGATTTGGGTAGATGGAAGCTATTATGATAAGTGCTGAGAACACAATTAGTAATTTATGCATTGTTCTATTTAGATTGTACTATTAACACAAATGGGTCAATATAAGAATGGCCCATGATTATCTTCTTAGAAAAATTTCTTCAGAAGAGGGCAAGAATTTTAGAGCAAAAAAAAACGGACCCAACAAAATCTTACAATAAACCAAGCCGATTATACGATTACTTTTATTAACGTAAGAATTTTTACGAGGAAAAATTTATTTATCCTGGTTGAGGCTAACACAATAGTCGTTTACCTCGTAAGGTAAATCTGGAAAACAAGAAGTGATAAGCTAAAATCTCGTATTATGCTTTCATAATTCTGAACTCTCGAATTATGAAAGTAAAAGCTAATGCTTGATTAAAATCATGTATTAAAAATCTAATAAATCGAGAAAAAATAAATAATAAAAACTAATTCAAATTCCAATATAGATCCTTAATTTAAACTTGAATCAAAAGTAAAAATTACTAACATCCACGTTGAAAACTAAAGCCAATTATGAAAATAAATGTAATCTTAGCATATCGTTATGACTAGGTAATAATTTGAAAATGTTGGTCACTCTATTCATATTCAATTTTTTTTAACACTCTTTAAGAAATTTACAATTCCTAGTAAGTCATTATAAAATTATATTTAGTCTAAACAATGGCAGATACAGCTTTTGGTTTTGGTCTTTATTTTCATGTCTTCAGTTTCATTTTCAGAGCTGATAAGTCGGTGCAGTCATTAGCATTATAAATTGATTGGTTGCTCGTTCCTTAACCTGATTGTGGGTGATTTCATTTTAATTTGTATCGAACTACCGATATCATTTCATTTTAAAATTTTATTCAAAGTTTATATCAGAATTATTTTCATTTAAAATAGGAATATTGACCGTATTAATTTTCATTCAACTGCAGTTTGTTTTCTTGTTGACGGTCTCGTTTTGTTAAGTTTCAATATAGTCAGTTTTGAAATTCATTTAGTTAATGTTAATGACGTGGATTCAGTATAAGCATATTTGTTTTTAGGGTTCTGTGTCACAAAAGGAAAAATAACCCTTATAGGATTACTTCGTTGTTATCTGTTGGTCTGTCGAGACCCATTTATTCAGGAACTTTTAGAGGTATAAAGTCGAAATTAGTATCAAATACTCTTGGAACTGTAAAAAAATTAAGCGTCTAGGTCAACGCAATTAAGAAACTTAAAAAAACGGCCATTTATGCCGCATATTTTAAAACTAGCAAATAAATTAAATACCCTATGGGATATTTTCCGTTCATTCAGAATAATGAAACTTGAAAAAAAAATCTTGGAGAACGTAGATATAGATACGACGGCTATGAATATATAGTAGGCAATAAATTTTCGTTCTAAAAAATGGAAATTTTGTAAATAATTTAACAAGAATATTATGTACCATTAAATGTTAATAAAAACCTAATTGTGTACGAAACCCTCGTAGTGCTTGACAGGTTTTTTACCAGTTAATGGTAACTTTACAAAATAAACAAATTTATTTTTATAAAAATTCAACACTTGCAGTAGCTCAGCTATTTCAAGAATTTGTTAGCTCTGTTCATGTACGTACATATCGGAAAGGCATAATTTACAAATTTAAACGAAATATTTAATGTTATATTTAATAGAGCCTAATAAAGAAAGCGAGATATTTCGATAAGATCTTATCGAGTTAAGAAATAAAGAAAAACGCATCACGGTCATAATTAGGTAAACCATGTGAACGAATTTGCCGCTAAAATAGTATATGGTCATTATCATCAAATTTAGCCTAGCAGCGTTTGGTGGGCTGTGTTTTTATTGTTCTCCAATTCTTCTCTATAGTCATATACAATTAAGGGGAGCTTGGGTATTTCTGTTTTCTTAATCACGATCGGTTATACAAGAAACTCTCTTTTGACCGTATTTTCAATGTTCATTTTTGAACGAGCCATGCCTGTTTCAGTTGCTATGATTGGTCTATATTTATATTTCAAAATGATACCTTCTTCGTAATTTAAAGTTATCAGATTGTATCAAAGGACGTATATAATGCTTATATAGGTAATTTTATGTATCGAATAGAGTAGAAGATATTAAGAAACTGTATAAAAATTACCAACTGTTATTAAAAAAAAATCGCCGTGAATGTTGCGATTTAAACAAAAACCCTTTACCTTTTTTTACAGAAATACGCTACAAATATATTCGGTATACATATTTACAGGTTATGAAAAACGTGTATATTATTGATATAGTTACTCTATGCATTAAACTGAGTAGAAAATGTTAGAAAAGTATATATGTCTGACCATATCAACCTTACCTGGAAAAAAAACACATTGAAGTTTTTTTAAATAAAAACACGATTCAAAGAAGCTCAGTTTGATGTACCGAATAAAAGACAAGTTATTTCTTTCCTCTTTATAATAGCATAATACTAAATGTATATAAACTATAATTAGACTAATCTCATGAGTGACTGACATTATTACAAGGTATGAAAAGGAAACGGCAAAGGCGACACTATTATGCTAAAGTATATAGTTTTAATTATCGCATTTAACATAAAACTCAGTAATTTTCTAGTTATTTATCTTCTAATGTTGTACATTGACATTGCTGTGATGTAACACTGGAGAATGTAATTTTTCTCTTAAAGCTGCGGATATTGACAAGCACTTTCCAAATCTACACTAATAATTTAATTGTATTCGATTCAATCAACGGAACCTCCTTTTTTCTTTGTTATTTTGTTCTACGTTTTTTGTTTGCCGTACAAGAGACGTATAAGAGAGATTTAATTCAATAACTTGCACTCAGCAAAAATATTAAAAAGGATAATAATAAATAATAAAAAAAATGTGCGAAGATCTCTTCTTATTAAAAAGCTTCCATATTAAAACTTGATACTCTATTGTTTCGTGTTCGGCCATTGTTTTCGCTTTCTGTTTCATGTGCATATTCTTGCGCGTTCTCTCTGGGCCCAATTGTTTTTAATTTTTTATATCTTTAACTTGTTCTTACAATTATTTAATTAATGAAAAATTACAAAACGTGGGGTGTGCACTTTTGGTTTTACCAATGATATAAAAATTAATTATTTATACCTATTTAATACATTACGTATGGCTTAATTGCTAATTTCTTTAAAAATTTATATGAATACATGGTTTTATAAACATCATAAAAACAATAAGAAAACTACTACCTTTTTCGCCTAATTTCAATTCGCCATTTCAGCCGATTACAAATAATACCAGCAAATACTCAGCTGCACAATAAATTATGTGTTACCATATAATAGTAAAGAGGTTAGGTTGAGAAAATAACTTTATAAATGTCCCTTGTTTTCTGAGAGCCATACATTTCAACATAGACATTTATCTTTTCGAATAACTCCTCACGATATTCTCTATCAGCGGACGAACTCGCACAGTGATCTGCACATTTTTTTTAGCAGCCACGTCATTTATTGTCATTTCTCATCCAGCGCCCATTCGCTCGATGTTAGACAATGGCTGTACGAAACAACAACAAAGAAAAAATGGAGGCTCAATTCATTGAATCGAATACGACTAAATTGTTAATGTAGGTGTGGAAATTGCGTGTCAACACTCGGAGCTTTTAGAGCAAAATTACATCACAGTAAAGTCAATGCATAATATTAGAAGATAAATAAATGGGATGGTATTGAATTTTGTATTAGATGGGATAATTAAAACTATATATATCAATATTACTCTGTCACCTTTGCCTTTTCCATTTCATAACTTGTAATTAGGCTAGTCACTCTAATTAAATTATTCCAATTATAGTTTATATATATTAAGTATTATGCTATTATAAAGAGGTAAAAAATAATCTGTCTTTTATTCAGTACATCAAGTTGAGCTTCTGTGAAGGGTGTTTAAAAAATAATTGAATTTTTTCCCCTTCGGTTCGCAACTTTCAGGGTTTTTTTTCAGGAAAGCTTGATATGGTAAGATATTTTTCAGGAAAGCTTGATATGGTAAGATGTTTTTCAGGAAAGCTTGATATGGTAAGATATTTTCCAGGAAAGCTTGATATGGTAAGATATTTTTCAGGAAAGCTTGATATGGTAAGATATTTTTCAGGAAAGCTTGATATGGTAAGATATTTTTCAGGAAAGCTTGATATGGTAAGATATTTTTCAGGAAAGCTTGATATGGTAAGATATTTTTCAGGAAAGCTTAATATATATATATTTACTTTTCTAATATTTTATACTCAGTTTAATACATAGAGTAACTGTATCAATACTGGGTATGTTTTTTACAACCTGTAAATATGTATACTGAGTATATATGTAACGTATTTCTGTAAAGAAATGTAAATTGTTTTCATTTAAATCGCAACTATGATTGAGGATTTTTTCAAAAAAAGTTGTGTATTTATATATAGTTTCTTAATGTTTTTTATTCTATTTGATAAGTAGAATTACCTGGATAATTAATATACACGATCTTTATTACAATCTGATCACTTTAAATTGCGAAGTGGGTATAATTTTTAAATATAAATATAGATCAATCGTATGAACTGAAACACTCTCTGTATGCATGTAAATATATATATATATATATATATATATATATATATATATATATATATATACATATATATATATACATAACATAACAGGATCGCACTGAAGCATAAATTCTAGAAAATAAATCTGTGTGTATCAACTGTAAATATGCGATTTTGTTATCGATTTTCGTACCTGTTACTATTGTTTCATTATTGATGTCATTTAGTTATTAGCAATAATTTTATTCACAACAACCATTAGACATTTGAATTTGGAGTTCAAAAAAAACTTTAGCTTGCAGACTCAAGATTATAGGTAAACATTTATGTTAGTCGTCGCATCTGCAGTAGAACATAATTTTTTAAGAATTTTCAAAATTTTCTAGCTATTTAAACCAAGAAATTCAATACCCTTGTTTGACTTAAGGATGTGTGTTTTATGGATCTGGCTGAGAATAGTTTTTAATAGATTAGAAATGGATTGAAATTTATACTCAGATTGCAAGTCAATTAGATGGATGTTCCTGATTGAAAATATTTTTGGTGAATTTAGAGTTATTTTATATGAAATATTAAAAACCTGCTAAAATAGTGTTACTACTCTTTCCATTTTAAAAATTAAATCAAATTAAAAAAGTCGATAACTTCATTTACCCATCTAAACTTTCTGTAGAAATAATTTTGGGTGTTCGTTAATGAAATTGAAGTTTATGTTATATTAAGATGTTAAATCTTAACTTTCTACTTCATAATAAGGAATTCTATATAAGATATGATTTATCACTAAGCCTAGTCTCTACAAACTTTTTTTCAATCTTCTATAAATATAAATATTCTTATTTATCATCGGCCTTGACTGGAAGAGATCAATGTAATATCGGATAAGGTAGTACAAAATAAATTGGCAGGAAAGTATATGCAGGTACGTGGTTATTACGTAGGTGGTTAGGTAAGTAATTATATAAAGATATGTAAAAAAGGATACCAGGAAATATAGAGTATCATAGGTATTAAAAATGAAAAAAATATAACTTTTCAAACAAAAATTTAACAGACTTCAAATAACCATTGAATAATAGTACTAAAATTACGTAGTTAGAAACTAAAATTACGTAGTTAGTACGTAGTTGGCAATTTTGCGGCACAATATCGTTTCTGAACATCATACTGCTACTGCTAAAGATTTGTGAGTAAATTAGGGAAATGGGTTAAAGACTGAATGACTTGATGATAACTTTTTTCCAAAAAGCATTTAAAGAAGTTGCATATGGTAGTAAAAGGATCTTAATAAAATAACGGTAGATAAAAAAATTAAAATGCTGCTTAGTTAAAATATACTGAAAAAGATACTGTTGCAACGAAGGTTTCCTAGTTATTCTAGAGAACTTAATAATTTTTTCAATCCCATTCGTCAGTCTATGGCGGTCAGTATGGATAATTTTAGATAAATCCACATGAATATATGTTGAAAAGATATTTCAGATGGCGATGTCAACTAAATTGCAGTTAAAAATAAGATGAGAAGTCAAACTTCTTTAACGGTTTATTTTAGTTCAAATATAATTTACAATAATTATTATTATTTCTCTGAAAGTACATTCTTTTTCTTGTTATTATGATTAAACGTACATATCCACTCATTTATAGCGATTATTTAATAAAGATTTTCTCGAAGGTGGTGAGTAAATGATAATATTATATTCACTTATCATTTTTGCTTTGTACGGTATACAAACTAAACATGCCGTACATTTAGTAAAGGTGCAAATAGCGGTGTCTGACCTGCTAATCGCCCGATTATCTTTTAAATTAACTTTTTGCCATTCATGACTACCAATTTATTAGCGCTCGACCTGTTCCGCTGCTGGTCGGATACGTTTGGCATTTATTTTCTCAAAAGTTATTTAATTTAATATGACAGGATGACTCAAATATTGCTAAATAAGTGTTAATTTAATAATTTCTTTTTCTAACGCAACTTTCCAAACTTGAAAATAAAAAAAAAATATTTTTTCACACAGCTCAGGAAATGGAGAGATATTGGATAGATATTTTGAAAAGAAATTTTTATTTTCTATACCATTTAATATTTGAAGGTATAATTTGTGAAATATTAAGTTTATGTTATGTTTGAATCAATACATGCAAGTTTAAGAAAATATTTGAAGTGGTATAAATGTTCCGTGAGGACATTCCTTACTTCTAATTTATTTCGCACTCGCGTTTATTTGTATTTTTTTACAATAAATAAAAAATGGATCAAATTTCAAAACAAAAAATATAGGTTATGTAGTGATTGCGACCTAGATGAACTGCTTCGGGACATCTGCATTTCGCGCATTGAGGCAGAGTGCATTTTGCACATTTCACGGAATATTGCAACACAGTAACAGCGTTCAATCGGAATATCGTCATTTGCACTCCGCATATTATGGCGGTAATACGGTCATTGAACGTTTCCTCATAACGGCGATATAGAGAATTTCTCATTTACGATTAAATTTAATGTAACTGGCGGTGAACGTTCGAAATCAATTTCAGTTCAAATTGAAACGGAAATGGAAACTAATATATCGGAAAATTTATATGATAAATTTATTTTCACCGCAAATAAAATGAAGGTTCTTAATTTGAAGGGAGGAAATTTTCATACATTTTATATAGCGTATCTTCGTAAAGATTTGGATACAGTTTAATGTATCTTGTTACGTGGAGTAAAAAGATAAGTGTTGTTGAAGATTAAATATAACTATATTTTAATCTATGAAAAAGGCATATTTGTTAAATACGTTTGTGCTCACATAAGTGGAATGATCATAGGCTTAATATTTAAAAGTTTGGAATTATCTTACTTATTTTGACGAATCCATCGTGTATATGGTATTTAGAAAGGTTTCGAAAGGCAAGAATTAGAGTGGAAGTGAAGAAAGGTGTTGGACTGATGCATTCAGTATATTTAAATAGTTGTTTATTAGCATAACTACTAAAAACTTAAGACTATAGCTT
This sequence comes from Druceiella hillmani, assembly GCA_039881145.1. NCBI lineage: Eukaryota > Metazoa > Arthropoda > Insecta > Lepidoptera > Hepialidae > Druceiella > Druceiella hillmani. The sequence goes on from JAYKKI010000001.1 coordinate 15,826,937, forward strand.
AATGCTATAACTTAAGACTTGATGTGATGCTTTTGAACATTTTACAATAAATGTAATCATACTTTGGTATTAAATGTACCTTATCTTGCTTTAGGTATTTTACTTCCTCCTTAGAAACGAACTAACGATCTTTTACCATAAAGAGATTACGTTGCCATGTAGGTACTCATCAATAATAGGCTGCAATTGCCGGTAGGTAGGGGAGCCGAATTTTTTGGTTTTTATTTTGAAAGCCTTGCCGCAATCTTTAAATTTTCCGAATCGAATTTTTTAATGAAAATTGCCTTTTTTATTTCCTTTTTTTTTATTTTAATTACCATTTTTTACAGTATACAAAAATTAAATGTTTCAAAAAAAAATGTACTTACTGTTAAATAAAAAGGTTTTGTGGCCTGTTTTGATGAAAATATTCTCATTTTTCGTGCCTGATGACTTTCTGGGATTTCATAGTTAGCATTTTTTAAAAATATTCGGCATTTGTAACTTTTTCGCGCTATATAATTCTTCAATCAACGGATCGTGGTTGCACAAGTTTGTGATTTGTTTGTGATGAATGAGGATAAATTTCTTTAAATTGTATTGCAGTGCTACTAAATTCAATTATTGTTCCATTTACCGTAAACGTAGCTGTTTTGTCGTTAATGAAATGTGTAAGTATGTAACAATAATATTTTTTCTGACTACTTGGAAGTAATTAAATACAAAATAATAAACTATTACATAATTAAACGGTTCATTGTCCACTATTTCTCATTTTAGACTCGTATTTATTTTTTTGTAAGTGAATTTTTTTTTATGAAGTTACCGAAGTTTGTTTTTCTGAAAACGTTTTCAATCTACATAGATTCTTGTTTAAAATAAAGAAAATGGACGGTAATTTCATGGATCATTTCAGATCTATATATCAGTTACAGGAAAGTTGTACGAAAACCGCTGTTTTAAAGTAAGTACAAAAAAAGTATGAGATAATGGAACTAAGGAGATATATTCTGAAGAATAATTATACCGGGTGTCACATAAATTGTTTACCACTACCCACGTGGAGAATAATCATAACCCCAACGTCCACTATATTTCACACAGGTATACTCACAGCGGATATAATATAATCATAGGCACGTTATAGAAAAAGTGCCCCCATTTATAACGTTTTCGCTTATTACTATATCAATGCAATTATGTGCACACAGTGCTTAGATATGGAAAACTGTGAGTCCAGGAAACTTGGAAACACTACTCTTGCACTTTCTATGGGTATCAGAAAACGGAAGAGTAGGTTCCCGTTCTATTTCCGTAAAATAAACTTATATTTACTTTTACTGTTACTTTCATCCATTCAAAAATTAGTCAACAAGATTAGGTTAGCTTTGAATTGATGTAATTTTTAACAAAGGATGCTTCAAAATGTAAACTATATATGTCTATGGAATTTCAAAACATTTATTTGATAACATTTTATTCCATGTTCTCTTAAAAAGGTTTTCTTCCTCTCTTTACAAGAATGACTCTGTCAATATTTTTCCTATTGCCTCATACCACGATCTTTATCTGAAGCATTTATATGTTAAGTGTTATTAAATTGTTCGAAATGTCGAGGTATGGTGGACGAATGGAAGAATAGACTCACAGATATGGCGAAAATATAAGGATTTTTTGAGGAAAGAATTTAAAAAAATAATATTTGTATTTTTAAAGGTAAGTGTTTATGTTTTCGTAAATCTCAAATAATTCCATCTTCAGCCTTCTTTGGTTGAACCAAATTTGAGCAGCAAAACCGGTTCTGCTTTTTATCCACGATATATTTATATATTGAAAGAGCATAAAAACAATATCAACCAAAACCGACCAATCAAAACCAAGTATCAATGTTCTAAGGTAACTTCTGACAACCAGACTCGAATTTTAGTCAACTAATCATTTGGTGTATGCATAATGTAACTTTTATCTTTTCATGTAATTACTTAGAGAATTCTTATTCATATAAAGCGATGTTAATTTCACTATAATAGAGTTAAAAATGATGATAAATACTGTGAATAACAAAGAAGAATCATCACTAAACCGAGAAAATCTCAAGGAACTATATGAAAATTCTCAGCAGTTTTTGGAAAAAATCACCGTCAAAATTGCAATTCCAATGAGAGATAATGACATATTTTTTTAAGAAATACGTTTGAAATTTATACAGTTTAATATACAGTTTCACCTGCATTAATAATAGACACTTTCTCTTTTACAACTAATATATTTATGAATAAATGTAACTAAAATTTACATTACATTATTCATAAAGGTGATTCTGTGTATTAAACTAAGCTAAAACTGGAACCAGATGATCATTCCCAAACGTTTCTAAAAAAATCACTGTTAAAGTTGTGATACTTAGTTTGATATACAGATTAAATTGTATTAATAATAAATACTTTCTTTTTTACAGCTTGTATACATATAAAAAGGTGTAGCAAAACCCCATTTATTCATAAAGGTGATTCTGTAAATCAAACTGAGCTGAAACTGGAACGAAATTATCATTCCCCAAACGTTTATAAAAAATCACCGTTGAAGTTGCCATACTAATGAAAAACATTCAGACTTTTTTACAGAAATACGCTTCAAATTCACTTAGTTTGATATACAGATTAATCTCTATTAATAATAGACACTTTCTTATCTACAGCTTGTATACATATTAAAGGATGTAGCAAAATCCTATTTATTCATAAAAATGATTCGGTGCGTCAAATTGAGTAGAAAATATAACTATATGATCATTCCAAAACGTTTCTAAAAAATCAGTTTCATTCAGAAATATGCCTCAAATGTACTACTCAGTTTGATCCACAAAATCAGCTGTATGAATATTCGCGTTATTTGTTATGAAATATACAGGATACTGCATATAACGTACGTACCTAAGTCGTTCGCTTTTAAAATATTTGATTTTTTAAAACGTTTTTCATTTTTATGTTTACCTAAGTTATTTAACTTATTATTTCAGTAATAACAACAGTTGTTTCCGTATTCGAGAACAACTGCAAGTATTTTATTATGTAATCCCATACACATTTATATTTTCCAAACGTAGAAAAAAATTGGGGTGTTATCGTTTTAATCAAGTTTATCTTTGTTATATGTTTGAATTTATTTGTGCTTTTCAAATCTAATAAAAAAGTGTGGTTCTAAATGATTGTCCTCGTGTAAGTGGCTTCTTTGTAATTTAGATAGAGTTTTTAAACATAAATTTCTTATGTAATTGCAATATTATAGAAAATGTAATTTTCGTGAAAGTTTGCAAATTACTGTTTTTGTTCATTATTTAATTCAATAGTTCTTGTGCCATTTTATATTTGGATAAACTATATTGGATAAATATGGATGAATCCGATTATTAAACGTTTTAATGTTTTCCCAAACTTAACATTTATTTGACTGTGTTTCCCTAAACACACGCGTTTGAGAATGATCATTTCGTTCCAGTTTCAGTTCAGTTTGATGCGCAGAATCACCTTTAGGAAAATATAGTCAGTGTTAGGGAAACATATAGAGAATATTACAATGACACTAGAATAGCAACGATAGTTTTAAATACAACGCACATTGAAACTGGTCGATTTACTTGAAACTTATGCAAGGCGAAATTTAAAAACAGTCCGTTCTAAAAGCCCAATAATTTTTTTGGTTCAGCCACGTACGGTAGTATTTTTATACAATTAAAGTATGAAAAAATTATATATAAAAACTAATTTAATTTAGCTGAAATACTCTGTCAATATGGAATTGTTTCCTTATAGTTAGGAGTTTATTAACATTAGAAGCATTTGAAACCGCTGGACCAAATTTAAACTAATATAACTGACAAATATGGTTTTATGAATACAATTAGCAACAAAGGATTAGCTACTTTCAAAAAAATATATTATCAAGTATTATTTTTTATCTGTATACCTGTTTTTTTGTCTTAGAGACAAAAAAAAGAAATTTCAATGACGGATACCGTCATAGTTATTTTCCTAAAAACGTCAGTTGTGCATAGTTTAACGAAAGAAAATAATATGTTTGTTTGGAATCATTTGATTCGTTTGTAACTTACGTTTATTGAATACAGGGTAATAGTATATACATATGTATATATATATATATATATATATATATATATATATATATATATATATATACAGCTTTTAAATTATTTTAACACCTATTGCCCATTTTAAATCTGTCGGTCGAAAATCATGGTGTTATACTGCGCGTATGCATTTCACTAGGTCAGGCCGCCGCGAATGTCGGAATGGTACTGCTTCAAATTTCATTCTTTCTCTTTAAAATCGGTCTAACTGCTATTTCTATTTTTAACCAAGTTATTGAAGTTTGAAATTATTTTCAAATAATTTGTCACTCATTTGGCCGCGATTACCTCCCAATATCTGATGTATATTTCAAAGGTTTTTCAGGTCAAAATATTTTCTACACATTACAGGTTCTTTCACTGTTGGAAAATTCTACATACATCGATTGGGATAACTCATATATCATAAATTTAGTGTATGGCTTGGCCTATATTTTGTTATTATTTTGGATTAAATATAATGACTGAATTACAAGATCCAGATAATCAAAGGATGTGTTACTTATGTCTGTATATATATATATATATATATATATATATATATATATATATATATATATATATATCTATTTTATTAGCCAAACGATTTTTTTTAATTTTTACTCTTCTGTGTGTGCGCGGGTCAGTGTGCGAGTGCGTATGCATGAGAATGTATATGTGTATTATTGCCGTACAAGTCTAATTGTATAATTTTATCCAAATCGAAATTTTGGGTTTTTCTTTTCTGTCCTCATGTACATTTAAATTTTTTCTATATATTTCCACATTTTTTTAATTGAACTAATAAAAGAATATACTCCGTGTTGAAATATTATATCGTTTCTATTATTGACAAAAGTTTTCGAATGAACTTTTTCGTAGAAATTTATGAATATCTCATTTTAAAACTTCTTTATATATAAAAGCATTGTAATAAGATTATATCGACAGCAAGTCAACTTTCAGTTTACGTATTTGCGACCGTCTAGGGACAATATAATATTGAATGTAACAAAAGCTTCATATTTTTATTTCAAATTATATTTCAAAGTAATTGTTTCGTTGTGTTCGTTTGTCAATTTCAAATACTAGTGAAGCCCTTAAGCCGTTACGAGCCGTAATTGTAAAATTTAAGCGGACATTGACCAAATTGTCCAATACAAATCCAGAAGTGAATAATAAAATATTTTTCGGCATGAATTCATTAAGGCAGTTAGACATGTTTCAAACAATCGCATTAGAATAAAAATATTACCATTTACCATTCGCACGAGCGGATGTTTGAAAATAAAGAAAAAAGCTTTCAGGGAAATATTTTTTGAAGGCGAATATCCTTTTTTAATATTCGTGCGTTTTATGTTTGGACTACATATATATATATATATATATATATATATATATATATATATATTTAAGAGAGAAACGATCCATATAGTGTTGATATAGATGTTACAAGAATAAAAAATACACTTTTATGCTTGTCTCCATTGCAATACGAAATATAAGACCCTTAAAATTTTATTTCAGTCGTCAATAAGACAAATGAAAAATCTTGTATTTTTTATGAAAACTTAGGTTTTTGAAAAAAATCATGTAAATTTCGTAAATAATAAAATACGGTTTATTTTTAATCTTTTTAAGGAAATGGCTACATACTTACACAGAGATCGATGTTTATTACATTTTGAATATTTAGAAATCGACGTTTTTTATATTTTTGCTTCATATGTAAAAAAAAATAAATGCAACAAGCTCTTTTTTCTCGCGTCTTTAATATTTGATAAAACTTATTTCTCCAAAATCAATGTGAAAAATGAATCAAGTAGTTGATTGCGCTGCTGATGGATTGAAGATTTAAAATAAGCTATTTTCCGTTGTCATCTTTATGGGATTTTTACTTGGAAAATGTTTGTCTAGTAATAAGTTCTTCCTGGACAAAACTTATCAAGTTGCCAAGTTGCTTAATTTTACAAATCGTAAGTTTCTACTTGATAGGAAGTAGCTCGCAGGATATGATGTTCAGTCAATCGTTTTTCGATTAGTTTTGGCTTAACGCTTGAAATTTATAACACGATATCCAATGTGATCTATCTTAATAAAAGTGTTCTAAAATTTCCCGTGCTTAGCTTAATATCTTATTAAAATAAGAGGGTTCGGAAATTTCCTTGAGTCAATTTATTTCAATAATGCATAGCTGTGCATGCCGCCAGTTTACTCGAGCACTTGCCCTCTGCACTACCAGGCACTTAGATGTAGCTAATATGATATGTTTATTATTTTAAGCGCTCAGCTCATGTAACTAACTGAAATATTTATATTTTCTTCACGCTAAATTATATATATATATATATATATATATATATATATATATATATATATATGTATATATACATATAAGTTTTTTGTTAATTTTTTATAGCTGCTGTAAAATTGGTTATTAAATTTATTAACAAAAATATAGTAAATACATAAAAAAATTAGAAGAAAACAAATGATTAAAATTTTACTTAATATTAATTAAGATCATAGCTAAGTAATTATAAGTTTCTATATTGCATTCAAGACAAGAAATTTGATATTGGCACGTTAATTTTTTTGTGTCGAATAAAATTTAAAATAAATATTTTATTGAAAGTTAATTCGTAAATATTACAATTAAATGAAACTACGTGATGTAGTATTATTTCTACTATCTTTAATTTCTTTACCACGACCTAGGTTTCGTTGTATTACAACATCTTCAGGTGGGATATAAGCAAAGAAGATCTTTGCTTATATCCCACCTGAAGATGTTGTAATACAACGAAACCTAGGTCGTGGTAAAGAAATTAAAGATAGTAGAAATAATACTACATCACGTAATTTCATTTAATTGTGAATAATGCATTTCTACAAAATTAACGCCAATTATATTCAATATTCGGAAATATTAATTTATAAGACAAAAGGGATGGCTTTCATTCTGCTTTCTTTTTTTTGCCTCATTTCGTTTCCAAGAGCTGAAGTAAGTGAACTAGTTAAACATGCTGTTGAGGCAATTTAAGACTATTTAGACAAAGAAAATGTTACTATTAATATAAAATGGAATACAGTTATTAAATCAGTAACTTAGATTTGGACTTAAAAAAAAAACAAACAAAACGATAAGACAAAATTTGTAATCGATACGATTAATCTTTATTGAACCAATATCCTTTTTAAAAAGTAATTTTTTTTTAAAGTATGAGCTAAAATTTCACTATTTTTTTTAATGAAAGAATATGTATAAAAAATACCTATTTAAAAAAAACTGTGCTCAGTCACGATTATTTCGATTATGATTATGTAAATTATTCACGAGAAATTCTTTTAGTTTCTTATATACAGAAAAATATTTTGCCTTTAAATTTGTAATTAGATATTACACATGCAACAATCATACAAATAAAGATGTTAGAAATAAAAGCTAAATGAGAGAAAAATCATTAGAAGTTTATTTTTAAATTTGTACTATGGTACAATTTTTTTACTTAAAATTTGTGTTTATAATTAAATCCTTCTTACTGAATAACATTTGAAATTTTTTTTCTTTTTTGTTCAAATATAAATTCGCATTTGTATTTATATACATTTTTAATTATTTCAACTTTCAAATTTATTGAGCTAATAAAAATTCAAATTTTCTTTCTTTTAAAAACATATTTATTGTCAATTATTAATTTATATTTAAAAAAAGTATTAGAAAATAAATATTAAGTATTATAAAGTAATACTAATTTAATACAACGAATTCTTAAATCTAGAGACTATAATACTAAATTAAAACATTAGTTTTTAAATCTTAAGATTTAAGCAGACACCCCAAATCAACATAACTGAAAATATCGACCTCAAATTTAGTGGTAAAGGAAACTGAGAAGCTGAAACCCGAAGTTTAATAGCAGTTTCTCTGATTGGGACCCAAAATACTAATATAAAAATAGTACATCCACATATCTCATGGTTAAAAATAAACATTTTCGAAAAAAACCAATACTTTTTATTAATATATGTATAAAAATGCACATACACATTTATTTTTCGAAAACTATCACAATATGTGAATATATCTACAAAAAATTAATAACTGAAGAAAATCTAAAAAAAAAACTTTTATTATGAAATTATATTTTTATGCTTATCTGAAAATTTTACTATTGCACATTTATCCTTTCTAACTTGGTTACGTGAGACTGGAGGCGCTAAACCCTAAGGATCTTAACGAATTTAAGGGCTCTAATTGTCAGTCCCCTTTCAACCGGACGGAAAAAAGAGATAAGGGCATTAGAAAAGACCTTAGTTATTCACAAACTTCGTACACATCTACCGGAATGTACGACAAAAGTTAACAAGTATGATAACAAACTTTACTAAAGCGAATTAATTGTTAAGTGTGAAATAAATCTATAAATACATTAAGAAATCGCTATCCCTCACCGTCGGGTTTAAGACGCTTAAAGTTAAATAAACCTTTGCTTGGTGAATCTGTTAAAATTTAGGTAATCAATTATGTGTAACATTGTTCGCTCCGTAAACGTGTTATTTGCACATTGGCTTTCAGTTTACAAATGATATGATATTTTATGACAAATGACATTTTTACAAATGATATTTTTCGATTTAGGTCACATGTGATAGTAAAATAGCCACGAAATATGGTAACAATTTGCTCAAGTAACAAATTAGAGAGCTTTACGCCCGTTACCTAGGTGCGTATTTAGTAATGCGACCATATTTCTAATTTCATATCACGCCTAAGTTAAATGGTGATTTGTTATCGGCTTAATCTTCTTATTATTTCGCTACTTTATAATACTTTAAGTAAACGACACAAACCTTCTTACCTTAGTGTCAAATTCACGAACTTATCCACCCACAACCTAGATTTACATTAATAAGAGACTTGTTGAATGGGTGTAGAACTCGCACTTTCGTACTATAGTGTGTACTTTTTGTATACACTTAATTCACATAAATATTTAAGGGAACATAGTATTTCTACTGAACTATTTACATATCTTATAAAAATGACAAACGTAATGGAAATGTCTATTCATTTTAATTTCTTTTTAAAGCAAACAAATTATGCTCGTTTTTCTTAGAAATTAGTTGCGCGGGGAACTTTGTTTAATACACGTAATTCCATTTATTATAATAATGTTGAAAGTAAGCTTTTTTAAGGAAATACAGTTTGTACTAAAAGGTCAAATTGCCATATCTCCTTTTTACCTTGGGCCCCCCGGACATAATAGAATCTACTAGCAAAACTTCATCGAAATTCTTTTAGCTGTCCTTATGTAATGTGCGAATAGACAAAGAGACTCAGACAATCAGATAAACGTCCCAAAACTCAATTTTTTTTGCATTCCATTAATTTATTATGTTCGCCTTAATATTCATTTCGTGAATACCTTGACTGTACCGACACACCAATTCTAAAGTATCATTGTATGTACTAACTAATATGACAAATATGAGTCTTATCAAATTACACAGTCTAATAGTAAATCTACTAATTTAATTAAATTACGGATATTTACGACAGACACAAATTTTAAACGAAAGGGGAAAACAAAATAAGCTTATACCGAATATATACGACATCGAAGTATGTTATGTACGAAAGACACGTGTCTGGCACATCCAGATTGCTTAACTGAGCTCTTACACCTCCCATATCAATGTACACTTCACCTCCACCACTAATACACGTTCGGGTCGAAAATTGTATTGCGCCAATTAAAATGCACATAGCTTAATGTATTAATGTAGTTAAATATTCTATACATTTGGCAATTATTACGTGTCGAGTAGCTAGGGATACTTCTTTCTTGTTTTTGTAATAATGCCAATTAAATAAATTTTTGAAAGTATTAAATTCGCATATCTTCTGATAGAATGAATGAAATGCAAGCTAAAGGTTACTTTAAGTTAAGGTATATATTTTCCAAGTAACTATCTTTAAATTGTGACAATAGATTTAACGTGATGTGCGTTTAAACAAACGCATAAGGAGATAAAAATTACGATTTTCATTTTGCGTTACGAAAAACGTAAAATGAAATTTATTCTTTTGTTCTTTTATATTTTATTATGCACCTATAAGTCTTTTTTCGTACCTATCTTCAATGTACAGATAGGCCAATTCTGCATTTTTGTACAATCATTTATAAAAACCATTGTTTATATTTGTCTCTATTTTAATGGGAAAATCAATATAATAATGTAAGCTTTTATATACATAATTCCAGAAAAAATTTTTATACTCCCGAAGACATATAGGACAGCTATATATTTGGTTCAGTTTGAAATTTGTGCTGAATATATTTGGCGTTAATTTTGTAGAAATTCATTATTCACAATTAAATGAAACTACGTGATGTAGTATTATTCGTGATAAAGAAATTAAAGAAAGTAGAAATAATACTACATCACGTAGTTTCATTTAATTGTTAAAATTTGTAATTATATATATCTTAGCTCATAAGACGCTGGTTAAACTTTAGTATCGCAAAATAAGTACACGTTATGAATTCAAGCCGTGTAAAAAATCGCAAACGTGTCTTTTTTTTAATATTTCATTGACTTTAAGACCTACGTTACGAAAAACATAAAATGAAATTTATTACAGAGTTCCTAAATTTATCTCACCATAAAAAGGTAAATAAATGACCAATCTTTCGTCTAAAAACAAATATAAATTCGACTACAGAGCGACATTTGCTGACTTGTGGGACACACGTAGAGTGACATAAATTATAGACCGGATACAAAGCTATCATGGGACCCATTTAATGCCATCAATGTTAATGAGTCCAAGTTATTTATGTAATGTTTTCTGAAAGCTTCGTATTTGTTCATTTAATTAAAGAAAGATGGTAGTGGTGACTGAGCTTCAGTAAAATGTTCGAGACAGTTGCGTATAGCGTACATGTTAATGAAACTTAACTCTGATTATATAAATAGTTTTAAGATTGTGAAGACAGGAGGAATTTATAATGGCGCTATCTTATAAATTATCACTATTATTCACTACATCAACATTTAATTTAAAAGTAAATTTAAGCTTTTAAGTAATGATCCTTTTTTCTCTTGTAAATGATTCCTTTAAATATTGGGTATGATAACTATTATGTTATTATTTTAGCACATCTTATTGATATTACGTTTTTTGTTACCTACGTCTATAAAACGTATTTTAATATATTGTGCATTGTATATTCACGATGGAGACAATATTTTTGAGCAAAATTAGTTGACACCCTATGAAATACATATCGTTACTGTATTTTTTACCAAAATATGTATATATATATATTTATATATATATATATATATATATATAATACTTTATTTTAAATACGGTGGTGAGTCATTTGGCAAGCGGATATTTTCCATATCTATTTTTCGCCTTCATTGGACATTAACATAGGAAGTGGTCCATCATTTGCTACTGCTAATAACCACGTAATTTACCACTGCAGTAGTAAATATAATATGCTGGTAATTCCATTTAATGTAGAGGTAGCATTGTAATATACCGTTTTACTAAGCAGTTAGCGTCTTCCATTGCTATGCTTACTATGGGGATTTCGATGTTTTAGAAAATTAATTTTATTGCTAAATTAAAGGTCAATATCAAACACGGGGTTATAGCTCTCTTAAATTGCCAGCAATTTCAATACTGCTTTCGTATAGTTTCAACAATCAAAGTGGATTTCATGTTTTTTGTACTTCTGTCGGTTCACCATAAGTGGCACAATTAAAACAAGCAAATTGTTGTGAAACGAATTGTTGTGAAATAATGTAAAGCTATGCTACAGTATGTTAAATTAATTTCGAACCGTAGCTAATTTATGTCAACCATACCTTACAAGGAATTGGTACATTTTCGGTATTTTGAATCATATATATTAATACGCTAAGGTTTTAAGATGTTACTCTCCCTTTTTAGAAAAAACCTCACAACTAATCCGCATAAATTATATATCATTTTATAGATAATTGCTTGCTCTACCGGCATCCACAACTAAAAAATTTATTATTGCTATTGTTTTTGCAAATTAATTAATTATTAAAATTATATACACAAAACAGCAATGCTGCCATCTAACGGCTCAACGTCAATATGATTGACGGTCGGTAAAATTTTTGTTTAATTTCAAATCCACTCACGTATAAATAAAGTGGCGCTTTAGCTCAATGCTTTTGATACTTGCGCCTCTATATGTCAATTTTAGTAAAATATTTGTTTGATCTGTCATCTGAGCTTCATAATGGAATAAATAATAATGCGAAGACTTCGCACGGGTCACGCTAGTATTTAAATAATACATTGTTCGTCATTTATCTAGATATTTTCCTCTAAAATTATACTCTGTGAATATAATTTCTAAGACAGGTGGAAATAATGAACAATAATGGAAGAATTAAATTTTTTCTGTTCTTCATGAGAATTAAGAGAAATTTCTTGATGAAAATAGAGGATGCTCATGGCCCAGAGGAAAGCTCACGGTTAGATGGAAAGATCACGTGAAAAAACACCTTTATAAACCAGAAATTTTAAATTGGAGAAAAAAACAGCAAACAGGGAAGAGTGACTAAAAACCTTAAGCGTGACCAGTGCTATATAAGATCTGTAGCGTCAGGTCCAGAGATAAGTTGTCTACTTCTATGTCTATGTACTGGGGGTGGTGGGAGGGGCGGTCCTTGAGCGTGTTTTGATGCGCGTTTTACCGGTTTTTTAATATTGTAATTTAATTTTTTATATGGATATGTGATGCACAGTTCTAATAACCATATGTACATCTTATTGGAAATTGTTTCTTCCGATAAAACTTAATAGTTATAGCGTTAATTTAAGTAGTTCGTTCGAAGTTACAAATAAATAGGTCTTTAAAGATATTATAATTCAGCCCTTATGTAATAATCTTTTTATGTCTTAAGGGATATTAATAAAAATATTACCACTTCGATTTCCAATTTTTATTATTATATAATTTTTCCTATAAAACTCGTCTAAAAAGAGAAGCACAAAGTTGCGATTTACATCATTTTTCCCCTTCGTATAAAATGGAAAAACTTCACTTCTTATGTTCTGCCCACAATAATGTTACATGTACAACTCTGTGGTTTTCGTTTTTTGAACAAAACAGTGAAAAATTAAAATTTGCTGAATTGCGCTTTTCTCCCACCACCAGAAGTTTACAAATTATAAACTCGCCCATATTCTTAATATCCCGGACCTTCCGCTACCTCAACATTATATTACACGCATGCAGAAATAACTCTTTCAGCGGCAACATTATAGCCTCACTGTGCGCTGCAATTAAACGCCAGTGGTCGTTAATGTGTAAACAACATTATTTGGAAGGGAGTAATACATCAACGTCGTACAGCCACGGAGAGCTAATGACGTTGTTAAATTGTGCGGTGGACATCCGGATTGCTCGATGGATACTCGCGGTTAGGATCACCGTCCGTTTGATAACAGAAAGTGGGTACTTTGTATTACAATGTTATAGTCATAAGTAGAAATACCAAGTAATGTGTAAAATGAAACGCATAAATTTTTATTTTATTTTTCGTACATTCAAAATTAAATCCTTGTCACAACATATATTGTATTTGACAATCCATGTGTATTATTGCTTTGTGCAGAAATACTACTGTACAGAAAACTCCATACATTTTTGTAAATTTAATGTCAACAAAATTGGTCTTAATCGCGTCGTTTACCTATGTAGAGAAAACATTTGGAATATGGAAATGGCAACCGTGTACTCAATAAAGCTATCAACTACTGATATGATGCACCTAACCACCAATAAACATTTGAGAGTACATAACATATCTATTAAGTTATTTGCAAATTACTTGTATTTTTCATAACAATATTATGAATTTCTCAAGAATACTCAGGGTTTTTTACACCCAGATTTTTTAATATTCTGTATTTAGCTCCTTTTAACACTTTGTTGTTTAACTACAAGATACGAAATATACTATAGCCGATTTGCAGCTTCTTACGTAATGCTATTTTCAAGATATACCTGGTAATAAAATAAGACTAAAAAACCATTGTAATTTTTCAATAAAAAAATTAAAAAACATGTTTATGCTCTTCTCGAAGAGTTCTTTTCAATGACATCCTACATTCTCACGGAGAAAAAATATTTTCTCCAGCATCCTTTCACATTTAAAGCTATTTCGCTCACTAATGGCAAAGCAAATTAATATAAAAAGATACTGGATTTTAAACATATTATTGAGTAGTATTTTTTATCACATATTGAGGTATGAAATTCCATTACGATTGGTTCAAACTTAATTTTAGTCATTTTTCATTTGAAAAATATATGTTTACAAGTAATAACCGAAGACAAGTCCCTTAAAAGTTACCAATAAAAAGTTCATTAACAGTGATCTTAATAACTCCTTTCCGTTTACTTTAAAAAAAAAATAATACAAAATGTATTGAAATTATCAGGGAATAAGAGACCAACTGAATTAAAAACAAAAATTATAAAAAATATTTTTTACCTGTATTTACCCTGAAGTAAATTTCTCCATCCATATTTACGAAGCAAATAGTAGTAGAATTTATGCCTTTCTTTACTTATTACGAATAATGCCACCAAGTTGCCTGTAACATCTAGCTAAATTTAGAACAAAATTTTAAAAATTAAACACAGCCGATTTGGGTAACTTAACACAAATGAGATGCGAGCAACAAAATATTTTTAAATTATGCAGAAACTGTAGCAAACTTTTTCTTAAATAAATTAGCAAAACACAGAATTTCAAATTATTGAATCACTGAGGTCTGTTCAGTGCATTAAGCCCTTGATTATTCTCGGAATATAATATTGATAGATTAATTCATTAAAGACTTTTTTAAGACAGTCATCTTTGCAATGAACAACAATCGCTTCTAGAAAAAAATGATGTCCAAGATTTCTTTCGAGTCCTACTACCTCCTACCTACCTATTTGTAAAAAAATATTTCAGTAAATAAATTTATGATTTACATATCATAACGCCTTAAGTCATTACTTTAGTGTAAGCCATTCGTTATATATTTTTTAATATCAACATTTTTTAGATGAACGTAAACGTAACCCTTGCTTTTATCGTAAGTTTCATCCAAAGCTTTCCATTGTATTCGTTCTACATTACTCGTTATGGTGACCCTAACCTCTGTTGCTGTAACTGACTTGCATACGCTACTATTTTATTTCATAATTTGCTTTATGACGGTCAGAACGTGAAGCTTCAGAGAGGCAATAACATCATTGGTGCTGTTATTGTATGAATTATAGCCAGAACGTTGTGCGGTCGAGGTCAATTTCAGTACCGAAATTACCCATTTTTATGCATTTAACTTCATATAAAGATCTCTTTCGTGCATTATGGTCGTAAATATTATTTTATTAAAATATTGAAACGGAAATCATTACATGCTATATAATAATGGAAAAATTAGTCCGTACATTAAAATTCGTTTAGAAAAAAAAAAAGATTTCAGGAGCTTTAAATGAGCTGTATAGTAGAATTAAATGGTTTTTAAAATGTCTTAAATCTGTCCGTGCATCCGTTTGACCAAACATAGCGTATAGACTAATAGACCGGCTTACTTGAAAATATCGCTGTATGTTTCCAAGAGCCTGGGGAAGAGCCGGGATGGTAATTTGTAGGGGATTGATTTTAGCCATGCTCCGCTGTTCTACTTGCGTAGAATTATCTTTATTAAGCTGGTCTCCATCCGTGGTCACACGATCCCTCGGCTCCGTTTGCTATACAACATCTGTCATTGGGGATGGGGTATATCGGTCGAATACTCGGGATACCTTGCATTGTTTAAGAAGTTTTTCCCGACTTCTGTTACATGGTGTGTACCTATGAATAACGTAAGGATACGTACCCTATAAATTTTCATATCTTAATAAAAGAAAAAAATATTAACTATTACTGCGTAAAGAAGTGACACTCACCTCCCTCCGCCAGTTTATCGTCACCCGCAGATAACGGGTACGATCAAGGGTACCCGGTTCCTTGGTTGCCGCGTACTGGGTGCTTTGTTCGATTTTGCGATGTTTGGTTGAGTTTGACTTGTCAAATTCAGTCTTAATTCATTATGACGCTATGGAAATGACGCTAGAAATAAGAATATATGAAGTAAATGGAAAGGCGTGCTTAAAATCTCTGTTGATGAACTCTTTACTGGCAACTTTTAAGGGACTTGTGTTCGGCACTTTTTATTTGTAGAAATATATTTACAAACGAAAAATGACGATAGTTAAGTTTGAACCAATCGTAATGGAATTTAATACCTCAATATGTGATGAAGAATATTACCCAATAATATGTTTAAAATCCAGTATTTTTTTATAATAATTTGCTTTATCATTGGTGAGCGAATTAACTTTTAAAGATGTGGAAGGATGCAGGAAAAAATATTTTTCTACGTGCGAATGTGGGATATTATTGAAAAGGACCATTCGAGAAATCGTGAACATGTTTTTTAATTATTTTTTTAATATAATAATGGTTTTTTAGTCTTATTTTGTTTCCATGTTTATCTTGAAAACAGCATTACGTAAGAAGCTGCAATTCAGCTATAATATATCTCGTATCTTGTATTTAAACAACAAAGTATTAAAAAGAGCTAAATATAGAATATTAAAAAAGCTGGGCGCAAAGAAACCAGAGTATTCTCGAGAAATTCACAATATTTTTATGAATGATCGTGCAATAATTGTAATAGTTCAATATAACGGTTCGTTATTGTGCAGTGTACGAGTTCTTAGAAAGCAATAAAATCATTAAAGATAGGACATTGATTTCCTCTCTTTTTTTGTTTGTTGGAAATAATTTTGTTTTGTATCACCAACTTATTTGGTCAGTACCTATAATTTTATATCGACAAACATATCACTGAGCAGTTTCAAATTTTCAAACTGTTCTTAAAAGGCAATGTTTGAACGCAAAGTGGTTGGAAAACGTTTCCTTGTAGTGTCGGCCATAGGTTTATTTTATTGCTAATCAAGAGATAAAATAAATCTAATCTAGGCAAAAGTACAACGAAGACAATATTTTAGTGTATCACATTTGTAAATTTAATATAATAATTTTTATTTAAAATTTTATTTCGTTTTTAGAATCAACACGAAGTACCTTTTTAAAATTCTATCTTAATATTATTGTTATGAAATCACTTTCACTCAATTAAATGTATAGTATAAAATATTTACTTATATAATTACATTTTTACAATTAGGAAATGACAAAGACGTGCGCGCCAGTACAAAGATACTGCGCCAGCGTGTCATCGAGACAGTCATTCGGTCAACGCTATTGGTTAGAAAAAGAGACAGCTATGTTGCTGACGTATAGCGTCAACTTACTCAATCTGCGTGATTGCCCGCAATGATTGAGACCGATATGTAGTGATGGTAAATATTTTTATTATCTGGTTTACCTGCACGCTGCACACAGCCCCACATTAATTTACGCATACACACAAACGGATACGAATAGGCGAGTTTGTGTGTAATAGTGTAGGCAATTAAATCTGTTCGTTAGTATGGAGTATCGAGGGTGTGCTGAAGTATGGAGCTTTCTAAAATAACAAAAATATTGAATTAGGATGTGCGGTTCCAGAGAATAGGGCTAACAAACAAACTATACCGGTTTAAAAATCAAAATCTAAAAAATAAATTGATAGTGCATTCGTCAAAATGGGACAACATAATATTTTGAAATAAAGAAAAAGTGTTAGCCTACTAACAAGTATAATTTGAATAACCATTGATTACAAATGTGATCGATAAGTGTGTAATTTATGTGGTAAAAGCTGGACTGGAAGATGACAGTTTTATGATATAGTGTGTCATGGCATTCTCCTTTTTAAAAGGATTAGATGAACTTTGATGGACCTGTGCTCCATTAATAGCGTGCGCTCCATGCACAATACGGAACAAGTGAAACTTCGTATTTTGTTCCATTTAACGTAGTTTAAAACATTCGATGTAATAAAATAAATTACGTTCGCAATAATAATGGTCTCATTTCCTATGTGGCCTTTTAGGTACATGATATTTACAACCAAGTCGTCGAGTGTATAACTGAAATATTTATATTATAATAACAATAGACTATATTTTATAAATTATTAATCAATATTAATTGTAAAACAAAGTCGTGCTCGTCTGTCTATTTGTATATATGCAATTGTCATAATAAAATAAATTACGTTCGCAATAATAATGGTCTCATTTCCTATGTGGCCTTTTAGGTACATGATATTTACAACCAAGTCGTCGAGTGTATAACTGAAATATTTATATTATAATAACAATAGACTATATTTTATAAATTATTAATCAATATTAATTGTAAAACAAAGTCGTGCTCGTCTGTCTATTTGTATATATGCAATTGTCATAATAAAATAAATTACGTTCGCAATAATAATGGTCTCATTTCCTATGTGGCCTTTTAGGTACATGATATTTACAACCAAGTCGTCGAGTTTATAACTGAAATATTTATATTATAATAACAATAGACTATATTTTATGAATTATTAATCAACATTAATTGTAAAACAAAGTCGTGCACATCTGTCTATTTGTATATATGCAATTGTCTCAGTAACTATTAAACTTAGTTTATTTTACTTGTAATCATTCGATCGATTAATTTACTAGAAGAGTTAAGATATAAATTTTATGAAATTTACCAGATCTGTGACGAAGAGTTCGGATAAAGTTAAAAAAAGATGGTTGGAGATGTGTTTCGCCGTGCGCTATTTAAATATAACGATTTCGGATATATGGAAACAATGTATGGCAAAATCGGTCTTCCTAAAAAGTTCTATAATAAAATTGTCGGACAGCATACATTTATATATTATATAAAACCAATAAAAGACGTAATATTTTTCCAAAAAATATAATTTTTCACATCAACTTTATGAAACTTATTGTGCAATATTGTCACAATTTTTATCAAACTAAATTTTAGGTTAATGTTTATGTTAATAAAATTTTTTTCTCACTGTAGTTTTCTATTGAATGTTTTAAAAGTTAGGACACTATTTTTACGCAAGAAATTTAACGCACGTGCTTTCACGCATTGATCATTACGTCACGCTTTGATCGTACCAGCACAACGACAACGCGGTGTTCAATATTTTTAAACGTACACTACGTGGGAACAAAGTAATAGTTTACAAAAAATATTTACTAGCCCGTGTTAATAGCTATTTATGTATAACTATTTATTAATTATGTACACATTTCTTTCTAAATAAAATTTTGTAAAGCGCCGCCTTGTACGAGTAAATAATTATACAAAGGTGTTTACGCACGAAACGCTAAATATATTATGCACAATAATTCTCGCTTTTGAAAATATGATTGTCAATACTATTTTAAATCGATCAATAGATGGCGTTAGAACAGGTTGTATGTCTGTGAAACATTACAGAGTTAAATCCCGGCGTTTCATCTGTGATCACAAAAAATATCACTTCTAATTTTGGTAAATGGAAAAGCTGACAAGTTTCTATATGTCACAAAACGTTGCTATACCAACTGAAAAATAAATTTATGGTTAATTTATTTTTTCCTCTAAAGTCTACTTATAATGGTGACATCCTATTCCATTGGAGAAACAATAATAATGAAACAATATTATTAAATATGTAAAATCAATCCTGTTTTCCCAAACATATGAGTATCGTAAAATATATCTATTAATGTCAATTTGTTATATCACTTTAGATTAGGTGCTATAAAGACTTTCACTAACAAGACATTTTATCTTTATTTATTATACTGGAATTTAAGTGATTTCAACGTAAGTAATACCTTTTCATTATATTTATATAAAATTTTTATTATTGGAAATATAACGCATTACGATTTACATGTGATCTCAATTTTCTACTTTTAAAATTACGAAAAGCTCAGATAATTTCATTGAACACAATTCCAACTTTCAAACTCTAGAACAATTTAAAGTTTCCTGTACCAACCCACATTTATTTGAGGATAAACATTTTTTATACGAAAATTGTCTGAAAATAATTGCTAAATAAAATGCGTACAATAAAGCGGCAAATGATGTAAGAAAGCAATTATTATAACTATTCAGTAATTTTCTTGTATTTTTTACTAAATTTAAATTTATTGATAACTTGTTTCTATATTTTATGGTTTATCAATATTAATTATCGTTTTTTTTTAAAGGATAAACATCCCTTTTTATCGTCCTTCCTATCGACTTTCTCTTAACTGAAAACTGGTACCAATATGAATTTTGATGTAATTATAAGACTTTCCGATACACTCTCATAAAAAATAAATACAATTTTCAGGTATCAAACTTTGGAAGGTGGAAAAATTTCATTTTCGGTCCAATCCTATTTAAATACATTTGCCAGAATATCAATAAACTAATTTTCTTGCAAAATTCTACTTTACGTAGTTTCTGTTATTTTTCCAAAAACGTAACGCAAAAAGTAGTAAAACTCCTCCATTTCTAACTAGTAGAGCGAAAATAAAAAAAATTATTTTTGTTGGAGTATAATTATAATACAGATAAAAATGATAGTGATGTTTCTGAAAGTTATACTCATCGAAATGAATGATCTCCTGTGTTCAAAAATTATTCTGTTCTTTAATGTATCCACATTTTTTTTTGTAATCTGATATTTTCTCCCTCCATTTTAGAGATTATTCCTACAAAAATTTCAAAAAAATATATTAATAGAGATACAAGTACTTGTATAATTTATAGGAAATTATCCCAATGTCTCTAAAAGATACACTTATCCAAATAAAACATGACGGTAACAAATTAATTTATGGTTTATCTATTACAGTTTATTTAGATTATCATTCAGAAACAACGTTAAAAAAATCGTTAATACGAATACAAATGTAGACTTCTCAAGAGTAACCATATCATGAAATATATTAACTTCAGATAAACACCAGTTGTCTCTGCGTGCAATGAATCCGTTCAAACATGAACGCTGGGATGCTGCCTTCACTGCGACGCGACGTACTAACAGGAAACTAACAACGGAGTGCGAGACCGCCGCTGTTGGCTCAGCGGTATTTCGCCGCCGTCGCTGTGAACCGCGGCTCCGCCCGCGTGAGCGGCATTGAAAAACACGAGAGGGTATTAGACATGGAGACAATAATAGCGTCCTAATGTTCCGGCAAGGACTAGCACTGACACAGGCTCAGCTAAGCTGCCATTTGACTAATCAGCATGTAATTTGTGAGGCAATAAACTACACACTCGTGAATGCTGTATACATTATTTGCTCTTACGCTTTCTTCTATCACGGTGTAATGATCATACTTACTACAATAACGCTTTGTACTCCGTCTTGAGAATTCTCATTGTGGTGATATATAGCTTAAAAGTTGGATTAGGATAGGTTAGATTGAATTATACTTTCGTGACACGCTTTTTACTGTAAACATCTGTTTTTTTACTGTCATCATCTGTAATGGTTATTATTAGATCAATTATGTTAATCGATATTTTGCTATAGAACAAACTCTATTTCGATTACTATCGAAGTGTAACTAGTCAAAGAAATTGAGATATTATATTTTTAATGTCATTTTCTATGGCCATTTGAAAGGCTTGAAATTAATGACAAATATGATTGAATCTGATAAGTGGTTCATTTTGAATTAACATCATAGGGAAGAACATTAAATAAATCATATTTTAGACAATCTGCAAAGCTGTTCTGTATTTAGAAGTGAAGGGATTGATCCCTTCGTCGAAGTTTGCCTTTTTTAAATTGAATAACATACTTTCAAGGTTTAATTTAAAAGAAAGGTTATTATTTGGAATTCAGTCGGTTTTTCTCGCACTGACTTACGAAACCCTATTTTGACACTTTTTGAAATACTATGACTCGTTTCGTTAAACAATAAATAATGTGTTATATACATGCATACACACACACACACACACACACATATATATATATATATATATATATATATTAAAAAAATTACCAATCTCACATTCAGAAAAAATTGTCTAGAATTTTCTGTTAGACATGAATACGAGAAATATATACTCATAGATATCTTATCAAAAATATCCATCTCTTACGATCTAAGTTTGCTTGATTTCGCCGTGGTGTGTTGAATTTATCAAAAGATGTGTTTTTTGACTTCGCGGCGTACCGCGGGGATCCGGGTTCGATTCCCGGCCGGACTGGTGATCTAGTCGGCTGTATTGGTGATTTGGTTGGCTGTAAGAGATTGCTCTCATGGTAATAAGTCCGCCATATGTATCAATTAGATATATTAACGTCGAAAACTTTCAAATGCAATAGCTTAGTAAAAGCAAGAAAAACAAAGGTTTTCAAAATTACGCGTGTTGTTTACTTATAAATGAAAATACACAGTTAAATTAAACTACGTGATGTAGTATTATTTCTATTTTCTTTAAGTTCTTTACCACGACCTATGTTTCGTTGTATTACAACATCTTCAAGTGGGCTATTAGCAAAGAACACAAGCAGGGGGAAAACCCACACAAACCCGGCTTCCGCTATTGTGTTTGAATCATATAAATGCTGTTGGACGTTTCTAAGAATTAATCTTTGCTAATAGCCCATCTGAAGATGTTGTAATATAACGAAACCTAGGTCGTGGTGAAGAACTTAAAGAAAGTAGAAATAATACTACATCACGTAGTTTCTTTTAATTGTGAATAATGAATTCCTACAAAATTAACGCCAAATATATTCAATATAAATGAAAATACATCAAAAATATCATGTAGGGTCATAAACTAGTATAAAATAACTATTTCAACAAAGTAAATAAAATAAATACGTCACAAAGAAAAATATAATGAAAATAACAAATGCAAAATTGGTACAATTCCATTGAAATGGCGGCAAAATTTTGCATACGTTAAATGAATATATTGAAAAATAGAGAATAACTGTCTCAAATAATAAATACATTATTTTTCTGTCTTAGCAACCAATTTTTTTTTTCACAAGAATATTAAACTAATAAAATATCAATTCATCCAGTGAACTCGAAAATTAAAGTTTTAATATATAAACAATCTTTAAACCATGGGAGTAAGGATAAGTAATGGAGGAACGTATAAAAAAAATTACGTAAAAGGAATAGGGGAAATTTTATAAAGAATTTGTATAAAGAAATTCATAATATCTTCATTTAAGTAAATATATACTTGAGAGAGGGAGAGAGAGATTTCGTGTTTTTATATTAATTCCATTGTTTATAAATGCATAAAGACGGTAATTTTTAAAAATTTGAGAAAATAACTAAAAAAGAAAAATTTCAAAATTCAATCAAAATATCTTGATTACCAGCTAGCTCGGTCTCATGATAAGGATTCCCCATCTGATATATGTATATTGAAATCACACTATTGTTTTTTTGTTTAATATTTCATGCACAAATGTAATTAATGAACTTCGATACAAACGACCCCTTTCATTTAACAAAAATACCATTTATTAAAAACTGTGTGTATTGTTAAAGATTACAATGATTATGAAACACAACGATGTGGATTGCAAAATGTATGTCTTTATGTTTAATTATATCGGACGGCAATATGTAATGAAATTGAAGACATTTACGAGAAAACAAGAAAACTATTTGCATTGTGAAGAAAATGTACAGAAATCTGAGAAAGTAATATATTTTCGTGATCAGTCCATCACCTTTTTATTCTGAATCGAACAATTTATTTTTTCTGTAATTAACGTAGTTCTTATCATGAGTAAAAATGACCAAAAACCAAATCAGGAATGGAATCATAGTTGCTCTTGTTTATCTCACAACATATTATGGCCACAGTAAAAGAAATCATAAAATGAACGCTGGCCAAGATAATGGCTTAAATAAAATGAATCGCAATATATTTCCCACTGAAAATATGTTCTAATGCAAATATACAGTACCTAAAAACTGACCATATCTAACATCTAACAAGTTAATCACTAATATATCCAGTAAATCGTCCCAGCGGGACTCATTGGTTTGATTAACATTGCAAGACACTACTTCAATATTAACCAGTGAACAATTCAATGATTCCAATGATTCGATAAACGGGTGTAACTAAAACTAATTATGACCTTGGTAAAATTGCTTTGTTTTGCTATATTTTTTTCGTAAGAGTTAATCGACTAGAAAAAAAAACCTTAATCTGGGATGCACCAATAATGCACAAATCTAGCCATACCATTTTGGACGGCGACTCTTATATATAAGTATAAGTAACAATAACATACTTGTATGTTATACCCAAATTTTCCGGCATTTTGTGACAAAGTTGATTGTTTTTTTTACAATTTTTTTCACTGTACATTCTGTTCCATGTTGCTCTCGTATGTTTTTAATTCGTTTTTTTCCCCTTAAATTACTAATATTCGTCATGCCCTGTTTGAAGCCATTATCCATTATCCAAAAAAAAACGCATTGTATGTCAAAAATTTGTTACTTATTTTAATGATTAACATTCTTACTCGAATGAAGTGAATACAGCGTATTCATTGTACTTCTGACAAGAAACTGTATTTTCTATAATTTTGCTCTCCAGTAATTTTGGTAAGATACTGCAAAATGTTTTGAACAAACTTTATGTTAATATTCGCTTTATCAATGAAAGAAAGGTACGACTCTGTCAAAGCATTAGCCTACCTTACTCTATATTTAGTCATCGTTTAATGTAGAGTGGATAGTTAGTACGGATAGAATGGATGGTGAGGTATCAAAAACTTAATTTGTTATTTTAGGAAAAATGTTGAATGACCAAACGAGTTTTCAATTTGTTTTGTTTCCAGGCATTAAACTTTAACTGAATGTCGAATGAAAGCTAATAAATTAAATTATATAAAATTGATTTTACGATAGAAACTTGATGGAATATAATTTCTAAACTCGTGGAAATCTTATGCTGAACCCGTAAAATAAAAACAAGAAATATTCCTCATAAAAGAATCATAGAGAAAGATAAAAGAAATTTTAAAAATATAGGATTTTGAAACTAAACTTACATTTTAAAACAATTAGTCAACCACAACAAATAGAATAAAGTACAACACATAGAAATTACACTTGAATATACTTTTTATTGACCTTAGAGTTCCAGCAAACCCTAGTTTTCCAGAGCTTTTATTTTCTTAAGTGTTTCAAGTCTGAAAACATTAAAGCTTCCGTGCAGCTTTCATAAGCTAAACACAGCGACAATTTTTATGGTTCACATCTCGCGGAATGGAAGGGAATTTAGAGAAGATTTTTCCAACAAAATTCTTGCATTAACGGAACTTTTAAATTCTTAACAGAAGATTGTAAATTTGAAAACTCATTTACGGTCCACTACATGAACAAAGAAAATTGCTGCCTAGGTCCTTAGTTCTAGGTCTTGGCTATGGTAAGGTTTTTAAATATCACGCTTTGAAATGGTCATATAATTTTCTCATTAACCAATTTGAAGAGAAGGCTTTAACTTACCTAGAATTGTTTATCGATTTCAAACTGGAGTCTAGTGTAAGACAAACTTAGATACCGTCAGTTCGTAATTCGTTTTTGAAATTAGTTAAATGTGGATTCACCCTTTCCGCAAAATGTAAAATATTTTAAAACATGAATGACCAATTTAATTTCCTTTTATTTCAAACAAAATTTGCCATTTGCCGGTTTTATACTAATAGTCAATTATGATTTAGTAATCTGTAATTCCTCTTTTTTATACATAATATAGTGTCCAAAAAGTAAAACTAAAAAAAATTAAATAAAAAAACATAAAACTAATTAATTAAAATAGGATACGACTCACATTTCTTTAGTATTCAACAATATCCAAATTACATAACCAGATACGTATAGTTGCTTTAAAATTTATTTGTAATTTTTGCTTGCAATGAGTTTTAACAGATAATATAGCTGACGAAATAGAAAATGGTAGAAATTTTGCGAAAGTTATCTCTATTCTCCATTCTAATACGTGTAATTTTTTGAGATTCTGTTTGGAGAAACGTGAATATAATTTAACTAGTCGAATTCTTTACATTGTGCACTATTTTCATTAATTCGTACTTAGTACAAATTTCTCATGGTATTTGAATATATTATATATATTCTGTGAAATATGTCAGAAATGTAATTGTCTTGTCCCATAAATGTAACAGAGTTCTATAAATATTCAATGAAGGTAAACTATTCAGCAATACTGCAAATCTTTTCCCGCGAGGATCTAGTCTGAGTATATGTTCTTTTGTAATATCGTAAACAATTATTGTATTTTATTGCTGGACTTAATAATTATTTGTGTTGATCGTACTGTTATACTCCTAAATTACCAACCATAATGGTAATGAAGCATCCTTCCGAAGCATATCATATTAACATGATAATGCCATCCTGTAACCTAATCATCCCTAATCCTAAACATCCTGAGATAAAATCTCTTTTCATGGAAGTCTCACTAAATCTCACTCCCAGATGCATTTCTAGTCTTTATAAACCCTAGGTACAATACCCGCGTAGTTGAATACTCCGTAATCCGTCCACTTCACGTCAGTCGTTGTTTTGGTTCAGTCTTAATTGTATTTATGAGAAATCGTTTGTTATATTTAAATTTAAAGGTGTTTTGTAATTTTAAAATTAATCTTAATTAATTACATAATAATCACAAAATTATTTTTTAAAAAGTACTCTAAAAATTCACTATAAAATTTGATGGAATCTTAAGGAATTTTGAAACAAAAATCCGAGAATGCCTTAGAATTTCTCCATTTTCCTGCAAATTGTCAGCGAGTCAAGAATGAATTAATTAAAATCTTTGTAAATACTGTGTTAACCTACTTCCCGATTTACAAAATTGCAGACAGAGCAATGAGTCAATAATCACAACGTATAGAAATGTGCCATGCCAACTTATTTACTGAGGTCACTATTTCTAATAATGTAAAAGAAGAGCATAGCAGCGATAGAAGACCTGGCCTTCTATATTTTCACCATGGGTTATCTGGTGCCGAAATCTCAAAACATTAAAAGATGTAATCAACCTAGCCATGGCCGAGGAAAAATTCAAAAGTTCCTCTACACATAAAGACCATATGTCTCTAAAAATAAACAAATAGAAGAAATAGAAAGACCAACTAACCTCAATCTTCAAAATAGCTTATAGAGGCCTAATAAAATGTTTATGCCTAACACTCCTCCCGTAATTCACCCGTGTGCCGCTATTGTAAGAAACTAGGTCATACGATCGAGATGTACCGTTTACGCAAATGTAACAACGAAAAGTTTAAACCTAGTTCCAATAATCACTTTAATTAATGCGACAACTAATCCGATACCCCGAATTCAACTTATACCAAATAATTCTAATGGAAATCCCAATAAAGTAGATACATTACTCTTGATAGTATAAACGAATAAATGTCTCTCTCAGGATATTTTTCCAAGTCCGACACCATCAACTTAAATAATTTAGGTTTAAATAATTTAATAAATTAGAATGTGTTATAGATCATAGTACAAATATTTTGAATTCACAAACTGCACATTCAACTACAATTTACTGAACCTGTATACTCTATTTCTCCACGCAATGAAACAATAATTCAATGTTAATCAATATTTCAAATTTAAAAAAAAACAACAATAATTCAATGTCAAATAAGGCATTATACTCGATCAATATATTTCCGAATCTCTTAGTACGGGTATATACTGTTTAGTACGGGTAAAAGATAATAATCGTAAAACCTTTTGACAAACCCACTTCGGTGAATTTTAACTTGTCCCTAGTTTGTAACTGCATCTCACTCCTCTGAAAACTTATACTTGTCAATCTGAATGGATATACGCTATCTCCTTCCTCAAATCACTCTGTCAATTTATTACAACGCACTAATAAATTTTAAACTTACTTCGAATTTGAGACTTCAATAATGAAAAGCTAAATTCTTCATATGACATATGTTTTCGATATTCAGATATATTATATTTACCTTGGGATCCGTTAAGCAAAACCAATACCGTTGCCCACGTAAACAACTTCGAATATACCCATCCATACAAAATTCTACCGATTTCTATAACGTCATAAACAAATGCGTCCTTAAAATTACAACGTCCAATGAATTCGTCTTTTTCGGGTCTTCAAGGTATTCGATATTTCGTTTATTTGGACGACATCATTATATATTCCCATAATTTAAAATCACATATAGAAATCTTGTTCATTATTTTTAAAAGGTTACAGAACATTAATTTAAAACTGTAACCCCAACCAAATGCGCAAGGAAGTCGCTTACTTAGGACTAACAATCACTGAAAAAGCATGGATAAGTTAACCACTGGATTGCGCATAAGAACAAAGTTGTATAAAACCCAAGCTAGCAACTTTCATTAGGGTAAACATACCACGCGACACGGTTAGACAATCAGTGCTTCGTCCCTTGGGGCAACATAAAGATGTAGTCTCCTCGATACCAACGCATTTCTGATATGTTTCAAAGTAAGGGTTTTAACAAATTAAAAATAAAAGGAGGTTTTTATTATAATATGATCACTTTATGAACTTAATAAATTATTGCACGAAATAATGTTATAAATATATATATTAAATCGTTATTTACTAATATAACTTGTCTGTAAATTATACTTACTAGTATAATTTACAGGAGAAAAAAGGATAACACTTCTTGTCGATTACAAAAAACCAAGAGATATAAAAAAATTAACAATAAATGCCAAATAAATCCATATTATATTATAAACGTGAATAAAAAAATGTTTACAATGCCTGAACTGTCGGTATGTTTTGTTGACAAACATTCTCTTTGGGAATATTTGTAAATAAAACGTAATAATAGTTCAAATGTAACAGAATGGAGTATACAAAAACAATAGAATATTTTGAATATACTTGGCGTTAATTTTGTAGAAATTCATTATCACTTAATTTGTTTACTCGTAACTAAATTAAACTACATGATGCAGTATTATTTCTACATTATTTAATTTCTTAACCATGACTTAGGCTTCGTTTTATGACAATACCTTCAGGTGGGCAATTTGAAAAGATTGACTCATAGAAATTTCCACTTAAAAATATCCATTTAAAAATATCCACAAGACACTTTCCAACTTGTGTTAATTGCTACTAATAAAAAAAACTAATGCTTCTTTAGCAACATCCATGAGATCACTTTCAATACCAGTTTCCAAATCTACATACCCACAAAAACGTTTCTCGTTAGGAATCAATTCAATCTTTTGTTTTAGAGCTATTTCATCTATTACAAGTGTACATAAGAACGTTGTTCTGGATTGTTTAGCTTTTAGTTTGATAGAAATGAGAGCTTCATTTGGGAATTCTGGTTTTCCTTCAATACCGCGATACCGTTTATTTAAAGTGCGTGGTAATAATAAACAAGTATTTAAGGTTTTACCTACATAGTTATACGCTTTGTCTGAATAAAATTCATAGTATAATTGTCTCAGGGCTGGAGAATATTTTACTTTTGGAATATATTCTTTACTTGACTAAAGTAACTGTTACTTCATTAAATCCGCAGACTACATACCAACGCTACTAAGAATTGACTTATTTCCTTCAGTTATGAATGATTTTGATGTTACATTTTTTAGCAACTCCTTCAAGTTCTTACTATTTTCTATTTAATACTATTTTCTTAAACTTACATGTTTCGCATTGCAGTTTTTTAATTTTCTTTAATCGTTGCTCCGATGTAATCTTCAACTTCTGGATCACTTTTGCCAATTTTTTGTTACGAGGTGTTTGAGTTTTAATATTGGTTATTGCTAAAGAACTTTTGTTATTTAATAATGTCCATTCTGATAGCTGTCCACATGTTGATGGTGGAACAACTTTCAAAGAATTAAAAATCATTTAAGAATAAGACTAAGAATTAAACTTGTAAATAGATAACTTTACAATATAAACAATTTTCATAAATAAATAAAGAAATAAAAAAAATGATGTGTGCCGGTAGATGTAGGGTAGGTACCTCAAACTACAATAAACCTCTTCTCTTGTTTTGTTTCGTTGCTATTAAATGAGTGTCAAAATGTTTGGAACAAATAGTGCTTAATTTTGTTAGAAACCATGACTGTGAGTTGCTTAGCCACCTATATCCATTTTTCTTTTCGGCGCGAGCAGTTCGGGAACCTAAAGTAATAAATGAAATATAAGTAAAATATAATATTATATGCTTAGAAATCTACGAACTTATTTTAGTTTCTATAAAAATGTTTTTATATAATTTTTGTTTTTTTATGTAGTAACAAAACTATCGATTTGAATAGCGAATAAATCTAATTTTTGGCAGATTTGCTGCTACCGATCTGACTGTAACGTGTGAATATATACTTGCATAAATAATATTTAACAATATGCCTACTTGTGAAAAGTAATTCCGTCTTTCTGAAGTAATGGTGTGATGCTTCTATTTTGGCAATATTTTGTAACACAAGAAGACATGGTTTTTAATTTTGTTTCAAAACTACGAGGAACTTTTGCTGTGAAGTTCGTTTTCTTACTGAAGGCGTGTAAGCACTTTGCCTGTAGCGGTGGCACAAATTATGCCAGCACGTGGCTAGGGATTTTGTGTTGATCCGTCATCCAGTGGTTAACTTATCCATGGAAAAAGGTGTCAAACTAAAATCTGAAAAAATATAATCAGTTAACGATTTTCCAACTCCTCAATCACTCACGGACATTAAATCCTTCCTGGGTCTCGTATCATAATATCGTAGATTCATTCCTGAGTTTCAAAAAACCAATCAAAACCAATCATAACCCTCCTAAAAAAGAATGTACAATTTTACCGTTTATTCTGACTTACAATACATACAATTACGCCATAAGTTCCGTTCTTTTACAAGCAAAATTGGGAAAGATCGAGCCATTGCAAATGTCTAGCAAACCCTAAATAAGAGTGAATGTAACTTAAGCGTAACGGGAAAAGAGCTATTGACTATTATATTTGGCTTTAAAAAATTTCCGACCGTACTTTTTTGACAGGATATTCGAAATTTTCATTGATCGTCGCCTTTTAAAACGGCAATGATTCTAATTGTAAATGCCACGTTGAAGCTTACTGCTCGGATATTTATGATTAAATCCGAGCTTTAAAGTAGCCTTTACAATTAGAAGAGAATGACAACAAAATTATTTATAGAAAAACAAATTATATATATATAAATTTCGCGATCGACTCCTTTTCTCGTTACCCAGTAAACTTCATTCAATTAGAGGTCTATGATAAAGATGACCAGGATACATTTCTAGACTTGGACGAATCCGAACGTTATATTGAAGAAATCTTAAGATTATCAAAATTCTGAAGAATTAGTGAAGTCTGAAGAACACTACATTTTCGCACCTCGTTAAAAATAAATGACAAAACCTATTATTTATTATTTACTAAAGTCCATAATTTTGCTTCTTGTTCATGTACTTGATACACTGAAAAAAACTAAGAAATTAATTGCTAATATACTCCAGTGAAATAGCAATTTTAGATCTTAAAAATCCTTTTTATAAACATTCTTACATAAAATATATACGGAACTCTTGCATAATTATTCAATAATTCCTTTATTCCATCCAATACATATGTACAAAAATTAAGTCATTTTCCCATCGTAGAGTGGAATACCTAGAATTTTAAAAGATAATCATGACATTCCTATTGTTTGATATTTAGTTTCGTCCCTCACATATGACAGAATAAAAGAACAATATGTTACAGATATTAAAAACTATGTTAAAAATTGTTCTCCGCGTCAAGTAAATAAGGCCCTTAGAAAGATTAACCCCGTGTAAATAGGGCCCATAAAACACCTACCGCCCTATTTCAACGTGTAGTTCTAGATATCGTTAGACTTTTACCTGAACCCGGAAGTGCAAAACTTCCACATATTCTTCACATTCTCGAGATGATCTAACAAAATAATCAATAGCCTACCCTATTCAGAGCACTATCGCTTAAGAAACCAGTGAGTGTCTAATATTTTTCATATCCCTATATGGCATACCCAAAATAATTCTCACCATTTAAGCCACTAACTTTACGTCAGATCTATTTGAAAAAACCTGGCAATTTTTAAAAGTAAACAATTGTGACTAGAACATAGCCACTCCACTCTTACAGAGTATCTCAAGTCATACAATAACGAAAATTACGAAAATTGGTCAAAATATATCTACACAGCGACGTTAGCTTATAACACTGCCATACTTTTTATGACACAGTACTCTCTTTACGAGATGACCATAAAACATTCATGCCAAATTCAATTTACGATTCCATTTTTGACTTATATTAAAACGCTTCAGCGTCGCCTTAAATACCCTAGAGAAAAAGTTGTTGAGAACAAACAAAAATCGAAAGAAACGTCAAGGTCCTATTACGATTTCCATTTACGTCGCCTAGAGTACCTAGTCTGACACTGTGTTTTTCTCAAAAAATATTTAAGATTACAAAAAGCCCTTTCTCCTGGATAGATCCTTATAAAACTGTCAAAAGAAATAGGCAATATTGGCTGACTGTTCTAATAAACCAATGCTAGTAACCCGGCATGGGTTATGATGAAGTAAAATTAGCAAAGAAAACAACACTAAGATCTAAACTACTTTTATCTTTACGCGTTTTTTTAGTTTTTGCAAGACATTACAATAATTAATTTACATGTCAAATTATCTTACTACTTTATTCTTTCAATTCGATTTTTACAATTCATTTTACACAACTTTTACAAGAAATTTACAAATATGTTAATAAAACATTTTTTATGCCATCATCTAGGCATATGCCGATTTTTTTCAACCGACAAAGAGCAATCCCAGTATATATTTCGATCCTCTCTAAATCTCATCAATGATCATTTTAGCTTTGTTATCCTAATGGACATATCTTTCATAAAGCCATATTTGAAAATATGAATTGCATTTTTGGAACACTGAAATTTCTTTGCAAAATAACATAATATATTTCACAATATCTAGTGTCATAATCTTTCCACACTTTATCATGTTATAATTAATAAATTAACCATTATTTCTAATGGACGAGAATGACGCAGTAAAATATACTTAAACAAAACATTTTCATCACTAGAGACAAGAGTTAGTTTTGTAACCTAGATAATTTAAGAGCCTGTAAAACTATTAATATACAACTCTATTTGTGTGATATAAGAAATATTTATTCCATTTCTGCTAAACCAACTTGTGAGAGTGAGCCATACAGCAAATAACACTCCCGGACGGATTAGCATTTTTGGTCTGTATAAACTCTTCATACAAGCTGTGCGTAGCTGATAAGTCCGTAATCCGATATTTCAAGCGGCCACAGTACTCTACTCAATTTTTCCTCGCTTGGAAATAAATATAAAATAGACCTCAATAATCTAATAAAATAAATACTATCGTGTTTAATACCTTCTCTCATGTTTCATTTAATTACAATTTTTATTTTATTTTTAATCATACATCTAGTATACTCAAAAGTTGCTTCAACGATTTTCTTTAAACGTTCCACATTGTTAGTAACTTATAAGCCAGTACATCATAACTCGATTTATTTAGGAAAAAATCTCATAAGTCTCTTTCAAAAAAAAAATTAGTTATATACCCATGTTCATACAGCGAGGTTAAGGCGAAGCAGGGCAAGGTTTCCGAAGGGAGGAGGGAGAGGATGGTCAGAGAATGAACTGGTTTATAATGATAAATTTTTGTAAAACCCAATAATATGAATAATTTATGCCATCTCGCGAGAAAATATTTGCACCATGGCTGCATTGTTCATTTTTATTGAATACGTAACAAAAACTGTAAACCACATTTTTCGAACGGGACAATTATTTAACTGACTTCAAAAAATAGCAAATTTGATATGTATATAATTTTGAATACCATTTTATTAAATTGCACCTTTGTCTCCTTCCAGTTAAAAGTGAAGACTCAAAAATATGTAAAAGTAAAATTATTACTTTGCCCATCCCTATGCTAAATTAATTTTTTTATCGGAACACGGGTTATATATAGACATAAACTAATTTTGTGATTGAAAAGAATGTAATATATTTTTATAGCTCTCTTTCTCCATGATTCTGAACAAACTAATGTGATTGAAGAGAGTATAATATATTTTATTCCTCTCTTTCTCCATGATTCTGAACCCATAATGAGACCTGACATTCTTATAAATCTCGTTCCAGATTTTTTTAACTTGCGCTTTTCTCCGCCAGCCTTTTACAACTTAGTCCTCAATTTGATCGGTCCATTTTTTGCTAAGTCATCTTGTCTTTAACATTTTTGGATTTATTAATTTATTATAAATTTTTACTATATACACAAATACACATATTATTGTGGAAAACCCTCTTTCGCTGTACTGCTGCAAATAAATTGAATAATTAGAAAAAAACATTTTAGAACAATTCCAAATTTAAAGGTAAAAATACATTATAATAAAAAAAAGTCTTGTAGTTAAATATTTAACAAGAGGAATATCGGAATATTGAATTATGAACAAGACATTTTTAAGAGATTAGGTTTGACTAGAAAGTGACCTTAATCCCTGAACTGTAAATTTTTAAGATAATATAATTAAACCGAAGCAGTCAAAATTTGATTTAATTATATAAACTACAAAATTTTAAGAGAATGGAGAAATATATTTATGAAGCTTTTATAAAAAAAAACATTAGGAAGTTTCTGAGAGTAGATCTACACGCAAACAAATAAATAAATTTATGACATTAACCCAGCTAACTATTCTCACCCCAAACACAAACGTCTCTTAATTTGCAATGATTAAACTTTTCTTGACCACTGCAACATTCTTACACAAAAAGTTCCGTATATTTGAATATTTGAAGTTAATAACTATTTTAAATATCAATATTGTTGTTGTCATTATTTACTTAGCAGATATTATTTAGCGAGAGGATATATCCGACAGTGACAATTTAATTTAATATAACAACATAAAGGGACATTCCACAATGACTATTAAAAAAATTCAACTAATTTTGCGTAGTGCATTCAGATCCTTTAAACATGGAATCCTAATCAAGATACAAGCAGATTTTCTGTGCGTAACCTAAGCTGTCAAGAAATCCAAATGAGTAGATAGTAGTTGAAGAAGAGACTCGAGTACGTCGAGTTCTATCGTATATGTGAACTATTTGTTTCTATGGCTTGCAAATTGGGTATAGCACAGAATATTATCAAGTCAAAGCATGGGGTCAAATTTCATTTCTCAGTACTCGAACGATGAACTTTCGTCAGTTTAAAATAAAAATGGAAATATGACGCGAGAAAAATTTCTTATGCCCATCCCTTATCATATTTTCCAATAGTACGACTTAATGATTTAAGGGGATAGGCCACGTTTAGGAGATCAACAAAATGAACCTTTTGTTTTTTTCACATATTGATAAATTTACTTTTTAAAAATAAAAGAAACAGTTACCTAGAATAATCATGTATTAATCGGGCCGTCATAGCTATGTTCGTGTAGTGTGTCGACTTCCTGCTGAGTAGCTTTAGACGTCACAAGCACGCTAAGCACATAATTGATGGTCTGAAAGTATGAACGTGCCAAAGAATGATGTTCAATGAATGCAGGAGCAGTTACTGCAAAACTCAAGAAGCAAACTGAAAGGTAAAAGAAACAAGCAATTCGGCACAATACTCATTTTATAGTAATGAATATTCACGGAAATACGAGGACCGCGTCAGCTTCGTCGGAAAAAATACCTTATTTCCCTCCTAAATTATCAGTTAAACTATGAAGTTTTAAGGAAAATGGTATAGACCATTTTTTAAAGTGCGCAAAAGTTCCTTCAGAACGGTTTACATATTTTAAGCATGTGAAACAATGTGGTTTCAGTAAAGATCAATTCGAATCTCCGTTTTTTTGGCTTTAAGACGAGATCAAAATCACACGTATTAAAGAGTGAAACATGTGAAAAATATTTTTAGATACACTTATTTAACATGAAGCTAATATTTTCAAGCACTGACAAACTTTTGAGATGTGTACTTTAGAAGAAGATCAATTGTTAAATTATAATTCATAAAGGACAGACATTTTTCTAAAAGCAACGATATATTTTTATAATTAAACTATGGGTCCGTATAAAATTTCCTTTCTTCCTTACTTTGTTTTAATTGGATCATTGACTGCTTTAACCCAGAGCATGGTATATGAGCAGCAAATAGCAATATCTGCGAGTGAAATTTACGATACAGCAATTTATTTGCTTATTCACTTTTAAATTCTCTTAAAATGGATATTTATTGGATTTTATTGTTTGAGATTTAACCGAAATCATGGTGACGAGCGGCGAAGGTTATTAAACATTTTTTAAGCCAGAAATAAAAAAGGTGAAATTTTTCAGCTGTGCAACAGCTGTGCTACAGCTACTTCAAATTATTCTGGATATGTACAAGCATATCAGCAGACTCTTTTTTATAATCGTCTTTTATTCAAAACTGGCAGTGGTGTATATATAAGAACTACTTCAGGCGGGAATGAACTGAGGTAATATGTCTAGACGATAAATAAACAGAAATGTTACTTCAATATGTCTCAGACGATGACGTATTGCAGGGTACCGTTTAAGGACTAGTTATAAGAGCACCAAATATATTTTTTGCCATAACTTCAGAGATACTATGGAAAATATGTTACTCACTCCACCCCCGCCCCCGAAATTATTGAACTTGAATTTATGAAAAGCACGGCGTTTAAAGGTTACGCAAAGATAAAAACTAACGTTAAGAAAATTGTAACGAGGATTTTAGACATATCACCCTAACTTTCTTTTGTTAGGTATTATCAAATATTTAATGGTTCATATTGCTAATGACTTATGATAAATAAAATAATATAATGCGGGGAAGACTTAGTTTTAATTGAAACCCTTAAAACACAATTGTGTCAGTTAAGAACGAATATCAACAAATAATTGTTTTCTCTTTCATTTATTTAAAGTTATTTTCTACCAAACAAACAAACTTGTTCCTATTATAGCATTAGTATAGTTATTCTTGTTTTTATTAGCGATCTCTAATTTCCTATGAAAATTACATTCATTTTGTCGTTTAAACTATTGCTATCGATGTCATTATATTGACCTTGTGGTAATAAGTCTGATGTACTTGTACACGACATATTCATTATATTGACCTTGTGGTAATAAGTCTGATGTACTTACACGACATTTTCA
This sequence comes from Druceiella hillmani, assembly GCA_039881145.1. Taxonomy (NCBI): domain Eukaryota; kingdom Metazoa; phylum Arthropoda; class Insecta; order Lepidoptera; family Hepialidae; genus Druceiella; species Druceiella hillmani. Next base: position 15,864,380 of record JAYKKI010000001.1, read on the forward strand.
ATAAGTACATGTGTGTTATAAGCAAAGTGTGTTTTACAAAGAAATTAATTAAAAAAAATATTAATTTTAGAACGAACCAACTGCACAAAAATGCAATTATATTGCATTCTTATAGTGCTGCTAATTATTCAAACATTTGCAGCGCATGTCGCTTCATGCGCTTTCACTAAAGCGCTGAATGCATTCGCTGGCAGAATACCCTTAGCTCTTCCGCCGCGGTAAAAAAAAGTATGAGGTGAAATTTTTACGTTTATATTTTACAGCTGGAATATGTATGTAAATACTAATACGCTAAAGTTTGACAACAAACCTTTTAATTTGAAATTTATGGAAAGATGTTTGATTCAAATTGAAAAATTTAAATATAAATAGAAGTGAATCGTTCAGGCGAAATAAATTTGACATTTTGGTGACATTTTATTTTTCTTTTGTTCCTTTTAAATTTCTTTTTTTTTTCTTAATATTTCCAACATTTTTTAAATGTTAATGTCTGTAATTTTCCAGTAACTTTTTTTAGAATAGCAAGATAATCTGATATATGAAATTTCCCTAACACTGATTCGTCGATAGGCATCGTTTCCTATTTCCATCAACTTGTTGTAGCACAAAGCGCATGAGCGTATTAGCCTATGTGCATGAGCGTATGTGTGTGCTTGTGTATGTATGTGTCTGTGTTACTATCATCATTGTCGACTTTAAAAACTTTAAAAAATAATTTCTAAAATCACAAACCACAAATACTCCATACAGCGGACAGCACAACCGAATATAAATTTATGAGGTCCCTATCCTGTGACAAGATATATTAACTATATATATATATATATATATATATATATATATATATTCATATATATCTACACACATGTCCGCGAATACGTATATACAAACATGTATGGGTATACGTAAATCAATCTCCTTTTTGGCAGTACGTACTACATACCTATCTAGTAATATCCTAGTTACTTCATACTATTATATATATTATTACATAATTAACTACTTGCTTAATAATATTTTATTTGCTTTCTATTTTTGTATACGCCTCTCTAAACTTACTTATCTATTAATATTTTAGTTACTTCATGCATTTGTTTATACTTACACACACTTATCTACCAATCTACTAATATCGTAGTTGCTTCATGCATTTATGTATATATATATATATATATATATATATATATATATATATATATGTATGTAAGTCCAACTCGATAACGGCACGGATTTAAAAAATCGACAAATTTGTAACTGAACAAATATAGGCTAGGATTAAGGAAATATTTATTTGCAACGTAATGATCTTATTTAAGAGGCCAAAAAAGATAATTCCACTAAGTTATTCTGTATGGTATAAATGTCGTATTGTTTTGTTTCAGTATGTAATTTATTTGACCGACTATTAGGTTGCCACTGGATATTAAAGATCAGGAAACAATTTAAAAAAAACATTTTATAAATTGTTAAAAAAATAGAGATTTATAGTTTATTAGTTTCTTAACAAAACAAAGTTTATGTTTAATGTAGATTTTTTAAATTCAGAATAACACTTTTCCAGAATATTTGACTTTAAAATTAATTGCCAATATTAATAAAATATCAATTTAATAATATATTTCGAAAACAATCAATGAAACAAATATAGAAACTTGGTGTATCTCCTATTTATTATGAAAGCCATAAAATATTTACTTTGCGTTTTAGTTTAAATAACTTTTTCCTACAAAGGCTTTATATAATAATTTCTAGGTTATTTTGAATTTCTGCCAATTTCTGCAACTATCAAAAAAAAGACCAAAAATCTTTTTCCTTACCTAATACTCAGGTCTGATAAATAATACATTGTATCACTTGTAATAATTTCTACTGAGATGGAAAAATGCTTTGGCAGACATTCATAGTAAAGCAAAACTAACATATTATAAATATGTACTTCATATGGACAATTGTGTTTGCACGCACGTTGTTTGAGCAAACAAAAGCTAATACCAGTACCGGGAGGCTGCAGCGGGTCCTAAGCTGAAGAGCGAGTTTAACTGTCGAGCAACTGAGGAACTCTCGAAGCAACAATGAAATCGTCATGAAATCTCTACATGCTTTAGTTAAGTTTGGGAGATACTCACCAGGATACAGATTAATAAAATAATGGAATATTTAGTTATAGTAACTACGAATACTTGGATTGCGGCCAAACAAATGCCGTTTAAATTATATTCTGACCAAATATGCAGGGTACGTATATATATATATCAATACCCCACGTTCAGAAGAATTGCTTGACTAGCTTGAGAGAAACCGCAAAATACGCCATCAAAATTTAGGTTTTCAAATTTTGCTTAGGTGGAATATTTGGAAATTAGATAATTTTGTATTTGCAATGTAACTTGGAAATTAATTAATTACAGAATGACACTTGAATACAATACAGTAAACCTTCAACGGTAATGAATATGTTAAGGGTTTATAATTAGCATATTGCATGATTTTCTCTAAAAGTATCTACTAACCCACAAGGCGTGATCTTAGGAATCTATTGACAATTGATATTCGTCAGACTTAATTCGGTTTTACCATTGTTAGGTAGTACAACAGCTTCGAGAAATGTTCACTAGTATTTTTTTATTTTATTCTTAATCTCTGAACTTTCTTATAAATACCCAACAACATTTAATCCAACTTGGTGCAATATTTCCGGTAAAAGAACAAAAGTCTATTTTGAAAAATTTGATATTAAAGTGAATAAAAAGTGTATTTTAAAGTTGTAATTTAGAAAAAATGAGTCAAATTGATTATTTGCCTTGAGCAGTTACAAAAACGTATCAAATTTGAATCGAAATTTTCAAACTAGACTAATACAGTGTGCGGACAAAACTCTTTCGAAAATCATTAATAAAAAATGCCGTTAGCAAGAGCCAGTCGGAAAGGTGAATCTCATAAATTTATTGATTACATTTACTATTTGCATTGTTAACATGAATGTAATAAAAAGAAATAGTGTACGTCAGATACATATACCCACTTTTCAAATGACTCTTTGAATGGCAATAAAAAAAGTTAATGAAAATAATCTTCCTGTTTCCGTGAAGTAGGACAGCGCCATCTATTCTCATTGTATTCTTGTAGAAAATTAATCTTTTTTTTTGAGAAAATAATAAAACAACGCCTTCTAGCCTTAGTCTTACATAATAAAATTTCATTAATCACGGTGTTATATAAGTATTTATAAAGCTAATGTGGAGTACCTGCTTATGCCATATGATAAAAATAAATCTTCATTAATTAATTACCGAAATTTTGGTTAAATAAGTAATAAATATAGGACGAAACGAATCATTTAACAAGAAATATTGATGACAATAACAACCAAATGATACACAATGAAGTGACGTTGTATGGAGATATCGTAAGTGTGATGAACGTATATGTTTAAACAGAAATTCGACGTTTCTCTTTTTTTTCAAGAAATGATGAAAATAATACTTTTAGAAAAAAGTCGCAGTATTTGATCGTTTCTTTTCAACGACGTATCATTTTTTTGTTACCAGATGAATTTTAGGAATTTTTTTATGGCTTGAACCGCCGCTGTTTTGAAAATATTGAAAACATTTTGCCCATCAACCAACTTGACATAGATTTTGATCCAAGCGACTTTTTACCATTTGTACCTATCTGAAAAGAATGAAGGTTCCAGAGTCCACGTCGTTGCATGTAATATGTATACACACACACACACACACACACACATATATATATATATATATATATATATATATATATATATATATATATGTGTATATATATATACAAACATACATGTATGTATGTATATTACAGCAACAGATTGCGTAATGGAATTTCAATATATACACTGTAATCCCGTCGATTTGGTAATTTCATCAGATACTAAATTTAGAGCTTGTTTTCGTATAGTATTTAAATTCATCTGAAAACAAACGAAAACGATGTTTTGATCTCATCGCATTACATATCAAAATCACAGACAAAACATTCTACTGACGATTCTGCGAATCTTTGGTAAGTAGTAGAATTGTAAAGGTAAAGTTATCTGTACAATCATTAGCGGATATTCAATATTTTCAATATTTTTTTCATATTTAAACAGTTCAAAAATCAAGAAATGTACTGCCAAAATGTTTATTCATCTGTTAATGTTTATATTAGTTCATCACACCCAAGTTTCGCATTATATTTTAATAGAATGTTTAACGTTCGTCTATACAACATATTCTAAATGTTGTACGTGTCAACACCTATTTCGATAAGAAACTTATAACTATTTTTCAGTCATTTTTATTAAAATATTACATAAAATGAGTAAACAGACTTTAATTTAACTATCATTAATTGTAACTTTCATTGGTCGTTTTAACTGCTGGAAATTTATTTAAAAAAATCTCATCGGTTGGGGTCAAGTATTTCTTATACCTATTTATTCTGTTTATTTATTTGGTAAAATATTACATTAAAAACAGAAAACAACTATCATTAGCTGTCTCCAATGATATAAAATTTATTAAAACAGTTCACGTCTAGTGAAACGGTTAATATTTCGTGAAACTAAGATGTTAGTCTAAATAAATTAAACAAATACAATTACAAGTCTTTTCTACCGTGGGCCAATGTATTTAACCAATGCAAATCTTGAACATAGTGTAATTTATCGATTATTAACGTGTTCATGGAGCTCTTTAGTAATGACACTTGTGTGGATCTGTCACAACTGAGATTGGCGCGTCGCCCTTCAAAGTTGTTGACATCGTTAAACTAGTTGACATCGTCCACTTCGTTATTTATCTCGACAAGCGCAAAACATTTATGCCAGAATGAATTAGCATCTGCGATGTCTGGTGAAAATTTGAAGGTTACCTTCACTTTATGACACAAAAATCGACGTTCGGAGCGGGTCCGGCAGCGTTGCGTTCGCTTAGTCGAATTAATGACATTGGGTCCTTCAATCGATTTGGCGTCGCGTTTTTACCTATATTGACCTTTATGCTAAATTTATTTGATAGCTTGCCGAGCGTCAAAATTGAGACGCGGGTCGTTCAAACGTGCTATGTTGAATGTGCCGCGTACAATTCAATAAATCGAATGTAACACTCAAGATTATTTGTAATGTTGGAGATATTATCTTTTATCTCTTCATTAAAAGTACCACATTGGTGAATTAAATTGGTAAAAAATAAGCTGTTGAGGCTATTCAAAATCTAAAAAAGTCAATAACTCGTTTTCCATAAACATATTAAAAAGGTAGTTGTCTGAAAAAGTTCTACCTCTCGTAGTCCCTTATTCATACTGCTTCTTAATTGTATATTTCTTTTTCCGTTTTTTTACCCAAACACTATAGATATCCCAAAATATTTCTATTCCGATTTTAATTTTAATTGAAATTCTTATCTTATTTCGCTTAACTTTTGTTTCATATTTTGAATTAAGAAATATTTTAATGTAATCTAATTAAAATCTTTTAAAGTCTTTCCTAAAAATAATTTTTTCTATTTATCAGTTGGGATTCACTGGGAAAATTGTTTTTTTTCGCAATAATCGCTCGAAATATATTCGTTCATCATATGTTAATACTCACTGCGTTCGCCTTTGGCCTGATTTTGAAACTTTAGATACAATTAGTCCCACTTTCTATTAGTCATTGCGTATTTAAGGTATTACGAGATCGTCACCGCGGATACTTCATTCCGGTCCAATGGTTGTAGAGAAGAAGATGACATCAAAGCGACGGAAAACGAAATAATTACAAAATACTTAGCATGTTATCCTTATGTATATAACATAATGTACACTCTCAATTATTTACCAGGAAAGTACTCATTTATAATAGATAAATCTATTCGGATACACGAGCAACTACAGGCACCTACATACAATACGACATATGTTCGCATTGTAAATAAACACTTATAAAATAAAACCCAGGTAAAGCCAGAACAATATCCCTCAAAGCTTAGGAGAAATTGTGTATATTGTACTTTATTTGATAGAAAATTTTCACATATTCCAATTTTTTCCACGAAATGCTGATTTTAAGGAAATAATTTAGTGAAAAACTAATTATATCTATTTATTGCCATTAAAATAAATTTTTGCAAACAAAAATTCTACCTCCTTCATACGACTGTTTCAATCTACTGTACGATGACAGTTTTTAATATTCCAACTACCATAATATAATTACGATACCAGTAATAAAGAGAAAGGTTAATATTTTGGTAAAAATATAGAGAGTTAATAGTATTAGTATTACATATTATATGTCCCACTATCATATCATTAGGTCCAGTAAAAGTTCAAGTTATTTTATTTTGCATATTCTCTCATAATGTCATATTTTAGAAACAACATTAAAGGTCAGTAAGTATTTGTTGTCGGTATTATAAAAATTTTTCATTAAAATAAATTGGGCGTATGAGAAAAATATAGGTAAAAAGAAAAATATAGGTAAAAAGGAAATGTAAGTTCTCGCAATCATTCCAAATAGCAAACTCACTTTATTATTTTCAACATTCGTTTAGATACTAGTCAAATCCATTTAAAAATTCATTTATTACTAACCACATTTAAGCTTAATGCTTCCAAAAATAAAAATTGGTTTAAAAAACTTAAATTTTATTTGAAGAAATCTACTCAAAGGCAGGATGCCTTTGAGTAGATTTCTTCAAGTAGAGTATAAGAGTAGATTTCTTTTGATGGGTTTAAATATATAAATTGTGAAATTAACTCTCGGCTCTCTATTATATTTTTAGGAGTTTTAATTGTTATTGCAATACCAATCAAATTTCATAAATGAATAAAAATAAATAAAATGAAAGGATATCTATTTTTAAAATTATTTAATCGCCTTACCAGCGTTAACTTTCTAAATGCATTAGCACCAAGCCAATAATAGCAAAATATCGATTTAAAAATATATTTAAAAAAATCGATTACATAAATATGGAAACTTAGTGTATTTCCCAAATGTTATCAATAGCCTACAACAATTCACGTTGTGTTTTATTTTAAATAATGTTTCTTCCTATAAAACTTAGTGTATTTCCCAAATGTTATCAATAGCCTACAACAATTCACGTTGTGTTTTATTTTAAATAATATTTCTTCCTATAAAGTGCTTTCAGGAAAAAATGCTATGTTGCTTCCAATTTTTTTTAATTTCTGCGGCTATCGTAAAAACACAAAAAATACATATTTGTCGTGCCTTTAAATAATATATTGTACATATTGATTATAATAATTTTGTTTCGGGAAACTTTATTCCTTACTGAGACGGAAAAATGCTTTCCAGGCATTCGTAGTAAAGCAAAGCTTTAAATAAATATATTATAAATATGTATTTTACATGGACAATTGTCTTTGCATGGATATTGTTTGAGCAAACAAAAGATAATCCCCATACTGGGAGGCGATGGCGGGCCCTAAGCTGAAGAGCGAGTTTAACTGTCGAGCAACTGAGGAACAAATGCTCGCAGCGACAATTATACCATTATGAAAACTCCACACGCCGTTACTAAAGTTTGGGAGAGACTCACTTGGACATAATTTACGACGCGATAAATAACAGAATATTTAGTCATTGTAACCTAGGGTATAAATATTTGGGTCGTGGACAATAAAGTGCGGTTTAAATTTCGACCGAATAAAAAGGATTGATATTCACGTTAGTTACACTAGCCAGGTTGCGCAATAGAGAATATGTGACTTTTTGTCGACTAAGAAGTACCTACCGCCGAAGCTAATCGAGTCTGACACGATATTCTTAAACGAAATTTTCGTTATTTATAGGTGTACTTTGAATTCAAGGTAACACGTATCTTTAACTAACCTCAAAATTTATATATATATATATATATATATATATATATATATATATATATATATGGGGCTGGGGCTTGCGTACAGTAACAACAAAGAGACGGCAACTAAAAATGTCAATTGACAAACTAAATCTTAGTGTTGTCTCGCCTGGGCAATCCACTTACTGGCCCACTGATAGAAGAAAAATACCAGATGTGATAGATTTCTTCATAACCATAGGATTCCCTAGCAGCTTTATCATAAGTAGAACTAGCCTAGATTTGTCTTCTGATCATTCACCTGTAGAAATGACCCTCAAAAGATCCATCACATTAGCTCCAAAACCATGTAAGCTGCACACACGCAAAACTGACTGGGATCTCTTTAGGTAATTAATGGCTCAATGCCTGGACGAGTCACTACCTATGAAAACAGAAGAGAACATAATAGAAGCTGTTATACACCTCAACTATTGTGTACAAAGGTCTGCCTGGGCTGCTACCCCAACACTTAGAGACACAAACCGTAAACTCGAATGTCCTCCGTCTATTCGTGAACTCCCGACTGAAAAACGTAGTGCTAGAAAAAAATGGCAACAGCATCGACATGCATCAGATAAAAAACATCTAAACTACTTGCAATCTAAGCTAAATTCAGCACTTAGCGATAACAAGAACGAAGGCATACAATCCTTCTTAAAAAGTCTAGACGTGACATCGGCTACTGATTACTCACTGTGGAAAGTCACAAAAAATATGAAACGTCCAGTCTTAAACCAACCCCCTCTACGCAAAGAGAACAATGAATGGACAGCCAGTGAAGCGGAAAAAGCAGTTACATTCGCCGAACACGTAAAATGCGTCTTTGTACCAAACCCCGAAATAAATTCCCCCAAAACGTAAGAAGTGTCAACTTTTCTGAATCAATCACCAACTCGATCCCCCTATTTTGAATTTCACTAAGAGAGAAATAAAAGCTGTTATTGATACACTTGATATCAACAAGGCATCTGGCTATGACCTAATAACTGCCAAAATTCTAAGAGAGCTCCCAAAGGAAGGAATTTCATTCCTCACAATCCTGTACAATGCAATCGTACGTACGTGTTCGATTCCTCCTCAGTGGAAAGTGGCCCAAATAATAATGGTCCTCAAGCCTGGCAAAAATGCTGTTGATGTGAAATCTTACAGACCTATTAGCTTGCTACCAATTACTTCCAAGGTTATGGAAATTTTATTTCTGCGAAGATTAATGCCACATATCTATGATAACAATCTACTGCCTGAACACCAGTTTGGCTTTCGTCAGAGACATGGAACCATTGAGCAGGTCCATCGATTGGTCAAAAATATCCATAATGCCTTTGAGTCAAAATAATATAGTTCTGCATCTTTTTTGGACTTATCCCAGGCATTTCATCAGGTATGGCACGAGGGACTGCTGTTTAAAAGTAAAAGGAACCTACCCATAAATTACTACAACATCATCAGATCATATCTACACAACATACACTTCTACGTTAAACAGGGAACTGAAACTACGTCTCTCTATCCGATGACACAGCAATTCTCGCAGCAAACCACCGACCAGATATAGCCTCACAAAAACTCCAAACAAGCCTTGACCAAATATCACAGTGGCTGCAAGATTGGTGAATCAAAGTTAACGAAATTAAATCAATACAAGTTACTTTTACTACTAAACGAGATACGTGTCCGGCAGTAAACCTAAATGGAGTACAGTTACCGCAAGCCGATTACGCGAAATACCTTGGCGTGTATCTCGACAGACGTCTGACATGGTCCAAACACATCCTGACCAAACAGTGTGCAGCGGTCCAAAAAGTGCGAAACATGTACTGGCTCCTTAAAAAAAACTCTCAATTGTCGCTCGAAAATAAACTATTAATTTATAAATGCACGATTAAGCCTATATGGACTTACGGCCTACAACTGTGGGGAACCGCGGCAAAATCAAATCTTGAAATACTACAAAGGTTTCAATCAAAAACTAAGAATGATATCTGGTGCACCCTGGTATGTCACAAACAACAGACTCCATTTGGAGCTTGGCATAAAATTGGTCCAAGAAGAAATCTCAGAGATGATACAGACATACAGAGACCGAATCGCTAATCATCCCAATCCACTGGCTATAAACCTGATGAACCCAATAAGCCGTTAGGCCCAGAAGGCTTAAGAAAAAACTTCCCCAAGACCTTATCCCAAGAAAAAAAGACCCGAACTCAGTACAAGACATGCTAACATATGCACCAATTGCTGAATGTCTCAAATGACAGATTGCAAAAAAAAAATTAAAAAAAGAAAAAAAAGAAGTGTATATATATATATATATATATATATATATATATATATATATATATATATATATATATATATTACATTTAAATTTCATCTTATGACAAAAGTACACAAATTATAGTTGTTAAAAAGTAATTATAAAGTATTACGATTTCTGTCTAAGAATTTTATTTCGTCAATTGGACATTGGAAAAAAGAAAAACGCTCAAGTTCTATTTAAGTTTATATGTTGAAACAGAAAGGTCCATTATACTTGTTACATCTTCATATGACATCATTTCATTCTGTATCATTTCGTCATGTTACTATCATTTATATTTCTTGAGAAATAATACATTTCTTTCTATATTTGAGTGTATTCGTTCACCAACGTTTTTCTAATTAATTAAATTATATTTATATTTTTCTCGTTTGGCGTAGGTAGGTACACCTCCTAAACTTTGTAATTACCTATATATTATGTAAGATTATGTATTTTGTTATTGGTACATTAAAATTAAATTTAACTTTTATTAAAAAAAGAAATGAAATTTTGACTCGAATTCCACTAGGTGGCGACGTCTTACTTCACAGAAAAAGGAAAATTGAATTATTAAGTTTTTTTGCAGTTTAAAAGTGGGTGCATCTGTCTGTCGTACACTACTTCTTATTATTATGTTTACATTAACAATACAAATAATATAAGTTATGGAAACTCTACAGGGTACACTTTTCAGACTGGCGTTTGTCATCGGAGTTTTTTTATTAATGACTTCGGATATACTATACAAAACATTTTTGTTTGCGCATAGTATGAATTTAGTTTGAATATCAATTGAAACTTGTTGTTTTTTGCAATTGCCTCGAATACTTAACTTATTGTTTCTAAGCTACAATTTAGGAGTAGCTTTCAATTTACATGAGAATTTTACGGAGATTTCCTCTTCCCTAAGTAATGAAATTAAAGTCTAATCTAAGTTGGATTACATTTTGTTATGTTTCATATGAAAATTCTGAGCTTAAGACTAAAATGAGAAAGAACCAGAGAACATTTTTCAAAGTAGTGTCATTCAACCTAACAACGGTCAAGACTAAATTAAAACTGATTAAACTCAATTCGTCTATGGATAAGTACCTTTAAAGCAATTCATATGGTAAGATAAGTGAAGATCCCTGACCTTTCCATTATTTAATATTAGTTATTAATTTTTAGTTATTTATATAAAATTTACTTTAATGGTAATCATTTACTATATTGGTAAAGATTATCCTGTAATTTATTAATATCAAGTTCTAGTCCTGTGATGTGGACTGACATTAAAACATATTTATAATTATTTCTGAATTCTCCCCCTCTCTTATGACTTTATAGTCAACAGTGAAATAGATCTGGTGAACGTTGAATCCTCTAATTCAGCAAGAGTCAAGTTTCTCTGACTACAATCTGTCGTCCTTTAGACTATCTTACCACAATTAGGAAACCTATTACTCTAAACTAATTTTTTGATGATGTAGTATGCTGATTATCGCAAACTAGTTCATAAGACGTAAGGTATTGGTTTTAAGAAGATTCTTCGGTTTCAAAAGCTATAGTTGTTTGGACGTGCTCACGCAAATATGACGACATAGTTTCTTCGTCGCGCGTAGTTTGCCTAAGTGGTAGAACGTGCCCAGGTAAATAAAGTGCCAGCCATCAGCTTGTATTTATATCATAGTCGTTCTACTACCTAGACGGCGTTTGCGAAGATAAGAAGGTGATTTTCAATTCACGAGTAGAAATTATTTTAACTCAACCCCTTTAGGTGCTCGAGCGTGCTCGTGCATAATTGCATTTAGTTCTAACTCTGTTCCTTTAATTAATCTTATATAATATCGCACTTAAGCAAATAGGCGTCGAGTTTATTTTCTAGGGCACTCCTTCACGATAAGAGTGTACACATAAAGAAATGAACCTTTACTTCTTTTGATGGACTGCCTCGAAACGTCTAATTTGAAAGGTCTTTCTATTTAGACTTAGTCTTTTTTGATACGATGCAAAGTGCCTTTCATGCTTTTTATAAGCGTACTCTTTGTTTTTAATTTTTTCTTTCTAGTGCATAACATTAATAAAAATAACATAAAAAGTTTTAAAATAACTTTGTATTAAAAATTAAATAAGGTATTTACTGTTACTTTTTTACGTATAAACAATCATTAAAAACATAAGGGTTGAAGAAATTTCGTTTTCTTATATCCTTGTTTTTAATTAATTCTAAACAATACCAAGTATTTGAAAAATTAAGGCAATTTAATCCGTAATTAAATATTTATACAAACTATATATATATATATATATATATATATGTATATGTATATATATATATATATATATATATATATTTATATATATATATATATACGTATATATATATATATATATATATATATATATACACAAGGCCTACCTAAATTAGACAGGCCTTATTTATATCGAGTACCTTATTTTCGAACTTGGGTTTATCCTTCTTAATTTTTGGATGTGCAGGCCTTATTTGTATCAAGTACCTTATATGCTAAGAAATTAACGTAATAAATGAAAAACAAAATAAAATTGTTGTGTGTAATATACGAAAGTTCGGGACTTATTTTCTCTCTATTTTTGTCAAGGTTAATAAGAATTCTAAAAATGTGTGGAACAATGATTTTGATATGAAAAAATAGATAAAATTCAATCACCTAAATTACAAGTCAGTTATGTTTTACCCGTTTCAAATATTTATTTCAGAAAATCGGCTCATTTTTCAGCAAAATCAGCAAAGAGAGATGTGTAGAGGATTCATGTCAAACAATTATAATTTTATTGTAAATGCAACAAAAAGTGGTCAAATGCTCATACCCTGCTTTTTAATTTGATAAAATAAACAATTTTTTTGGTTTAACAAATTAATTTTTTTAATTGCATATATATTATGAGAATCGTTTAAAATGACTAGTCACAAGGAACTCAGCAGTTTTTTCATAATTTTAGGTATCATACTACACTGAAAAGTATACATATAAAATTATGGTTTTCAGGAGCCGAACCGAAAATCATGGAAAAACAAAGTTCGTAAAATCTGACTAAAATTTTACAGGAAAACGATAACAATTAACTTAGATCTTTAAGTTTTTTGAAATATGCCTCATTTTTCTGTCTTAATTAGAAACTTAAGTCAATTAAAATAGTTTTAACTGGCAGTCCTAACTCGATGTCTTGTAGCCAGTAGGACATCGGTTTAGGACAGCTAATAATAATAAAAAATCCACGTAGGCTTTACATAAAATTTGTGATATGCGAGCATGCGATTATTTCAGGAAGAGAAAATTTTTCATTTTTATAAAAAAGAAAAATTAAAGGAAGAAGAAACTCTATGATCAGGTAGTGCAAGTCGACCTTCTTCGCGGCCGATTTCTGAATCTCACCCCAGAGTAAAATATAGTTTTTGAACGAGTATGTAAGAATTCAAGAGAAGATTTGGGGCAGATTTTTAGATGTCCCAGGAGGTACCGGAAAAATATACCTAACTAAAATCATTTAGCCAAACTCCGAAGCCATAGAAAAATAATTTTAGCTGTGACATCTTTGGGTATAGCGGCAACATTGTCAGCCGTTGGCAAAATTGCACATTCAGTGTTTAAAATTCCGATACAATTCAATTCCCCTGAAAGTCCATTGATGAATGGGATCAATGCACTATGGAACATGGCTATTGAAGCAGTTGACAGATCTTTACAGGGTGTCAGATAGTGTAATCGACCTATGGGTGGTATAACAATATCGTTTTGTGGGGATTTTCAACAAACCCTGCCGGTGGTGCCTCGAAGAATAAGGACTGATGAGATCAATACCTGTTTGAAGAGATCAAGTCTTTGGCTTAAGGTCATACGTGTGCACCTCACAATAAATATGAGAGCGCGAAGAGGAGGCAACACTAAGGCACTAAAGTTTTCCTATTTGTTATTAGAATATGTGAAGGTACTCAAATAAGATTGCCAGATCCTTTGTGTTGAATGGATATATCAGTTCAATAAGACTGCCAGATCGTCAGTGTCGTATGACTGCATCTGTTCAGGATGTGATTTCTGTTATATACGGTAACACAAACCAAATAAGAGAATAACAAGTTGTCAAAACATTTGGATTTGCGACAGGCATTTTTAACTCCACCCATTGACCAAGTTGAAGCAATAAACAAAAGTATACTGGAGAGGCTCGATTGTGAGAATGTAGAGTACACATCAATTAACAGAGTCGTCCATTATGAAAAATCAACTCACTGCTCTATTGAATTTCTAAATTCACTTTTCGCTCCAAGACTCCTTTTAAATAATATTAGTTCAAAATTGGGGATACCAATCATTTTATTGCGGAATCAAAGTCTGCCAAAACTATGTAATAGTATCAAACAAACAAACACAATGTAACAAAGTGAAATATATATATATATATATATATATATATATTTATCGCATATATCCTAAGCAACTTTCCGACAATTCTCCCATATTTGCAATAACATCAACAGAGCACATGGGCAGATGCTGCATAGTGCAGGCGTGTACCTATATGCTCCCTGTTTTTTTCACGGACAACTTTACGTCTCGCTCTCCCGTGTAAGTAGCGAAGAAAATTTATTTGTCTATAGTTTCAATAATGCTAAAAGAAATTTTCTCCTTAAAGAAATGTTATAAATATTTCTTGTATAGTTCGAATATAAAAAAATATTATTCTAAATAACATTTAATTTTCCAAATCTCATGCGAATGAAATCGCGGTGAGTATAGAACACGATGACTAACTTAACACCTTTACAATTTCTTTGTAAACATGTGTAGTTTAACATAAAAGCTGTTGGACATATCTGAATAAAAAATGTCAATGTGTAAATTTATCTTGTATCTCATATAAGAAAACATCTTCAAAGTCTAGAAATTTTCTGACTTCTTAAACTCAATTGCAGAGCAGCTCAATTTCTTAGGTAAAATTCCGAAACAGTACATGATACAAAAGAGTCGTATGACACAGAACATAATAATATTTCAAAAGGAAACCATACTGTTGGAAAAAACCTGTCAAGTAGGATTAGAACTCACACCACAAGGGTTTTGTACGTACTTAGGTACTTCGAAACATTTAAGGGTACCATGTATTGTTATTAAATTATTTGCAAATTTTAACACACAAAGTTTTCACAAACATTTTCCACAGATATAAACACGTGGTGAATATAATATTATTACTCACCATCTATATACATAAGTAAATTGCTTAGTATATTTTTCATATACATTTAAAATGTACATTAAATTTATTTTTGTATTTTTAAAGTTATTTTAGTAATTGACTTAAGTCACTTATAGGGAGTTTCTCGGAACTTATAATAGACCTAACTAGTGGAACCCACCTATGATAATTTTTCTTTTAATTCCTTTACGTATACTACTATTTTGAAAACTTTTCAGTTATTCAAAAATAGCGGTTTAGTTGATAGTGGATGGAGACTAGTAATTCAAACAAAAATAACCACTATTGAATATATTTGGCGTTAACTTTGTAGAAATTCATTATTCACAATTAAATTAAACTACGTGATGTAGTATTATTTCTACTTTGGGTGGGCTATTAGCAAAGATCTTTGCTAATAGCCCACCTGAAGATGTTGTAATACAACGAAACCTAGATCGTGGTAAAGAACTTAAAAGAAAGTAGAAATAATACTACATCACGTTTCATTTAACCGTGGAAAATAACCACTTTAAAGCTTAATATTTCGTAAACGGATCCCTGTATCGAGGAAGTCTTCATGACATACACCCAATATTTTTAAAAAAGCTATTATACGATACCCCACACAATGGGGGGGTGTGAAATTTAACCCCGGGAATTTACGTTGAAATAAATATTACTTTACGTGTAACCATAAACTACGTTTGCAAGATTTTATTTTACACTTTGTAGGAGGTAAAACGATGTACAAATGTGCTAAATAACAGTTTTATATAGTACTGATAATGTGCGAGTTAAGTAGTTGTGACATATAAACGAACAAACAGACAGACATAATGAAATTATAAGGGTTTCTAGTTTGGTTAAAAAGGGTTACGTAAAACTAAATCGTTTGTATCCGAATAATTTTTACTAACTCAAAACTTTGTTAATATCTATAAAATAGGCAATTTTCTATTACGCTACAAACTAATAATACCGAAACAAAATATTACATTTCATATTTACATAATGAATTCGATACATAGTGTGAAAAAAATATACATGACAGCTGCCAAATCCAATCTTGACAAAGGTGTTCAGATCGTAGTCGGCGATCCACGCTTCACGTGGCGTAGGCCTCGCCGAGGTCTCGTCGAATAAGTTCGCGCATCACTTTATTGACGCGTCGCGTCTTACGATGCTTATCAATCTGTTTATTTCAATGGAATTGTAATATCCTGAAGTGGCTCACGACTTTTGTTTCTGCCGGATGCTATAGGCTACGGAAATTTTATTTCTGATGTAAATCTTCGTAGCAACGATTAAAGATAAAGTCATGAAGGCTGTTAAATGAATGGAAAAAAATGTTTGTAGGATTTTTTTGTACAAGAATCATTTATTATCATGTCCACTATTTAATCATTATTTATCATTAAATCCAAATAATCATCTGCCGGTAATTGTCTATAATCAGTGAAGGGAATGCAACATTTTTGGAATAATAGATTAAGTATATAATGACGTTACTATACACTAATTAATGTATTTAATGTAAGCATTACTGTCAACTTCTCCCAGTTAACCACAACAATAAATATGAAAATTTGTATTTGTAGAACACTGCAAGAGTTTGTTCTGGGTGGACCTGACTTTAAAAATTATATTGATGTATAATATGCGACGTAGGACACCTCATTCGAAAATAAATTGGTTATTTAAAAACAATAAAAAATGCGATTTACACGTAGCACACACACACACACACACACACATATATATATATATATATATATATATATATATATATATATATATATATATATGGGTTTTACACATTACGTGTGGATTAATAGCTAACTTCTTTAACGATTTATATGAATATTTGATTTCAATTGAATATGAAGTTCTATTAGAATATTATATTTGGAAAGTGCGTGTCAGCGCGCACCTCTATTGTCGACAACATAGCCTGAAACGATGAAAAAGTTTGCAGGAAAATTACATTCTCTAGTGTTACATTCCCCCAAAACAATGCATAAATTTCTGTATTTATTAACATCTTAATACAAGGATGATAACATATTTTATTTTTGACATGATAATTAAAACTGAAGACTTTGGCATTAAACTTCTGTCTTTACCTTCTCTTTCCAGTCTTTGTAATTAAGCCTACTTTAATCAAATTAGTTTAGTCATACTATTTGGATAATAATTATTATATAACTATATAGTGTGAAGCTAAGAACTTGTATATTATTCGTACAGGTGATTGTTGAATTTTTTTTCATCGGTTTCGCATCTTTGACAGTGATTTTCTCATAAACAGTTCAGAATTTGATGCACAGAATCACCTTTGCAATAACACTAGATACTTTTTTTGACACAGCTTGTACACTTTCATTGGCAAATTTTGAAATGGAATTAAATCATATCAACCGGATTAAACATATTTTAAAAACGAACGTTGAGAATACGACCAGAAAGGTGTTTCTGGCAAAACTTATTACGAAAAGAAAACTCCACTGAGACAAATAAAAAAATAGAATTACAGAACTAGAAAAATCTTAATTAGTAAGAGATTTTAGGCTAACTGTGACGTTAATGACGATGTACAATTTTACGTGGCACTTCGTTCACATAGATTATGTCAGTAAATAGTCCACCGTCGAGGGTTACCATACTCAATGAAATGTCATTGTTCAATTAATAACAATTCATTTAGTTTGACAACGCCATCTAGTTGGATTGCTTGTACCATGGGAATTATGAAAATGCTACCTTGCGGATAGAGACGTTGTCACGTAAAAAAAAATGTTTGCATGAAATTACTGAGTTAGCGTTAACTAAATATATTTCGAAACCAATTACATTAAACCTAACAAAATACAACCACCGTCAACAGAATAAACTTCGCCTTGAAATAAAATAAATTAAGTCAATATTGTTATTTTAATTTAAAGTAATTCAAATGAAAACTTCGTAAAATAGTAAAATTGTAAAGTTAAATTATATCGATAGTTCGATACCAAAGTTATATTAAATACTCCACAGAGAAATAAAGGGAAGAGCGGTCGATTGATCTATCATGTTAGCGATATCACTGATTTATCGACTCCAAAATCAACACTTTTATTATACTTTTATCTATTTTCATTAAAGTTTTAGATAATTAAAAAAGCGTAGATTATTAAATAATCGAAGTTAAAAATGAGTGTCATTTTCTCTAGTATAAAATATCAAAGACTGATGTGATTATATTCTAATATTTCAATAAGTCTTCTAGCTATTATACGTAGAGACTTGCGTAACCAGGTGAGAGCTGATACCCATATATGACCGTATATAAGTCCGTGTACGCTCAGTTGTCATTGAATTCATTATCAACCGTAACGTAAATACATGTATACTTAGTTCGATACACAATATATTTTACTTTATTAATCTCTAAGAATATTATATTATAAATTAAAGTTGGAAAAAAATGTCTGCATAAAATTCCAAATTCAAAAGTTCTAATTATTGTGCCACATTTATTCGTAATATGAATCCAGAAAAAATGAGGCCTGGTTGTAGATAACACTAAAAGCATGTACTGGTAGTAACTGAGACATGAACACTGCCAAAAAAGCCATAGGGAGTTTTAAATTCGTTGCGCCACAATTTCTTACAACATTGTTCGTTGCATGTAACATCGGGGTTAAATTTCAGAGGAACAACGCTCAAAAATAAAATCAGCTCAGAACTAAAACAGAAAATTTAGCTAAACCCTTGTAATAAACAAAGGGATGTAAAGTGGACCTTTTCTGGCGGGCTCCAAAATAATAGGGCCATACAACCAGCCCGATAGTGTAATGATCTGCTGACATAGTACGAGTAATTGACGAGATGCACTGGAATAATGACACGTTAAGGACGATGCCTACATTCAGAAGTAAATAGTAGAAGTCTGATCAATAATGGTAGCTTAATTTTTTTACGTATCTGACCTTATAGACGATTATGACATTATATCTACAGTTAGAAAATATGATTACTATTACTATTAAGATATAGTTTATTACAGTTTTTTGTATACTTTTAATTAATTTTGACATAATATACGACATGGCTGAAAACATAACATATAAATAAATAATTTATTACGTTGATGCCCGCCGTGCGCTATATGCGAGTAGTTGGCGGTTGAGACACGTAGAGCTAAATACAATCGTGAAAGCGAGCGAAGAATTGCCGTTGTAATTGTCATTATGCTGCATTGCACTGAGCCAGCACGTGCTCATTAACGAACCTTTTCTAACTCACTGAGCAAGCGAGCCACGATACGCGAGTAGTTGACGGTTGAGACACGTAGAGCTAAGCACGACCATTAAAACGAGTGGAGAATTGCCGTTGTATTTATTATTATGCTGCATTGCACTGAGCCAGCAAGTGCTCATTAACGAACCTTTTCTAACTCACCGAGCAAGCGAGCCACGATACGCGAGTAGTTGGCGGTTGAGACACGTAGAGCTAAGCACGACCATTAAAACGAGTGGAGAATTGCCGTTGTAGTTGTCATTATGCTGCATTGCACTGAGCCAGCACGTGCTCATTAACGAACCTTTTCTAACTCACTGAGCAAGTGAGCAATTGCTCACACTTCTTACATACGCCGTTAATTCTTACTATTGTCTTTGTAATTTGCTGTACTCTACGAGGTAGGGATAAAAGGTTCGCGGAATAGTATAGAGGGAAGATAAAAAAAAAGTGGTATAGTTTCTTAGTCGTTTCTAGTCAAAACAATAGTTTCTTTTGGTAGTGAGGTAGTGACTAAAAATTGGCAATAATTACAGTTTTACTGGCAGTTCGATTACTCAATCGTGAATTTTTTTCGACGAAGAAAATATACGACATTTTTGCAGCTTGAATCATATGAGTATCTCTTTTTATTAACCGTATCTAATTAAATAACTGCAGAGAATTCCTCGCAAGAAATGCATTACAGTACAATTGAGACCAAAATCAGCTAATGCATTTACTTATATGTTGGTCGATTTTGGTCTCGATTGTACTAGTTTTGTATCGGTTCTTAATCTTCCTTAGCTACATGCAATCTACTTTATTTACTCTATACCAGTAATTCTTAGGCCAAATTTAGCTCCTCATCCATAACCTATTTGACTTATTCTGACACTAGTCGAAAAGATAATTCTGCTACTCTTTGGTAAGTAACTTATCACCAGTTAATAAAGCTGCGAAGTGAATTTGTTTAACAATTAATTAAAAATATTTCAGAAAAATAGGCATATTTACGCTTGTGGGCTATTTTATAGTCATATTAACTTTGTCTATCGATGGAATCTGAGTAATAAACTGTAAATCTCTCATAATTATTTGCTAATTGGTTCAGTATTACTTGAAATAATATCCTTGCGAGATTTTAGCATGCTCATGGATATAGGTTTATTTTTCACACGGAAATGAAGTTTGAGGAACAAGTATTCTCACTATGGTACTTATAGAGTTAGATAATAAGTTTTTAGCCAAAAGTCTAGAAAGTTTCTAAAAAGTTGGTGATAGTTTCAAAATGTTTTATTATAAGATATATAAATAGGTTGAAGTAATTTCGGTTAATGACATAGAAAATTGTTTTAATCTTCATCAAGTACGAACTCTTCTACGTTAAGGGTTAAAATTTGTTAAAAATTACATATAACAATTAAAATGTATCTTCGATTAGCTGAAGCAGTTAGAAACTACAGTCGAAAAGTAGGTAACATATCTATGTTATTCATAAATACCAATTTCTAAGTTCATTACAAGTGTATTTCAGTATTCAAACTTGAACTGACTACCAGAATGAATATTGTTATCTTATGAACTGAGGTTTGAGCTGCTGATGGAATATTAAGTATGCTATTCATTGGGCTGAGTCGCTTTCGAGAATTAATCTCCATGTTTAGCGAGGTCAACGGTAAAAGCAGAAATTTACTGCTATCAAGTAAACTACCTAGCTAATAAAGTAATATGGTAGATCAACAGCTTGTTTTCTGTTTAATATATTGCAAAATATATACTATATATGGCTAGGTCATATACTGCAAAATATAATACAAAAAGAGTACTGCCAGTAAAGATAAGACACCTCCCAGATGACAGACATTCATAAATAAAAATGGCATGATATGTATGAACTTCTGATGTTTAAATTCTATAATATTTTTGTGACAATAAGTCAGTATTGAAAGTTTATTAGCCAATCCATTATATACTCATGTCGGAGAAAATTAAAAAAAGTTGTGAAGAGTGTGAACATTAAATATTGTTAAAAATATTAAAATTATATCAACATAGATTTAACTTTAAGTTTGACAAAATTAAATACACTTCTTTAAGTGAACGCATTAGCTAACCCAATATAAACTCAAGTCAGATAAATACAAAAAAGTTCATCAAATGTTTATTTTAGATAAAAGTTCATAAAATGTTTATTATTTACGATTATTATCAACATTTAGGATTATTGGATTTTATCTATCCAATAACAATATGTCTAAAATTTAGTAGCTATTATCTCATTACATCGAAACTACGTTATTTTTTCATAGTTGTGATATCCAGTTAAGTTTTTCAACGTTTTGATACACACCATAAGCTGTTAAAAGCTTGAATAAACACAACAGTTCACATTGCGCAGGCCATAAACACCAATGTCCAATTTATACGTAATAGTTCCATAAAATAACTAAATTGCTTAATATACAGAAATATTTTCAAATATTAAATCCATATAAATAAAATGGCAATAGATTACAGCTTTCGAGTTCATTTCGAAACGAGAGATAAACAAATATTACATTTTATAACAAACACAGACCTTGAAATTTGTTCAAATAGTCGACCAGGTTATACTCTAGGTTTAAAATTGATTTATCTATCAGGATATCGCTTTACGGAACGAAACAATGACTCAATATTAACTCGGTTAAAAGCGACGAGGCAACGGGAATAAAAAAAATACACCGTTCATATGAAGCAGAGTTTTTAAGTTTAATCTAGCGGATTGTCTGTGTAGTCTGTAATTTAATTGGTCGCAATCGTGCTGGACAACGAACGCGCGAACTAAATATCGTATTTCCATTTTAATAATCGCTGTCTATAAGTAAACAATAAATAGACAAAACATCTACGTATTGCTAAAAAGCATTATGAAATGCTGCCAGTTAGATACAGAACTTGAATAAATACGGAAAATGGGATAATATTCACCGGCGTGTTAGCACTCATAGTAATAACAGATAGGGAGATAAATTTAAATGGAATTAAGGAGGCTGACAACTATTCATTTTAACGAAGATAGGGTTCTCGTGAGCTGCTTCATTACTGCTTACTCCGCCATTTCATTGAACCTAGTCGGAAGGTATGTTAATGTAAGAATCTTGAAACATTCTGTCAATCTTCTGTAGTCAGACCGTGACGATGATCCGCATAAATTTGATCAGATGTACGATAAAAAAATAATATCTTGTCAATAATTTTGAATATTGAATATATTTTTAATTTTGTAGAAATTCATTATTCACAATTAAATAAAACTAGGGAATGTAGTATTATTTCTACTTTCTTTAAGTTCTTTACTACTACCTAGGATTCATTGTATTACAACATTTTCAGGTGGGCTATTAACAAAGATCTTTGTTAATAGCCCACCTGTAGTCGTTGTAATACAACGAAATAGATCGTGGTAAAGAACTTAAAGAAAGTAGAAATAATACTACATCACGTAGTTTCATTTAATTGTCAATAATTACCAATATAAAGTAATTACAGGTTTTATAATAAATCATAGAATATTAGAGACAAGTCAATTGGTTACTGTAGTAATCTGAAGTCATAATGATGATCTTGTTTGCTGTAGATTGTATAAAGCAAAGACAAGAGCAGTTTTAAATAAAATAAAATGCATGACAATGTTCCCAAAATTACTTCGCATATCTTGTTAAAATTTTGTACATTTATTATATATTACATACCTACATCAATTCGTCTTTTCCAGAAAATTCATCCATGGATATTTTATCAATTTAGATGGAAAACGTAGCATTCTTCAATTTCTGAAGTGTAATAAAGACAAAAAATAACAAAAACGATTTGATCAACTTAACCTGCCACTTATTTTATGTTCTATTTATCTTTCTGATAGTGATATTCATAAAACTATACATGGATTCAAACTATTCACATGTATGTATATAAAATACTGAGTCTTATAGAGCAAACCGTACTGAAGACAAATACTTTCTTTTTACAATATTGATTGTATTGACTTCTAAAAATCTGAAATAATACAAAAATCCCCAAAATTCTTAAAAAAACTTTCTTGTAAAAACAGGAGAATAACAATTATACATTATATAATAAGAGTAGCAACATTACCATTTTCATAGTTCATAGTGGTAAAATTTTGGAGTTTTGGGTTGCTTTCTCCAATTACCTATATTGTAAAGTCTAACTTCTAATTATGTACGTCATTTTTTATTTTTGTATATTTAATGAATATTCAATTAACTTTTAGGTAAAGCTGAATTCAACAATTTAAATATATTTTTATAAACAAGGAGCCAAAAGAATCGGGATATTAAAAAGATTAACAGCCATAACCTGGGGTGCAAGCCAGGATGTGTTGATTCCCACCTACAAGACATATATCAGACCCGTCCTTGATTACGGGAGCGAAGTGACCACCACAAGTAACTGTACCACCCTCAGTAAATTGGATACCGTACAGAACACAGCGCTTAGGATAATAACGGGAGGGCCTAAATCCACACCCATTGCTGCTATGGAGGCACAAATCAAATGTAGTTCAATGGAAAGCCATAGAGAGAAATTAGCCCTCCGTTTTTGGCAGAGTCACAGAAGTGTTTACACGCAATGGACGAACTACAGACAGGGCACTGCCCGACTGAAAACCCAAATATCCCCATTGACCTCCTATAAGAAGCTGGCTACAAAGTATGGTATTGCCCTGGAGGAGCCAGCACCACTTACAAATTACTGCGAGTTTTTCTACAATCTACCGAAGGCTAATTACAGCTTGAAAAAACACAATCAGACGAAATCAGCATCCTTGGACATCGAGCTGAAACAGGCTGCCCTGCAAACAATCAGCGAAGAATACCCACAACCTGATTGGTTACATGTATACCCAGACGGGTCATCGATCCCTGAAACAGGGGCAACCGGAGCTGCCTACTACAGTTCTAATTTTGAAGGATTCTTAGCAGTGGGAGCCCCTCAGAGCAACTACGATGGAGAAATAGCAGCTGTACAAGCGGCAGCAGCTGAACTAAACAAAGTAGCCCCAACACCTAAAGCAGTCTTCTTCGTCGACTCACAAGCGGCTATCCAAAACCTGTCCCGCAATACGGAAACAGACTGCAGGAGAACGATGGAGACCAGAAAAGCCCTAGAACTTCTGGCAAATAGGGGATGGCACCTCATATTGCAATGGATCTCTAGCCATGTCGACATCTTTGGAAACGAGAAGGCAGACATCTTGGCCAAAAGGGGCGCGTCCATGGCTCAACCTGCCTGTATGCCCTCGCTACAGAGCATGAGGGCTATCATCAATAGGGCTATTGACCGGACAGGCAGGCAACACCTCACACAGCTTTCCGTAGGGAAAAAATGGGAAAGTCTGGTCACCATCGGACCCATTGACCACAAACTACCCACGAGCTGTGAGCGTAGCCAGGTTCAGAACGCAGACTGACCATGACTACCTCGCAGCACACCTACACCGCATTGGTGTTCGCCCAACCTCTGAATGTGGTTGGGAGTGCGTTGGCAAGGGTGGGCGTTGGCTAGTAGTATAAACAAGGAGACATAATTTCAAATATTGAAAATTTCACTTAAAGGCGACTATCCTTCAATCGAATGAAGAAAAGTTTTGAATTTTGTGGATTGTATTGTTTATGGTAGAATACGTTTCAGTGTTAGTTTTCTTCTTTACCAGGTAACGTTTTAAAATTTTATCTTATTTTAAGTATCGATACTTTATTATATTCATTCTGCAAGCATACAACATGAGCGTCGCACTTACTTCAGCCAAACACTAGAGAATCCTTTACTCCAGTCATAAATTATCGCGTTAACCTATGTAAACATACCGGAAAATAAAAAATCTCACTTCATATAAATATTAAGTACAAACAATATTTGACTGCGGTATATTAGCCGTGATATTTAGTCTTAAAATTATTTTTGTTTTTCACAAAAACTAAGTGAAAATAAAAAAAGTAGGTCTATGAATGCATTAGATGATTCTAAGTTATTAAAAACATTTGTAATAAAACTAGCTGTGTCCCACACTCACTCCCGCACCGCAGGCAGGAATACTCGATATGATCTGTCAATAAGTAATTCGTCTCTATCTGTCTTGATCCGTTTGTGCTGGGTTCTCCAATTTCTTTTACATTAAGCATCATCTACCTTAGTGGATTGTAGTAAATAATGCATTTAGACTATAATCTAACTCAAAGGATGAATTTCTAACACAAAAGGAACTTTTAAACCTATGGTTCGGACGTGTGGTTCCAGTGATTATACAAATAAACAAACAAATACATTCTCCGTGTTACAGTATATCAGTATAGATTATTGATTTCAATAATATGTCCTCAGTGTTGTTAATAGTTAGATAGATAGTAGGAAAACAACCCGTTTCTTCAGGTTCAATCGAACACCAAAGCCACACGTCTGGCAACGAGTTACCAATATCATTTCGTCCGCTCGAAGTTTCCACTCGACTAATTTTTCGTTAAAAACATGAATATTCACCTAATTAAACATCATCAGACGGTATAGTTGGTTTTGTTGGTTTCGTAAGTTTCATTTCGTTGAATTAATAAAGCTTCTAAGTTAAAATATACTTGGAAATTATGTTGGGAGTAAATTTGTAGCAAGCATACGAATCAAGCGTGAAACATGATATGTCACGTTAAATGTAAAGAACTTTCTTTACTTAAAATTTCATTGAAGATCCAAAGTATATGAGAGAAATAAACTTGATATTTTAGGCAGGAACTTAATATTGACTATAGGTGTTACTACTGGTGTCAGAGAAGAGGAAATTGTTTTCAATATAGAAAAGTTCTAAATTATAATGTCTCGCCTAACAGTATTTTTTTTTGCAGATATTCAGTTTATATCTTCTCTAAAAGAGGTAATAATCAAGAATTATTAAAATTTATTTTTATTTTTCAATACGTAGTCTTTATACTTTATCCATATATCATTTTATGGCACTTAAACGGCGAATTTACCCCACCTTGATCGAAGATACAATGATAAAAGGCATCAAGGAATTGGTGCATAGAAACCAAATTCTGTCATTTCATAGACGACCATTTTTCCGAGACATTAGTAGCTTTTTTATTTATAAGTTCCATCCTTAAATGGTTCAAACGGAATCTTATTATCACTACTCTGGCTGTTCACGCTTTGGTCAAAGCACCCTAGCGTATAAATTGAAGAGGAAATTTAAATTATGCACATTTTATATAGGAGTTTAACCCAAAACAAAAATCTGCGAGTTAATCTTTAGATAATTTCCATTATTATGAAATTGGGATAGAAACATTTTTTTCTTATTAAATATTATTGCAAAATACTCACTAAATTGTGCACAAATGTATTTTTTACATATTTGAATTTCCGTGCCCTAAAAGCAAAAAAAAAACAATTTGCAAAATCGCTCACGATTTTGTCAGTCAAGATATTTTTTCTCAGACACCACTTTAGGCAAAAACTACAAGTTTGGCGTAACAAAACACAAATTTTAGTGTGGTAAATTAATTACTCGAAAAAAAATTAAATTCGATGTAAACCGTGGGATATGGTTTGAAGGGGCCAATTATAAAGATTTCAAAAATAATTTTTCATTACTTTAGAATTAGAAATGCGTGTTTTCTCTTCCCCATTTCTGAAACTACTAAACCTAAAATTATGAAAAATGAGTAGTTTGGAAGCCTACACAAGGGTTGTAAAAAAACATAACGATTATTCCATATAATATTATTATTGCGATATTTACCATAATACATATATATATATATATATATATATATATATATATATATATATATATATATATATATATATATATATATATGTATATATATATCCACCCTACTCAAATATTCTTTGTTACGTGTTATTAAACATTTAATGCGTTAGAAAGTTCACATTAGTGATGACTTAAGGTAAAAAAGTAATTTAATTTCCAATGCGGTACAAAAATTGCGATTCTCGAGCCAGACACGCGCTTGGCCGCGTTTCCCCCTGAAACTGAACCCAATTTCTACTGAATATATTTTTAAGATTCTTTATCTCAAAATAAAAAAAAAAAATACACTCTTTTAAAATCTTTTACATCTTCATCCATCCATCTGTCCCTTTGTCCCATATTCACACCCAATGCCGAAACATGTTCTTCATAGAAATAATGCATATTCACCCGTATACATAAGTTAACACTCAAATAAAATCATACTCGATTTTTGCTAAGTTCGCGTATGTCGAAAGAGTAAATATAAAAACTCCACAATTGTTTTCAGAATTTCATGTTAGATTATTAATTTCTTAAGAGATCTCTTCAAATTTCCCACCTGAAGATATCGTCATGCAAAGAAACCTAGGTCGTGGTTAACAATTTAAATAAAGTAGAAACAATACTTAGTTTTGTTCAGTTCTGAATAAAAATGAAGTGATAATGAATTTCTTCAAAATTAACGCCGAATATATTCAATGTTAGATATTCTTTAGCTGACAGATTATGTGCATAAATGCGTAATGTGTGTGGGCGTGTATGCTGCGGTTTAATGTTATGCACGCATGCTTGCGTGCGACGTGCCTTCATGCGTATGTACATTTTCGT
This sequence comes from Druceiella hillmani, assembly GCA_039881145.1. Lineage (NCBI taxonomy): Eukaryota > Metazoa > Arthropoda > Insecta > Lepidoptera > Hepialidae > Druceiella > Druceiella hillmani. The sequence continues at coordinate 15,892,656 of JAYKKI010000001.1, forward strand.
GCATGTGTATGTTACGGTTTAAGATGATATCAACGCTAACGTAAAAATGGCAAAGCAGTCTAAAATCTAAGTCACAAGTATGACCAGGAAAATGACAAAATACCACTTTATGTCTTCATTTTTTTTTCTTCTTTTTGTAAGCTTGGAAAGTTTTTAATATTTTTTTTGAAAGAGTTGCGTTTTAATTTTTTTGAACGATAAAGGAAAACGTCTTTGCCAGCATACTCACTGAAGACGCCATCGATAGTAATTTATTGGGGTGTAACGAGGGCAGCTTAGGAGGATAGTGAATTTAGTGTTAACGAAAAAGATAATCGTCTGTTTCGTTCTATATCATTCGATTTGCATATGAATAAGAGAAATAGTAACAAAAGAATTATTTTAATTCTGTATTATTTATAAATTGTATAGGTAAGTGATAAAAAGTATCACTTTCGTCGCCCTTTGCATAAATTGATTTAGCTTTACCTGCTTGTACCTGCTTGTAATAGACAAGCAAGTTCGTAGATTTATAATTTAAAATATTACTAAAAGATTTTTTTTGTTACTCTAATTTCAATTAAGAAATATGAGACGTATTTACTCATTTATTTTTGGAAAATCTCAAACAACTGTTATCTATTAGCAGTAGTATTACGAACAGTTGAATTTGAGCTAATCTTACGTTTTACCGATTAAAAGTAAATGAAAATAAAATTAAATGACATTTGGAAAACTAGCATTAAAACAAATCTAATCCTAAGTTTAGCCGATGAAGTTAGCTACTACGTTTGCAATTGATATCATCTTTAGCCAAATTATACACGTCAATGACAAAGAAAGACAAACTCTATATTCTCAGAATAAGGAATATTAACAGGTACAAAATGCCTGCTATTTCACAGTTATGAGTAAACTGAATATGTGTTGATAATCGTGCATAAAATAATTACAAACTCTAATAAAATTTACAGCACAGTGTATTAAAATAGGGTTATCTGCATGCCGGGACGCATTAGTCAATTTTCATTTTAGTCCCGGAAACTTAAAAGGCGGCATCTGCATGTGTTACAAAGGCATGAATTATTTGTTAGGCTCCGTGCACGGTTGTTGTTTGAAGTGATTGGGCGAGGAGGATATTTTAAACATTGTTGAATGGAGTTCGGAAAGCAATTGTGTTAAGGAGGAAATATAGCATAGTCATAATGGTTATTTACGATCGAAAAGTGAAGTCTTTCTTGAACTACACGTGATGTAGTCATTAGAGAGACCTTTTTAAAATAATCATTTAGAAAACTTCTTTATAGAAATTTCAATACCATAATTAAACTAATTGTTTGATTTTATTTGCTCACTTTATGTATACGCGACTAATTTTGCAATTAAAATTTTGACTAGTTTTAATTAGGTTGGAACTTTGAAATTTTACACACGTATAAAAGTCTAGTGATAATTATTTAATACCGAATATATAAATTTAGTATGACGAACGTCTCATGATTAGGAATTATCGTTCACTTTACAGCCTTCATAATATGAATAAATGAGTTTGACGAGTAAAATACGATAAATTATATGACGCCATTATAAATCCAATATGGCGCACGACACAAAAGGGCGGATTGCATTTTCCTTCAAAATCCACTTAATATGGGTATCAAATATTTTTGTATATTTATAAAAGCGTTGTTTTTAAGTTCTTTTCACATATCCTATCTAAATTCGATTAAATTATTTAGCAGCATGTTTGTCCTTTGTAATGGATTTAAAAAAAATTGTGGAGCTCATAATTTTTATTTTAATATGTATAAATTAGTAATTTTTCGGCTACAAGAAAATCATGAGACTAACATTGAAGAAATGTAAATAATATTAAAATTTTTTTGGATCTTATAACTGAGTTCATACTAGGAATGGAAAAAAGGCCATTTTCAGGTTTACATAAAAATTACCGTTTTTTACAATACCTGTCTGTATTACATTATCAAATTTTTATTAGAAAATGATAAACCGTAGTGTTTTTTTAAAACATTAAAATTTTTCAGGAATTTTATTTATTTATCTAAGGTTTGCCTCATTTTAAATGAAAAAAATGAAAATGTAAAAAATATCCCGGATACAAAGTTTCATCCAAAACGGTCCAATGGTTTAAGAGCCAGACCGTGCGATGTGCACACATGTACACAGTTATTTCTTTAATTTCAAGTATTTTTTATTCTGAGTGAGTGTTTTAGAAACAATTTTAATTAAAATCGCAACTTCAATTTTTTGGACGAACATACTATTTTCTTCTTTGCTTAAGGTCCCGTGAAAAAGAAAAATTGCGAAACGTTTTAACAGTAACATGATACGAGCCTATCAGAGTTGAGCTGGATTGAGTGACCAATATTTATATAGATTTAACACTTCACAAGCAACGCGTTTTCTTATCTCGAAGGTCATATAGACTTAGAGGAGCCTCACATTTTCCTTGATTTCGACGCCTTATCATTATTGTGCATATCCTCGTCCATATTATATTATGCTTTATGTGGATATCACATCTCATTTGCTTCGGTCTATTAAGGCCAACGTGAAAAGGAGTTTGAGTATAACATAGCTAATATTTTAATAGGAAAGAAAACAAGGTAAAAAGGAAATAAAACATTTAAAACTTCAAACGGAAATCTAACATAAATCGAAACGAAAATCGAAAAATGAAAATTCAGGTTGTTAAAATTGATGGAAAATTAATTATTTTCTATACATGTAAACACATATTTATGGTATTATGGTGAAGATTCTTATTTTCATGATAGCGAATATGAATCCTTTACGATATTTCAATTTAAGCTATTGTTACGCGAACCTGCCTGCGTGTGCACCTGATTGTATGGGAACGTATATGCGGATTTGTGTATGTGTGTGTGTTTTATATATTACATGGATTACAAAAGAGAATAATACAAAAACAAATAAGAAAATTAACACTTAAAATGTCGTGACAAAAAATTGAAATAGCAAAAATTCATGGAAGAGGAAATATGTTTCATAAAATGAAACACATTTTCATTTTGTTTTGGCGAAGATTTTCCTGTTCATAAAAACGTGTTATTCGTTTTCATGATTTTTTATGAAATATAAATTTATGCTATTGCTATACGAACCTGCGAGCATGCGTGCCTTTGTAGATTCAGATATGGATATGAGTGTGTGTGTGTGTATTACTCTTGTTAGGTAAAAAACAAGAAACGAAACTAGAAATCTTAATACACGTTGTACTAGATGAAAAGTAGTAAAAATGGTTGGGAAAATAAATAAGCTTCAAAAAAAGCAAAACACATCTTGGTTGTGTTAGGACAAAGATTTTCATGTTCATCATAATGTAAACCTTTTATGAACTCTTTGTGCAATTTAAATTTAAGCCGTTGCATGCGAAAACAGAGCATCGTGTTCTTTTTGGGTAGTGCGAGGTGCACCTATGCTATGTACACTACAAACATTTCGTATATTTATAAATGGGTCCTACAACTTTCCACATATCGCTGCACTCGTGTCTCATTAAGTTATGCATAAAGCTAGATGTGACAATAGATAGAAGGATGTTTAGCATTCCCCTCGAGTTTCATTTGTGAAACGAATATATTTCGAAACATTTCACACAACATTGTAACAGTCGTAGCGTTCGGCATGAGTTATCTAGGCCACCTTCGTTTTACCCATTAAAATTTTTCTGAGAACAATAAGATGTAAGGGTGGTTTATAGCCATAATTGCTAATATTTTTTAGTATTCGTTCTTGCTTAATTATTTTAGTCTAGGATATCTATAATATGTTAATACCTGTTGCTATTTTCTGTAAAAGTTCATTTAAAATCAGCAGTAATTAATAAGCATTTATTTAATATATCTTAAACTACAACTCAGAGTTAAAACTCAGAATTTCGTTTTTCTGAAAAAAACTTTTTTTCAAATTAGATACTTCCTTGAAAGGAGAAATTCTTGAAAACTCTATGGTGAAATTTAAAAAATAAAACACCTAACTTCATACAATAATTAGTGAGTCCCAAGAGGTTATTTTAGACTTTTTGGCTATTATTACTTTACACTTTTTGGCCAATTTTTATTTGTGTTTTGATTTCATAAGTCAATATTTCGAGTAAACGACAATACCTGATTCGTTGTATGAATTATATGCATGGAATAAAATTTGGTACTTAAATAAACCGTCAGAGGCCTTTTTAACTGTCTAAAACAAGTTAAATAATGGAAAAAAATAAAAAAACAATTTTTAAAGTGTACTCCCATTGTTTAATAAGGCACATAATAGCAGGAGAGCTGGCAACCTTTTTTGGAACACCATTTTATCAAGATAGACGATGTAATATCCCTTCCTCGTAAAGACTCATGATAAAAAACAGTCTTGCTGGCTTCTCTTTACGATATTTAATTTTAAAGGTTACCATAGCATCAAATCAAATTATAAAAGTGTTGGCATAACATTAAGTTAAAATAACGTAATGATTTTATTTTTTTTTATTTACGAAATTCTAAAACGTGTCTCGTCAGCCGTTTCAATTATAAGCGGTTTGACGGCGAGAGGCTCACTAGACTACATTGTCCCGCATTGAATGTTAATATAATATAAGCTAATGTACTCTAGTATAACCTACATGAAATCATGTGTAAGGTTATATTCTGTGAATATTTTTTCTATTCATTTATTTATCACTGTAATGTGATTATCGGAAATATTAAAAAATGTTAATTTAAAATAAGGGTCTCCGGGGTTGTGTTTTATTATTAATATTTAATTTACTACAAAAACTGTCAGACGCTACGCATCTCATAATATGGTTTCATTTGACTACACTTTCGTAGATATATTAAATATACACGATACAGAAATTTACATTGTGTTGACGCTTATATAATTCAGCAAGTTTGTTTATAAAGTCAGTGTTAATAGCATCGCTGTTAAATATGTATTGTACCTGACCTATGTTTTGTTCATCTGGCTTGTTCATGGTATATACATAAGTTTATAACTATTTATGTTGAACTTTACATTGTGTGCTTATTGGATTTTTTTTTCTTTTTGTCATATTTTGCATTTATTGAGTACAAATTGATATAGTTAAATGTGTCTTATGAACCAATATCAAACAAAAACTCTGGTATGACTATAAATACGTGAAAAACTTAGTAATTTGGCTGAGTTAAAGGAATTTCTCTTTTAACATTAAAATAGTCTAATGTGCCTAGTTATATGCAGAAAGTTTGTAATAAATAAATTTTGTTTAATTGATTAATAGATGGTTTGTTATAAATAAATAAAAGAACTAAACGAACAATCAGTTAGAAACATATATTTTGAATGAAAATAATGTGCTAAGCGCAAAAAACGATATAAAGTGAGTTGCATCAAATATTTCGTCAATTTGTTATAACTTAACTCATGTTCTACCGAACTAAATCAAGAATTATATGAAACTAACGTCTTCTTTATTAGTATTTAATAGCCTGTGTACGAAGCCCCCTGGCATGAAATACTGGTTAAGTAAGAGAAGCGTATTTTGTACTAACCTATAAAAAACTGTGCATCCTGCACCTAGTGCTTTATATTACGTAATCGTTTTTAGTTTATGTCGTCTTTCAGTATTAAAATATTATCGCTTTATGAGAAGTTTCTGTAGTTTGAAACTATATTACATAAATTAATAATTTTAATATTCCATACCAAACACGGAAAAATGTTAAAAATTAAGAATCTAATTGGTTTTTGTCCTTCTGTCACAGTGCTTTTTTCCGAGACCAAAACTGCTTGAAGACCTCAGTAGCCTATCTCGAGAGGTGAGATGATAACCGAAAAAAATATTTTTAAGGTTTCTTTGTCATATGGATTTCACTCGGAGAGTGCTTGAAGAATTCAGTGCGCTCAAAGTTTTATTTCTATTTTGGAGAATAGTTTTAATGAGGCGGGATGAGAGATGAAAAAAAATATTTTTAAGGTCATTGCCTTGTATTCAAATAGCTCATAATATAGAACTAAAATTCTACTCCAAAAATATAATATTTTTCCTGACGTTATCTGCACAACTAAAAAATTAATATGCCTCCTCACGATCTCAAAAACTGTTGGTCACAAAAATTTGAAATAATCAGGAATATAGGGTTTTGTTGACCAAAACATATCAACATTACAATATCTGACATAAGTTTTGAATTCTGTAACTCAAAAGGAAAAACAAAATATTTATACAGTAATTCATGTGTCCGTACGTTAGTGAATCAATGCCGTTTTCCACAAAACCGGCTGACGTGGTAACTTGATATTTTGCATAGTAATAAAGCATATTAACACGCACAGTTTGTAGCTAACACTCGAAAATAGTTATATGAAAACTTTTGGGAAACCAATTAAACATTGAAAAAAGGTATTAATTTCCGCAAGTGGTAGTCGTTTCGTTTGAGAGGGCTATTTATATTTATTATAATACAAAAATAATTAATTATTTTTTATAAGTGTAGATAATATAACTTCAGAGATATACTGAAAAACGCAAAAAGTATGTCGATATCCCTTGCTTCCGCAACTACGGAAAGTAAAATTATGAATAAAGAACGTGGTTTTGAGAAGCCTATGTAATGGTTGTAAAAAAAATGTATTGCTAGTTCTGGACGTCACATTATGTCACATTTAAATACATATTGAAGTTTAAACATTTAAGAGTACATCGTGTCTCTATTGACCTAATGAAACTATTAATATCATGTTTCACTGTTTAAAAATATTACCTAGAACGTATTTATCGGGAGTTACGAAATTAACTTAGTTCAGAAATAAAAAAAAATAAACCATAATAATTATTTAATTTATTTGAAACAAACAAGTATATTTTTCTCAACTCAGGATATGACAAATGGAAAAAGAAAACTTTTCAACATTTCCATGGCTAAATTAACAGAATGAAGCAGGAAGAAACTGAGGATCGGTAGGAATTAGGGATTACGTGAGGTAGGACTTTTTCGGACGACATTAAAACATAATTTTAAAGGATGAATTCTTGGTATCAAGATTTAGTTGATTTTAAAGTTTACACTTGGTGTTAAATTGGTTTGGAAAAGAGAACTGCGCAGGTTTTAAGGCAGAACTACAAGCAGGCACGTAAGTGAATCTGCTTCTGGGGCAAGTCAATTAATTTGATTGTTTTTAATATTCGTAGTCTATTCATTTCAACTGCGATATGTATTAAAACATTTCGTCGTATTTCCCAAGACTAAAAATACAATTAATGCAAAGGTTTTGAAGGTGTAGATTTTAAAGAGGATCACATATTCGTCGACAAACGTAGTTTTTATGAAATTATTTTTTTTTGTCTGAGCTATTAACAAATATATTCATAGTTAAACGAGCGTATGGAATACGTAGCTGTTTAAGCGACGACTTTGTAGCGGTTTAAGTACACGCCAGCCCGTGACCAAACTAATGACTGACACTCGTGTCACACACTTTGCCCCGCTTCATAATTCACGCTCGCTCTGCATCTTGAGTGGAGCGATGTTTACTCTATACCTGTAATTGATGACCCGCTTCGTGTCTACAAAGTGTGCGCCTGTGAAGTAAACGTATGTAGATCATGTTGAAGAGTCCAAGTCAATGGTTAAAATGATCCCCGCCGGCAATTAGTTAAACGGATTCTCAATAATAACTAGCATTCATTTTACCTGAATACATTTTGTATATATTAAAGCTAATAAACATTGTTTTGCAAACCATTTACGAAAATTTTAATTACATTAATGCTTTTTTGAAAAAACGATTTGACAAAATGCGATTATGGCATAAATTCTAGCTTTAATGACTTAGTAATATGATATTGATTTCTGAAGATGCTGTAACAGTTACATCACTACGATTTTTTGTTTAAACTATCGACAGATCCTAAGGTAGTTTTTAAAATAATAAGCAAATCTCTAGTTGTACAGATTTTACTACAGTGATTTTTTGAATGCACGTTTTTCTCTTAAAATAGAACAAAAAATTAATATAAAGTTTCAAACATTAGTAAAAACCAAGAATAAATACAAAATTCTCATTAAATGCTTGCTACATTCCGTATACAATTTTATGTGATTTAGTAGAATAGTTTTCAAACAAAAGTTATTTATGTAACCGGAACAAAGATTTTTCAAAAATGTACAAAGAAAACGTCTATACGATTGACCTTCGCAAAACTAATGTTTTTCAAATTGTTTATCACAACGTTCTCTACCTATTATGAAATTTGTAGCATTAATATTATATAAATTACTTATTTATCGCAGTAAATCTTTTTGTATCACGATAAATGGGCCACTCAGTATAATAATCAAAAAGACTGTCTCATATACAATGCCCCAAAAATCACACTACTAAAAATATACAAAAATGCCAACTCCAACTACTAATAGAGTGTCTTTTTGTACAATAAGTATGCAGCTTCTATACCCTTAGAGCTGAATTGTCAACATTTTTTAGCACGTAGTCGTCGAATGGAAAATGTTGCCACAATTTCGATAAGTAGTACTTTGACTAACACAGAAATTTATTTAAAATTCACTTTTTAATGTAAATTTGTGACAAAAAAGACAAATATTCACAACTTTTGTAACAATAAATTTTTCAATGCAGGTATAATTTTTGTAGGAAACCCGAAGCTTTTATTTTTAAATATAGCACAACACCACACAAGCAGTTTGCTATAACAATAGAAATATATTCACAAATATTTAAACATAAATCACGAGTAACGCAGGTCTTGAATTTTCTGACGAAAATGTTATTACTGTTGAAAGAAATGTTAATTATGACCTAGTTGGCCATGTGAAAAAAATCTAATGGAATTAATGTTTTCACGTGGTTAGATAGCTTAGCTTCAAAAACATGAAATATTAGAATTATATTATATGAATATGTAAATGAAGAAAATAGACCAAATCCATCAGAAAGTGCGCTAGTGGTTGTACATAATATCATTATAATACCAAATAATGTAATAGAAGTGATAACATGTGTAGATATGAGAAATATCATGTCAAATAATAATATGAGATTCCTAATAATCGTGTAAACAAATAATAAATATGTTAAGAAAAGAAGTCACGAGAAAAAAATAAGTGGAAAAAGAAAATTTTTTAAAAGAATAAGAAAAAATGTTGAGACAATTTGTGCATGTCGAAAAATAAATAGTGAAAAATCAACAAGTTATTAATTAAATGAAAAAATAGGTTTACCCAAGTCAGCAATAACTGGATACTTAAAGAGGAAACAAGAAAAATCATAACAATTTATGAACAGCGAATAGAAAAAAAAATTAGTGGGTCGAGACAATGGTATGCACGAAAGAAAATTTATTGGGTCAAGACACAATTTCGTGGGCAAAATGGTATACATCATTGTAGCATAAATGTTTAAGTAAATATCTCACTTAGAGTCCAATATCCTAAGATTTAAAACAAAGCCAACGCTCAATTTTCCTTCAACTACGAGTACGACTGCTATTTAACGATTCCATAGACATTAGCGGTCTGCTATCAATCACCGCCGCCCGGATCAACGTCGGAAAAACCCCTTCGTGCACAGGAAATGAATACTAATTACTTCCTATTTATCAAACAACAATTGTTTTAGCTCCGTAAAAGGATTAATAACAAAAATATTGGAGGCTCGATCCTCCTGCCCATCGGCTTCTACCCACTTTATTGGCCTCATCCTTAATTCATTATGCAGCGGTTATGTTTGATGCACACAATCGTATCAATTACTTTAAATGTCGTTTGTCAACACGAAACGAGCAATTGTTTCATAGAATCGTTTTGACCGAGCGGCTATGTTTTAAAACGGCGGACGTTGTATTCCATATTAGAATAACATTTACATTTAATGTTTAGCGTTGAAAAAAATCGTGCTGGTTTCGCGGAATTTCGCCAGTTTACTTACTATATTAGAAGTGAAAAGAGGAATACCCATAGTGGTTATTTTTAATGTTTCTATTTATCACAACTTACTCCACATTATGTAGATTAAACTCAGTTGGCGAATTCAATAAAGTCATACGATATAAATAACGAGACAGAAGATAGCGATAGTGTCGTGAAAACATGCGTTTTGACAGTTTGCATTGTAAATATTGTTTTAGTAATCAATTTGTTGTTTTAGAATTGTGTTTAAACTTGGTTGCAAACTAAATACGACTTACAAACTTAACAGTATAAAGAGTAGACACAATGAAGAAAGCCACCAAAAACAAACCCCCAACAAGAGGAAAAAATAAAAATCGACTACGAAAAAAAAACTGAAAAGCACTAAATATACTACTAAATAATGTATAGTCTACGAAATTTATAATATTATTTTATACACTAGGATACTTTCTTAATCATGACAAATGTAAGGATACTTCAATGGTTGTAATCGCTTTAGTTGTTTAGTTTATACGAGGGAACAAACTTAGATACATACATACATACATTGTCTGTGAAATTCAGAATATTATATAATTTAAAACACTCTCTGGATCAAGACTAATATAAAGACGTCTCATTTATTAAAATCATTTTAGTAGTTCAGTTTGTACGAGGGCATAAACTTACTTACATACGTGCATACGAACATACATCGCCTGTGAAATTCCTAATCTTTCCTCTGCTCTATCGGGTAAAAATATGTTTTTGTTGACTATACTGTGTCTAATAATATGTGATTGTATAATATGTGATTGTTTATTTAACTTACAGATGGTTGCAATGAAAATTGTATGTATTTGTTCTTATTTCTCATACCGATTTACCTCAAATCTATCACAATAATCTTGACTACACCTCACTCCGAATTGAATAAACGTATCGGAGTTGTTTCATTTGTACAATACATTGAACATTATTATTCAGTGAGGTTGGTATGGTCCATAGTGTTGATCGTTACTGTTCCTAATAATTACTCTATAGATCAAGCGATACTGAAAAAATAGGGATAGAACACCAATGAAAGTACTCAGCCGCAGTCGTTATTACTTGCGGTTCTTCAAGGTTTTTACTATTTTATGGTTTTTTTATTTCGATATATTGAACGACAATAAAACAAAACAAACTAAGTTTCATTGCGCGCAATTACTTTCGATACGATATTGTACTCCGTAGAGACGTGACATTCTGCGTTGTTTTTATAACTATTCTCTCGTGTTTTGAAATTCACACTGCATTAACCACTTCTAAAAGATAAATATAATCCCCTTTGTTGTAAAATATAATGACAGTAATGAAAGTACCTTTTTTCAACCCTAGTGATTTCATGGTTACATTAATTTTATTCATCTAATTCAAGACCATATAAGTAGCAATAATGAGACATCATGCTCTTATAACCTAGATCACTCTTTCTAAAAAATGTTTTCATACAAGCTCTTTTCTTCTTATTGACCATTATATTAACATCCATAAAATATGTCTCCTATTTTTTATGCACCTTAAATTTTAGGCCTCTAATATCAAAATGCATGAAGAACTTTTGTTATTCTTTGAGAACTTCAAATGTTTTAATGACGTATATCATGTATTTTATTGATAACGTAAAAACTTAAGTATTAACTTGAAGAGTTTACGAAAAGACTACAAGATAATGTCACAGTAATATGTATAAAACGGAAAAAGAAACGTAATTTGCATATGGTATCGAGTAATTAATTACATATCAGAGAAATAAACGAACGTTTTAACATAGTTTGAAATATGATTTAATATATTGTATTGCTAATAAATTGAAATAAATAATTAATATTTTTTAAAAATTTTACACGTTTCGAGAACTGGCAAATTCTCAAGAAAAAATTGAAATGAAGTAAATAATAGTGCACTATTTAATTCTACTGCTTCGATAATACTTTCTAGTAACAAATTCTTTTTTTAAAGTGTCCTTTTCAAGAACGTGATTTTAAATTAAAATAATATGTTACTAACAATAATATTGTTAATAAGATATAAATGCATACGTAAAGTAAAACTTATTAATTCTTTATTACACTCTCCGTTTACATAAAATATTGATTTTACGTTTAATTTTCAAATAACCCACTTGGGTTGTTAAACGCGCCCAGTGTTAAAATTTTGACGTCACCAGAATTTGTATCTAATTATGCAATTTAAAAATATCGAAACGTAACAAAATAGCCAACAAATTGAAGAGGAAAATTGCCTCCACTGCGTGTTCAACAGAATTTACGGTGGGCGGTTGAAAATTGCGTAATTAGATTCGTCGCAGATGACGAATCTCGTGTGACTCGCGCTGTTGCTCACGCCCGGCGCCAGCTTATAGGTTTGTACGTCACATTACGCCCACGAGGAGCATGATAGTAGTGTCTCAACGATGCATTACTGCTGGCATGCGGAACAAATTGGTGCTTCAGTGTGCTAAGGGGTTCAGCAAAAATGGTCCCGGAGTTAAAGAGATAAAATATAATTTTTAAAAAAGCTGGTATTTTTTAGAATATAAAAAAACCAAATAATTCAATAATTAACAATCAGGAAAGAGAATATAATTTTTAACCAAAGAAAAGCTATATATTATATTTTTAAAATATCAAAAATTGTCAATTGGAAATAAAAATAACAAAAAATTCTGATGAAATACATAACAACTTTTTAGAAACGATTACAAAAAATAATCAATACCGCTTGCTTTCTTTCATGTGTAGCCATTGCCTAAATGAATTAAAAATAAACTGTTAACTGACATTGAGGATGGTTCTTTTGTTATCAAAATGAATGTCTTTTTCCCTTTCATCGAGGTTTACGTAACTTTTTTCTACGACCTGTCGAACCTGTAAGCGTTATGGATTAATATGGTACATCTATGAATGGAGGATACAACGAAATGCAATCTGAACTTGGTTTTATTTCGATAGCTCAAAGAATTCCGTAGTAAATACATTTACAAACTATTGTGAAAAATGATCTAATTTTTCATATAAAATACATGATTTCTCTTTTGTCTGATTGACGATTTCAAATGTAAGAGTACTGCTTACCTCACCGGGGGCGATACTGCCAACTTAATCGTAAGACTTGACGATCTGCTGTTTTCAAGTAAAAATGTTGGGTCTCAAGCAAAAAACACTATCATTTAATTTCAAGTTCCAACTTTTCAGTTCTAATTCTGTGGGGGTACTGCCTGCCTGAATCGTGTGACTCGAGGATCTATTCTGTTTAATTTGGCTAAAAGCATGGCTCGTGAAATGTTATTATTAAAAATAGCTCGTATAAATAAAAAAGAAATTCAAATGTTATTATCCATTCATTTCACGAAATACCTACCATCGAGAGTAATACTCTAAGTCAGTTAATAAAAAATATTAGGTATATTTATATTGTGATTTTATAAAAGGTAATTAATTAAGTTTATTTTTCATTATCATAATATTCCTCATGCGAATTTTTACTTGTCTTCTACATTTTATTATATACGAGTTTTTAATATACAAAGTCTATCCTAAGGGAATTTGTTTAATGCTAATCGTTGTAAAAATCACGTTGATTTGGTGAAAATGTTTTTGTACTGGGTGTCATTAATCTTTCGTAATCTTTGGTCGTATAATCGCCCTTACTATTACAATCAAGTATGTCTCGAAAAATTTATTGAAATACTTTTTCCCGAAATGGCGACCAAACAAAAAAATACTTTTGTATACTTCATGTAAATAATAATTTTCCTTCTAAAGCGAATTCACTTCTTTCAATTTTATCACTGTAAAGTGAACTGATTATTATTTACAAAAAATGTATAAATAATCCATCAAATATTGTCTCGAAAGAATAGCTCTGCATAATCATAGGTCAATTTTTCTCAAAAGACTACATCCAACTATAATAAATTTATTAATAAATATAATACCTCTGAATTTCTTTCTGAAATTGAGCAAGTGAATTTAAAATGAGGTCGTTATATATTTTTATTTACTCACAATATAAAGACGTCTTATTTATCAAAATCATTTTAGTAGTTTTGTCTGTACGAGGTTATAAACTTACTCACATACGTGCATAAGTACATACACAGCCTGTGAAATTCATAACCCTTCTTCTGCTCTAGTCGGGTAAAAATATATTTTTGTTGACTATACTGTGTCTAATAATATGTGATATTGTTTACTTAACTTACAGATGGTTGCAGTGAACATTGCATGTATTTCTTTTTATTTCTCATACTGATTTTCCTCAAATCTATCATAATAATCTTGACAACACCTCACCCCGAATTGAATAAACATACCGGGGTTGTTTCATTTGAACGATATATTGAAAGTTATTATTTAATGAGGTTGCTATGATCCATAGTGTTGATCGTTACTGTTTCTAATAATAACTCTACAAATCAAGCGGTACTAAAAATATAGGGATGGAATACCAATGAAAGTGCTCAACTGCAGTCGTTATTACTTGCGGTTCCCCAACGTTTTTACTACTAATGATTTTTTTATTTCAATATATTGAACGATAATAAAACAAAACAAAGTAAGTTTCATAGGGGTGCAATTACTTTCGACACGATATTGTACTCCGTAGTGACGTGACGTTCTGCGTTGTTTTTATAACTATTTTCTTGTGTTTCGAAATTTACACTCCATTAACCACTTCTAAAAGATATATATATATATATATATATATATATATATAAATATATATATACTCTCCTTTGTTGTAAAACATAACGACAGTAATGAAGATGTCTATTTTCAACCCTAGTGATTTAATAATTATCTTCATTTTATTTATCTGTATCTTCGTCTAATTCAAGACCATATAAGTAGTAACACCATGCTCTTATAACCTAGATTAGGTTCACCTAATCTCGTTCGATTCACTCTTTCTAATAAATGTTTTCACACTAGCTCTTTTCTTCTTGCCATTATGTTAAGATCCATAAAATATGTCTGCTATTTTTTATGCATCTCATATAATATTACGCATCTAATATCAAAATGCATGAAGAACTTTAGTTATTCTTTGAGAACTTCAAATATTTTAATGACGAATATCATGTATTTTATTGATAACGTAAAAACTTAAGTATTAACTTGAAAAGATTACAAAAAGACTACTAGATAATATCACAGTAATATGTATAAAACTGAAAAAGAAAAGTAATTCCCATATGGTTCGAGTAATTTTTTTTTCAGTTAATTCGTTTGTGGTATCGAGTAATTAATTACATATCAGAGAAATAAAGGAATGTTTTAACATTTTTTGAAATATGATTTAATATATTGTATTGCTAATAAATTGAAATAAATAATTAAAGTTTTTTAAACATTTTTCACGTTTTGAGAACTAGCAAATTCTCAAGAAAAAATTGAACAGAGGTAAATAATTTTGCACTATTTAATTCTATTGCTTTGATAATAGTTTCTGGCAAATAATACAAAATATTTTTTTTAAAGTGTTATTTTCAATAATGTGATTTTAAATTAAAATAACATGGTATTAACAATAATATTGTTAATTAAGAAATAAGATATAAATGCATACATAAAGCAAAACTTATTAATTCTTTATTACACTCTCCGTTTATATCAAATATTAAATTTTACGTTTAATTTTCAATCAACCCATTTGGGTTGATAAACGTGCCCAGTGTTAAAATTTTGACGTCATCAGAATATGTACAAACAAATTGAAAAGGAAAATTTCCTTTACTGCGTGTTTAACAGAATTTACGGTGGGCGGTTAAAGATTGCGTAATTAGATTCGTCGCAGATAAAGAATCTGGTGTGACTCGCGCTGTTGCTCACGCCCGGCGCCAGCTTATAGGTTTGTACGTCACATTACGCCCACGTGGAGCATGATAGTAGTGTCTCGACGATGCATTACTGCTGGCATGCGGAACAAATTGGTGCTTCAATGTGCTAAGGGGTTCAGCAAAAATGGTCCCAGAGTTAAAGCGATAAAATATAATATTTAAAAAAGCTGGTATTTTTTAGAATATAAAAAACCAAATAATTCAATAATTAACAATCAGGAAAGAGAATAAAACTTTTAATCAAAGAAAAGCTATATATTATATTTTTAAAATATCAAAAATTGTTAATTGGAAATAAAAATAACAAAAAAATTCTGATGAAATACATAAAAACTTTTTAGTAACGATTACAAAAAATAATCAATACCGCTTGCTTTCTTTCAAGTGTAGACATTGCCTAAATGAATTAAAAATAAACTGTTAACTGACATTGAGAATGGTTCTTTTGTTGTCAAAATGATTGTCTTTTTCCCAGTTATCAAGGTTTACGTAACTTTTTTCTACGATATGTCGAACCTGTAAGCGTTATGAAATAATATGGTACATCTATGAATGGAGGATACAACGAAATACAATCTGCATTTTGTTTTATTTCGCTAGTTCAAAGAATTCCGTAATAAATACATTTACAAACTATTGTGAAAAATAACCTAACGTTTCATAAAAAATACACGATTCCTCTCTTGTCTGATTGACGATTTCAAATATAGGGCTGGCAAAATCACCCCTACTTCGCTGGGGGTGATTTTGCCAGCTTAAATCATAAGACTTGTCGATCTGCTGTTTTCAAGTTAAAATTTTAAGCCTCAAGCAAAAAACACTGTCATTTAATTTCAAGTTCCAACTTTTCAGTTCTAATTCTGTGGGGGTACTGCCTGCCTGAATCGTGTGACTCGAGGATCTATTCTATTTAGTTTGGCTAAAAGCATGGCTCGCGAAATGTTATTATTAAAAATAGCTCGTATAAATAAAAAAGAAATTAAAATGTTATTATCCATTCATTTCACGAAATATCCTACCATCGAGAGTAATACTCTAAGTCAGTTAATAAAAAATATTAGGTATATTTATAGTGTGATTTTATAAAAAGTAATTAATTAAGTTTATTTTTCATTATCATAATATTTCTCATGCGAATTTCTACTTGTCTTCTACATTTTATTATATACGAGTTTTTATTATACAAAGTCTATCCTAAGGGAATTTGTTTAATGCTAATCGTTGTAAAAATCACGTTGATTTGGTGAAAATGTTTGTGTACTGGGTGTCATTAATCTTTCGTAATCTTTGGTCGTATAATCGCCCTTACTATTACGATCAAGTATGTCTCGAAAAATTTATTGAAATACTTTTTCCCGAAATGGCGACCAAACAAAAAAATACTTTTGTACACTTCATGTAAATAACAATTTTCCTTCTAAAGCGAATTCACTTCTTTCAATTTTATCACTGTAAAGTGAACTGATTATTATTTACAAAAAATGTATAAATAATCCATCAAATATTATCTCGAAAGAATAGCTCTGCATAATCGTAGGTCAATTTTTCTCAAAAGACTACATCCAACTATAATAAATTTATTAATAAATATAATACCTCTGAATTTATTTCTGAAATTGAGCAAGTGAATATAAAATGAGGTCGTTATATATTTTATTTACTCACAATAAAAGTTTTGAATGAATTGCCGATTCATTAATTTTAACAGCAGCAGCACCAGCCGGTGTGACCAATTGGAAAGATGAAGGTCCCAAGGTTTAATTCAATGGAGAAGTGAAATAATTAATTAATCTTTCCAAAACCGGCTTTCCTTGAATAACAGTTCTTTTGATAGGTTGTTTTTTTATGACCTTGCTGGTAACTAAGATGTTTTTGTATTATATTAGTCAGTTCTTGCAATCCATAAAAAAAACAACATCTGATAGATTTTAATGAGTTCTAAAAATACGATTTCCTTGATTTTAAGGCATTTTTTTATTTTCTATAAATTTTTCTATTGAATTCTATTCTTGGTTATTGAAAGTAGAATGACAATTTTATCTGATGTTCATTTCTATTCTACATAGATCCATTTCTTGGTGAATATTATTTAGTCCAGCGGATATCGGAATCCATCGAGTCATATGCTTGATTTATTTCTACTCGATTTTTTCTTCATAATCTTCTTTGTCTTCAAAATTTTGTAACATATAATCCAAAGCTTTACTCAGAATAATATCCCCCTTATTTTTACAATGATGGTCATATATGACCTTCCAAGTACTTTTTTGTGAATTTAGATAATTCAGTTTTCACCGGGCTGGATGAAAATAATTGTTTTGCTTATAAAAATCTTCGTTGTTTGTATTACCAAAATTATATTTAGATTTTAGTATGACTCTAAGACTAAAAGGTACTTTTCTATTATTAAAATTTGTACTTCTTTTATACATTTTTGTAAAAAAATCACGTAAAGACATATCTTCAAATTATGCTGCACGTTGCTGATATTTCTCCAAAAAAATAGAAATAGAAATACTCTCATCCTCTCTATAAAGATTCATATATATTCATATATTATCTGATAAATTAATCGTAACAAATTGTCGAGAAGATTGATACAAAGAGCAAACCATTAAAACTCAAAATATTCCCAGAGCAGAATAGTCACGTTCCACACGTATTTTTATCAACATATTTTATATTATTTATTGAATATTATTATTATTATTGTATGACTTTTTGTAGGTACTGTGCTTCTAATACAGTCTCTCATACCGGCCGATCTTGGTTCAGTTTTTCTAAATATTTAGCAATATATTTAAGAACAGTATGAATAGAAACAATGGGTTGTGACTCAAAATTACTCACCAAATGAAAAAAATAAATTGTGGACAAGGGTTATTTAAATATTAATTATTTTTTTTAATGGTAAAATTAAGTCTAATTCATTATCATGATTAATTTGGAACTTACTTTCGTGCACAAATCCTTTGGGATACTTAAAACGACAAATACGTTTAGAAGCATTTCTTTTCTTTCTTTGATAATACGCTTAATACATTTATTGCACGTATGCATGTAGTCATGTGTCAATAAAACAAAAGAAAAATCCTATACAACTCAAGTGAAACTATACTGGAACATGGACTGGAAACGGAGCGATGAATAATTTTATCTTACTTTTTATCAAATGAAACTTTATGTCTCCTATATGTAATAGATTATATCTAAAAAAAACTAATAGTAATAAAGAGATATTGGCCTTTTAATTGATGAAAAAAAGAAAACGACTTTTTGGTCTGGAAAATCATTACGAAGTAAAAAAACTATATATCTTTGCAAATTATTGTTCATCAATAACGATATCGTATTTAATCAACAAATCATCAAGAAATTGAGCAGGATCTTTCATATTAATTTGATGCTTTGGCCGAACTAAATACCATTGAATAATAATTTTACGGGCAAAACATATAGTTCTTTGCCCAAAAACAATAAATCTTTGAGCAAGTCGAGTCGTAAAGTACAGTAGGTTCAGATTTAAGAATCGAGGTCCAAAAATAACTCAGTGCATAAAAAGAATAAAAAACACATTAACAAAAGAAGACGCAGCATCTTTCCTCGCAACGGAAAGTAATGTAATTTTCCTTCGCAACGAAAAGTAATGTTTTTTAAGTAATGACATTTTTTGGAAATCGTTATTAAAATTGGACTAATATCATAATAAGAAGGAAATAATAATTCATCTGCATGATAAATGAAATATTTTCATAATAATAATTATTGAAAAACGTTCAATTTAAAAAGGGATGATAGTATTCATTTGCAATCTTACATAATTTGATCAATTATGGATGTTTGCAGTTTTTAAATGGAAATATTTCTTATTACCGAGATATAACTACAGAAAATAATTTATCTATTGTAATAATACGTTATATCACACTTAGAAATTTATCGATCGCAACTTTATCAGGCCGTGATTAGCATTCTCCCGTAATGACTATATATTAAAAAGCGATCGTTATTTGGTATTTTTGTAATAATTTCTAAGAAATATTTGTGTATTGTTAATTTTTTTTAATCATTATTATTTCTTAATATAACTTATGCATAATATATAATATATACGTATATATGTGTGTATTTATATATACATATATATATATATATATTCATGTATATAAAATTGTATTACATTCTTCACATTTCCTGATTGTCAGTCGCTGAATTGTTTAGTTTTTTAAAAAAATGTAAAAAATATCGATTTCTAAAAATGATATATTATGTCTCCAACTACAGGCCCATTTTCGTCCGTTTCCTTTACAACCCATACATTAAACGCACGAAAGTCGCAAAAAACATTCGCCTTCAAAAATATTTCTCCAAAAGCTTTGGTTTTTTCAAACACTCGCTTGTACGAATGGCAAATGCTAATATTTTTACGCAGCTGCGACTGTTTGAAACATGTCCAACTGCCTTAATGAATTTATGTCGAAAAATATGTTATTATTCACTTCGGCATTTCTATTGGACGTTTTGGTCAACGTCCGCTTGAGTTATACAATTACAGCGGTTGCGGCTTAAAGGCTTCACTAGCATTTGGAATTGAATGAAACAATTATTTTAAGATGTAAGTTGGAATAAAAATAAATGGCTTTTATTGCCATTGAAGGGGGATATTCAAAATTGTTACTTTGAATTTGTTTGTTGAGCGTCCAACATTATATTGTTCTTGGACCGTTGTAAAAACGCAAATTGAAAGATGCCTATCGGTCGAAATAACCTTGTAACAATGGTTACAATTAACAATATTTGAAGATGAGATATTAATAGCATTAAAAGTTTATGCCAATAAGGTTAATATATTGTCAATAAATAATGAATAAACTTTAATTTACATACTCAATTTTAATACATTTTAGAACATTAATTTAACGACGGGCCAGTGATCCGGCGAAATTTTTCTCCTCTATTGTAGACTTTTCATTCGTTCAAGTTGAAATAGCAACTATAGAAATGTAGAAAAAAATACATATACTTGAGAGCATTTAGTGGAAGAAAAATGGGCCAAATTTTCGAAAATAAAAGTTAAAACAAAAATTGGATAAAGACGTATAGTTTGACAATTTGTATGGCAATTATATTATGCATATGCGTTATAGTGTTTTAACACCCATAGAATCGAATATAGTTTATAACATTTTAAGCTTCAATAATTAATATTTTTACCACCAACAGAAGTTTATGACCCAGTGTGCCCCATATATATTCTAGTCCCACTACTGCTAATATCGAGGGTGGGCTGAATCTTACATGAAATATAGTACATAGGTATATTTCTTTCGAATTATAGAATGACATTTTTCGACAGTAAAATAGTATTTTGAAGCGACTAACTTCAAGATTACTCAGAAAATAATCTTTTCTCCTTTAGACTTGTTTTTCAGCACATAAAAATATCGTTTCATAAGTCTTAATTGTCAGTTGTATTATACATATATAGTACAAATTTTATAAAAAAAACCTGGTTTAATAATATCAGTTTAGATTTTAGACGAGCGGTTTCAAAAATTTAGTAAATTCCTAAGTACGAGGAATCCAATTTGATTTAACAGTATATTTTTAATTGTATTAGAAAATTGAATATATTTGGCGTTAATTTTGTAGAAATTCATTATGAAGCCACCTGAAGATGTTGTAATACAACGAAACCTAGGTCGTGGTAAAGAACTT
This sequence comes from Druceiella hillmani, assembly GCA_039881145.1. Lineage (NCBI taxonomy): Eukaryota > Metazoa > Arthropoda > Insecta > Lepidoptera > Hepialidae > Druceiella > Druceiella hillmani. The sequence continues at coordinate 15,914,163 of JAYKKI010000001.1, forward strand.
AAAGAAAGTAGGAATACTACTACATCACATAGTTTAATTTAATTGTGTATTAGAATACTTTACATTTACCCTATCCAAATGTGTTTCATTTTGTTTAAAATAATGCGGGTACAAAAATACTGCCACATGAGCCTGAACTACAAACATTTATTTGCTTTTTAACGATTTTAATTAATTTGCTTCACATATAAGTTTAAAGTGAATGCAAAATTGTTAATTGCAGATTGTATTTCAAATGAATGTTACTATTCTGGTGTCATTTTAATATTCTCGCTATAAGCGTGTTGAGAGAAAAATCATCAAAAAATTTTGAAAAATCGATTAGGTCTATGTTACTGCGATAGTAAAGTTTGCCCTAATGTCAAGCCGCATAAATAAAATAATATAATTAATAGAAATTATGAAATCGACATAAACGATAATTATATTTCCATAAAGTTCGTAGGTTCCAAGCAAAATTTCTTTCCAAAAATAACTAAGACATAATTGCGCGAGGACTGCAATTTAGAATCCCGCTTTTTAATACATTTGCGTAATTTAAAAATACTCGTGTATAAAACCGCGAATAAATTTAAATGTATAAACAAAGATAAGCTTAACATGATAAAATGTCACATTTATTTTACGTATATACATGTGTAACATACAAATGAACACGGGATTAAATAATATAATAGTTGACATTATTCGTTAACACGAAAACAATTCTAATTATGCTTGTCCTAAATCGCAATGTAAGTTATATCATTTAGATAAACATTAAAATGAAAAAATACAGAAAAAACTAAATTGGAAAATTTTTAAAATCTGCGAGGGAAAAACTTAATTGTAAATTTTATCTCTACAACGGATGGCCTAATTAATTTCATACTTTGACGGCGGTACAAACGTGCGTTGTATACAATATCCTGCGTAGTTTGTAACAAAGAATACGGCTATTATCGAGAAAATTCAGAAATACATTTCAAATATACAAATAATATAGGAATATTCTTTGGTAGACCCTGAATTTGCAATAATTTTTCCTGGTGTAGTGATAATGACATAATTTTGTATCAGTGTGGATATGACAATTAATTAAACGGAAAGTTAAAAAGAGATATCATGCACATACATAATGCTCATTGATTAAATTCGAGTGCGGCTCCCGTGCGTGACCTTGGAACTTTTACACAACATTTATTTATTTATGCCTGCATACATACCATTTTATTTAGTGATGTAACTTGCTAGTGGAATGCTTTTATCGACTTTCTACAATAAATAGCTCACATTAATATTTTTGCAGAAATATGAAAAGTAGACGTGTTACCATGTAATTTCGTCGGAGTAATATCCATTCATTCATCCTAAGTATTGAAACGATGAACGAATTTAAATAATGAATTAATTTGTAATTAACGAGAACAAATATTTTAGAATAAAAATATCCTATATTATGCATTTTTTTACAGTTCAAATGTGTTAAAAAGTAATTTTAGTTTATTTAAATGAAATTTTTGAAAAGCTCGCATTTTAGATAGCGGGCGTTAAATTAAATGGATTCGCAAGATATTTCAATATCGGATGGAGTGAATTTATTTAAATTTCACTGTTATAAAAAAAAATTGTTTATTGTCTTTGATATATATATATATATATATATATATATATATATATATATATATATATATATATATATATATATATATATGTTATATATATATACACACACAGAGATAAAAATCAATATTGAATATTTTTCGGGGCGTAAAGTGTGTTTTATAGTATGTACATATAAACTAGTCGTGCACACCTCAATAGTTTAAATTTAACGAAATAATTCATTATTTAACATTTAGGAATTGTTAGAAAAAAATATTTTTGCTAGTAAATTATCAGTATTATGTCTCACAATATTTATTAATCTTTCTCCAATTACCTTGTCTTTCAAGCACCTTTACATTAATCGTACAAAGGGTAATAAATATAAGATTTATAGTAATCAAACGAACAAAAGGTTAAGAAAATATAATCCTGGAAATTAGCTTAGAAAACGTGGAAATGTAAATACAGTTGATACTGAGTGGTTTTTAAAAATCAAATTAACACAGTTAAGAAAATTATTCAGTACGTTTAATATATTACAATATCAAAGTGTATAAAAACAATATGATTACAAGTACCTTTGAAGTTATTATTCAGATTTTAATATAATAAATAATTTATTTTACGAAATGTTCAATACGGAATACTATATATACCCATCATATTTTTTATTTAAATCTATCGATGTAGAGTACGTCACTTAAAGTTCCATTAATTTGAAATGGTGGTTAATTATAGTTAACGAATAGCAGATATTACTAAAATTAAATAAAAATGGATATAGTTCATATTTATTATCACTATAACTTTGTATTTTTTAACTGAACACGTGATCATGTTGCTACGAAAAGAAATGTATCTTAAAAAGAGGAAGCGTCTTGTTTCAACTCGACTGACGTTAAAATATTACTAATAGCGTAAAAATTTGTAATATTTGACAAATTTTCTACACGCAAAGAATGGGTGGATATCTTCTCCTAAGATTCTTATCTCATTGGCGTAATATTTCGTAGTATGCGTTAAACGTAGAAATCAGAAGATATATTTATTTTAAATTTACTAAAACTAAATAAATTATTGCTTTTAAAAACCCAAATATGTTTTTCCACTTTCTGTGATCCAACGACGGACAGACAGACAGACCTTACACGTACGCCAATATGTTCCTCCGTCTGTCTGTAAGTTCTGCTGTTCTACACTTTGTACAATTTTACATAATTTTGCAGATAGATACTCCACATGAAAATATCGAGTAACATGATTGAAAATATTATTGTGCTTGTAAAGTGAGGACAAAAACATTTTTATGAAAACGTTGAGTGGAAAGTTTTGAATATTTTTTTAAAATTTTTTTGAATTTCTTCGATTTTCTTGTTATTTTACAGCTTGCAACTGAATAATAATGGAGTGTTGTTGACTAATTTTGTAACGGATAAAAAACTAATTTCGAACCTAGTAAATAGTAATCAATAAGTTTGTACTATGGAATGATTGTGAACTCTAACTTTTGATTTTACTGATAACCTCATAAAACCCAAAAATAGGGAGTCCAGACCTACTTTCTAACAGTTTTGTACATCCTTATATTGCATTGGACTAGTTATGTTGATGTTGTAGTAAGCGAAAACGTTTTGTGGCATAGCAGTCACTAGTATATAAATACCAACGTTTATATTACGTTTAATATGTGTGTGTGTGCGTGTGTATGTGTGTGTGCGTGCGCGAGAAATTTTTGAATATTGAACGATTTTTTGAACATTGAGCTTATAAAACAAAAAAATCGCCACTTTGAATAATACATTTTAAAGAGTAACAATATTTGAAAATAAATACGGGCATAAAATTAGAAATAGCGATGAGGGCATGAACCATCTTATTATTTGATAATGCATTTTTTTTGTTTCTTTATTTGCATATAGTTAAAGCAATATTACAATAACACCTTTCAATAACGATATCAGAACTAGGTTTATGATATATAAAACAACCATTGAATTTAATAATGCTACAAAACAATTCAAGAAAGTTATTTTCGTTCAACACAAACAAATCAGAATCTGGTGCAATCACGAGCTGCTGGTTGAGCAATTGTATATCATAATTTAGCTCCACGTGCTGGGTATTGAAAAAAAATAATGACTATGCAGGCGCAGAAAGTCATTAGGTACAATGAATGAGAATTTTTTCAACCAAATAGGCCACAAAATCTTTTCGTTTAGCAATGCCACAAAATCTTTTCGTTTAGCAAAGCAAATTTTATCCATTTTTTCCCATTTTTTTTCTGTCCTGCAAAGTATGGTAATTTAGGGTAAGAAATAGAAAAGGCCATTTTGATTGAAAAATTGTAACTCGAAAAACATAACAAGTGTGACAACGCTTTTCAATTCTTACCAAGTTCAGAAAATTCATATAATGTTTTTATTGGATTCTGTTTCGAATTTGTTGAAATAAAGACGTAATTGCGTTTCTGTGGATAAAAGGTTTATTTATTTGTAAAACGTTCCTTCTACAATTTGCTAGTAACATTATCTTATAAACTAAACATTTACTCACCTGTGGATAAAATAAACAACATTTAAAGCCCTTATTTCCGGTTTATCATCTGAATTCGACAGGTAAGCTTTTTACAATAAAATACTGAATCAAAAACAAATCTAACCTCTCAAAATCTTTTGACGTTTTATACGAAAGCTAACAGCGACCTCTATGGAACTTATCATAGATAACGCGGCAAAATTTAAATGAAAGGATACCTATAGGTTTTCTTTATATTCATTTGTAATTTTGATTGATTGCAATCATTTGTAATTTATTCTTTCTCTCTTTATAATAAAACGCATGGTATAAAACACCTGGTTTCGTTTTAATAAGATACGTTGTGAAGTAATCTCTTTACAAGAATTTCAAAATTAAAATTTCCGGATGAATTAAAACGAACTCCGGAGTTTCCGGATGAATTAAACTGATCCGTTTCTAAGAAGGAAGTAAAGTACAGTACCTAATCAAAGTAAGAAGGTACATTTAATTTTAGGAATTTTCAATAGATATCTAGAAGCATTTATTAAAAATAATATTTTTCCCATATATTTTATTCGACGTTTTATGTTTTTCATCTGCGGTCATTTTAATACATTATTTTCGATTTCGAATAAAACCTTTGAAAACACGATTACCTCGTTTAATTTTTTTCAGCCTTCCCAAGAAATTTTGAGTGAAAAGTTATCAACAAATATTTTAGTTTCTAAATTATTTCTAGTCACTCTCCTAACATATTCAACACCAGCGATTCTATTTATCGCGCAGAAAATGTGCTATGTTATCCTTTATAGAAATTCAAATGTTCTCCCTCTGGAATGAACCCACGAAGAAACCCAGGGTGTCATATGGGATACGATATTTTTGATAGTAATATTAATATACAGGCGTCCCATAATACAGTCAACCAAAATCAAAGAAATGGAAACTAGCAAGGCCTATGTGAAACGCTTCTACGTATGTTCAGCGGTTTTTGATTTAAAATGTTTGTATGTTTGTTTAGCCTGACTTTTAAATTGAAGACAAAATGTTTATTTGTGAGATGAAGAACAGTTGGAGAAACTTGATTTTTTTATTAACTAATTTATTAATTGGTCTTTTAGGAAATACAATCGTTTTAAGATGGCGCCAAAAAATTAATAGAAATACGAAATATTCTTAACACCACATTTTGAATATAACTTTTTTCTTACCAAGGAATAATGTAGAAAGCATTACTATTATGGTTACGCGAGATGGTACAAATTCAAAGCAGCGAGACTTTAAAGGACATATGTAGCACCTGAAGGTGGACCTCAACCCGAGCAGTTCCTTGACCACCATTCTTAAGAGTTCTTAATGAAAGAGGCCCGTAATAAAATTATTTCAAAGTAATAGAACGCCGAACCAGAATCCCAAAATCTGAGATAAATCGCATACTCCAGGGAGAGGGATATTACTTATATCATATCACTAAAGTTCAATAATGGGAACCTGAAGATTGTGACAGAAGAGTACGATTTTGTCAGAAAATGTTAAGAAATCTAGGGGATAATGAAGAATTAAATATTATGGACCTAATTTTTAAAAACAATATAGTGTTAATTTTTGGTATGGTGTATTAAATAAGCAGTTAATTGACCCTTTTCAAATCTAGGATTGAGTAAATAATTTTATATTCATTTTTAAAAGAAAATCTACCTGAATTTCTATAGGATGTATAGTTACGGACAGGCAGAGAGCGATGGCGTATTCTGCCACTATACTTTAACGCAAGAAATTAATTACCGTTAAACGGAAGATTCCCTGGGAAATATAGAGATTTTGGCAGGTCAATAACTTGGCATTCGTAGTCTCTCGACTTATATTCGGCTGATTTTTTCACACGAGACTACAACAAGGAATTTATGTACTCAAAGAAATTCGCAGTTTGGAAGAATTGAGAAGACATCTGGGAGAACAATTTTTGGGGGACAAACAATTTTTTCGACAAGCTGTAATTGCATTGATCAAGTTGATCGTGATTTTCAAAAATTTATGTCGTTTTTTAAATAAGTAGGTTCTGGAAAAAAAGTATCTGATTTTTTGTAAATAATGTCAAAAATTAAGCATAAAATCAGGTACCCAGAATATTTCGTGTTTTTTGTTGTGATCTAAGTAAAAGTTATTATACTAAATAGGATAAAGTTAGTCAACTTGTTGTTGAAAATAGGAAATTTTTACCGCAATTATCGATGTCACAAAAAAATATCGTATCTTCTCTCTATGAATTTGATAAAAAACGGAAAACAAATTATGACTTAAAAACTATCAATAATTGCTGATCATACATTATAATATTTTGGAAGATCTTTGAGATTCTCTACCTCTGAGTTTGTACTTGGCATAATTTTTGGAATACTTCTACAAATGCAATATCTATTTTGAAAAAATTTAAAATTGTATTAAATACTCTCATAAAATGGATAATTATAAAACGAAGTTTTAATGATCTAGGATAATGATAGTTGCTTCTTTTTTAAATAATTAAATAGTGATCTGTTAATTAATTGGGCAGTTTTATGTCATAATTAAAATTCTGTCAAATATTGAAAATTTGATGAAATTAAATGAAATTTTTTATAATATAACCTTAAACTCTATAAGAGTATGATGACAGTCAAAATTCAATCAACGTACCGTTTGTTTTTTGAAGTTTGGTTTTTCTAAGTAACATAGTGTATTAAATTGTTGTAATTTATGATAACTTAGGTCACAATTTGTAACTGCATTAATATTAATTAAAATTAGTTCAGTAGTTACTGTGTGGTACGTTTCAATGTCTCATTGCGTAACAACTAGTCTCCATTAATCAACTAAAAATATCTAGTCTAATCAACTAGTCTCCATTAATCAACTAAAAATATTCATTCATCAGTTTCTTTTTCAAAACGTCTTTAATATATAGACGCGAATCCTCTTGCGTTTTTGTTATTTATATAGACTGTACATCAATATCCCCACATTTTGCAAACTATCCTTGACCGGATTGAATTCAGTTGACCTACTCTGTGTCCTATTTGCATTGTTTTATAACTTTTTTTTTAATATTGCTAATGCGTTGCAAAAAATTACAATCATATTCTAGAAACTTTGAAAAGAAACCGGGAGTTTTCTGCAACAAAAACCATGCAATAAATTTGCACATGAACAATTTGAAATATACCAGGCATCAAAAATACAAGAAGACTGATGTTTTAACATCGTGTATATGATTAAAATTTTTGCAGACTTTTTCAAAAGCTTTCGTAATATGATCAACATTTTTGCCAAAACTCCTCGGCCAGCTTAATTTTAGTCGGTGTAGCTTATTCTTTATTTATATTTATCATTTTCCTTTGCATTAATAATTTAAACTTGACATTTGTCAAAGTTTAAAAACCATTTTACTCTGAAATAATGAGAGTGGTATGATATTTTTCGTATAAAATTAATTACTTCCATACCACCATATGACATCAAAATACAATTTTCCTACCAAATAATGGTTTTAGCGAATATCCTTATACAATTAAAACCTCATTATTTGAAAGTAATTTAGGACAAGCTTTGGGAGTTATTAAAAAATCATTTGTAAACTAATGTATGTATGACTTTAGGTTAAAGAACCCATTAATCTCACTTCGAGCTTTGCCGTTTCTAACTAATTCGTTCTTTGTATTTGTTTATTTTACTTCAGCGAGTATACGAGGTAAAGGGAACAATTATTTTGGAACGGCTACACTTCCATTAACATTATAAAGAGGAATGTTTTGTTTCCTCGTTTGTTTTAGCGACTCGCGCAAAAGCTGTCTGACTTGCATACAACTGTCACAATACGATAACTTACAATTTTTCAGATTGTTATTGGCTGTTTAGTGTATATATTACACACACACACACATACGTGTGTGTGTAATATATACTAAACAGCCAATAACAATCTGAAAAATTGTAAGTTATCGTACTGTGAAAGTTGTATATATACACACACGTGTGTGTGTGTGTGTGTCCATGCATGTGTGTTGCATATTATTGAATACAGAACGTCAATGTAGTCGGAGTGAACGTTATTGATATATACGTTTTGTGACGTAGGCTGGCGAAACTAATACACAACCACTAACACTATGTATTGATGTACATAAGAGGAATGTGGAGATTATATATTTGACAAAAGTTTATATAAAAGTGTTGAACAGTATATATCTATATTTTAAGGATAAGTCACAATTGCAGTTTTAACTATAATTGATAAATGTTATTTATATAAATTTTAATTGAATTTAAGGTCGATTTAAATCTTCACCAAAATAAATATCATAGAAATTTTAAACGTTTTCTCTTGATGACAATTGTCCCTTATTACTTAATAATTTTTGTTCCATAGCAAGTAAAAGATTTTTGAAAGTAAACAAAAGTAGAAACACGCAGTTCAATGACGTTCGGTGAAATATATTTACGCATGAACAGGGTGACCGGAGAGAGGAAATGGTACGTTTGGCGGGGGAAAATCACAAGCGCACCATATCGCAACGGCACGGCTGCGCGCACTGCGCGGATTGAATTATTTATTAATTTAATAGATATTACTTTATTATTTTGGTGCTTAGAGCTTGTTGTATAAATATATATTTTTCATAGATTTTAGTTGTTTAGTTTTAATGCACGTCTGTATATATTAAATCATAGAAAATTATTCAGTTTTCTACTATTTTTTTCACATTAATTCATTTGATTTTTTTTATTTCATTGTGTTGGAACAGTTTTATTTCTTACTATAGAAGTTGATTTTTTTTTATTTATAATTTTGATTATTTTCAACCCTAAATTTTCATTTACATGAGTTCAGATTTATTTAGAGGATCCATTCCATACTGGCTACATTATGTTGTAATATCACATTGGGAAAAGATTTCTTTATATTAATATCCGGAAATAAAACAAGTAATGTTCTATATAGAGAAGGGCTTTCCAACTCACAAAACAAAATAATAGTCCAACAAGTTCCAATTTGTAGATGCTTAAATTTGTACACATACCCTATATGACTGGGCTTTTACCAGCTTACATTTATGTTAATTAAAATAAAGCCGAGAAATATGTGTATTAAATGTATCATACATATTTCTCAATTAAAATAAAGCCGAGAATTATATTCATAAAATATATGATATATTTTAATCAAATAACCTAATTATACCAGTATGAAGTCGGAGGTGGACAGGTAAACTTTGAATAAACTTTTCCAATTGTATTATTGTATTTTGCAAAGATGCCTGCTAATTGCCCGTTTGAAGATGTTGTAATACAACAAAACCTAGGTCGTGGTAAAGAACTTAAAGAAAGTAGAAATAATACTACATCACGTAGTTTCATTTAATTGTGAATAGTGAATTTCTACAAAATTAACGCCAAACATATTCAATAGCCAAATGTATTCAAAAATATTAAAATTATTATCACCTTAAATTTAATAAATTTAAAATTAACATTAACAAAATTAATCACACTTCTTAAAGCGAACGTATTATTCAACCCAATATATACTCGTGTAATGCAATAAAGTTATTAAATTTATATTTCACAAGATATATATTAATGATTGTTATCAATATTTATGATTATTGGATTGTTTATGTTCAACTGCAGTATGCCTATAATTTAATAGTTATTATGTCAGTTCCTCGATTTACTCATCTATGTTTTTGCTGTATAGTTGTTCTGTCTAGTTAAGCTTTTCAACGTTTTGATAAATACCATAAATTGGTAAAGGCTTGAATAAATACAACAGGTCACAAAAAACTATTACTCCAATCTACAAAAAAATTTTACTTAAATGCTTCAATTTCTTTATATATCATAAAAAAATATATCGAAACATTAAATTCATATAAATAGAGTGTCAATAGATAACAGGTCTTGAGTTTATTGAGAAACGAGAGACAAACAATATTATATTTTACAATACATATAGACTGTAGACACTGAAACTTGTTCAAAGAGTTGACTAGATTATACGATAGGTTTAAAATTTGTTTGCCTATTAGGATTTTGCTTTACGGAATGAAACAGTGAGTCAATACTGACTCAGTTAAAAGTGACGATGCAATCGGATGCACAATTTTTACAGTTAAAATGAAGCAGAGTTTTTATGTTCATTCGAGCGAATTTCTTGTATATGGACGTAGTCTACCCTAATTTAATTAATCGCAGCCAACTTTGCACAACGAATGCGATCGCGCATACGGCAGTTCTATTTTAACACTCGCTGTCTATAAAAAAACAATAAATAAAGGTCTAAGTATTTTTGTAATTTAACTAAAAATCAATAAGGAATGCTGCCAGTTAGATACCAAACTTATATTATTTGCAGCGTAGGGGAAAATATTTATTGGCGAGTTAATTGTCTTTATTGAAACAGACCATGCCGATGATCGATATAAATTTGATCACACATACGATAACAAACTAACATCTTGTCAAAAATTATCAAAATAAATAAAGAGATAGCCGATCTTAAAATGTAAACAGTTGAATACATCTCTCTTACACATAAGTTGAATATATCTCCCTTACTCTTATTTATCAGAGATAAATAACTATTTATTGTAGGTATCAGACAAAACACTAGAGATATACTCACTTCGTTCAGATTATTGAAGTCATCATAATGATGTTCCTGTTCACCGGTACATTAAATATAGCAGATATTAGAACAGGTTCATTTCCCATAAAAACGCATAAAAATGTCCCCAATAACTACCTTACGCATCTTGCTAAACTTCTGTGCATTTATCAATTTACAATGAGAACATAACACTTTTATTTGCGGAGTGGAATAAAGACAATGATAATAAAAATGTATATATAGCTTTTCTTGCCATTTATGTAACAACTTACTATTAGTATAATTGATAGTTCAACAACCTACTCCTTCAGATTCAGTTGAATAGGTGTTATATTTTGAGCACCGAATTACCAGTAACATTTCATCCACTGGAATTATTTTCAATTAAAAACATGAATATTGACCTAATTAATCTTTATCTTACGTTGGAGCTGATTATGTAGGTTGCATATATTTTATTTGGTTGAACGAATAACGCTCATATGTTAAAATTAACTTTCAAATCATGTTAGAATTAATTTGTAGCAAGCACACGTACTTATTATCTGTAACCAAAAACGACAAAGAAGTAACTATGTAACAAAATAATAACGCGTTAAATGTAAATAAAATATATTCTTCACTTAAAATTTCATTAAAAATACAAAAGTATTTGACAGAAATAAACTTTACATTAAAAATGGAAATTTTCTATTAAAGATGGGTGTGATACCCATAGTACTGGAATTGCAATAAAGGAAATTTTTTCAATAGGGAAGAGTTCTAAATAATCATGAAAACATGTATTAATCACTGAGGTCGAAGACACGAAAAGAAAATATATTACAGAATTAGTATAATAATACGGCATTGTGCCATTTCACGGATGACAATTTTCCTTAAACCTTTACTATAATTTTTATTATTTTTGATAATAACTAACTTTATATTATCAACAATAAGGAATATTAACAGGTACATAATGCTTGTTACTCCACAGATACGAGTAAACAAAACAATTGTACCAAGCAGGAAATATAGCATTTTTATGCAATTTATTTACAATTTTCAAGCCAAGTCTATCTTGATCTATGCTTGAAGTAGTCACTAGACAGTAATCTTCTAGGATAAGCGTTTATAAAACTTCGTCAAAGATAATTTCAATACCTCAATTATATTAATTGTGTTTTTGCGACAATTTTATTAACTCACTTTACATGTACCTACGTCATTAATCTTGCAATCAAAATTTCGACTAGTTTTAATAAGACTGGAACTTTTAAATTTTCCGCACGTGACAAATCTAGTCACCATTATTTAATATCGATTATTTAAATCCAATAACGTCCTGAGATGACGAATTACGTTTTATTTCAAAACTCCTTTGATATGGGTATTGAATCAAAAAGTTTGACAAGCAAAATACGATAAACTATATAGCGCCATTATATATCCTACATGGCAGACGACTCAAGATGACGGATTGACTTTTCCTTCAAAACCACTTGGTATGGGTATCAAATATTTTAATACATTCATAAAAGTGTTGTTTTTAAATTATCTTTATAAATTTTAAATAGAATTAAACAAATTAAGTAGAAGTGTGTCTGTCTCTTATAATAGAAGTAACATAGAAAAGACACGAGATCAATCATTATAAACATAAAAAACGTGAAGAATACTATCTCATAATTTTTATTTTAATCTATATATTAATATGTAAAGAGTAAACTTTGTACCCCTTTTTAAGCATTGAGCGCAGGAAGGAAATTGAAATTTGGCATAATTAATATATATTAAGTATTATCAACACATTAAAAGTTTGATTGTTTGCATTCAACAATAAAACATTCATTGTTAACGTTCATACTGTCAATGTTAAACACGTAATAGTCTGTGGTCAAATAGTCGCACAGAGTACAGACTGTCGTCAAAGAATTTCAACCCTTAAATGCATGATTATGAATTTTGTAATAAAAATTTTTTTTTATAAAGGTATTTACCCATAGATAAAGGCAATGTAGTTTATTGTATGTAAATGTAGTTTATTGAAAAAGAAAACAGTATGTTGCCATGCGGCAACATTGTACGTTAAATGGAAATACTCGTACTAATCTAAGAATAGAATGCAGCAAATAAGTTTCTTTCTTTTGTGTAGTAAAGAGCAACCTGGCATTTTGTACACTCAGTGCGTGAAAATCTTTTGCATCCAGACAGTTTGCATACATTTTTTTGTCATATTTTTTCGCATTATGGTCAACACCATCAGTTCTTACGTCTTTTACAGTACAGACTTCATGGGTCCACGACATTTCTTTGCTTTAAATTCTTTTTCAGGGTTGCTGCTAGACGACCTCGTCTCTTATTTTAGATAATTTTTTATAATTCCATAAAGTCTCTGTCATCTCAGCTCTGTAGTCACTTTTTATTTTGACTACTACTGTTAGCTTTTTTATATAGAATCCATGGATTGATTACCGTCATATCGATCATATGGTAGAAAATACGAATGTACCATTTTCTACTCTATATTCTTATACTGTACTTTCTCAAAAAAATTTCCATGAAATCTACGCCCCCCTAGGCATTGTGGTCTTTGATAATTATTGAGCAGGGTATTTTAATTGATGTCTTCAGTTGTCGTACCTAATTTCCTTCTTGTCGTACCTAATGTCTGTCCCAGCTGGTTCCGCAGCAACGTAATTAGTAGTAGTAGATGTCAGTGAAACCACTTTGTTGTATTTTCAAGCAGTCATATATATGTCTACACCTTCATATTTTGCAGCTTGTTGCTAGTATGATCGTCGTGCCACTGAATCTTTCCTGAATTCCTTTTGCGTTGACAGTTTTCAATTTTTGCCGAGCCGGTTCATTTGAATACTGGCTCGGCTTGGTTCTGAGTAATCGTAAATACTCTGACTTTTTAAGTAGTACAGCAAAGTAATCGAGGTATAATAATTGTTTAAGCAAATGATGTTTTTTACGCTTTGTGGAACTAAACGACACAATTTAATCTCAGTATTTCCTATCACACCAAGATCTGACTCACCAGGGATCTGGACAAGATCTTGCTAGCCCAAGTGTATTTCAAATGCGGACAGAGAACACAAGCAAATAATTTGAAGTCCCACTCATGCGGTTTATTTGGGAGATATTGTTTCACAAAATTAACAACTTTCGAAGCATACATCTGTTCGTCCAAGGATAACCTCTGCTCAAATGGAGCAACAATTATGAATAATGAATTTAGATGAACCACCAAAGATCTATTTTATGTCGAGGATGACCAACAAGTTTGTGTTCAGTATTGTCATTAAAATGGATTATCGATCATATTTTCTCAAATCTGTTCACCATTATTCTGTGCATTATGTGAATAAAACCATACTTTGACCAGTATGATCTAACACTAGGATAGTACTATGCGACATAGATACAATGATTCCTGAAAATTGGCGAATTTCTATGGCATTTACAGGAGGGTAGTTAATAGCTTCTGGGAAAATATAAAAATTTCTTCTACAATATTAGTAAGAATATGTTCACTTAGAAATTTGGAAAAAAATTGAAGTTGAGTCTCTAGCTTTGCTATGTCAGTAGACAGCTCTGAACTTTCTAGGAAAGCAACGCGATCTTCATTTCATACTAAACTACTTTTTTTCCATGTTAGTTCTCGGCTATTTGACCTCCAAACTGCAACAACGTGAACACTCGCTGCTGGCTATCAAGAAAAAGTCGTGGCGTCCGTTTTACGGACGAAGCCCTCCTTGATAAATGCTCCTCTTTAGCTACAAGTGAAGACAGCTCCTCTTTAGCTAAAAAAAAACAAAAATGCTTTAGAATAACAAAGAAGTCAGTGAATAAAAATATAAAATATTAACAACTTCCTTACTACTAACGTTACTATATGTTATATACGTAACTATTTTTTTTAAATAAAAATAGTAAGTTATTTGACGTAAAAATAAAAATCAAAATATTTGTAACTAAAACGCACTAACTTTTTCACTTACTTATTCCTAGTGACGTATTACAGAAGAAATACCGCCAAATTATCAAGTAATTTCGTTTTTTTTTCGTAGTCTATGGCTTGATCCCGCGTCTTACCTATAGGTGTTGCGTTCAGAAATTTATAGCTGTCACATTTTATGTGTCAAAATAATTTATGTTGCCATAAGGCAACAATATGCATTTACGATTTTGTTCATTTTAGTGTATTTTTTTATACATACTTTTGTTTATTTAATTTGCAGACAAAATATGGTTATGATATATACTGTACGTACTTGCTTTTATTTCTATTGCCGGTTTCATTCAAATCTATCATAATAATCTTGACATATTTTATTGTAATTACTGGGCGTAACAAGCAATTTTAGAAGGTTTTGTAAACTCTCAGCGGCACAACTTTTCACTCGACAACTTAATTTTTTTTCTGCATAGCTTGCTTTTTAGAGCACCTCAATATGTACACGACAATGTATAAGTAACTCGTGTAACCCTTTCTGTTGCAAAATTATTAGTAATTCGTGGTTATTTTTGCACTCCCCTCCCCTCCTCCTTACCGCTCGATGATATAAGCACACGATAGTGTAAATGCACTATCGTGTGCTAGTATAGATAGTACAACCTGAGTCACAAGATATAAAGATATAAACGCGGACAACATAATCGTTTCTAACATTCGCTAACTCTGACGGGATCTTAGTAAAGAACCTTTTTAGAAGCGTTTTCACATTAATGTAAACCCCCTTTTTTAAAACGTATACTGCAATAAAGTATTCATTTTGAACTCTAATAACTTAATGTAAGTTACTTTTACTTTATTTATCTATACTTTCACGTCCTTCAAGGTCATGTGAGTAGCAATAATAGGGCGCCATACTCACTTAACTTATTATACTCCGTTCGATCCAATCAATCTTATGAATGTTTTCATACAAGCTCTTCTATTCCTATTATCCATTATGTTAACATTTATCAAATATTACTTAATCTTGTTCCCGTATATTTATTATATTTATAACGTCTCTTTTTCCAACTTACTTCTTTAAGATATGTCTTATTTGCATTTATGTCTTTTTAATTACAGTTTCCTTAACTCTTTTAATTATTAATACTAAGAATTAATCAGTCAACAATAAAAGAAATGTTAGAAACATTAGAAAAGCATGGACATTTATGGAAAAACTTAGTACATATTTTTATTAAATAGTGTGTTATTTTCTATACATTATTTTATTTTAAACAACGAATATCAACACGTCATAATACATTTTGTTATTCTTTGAGATCTATAGATATTTTAGTGACGTTTAAATCTTATTTAACTGGTAACATCAAAATGAAAGTATTCATTATAAGTGTTTACAACAATACAAGTGGATGTAACATAACAATAATGTCCGCAAAAGTGACAAAGAAAAACACTCTCAAGCACGAGTAGAATTCGTACAACGATGAGTTCATTATACACTTAGGCCCTTATTAATATCAAGAGATATATAGTATTTCTATTTATCTTTTTACAAATATACTGCCTGCCATATCTTTCACAAGTGTAAAACATTGCACATATTTAAAAAAATATATAAGATTTGAGATAATCAGTTTTTTAGATTCTCTGTATAGGTTTCCATAAACCTTTTTTTATAATTTTAGGTTAGATAGTTTCAGAAATAAGAGGGGAAAATACTTTTTGCATATTTTCCAGTATACGTCTTAAGATTTAATACTTAAATGAATACCCTGACTCCGAAAGAAGACCCTTTTTGAGACCCTTATAACCCTTTCACGTTATATACAGAATAAAAAAATTCGTACACTTTATTTTGAAATTTTAGGGGGGATAAAATTTCAAATGAATATTTTTGAATGTTAGCTATTGAAATAAATGGGAGGTGATTTGTTTTGTTACGACGCCATATTTCAAGTTTCTATGTCAAACCGTTTTTAGGAAAATTACTACAACAGACAGATATGTGTGTGATGTTACAGGGGTTCAATTTTTACTTTTGAGATAACCCTAAAAACATATTTAGCTTATGAAGTCAAATAATTTAATGCGTCTAAGGGAAACAAAATATTTTTTAAATACGATTTAATGTGTATCATTGCCGATGAAATAAATCGTAGGATTTTTAAATGTTTAAACGATTTTCCATATTCCTAGAAGGAGCAAATTCTTAAAGTAAAATTGAAAATAAACAATTATTTCGAATTATATTTTCTTCCTTGCGTCAGTAAAAATTTCAAGCAACCAAACCTTTTTTTTTAAAGTCTACCTTTTCACACTATGACTTTAAATTACAATAATATATCCTTTACAATTGAATTGTCAATTTAGAAGCAAGAATTAATATCTATCTATATAATAAAATACTCATTAATTCTCTTCTCTTGTTTACATCACACAATAAATTTTGTATTTAATTTTGAGTATTTTAATAGTAATTAAGTAATTTTATTTTAATTTAATTTGAAATAGTGCGAGTGATATACTCGTCTATTGTTAAAATGTTGCATAACCAAACTGTGTACCTAATTATGCAATTAAATAATATGGAAGGGCAAAGAAATAGTCAAAATAAATGGGAGAAAAAAATTCCTTTCGCCTGTGTTTAACCGAATTTACGGCTGGCGGTTTAAAATCGCGTAATTAGATTCGTCGCAGATGATGAATCTCGTATGACATGCGCTGTTGCTCCGGTGTTACGTTTGGTGGCTTACAGCTTCATATGTTACATTTTACTCGCGACGCGCATGACGAAGGTGTTTCGAAGATGCGGTGCGACTGTCAGGCAGAACAAATTGGTGCTTCAGTCGGCAAATTTTGCTATTCCCATAACTCCTTGGTTCTGTCTTGTAGTATTACTTATATGATGTTGAGTAAATTGTAGCTTTAGTCATCTGCTTTATAAAAAGAACGGGTTTAGCGTTAACTCTGTTTATAGGGAGTTGTGCCCAAAGATAGGTTGAAGGCTTCAAAATTTCTCCAATCTATGAGCATAAAATATGTTTTACGCTTTGTACTTTTTGGCGAGAGGTAATGTTATGATGCTCTAGGTGTTCTTGTTCTATACTAGGATTAAACCATATCCGCATTTTTGTTCTGAATGTTGTAAAGTTCATTAAAGTCAAGATGTCGTGTATATCCATTTATATAATATTGAATTATTGTCTGTTTTGTAGAAATAATGGATTCAACATTTCTAGTTTTAATTTGTTGTACAATATTAGAATTAATTTTTCTAGAAATGAATTAATTTCACTTCATTTTTAAAAGTGACTTATAACAAATAGCTTTTCAATTTGTACTCCTAAATTAAATTTTAAAGCCAGTAGTTTGTATACCTAAACCTAAGTGCTCGTGTTCTTGTAATAAATTTCAATCTAAAGAATTTTAGAACCATAAAGTTATCTGAGTGCTCGCTAGTGCACCACCAAGTTCCCAACCGTGGTAACACCGGTGCTGCACTCTTTATCTTGACATTCCCACAACTGAGCTCTAAGGAATGCTTTTAGTCTCATTTTTAGCATACGTTGAGATAAATACATGATTTTAATTTTTTAAGTGTAAATTAAAATGTTGTATCAATAGTACTTGCCGAGATATTAGACTTAGAGAATCGCAGATCACTCGTTCATTCACTGACAGATTATCAAATTTAATAGATCAATTCCATAAAAGCTAGAATCTTGAAAAATTGTATCGTATTTATTTTCTAGTAGTATGTATGCAGTGTTAAAGGTAACAGTTAAGGAGAAAACTTTGATCCAGATAATCATCCATTTTACAGGACCAGCAAAGAGAATATCACTATATGAAAAAGGGATATATACAGACCGTGTAATAGGCCCTTCTCATTTCTTTCTTGTAACGGCGTCTTTCTATGCTGGTCGTGCATGACTGATGGTGCGTAATGTTTTAGTTTAATCTATATATTTCAAATCACGTATTTAAGATAAAATCATGTACTTAAGAAAGAACAAAGGTTATCGTTATTATAAAGAACTAGATTTGGCATATTAAGTTGAAATATGCCGGGAAAATTATATTTTTCACTTTGGTTCGTGTGGTCCCTTGATTCTTAGAATTCACATATTGAAAAATTCGTTTCGTTGGAAATTTTTATAAGTATATTTTCCATAATACCACTTCTTTAATACGAATTCCATCGTGGAAGTAAAGTAGTGTATATAACCTGCAATGCATACAAGATATATCGACAAAATTTCTTAAATGAAGACACAATTCCATTCAATTGTCTCCATTATAAAGTTGTGATATATAATATATATATATATATATATATATATATATATATATATATATATATATATAACTATAAAAGGTAATCGGCGCCTAGTAAGGAAGATTAATAGTGATAGTTACAGACAATAATGGAAATAGATCACTTTCAAATTCCTATTGAACTATGAATAAGATTTACATCAGTATGAAAACAATATTTTGTTCAAAATTTTTCGAACATGTACAAAAATTATAAATCGAATCATTGTTAGTTAAAACCAAAAATGAATTACATACGATAAACATAAATATTTGTTGCGATGATTGGATTGAAATCTACTAGTGAAACAATTAATACAGTGGATGAATCACAAGAAAATCTCACTAACGATACTGTGTCGGTGTGACCATTCCAGCTCTACGCTTTCTGATACCGCAATTACTATGTCGTCTACCATGCTGGAATTTTCGCATTCCAATTTTCACTATTGAGCGAAATATGAATGATTTTTAACACAGCAAAAAATTTAAATCACAGGAAGTGCCTCAAAAAGTGATTAATTTATAGATTCCTGTAGTACGTACATTTAATACATCTAAAATATTAAAAATACGTCGACAAAATGAGAATATACTTCCAATGATTAACATTTTTGTTGTGGAATACGTATTTCAATTTTTTATAAATCTAAGTAAAAACTGATCCTGTTTATTGATTTTAACAACAAAAATAAATGATTACAAAATAAATAGAGCACAGGTTGGACAAATTCACTGTAACATGATATGGTATATGCATCAGCAAAAATAAGGGTATTATAAAAATATATCAATCAGTCTGTTTGCAGAAATCTTGAATAAACACCGTGCAAAAATTATTATTTATATTAAATTAGTGATACATTGTCGTGTAGTTTTTGTGAGAATTTCTATTTTATTATTAAAGAAAATAAACAAAATGCATATAATACACTGCTTGATCTCAACTAACAGGAATTTAAAGCCATTTTGAAAGGACACTAGCGAAAATGGATGTTAGAGATGTAGAATATAATTTAAAAATATGGTGGTTTGTAGAATATAAAAAAAAACAAATAATTCAGAAACTGACAATCAGAGAAGAGAAGAAAATGAAAGCAATTGTGATTATGATGTAAAATAAGAAAGCCGTCATCGTAAATGCGAATATAGTACATTTTTAAGATATCAAGGAAAGTTAATAATAACAATAACAATAAAAATCTAGCGAAATACATAATAAATTTTCAGAAACGGTTGCCAAAAATAATTATGAATATCGATCGCTTTTCAAGGTATAGTCATAACCAAAAATAATTAAAAATAAACTGTTAATAACCTTGATATTCGTTCCTGGCTCTATTGTCAAAATCAATGTTTTTTTCTTTCTATTAATTTTATGTGGTTTTTTGACGATCCTGTTGTGATGCTCTGGTTATTTTCAAAACACAACCGAAATATTTATTTTATCTGAAAAAAAATCCAAAAACATTTCGTAACATAAATTTTAAACGAAATTAACTCCGTTATTTATAAACTCTTTATGAATAGTATTAGAAAGTCTAGAGTCGTAATTAAAATCTTGGTTGTTATTTATTTTTAATGAAGTAAATAGGATTCCAATAAAAAAGTGAAAAAAGTAAAACACATCATTTCTCTAGAATGCTAAGACGAGTTTTCACGATGTCTATTGCTTCTCTTTTACTCGCATGAAAACCAACAGAGGGCGCTGAAGCGCGGTGCTGGTCGGATCCATGTCGTTTGTTTTTTAATCTGCTCAAAAAGCAATAAAAATAAAAGCGATATAATGAAATTAATTTTAATCTTAGGTTTGGATCTGTGTTTTCATATCAGTTTAGCGCCCATGATATTTTGACAATTTTTAATAGGATATGGAAGAATTTGTATTACATATTGAATGCAATATATATTTTGATAACATATTGAATGCAATATATATTTTCAAAATATATAATGTAGCTTGCGATTTTAAAAAAATCGGTTTAAAAATTTTCATATATTTATTTGCGCGTTTATATATCTATAAACGCGTTTATATATCTATAAAATATATTTATTTGCGCGTTTATAATCCTTTTTGCTTACTTACTTATGGATATAATTCGTTCTTCTTTTTTAAAATTAGTTTGTGTTTGTGTTTACAAATGTATACATTTTGCTTATTAAATTTTTGGACGTTTTGAGTTTGTTTTTCTTATATCAATTCGTGTTTGTTTTATTATTTTCTTTTCACACTCCTTTATATTTACACAGTTTTGGATGCTTTGGATTTCATTTTTTGTGATTACTCCTTAAGAATCGATTTTTATTTATAGCGCCCAGTATGAATTTTAAAGGGAGTAAAATCAGAAGTTCATATCGTACGAAGTTGAGGGCGTTAAAATAATGTAACCGTTAGGTAGCCTATCCGCGCAATATTTCTGCGCATCTTTAGTCAATATATTTATATGGCATTTTCTTACGGCCTAATCGCAATGACGAAGTGTGACACACATATTGGCATTTTTTTATGGCGTAATCGCAA
Source organism: Druceiella hillmani (assembly GCA_039881145.1). NCBI lineage: Eukaryota > Metazoa > Arthropoda > Insecta > Lepidoptera > Hepialidae > Druceiella > Druceiella hillmani. The sequence goes on from JAYKKI010000001.1 coordinate 15,935,709, forward strand.
CGACGGAGTATGACACACATAGTTTATTATCGTTCGCTTATATATGTAATCTTTAAATGTCATTACTTGTGAATATTTGGTCTCTTCTTTCCTATAAAATTAAACAGACTTAATTTTTACTTCTTAGCCTGACGTTTTTAAATGTTTTAATTTTGTTGTATAAATTTGATCTTGTTCATTTGTGTTTTAATTGAAAATAAATATATTATCAGCATTTTTCATCAAAGAATTTTCCATTTAAATTTAATGATATTGATATATGTATTTATATACAGTCTTAATTATTCTATACATTACAAAATAATCATAAACTCCAGTCGCGCGTTGGTGCTGACACGCATTTTTTTTTAAATTAATCATTTGTGTTTTTATTTATTTTATTACTAACTTTTCTACGCGTCGCTTTGTGCTTATTTAATTTTTGTATACTTCGGCTGTTCAATTCGTGTTTGTATTTATAAACTTTCTTCACGCCATCATTTTGCTTATTATATTTTTGGACATTTTGTTTTTTTGTGTGTCAATTCATCTTTGTATTTATATATATTTACGTAATCGATTTTGCTTCTTAAATTTTAAAAACTGTCGGCTTGTTTCTTAAATTAATTATTCGGGTTTGTATCTATAAATTTTTTACGCTGTTCTTCCTTATAAATTTTTTTCCCTTTTTGGGTTTGTTTTTTTGATATATCGATTCGCGTTTGTGTTTACAAACTTTACCCAATGGTAGTAGGCGCATCAGGAAAAGATGTAGGCCTCATTTTGATCCGAGAAATCTCATTCTAAATATTATTTTAATTCTAACTAAGATCATTAATGCAAAATAAGTTTTTTTGCACTTCGTTCAAATCATAATGGAGTAAAAGTTTAATGTGATTTTCTGCACAGAGATAGTTTAAGGGGCTGGAAATAACATGGGCTATTTGTAAACGCGGGTAATCTCATCCTACCTAATAAGAAAATCCCGTCCTAACTAAAAAACAACAAATCCGACCAATATTACAAATTGGAAAGTGTATTTGTTTTTAATTTTTTCACGTCGCAATGGAGCAAAAGATCGACGTGGCTCTCTGCACAGAGATGACAGGAAATTAATTAGCCTACAATCCATCCCGGGAAATTTCGTTTTAACTAAAATAACAATAAAAACTGATATTAAAATTTGCAAACCCGTTTGTTTATTTTTCTTGTATAATGCACTAGAACAAAAGATCGACGTTACTTGTTGCACAGAAATAGTTGGCGGACTAGGAAATAACGTAGACAAAATGCCAACCAAGAAAACCTTATCTTAACTAATACGACATTCCCAAATGACATTAAAAATTCAAAAGTCCCTTGGATTGTTCTTCTTTCACGTAGCAGTGGAGTAACTGATCGATGTAGTTTTCTGCACAGAGATAGTTGGCGGGAGAGAAAATAAATATAGACTATTTTCCAACCGAGAAAAACTTATCCTAACTAATACAGCAATCTCAAAATTTACAAATTAGAGAGTACAATGGTTTGTCCTTCTTTCACGTAACAATGGGGTAACATATTAACGTGATTTTCAGCACATAAATAGTTGATGGATCGGGAAATAAGACACAGGCTACTTTCTAACCCGGGAAATATTATCCTAAATTGTATTACAATCCCAACTAATATTGAAAATTCAAAAGTGTGTTTGTTTGTCCTTATTTCACGTCGTAACATAGCAATAGATTAACATGATTTTCTGTATATAATTAGTTGGTGGAATCGAAAATGTAATAGGCTAATTACTAACCAGAGAAATCTTATCCTACCTGATATGGCAATCCCAAATAACATTAAACATTCGGAAGGATGTTTATTTGTCCTTCTTCACGTCGCATTGAAGTAAATATCTCCATGTGGTTTCCTGCACAGAGATAGCTCGTTAATTAGGAAATGACATAGGCTACTTTCCAATCTGAGGAATCTTATCCTAACTAATATCATAATCCTAACTAATATAAAAAAATCAATACTGCGTTTATTTGTCCTTGTTTCTCCTCGCATTGAAGCAACATATCGAAGTGAATTTCTACACAGAAATAATTAGAGGACCTGGAAATAACATAAGCTACTTCTCAACTCGGGAACTCTCATCATAACTAATATAAAAATCCTAACTAATATTACAAATTCCGAAGTTTGTTTGACATTTTTTCACGTCGCAAAGGAGCAACAAATTGGTGTAACTTATTGCACAGAGATAGTTGGTGGACCAGGAATTGATATATGTAAATTGCCAACCAGGATAATCTGATCCTAAATATTATAATGATCCAATATAATATTAAAAATTCAAAAGTGTGTTTTTTACCCTCCTTTCACATCTCAGTGGAGAAACAAATCGACGTGATTTTCTGTACAAAGATAGTTGGCGGATCAAGAATTGACATATGCTACTTTTCGTTCCCTAAAATCTTAACCAAACTAATGTAGCATTCCCAAAATTTCAAAATTAAAAATAAATATGTTTGTCCTTTTTTCAAGTCGTTATGGAGCAATATATTGGCGTTGTTTTCTGCACAGAAATAGTTGGCGAACCAAAAAACCACATAGGCTAGTTTCCAAATTAGAAAATATCATATTAACTAATATAACAACAAAAAAAATATTATAAATTTATAAATGTGTTTGTCCTTCTTTCACGCCATAATGGAATAAAAATTCGATCTGATTTTCTGGGCAAAGATAGCTAGTGGACTAGAAAATAATATAAGCTACTTTTCTGCTCAGAAAATCTTAACTAATAACACACATAAAAAATTCTAATATATGGTTCTTTGTCCTTCTTTTACATCACAATAGATCAGAAAGAGAAATCGACCTGATTTTCTGCAGATCGATAGTTGGCGGGCCAGGAAATGATAAAGTCTATATTCCAAGTCGAAAAATTACATCGTAACTAATATTAAAATTCCGACAAATATTAAAAACTCGAAAGTGTATTTGTTTGTCTTTCTTTCACGTTACGACGGAACATCGGGTCGACCTTATTTTCTGCAAGATATTTGGCGAACCAGAAAATTACATAAGCACTTTTCCAACCCAGGAAATAACATAGACCACTTTCTAAATCGCGAAATCACATCCTAACTAATATAACGATCCCAAGACATATCACAAATTCCAAACTGTGGTAATTTGTTCTTCTTTTACGTCGCAATGAAGCAACGGTTCGACCTGATTTTCTGCCCATAGATAGTGGACGGGCCAGGAAATAGGCGACTTTGGCTATTCTGCAACTCAGGATATCTTATTGTAACTCATATAGCAATCCCAACGATTAAAAAATTCGAAAGTGTATTTGTTTATGTATGCTTCTTTTATGTTGCAACGAAGTAACGGATCAGAGTGAATTTGTGCAAAATGTACAGAGATGGTTAGCGGGCTGTTAAGGGGTAATAGACTGCTTTCTAACCTGTTAACATCATCCTAGCTATTATAATCTTAATTAATATTATGAATGTGAAAGTGTGCTTGTTTCTTATTTTTTTACGTTGGAATGGAGTAGCCAATCGCTATGATTTTATATAGATATAGTCTGTCCGAGAAATGGCATGGGCTATTTTTTTCAGAAATCTCATTCCTCCGGAAAAATTCTTTTTTGAAACAAAAGGTAAACAATTACGAAAAAGGAATAACAAAGCAAAAAGAAATCCCAAAGGGAATAAATTAGTGTTATTCTGATATTTTGTGTTATTCTGATAAATTAGTGTTATTCTGATATTTTGTTTTGAATTTAATAAAAACCTGACTCATTGGGCTTAATGGACGAAATGATTCAATTACTTCTTAAGAGTTTACTTACTAAAGTAATTTACTAGAACGAATAACTGAAATGCATTAAATAGTTGAATAAATAGACTGAAATCAAAACTAATAATAATGATAAGGTTGAGAGATGGTTAATTTGATTATCAATATAACGGTTATGGCAGGAAACTTCAAAATAATAACATTTACATAAAATACATAAAAAGCTAGTAAAGAATCTGTGTGTATATATATATGTATATATATATATATATATATATATTTATATATGTATGTATATATATATATATATATATATATATGTATATATATATATATATATATATATATATATATATATATATAAATAGTAATAAACATCATGAAATGAAAAATTCCAATTGTGTAAAACAACAAAAGTAATCTGCCTGAATAATAAATGCAGGTTCGATTAATTTTTTCATATTAAAATAATTACACTACACATTCCGAGAGTTTATAATAAACTTCACAAAAATATGACTTTTTCGACAAAGGTTTAGATCCGCCTGTAAGTAACGTTCAAAAACATATTAATAACTCAAAGAGCGTAAGTCGCAAATGGTTGTTGATGCGGCTAGCGAGTTATTGACGCCGTTAATTTAGTTCGCAAATACAGCGAGCCTTTGGCGTTTTTGAGCTTGAAATTAGATCCTTCAAGGTCATTCGCTGCGTTCATCGTCTTAATAATCGTGAACGAATACCTTTAGCAGCTTTGTAAATACAGACAATTTTTAAAAAAAGATAAACTCATAAGAACTAAAGGGGAAAGAGAAGAAAAGGTTATATACACAAACGCAAAGAAGTTATAAAAAGAATAAACAGGAAATACCTAAAGGGTAATAAGTAAAAAGGTTTGTAAATATAAACACAAATTTATAATTAAAAATATATATCTTAACTAAACGGTCAATAATTAATTTTCAAAATGGGCCGAATTCAGTAAAATTGTTGTAGTTAATTGTTAAATGAAGTAGATATCATAATTACTTAACTTTTTGATGCATTTTAAATGTTTATTTTCCCTTCTTAAACTTTTAATATTAAAATTTTTATTGAAATATTTAGTACTAGGTACTACCGTATCTTGTTACAAATTTAACGTGAAAATAGTAAAAAACTTTTAGCAATACAAAAACTGGAGTGTGTAATTTTTTTTTACGAAACAAATGTTCGATAATGAAATAATCACGGGCAAGTTCCATTTTATTAATTATGTCGTTTTCTTATGTATATTCTTTTATTTATCTTTCATATATATTCTTTCGTCAGAAAAATTGGAAGATTCACACTTTCGCGAAACTGAACTAATAACAAATTTAAAATGAGATGCAGTCAAGGTTTCTCCCTCTCCGGCAAAGCCAGGACGGACAGCAAGCAGGGAATGAAACTATTGTGAATTGGAAAGTTGATATAGTTTTGATAAATTAAGACATGCGCTGTATATGCAGAATGTATTGTTACGTATCACAATATGTTTTAAGCATCTCATTTCTCAAACTCTATAGTAATGCGTATATGTAGTTACGGTCCGTACATTTGAATATTATCTTTATTTTATCTGTCATTATATAACCTTCATTCTCTCCATAGAGATTTGAACATTTAATGTTGTAGGTTTGACTTTAGTATTCGGTCTATTTGACAGCTGAGTAACTGTTAGCTTGACAGTTAAGTAACGCATGATTTTATTTTTCTAATGGATTTCCATTGTAAATAAAATATTTATAAGACCGTTTTAAAATTATTGCGCCGTGCGTTACATTGATTTCGCGTATTTCGTTATTTATTACGCATCGTAGTGAGGACGATAATTTAATATTTTATGAGAATAATTAATGGAGTTATAATTAATGGAGATATTTCATTAATTGATTTTTTTGTTTTGTTGGTTGAAATGATGTATGTGAAGGGGGATAATAAAGGAAAAGATAGAAAATGTTTGTATGAGATAAATAGATATTGGAATCTAGAATGAATTTTATTTTCAGGACAAATTCAGTTTAACAAAAATGGGAGTGTTCCTCTTTTTTTTTAAATGAAAATAAATACGCAAAAACAACATGTTTAAGGCATATAGTCGTGATTATGTTATTATAAAAAGTTTATTTGAAATAAATTTGACTATATTTTATTTTTTTGTATTGTTAGTTATTATTAATTTTGTTTTAAAATTATAATTAGATACTCCACACTTAACAAACATAAAAATAAAAATGTTAATAATATAAGGTAAATAACAGAAAAATAAGTGTTAAGAAGGTATTAAAAATGATTTTTATCTCGCTTAATATCAATAAAAACCCTCAATTCTATCAAACTTAAAAGCTAATGTTTAAAATCTTCATTTTACAACTTTTTTGAAAATAAATTAATAATTGAGAATAAATACATTTTAACGCCAATGACAATTTCACTTTTTATAACACCAAACAATTTAAAAATTGAAATAAGCAAAAAGAATTGGGAGTACAACTCGTATTTATATTGAAATATTTATTTTTCAAAAATTCTTTGTTAGGATTTCATCTGCTGATGCAGATATTCAATATTGTTCAAAATATTTAGCAAACATTACTGAGTTTTCTAGTTTAATAATTTTTTTATTTTGGTGATAGTACACGACATATAGTTTACCTAAATAAAATTAAAATATGCATAATTAAATTTAATTAATACTTTTTTTAATTTAAAAGTGATTAAAATTAATATAGGAGTATTACGGGTATTGATATTTAAAATTTAGATAAATTTTAGAAGTTTTTGAACAATTCCTTGCGAAATCCACTATTTCATGGCACATAGCTTTTCATTATCTTATTCTGTCGTATGTTACTTTTCTGAAGTTTCACTTCTAGCTTAAACAAAACCCGTAAAACCTTTGCTTTTCTCGATTTTTCTAAGCTATTGCGTTTGAAATTTTTCAATGCATTTAAAATACGTTATGGATAAATGTTTTTATTCAACCCTAATTTAAACTTAAAATAGTTATGAAAGTCATTTGGGTATTGCATTTATAATAGTCACATTGGTCTTTTCTGTTATTTTCAATTATTTGACTTGCAATCAGAAGTGGAGAAGAGTTATCAGAAACTTGACAATAAGATTATTTTTATTAACATAAGTAATTTTTTATTTACGTTTACATTTCATTATTATTTTTTCTTTCTCATTTAACGAAATTTGCATTTTGTAATAACTTTCTTTGTAATTTTCTTAAAAAACAGTCGAACAGTTAACAAAATCCGGTCTTATAACTGCACTTGTTTTATTGAAATAAAAAGAAATTAGTTACAACCAAATAATAAATGTCAGAGTTATCTACTATTTTATCGGAAGCTACGAAACTAACAAACCAAGTCCTCTAGGATTTAAGGTGCCAATCTCCTGTTAACTTATGAAAATATGACAGTATTTCAGAATTTATTATTATGGCGTATCATAAACTTTGCAAGGATACATTCCGCGTTATGATATAAAAATAAAGAAAATGTGAAAAATATTAAAATTTTATAAAATGACTTACCTTTGGAAAAACGTGAAATATGATTAATAACAGTTTAAAATAATACTGAAAGTGGATATCGGATTAAACTGTAGTCAAAGTCATGGATTAGCGTCTTCTACGTTTGAAATTCGGAATCGATTTATTGCTAGGCTTTTCCGTAATTACGTTTTGCATCTTAAAATATACATTTAAAAGAAAATCCTCTTAAAGCTCACTTTAAACTCGTTTATCTCAAGACACGTTTATAATTTTTAAAATAATTCGAATTTCTACTTCTTACTTTGTAAAACAGAAAAAAAAATCGTTTATTATAGTTGTAAAAGTATATTACAATTTTAGTTACTCGTAAATCTAAACCAAATTACTTATTAGTTTACTATACATTTTAGGTTAATTTTCAGTATTTTCCATACAATTTCTTTTTCTTGCTCCTCCGTGTCCTTCAAGATTTTATGATATTTTGTATTTTTCAATTGTTTCCATTTATTTATTATCCTATTTCGTTTTCCAAATATGCAATATAATAGTGTTGTAAACTTGTATTTAAACTATCAACAATACCAAAGAGATTTTTCTTAGGAATAAATATAACCCTTTGTTATGTATACATACTTTAATGTATCTAATTGATACATATGGTGGACTTTTATCCACTATAGCAATCTCTTACAGCCAACCAGATCATCAGTCCGGCCGGGAATCAAACCTATGTCCCCGCGGTGCGCTGCGCAGTCAAAGGCCGTATGTTTTGTGATCAACTCAACACACCACCACGAAATTAACCAAACTTTGATCGCAAAAGTTGGATTTTTTTGAAATAATATAGCTACTCATTCCTAACAGAACATTCTAGATAATTTTTTTCTGAACGATGTGAGATTGGTATTTTTTTAAATACACGCACACACACACACACACACACATATACATATATATATATATATATATATATATATATATATATATATATAAATAAATATATATATATATATATATATATATATGTATATATATATATATATATATATGTAATACATTAGTTATTGTTAAACGAAACAAGTCATAGTATTTCAAAGGGTGTTAAATAGGGTTTTGTAAGTCAGTGCGAGAAAATTCGACTGAATTCTAAATAATAACCTTTTTTTTTTAAATTAAACCTTGAAGGTATGTTATTCAATGTTTACTATTTATTAAGGGCATATTTACTTTTAATCCCTTTACTTCTGAATAATTCAAAGCTGTTCTTTGCAGATTGCCTTAAATCTCAATTTATTTAATTTTTGCTTCCGTCACGGTCACATTTGTCGTTTATTTCAAGCTTTTCAAATAACGATAGAAAATGAAATTAAAAAAATTATATCTCAATTCCTTTGACTAGTTACACTTCAATAGTAATCGATATACAGTTTGTCCTACAGAAAAATATCGATTGACATAATTGATCCATTACAGATGTTTACAGTAAAAGGCATGTCACGAAAATGTAATTCAACCTAACCTACCCTAATCCAACTTTTTACGCTATATATAACCACAATGAGAATTCTCAAGACGGAGTACAAAGCGTCATTATCGTAAGTATGACCATTACTCCGTGATGGAAGAAAGCGTAAGTGCAAATAATGTAGACAGCATTCACGAGTGTGTAGTTATTGCCTCACAAATTACATGCTGATTAATCAGCTTAGCAGAGCCTGTGTCAGTGCTAGTCCTTGCCGGATCGTTAAGATTTTTTGTCTCCATATCTAATACCCTTTCGTGTGTGTTGATGGCGCCCACGCAGGCAGAACCGCGACTCTCAGCGGTGGTGACGAGAAACCGCTTAACAGTGGCGGTCTCGTACTCCGTTATTAGTTTCCTGTTAGTACGACACGTCGCAGTGAAGACAGAGTCGCGACGTTCATGTTTGAACGGATTCATTGTATTTAGATACAACTAACGTTTATCTGAAGTTAATATCTTTGATCGTATGGTTACGTTGAATAAGTCTACATTTCTATTCGTATTAACGATACACTTTTGTGCATTGTTTTTGAAGTATAATCTATATAAACTGTAATAGATAAGCTATGAATTAATTTTTTTCTATCACGATTTATTTAGATAAATATGTCTTTAGGAAGCAATGTCCCCTGTAAATTATATGAGTACTTGTATTTCTAGTAATGTAAAGTTTTTGAAATGTTTAAAGGAATAATCTTTAAAATTGAGGGTGGAAATTTCAGATTATAAAACAAAAGGGTGAATGTATTCAAGAATAAAAGAGTATTTGAAAAAAAGAAATCCTTTATTTCGTTTAATTTTCCGAAACATCACAATCATGATCATCTAAATTATAATTATATTTCAATAAAAATTATTTTTTAAAATTTATCTTTACGAGTTTCGAAATGGAGGAGTTCTATCACTTTTTGCGTTACGTTTTTAGAAAAATATCAGAAACTACGTAACATAAAATTGTGCAAGAAAATTGGTTTCTTGAAATTCTGTCAAATTAATGTTTTTAAATAAGATTTGACCGAAAACGAACTTTTTCCAGCTTCCAAAGTTTGATACCTGAAAATTTTAGTTATTCTCTATGAGAGTGTATTGGAAAGTCTTATAATTACATCAAAGTTTATATCGGTACCAGTTTTTAGGTTAGAGAAAGGATGGTAAAAAGGGAAGTTTATTCTTCTTGAAAAAAAGAAAACTAATATTGATAAACCATAAAATATAGAAAAAAAATAAAAAAAAAATATAAATTTAAATTTATCTTATATACTTGTTTCTAAGTTGTCGATAAATTTAAATTTTGTAAGATAGTAAAAAATGACTGAATAGCTATAATAACTGCTTTCTAATATCGTTTGTAACTTTACTGTACGCAATTTATTTAGCACTTATTTTCAGCTACAAATCGGTAAGACGATTTTCATATAAAATTTTTCTCCTCAAATAAGTGCGCGTTGATACAGTAAACTTTAAGTTTTTCTAGTTTGAAAGTTGGAATTGTTTTCAATGAAATTATTGTTTCTGTAATTTTTGAAGTAGAAATTTGAGACCAAATGTAAATCATAAAGCGTTATACTTCCAATAATAAAAAAACTTTATATAAATATAATAAAAAGGAAATCACTTATATTCCAGTATAAGAAATATAATATGTATAAAGTATAGCAACGTTTTGTGACACATAGAAACTTGTCAGCTTCTTCCATTTACCAAAATTTGAAGTAATTTTTTTTATGATCACAGATGAAAGACCGAGATTTAACTCTGTAATGTTTCACCGACATACAATCTGTTCTAACGCCATCTATTGACCGATTTAAAAAAGTATTGACAATAATATTTTCAGAAGTGAGAATTATTGTGCATAATATAATTAGCGTTTCGTGCGTAAACACCTTATTTAGAAAGAACAAAATCTTATTTAGAAAGAAATATTTATTAGCTATTAACACGGGTTGGTAAAGATTTTTTCCAAACTACTACTTCGTTCTCAGGTCGTGTACTCGTACGTTAAAACATATTGAACCCCGTCCTCGCATATATGTTGTCGTTATGCTGATACAATGATACACTGCGTGAAACCACGTGCTTTTAATTTCACTTACATAAAAATAGAGTCATAACTTTTAAAATATTCAGTAAAGTACCGCGAGAAAGAAAATTTGAGGAATATTAACATAAAATTTAATTTGATAAATGTTTTGACAATTTTGCACAATAAGCTTCATAAATTTGATATGAAAAATTATATTTTTTTAGAAAAGTAAAACGTCTGTTATTAGTTTTATATTATATATAAACGTATGCTGTCCGGGAATTTTACTATAGAACTTTTTAGGAAGACCAATTTTGCCATATATTGTTTCTTATTATCCGTAATAATTTAAATAGTGTACGTCGAAACATCTCTCCAACCATCTTTTTTTAACTTTATCCGCACAGATCTGGTAAATTTTATTTAATCTATATCTTAACTCTTCTAGTAAATTAATCTGTCTAATGATTACAATTTAAAAAAAAATAAATTTAGCAGTTACTGAGACAAGTATACAGATAAACAGACGCTCAGAACTTTGTTTTACAATATGTGTTGGTTATTATTTCATAAAATATAGTTTATGGTTATTATAATATAAAGATTTCTGTTATAAACTCGACGAATGTGTTGTAAATATAGTGTACTTAAAAGGCGACATAGGAAATGCGACCATTATTACTGCGAACGAAACTTATTTTATTAAAATGAACGTTTTAAACTACGTTAAATGGAGCAAAATATGAAGTTTCATTTGTTACGTATTATCCATGGAGCGCATACTATCAATGGAGCACATGCCCATCAAATGTTCATCTAATCCTATGAAAGAGGAGAATGCCCTAGATATACTGCATCATAAAACTTTCATCTTCTTGTCTAGCTTTTACTACATAATTTACACAATTATCGACAATAGCGAAATTTATAATCAATGTTTATTCAGAGTGTGCTTGTTAGTAGACTAACACTTTTTCTTTATTTATATTTACGTTGTCTCATTTTTATCAATCCACTATCAACTTCCTTTTTAGATTTTAATTCACAAACTGGTAAAGTCTCTTTTTTAGCCATAGTCTCTGGAACCACAGGTCCAATTTCAAAATTTTTGTTGTTTTAGAAATCTCCATCTTTCAGTAAGAAATGAAGATTTGTAGGTTACATATCCTTACATTACAATTCATATGGACAAAGTAGTGACCAACCATGTAACACAAGTCGGGAAAACTTCTTAAACAGTACAAGGCAGAGAAAGACTTGCTTATTTACTTAATGACCATTCCGAGTATTTAGACCGATATACCCAATCTCCGACGACCGATGCTGTTTAGCAAACGGAGCCGAGAGATTGAGTGACTTTGAATGGGGACCAGCTTAATAAAGATAATTCTAGGCAGGTGAAACAGTGGACCATAGCTGGAGTCAATCCCTCACAAATTAATAAATCGTATTCTTCCCCAGGCACTTAGAAACATACAACGATATATTTAAATAAGTCCGTCTATTAGTTTATGCACGACATGCAGTCAAACGGATGCACCGACAGATAGACATATTAAGAATTATAATATTCTACTCTATAGCTTATTTACAGCTCTTAAAATAGTTTTTTTTTCTAAAGGAAATTTAATGTACGGACTGATTATACCACATTGTTATACTGTATGTAATGATTTCCGTTTCAATATTTTAATAAAATAATATTTACAACCATAATGCACGAAAGAGATCTTTATATGAAGTTAAATTGATAAAAATGGGTAATTTCGGTACTGAAATTGACCTCGACCGCACAACGTTCTGGCTATAATTCATACAATAACAGCACCAATGATGTTATTGCCTCTTCGGAGCTTCACGTTCTGACCGTCATAAAGCAAATTATGAAATGAAATAGTAGCGTATGCAAGTCACTTACAGCAACAGAGGTTAGGGTCACCATAACGGGTAATGCAGGACGAGTACAATGGGGAATTTGAAATGAAACTTACGATAAAAGCAATGGTTATGTTTGCTTTCATCTAAAAAACGTTATGATATGTAAGTCATAAATTTATTTGCTGTAATCTTTTCTTCACAAATAGACAGTAGAACACAAAAGAAATCTTGAACATAATTTTTTTCTAGAAGCGATTGTTTTTCTTTGCTAAGATGACTATCTTAAAAAAGTATTTGATGAATTAATCTGCCAATATTATATTCCGAGAATTCGTTATTTCTATTAAACAATCATGGGCTTAATTAAAAAGATTTTGTTGGTCGCATCTCATTTTTGTTAAGTTACCCAAATCGGCTGCATTTAATTTTTAAGATTTTGCTCAAAATTTACATGGACGTTACGAGCAACTTGTTGGTATTATTCGTAATAAGTAAAGAAAGGCATATATTCTACTACTATTTGCTTCGTAAATACGGATGGAGAAATTTACTTCAGGGTAAAGATAGAAAAAATAATTTTTTTGAAAGTTTTGTTTTTATTTCAGTTGATCTCTTTTTCCTTGATAATTTCAATACATTTAAAAAAAAAAGGGTGCGTGTACTTATGCACGCGCGTGAGAAGTTATACTTCTTTGGCATCATTAAAAAATAGTTTTTAATTGTTAAATTTATTTATTTACTTTTAAAATATTGAATAACCAATAATAAATATTTAACATTAATAATTTAATAATATTTGGTATTAATTATGTTAAATAATAATATTTTATTTTATATCAATAAATAATACATACGGATAGATAACCTCAATTATATTGGAGCACTTGAAAAAGTCTATAAACACAATTTTTTCACTAATACTTACGAATAGTAAATAAATTAATCAAAATTTTGAATTTAAATCACTACTGAATATAATTTAACAGCACATATAAATCGCACTTATATGAAACTAAAACACGCGTGTGAATGTAGACACTAGAAACATGTGGAAAATAAATACTATGAATATGAAAACAGTGAACAGAGGCGACGATGGTGCCAACTTGCGCGACTAATAGAGGTTCTATTTCTATTTTGTTGGTAGCTTTTGTTTCGAGACTGCAACCGCTGCAACTTCATACTGTAACTTTTGTGTGACGAATCTTAAAATTTCACTCTCATCATTTTTTCATAACGCGCCTAAAGAAGTATAACTTCAATATTTTTTTAAAGTAAATGGAAAGGTGTGATTAATATCTCTGTTGATGAACTCTTTATTGGTAACTTTTAATGGATTTGCTTTCAATTTTTACTTGTAAAAATATATTTACAAATGAAAAATTACGAAAATTAAGTTTGAACTAATTCTAATGGGATTTCATACCTCATTATGTGGATACTACCAAATAATATGTTTAAAATCCAATATCTTTTTACATTAATTTCCTTTACCCTTAATGAGCAGATAAGCTTTTAAAGATGTGAAAGGATGCTGGAAAAAATGTTTTTTTTTACATGAGAATGTGGGACATTATTCAAAAGGACTCGTCAAGAAGAGCATAAACATGCTTTTTAATTTTTTTTCATTGGAAAATAATAATGGTTTTTAGTCTTATTTTGTTACCAGATTTATCTTAAAAACGGAATTACGTAAGAAGCTGCAATTCAGGTATAATATATTTCGTATCCTGTATTTAAACAACAGTGTCACAAAGAGCTAAATATAGAATATTAAAAAACTGGGCGCAATGAAACCAGAGTATTTTTGAGTATTTCTCAATATTGTTAAAGATAAATATTGTTACAAATACAAGTAATTTGCAAATAGCTTAATATCTATTAATTAGATAATATCTATTAATTATATGTTATGTACTCTCAAATGTTTATTGGTGGCTAGGTATGTACAGACCCTTCGTAGTGTGAGTCACCCGTAGTTGATAGCTTTATTGAGTACACCGTTGCCATTTTCATATTTCAGAATTGTTCGATAAACGTTCGATAGAACGAAAATAAAATGAAAATTTATGCGTTTCATTTTACACATTACTTGCTATTTCTACTTGTGACACAAAGGACCCACTATTTCTGTCATCGAACGGATGGTGACCCCAACCGCGAGTATCCATCGAGCAATCCGGATGCCCACCGCGCCATTTAACAACGTCATTAGCCCTCCGTGCCGGCACGACATTGATGTATTACTCCCTTCGAAATAATGTTGTTTACACACAAACGGTCTCTGGCGTTTAATTGCAGAGCACAGTGAGGCTATAATGTCGCCGCCGAATGAGTTATTTCCGCATGCGTGTAATGTAATGTTGAGGTAGCGGAAGGTCCAAGATATTAAGAATATGGGCGAATTTATAATTTGTTAAACTTCTGGTGGTGGGGGAAAAGCGCACTTTAGCAGAATTTAATTTTTCACTGTTTCGTTCAACAAAATTTTTTCAACAAACGAAACTGCCGAGTTTTAAATGTAACATTATTATGGGCAGAACATAAAAAGTCAAGTTTGTCCATTTTGTACAAAGGTGAGATATTATATAAATCGCGAATTTGTGCTTCTCATTTTAATAAAAATTAGAAATCTAAGTGGTAATATTTTTATTAATGTGCCTTAAGACGTAAAAATTATTACATAAAGGCTGAATATTATCATCGTTAAAGATCTGTTTATTCGTAACAGTTGACCTACTTAAATAAAAGATATGACTATTTAATTTTTTCGGAAGAAAGAATTTGCAATAAGATATATAACATATGGTTATTAGAACTGTGCATCAAATATCCGTTTAAGAAATTAAAATACAATAGTAAAAAACCAGTAAAGCGCGCGCCAAAAATGCTCAAAGACCTCCCCCCCGTACATAGACATACAAATAGACAACTTATCTCTTGGACCTGACGTTGTAGATCTTATAGGCCCTTGGTCTCACTTAAAGTTTTTAGTCATTCTTCCCTGTTTGCTGTTTTTCTTCTCCAATTAAAAATTCTTGGTTTACAAAAGTTTTTTACCAGCCCATCTTTCCATTTAATCCCGGGCTTTCCTCTAAGTCATGAACCCCCTCTATTTTCATCAATAAAACGCTTAATTCTTCCATTATTTTCATTTTTTACAAATACGAATATAATTTTAACAAAAAATAACTAGAAAAATGATGAACAATGTAATACATTTAATTACTCGAAAAACAAAAAAATGTGCCAATTCCTTGTAACGTATGGTTGATATAAATTGGCTACTCATCGGGATTAATTTAACATATAGTAGCATAGCCTTATATTGTTGTGAACGCTTATTTTGGGCACTTATGGTGAACCAAAAGAAGTATAGAAAAGTCATAAAATTCACTTTAGATATTGAAATTATACGAAAGCAGTATTGAAATTGCTGGCAATTTAGGAGTTCTATTACCCGTGCTTGATATTGACCTTTAATTTAACAATAAAAGTAATTTTCTAGAACATCAAATTTCCAATGGTGGGCATAGCAATGGAAGATGCTAACTGCTTAGTAAAATGGTATATTACAATGCTACTATACTATACAATAAATGGAATTACTCACCAACAGATGATATCTACTACCGAAGTGGTAAATTACGTGGTTATTAGCAGTGGCAAAAGATGGACCACTTCCCGTGTTAATGTTCAATGAAGGCGGAAAATGGAAATAATAATTGTCCGCTTACCAAATAACTTATCACCGTATTTATGATAAAATATGATATTTATATTCTATTTTTGGTAAAAAATAGTGACGATAAATTATAAGATAAATTAGTTAGAAATAAATCAATCACGAAACTCGTGTAATTTATAACTATTTTAAATGTTTACTTTGATCCGAGGTAAACTTTGATATTATCTTTTTAGATCTGTACTTGCGCTAACTTATTAATCTTCCAAACTATTAATCGCAATCTTAAATTTTTCCTTTTTCAGATTCACCAGGATCAGTTTTAGTGGAGTTACATCGCAAAATCCCTTTACCTGTGCATGGTCAGTATTATCTAGGTGATCAGTGTCGCAAGTTAATTTGTCCTCATTTTATTTTTACTGATAACATGATATTGCTTTCATATATTATTTTGATATTAATTTCTACCAGCCTTAAGAGTTAAAAAATATTGTTAGCCATATTTTTAGTATATTTCATTGGGTGTCAGTTGATTTTGCCCAAAAATATTGTCTCTGTCGTGGTAATACAATATATATAGGCGGTATTCTAATCTAGAAATTTGAAAAATCGATTTTTTCACATTTTCAATGCTTAGAACTTTTAGAATATTTTTAAGAGGATCTTAAGAGGACTTTGCAAAATTAAAACTATTTTTAGAGATATAGCTATTTCACTAACATGGCATCTAAACCGGCTCGACCGGAACTAATCAACCAATATTAAACATCAAAATTATTTAAATCTATTTGCATGCCTTGTATTTTTTGCTTCTTGTCTTAATTTGTAAAGTGGTTTTGTTATAAAGAGCGGACCCTCCTAACACAAGTATTGAACTTAAAAGGGGGATCCATCCTATGTAAGAACTAATGTAACCTTAGAGACAATAAAGCATTATTATTATTATTATTATTAATAGACGATAGGGATCCTGCGTCTACCTGTAATTGTGTTTCCTCGTAAAACCAGTTAAAGCCAGCTTCTGCTAGTTTAATTCTAATCTTGAGTCCAGAACCGCTCGTTTGAAAGAAAGAATTTCACAAAATGCGTTTTTTGATGTAGAGGAAGGCCCAATGTATGAAGCAGGGAGGGGATAAAATGTAAGTATACAGTACCATTGTATGGCTTAGACTGCGTCTAACTTTACCCGAAACTTTAAACGCATTTTTGTCGAAATTACTTTTTTCGAGACGATTGTCATCATATCTCAAGTTCTACACAACCAATTTACCAGAAATTTGGTGTGAGCTCTCACTATGCATTACTCTAAATTAAAACTATAATAAAATTTGAATTTTTAAAATGTTTAAAAAATTCGGGAAATGAAACATTTGGTAAAAAAATGTCTCTTTTATTTCAGATATTTTGCGAATTTCTTTTTGACTTTTTCAAAGTTTGAACAATTACAGCATTGTTAATTTTTTTATTTCAGATTTCTAGGAAGGTTACAGTCATGACAACCACCGCGCGCCATTTTTTTGAAACCCCCCACTTCATCAGCCTGTAACATTTTGAATTTTAAATTTTTTCGCTTGATTTTTTTTATGTATTCTTCAAACATTAATAAATATCTGGTAAAATAAAGGCTACTAAAAATGTTGTTTGGTTTTTTTCATTGCACCTGAAAAAATACCGAAAATTAATACCTCTAGAGTAGAATACCCCTTAAAATACGTTTTATAGACGTACGTACAAAAAACGTAACATCAATGAGATGTGAAACGTAACATCAATAACATAATAGTTATCATAATCAGTATTTAAAGGAATAGAGAATCATTTACAAGAAAAAAAGGATCATTACTTAAAAGCTTAAATTTACTTTTAAATTAAATTTTGAAGTAGTGAATAACAGTGATGTTTAATAAGATAGCGATATTATAAATTCCTCCCGTCTTCGCGTTGTGTCAGAGTTGAGTTTCATTAACATGTACGCTACACGCAACCGTCTCGAACATTTCACTGAAGCTCAGTCACCACTACGATCTTTATTTAATTAAATAAGAAATATACGAAACATTTTTAGAAAACATTACATAAATAACTCGGACTCATTAACATTGATGGCATTAAATGGGCCCCATGATAGCTTTGTGTCCGGTCTTTAATTTATGTCCCTCTACGTATGTCCCACAAGTCAGCAAATGTCCCTCTCTCGTTTATATTTGTTTTTAGATGAAAGATACGACGTGTATTTATCTTTTTATGCTGAGATAAATTTGAGAACTCTGTAATAAATTTCATTTTATGTTTTTCGTGACGTACGTCTTAAGGTCAATGAAATATTAGAAAAATGTTTGCGATTTTTTACACGGTTTGAATTCATAACATGTGCTTATTTAGTGATATTAAAGTTTAATCAACGTCTTTTGAGCTAAGATATATATAATTACAAATTTTAAACTGAACCAAAGACTCCATTCAAAAAAGTTTCTTGGAAAACAAACACGTTGACTTAGAGTCACATTTAGTTTATATTTCATTGAAAAATGTTTATTCGGTAAGAAGATACGCGAATTTAATACTTCCAAAAATTAATTTACTTCGCGTTAGGACAAAAACAAGAAAAAATACCTAGCTACTCGACACGTAATAATTGCCAGATGTATAGAATATTTAACTACATCTATACAATATGCTATGTGTATTTTAAATCGCGTAATAAAGTTTTTTACCCGAACGTATATTAGTGGTGGAGGTGAAGTGTACATTGATATGAGAGGTGTAAGGGCTTAGGTAAGCAATCTGGATGTGGCAGACACGTGTCTTTCACACATAAAATATTTCGATATCGTATATATTCGAAATAACCTTACTTTGTTTTCTTATTTGTTTAAAATTTGAATCTGCTGTAAAAATCCGTAATTTAATTAAGTTTGTGTAATTTTACAACTCATATTTTTCATACAAGTCAGTACATACCATAAAACTGTAGAACTGGCCTATCGGTACATCGAAGGTATTTACGAAACGAATATTTAAGTGAATATAACAAATTAATAGATGGCCAAAATGGTTTTTGGAACGTTTATCTGATTGTCTGTGAGTCTCTTTGTCTATTCACACATTACATAAGGACAGCTAAGAGAATTTCACTTATGATCTAAATTGATAAATTTAATGTTTTATTATCATTTGTAAACTGAAAGCCAATGTGCAAATAATACGTTTACGGAGCGAACAACATTGCACATAATTTATAACCTTAATTTTAACAGGTTCATCAAGCAAAGCTTTATATAACTTTAAGTATCTTAAATTCGACGGTGAGAGGTAGCGATTTCTTAACGTATTTATAAATTTATTTCGCACTTAACAATTAATTTGCTTTAGTCAAGTTTGTTATAATACTTTCGTCGTACATTCCGGTAGATATATACAAAGTTTCTGAATAACGAAGGTTTTATCCAACGTCCTTATCTCTTTTCCTGTTCGGTTGAAAGTAGGCCGACAACTAGAATCCTTTCATTCGTTAAGTTCCTTAGAGTTTAGCGCTTCCAGTATCACGTAACAAAGTTAGGAAGCATAAATGTGTATTTGTAAAATTTTCAGATGAACACAAAAATGTAACTTCATAGTAAAAGTTTTTTTCCAGATTTTCTTCAGTTTGTTTGCTGCAGTAGTATTTAGTTATCCATTATATATCATATTAAGTTATTCATTTTCTGTAGACATATTCACGTATTGTTGATGTATTTTCGAAAACGTTCATATTTGCTTGAATTCATTGTTATTCAACGTCTCCATGGGATTTTATTCTGCATATATATAATTTCTCTTTTGGCATTCAATCCACTCTTTTAACCCCTTCCACTTCCATATCTTCTGTTAAATTGATGTCATTATCCGAATCCGTACTACTATAAATTTAGACAAATGAAAACAACAACAAAAACTACGATCGGCGTTATAAATTTAGACAAATTATATAAAAATGCCTATATTAAGAGTGAAATGTCAAACGCCAAATAAGTTTTTGAAGTTAATCGCATGTTAAATTATGGGGTATGCTGGTTTGGAAATACCATTGCGACTATACTTTACATAGACAAGAGTTAAGTCAAAACTATATAATTTTGTGTTTAATAGTAACAAAATGATCTATTTCTCATGATAAAGGTATAACTTTGCTGATCTATGTTTATTAACAAGGGGTACTAGTTTATGAGCAATAGTCGATCTATTTTTCATATGTAGTTGGATCTGTTAAAAACAAATGACTTAAATGAACTGAATAAATAACATTATATTTTTAAATATACATTTATTATGTCGGTGAAGTATAAATATATATATATATATATATATATATATATATATATATATATATATATATATATTACACGGCAATATATTTACATATTTATACGGTGAGTAATAATACAATTTAAATAGGCGCCGTCTTTTTAATCGATTTAAAATTAAACTACCACTTAAATTTAAAGTATTTTTTTCGTGTACCTTCGGCATTTATGAACCAATTTAGATGATTTTGTGTTTGGAAGAGTATACCCGCAGTATAATTATTTAGAACTTATCCATTGAAACTAAAAGTACACCAAATGATTCATCAACACTGTAAAATCTAATGAACATCTAGTAAGACACGATGACGGCAACGTTCTGGTTTCATTATTGTGCTATGATTTTGCTAAAAGCGCCCTAAATTTTGTTCTTTAGCAAAATCAGGGTTCAATAATGGATCTAAAAGTGGGTGAAATTAATTTTGATGAGGAGGAAACTCAACGAGTTTGGACGCGTTTGACTTGTCTTGACGTAAGCAAGAAAAAGACTAAGTATATATTGATATATGAGTATATATGGGCATGTACAAAGGCATGAAGGCAATTTTTTAAAGAATGCTATTTAGCTTCACGTTTCGTATGTTGTTGTTGATTCAACTCTTGTGATCGATTTTCCAACTAATTTTAATTAACCGAACTTTACTTTTTTAACTACATAAGAACTATACAACTTCAAGTTTTTAACTTCATAAAAATTATGAAACTTCTCACACGTGTTCAGTTCCCAGAACAATAAAATGTTATAAATTTTTATCGTTGATACACAAATATTTCACAATTAAATGAAACTACGTGATGTAGTATTATTTCTACTTTCTTTAATATCTTTACCACGACCTAGGTTTCGTTGTATTACAACATCTTCAGGTGGGATATTAGCAAAAATTCTATAATATCCCTCCTGAAGATGTTGTAATACAACGAAACCTAGGTCGTGGTAAAGATATTAAAGAAAATAGAAATAATACTACATCACGTAGTTTCATTTAATTGTGATGAATTTTTTTATCAACTTTGTCGCTCCTGTGAGTTTCAAGGATTAGTATATTCCTGAATTAGACATCTATGAATAGAGAATTTAACGGTACACCATTTGCAATTTGTTTCATCGTCCACTGTCAAAATATTTCGTAGAAATAGCTTTTACAAACTATTATAAAAACTGCTGATTTGATAAAAAATACAAGATTTTTCATTTGTCTTGTTGACGACTGAAATAAAACCTTAAGGGACTTATATTTTGCATTTTCTCCGTATAAAGGTATAATTTTTATTCTTGTAACATCTAGACTCAACACTACATGGATTGTTTCTCCTTTAAATGCAAATATAGGCCAAACATTAAATGGACGAATTTGATAAAATGATATTCGCCTCCAAAAAATTTTTCCCGAAAAGCTTTTTTTTATTTTTAAATATCCGCTTGTGCGATTGGTAAATGACAATATTTCGATGCAGATGCAATTTTTTGAAACATGTCTAATGGCCTTAATTAATTTATGCCGAAAAATATTTTATTATTCATTTTTGTATTTGTATTGGACATTTCGGCCGACGTCCGCTTAAATTACACAATTACGGTGCTTAAGGGCTTAAGGACTTCACTTTGAAATATAATTTGAAATAAAAAAGTGAGCTTTTATTACATTCAACATTACGCCGATAAATATTTCCACTATAAAAATTGTCCCTAGGTCGTTGCAAATACATAAACTGAAAGTTAACTTGCTGTTGATATAATTTTATGACAATGATTATATATATAAAGAAGTTTTAAAGTGAGGTATTCATAAATTTGTACGAAAAACTTTATTTAAAAATTTGTCAATAATAGAAACGATATAATATTTCAACACGGAGTATATTCTTTTAATAGTTCAATTTAAAAAAATGTGAAAATGTACAGAAAAAATTGAAATGTAAATGAGGATAGAAAAGAAAAACCCAAAATTTCAGTTTGGATAAAATTATACAATTAGACAACTTGTACGGCAATAATACCTAAACACATATGCAATCTCATGCACAAGCACTCGCATACAGACATATACACATATAAGAGTAAAAATAAAAAAAAAATCGTTTGGTCAATAATACATTAATATATATATATATATATATATATATATATATATATATATATATATATATATATATATAATATATATTGTAAACATTCATGACCTACACATAGTAAGATATCGTTTGGTTATCTGGATCTTGCAATTCAGTCATTATATACAATCTAATTAAAAATTCAATGCCCTTTTTGTCTTAAGGATGTGTGTTCTATGGATGTGACTGAGAAATTTTTTAAGAGATCTGAAATACGTTAAAATTTGTGCTCAGTAAATACGATATTATTTTTTAACATCGGTCGCAAGTCAAATAGATGGATGTTCATGATTGAAAACTTGATGGATGTTCATGACTAATTTTATCAATAATAACGTTAGTAATTTTATATAAAATATTAAAAACCTCCTAAAAGGGTGTTGCTGCTCTTTTCATTGATACCTTATACAATATATGAAATTAAAAGAAGTCGATTACTTTATTTACCCTTCTAAAGTTTCTGTAGAAATGATTTTGAATGGTCAAGGATGAAATTGAAATGTATGTTTTATTAAAATGTTAAATCTTAAGTTTCTACTTCATGGTGAGCAATTCTATGTGCGTTATGTTTTATCACAAGGTCTAGTCTTTACAAATTTTTTGCAATTCTATGTGCGTCATACTTTAAACAATTCTATGTGCGTTATGAAACAATTCTATGTAAACAATTATTATTTCTATGTAAACAATTATTCGTTAGTAAACAATTCTATGTGCGTTAGTAAACAATTCTATGTGCGTTATATGCGTTATTAGTAAACAATTCTATGTGCGTTATGCTTTATCACAAGGTCTAGTCTCTACAAATTTTTTGCTTCTATAAAAAAATTGAATTGTTTTCCCTTCGATCCGCTTTCATAGTGTTTTTTCAGGAGAGGTTGACATGGTCAAATATTTACTTGTTTAATATTTTCTACTCAGTTTAATCCATAGAGTAACTTTTCTAGAGTTCCATAGAGTTTAATCCATAGAGTATATTTGTAGCGTATTTCTATGAAAAACATATAAATTGTTGTCGTTTAAATCGCAACTATGATGGCGATTTTTATGCAGTTTCTTAATATTCTACTCTATTTGATAGAAAGAATTACCTGGTTAAATAATATACATATTTTTTATTAAAATCAGATCACTTTAAATTGCGAAGAATGTATAATTTTGAAATATAAATAGAGACCAATCGTATGAACTGACAAACGCACGCTCGTACAAAAACGAACTTTGAAAATACAATCAAAAGATAGTCTCGATTGTCATTAAGAACGGAGAAATACACAAGTACTCTTGAATTGAATATGACTATAGAGAAGAATTGGAAAACGCTCGTACAAAAACGAACTTTGAAAATATAATCAAAAGATAGTTTCGATTGTCATTAAGAACGGAGAAATACACAAGTACTCTTGAACTGAATATGACTATAGAGAAGAATTGGAACACGCTCGTACAAAAACGAACTTTGAAAATACAATCAAAAGATAGTTTCGATTGTCATTAAGAACGGAGAAATACACAAGTACTCTTGAATTGAATATGACTATAGAGAAGAATTGGAACACGCTCGTACAAAAACGAACTTTGAAAATACAATCAAAAGATAGTTTCGATTGTCATTAAGAACGGAGAAATACACAAGTACTCTTGAATTGAATATGACTATAGAGAAGAATTGGAGAATAAGAAAAACACAGCCCACCAAACGCTACTAGGCTAAATATGATGATAATGACCATTTGCTATTTTAGCGGCGAATACGTTCACATGGTTTACCTAATTAGGACCGTGACACGTTTTTCTTTATTTCTTAACTTAATATAGTCTTATTAAAATATCTCACTTTCTTTATTAGGGTCTAGTAAATATAACATTAAATACTTCATTTAAATTTGTAAATTATGCCTTTCCGATATTACCTATATCAACAGAGCTAAAAAAATCTTTAAATAATTGAGCTGAAATAATTGAGCTACTGGGAGTATTCAATTTTTATAAAACTAAACTTGTTTACTTTATAAAGTTACCATAAACTAATAAAAAAATCTGTCAAACCGGAGTGGAACTCGCACTTCGAGGGTTTCGCACACAATTAGGTTTTTATAAACATTTAATGGTACATAATGTTCCTATTAAATAATTTACAAAATTTTCATTTTTTAGAACGAAAATATATCGCCTACGATATATTCATAGCCGCCGTATCTATATCTACATCTTCCCCATTTTCGGATTTTTCTTCTTTATTTGTGTTTTGAGATATTGCCTCGTGCCAAATTTCATGACTCTAGATGAACGAAAAATATCCTACAGGTTTTAATTTTGATAGTATTGAATATATTTGGCGTTAATTTTGTAATAATTCATTATTGGTAATTAAATGAAACTACGTGATGTAGTATTATTTCTACTATCTTTAAGTTCTTTACCACGACTTATAACTATACCACGTTGTATACAACGAAACCTAGGTCGTGGTAAACAATTTAAAGAAAGTAGAAATAATACTACATTATTTGCTAGTGTTAAATATGCAGCATAGATGGTCATATTTTTAAGTTTCTTGATTCAGTTGACTTAAACGCTTGTTTTTTTAAAGCTCCAAGTTATCATAGACCTAAGTATTTGGTATTAATTTCAACTTTTGACCTCTAGGAGTTCCTGAAGAAAAAGGTCTCGACAGACCAACAGATAAACAACGAAGTGAGAATCACTTAATAGTTAATAATATTATAGTTAATAAGGGTTAATAATATAAAAGTTAATCGAGATGAAAAACGCGTAACCCAACGGTACGTCGTGTCGTCCGGTTTCTTTAGTAGCGGTCAGGCATGAAAATCAAATCAAGGTTTGGCCAGTTATAGAGTTGTGGGATAATAGTTTTCTACTTTTCCTTATATAACTTCTTTATGTTACTTATGTCACGTCTAAGCGTAAATAACTATTTTTGATATTTACGTCGTTCTTCCTTTCCTTTGTTTGAAATAAATTCCAAAAGAACTGTATGGAAAGTACATATGGCTGCGAACAATTTCAACTCGATATATTAAATTTCCACGGAGATAAGTGAAACTGCGAACAACAGTTCATAATATTATCTATATTGATCTGACGGCAGAGTAACTGCGGTGCAGCATACAGTATTGATTGCTGGCGAATGCTAGAAAAATTAAATATTTAAAATTTTACGACGTGTAACATTATTTTTAACCCATTATACATAAGTGATATTTTTTGGTTGATCTTCCTTTCATTAACTTTATACACTAATAAATATTGAATATATTTAGCGTTAATTTTATGGAAATTCATTATTCACAATTAAAAGAAACTACGTTATGTTGTATTATTTCTACTTTCTTTAAGTTCTTTACCACGACCTAGGTTTCGTTGTATTACAACATCTTCAGGTAGGCTGTTAGGAACATCCAACAGAATTTATATATTTCAAAACAATAGCGGAAGCCAGGTTTGCGTGGGTTTTCCCACTGCTCATGTTAGTGAGTTTATTGTAGGGGAGCGGTGTAGGTTTTATTATACTTCCGAGAGTTATCCGATATATTAGTATTTTAGTGAGGGTAACAAATGAAATTGATGTTATTTATAACCTCATAGAATAACTATGCTTTCATAATTCCGAACGGTGGAATTGTGAAAGTAAAAGATTATGCTTGATTAAAAGGTATCAATAAGTTTCTTATTAAATTTTTTAATCACGTAGTTTCTTTTAATTGTGAATAATGAATTTCTATAAAATTAAAGCCAAATATATTTTATATTTATTAGTGTATAATGTTAACGAAAGGAAGATAAAGCAAAAAATTTTAGTTACGTATAATGAGTGAAAAATAATGTTACACTTCGTAAAATTTTAAATATTTAATTTTTCTAGCGTTCGCCAGCTGTCAATACCGTGTGCTGCATCGCAGTTACTCTGCCGTCAGATCAATATAGATAATATTAAGAACTGTTGTTCGCAGTTTCACTTATTATCTCCGTAGCAATTTAATATATCGAGTTGAAATTGTTCGCAGCCATATGTACTATCCATACAGTTCTTTTGAAATTTATTTCGAACAAACGAAAGGAAGACAGACGTAAATATCAAAAATAGTTATTTACATTTAGACATGACATAAATAACATAAAGAAGTTATAGAAAGAAAAGTAGAAAACTACTATCCCACAACTCTATAACTGGTAAAACCTTGGTTTACTTTTCATGCCTGGCAGCTACTAAAGAAACCGGACGACAGGACCTACCGTTGGGCTACGCGGTTTTTATTTCGAAATCCAAAAGTTTTGCTGAAATTTGTAATTGACAATCACTAAATGTTAGCCAATATTCACCTACTTTACAGTTTTCCTTTTATTTACCTATTAACTTAAACCTTGGCCAAATTCTGTGTAAATTGAAACGTTAAAGAAGTTAATAGTTTCGCACCGTAAATTTAAAACCAATATGCAGGAAGACGTAATTTAAAAAAATATGTAAACAACTATAAAATTACGATTTTAAATTATATAAATCTTGTTATATATATCGAACCATCCGAAATCCGAGATTTGTGGGGTACAAACATATTTTCAAAATTTATCTATATTTTTTACCGGATGATGTCACTATTGATTATTGTGAACATTTACAATATTTTTCTAATAAAATGCCCGTCGGTAACCATCTTATTGGAGAATTATTAGCCTTACCATTTCCAGTATTGTTACCACAGACTCGTCTAGAAGCACGAAGAAATCATTTTGAATTAACTCCAGATAATTGTTCCCATTTAAATTATCCGGCTGAAAATGAGGCCTAATCAAAGTTTTGCAGACTGTTCTATTCCAAAAAATTACAGGAAATGTTTCCAAAATGACACCTGCTTTTTCCAGTCCGAATTGATAATCTTGTCAACCTACTACGGCGACCTGTTCTTGTCGGACCATGCAGGTTATGATAATTTGGTATCCCTTTCTTGAAAATTTGGACTCGTCGGTTCACAAGATGGATTTTAAAAACCACGCGTTGTCAATGTAACTGTTCAGTAAAAATTAACCAAACTGAATTTTTCGCTCGGGTTCTCCATATTCCTGACCAGCCTTTCCCATCTTTTTCAGGGGCGGACCCCTGGCGCCACTTTACTATGATAAAACTATGCCACTTTACTATGGTCTAAAAAAAAACAAAAACAAAATTCTTTTCAATAATCACCTTTTTTATACCGTAGGGAGGCAAACGAGCATGCTGGTCACCTGATGGTAAATTATCATCGCAATAACTTACAATACTCACATACTTAAATCTTTTTAAAATAAAATAAACATAAATAGGTATACCTACGTGAATGGGTGTATTTGTGTTTATTTAATTTTTATGGGATGGTTGGTGTTGCTTTTCGCGACCAAACTCATAATATTCGGGTTGATATTGCTCATCCAACTGAGCAACCTTAGATCTGTATCTACTTGCAGTCCGTTTCTGTAAGAGAATAAAAATATTTTCGTACAAATATGTTATGGGGAAATGCAAAACTACTATAGCGCCAATTATGATGGCTCCTTATAATCGATTTTATACTTACCCAAAACTTTGTTACAGTACACTCATTGAATATTCCTTTTAAAGTCGATTTACAACTTATTTAAATTAATTGATTATCCTGGGCAGATTTTAAACCGGCGACCATTTAAATGAAACGGATTCGTAATCAAATTTTCACTATGGTCTGCGTTTGGAAAACATTCCCGAAATGAAAACTTCAAGGCTCAAAGATGCTCAATGATTACTTATTGAGTCTCTTTTTGCAACATAACTCCGCCATTTGATACAAAAAATAATGAGAGAGTAAGAAAATTATTTATCCACAAATCAATTTTTTTTCAAAATAGCCTCATTTTTTCATCGGCAATGAAGATATTACTATCAACTTCTTCTTGTAAGCTCAAATATAGCATATTTAAAGCACTAAATATGTCAGCTAAGTAAGCTATCATAGAAAGCCATTCATAATCATGAAAATTATCAGCATGCATCTTAGCGTCTCTCGGCTCAAAAACAAACGTCATCACTTTTTCAGGCGATAACCTGCGCACCTCTTGAAGACAATAGCACCTGTGAATGAATGCTTCCCATGTCTTTATAAATTACATGAAAAACGCGAGAGTTTAAAGGTCTAACTTTTATAAAATTCACCACTTGTTTTTAGTTTTTATTTGGCCGGTATATTTTTAACAACTAAAGCTTCCTTATGAATTAAGCCATGATGCCAGATGATTCATAGAGCCATTGTTTTGAGACGACTCTGAAGTCCTCTCTGCGTTCCTATGATAGTACGTACACCGTCCGTGCTTACTGCCACATAATTATTACATTTAATATTATGAATCTAAAAAAGTTTTTTAAAACTTTAAATATCGCTTTTGTATGGAGATATTGACCAAACAAAAATCTTCTCTTGTGCTATTGTGAATTTTATAACGGACCAATGTAAGCAAATTTGAATCGTTGTGAAAGTCAGTGCTCTCATATAATTGTAAAGTATAATATCGGCTTGCTTTACATTGTCAATCAAATGTTCTTCGATATTTTCCGACATGTCATCAATTTTTTTTCAATTTTATTAGATAAGGATATTATACTTAACTCCTTTGCAGTTTTATCTCCCGACATAGCAGAAGCCATGATTTTAGCGGCCGGTAATATAAGTTCCTCGGCAATGGTATAAAGTTTGCCACTTTTTGCAACCAATAATGGAACTTGATAGGAAGCTGATACAGCAATATTATTCTTAGTCCCAGTAGTTTGTTCTAATACCCAAACTTTTAACTTGAAAACCTCCTTAGATTTAAAAAATATTCCCTATCTTTCGCTTTTAAATAATATCGAAGTTTGGCCGGTTTTATAGACTTATCTGGTAAAAGTAATCTTAGAGATGTATAGATTTGTAAAATTTCCAATAATGAATATTTGGAATTTTTTTATGATATTTGAAGATTTCAGATTCGCAAAATATTCAAGATTTTTTTTCTTTTAAGAGCCTAATGCATTGAATAGCTTTTCAAAGCATACATACTCCCAATTTATGTTAGAAAAAAATCATATTTTTATAGTATTGAAACAATCGAACAGCTTCAAGAACTACTACAACCAGAGTTTACCATATAATAATTTGAGGTCACCAAGATCTTACTGGTATCGAGTCACAATTCACAAACCTTACGGGGAAAATTAGATACGGCTATTGTAGATATCGGAGAAAAAGAAACTTCTAGTGGTTTAACATATGTAGCGTTTTCCAGAGTAAAACATTATGAGCATTAGCATTAAATTAAAGATTTCCTTAGGAGACATTGTAATGTCAAAAACTTGTGTATGAAGAATTTTATAGATAACAAAAATTCAGGACTGAAAAGTTGGAACTTGAAATTAAATATCAGTGTTTTTTGATTGAGACCCAAAATTTTCACTTGAAAACACCAGATCGTCAAGTCTTACGATTTAAGCTAGCAGCATCACTCGCGGTGAGGTAGGCAGTACTCCTATATTTGAAATCGTCAATCAGTCAAAAGAGAAATGTATTTTTATATAAAAAGTTAGGTCATTTTTAGCAATAGTTTGTAAATAAAATTTCTACGGAATTCTTTGAACTAGCGAAATAAAACGAAGTGCAGATTGTGTTTCGTTTTATCCTCCATTCATAGATGTACCGTATTAATCCATGACGCTTTCAGGCTCCACAGATCGTCGAAAAAAGTTACGTAAACCTCGATAAGAGGGAAAAAGCCATTCATTTTGATAACAATAGTACCATTCTCAATATCAGTCAACATTTTATTTTTAATTCATTATAGTTTATTTTTTATTCACAATGTATTTCATTAGAATTTTTATGTTATTTTTATTTCCAATTAACAATTCTTGATATTTTAAAAATGCAATATATTTATGAAGATAGCTTTTCTTTCGGTTAAAAATTGTATTTTATTTTTTGCTCTTTCCTGATTGTGAATTGTTTGTTTTTTTATATTCTAAAAATACCAGCTTTTTTAAAAATTATGTTTTATCTCTGTAACACTGGGCCCATTTTTGCTGGTCTCTGTTGCCGAGTGAAGCACAAATTTGTTCCGCATGTCAGTCGCAATGCATCGTCGAGACACTTCCGTCATGCTCCTTGTGGGCGTAATGTGACGTATAAAGCTATAAGGTGGCGCCGGGCGTGAGTAACAGCGCAAGTCACACGAGTTTCGTCATCTGGGACGAATCTAATTACGCAGTTTTCAACTGTCGGCCGTAAATTCTGTTGAACACGCGGTGAAGGCATTTTTTCTCTTCAATTCGTTGGCTATTTTGTTGCGTTTCGATATTTTTAAATTGTATACTTAGATACATATTCTGATGATGTCAAGTGGAGTTGATTAAAAATTAAACATAAATCAATATTTGATGTAAATTATTGAAGAACTAATAAGTTTTACTTTATGTATACTTTTATATCTTATTTCTAAATTAAAAATATTCGCAAACTGAGTTTAATCTACATAATGTGGGGTAAGTTATGATAAATAGAAACATTAGAAATAACCGCTGTGGTTATTCCTCTTTTTACTTCTAATATAGTAAGTAAACTGGCGAAATTTCGCGAAACCAGCACGAATTTTTTATCAACGCTAAACATTAAACGCAAATTGTATTTTAATATGGAATACAACGTACATCGTTTTAAAACATAGCTGCTCGGTCGAAACGATTTGATGAAAAAAATTGTCGTTTCGTGTTGACAAACGACCCGAAACGTAATTTATACGATTTGATACATATAATCGCTGCATGATGAATTAAGGATGAGGCCAATGAAGTGGGTAGCCGCCGATGGGCAAGAAGATCGAGCGTCCAATATTTTCGTTATTAATTCTTCTGCGGAACTAAAACGATTGTTGTTTGATAAATTGGAAGTGATAAGTCAATTAGTTTTCATTTCGCGTACATGGGGGTGGGTTTTCTGACGTTGATCCGGGCGGCGGTGATTGATAACAGACCGCTAATATCTACGAAATCGTGAAACAACAATCGTATTCGTAGTTAAAGGAAAAAAAGAAATCCAACGCTTAAGGATTTGTTTTAAACCCTAGGTCAGATATTTATTTAAACGTTTAAACTACAATGATGTATACCATTTTGCCCACCAAATTGTGTCTTGACCCACGAAATTTTCCTTCGTACATAGATCTATTCATAAATTGTTATGATTTTTCTTATTTCCTCCTTCGGTACCCAATTATAACTGAATTTGGTAAAACTATATTTTCATTTAAATACAATGAGTAGTTATTCATCGTTAAATATTTTTCGACATGTAAAAGCTTTTTCAAAATTTTTTTACATTCTTTAACAAATTTTATTTCTCTACTTATTTTTTTCTCATGACTTCGTTTCTTATCATATTTGTTTTTTGTGTATATGGTTATTAGGGATCTCAATATTTGACAAAATGTTTCTCATATCTACACATATAATCACTTCTATTAGAGTATTTGGTATTATAATGGCATTATGTACAGCTACTTGTGCTCTTTCTAATGGTTTTTGTTCCATTTTCTTCACTTATATGTTTATTTATATAATTTAATTCAAATACTTCATCTTTGTTAAAGGTAAGCTATCTAAACATATGAAAACATTCTTTACATTAGACTTTTTTCACATGAAGAACTAGATATCGTAATTAACATTTGTTTCAACAGCAATAAAATTTTTCTCAGTAAATTAAAGACCTGCTTTTCTCATGATTTAGAAATTTGTGAATATATTTCTATTGTTATAGCACACTGTTTTTTCCATAAGCCATTGTATATTTAAAAATAAAAGCTCCGGGTTTCCTACTACAATTATACCGTCGAAAAATTTACGGATACAAAAGTTATGAATATTTGTTACTTTTGTCACAAATTTATATTAAAATGTGTATTTTAAATAAATTTCTGTGCCAGGTAAAGTCAAGAAAAAATAAAGTTAGGAAGTCCTAATGATATTTTGGCAATCATTTTCAATCGATTTCCACATCCTAGAAAATGTTAACAATTCAGCGCTAAGGGTTTAGAGGTCGCGCACGTATTGTACAAAAATACACTTTGTTAGTAGTTGGATTTCGCAGTTTTGTATATTTTTGCTTGTTTAATTTTTGAGGCATTGTATATGAAACAGTGTTTTTGAAGAATCTTTAGAGCATGCAATTTGTGGCATTTTATTATACAGAGTGGCCCATTTATCGTAATACAAAAATGTTTACAGCGATAAATGGGTAATCCGTATAAAATTAATCCCATAAATTTCATAGCCGGTGGAAAACATCATGATAACTCATTAAAAAAATAAATAAAATTATTTCTGCGAAGTTCAAGAGTTCAGAAGTAATGATTGTTTTTTTACTTTTTTTAAAAACCTTTATTTCGGTTACATAAATTACTTCTACTCGAAAAGTATACCACTAAATAACATGAAATTTGGTATGGAAGTAGAGCCATCATGTAGCAAGTATATATGAGTTGAATTGAATTGTATGAATTTTTGTATTTATTCTTAGCTTCTATTATTGGTTGAAACTTTATGTTGATTTTTTTATTTTGAAAGGAACACGTATATTAAAAAAAATCACTGTAGTAAAATCTGTACAACTAGAGATTTGCTTATAATCTTAAAAACTACCTTAGGATATGTCGATAGTCTAGACGAAAAATCATAGGGATGTAACTGTTGTAAACAACATCTCCAGAAAATAATATCATATCACTAAGTCATTAAAGCTAAAATTTCAGTCATAATCGCAATTTTAACAAAACTAAATGTGTTTCTTTAATAAGCATTAACTTAATTAAAAATTTCGTAAATTATTTGCAAATCGATGTTTATTAGCTTTAATATATAAAAAATGTGTTCAGGTAAAATGACAAGTAGACAGAGTGTTTTTAAATTGTGTACATGTAAGAAAGAGAGCTATATCGCTCTCTTTCTTACCTATTGCTATTATTTAGAATCCGTTTGACTAGTTACCGGTTGGTATTTATTCGGATTAATTAATACAATAAACCATAAATAGGAGCACATTTAAAAAAAATCTTTTTTCATGTTTTTTGATTATGTAATTAACTTGGTTTTAGACAGTTAAAAAGGCCGCTGACGGTTTATTTACGTATCAAATTTTATTCCATGCATATAATTTATACAACGAATCAGTTATTGTCGTTTTATTGAATTATTGACTTATGAAATCAAAACACAAATTGTCAAATATTAAGAAAAAACACAAAAAAAGCCAAAAAGTGTCTTAAGTGAAAAAATTGTGTGAAAAGAAATTCGACTTCCGTTTGTTAGCAGTAAAAGCTCTATTTAAATCGATTTTTTAATGAACCAACCACGAGTAACCTTTATAATTGTTAAAGATGTTTTATTTTAAAAATTATTTTATTAAAAAAAAAGGAAAACAGTGAAATATTCACTTAGTGTACCTACTATACCCTATGAGGCATTTAATTTACATGTCCCACGTTGAGAGACATTGCAAGAGAGTTTTTTATAACTAGGCATGCCTTAAAATTTCGACTTAAAATTCCTCAATCTGTTAAGTAAAAATCGAGAAATAGCATTTTCGTCATACTTTCCTCTGTCATTTGACCGCGATTTTTCTCAGCTTGTATTACTGCCAACCGAATTTGCACGCATACCAAACATACCGGTAGGCAATTTAAAATTCTGGATCAAAACTTCCACAATATTATGAAATGCGATCTCCATAAAACGAAATATGACATAAACGCGAAACTTGTGACACCGAGTCTAAACTGGTTGTTGTATGAAGTAACGTGTCTTATTTTTTAAATTGCACTAAAGTATTTTCAAGAATGTCTCCTTTCAAGGTATATAAATATATTTTCTTATATAATTATATATTCTGAGTTTTAACTTTGATTTGTAGCTTAAGATATACTAAATGAATGATTATTAATTTTGCTGATTTGAAATGAACTTTTACAGAAAATAGCAACATGTATTAACATTTTATAGATATCCTAGACTAAAATAATTAAGCAAGAGTAAATACTAAAAAGTATTAGCAATTGTGACCATAAACCACCCTTACATCTTATTGTACTCAGAAAATGTTTAATGGGTAAAAGAGAGGGTGCCTAGATAACTCATGTCGAATGCTACGACTGTCACAATGTTATCTTAGAAATGTTTCGAAATATATTCGTTTCACAAATGAAACTCGAGGGGAATGCTAAACATCCTTCCATCTATTGTCACATCTAGCTTTATGCATAACTTAATGAGACACGTATTCTTGTACTGTGCAGCGATATGTGGAAAGTTGTAGGAGGTATTTATAAGTTTACGAAATGTTTGTATTATATGTAGATATAGTGCAGCTCGCGATACCGAAAACGAACACTATGCTCTATTTATGCACAGCAACGGCTTAAATTTAAATTTTATAAAGAGTTCATAAATGGTTTACATTATGATGAACATGAAAATCTTCGCGCTAACAGAATAAATATGTGTTTTACTTTTTTTGAAGCTCGTTTAGTTTTTCATTCATTTTTAATATTACATTTTTGTACCAGTAACACGTATTAGATTTTTAGTTTCTTATTTATTTTTGTCTTGTTTTTTACGTAACAAGTGTAGTACACACACACACACTCATATTCACGTCTGCATCTACAAAGGTACGCATGCTCGCAGCTTCGTATAGCAATAGCTTAAATTTAAATTAAATAAAAAAAAACATGAGATAAATTCAACCATTGATTTTTTTATTTTTATCTTCCATTGAAACTTATTTACTCTTCCATTAATTTTTGCCATTGAAATTTTTCATCAATGGCATTTTAAGTGTCCATTTTCTTATCAAATTTTCCTTTATTTTATAATGAATGTAATATATATATACATATTATATATATATATATATATATATATGTGTGTGTGTGTGTGTGTGTATATAAATAGTAAAAATCCGCACACACGTTCCAGGACAGTCAGGTGCACACGCAGGCAGGTCCGCGTAGCAATGGCTTAAATTAAAATATCGTAAAGAATTCATATTCGCTATCATGAAAATGAGAATCTTCACTATAACACCATAAATATGTGTTTACTTTTATTAAGATAATTAATTTTCCATTAATTTTAAGAACCTAATTGTTTTATCAGACACAACTTTCAAAATTTTCGTTTTTCGATCGTCGTTTCGTTTTGTATTAGATTTCCCT
This sequence comes from Druceiella hillmani, assembly GCA_039881145.1. Taxonomy (NCBI): domain Eukaryota; kingdom Metazoa; phylum Arthropoda; class Insecta; order Lepidoptera; family Hepialidae; genus Druceiella; species Druceiella hillmani. The sequence goes on from JAYKKI010000001.1 coordinate 15,971,840, forward strand.
TATAAGTTTTAATTTCTTATTTAATTTTGCCTTGTTTTCTTTCCTATTAAGAATATTAGTTATATTAGACTCTAACTTCTTTTCACGTTGGCCTTAATCGACCGAAGCCAATGAGATATGATATCCGCGTAAGGCATAATATAATATGCTCGAGATAATGATAAGGCGCCGAAATCAACGAAAATATGAGTATAAACCGATATGATCTTCAAGATAACACAACGCGGCTTAAGAAATATTGAATATCGGTCACTCAATCTAACTCGAGTCTGATACGCTCGTATCGAGGCTACTGTTAAAATTTTTCTCCGTTTTTCTTTTCGTGAGATTTAAGCAATGAAGAAAATTTTATGTTCGTCTAAAATTGATTTCGATTTTAATTGAGATTGATTCTAAGGCACTCACATAGAATAAAAAATACTTGAAATATAAGAAATAACAGTGTGTATGTATGCACGTCGACCGGTCTATTTCCTGAATCATTGAACCATTTTGGATACAATTTTGTATCCAGGAGATTTTTTTACAAATAATCTTATATTTTCATCTAAAAATGAGGCGTATTTTAGACAGAAAAATTAATTAAATTTCTGCAAAATTCTAATGTTGTAAAAAACAGTACAGTTTATTAGTTTCCAATCAAATTTTGAAAATATAATACAAATATATATAATAAAAAACAATATTTTTTCAAGAACGTCTAATATTTACGTAAACCAGAAAATGACTTTTTTTTACTTCAAGTATAAACTCAGTTATATGATTCTTATATGGATCCAAGAAAATAGTAATATTATTTACGTTTCTTCAATATTAGGCTCATGATTTTCTTGTAGCCGCAAAATTACTAATTTATGCATATTAAAATAAACATTTTAAAATGGTATTCTTTACAATTTTCTTTTTCATTTTTCATTAGAATATTTCTCTTATCTCTTCTGTTGCCTCTATTATAAAAGGTAAACATGCTGCTAAATTTAATTAGTTCTAGATAGGATATACGAAAATATGTTTAAAAACTACGCTTTTATAAATATACTAAAAATATTTGATACCCATATCAAGTGGGTTTTGAAGGAAAATGCGATCCGCCATTTTGTGTCGTCCGCCATATTGAGTTTATAATGGCGTCATATGGTTTACCGTATTTTACTCGTCAAACTCTTTCATTTAACATCCATATTATGAAGGTTGTAAAGAAAAAGATAATCCCTAATCTAGAGACGTCCGTCATATTAAATACAGATATTCGGTATTAAATAATTGCAATTAAATTTATATACGTTTGCAAAATTCCAAAGTTTCAGCCTAATTAAAACTAATCGACATTTTAATTGCAAGTTCAGTCGACCAAACATTTAGTTTAATTATGGTATTGAAATTTTCTATAAAGAAGTTTTCTAAATGTTTATTTTAAGAAAGTTCTAACTATAATGACTACATCACGCCTAGTTCAGGAAAGACTTCACTTGTCGATCATAAATAACCATCATCACTATGTCACATTTCCTCCTTAACACAATTGATTCCCGTACTCTATTCGAGAACATTTACAATATCCTCCGCGCCGAATCACTTCAAACGGCAACCGTGCACGGAGCCTTATAAATAATTCATGCCTTTGTAACACATGCAGATGCCCCGTTTTAAGTTACTAAAATGAAATTTGACTAATGCTTCCCGGGACGCAGATAACGTTATTTTAATATCCTATGCTGTAAATTTTTTTAAAGAATTTTTAATTAATTTGTTCACGATTATCGACGCATATTCTGCTTACTCGTAACTGTGGAATAGCAAGCATTTTGTACCTGCTAATATTCCTTATTCCTGAAGATATAGAGTTCGTCGTTTTTTGTAATCGACGTGTATGCTATTACTAAAGATGGCATCGATTGCAAACATAGTGGCTCGTTGGCTAAACTTAGAATTAGATTTGTTTTAATGCTAGTTTTCCAAATATCATTTATTTTTATTTTATTTTACGTTTAATCGATAAAACGTAGAATTAGCTAATATTCAACTGTGCGAAATACTACCGCTAATAGATAATAGGTGTTTGAGATTTAAAAAAAAATGAGTAAATACGTTTAATATTACATAACTGAAATTAACGTAATACAAAAAATCTTTGGATAATATGATTTTTTAGGACGTTGATATTTGATGTTGTAGTATTAATATTTTTAAAAATCATTATGTTTATACTGTTTTTTCGTTGAATACATAACCTATCGATAAAAGAACCTCAAAACGGATAACAAATTCGTAAGTAGCACTAAATTTGTATTCCAATTTATCCTTTCTAGTTTATGCTTACATATCTGGTAATCTTAAAACTTACAGAGTTATTGAAGAGGTTTCAATGATGTTTGAGAATCCTATATCTGAACGGGTTCAAGAAGAATTATCACTCACAATGCCTTCAACATCAAGATCTAATAACGCAATATATCTAATGAAAAAGACACGGCTTCAAAATATCTGACTGAACCATGACTAGTTGTAAAATTACTTACCAAATTTCGGAAACGGTCCAAGAAAGTAGTAAAGTGAAAAAAAAGGAAAAGGTAAGTAATAATAACAAGATTATAAAAAAATCGATATTAAAAAGCAAAAAATTAAATTATATTGAAGTTCTGAGTTAAAAGAAACGATAGAATTAGCCAGTAAAAATTCCGGTCCCAAAGATGATATATATGATTTTGTGGGATGCAGTGAAAAATACTACGAGACTGAACAAATAGAAGATTACGTGTAATGTATTTTTTGTAAATTATGGCTGAATAAAAATTGTACTTCATTCTACAATCCTTGTAGCGAGAAAATGAAGAAACAAGAAACGGAAAAGAAAAACTTAGACAAAAAAAGAAAAAAGTAAGGAAAAAGGTAATCTTATCCTTACATGACCGGCCAACTTATAACGGATATTAACATCAAAATTTTCCTAATGTTTTTGAAAAATATATATATGACATTAGGAATAATCTACGAAAATACAAATCGAAATAAGAGTAAAAGCTCATTTTTATAAAAACATTATCCTAAATTACGTATATATTTGTAGGTTACACCGGAAAATATTGTAGCACTAACACTTATTTGAAAAGAAAATGATATGTCACAATTAACGCCTTATATATTAATGAGTAGCTTATATCCTCTAGGCTTTAACAGTTTTGAAATTTCGATTATTTTCAGGAAATGTTTGAAACGTTTGCTAATTTCGCCCAAAAAATAGAGGGTTGTCCATTTTTAGCGTAAAAATTTCATATGTTCAGTAGCAGTTGGGTTCAGGTGCAGGTGAAAACACGGCCAAGCGCGTGTCTGGCTTGCGCATCGAAGTGGCCGTACCGTATTGGAAAGTTAATTATTTTTTACCCTAATTCATCATTAATAACACGTAATAACGTATATTTAAGGACGGTGCGTATATATTTAAGTAGGGTGCTACTTAAATATAATAATGTATATTTAAGTAGGGCAACACATGTATACTGGGTATCCAGTAATGAGTGGACCAACGAAATTTCAGTGATAAAGGTGGTTATCATACATACGAAACAATAAATGTTATTATCCTAGGCCTAAAAGTTTTAAAGATGTGATATTCTATTTTTTGTTAATGCGCATGAAAAAAAAACTTTTTATTAGATCTTATCACTATTTCTGCTTCTTTATTATCTAAGATCTTTAACAGAACATTCGTCGTCCTAATTAAAATGTTATTCATTCGTTTTTATTGACAACGTAGAAATTAAACGCTGAAACATGTGCATTTTTAATCACAAAACATGAAAAGTGATTTTTGACCAATGCTAGTGTAAAAAAATGTAAGGCTACCTTTTGGAACTTTCTTTAAAAACATTTACATTTCACACAGATTCCAAAAATGTATACTTTTCTTGTACTAAGTGCTTTTAAAAGGTGTTTTTTAATCCTAAACATTGATCATTTTTTAGGTCATGGTAATATTAAACAAGTGTGGTATTTATAATCATACCGCATTTAATATGTTTTTTTTTATTACAGTAAATGCTCAAAATTCATTTCCCTATATCTTATGCATAACCAGCGTCCTCTTAAAAAAACTCTTCTTAAACTTCATGAGACCCTTTCATTGTTTTTTACCACTTCAGGCACATGGTGTAATTATTGTCTTAATTGTTGCTCATTATCATTAGTAGTCTCAGACCGCGTCCTTGAAATATCCCCATAGAAAATAGTCCAACGGATTGAGGTCTGGCGAACGTGGTGATTATGTAATTGTACCGACACGTCTTATCCAAAGATTTGGGTAAGTTGCATTTGAGTATTCAGTTATTTGTCACGAAAAGTGGGCTGGTACAATATAGTGCTGTAGTAATATCTTGCCACGTACATGTTGTGATATTTCATTCAACAGATTTCCAAGTTTGTCTCTTAAAAATCTGTAGATAACGAACTTCATTAAGATTTGATGTTGAAATCTATCTTGTCTTACTATGCGGGAATTCCCGATGGTCTATTGGTGTAGATTATACATATAAAATACTATCATTCTAATAAAACATGATTCATCACTCCATAAGGTTGAATTAAAAAAATCGGATCTTGCATGCGTTGACATAGCATCTCCCGACAGAAATTTATTCATTGTTGATAGTCAGATGGTAGGTTTTCTTACGCTCGTTGTACATAGTAAGGGTACAAATTATTTCTTCTTAAAATGTGGTGTAATGTATTTCTTGCGACCCCAGTACGTCGAGAAATTCGCCGAACACTAATAGAAGAAGCTTCTTCCACTTCGGCCACCACTTGACTCTCATAAACATTTATAGGTCTTCCTTCAGGAACTACAATTCCAGAAATTCAACGTTCTAAATATGCGTTATTTACACGAAGAAATACTCTATGATCTGGATAGCGTTCGCGATTAGGGTAGCTCTCGCGATACGTACGTGCCCATTGCCGAGCATTCCCATCACACAGTCCGTGAATGAAATACATTTCTGCATATTGACCAGCAGTGTAGGTTTGAGGCATTTTGCAATGTAGTCGGTCAAACAATATCTAAATCATAAGCGCAAACAAAATCCACTTCAAGCGTAGGTCAACAAATGAATACAATTGCAGGGGAAAAACAGCAGAAAACACGTTTTTAGTTCCAAGCGATAAACAAGTCACTAAAGAAGCGAAGTTGTTGAGGGAAGGAGTGGATGGCTCACTTGACGGCCGAGAATAATAAAAATACCATACGAGTGAGAAAGAGATACCTAAACACACACAAAATATGTATAATTTAAGTTTCCTCTTAAATTGAAATGCTAGAGAACATTGACCAACGGATGGACAGACAGAGAAGTGACAATCGAGTTCCCATTGAATCAGTTGGTCATGGAACTAATAAATCAAGAAAAATGGTAGTAATGTCTCGAGATGCCCCGAATATGGTCATTCGGTAAATGAGAGTATTTTATATTTATGTACCAATATTGTGATGCATTTTATCATCGTATCTTCAGCTAGGTGGGGTAGATCAGATGCTGAAGTGGCATAAAACCATACATAGATAAAGTACATATAAATACTTCTAATTGAAATTCAATTAAAGGAAATAACGTTAAGTCTGAATTATTCTTGATTACTACCTCCTTTAGAGTTTTTAATGAAGATAAAAACTAAACACCTGCTATACAAATATTTTTTGACGAGACATTATTATTTAGAACTTTTTTCTATTGAACATATTTTTTTCCAATCTAATTCGAGTAGTGATATCCATCGTTAATCTAATGTTCTCGGCTTTAATATAAAGTTTATTTATATCATGTACATTCGTATTTTAAATTAAATTTGAAGTACCGAAATTATTTTATTTACGTTTAACGTGTTAATATTATGTGACATGCTTAATGCGTATCCTTGCTATAAATTTATTCCCAGCATTATTTCCAAATGAATTTTAACTTACGGGCTTTAGTAATTCAACGAAATAAAACATACACAACTTATAAAACCAATTATACCGTTCTACAATGATTGATTAGGTCAATATTTATATTTCTAATTGATAATTACTTGAATAGAAACTTCGAGCGAGCGAAATAATACTGGTAACTCGTTGCCAGAGGTTTCCCGCGTGTCCGATTGAACCTGAAGGAACAGGTTTTATCCTACTATCTATCAATCTAATGATAACTCTAGGGTCATCTTATTGAAATCAATAATCTATATACTGTAAAACGGAAAAGTGTATTCGTTTGTTTATTTGTATAATCACTGGGACCACACGTCCGAACTGCAGGTTCAAAAATTATTTTTGTATCAGAAATTCATATTTTGAGTAAGATTACAATCTAAGTATTATCCATTACAATCCATTGAGGTAGATTATAAATGTAAAAGAAATTGAAGGATAGCACAAAGGGATCAAGACAGATAGAGACCGACTTATTTATAGACTGGTCATATCGAGTATCCCTGCAGCTATACCCGATTAGACCCATATTTATAACAAATCTATTCTGGTGAAACCACGCGGCACAGCTAGTTTTATTATAAACATTTTTAATAAATTAAAATACATCTAATGCATTCATAGCCCTACTTTGTTATTTTCACTTAGTCTTTGTGAAATACAAAAATGATTTTAGTATTTGGCTGCAGTAAGTGTGACGATGATGTTGTCCGCTTGCAGTAAGGATATAATCAAGTATCAGTACTTAAATAAGACGAAATTTTGAAACTTTTTTCGGTAACTAAGAAAACTAAGACTGAACGTTTGAAACATATAAATACTGTTGGATGTTCCTAAGATTTAATCTTTGCTAATGCCCACCTAGAGATGTTGCAATACAACGAAACATAGGTCGTGGAAAAGAACTTAAAGAAAGTAGAAATAATACTACATCACGTAGTTTCATTTAACGTCGGTGAATATTATCCCCTTTTCTGTATTTATTCAAGTTTAGTATCTAACTGGTAGTATTTCATATTGCTTTTTAGCAATATTACAAAACTACGTAGATGCTTGTCTATTTACTCTTTACTTATAGACAGCGAGGATTAAAATGGAAATACGATATTTTGTTCGCGCGTTCGTTGTGCAGCATGGTTGCGACAAATTAAATTAGAGCAGACTACTTCCATACAGACAATTCGCTAGATTAAACATAAAAACTCTGCTTCATTCGAACGGTGTAAATTTTGTAAATTTTCACACCATTGCCTCGTCGCTATTAATTGAATCAATATTAACGCACTGTTTCGTTCTGTGAAGCAAAATCCTGATAGATAAATCAATTTTAAACCTATAGTATAACCTGGTCGTCTATTTGAACAAGTTTCAAGGTCTATGTATGTTGTAAAATATAATATTTGTTTATCTCTCGTTTCGAAATGAATTCGAGACCTGTAATATATTATTACTTGATTTATACGGATTTAATATTTGGAAATATTTCTGTATGATATGTAAAGGAATTGTAGCGTTTAGTTTTTTCCTATAGAACTATTATGAGCAAATCCGACATTGGTCTTTGTGGCGTGCGCAATGTGGTCTGTTGTATTTATTCAAGCTTTTAATAGCTTATGGTGAATATCGAAACGTTGAAAAACTTAAATAGATATTACAACTACAGAACAACAAAATAGTTTGGGTAAATTGCTGAACTGACATGATAACTACTAAATTATAGACAGTGTAAATGGATACATAAAATCAAATTGTCTTAAATATTTATATTAATCATTAATAAATAATGAGTGTTGAGAAATAAACATTTTATGAACTTTTTTGCATTTATTTTATTTGAATTTATATTGGGTTGGTTAATGCGTTCGCTTAAAGAAGTGTATTTAATTTGGTCAAACTTAAAGTTAATTTTAGGTTGATATAATTTTAATATTTTTAGCAATATTTAATATTCCTGTAAGCTTCATACTCTCGACAACTTTTTTGAACTTTCTCTGACATAAATATATATTGGGTTGGCTAATAAGCTTTAATACTTTTCAATTCTTTTCACAAAAATATTATAGAACTTAAGTGTCACAAATTCGTACATAACATACCAATTTTATTTATTACTTTCTGTCATCTGGCAGGTGTCTTATCTGTAGCTGGTAACGATTTTTTGTATTATATTTTGCAGTATTTGGCCTAGCCTGGTATAGTATATATTTTGCAATAATTGATAAAAATTTTTATTTCGCAGCGTTATTAACTGGCGATAAATCATTAATCACTAAACCAAAGAGCAGCGGAATTATCTTTTCGACTAGTGTCAGAATAAGTAAAATAAGTTATGGATGAGGAGCTAAATTTTGCCTAAGAATTACTGGTATAGAGTAAATAAAGTAGATTGCATGTAGCTAAGGAAGATTAGGAACCAGTACAAAACCAGCACAATTGAGACCAAAATCGACTAACACATAAATAAATGCATTAATCAATTTTATTGTCGATTGTACTGTGATTTATTTCTTTTGAGGAATTCTCTACAATTATTTAATCTGATACAATTAATACTCAGATACACTCATATGTTACGAGCTGCAAAAAGGTTGTACGTTTTCTTCGTCGAAGGAAATTCACGATTAAGTAAATCAATTGGATCGAACTGTCAGTAAAACTGTAATTATTGCCAATTTTTAATCACTACCTCACTATCAAAGAAATGATTATTTTGACCTTTCTTCCACGTTTTTTTTATCTTCCTTCTATCTCATTCCGCGAATTTTTTATCCCTATCTCGTAAAGTACGGCGAATTACAAAGACAATAGTAAGAATTAACGGCATACGTAAGAAGTGTGAGCAATGGCTCGCTTGCTCAGTGAGTTAGAAAAGGTTCGTTAATGAGCACGTGCTGGCTCAGTGCAATGCAGCATAATGACAACTACAACGGCAATTGTCCGCTCGTTTTCACGATTGTACTTAGCTCTACGTGTCTCAACCGCCAATTACTCGCATATCGCGCATGGTGGGCATCAACGTAATAATCTATTTATTCATATGTTACCTTTCCAGCGATATCGTCTATTATGACTAAAATTCACAATTAATGCAGAATTTACAATGAAAATTGTAATAAAATATATCGTAATAGTAATAATATCATATTTTCTAACTGTAGTCGCAATCGTCTATAAGGTTAGATACGTAAAAAAATTACACTACCATTCTTGATCAGACTTCCACTATTTACTTCTGAATGTAGGCGTTGTCCTCAACGTGTCATCGTTCCAGTGCATCTCGTTAATTACTCGTATTATGTCATCAGACCGTTCCGCTATCGGGCTGCTTGTATGGTTCTTTGTTATTCTGGAGCCGACTAGGAAAGATCCAGTTTATATCGCTTTATTTATTCCAAGAGTTTAAGTTTCCTGATTGAGTTCTCGGCTGATTTTTTTTTAAACGTTGTTCCTCTGAAATTTAACCCCGGTGTTATACGTAACAAACAATGGAGTAAGCAATTGTGGCGCAACGAACTTAAAACTCTTTATGGCTTTTTTGGCAGCATTCATGTCTTACCTAATTTATTCTAGATTCAAATCACGAATAAATCTGGTATGATAGTTAGAACTTTTGAATTTTCTGCAAACATCCATGTGTTCCAACGTTATTTGCAGATGGCGTGATTTATGAGAGGTATTTTGTAACTTTGTATTACCACGTTTTCGTAAATCATATGATAATAGAAGTATTAATTTATGCAGATGACATTTTACGTGATATGTACTTCGGGTACAAGTCGTGATAGGTGTACTAACAGTGCCAATCCAATTATGCTGAAATATAAAATGTTCTGCACGGCATTTAAACTTATTAATACTTGTCCCGTGAATTCACCATTCAGAAGACGATAAAAATTAGATATCACTTAAATAAAACGAAACAAAAAATTAGTGATTTATACCCTTACTTATATCTATGTAACAAATGTCATAAGAAACAATTATATTTATTATAGTTTGGGCTTAGAAAATCGTATGTATTTGGTTCAAGTAAGAATTTACTTCTTTTTTCAATTTAGTCGATAAATGGTATTAACAGATATTTTTATTGGATAATATTCTTAGAGATTAATAAAGTAAAATATATTGTGTATCGAACTAAGTGTACAAGTATTTACGTTACTGTTGATAATGAATTCAATGACAACTGAGCGTTCACGGACTTATATACGGTCATATATGAGTATCAGCTCTCACCTGGTGACGCAAGTCTCTAAGTATAACAGTTAGGAGAGTTATTGAAATATTATAATATAATCACATTTGTCCTTCAGATTTTTCACTTCGATTATTAATAATCTACAGGTTTTTAATTATCTAAAACTTCAACGAAAATAGATAAAAGTATAATAAAAGTGTCGATTTCGGAGTCGATAAATGAGTGAGGTCGCTAACATCTCTAACTCTGTGGAGTATTTAATATAACTTTGGTATCGAGCTATGGATATAATTTTACTTTACAATTTTACTCGAAGTTGACATTTGAATTATTTGAAATTAAAATAACAATATTGACTTAATTTATTTTCTTTCAATGCAAAGTTTGTTCTGTTGACGGTGGTTGTATTTTGTTAGGTTTAATGTAATTGGTTTCGAAATATATTTAGTTAACGCTAACTCAGTAATTTTGTGCAAGAATTTTTTTTTAAATCCTCAAGGTAGCATTTTCATAACGTCGATGGTACAAGCAGTCAAACTCTATGGCGTTGCAATTCATTGTTATTAATTGACAATGACATTTCATTGAGTATGGTAACCCTTGTCGGCGGACTATTTACTGACATAGTCCACATGAACAAAGCGCCTGTAAAATTGTACATCACCATTATCGTGACATTTAGCCTAACATCTCTTATCTGTTCACATTTTTCTAGTTCTCCAATATTAATTTTAATGATATTACTTTATTTCTTAATGATATTTAGGTCTGATTTAACAGTGGAGTCATTCCAGTGGAGTTCCCTATTCTTAGTCGGTTTTGCCAGAAACACGTTTCTGATCGTATTCTCAACGTTCATTTTTTAGATAAGTTTGATCCAGTTGATATGATTTAATTCCGTCTTAAAATTTGCTAATGAAAGTATACAAGCTGTAACAAAGAAATTATCTATTGTTCATAGATGTGATTCTCTGCATCAAGCTGAGGAGAAAATGTTAAGGAATTCTATGAAAATTCTCAACTTTTTATGAGAAAATCATTGTCAAAGTTGCGAAACCAATGAAAGAAAATTCAACTGAATCACCTGTATTTTTGACTGAAGTTTTTCACACTATACAGTTATATAATAATGAATATTCAAATAATATGATTAAACTAATTTTATTAGAGCAAGTAGGCTTAATTACAAAGATTGGAAAGAAAAGGTAAAGATGGAAGTGTAATGTCAAAGTATTTAGATTTAATTATGACGTCTAAGATAAAATGCTGTATCATCCTTATATTAAGATGTTAATAAATACAGAAATTTATGCATTGTTTTGGGGGGATGCAACACTAGAAAATTTAATTTTCCTCCAAACGTTTTCATCGTTTCAGGCTATGTCGACAATAGAGGCGTGTGCTGACACGCACTTTCCAAATCAATGCAACCTTCGTTTTTTCTTTGTGAATCATACGGCAGTTGTGGAGATCACTATGGAGGATCGTTCAATAAAAGAGGGTATTGCGAGGAGTTATTGGAAAAGATATATATATATATATATATATATATATACACATATATATATATATATATATATATATATATATACATATATATATATATATATATATACATACATATATGCATATATATATATATATATATATATATATAATCGCGTTTTTTATTGTTTTCAAACAAGCAGTTTATTTTCGAGTCAGGTGTTCTGTGTCACACATTCTTTATAATTATATTCGATTTTTAAAGTCTGGTCCAATCAGAACAAACTCTTTTACAGTCTTCTAGAAATACAAATTTTCTTATCTGTTGTTGTGGTTAACTGGAAGAAATTTACCGTAATGCTTGCATTAAATACGCTAATTTGTGTATAGTAACACCATTATATACGTAATGTATTATTCATAAAATGTTACATTCACTTTACTGATGATGGACACTTACCGGCGAATAATTACTGTGATATAATGATGATAATTAAATAGTGGACATAATAATAAACGATTCCAATGTAAAACAATCCTACAAAAATTTTCTTCCATTCGTCCGTTAGCCTACATCACTTTATCTTAAATCATTGCCACGAGGATTTACATCAGAAATGCAATTTCCGTAGCCTATAGCATCCGGCAGAAACCGGTACAAAAGTCGTGAGCCACTTCAGGAAATTACAATTCCATTCAAATAAATAGATTGATACTCATCGTAGGACGCGACGCGTCAATAAAGTGCTCGCGCGCGGAGCTTATTGCACGAGTCACGTGGCGTAGGCCTCGCCGACTACGATCTAAACACCTTTGTCAAGATTGGATTTGGCAGCTGTCATATACGTTTTCTTCACACTATATATCGAACTTATAACGTAAATATGAAATGTTATATTTTGTTTCGATTGTAGCCATTGCTTGTTGGGTGTATTTTATAGACTTTACAACAGTTTTGAGTTAGTAAAAATTATTCGGATACATACGATTTAGTTTTAGGTAGCTCTTTTTAGGGTTCCGTGGCCAAACTAGATACCCTTATAATTTCATTATGTCTGTCTATCTGTTTGTTCGTTTGTATGTCACAACTATTTGACTCGCACGTTATTATTATTATACAAAACTGTTATTTGACATAGTTATACATATTTTTATATCCAAAAAATTCACACCCTCCATTGTATGGGGTATCGTATAAGAGCTTTTTAAAAAATACTGCGTTATGTCATGAAGACTTCTTCGATATAGGGATCCGTTTACGAAATATTAAGCTTTAAAGCGGTCATTTTTTTTTAGTTACTGGTCCCCATCCACTAACAGCTAAACCGCTATTTTTGAATAACTGAAAAAGATTCAAAATAATAGTATAAATAAAGAAATTAAAAGAAAAATTGACATAGATAGGCGATATCAATTGGGTCTCTAAAAATTCAGAGAAACTCCATATAAGTCAATTAAGTCAATTCCAAAAATAACTTCCTATTTTAAAATATAATATACATTTTAAATATATATGAAAAATATACCAGGCAATACATTTATATATTTATATCGTGAGTAATAATATTATTTAAATATTCACTATACGTTTATATCTGTAGAAAATATATTACTTTATGAAAAATTAATATTTGCAAATAGTAGTTAGATCCACGCCTGTAGTACACAGAGTCGGTCTTTGCACTTTGTTGATGGTCATAGCGAAGCAGACACTGATTGAAAATTGCATACACTTAAAACGGAAGGGAAAGTTGCTGAGGATTATTCATATGCGATAAATAAATACTCATTCTCCTGAGGAGCATCCGGTTAAACTACGCTTCTATTATATTTCGCTACAATGTTACCGCTTTAAGTTGAGTACAATTACACAATTTTGGTGGACTTGGATTTCGCAATAGAATTATTAGCTTCAAACTAAAACTAATGTTAAAATTATTGGTATCTCCAGCTTTAAACTAACGTTAAGTAAAGGAAGTTCTGGAGCGGAAAGTGAATTTATAAATTTGATAGAGTAGTAAGTGGATTCATCTTGATCGACAACTCTGTTAATTGATGTATACTTTATACTTTCACCATCGGGCCTCTCCAGTGTACCCATGTTTATTGCTGCAGCATTCTGTTTGGTTAAAATTGCCTGTCGCAGAGCTAAGCGTTTTGGTGAATTGTTTTTAGGCCTATGTTACCATATATCGTAGAAATAAAATCCTCAGTTGATGCTATATTCAACACAAACAATTTGGCAGTCTGATTTGTCCCGTATTTTTTGAGTAAACTCCTTCGTCTATCCTAATAACAAATCGGAAAACTGTTGTGCATTAGTGTTGCTTCTTCTTCGTGTTCTCATATTTATTGCGATGTGCATTCGTATAATTCTAGGCCAAAGGCTTGAACTCTTCAAGTAGGCATTGATCACGTCAATCCTTATTCCTCGAGGCACTATCAGCGGCATTTATTGAGAATCGTCACAAAACGACATTATTATACCACCCATAGATCAATTTCACCGTCTCAAATGTTGTAAAGATTTATCAACTCCCTCAGCTGCCTTACGATGTGCCATAATGAATTCATCCCATAAAATTATACTACAATTATGTAAAACATTTGCCTTTTCACTATTTTGTAAAATATCACATACAGGACTTTCACTGGAATTTAATTGTATAGGAATTTTAAACATTGAATGTGCAATTTTGATACCTGCTAATAATGTTGCCACTATACACGAATTGCTAAAGCTAATATTTTTTTTATGGTCTCGGAGTTCGGCTAAAATGATATTTGTAAGGTACATTTCTCCAGCACCTCCTAGGACATCTAAAAAACATCCGCCCTATATCTTCTCTGGAACTGTGACATAAACCTTCAAAAACTATCTTTTGCTCTGCGATGCGATTCGATGAGACTTCGTCTCGAAGAGTGTCGGCTAGTAATACCGAGTCATAGTGTGTCTTGCCTATGAGTACCTTTTACTAAGTTCACCAGCTGTGTTTGTTTCAGTCAAACCATAATTATGGATTGAGCACCTTCCAATCGAATTCATCACACGAAACGATTCAAGATGATATCTCGCAAGCTGTCATTTATTTCAGCATAACCGTTGGTCCGACGTACTTCTTAGAAAAAAAATCTTTGCTAATCGATCCTGGTATTTTTGTCATAATTGTGCAGGATGTGAGAGATTCCAGAAGACTAACATGATAGCATATAATTTGCGCAAGTGCTAATACTAATGCAGGCGTCGGCAAGAGCATCGTCTACGAGAAAATAGCGCTTTGCATTCGGGATAGAATGTAGGATTTTTAAACCATTTATCATTTTTAAGTCAATGAAAGATGTGCCCCCCCCCATAACATATAATAGCATGCGCTATATTCGGGTGAACTGTATATAAACATCCGAGAATATGTTCTTTAAAAATACTCACTGCACCGTCCACAGAAACACCGCGTCGTCGACGATTGAATTTACCACATTGCCTATCGTACGCGTAGTAAGAGAGTGCCTTATCGTACAGGAAATCTTTTGTAAAATCGTCCATTGCGCATAGTTAAAAAAAAGAAAGCCAACAAAATTTCGGTCTCTGATTCTCTAATTGCTCCCTGATATTATCAGCATTAAAATAAACCCACTGACTCCCGTCGACATGAACATCGAGATGTACGACTAGTGGATGGTGCTTATGTATAGAAAAGCTCAAGATATGCCAAAGAGACTAGATGGAACTGATGTAACATCCAGTTTGGAATCTGGTAACTATATTGCGGTCATATGTGATACCTGATAAAGCTTGGTCATTTCCGTTATTGACGTGTTTACAAATATACTTAATGCTTTAGTCACTATTACATATTTCCAGGTTAATATGAGTTTTAAATGTTGTTTGCAGCACTGGTGAATAGGGCACAACCCATTTGTTATTGAGGACAATCTGTTGACCCCGTGACTATTTTTGCGATATTTCCACCCTGTTGTGGTGACCATCTGCAATACTTGGGATACCCATCTTCGTCCGTTACAGTATTTTCATTTACCGCTCATGGATACTTCTTAGTGGAACTATCGTCTTTCATGACGGCGAGTTTGTATTCAAAGCACCGCGAGGACTGTGCGCAATATAGGTTTTTACAATATAGTGTAATTCTGGGTCTTCATTGCGATTCGGAAATTTGGCGCAAATTAAATTTCGGCGCAAAATAAAAGTATGTAAGCATGTGATAAGCCATGCTTCTGCCATTCGACACTATATGTGAAACAAAGAGTTTAACCAAACAATCTTTCTTTTGTTATCAAATCTATTAAAAGTTTAAATTTTAGATAAACAACTTGATACTATGGCGTGTCGATCATACAGCGCTTTTCCAGGTAGCAGTTCAAAGATAATCTCTTACTTTGGTTTGGTGGTAAAAGTGATAAATAAGTCACGTCACCCATACTTCTTGACGTAAAAAAATGTTTCTTGAATACTTTTAGTCATGTAACGTGAGTCACTGCAAAGTCACTAAACGGACTCATTAAACGGACTTATCTAGTGAAAAGCACACAGATGTGTTTTTCTTAGACTCGCAACTCATTGCATAGCAGTGCGGACGCATCGCGGCATAGGTTATACTTATTAGTCAACTTCATGTCACTTGTTTGTTTTGTATTGAGTCCAAAAAATATATCAATAGTATTATCGATACCGAGCAAAAATATTAATTTTAATCCGAAAATATAGTTTACATTTTCAGCTTCGGAAATATGAGTTGGGAAAATAGTTTCTCAAATTTTCTCGTGCATAGTTCTACTTATGCAAATAAAGTCATTTTATTAAACTTCAAAAAAAAAATTCAGCTCAGTTCTATAGGCTCTAGAAGTTAAAAAAAATATGTCCAATTATTAACAAACTTATATCTAGAGATTATCTGACGTATGGTTAGATATTAATATACTTATATCTAAAGATTAACAAACTTATTTTCGATAGATGTTGTTAAGGTATTATTATATCTCGACGAACCACTACGATACTCTCTTCAGTATTTTATTTATAAAAAATTCAAACGAATACTAACAAATAATAATAGAACTCATAAAATAACTCAGTGACATATTTTTTCACACACCGGTGTTACGTCCTCAAGCTGGAGAGAGAGGTGTTGCAACGTGGGTGACAAGGCGGACTTGGCTTTCTATGTTTCTAACGGTGTTCGATCCAAATAAATACTCGCATTTATGACAGATTTGAACATGTATGAATGGCCAACGTATAAGCAGTTTGAGCTTTGCCTATGCATTACCTACTCAGGTGAATGCGAATGGGGTGATCTGCCGGAATCAGAGCGATATCATTTTGGCGTTTTTAATGTTCAATACTGAATGTGAAAACGAAACACTTGTGTACTCATCTTGTTGTCTTTTAGTCCATCATAATCTTTTAAAAATTTAGCCATATAATTTGCAAGGCTAAAATTTTGCATAATTATGGAGTTTTATGACTCGAAACCTTTGTCGGAAATTAAATTGTAACATGTTATTATAAAATGTGGTTTGAGAAGGGGGATTAATTGTGTAAGATAGATTTTTTAAGGAATGCACTGAAATAAGGGCAAAAATGATGACATTTTGATGACTGTACGTTACGAGTATAAAATAAAAACAACATTTATATCAATCCACTATTATATCTAGGCAGTATTGGTTTAAATTTATAGATGCTTTAAAGCTGTAGCAGACGGAGGAAAGGATAGGAAAACAGATATGTGAAATTGTAAGGGTCAGTTTGACTTCCGATTTTGTAAGACCTACGTTGATTTTTTTTATTAGTGGCTCTTCTAACCCGATGTCCTACCGGCTGTAAGACATCGAGTTAGGACTACCAGTTAGATGTTAGACTATTTTAATTGACTTAATTCTCATTAAAACTGAAACATGATGCATATTTGAAAAAAATATAAGATCTAGGATAATCCTTATAGTTTTCCTGTAATCTTCTATTCAGATCCTAGGAAGCATGATTTTTTGTTCATTAGTTTAGGAAATAAGAAAGGAGTGTTAATTTTTGCATATTTATTGGAATATCATTTGAAATGAACAATTTAAAATTATTATTGTTTTCATCATAATCAAATGATACCCATAAAGAAAAAAAGCAAGGCCTCCCTAAAATTCTTTTCATCGGTTTCTGGGAACACATTTTTATAAATTTATATCTATATTTTCAATGCAACACCTAAAATTATGAAAAAGTTGTTGAGATCCTTTTAATTTGTCTTTTCAAAGGATACTTTATAATATATTATCGATTAAAAAAAATTCAGTCTCCTAATTTAATATATTGCGTTGAACAAAATTTTTTATTTTGTCAAATTAAAGAGCTGAATATGGCATTTTACCGCTCATGAATCCTTTGCATCAAAATGCATCCTGTAGCAAAATGCTGATTTTCTGAAAAAAAACATATTTGAAACGCATAAAAAGTAATTGGTTTGTAATATATGTGATTGAATTTTATCTATTTTTTCATTTGATTATCCTCATTTGGTTACAATCATTTTACCATATAAATTCAGAATTTTTATTAAAGTTAGCAAAAATACAAGTTTTCGTTCGAAAATATAAATAAAAAATTAAAAGAGAAAAATAAGTCGCGAACTTTTATATATTACAGACAGTAACATAATTTAAAAGTACATAATTTTAAAAGAACGAAACGAAACTTTATTTAGCGAAGATTTTAATTGATCTGGCTATTCACGCTGAAGATATTTTGTAATTTATGTACATAAAAAAAGGGTGCGTGTACTTATGTACGCGCGTGAGAAGTTATACTTCTTTGGCATCATTAAATTATACATACGGATAGATAACCTCAATTATATTGGAGCACTTGAAAAAGTCTATAAACACTATTTTTTCACAAATATTTACGAATAGTAAATATATTAATCAAAATATTGAATTTAAATCACTACTAAATATAATTTATCAGCACATATATAAATCGCACTTATATGAAACTAAAACACGTGTTTGAATGTAGACACTAGAAGCATGTGGATAAATACTATGAATATGAAAACAGTGAATAGAGGCGATGATGGTGCCAATAGCTTTTGATTTGAGACTGCAACCGCTGCAACTTCATACTGTAACTTTTGTGTGACGAATCTTAAAATTTCACTCTCATCATTTTTTTCATAACGCGTCTAAAGAAGTATAACTTCAAAAATGAAATATCGTATAGCTTGTATATATTGCGAATTATGTATTAAATTAAGTGATATAGTTGTCTTATTAAATAGCTTTAACTTTTTAATTAATTATTTCTTGTTATTGTTTAAAATATATTTTTGAACACGAGGATATAAGAAAGCAAAATTTCTCCAAACGCTTATGTTTTTAAATATCGTTTATGTACGAAAAAGTAACAGTAAATACATTATTTTATTTTTATACACATAGTTATTTTTAAATTTTTCATGTTACTTTTTATTAAAGTTATGGAAAAAAGGAAAACCAAAAAGTAAGCTTGTAAAAAGCATGAAAGGCACTTTGCATCGTATCAAAAAAGACTGAGACTCGCCGGTAATAGAAAAAGCATTCAAATTAGACGTAGTCCATCAAAAGAAGTAAAGGCTCGTTTCTTTATGTGTGCACTCTCATTGTGATGGAGTGCCCGAGAAAATAAACTCGACATCTATTTGCTTAAGTGCGATATTATATTGGATGAAGTAAGGGAACAGAGTTAGAATTAAATGCAATTATGCACGAGCACGCTCGAGCACCTAAACAGGTTGAGGTAAAATAAATCCTACTCGTGAACTGAAAATCACCTCTTATATTCGCAAACGCCCTTTGGATGATAGAGGGACCATGATATAAATACAAGCTGATGGCTGGTACTTTATTTATTTGGGCATGTTCTACCACTTAGGCAGACTATGCGCGACGAAGAAACTATGTTGTCATATTTGCGTGAGCACGTCCAAACAGATATTTAAAGCGGAAAGAAAAGTTGCTGAGGATTATTGATATGCGATAAATAAATACACGTTCTCCTGAGGAGCATCCAGTTAAACTACGCTTCTACTATATTTCGATCCAATGTTGTCATTTTAAGTCGAGTACAATTATACAATTTTGGTGGACTTTGATTTCGCAATAAAATGATTTGCTTAAAACTAATAATATTAAACTAATGAAAAAAAAAGTAAAGGAAGTCCTGGAGCAAAAAGTGAATTTATAAATTCGATAGAGTAGTGAGTGGATTTATCTTGATTATTGCTGCAGCATTGTGTGGTTAAAATTGCTCTTCGCAGAGCTAAGCATTTTAAGGACTTGTTATTAGGCGTGTGTTGCCATATATGGCAGAAATAAAATCCTCATCTGATGCGACCATTAAACATAAACAATTTGGTAGTCTGATTTCTCCCGTATTTTCTGAGTAAATTCCTTCGTCTATCCTAATAATCAATCGGAAAATTCTTGTGTATTATTGTTGCTTCTTCTTCGTGTTCTCAAATTTATTGTGATGTGCATTCGCATAATCCGAAGCTAAAAGCTTGAACTTTTCAAGCACCACAGATCAATTTCACCGTCTGACATCCTGTAAAGATCTATCAACTCCCTCCGCAGCCTTACGATGCATTCATCCCATACAATTAGACTGCGATTATGTAAAACATTTGCCTTTTCACTATTTCGTAAAATATCACACACCGGATTTTCACTGGAATTTAATTGTATAGAAATTTTAAACATTGAATATGCAATTTTGACACCGGCTGATGTTGCCACTATATCCGAAGTGTCTCAGCTAAAATTATTTTTCCACGGGCTCGAAGTTTGGCTAAAACTATTTTCATAAAGTACGTTTCTCCAGCACCTCCTGGACTATCTAAAAATATCCGCCCAAAAATCTTCTCTGGAACTGTGACATAAACGTTCAAAAACTCTCTTTTGCTCTGCGATGCGATTCGATGAGACCTTCGTCTCGAAGAGTGTCGGCTAGTAATACCGGATGATAGTGTATGTCGGCTATGAGTTCCCTTTTACTACATTTACCAACAGTGTTTGTTTCATCAAACCATTACTATGGATTGAACGCCCTCCAATAAAATTTACAGCATCCTGAATCGCTTTGAAAAAACGATTCAAGATGATACTTCGCAAGCTATTATTTCAGCATAACCGTTGGTACGACGTACTTCTTTGAAATAAATCTTTTGCCAATTGATCCTGGTATTTTTGTCATAATTGTGCAGGATGTGAGAGATTCCAGAAGACTAACATGATAACATATAATTGGCATAAGTGATACTACTAATGCAGGCGTCGACAACAGAATATAGAAGTATATAGAGAAAATAGCGCTCTACATACGGGATTGAATGTAGGATTTTTAAACCATATATCATTTTTCAGTCAATGAAAGATGTGGGCCTCCACATGACATGTAATAGCATGCGGTATATTCGGGTGGACTGTATATTAATATCCGAGAATACGTTTCTTAAAAACACTCATTGCATCGTCCACAGAAACACCGCGTCGTCGACGATTGATTGCTGCGTCTTCATATTGCCTATCGTACGCGTAGTAAGAAAGTATCTTATGGTACAGGAGATCTTTTGCAAAATCGTCCATTGCACATAGTTAACAAAATTTCTGTCTCGGATTCTCTAATTGCTGCGTGATATTATCAGCATTAAAATAAACCCACTGACTTCTTTCGACATGACCATCGATATGTACGACTAGTGGATGGTGCTTATGTATAGAAACGCTCAAGATATCCTAGAAGGAACTGATGTAACATCCAGTTTGGAATCTCGTAACTACATTGCGGTCATCTGTGATACCTAATAAAGCTAGGTCATCTTAATGCTTTATACTTAATGCTTTAGTACATACTTAATGCTTTAGTCACTATTACATATTTTCAGGTTAATATGAGTTTTAATTGTTGTTTGCAGCACGGGTGAATAGGGCAACATCCATCTGTTATTGAGGACAATCTCTTGGCCATGTGATCTTATTTTTGCGATATTTCCACTCTATTGCGGTGATCATCTGCAATACTTGGGATACCCATCTTCACCCGTTACAGTATTTTCATTTACCGCTCATGGATACGACTTAGTGCAACTACCGTCTTCGTGCACGGCGAGTTTGTATTCAAAGCACCGCGAGGACTGTGCACAATATAGGTTTTTACAATATAGTATAATTCTGGGTCTTCATTGCGATTCGCAAATTAAATTTCGGCGCAAAATATAAGTACGTAAATATGTGATAAGCCATGCTTCTACCATTTGACACTATTTGTGTAACAAAGAGTTTAATCAAACACTCTCTCTTTTGTTATCAAATATATTAAAAGTTTAAGTTTTAGGTAAACAACTCTTGATACTATGTCGTGTCGATCATACAGCATTTTTCCAGGTAGCGGTTCAAAGATAATCTCTTACTTTGGATTGGTGGTAAAAGTAATAAATAAGTCACGTCGCCTATACTTCTTGACGTAATAAAATGTCTCTTGAATACTTTTAGTCAAGTAACGCGAGTCACTAAACGACCCAGATTGTCAATGTCCGTATCCTATTGATCGAGATAATTCACAGAACACAATATTTGTTAATGCATGCGAATCATGGAGTACTTGTCTAGTGGAAAGCACACAGATGTGTCTTTCTTAGACTCGCAACTCACTGCATAGCAGCGCGGAGGCACCGCGGCATAGGTTACACTTATTAGTCAACTTCATGTCACTTGTTTGTTTTGTATTGAGTCCAAAAAATATATCAATAGTATTATCGATACCGAGCGAAAATATTAATTTTAATCTATAACATTTTTATTTTAAAGAATTAAATACAATATAAAACGATGTTCTAAATTAAGACAATTTTAATAAATTAATAGAACATGAGTATAACTATATCAGTATTCGATAAACAAATAATTACTGATCCTTAAAATGAATTAACTTGGAATATATTTTCCGTATGTGAACTACATACAGAAAATATAAACTTTTGGGTTTTGGTCATTCTTTATAATAAATGTTATTCGAGCATGTACATATGTTTTAAAAACACATGAAGCTACATAAATTGAATGACTTTTTGACTCTGTGTCAAATTGGTGAAAATTTATTTCTACCGGTAACAAACTAATCTGAAATATATTTTGATTTCATTGCATCGGTCATTTTTTTTCAATTTCGCAACGACGACCTATTTCCCTAACAGTAGAAGATGCATATATCAATTAGTTCCGGACATCTTTATGCTTTGCTAAGCTTTCTTCATTGACGTCGCCTATCAGTGCTCCAATACCTGTTTAAATTTTAATTTTTTTGTCAATGAGTGTACATTATAACCAGCTATGTAGTCGACTACTTTCTTTCCAAATTCTGTGAGTATTATGTCTTGAATTATTTGTTCTTTTATCGAGGTTCTTATTGTCGTCTACAATCGGATCACTCTGATTGTTGGGTCTAGTGGTTATATTAATGCGATCCATTGCGGATGTTCATTGCAACACGGTAATTTAGAGCAGCACAATTGCCATAACCTGTATTTTTTATTTGGACATATGTTATAAATACTTTCAAATTTTCTCGCAGTCTGGTTGTTGTTGGATCCACCATGACATTCCACACTACCAAAACAGTGCTCAAGATGATCTCTGCTTATTTAGTGCATCGGTAAATACTTAAGTTTGCTTTCTGAGTTCAGAATTAGCTATTGAATCATATGTTTGGTATTTTCTATGCAAACACAAACTATAAATCCCTTATGCTACGGTGAATCAATGAATAATACAGTATCTCTTTTATTTGCTTTAGTTATTTTAGTAGACAATTTCACTATTACGGCCTTCCCTTTCTCTGATTTATTGATTATGGGTGCAGTATTCTCTTTATTAACTGCACATATGGTACATGATGGTAGTCATATCTATGGATATGCGAATCTATTATATCAAAAAGATCATTCATTATTATTAAAACAATTCCTGTAAAAATAACATTTTTAAACTGAGGTTTAATTTAAGGACATATACTACTGGACTAAACATGAGGACATCTAAAATACTTTTACTGAAAATCTGTGTCACTAAACTGGCTGTCATGATTTGGCTCTTAAAGACTTATGTCCAGCTCTTAGACGGTTTGCCGGGTGGAAATGTTCTTTTGTCTATAAATCATGTAAATTAAGAAGATGTTTCCATGATATTTTTTCACCCTCCTTGTCAAAAAAATTCACAATATTCAAGCGTATTTCACGCAACTTTGATCATGTGTGATGAATCTAAGGAAATTACTATTTTTGAATCATTGTATGGAGATTTTAATGTGACGATAACATGTTTTGGGTAAAGAATGCATCATAATTTGTTTGTCATGGTGAAATTTGCTAGATATCCATAAAATTTTACAGAAGTGACCCGAATACCGGTTTTTTTTACTAGATGTAATGCCTGAGTTAAGAGGGCTGATTTTTTATTACTGTTGGTGACATCTGTTAAGAAACATCCAAAAGGGATTTCACATGACCCATTGAACGGTACCAAAGGGTAAGCTTTATTTTGATCATCTGAGTCTAAATCAGTACCATAAAATATAATTTTTTTAACTCGAGGATGATATTCGATACCGCTTTAATAACCATTTCTTCAAATATTATCGTGGCTAAAATCTGACCGTTTTGCCTTTTTCTAGCCAATATTTTAAGAGCGTCTAGGAATTCTTTGATGAATCCAGGCTATCCATCAATAGACTGATATGATTTTCGAAACGTGCTAGGATAAGGTAAACAAGTGCTAAATGCTTTCCGTACAAAATGGTGTGCTTGGGCGAGTAAAAATGCAATGTTAATACAAACGCCCTAAGTCCTGAGGAGTATTTTGTATGTAACCCGTTAAAAACTTCTGGGTTTTTTAATCAGCTTTCGATTTTCAATACTATTTTTTTTCAAAATGTCTTTGTTTTCTTTAGTAATTAAAAGTTTTTTCGTCGATGTCCCTAAATTTGTTTGCAAATTTGCACCTTTTTTGTTTAATGTCCTGGTTTTATCTTGAAGTCTCTTTACTTCCTTCTTCTTTAATGACAAAACAAATTTCAGGCGTTCTATGTGGCGATTCTTTACTTGTTTCCTTGGTGTTAAATATTCGTGTCAATCTTCGCAAGTTTAAGGGTTTTTAAGGAAACTCTGCAAATAAGATTACTTCTTTAAATTTTAAATTAAACTGTTTGTGGCCCAAGGGAGCAATATCGGTCTCTATACAATTCTGCCCAAACAGGCGGATGGGCCGATATCACGTTCGCGTCGATTGTTCGAACGCCCAAAACAATATTTAAGAATGATAAACAATTTGAAATAATTTTTGAACAATACTAGATAAATTTAATACAATATTAGTTCATTTCATTATGTTGTTTTAATAATGCCTAAGTGGTAAAATATATTACTGAAATCAGTTGAACGTTATTCAGTTGACCTATAGTTTAGGTATAGGCTTCCTGTTTCGTTTGCCGTTTTAAATTTCAACTTTTTAATAAAAAAATTAACTTATATTTTGATAATATTGATGACTACCTAATAAATTTTAATTTCACATTTAGTGGCAAATTTATTTTAAGTTGTTATAATAAATACAAGCATAAAATAAATTTGTTCAATACAATAATTCTCGTGCGTAGTTCTACTTACGCAAATAGAGTCATTTTATTACACTTCAAAAACAAATTTCAACTTAGTTTTATAGGCTCTAGAAGTTATGTCCAACTATTAACAAACTTATATCTAGATTAGCAAATGTATAGTTAGATATTAACATACTTATATCTAAAGATTAACAAATTTCTTATCGATCCATCTATCAGAAAATTCTAGCTTTATATTTGTTTCTTCAAAATGTTGTTATAAAAATTCATATAAATTGTTGTCGATAGATGTCGTTAAGGTATTATTATATCTCGGCGGACCACTACGATACTCTCTTCAGTATTTTATTTAAAAAATATTTAACAAATTCAAACGAATACTAACAAATAATAATCGAACTCATAAAATAACCCAGAGATATTTTTTCACACACCGGTGTTACGTCCTCAAGCTAGTAAAATACAATATGGAGAGAGGTGTTGCAACATGGGTGACGAGGCGGACATGGCTTTCTATGTTCCTAATGGTGTTAGATCGAAATAAATACTCATATTTATATATAGATGTGATCATATATGAATGGCCAATGTATAAGCAGTTTGAGTTTTGTCTATGCATTACCTACTCAGGTGAATGCGAATGGGGTGATCTGCCGGAATAAGAGCGATACCATTTCGGCGTTTTTAATTTTCAGTACTGAACGTGAAAACGAAAACCTGTGTACTTTTCTTGGTGTCTTTTAGTCCGTCATAATCTTTTAACAATTTAGCCATACAACTTGGAAGGCTGAAATTTTGCATAATTATAGAGTTTTCTGGCACGCAACCTTTGTGGGAAATTAAATTGTAACATTACGAAATGTGGTTTGAGAAGGGGGATTAATAGTGTAAGAAAGATTTTTTTAAGGAATGCACTGCTTAGGTTTTTTAATTATCGTTTATTGGCGAAAAAGTAACAGTAAATAGATTATTTTATTTTTATACATAAAGTTATTTTAAAAAAATTTTCATGTTATTTTTTATTAATGTTATGGTCTAAAAAGAAAAAAAAGGAAAAACAAAAAGTACGCTTGTAAAAAGGGTGAAAGGCACTTTGCATCGTATGAAAAGAAGACTAAGTCTCGCCGGTAATAGAAAAAGTTTTCAAATTGGACGTTTCGATGCAGTCCATCAAAATAAGGAAAGGCTCGTTTCTTTATGTGTGCACTCCCATTGTGATGGAGTGCCCGAGAAAATAAATTCGACACCTACTTGCTTGCGATATTATATTGGATGAAGTAAATGAACAGAGTTATAATTAAATGCAATTATGGACGAGCACTGTATGTAGTAGAGCGACCATGGTATAAATATAAGCTGATGGCTGGCACTTTATTTGCCTGGGCACGTTCAACCACTTAGGCAGACTACGCTCGACGAACAAACTATGTCGTCATATTTGCGTGAGTACGTCCAAACAACTATAGGTTTTGAAACCGAAGAGTTTTTTTTAAACCAATACCTTAAGTCCTACGGACTAGCTTGCGAGAATCAGCATACTACGTCATCAAAAATTAGTTTTGAGTAATATGTTTCCCAATTGTGGTCAGGTAGTGTAGGGAACGACTGACTGTAGTCAGAGCCCCGGATTGTTGCCGGATTGGAGGATTCAACGTTCGCCAGATGTATTTTACTGTTGACTATGAAGTCAGGAGAAAGCTTGCTGAGTCTATTACAAATGAATATTTCTCGTGGACGCGAGAAAATTTCTTCATTGATTAAAATAGTGTTAGTAAAGTTGAATATTGCTTAAACTGTAGAACTGTACCGAACTGAAAAGTGAATTATAAGTAGAATTCAAGGTCGAACCGATATACTGATAGATAAATGTATGTACTGATCGAAGATGATATTCATACTGTTGACTTTGCAATGTTGTGATTCTTCTTATATGCCACCATTAGTTGCCTTTGTGCGGCCGCCCGTTCTCACGGCAGGGGCTATGAACCCACGGCCGCCCGATCATCGCCTGGGTTACAGTGATCATCTGGAACAGGCAGAATATTTCGATGTCAGAAACATAATGAGGAAGGGGAGATCTCAGTAATAATTATAAAATGTTTGAATGTCAATCCACATGATAGTGCTAGACATTGATATTAATAAATTACAGGATAATCTTTACCAATACAGTAAATGATTACCATTACAATAAATTTTATATAAATAGTTAATATTAAATAATGGAAAGTTCAGGGATCTTCAGTTATCATATAAATTGCTTTAAAACACCTATTGACCTAACGCGCGTGATCAAGATTATGCACAGAAAAATTGAGTTTAATCAGATTTAATTTAGTCTCGACCGTTGTTAAGTAAAATAACACTGTTTTTAAAACTTTTCTCTAGTTCTTCCTCATTTTAGTTTTAATCTCAGGACTTATATACGAAACACAATAAAATTTAATAAAAAAATTGAACGATGTCGTATTAAGATGTAATAAGTATGATGGACCTATGAGTTTAAACATATAAATTGAAATAAAACTTAGGCTTCTTTCTTTTTTGCAATATCCAAGTGACGGAAATAAAATTCTGGGATAGGGGTTGTAATATTTTATAATTTTTTACCTATAATTAGTGTACTGTTCTTATAAGATGAATTTTAGGAAATTCCCATTCATTAACTTCACCTACTAAGTAATTTTTATATCGATTATCATCTCTATCAGATAAAAATGATAATATATATGTGTATATATATATATATATATACATACATATATATATATACATATATATATATATATATATATATATATACATATATATATATAGTTGAAGATTCGTGTTACCTTGAATTTAAAGTATATCTAGATATCACAAAAAAATCATTTAATAATATCACGAGAAACTCGACTAGCTTCGACGATAGGTACTTTTAGTCGACGAAAAGTCACGTATTGCACAACTTGACTAGTATAACCAACCTGAATAATAATCCTTTTTATTCGGTAGAAATTTAAACCGCATTCTATTGTACACGACCCAAGTACTTATTCGCTAGGTTACAATGACTAAATATTCCGTTATTTATCGCGTCGTAAATTATATCCTTGTGAATGTCTCCCAAACTTTAGTAATGGTGTGTGGAGTTTTCATAACGGTTTAATTGCCGCTGCGAGCATTTATTCCTCAGTTGCTCGACAGTTAAACTCGCTCTTCAGCTCAGGGCCCGCCATAGCCTCCCAGTATGGGGATTAGCTTTTGTTTGCTCAAGCAATATCCGTGCAAACACAATTGTCCTGTGAAATACATATTTATAATGTATTTATTTAAAGCTTTGCTTTACTGCGAATGTCTGCAAAGCATTTTTTCGTCTCAGTAGGAAATAAAGTTCCCCGAATCAAAATTATTGTAATCAATATGTAAAATATATAATTTATAGACATGGTAAATACATATTTTTTGGTTTTTCGTGATAGGTGCAGAAATTGAGAGAAAATTGGAAGTGAGATAGGGTTTTTTCCTCAATGCACTTTCTAGGAAGACATATTATTTAAAATAAAACACAAAGTTAATTGTAATAGGCTATTGATAAAAGTTGGGAAATACACTAAATTTCCATATTTACATAATCGATTCTTTTTTAATATGTATATATTAAAAAACCAAAAAATTTTAAACCGATAATTTGCTTATTATTGGGTTAGTGCATTTAGAAAGTTAATGCTGGCGAGGCGATTAAATCATTTTAAAAAGTAGAAACCAAATTGAGATAAACATTTAACATAATCTGAATTCAGTCATTTGGGAAAAAAAAATATGGCAATAATATTTTCTTTGCCTACTTAAATAAAAGCATTATGATGCAAACAGACGTCCTTCCATTTTATTTATCTTATTTATTTACGAAATTTGATTGCAATCCACGATTAAAACTTCTAAAAATATTGGTAAAGAGCCGAGAGTTAATTTCACAATTTATATCTTTATACTCATCAGGATACTGCCTTTGAGTAGATTTCTTCGAACAAAATTGAAGTTTCTTAAACCAATTTTTGTTTTTGGAAGCATTAAGCTCAAATGTGGTAGGTAAAGGTGAATTTTTAAATTAATTTGACAAGTATCTAAATAAATCTTGCAAATAAAAAAGTGAGTTTGCTATTTGGAATGATTGCGAGAACTTAAATTTCTTTTTTAGCTATATTTTTCCCATACGCCCATTTTATTTTAATGAAGAATTGTTATAAAAGCGACAATAAGCCATTACTACACTATATAGTAGTACTAATATAGTAAATATATATATATATACATATATATATATATATATAAATATAAATGTATTACATATATAATATATATATATATATATATATATATATATATATATATATATATATATATATATATATATATATATAAGTATATACGAGACAATATGCAAAATAAAATAACTTGAACTTTTACTGGATCTAATACTATGATAGTAGGAACGTATAATATACTATGTAATTAACTCTCTAAGCTATTCACTCTCTATATTTTTACCAAAATATTTACCTTTCTCATTACTAGTGGTATCGTAATTATATTATGATAGTTGGAACATTATAGTAATATATCAGGTATAATAGTTGTATACATAAGGATAAAATGCTATTTTGTAGGTATTTCGTTTTCCATCGCATTGATGTCACTTTCGTCTCTGAAGTCTTCGCGGTGACAATCTCGTAATACATTAAATACACAATAACTAATTGAAATTGGAACTGATCGTATCGACTGTTCACAGATCACGTGGATGATAATGTTAGTAAATTGTGTTATAAAGTTTCAAAATCAGGCCCAAGGCGAACGCAGTGAGTATTAACACATGATGAGCGTATATATTTCGAGCGATTATTGCAATAAAAACCATTTTCCAAGTGAATCTTAACTGATGAATAGAAAAAAATATCTTTAGAGGAGACTCTAAAATATTTTTAATTACATTACATTAAAATATTTCTTAATTAAAAATATGAAACGAAAATTGAGCGAAATTTAAACGACATAAAACAAAAATTTTAATGAAAATTAAAATCAGAGTAGAAATATTTTGGGACATCTATAGGGTAAAAAACGAAAAAAGAAATGTACAATTTAGGGGCGGTATGAATAAGGGATTATGAGAGGTAGAACTTTTTCAGACAACTACCTTTTTAATATATTTATGGAAATCGAGTTATTGACTTTTACATTTTGAATAGCCTGAACAGCTTATTTTTTACCAATTTAACTCACCAATGTGATATTTTTAATGAAGAGATAAAAGATAATATCTCTGACATTACAAATAACATTCAATTTATTGAATTGTACGCGGCTCATTCAACATAGCCTTTAAACGCCCACTTCTTAATTTTGACGCTGGGTAAGCTATCAAATAAATTTAGCATAAAGGTCAATATCGGTTAAAAACGCGACGCCTAATCGAATGCTTAATATCATTAGCTTGACTAACGCCCGTTTTCGCCACACGTAGTCAGGACTCTCAGTCAGATTTACTGACTGTTAAAACATATTTGATCTGAATATTTTACGGACTGGACCGCGAGATAGGGCACGGTCAGTAAAGTAGACTCTTCTTCCAACTCGACTGATACTTAATGATGAAGAGAAATATGTTTTTAACTGTCAATAAGTCTGACTGACAGTCTTGACCATGTGTGGTGCATATGGACGTTAATGAAAGCAACGCGGCCGGGCCCGCTCCGGACGTTGATTTTTGTGTCATAAAGTGAAGGTAACTTTCAAATTTTCATCAGACATCGCAGATGCTAATTTGTTCTGGGCTAAATATTTTGCGGTTACCGAGTTAAATATCGACGTGGACGATGTCAACTAGTTTAACGATGTTAACAACTTTGAAGTGCGACGCGCCGTTCTTAGTTGCAGAGTATTAACCTGTTTATAAACAGGTTAATACTCGATAACTTACACTATGTTCAAGATTTATATAGATTTAATATATTGGCTAACGCTAGTGACAAGACTTGTGATTGTATTTGTTTAATTTATTTGGACTTACTACTTAGTTTTACGAAATATTTATTTAATAATTAGATATTTTAAATGTTTTACATAACATTTATTAAGTAATATATAGTTTTGCTAGACATGAACTTTTTTAATGCATTTCCATTATTAAACACGGCTAATGAAAGTTAAATAAAAATCCGTTTAGTAATTTTTAA
The DNA here is from genome assembly GCA_039881145.1 of Druceiella hillmani. Classification (NCBI taxonomy): domain Eukaryota; kingdom Metazoa; phylum Arthropoda; class Insecta; order Lepidoptera; family Hepialidae; genus Druceiella; species Druceiella hillmani. The sequence goes on from JAYKKI010000001.1 coordinate 16,003,363, forward strand.
TATAAAATTTTAACAAATGAATCAACAGAAAACAGACTAAGTAATATATGGTTTTACTATATTTGATTTTTTAAATAAATTTTCAGTATTAAAAACGACCAGTGAACGTTAAATTAAAACCTGTTTTGTGATTTTCATGTAATATTTTATCAAACAAACAAACAGATAAAAAAGATATAAATAATACAATATTTAAAAATATAATAATATAACAGATGACAATATTTTAAATAAATTTCCGGCATTTAAAATGATCGATAAAAGTTACGATTAATGATAGTTAAATGAAAATCTGTTTACTTATTTTATGAAATATTTTAACAAAAAAAAGGCATAAGTTATAAAAAATAAAAAATATTGAAAATATTGAATATCTACAATAATTGTACAGATAACTTTACCTTTATAATTCTACTATTCTACTATACGTGTAACTTACAAAAGAAGACCTTCGCAGAGTCGTCAATATAATGTTTTGTCTGTGATTTTGATATGTAATGCGATGAGATCAAAACATCGTTTTCGTTCGTTTTCATATGAATTTAAATACTATATGAAAACAAGTCAGCAGCTCTATATGTATACATATATATATATATATATATATATATATTTATATATATTTATTTATATATGTATACATATATATATATATATATATATATATATATATATATATATATATATGTATATATATACATATATATATATATATATATATATATATATATATATATATATATATAATACAACCGGCGTTCTCTTCGGCACCTTGCTCGCGTCAATACTCTTGTAAATGAGACGTTTTGATTCTATTTCAGCATGTTTCATCTATCTAACTGTAAACTAAAATGCTAATATCCAATTTTTTTCATTATCAACGAGTCGCATGTAGCCAATTGATATAACAGCCATAGAGTAATTGTAAAATCGGGACTATGGACCGAAGCGAAAGATTCTTAAAACATACTTAGTAATAAAATATTTTGGGAGTAAAATATCTTATTACGTGGTGAAATGTAATTTTTTTCTAGTAGCGTCACAAAAATATGTGACGGAAGTAAAGCAGAGGGAGTGAGAAAAAATGTTGCTATTATATCAGTAAGTCACATTGTGTATGGGCCCATGTATATAAAAAGAAATTGTAAGTGCTAAATTATGTTGAAATATTACTAAATGGGTTAAATTAATATTTTGAATTTTAAGTTATATCGCGATTTATAATGGATTTACTAAAAGAGAAAAATAGGTCCCTAGTTTATGCATATTATACGCATGGGAATTTTATTCTGTGTTTAGTTTAATACGTTAATTTTTTATCAAAAGCAGGAAATTATCATCTGCAAAGAGGTTACTAGCTATAACTATATACTATACGTTTGTAATACGAAAATCAACAAAGGAGATTTATAAGCATTTTGTGGCACGTCTGAACTTCATAATACTTGAAAAATAAATAATCCAACCTCATGTTTTTGACAGTTGCCCTCCGTCCTTTCAAAGACAAGAATAAAATTTCAGTTTATTTAGTGATGTTTTTACAATGTTTAACCTCTCTCGCTTTTTATGCTGCAGCTTATTTGCTTTTTATATACGAAATAAAATATTGCATTGCTTGAATTCAACACTTACATTGAATTACATAGTAAATTAAGTGATAATTTTATCGTCTTAAATAGAGATAACTCTTCAAATAAATATTAGTTGCTATTGTGTAAAATTATTATGTAAACACATGGATATTACACGGATTTACGAGATCAGTCTCGTTCAGTTCGAGCGAGTGAGATTAATAAACTCAACATCGTCTTTCCCGCTAGCTTGGGTGCGATAGCATGCCAAGATCTATCTCAATGTTAATGTAAATATAATTATATGAAAAACACTGAACGAGGCTTTCAATTGGCATTTTGCTTTGGCAATTGGCTATTTGCAAAGTAATAAAGCGCATTTATTTGATTTCTAGTAGAAAATTAATTATTTTCTCGTGATAAAATAAAAATTTTATTATGTCATCTTTTAATATTGGTTTTATATAGTAATATTTCTTTGGCAAACAGTTTTGTTTTATGACGTTGTCTAGATATTTAAAAAGTTCATATAGCATACATACCTACGCCAAAAAAAAACATACATGAATTATCATAGAATTCACAAAAATATAGAATTTCCGTTTCCCAAATAATATCTCTAAATATTAAATGACGCTGAATGAGGTATCGCAGGTGTATGGTTGAAATAGAACTTTTCTTTTAATATTTGATGGAAAATATTTTGGGACAAATGTTGTAGAATTTTAAAAGTTGTTTTGAGCGACTGACCATTTATATAATATTGTTGCAAGATGAATTTTAGCGAAATTTTTTTATGGTTCGGATCGCTGTCTAGTTGAAAATATGTTTTTATCCATTTTGTCCATCCACGATAAATTACACATACACTTGTATCTGTGGTGCTCATTGTAAATGTATATACCTATCATGGACACCAAATTTGTCCGTGATTGATATGAAAATACAGAAATTACTACGAAATACAAAAGCTTTCCAGAAACGCACATTGCTCATAATATTGTTTAATCGTTTCAGAGAAAAGTATTTTATACGCATAAAACCTTCTCGGTATAATAGGTAAAGATTAAGATCCTTTCATACTCACCACAGTAATTGGAAAATTTTCGGGCTAAAAAATATAATTTTGATAAAAAATTAACAAAATCAGGGAATATTCATCATTTGAAATAGGCATCTCCCTAGATTGAGAGCATTTTTTTACATTTAGATGTTGTGGGTGAAATAAAGAAAATTTCACTTGTTACTATCACGCGAGACTCATCTAACTGTGATAGTAAACACGACTTTACTAACAAGAATACGTCTATTCTCTATCCAAAAATAGCCCTAGTGTTACCAACCTGTATTCCAGTACTTTATTAACCAGGATCCAAGTATTTATATCATTGAATTACAGTGATTAAATATTCCGTTATTTATCGCGTCATAACTGATGACCTCGTAAGTGTCGCCCAAACTTTAATAACAGCCTGTGGAGTTTTCATAATGGATTAATTGTCGCTGCAAACATTTGAACCCGGGTTCGCTGTAGTCTCCCAGTGTGGGGATTAATTTTGTTTGCTCAAACAATATGAATGCAAACACAATTGCTCGTGTGAAATACATATTTATAATTTATTTGTACACAGTTTTTTTTATTTTTCACTACGAATATTTGCAAAGCATTTTTCCGTCTTAGTAAATGCTTTGCAAATAAACTTATACGTGACCTGAGTATATAAAACAAATTAGAATACACTATTCACGGCATATTTATTTTTATAACTATCATACTCAGAACAAAAAATTAATTTAGTCTCCATAGAAACCTAATTTATTTTTCTCACGATTACAAACTCAGGACACAGGGCAGCAATTACAACAAAATGTTAAATTAAAGCTAACATGACTACAGACGTCACAATATTATTAAATTCTTTGTAAAATATTCTGACACCAAATAAATGCACTATTTACGTGAAACATGTCTCCGTAATACAACAGCGTGCTGATGCAATAATAATTACACGCAATGCAAACAACCGGAAATAATTGGAGAAAATAGAATGACGTTTAGTACTTTAACGGAAATGTCCTACAAAAGTCGGTCATACAAAAAAATGGGAGAAATTATGACTAACCCTAACTAATCCAACGTTATGTGTGAAAACGCGCTATCGGAGAAAAAGATTAAACGTATGACTGAATACAGGCTGATGGAGACGGGAGACATTTAGGCGCGCGCCTCGACAAAAAATCGACCCTCAACTTTCTCCGACAAAAGTTGGTCGTTTGCGTTGCGCGAGTGTAGATTTGTATATGCGCCGAAGGTGTGAATTAAATTAAGTTGGTTTCGCATGCTAGCACATAACGCAGCAACAAAGGGAGGGGGGGGGGAGGAGATATTCTTTTATTTTTTTGCATAACAAGCAAAAATAATAAATTTAAAAACTTTCTGTTTTAAAAAATATAAATTTAAAATCAATAAAGACGAGTAAAGTATGCAATGGGGATTTTATGTATTTAATCGACTCAAATATCTTTAAAGCTTATATTTTAAATAATATACAACTTTCACCAACATAAGAAAAAATATTGGTTTTTAAAAAATTACTAACCGGCCTCAATAAAATAAATTTCTTCCTGCCATGTCAATTTTTCCCCTTATCTCCCCCTTGCATCCCTCCAATAATTTTAAAATTTTCTAATGACGTTTGGATTTTTCGTTAATTTTCATATAAACCTTACTTAACATCATAAGATATAGATTAAGGCACGACAAACAATTTTTCCAAATGCGAAAATTATTTTCAACAAATATATGTCAGGCATAGATAATTAGGCCAACAAGTTAGCTTTGCTAACGGCCTCCCTTAAAATAATGAAATCACCTTAAAATCAAATTGACGAATTAATATACTAAAACAAATTCAATTTGATGGAGGTATGCTATTATTCAAGTGCCTGCCCTCTTGTGGTTTAATGAAATAATATTTATACATTTTCTATCAAATTCAGACACCCATCGAGATCTGTGCATAATTATATTGTTATTATTTTTAATACATAGGACAACAACAAATATAATTATGGTAAATTATACATTATCGGTTACTTACTGAAATAATGTTAATAAATTTAATGGTTTTTGTTGACAAAACATTATTATATTTATAGTGAATATTTTATATCTGGATTTTAAAAATTCTTATGTTCAAAAAAAAGAAGTAAAATTTGCCTCCATTGGAAATTTAACCATTTTTGAAAAACTTTACTAACTAACTTACCTACCTCATGAAAGAAATACATATTTTGAATCACATTTTTTTTCAATCCAGTAAGATGACCAGAAATTTTCAATTTGTGAAGTACGACTTACTCTGATTTTATCCCTTCGAAGAAATAATTTTTGAAAAACGTATTAGCAATAGTTTCCACCCTATGGAAGACATGTGTCCTTAAATGCCAAAACCGATATTATGACAGAGGAAAAAATAACAAAAATATTAAATTACGTGATATAATTTATAAACAAAATCGTTTTTTTACTTTAGAAAAAACAGTTTTATTAGAAAAGAGTAAAGAATATTGTGGAAAAAGACGTCTCAACAGTGTTTTTAAAGTAAATTTTCCTGTGACCACTTTTACAGGAAGTTCCCTGATAAAGTAGTCACAGGAAAATTTACTTTAAAAATACTGTTAAGACGTCTCTTAGTAAAATAAGTAAAATAATTTGTAATACTGAAGTAAAATAATTTGATAAGCAAGCATAGAACTCTCACTATGAGGATTAAGTACACACTTCGGTATACATAGACTTTTAATACAAAATATCAACATTATTTTCCATCACGTATATATATTTACTTGTACATTTCCAAGACGTAAAATATCGTAAATTTCTCAAAAATATAAGATTTGGACGGAGTTTACACTAATGATTAGTGTAAACTCCGAAAAACTTTAGCCAATCTTCAACATTCCCGGTACACTTTAGCTAAGCTTGCAACAACACGGTTTTTTTCATAATTTCGACTTTAATTATATTTCGAAAATGGAAGGGCGGGACCTATTTATGGGAAAATTTTCAACAGTATTTTAAACTGTCTAACATAAAGAATAGTTTAGAAATTATTTTGACTTCCTCTTTCATGTGCGTTAAAACGCGATATTCGATACTATATAAAGTAACAATTTATTTATGGATTATTTTATTTGTCTTTTCTCATATTTTTCAATGCCCATTTTTGAAATATATGTGAGTTAATACACTTTGTTGCTATTCCAAATTTTACGTCAAACGGTTTCTTATCCAAATAGCCGCGATATATTGACGAATACGCGTGTGATTTTGTAAGAGTTCTTTTTTCCCTTTGAAGGTACAGGACTCTAAAAAATAATGAGGTAAAAAAATTTCTTTCTACTTAAGACATGTTTTTTGTCTTTAAAAAGGAATAAAACAAGATTCGAAAAGTATTACACCTAACGCTTGATTCCGTCTATCTATATCGTCTAAATATATCAATTGTTTTTCACTGCCTTAAAATTTACAGCCTTTACGATATGTTCTGTTTTTGAAAATGTAATGAAAAACCGATCTTTTTACTTTTACAGCTAATAACGATTTCTTCATTCTATGAAAATATCCTGTTAGAAATAGAATTTAGAACGACATAAGTGGATCGCCGCGTCATACAAGGAAAACATCCTATAAATTTCATGTTTCTATGACTAGGATTCTAGGTCTGGACTCAACAGTCTGGACGTTGATTAGATTTGAATCGACTTTAATTTTACTATTCTGAAATAGTTTCAATGATTAATTTAGATATACATATAATGCAAGGACAGAGCGAATTTTATATTTCGGATGAAAACACTAAACGGTAAAAATTATAAGGGTGTTAATTTTACGAATCATTAATCCTATGTTATTTATCGAAATCAGTGCTAAAAATACGTGAAACTAGAATACTTTTAATACATTAAAATGCTTTAAAAGAAAAAATGTATTCAATGTTATAAATAATATAAGAAAAATAATAAATATCTGGAAATCGGAAATCACTTAGCTTCAAATCCTAATTTTTTCATCATTGTGTAGACAGTAAACTTTTAACTTTAACTTAAATTAAATATTTAACTGAAAATCTGCATTATATCATGTGCGTTAAAAATTCAAACAAGAACTCACTAACAACGTATAATCCGCATTCGTCATTAATTTGCAGAGGCTTAACTCTTGTCGGGCCGGATTTCAGCGATCATTTTCAGAAACCCTGTATTTAAACATGCAGTACACATTGTTTCCCTGATATATGTTTTATTTAAATACTATCTTGGGTGGGTCACTCCGATTATCCTCGAATTTACGAAAAAGTTCTGTAAAAAACTTTTCATGCTTATTTATTTACTACTTTACAATGAACGAATGTACATGTTTACTATTTTCGTAGTGTTAAGAGTGTTTATTTTATTTAAGGAATATTTGATAGTACCAAAACTATTTGAAATATCTGCTGTTTGTTACATTTCTTTTTTTTTTACTTTTTAAGTGAAGACAACAAACGGAAGAAGTACTGTAATCTTAAAAAAAGTCTAGGTCAATATTTTAATGGAATTCGGTTCTAAAGTCTAGTATATAGTATAAAAAACATGGAAATAAAAAATGTCGTAGTATGTGTTTCTCTAAGCTGCTAGGTTGATTTCAATGAATTTCATAAATACCTATAGAATATGTTTATATATGTTACTATAAAATATCGGTTACATACGTACAAAAAATATTGAAAATGTCCCTTAAAAGTGGGTCTAACGATTTTCATTAAATTTGCCATTTTGTTAGCATTTTATAAGGCAAATTATATGCCATAATTGTTTTTTCCATGAAAACAGATTATTATGGTACCTATCATAAAAACCAAAATTAAATTGCAAGAGAAAGGTGTGAAGGGGGATAAATGCAGAGTTTAAATAATTAGTGAATAAGCCCTTTACTTATAACACAATGAAACAAATAGTTTACAAGTTCAATATTACATTAAATATACAGGGTGCCCAGTGGCAGATTTCAAAATATAATTGATAAAACAATTTAACTGCAGCTTCTTGCGTATTGCGCAACAGTAAATGCAGCGTCCTGTAACATACATATTTATTTGGTTATCGCGTAAAGACTGTTGCACTGTAAAAGTTCTACTTAGTAATAAAATGAGACAAGAATGTTTCTGAAGTAAATATGTTGTTGTCTTGTGTATAACACAGACACAAGCGCGCGGTAAAGCAAATACCTAAATTTAGTAAGACAGAGTTTCAGAAGCGAATATTTTGTTATTGTATATATTGCACGGACACATAGAGACGGAAAGTATATGAATTTAGTGTTAATAAAATGGAAAACAATGTCTCAAAATTGAATATTTTATTATCATTTATATTACATGGACACACGCAGGCGGTAAGGCAAGTGTTTAAATTTAATATTAATAAAACAGACAAGAGTATCTCAGAGGTGAATATTTTGTTATATATTGCACAGACATATGCAGGCAGGAAAGTGAGTATCTTAATTTAGTATTAATGAAAAAAGACAGTGTTTCAGAGGTGAATATTTTGTTATAGTTTATATTACATAAATACATGTAGATGGTAAGGCAAGTGCCTAAATTTAGTATTGATAAAATAGACAACGGTGTCACGGAAGTGAATATTTTAGTATCACATATATTGCACAAACACATGTAGGCGAGAAGGTGAGTATTTAAAATTAATTATTAATACAATAGACAACAGTATATCAGAAGTGAATATATTGTCATCATATATACTGCACAGATGCATACCGATGGGAGGGCAAAGGTCTAAATTTTGTATTAATAATATAGGCAATAGTGTCTTAGAAGTGAATATTTTTTATCAAATAACCTGCACAGACGAATAGAGGCGGAAAGGCAAATGTGAAAACTTATGAATAATAAAATATATATTTATACGGTACGATTCATAAGATTTACCGCGTAGCAATCTCCTATTAGAAGATAATCTAATTTCAATTCAACGCGGAGTTTAAAACAAGATAAACCCCAACGAAACAACAATAGAATTAAACAACCCCCAAACTATATACGATCAATTTACAAAGCTAATGTTTACCAGTCGGCATTCTCAGCGCCGCGCAGTCCATCCCCACAACCGATTTGATTTCGCGCGCTGCGTATCGCCGCGCCTTGTAAATAGTCCACTTCATGCGTCTGACAGTTTGTCGTATGTTAACCGCGAGCAAGGAAGGCGCGGGCGGGCAAGGGTGGGATGACCGCCCATAAATTTGCCGTCTGTCACCACAAGTCAATATTGCCAAAATGCGAACCGTGGAGTGGGGTCGGCGAATATGGACTGGTAATAAAATGTTTCGCAAATAGTTCTTTTGTTTAATAAACTTCTCGATTAACTAATTTGAAACCATCCGAGATGATGAATCTGCTAATAAGTTATATAGATCAATAATGTTACACATAAAATTTATTTATTTATTTGAAATTTAATTAATTAATTATCGCTTTACAATGATTATATATATATATATATATATATGTGTATATATATATATATATATATATATATACATATATATATATATATATATATATATATATATATAAGGCTGTTAACAAGTCAATAGTGATTTATTTGTATATTGCCACTAGTTTTTACTACATGTTCTAGGTGTCGGTGAACTAATGTACACAATTAAATGAAACTACGTGATGTAGTATTATTTCTACTTTCTTTAAGTTCTTTACCACGACCTAGGTTTCGTTGTATTACAACATCTTCAGGTAGGCTATTAGCAAAGAAGGTACGGCATCAATCTTTGCACCTGAAGATGTAATACAACGAAACCTAAGTCGTGGTAAAGAACTTAAAGAAAGTAGAAATAATACTACATCAAGTAGTTTCATTTAATTGTGAATAATGCATTTCTACAAAATTAGTGCCAAATATATTCAATATTTGAACTAATATAATTAAGCGCCGTCATCTCTCATTAAAATATTATTATACATATTTTATAATATGCCCATATACTAATAAATATATACATATATATACGAAAAATATATATTTACATAAATAAACATAAGGATAACTTCATATATGTGATTAAAAAAAAAACAAAAATATATACCAAACAATATCCTATATTAAGCATGGTGATACAAGCCTTTCTGTGTACGATTAGTACACAGAAAGGCTTATGAGTACATTGTAAATTTTAGGTGGAAGAAATGTATAATATCTATGTCCATAAGTAGTCTTTTTATTCGTCAACAGCACATCGCCACGGAGACGCGCTCGAGTCCTGTAGGTATGATGAACCGATTTACTATGGGTTTTATTTTTTGTAGACGTGTATTAGCAAGGATCTAATAACTAATTTTCAAATATCAGATATCTGAAAGTAATAAGGTAGTAGGATAGCAATATGGCTTTTTATTGACCCCTCTTATCAACATTTTTTGGGCTTTAAAGACGTGTTCAATTATTATTTTGGCTGCTGCTTCCAGGTAAGTACACCACAATTTAGTATTTATTGAGCCAGTCCATAATCTATTGTCTTTATAGAATATGAGTGAAGTACGTTTCGTATATTTTTGAATACGCATATGAATCACCTCAATTTTGCGGCAAGTTTGTCAACATGACAATTCCACCGCCAAAAACAATCGATATAAACACATAAATACTTAATGCTGCATCCGCTTTCAAGCGGTTTACATTCACACGTTATATCGTCCACGCATTCATGAATCATTATGAATGGTCAACAGATTGCTGTCGTTTATCAATGCTGAATGAAATATATTTGATTTTCCTTGTATTTAGTGTCAGCAGGTTTTCATTTGGCCAAGTTTTGATTTTTCGCAATGTCCGATTACTTTTGATAGTCAAATCAGGCCACGTTTTGACATTTAATAGTAAGGAAGTATGATCAGCAAAGGTTATTGTGGTTCCTTATATATCTGAATTTATCGAGTCATTTATGTAAATTAAAAAAAAGTGTCGGTCCCAATGTGCTGCCTTAGGGAATACCAAATGATAGTGACATTTACTTGCTAAGGAATCATTCATTTTAACGGTGTGTATTTCGTCTTTTAAGTAGCTATCAAATCAGTCCAAACTCTCATGTATCATGTCGCATTTTTTTAAAGAAGGTCTTGTGATATAGAGTTGAATGCATTATAAATATCAAGGAACACAGCTAAGAATGTGTTAATTGCATCTATGTACTTTGTCAAATAGTCGTTGACAGTATTGTGTAGTTGTCTAGGCAGCATCGTGCGTTCCTTTTCTACTCCTAAAGCCAACTTGTCTACCAGAGTATATTCTGGAGTATGTTCTCTAAAATTAATCAGTTCGCTATTTACACATTTTTCAAGTATTTTTCCTAAAACATTAAGCAATGGAATAGGTTTGTAGGTGTTATGGTCCGTCACGTCATCTTATTTAAATACTAGAATGACGCCGGCTTTTTTGAGTTGAGTAGGGAACGTACCAGTGGGTATACTTAAATTGTAAATATTACTAAGAGGTTCTGCAATCTCATCACACACTGATTTAAGAAAATGGGCATGAAGTCCGTCAGGTCCTCTCGAATTAATTTTCCGTAATCCTGTTATATATTTTTTCACCTCCTCGATCGCGATGTCATCTATTTTAAATATATGACTAACATTTGAAGAACAGCAGAATTTTTTGATAAGGTCTTCTTCCCACTTTTGCATATTTTTAATAGATTATTTGCTAGCTTTCTATCTATGCTAGCAAAATGTTTATAATGGCTGTTTGCTATTCCAGTTTGGTCTGTAAATGTCTGCCTATCGTAAGTCAATGAGTTAATATTTGTAGTTTTATTTTTTTTATATAAATTATATCTTTAAATTGTATTCATTAATTTTATATCGCAGATAAATCCAGCAACGGTTGTATGAACGTGAATCTATTGAATTGATTTCACTCATTAAAAACTGATCTAAAATGAGGAAGGTGAGGGAGGGAAGGGGCGGAGATAATCATTATTTTATTTTGAATCACCAAAATTATTTAGATTCCAAATTATGAACAACTCGTGACACAAGTGTAACAATAAAAATTAATTTTCTTAAAAAAACAGAGATGCTAAAATTTTTCCTAAATTATATAGGAAAACTCTATTTTATTACTTTTATCCTCTGAAAGATATACTATTAACAAAAAATCTACTTTCATTCCAATACTAGAATTATAAATACATAGTATTTAAACTTTTTGCAACTAAAAAGTTATCCTTTCATTATCCTTGATGCGTTTAAAATAAAATTTAAAGAAATATATCGGTGAGAAGGAAAAAGAAATGTTTGTACCAAAGGTAAATAAAGTGATGAAAATAGAATTATAATTTAAATACGTATATTAATACACGCAGTTACTTGTAACTAAATATATTCGTCGCTTACAGACCACCACGTTGTTTTTACGCTCTTTGACTATATAAATCTATTAAATAAATAAAACAATTGGGTGTGGCTGTGTCATGAATACGGCCGTATGTTGTATGTGAATACGTCTATGTAACGGGTTATTTTTTTAAATAAATTATTTTTATTTGTGTATTTAGGATAAAAGCAAGGAAATAAATAATTATTGTTTAGAATAGCATTATATATTTTTGAAATATTTTTTTATTCTAACACCTTATTATATTCACTGTCACTACTTTAAACTAATGTTTTATTTACAATCGATAGATTTTGATGACAGCTGACGAATAAAACTTAAGCGAACATCGTAGCTTTTCCGAATCAAAAGTTATACTAATTGCAAATCTCGATACGCAGCAAAATAACTTTAAAATGGTGGCGCTTCCTCCTCCACCGCGCGCGATGCGTCACTGTTCTCGCTTATCGGAATGAATTCTTTGATTCCTTAGCTATCCAGTGGTATGATTTAATTTGTGATGTAGAGGATAGATTCGAAACTGCAACGCCAAACTGTATCCCCCGTATGGTAGCAAATTTAAAGACGTATCCACGTCAAAAAATATTTGTTTTATTATTTAAGTAATTTTAATAGCGTAAAGGTTTTGAAAATGTAATGTTCAATGTAAAGTGCCGCAACACACTTAATATTTAACATTTTAAACTAACACAAAATAATTGCGAGAAAAAATTGTTTTTCTTTTGAAATATTTTATGTATTACAGGATTTTTCCTATTATATTTATTTTATGAATGTTGTTTTTATTTAAAAAACATTTTCTTGTTATGTGGCATTATTTATTGTGTTATTATTTTTGTTTTTAATTCTCATGTTTAACCAATGTGGTTAACGCGACGAACTCGTTGATGTAGCAATTAAATCGGTAAATTTTATATATAATTGTATGTATACATTAAATTATAAAATAAATATACAGAATTTAAATCATATATTTTGTTTAGTGTGCCGTATTAGCCGACCATACCTGACACATATTGTCTTTGTCAGATGGTTCTCAGTGGCCGTACGTCACTGCGGACGAGTACTCTTGCCGCTTTGTTCCCTCGAACCTTCGAAGAATCTTTAAAGAGGATACCGTTTCGCTTTTATATTCTTAAATGTGAAGCGTTGGTTTTGCAATACCGTCTTAGCTAGCGTGTTAGGGATATTTATATTGCTGTGTGTGTCTGTGCAATACCTGTACGAAAACTGATTTTAATAATAATTAAATGCCTAGATTATCACAAAATTCTGTTGGCTCGAGAGACTACGTATATTATGTAACGACATTATTTAAACCTGTGCAATATATATCAGTACTAAGGAAGAACGGTATACTCTTCAATAATTTTAAGCTCGTTAAGCTTCATATAATTATCCATGAAAATGAGCCTACTTTCACTGGCCTCGTTTTTAAATATAAATGCTGATATAATATGCCAAATTAAAGAAAAATATGTTCTCTATTACATTTACACACAATGAAAACTAATAGAAAATTTATTCATTTAATTTCCAAGATATAAAACTTTCCAACCATAAAAACTCGGCATTAAAAAAGTATACTAGAATAAAGTGGTGAAATCGGCATCATTGACTGTTCCAAAATACTAGCAGCAGTCAGCCATTTGAATTATTGTTTCTTAATTCATCTTTATTATATTATTTTTCAAGATTCTGTAAAAAATTTCGCTTCGGCCGTGCGTCCTCTGACACCTACCTTTTTTCTATGTCAACGTCCAATACAAACCAAAACACGCAAGTATTTCGCAAGAGTAGAATTATATTACAAAGAAGTCAATCACGAATACAATAAAGTACTATGCACATATACATTAGCAAATAATCTTTGCTACCAGCCCACCTGAAGATGTTGGAATACAACTAAACCTAGGCCGTGGTAAAGAACTGAAAGAAAGTAGAAATAATACTACATCACGTAGTTTCATTTAATTGTGAATAAACGAAACATCAAACCTTACATCATCGTATCTAAATTCAATCTCAAATATAATAACGCTTTCAAATCATTTGATTAAAACCAACTATATATGTATATAACTTCTAAAATGCGAAATATATACTTTATTTAAAGAATTATTATATCCAAACAGAAATGAACGTAGTGCTCACAGGAGAGGAAGTTAATGGAGCGTGGAGAGAGAAATCCCGGCGAAGCTCACACTACAAAAGCATGCGCGTCTTTTGCTGCATCTGCATCTTCTGCTGATGTCCAGACCCAACTACCTCTGAGGGTAAAATGGACATTTGTTCAGCGTAGACGCTTCAAATGTAGTTTAAAATTTAGAAACAATGCGTAAGAAAACGGAACAGTCCGACAGTGTGCAAGAAGCCAGCTAGGGTGTGGTGTATAATAATTTAGACGAAGCAATTAAACAACAAACAACTTACAGGAAAATGCTCAAACTATGTCGTCTACAGTACACCTTCTGCAGTTTAAACATTGCAAAGTGACTCAAAGGACCTATTTAGCTCTTTACATTTTATCTTTTCTCGATTTGAAGTCTAAATATTGTCAATAATGTCAACACGGTTGGATGAAATCTTATCCAATACATCTTTGCCATATTTTCTATAAGAATTATTACTTAACAAAATTGAACACTTATTTGACATTACTTTTTTTTATGTTATTACTAAATGATAACTCGCAAGAGAACTCAGTTTAAGCAAAATCTATATTATCTAGCTTCAATCACAATAAAAACTTCTCTAATTTCCAACGAAGTCACGCTCCAATTCGTTATAAAAATAAAATACTCTTGCGATTAAGGAATCATAAACTAGAAGTCAATTTTCACCACAACATATCACTAACTTCCCTTATCATAGAATAATATAAGGAATCAAAGTATATACTAGTCAGTATTCGGCAAGGAGAATAACCCATTTGAAAAATGTTATCAATATGTCAATTTTTACTAATTTTAATTCCTAACAATGTCATAATATGTCTACGACGGAATTTAATTCCCTATTCGTTACTCTATGGCTTCCAGAATTTTAGTTAAAATCTCTTTATTGATAACTAATTTTAATATTATATATGTGGCAGAAATTAAAATATTGGTATTAATATGCGAACACTAATTCACATTAAAATGTGCTTTGCTCATTAAACAATTTTTGCTCTTAACACTGATAAATAATTAATAATAAACTTTTCATTCTTTAAAAGTATAATTAACGTAGTACAGTAGACCAAACATCATAAACAAATAAAGTAAGTAAATAAGAATGAATAAACAGAAAAATATTTTTTTTTGAATAAAGAAAAAGAAAAAGTAGACACACAGTGGTTACATACATACATCGACACAGTGGTTACAGACCTCATGGGAATTTTATTACTGTTCTGAAAGAAGCACGTGATTTACTTGCCTTGAATATAAATTTACCATATGTTGGAAAAGGTTTTCTTCCTCATTTTCTTTTGCTTTAAAATCTTAAATTTCTCTGCATTTGGATGATAGAAACTGAACCGCTGAAATCTTGTTTACTTTTTGAGGAACTAATTTAGAAAAATAACAATGTTACCCTATCTAACATGAATTACAGAATTTTAGTTCATTAAATAACAATGCTTGAATTAAGTGATAAAAATAAATTTGAAATGGCTAAATGACTATTTTGATCGATAAATGACACATCATCATTACCTTTCATTATATCATTCATGGATGTTCCTGAAATATGAGGAAAAGTCAATAGTAATTAAATATTTTTAGTTTTAACGAAAGTTATCTTTTAATGTCAACCCATTATTAGAAAAATATTGTTCTTAAAAGTAACTTGCATTTCCTTAAAACGGAAAAATTTAGTTACATGTGGGAAAAGACCACTTATTAAATGACGTTAGTAGTTAATGATAAAACACCAAATGGAAGTTTACTTGCAAATTGAATTAATTAAGAAAATGTTTTTCAAATTGCAACTTTGCAAATTATTATACGTCACAACTATGTTGTAACGTATAATAATTTCAGTATGCATCTTTTATGAAAAATTCGCATATTGACTTTATGCATACAATCTATATAAGCTATAAATTATGTCACTTAAATTTGATTTAATTAATTAAATTACAACGTTGATAACATGAATTTAATTAATTACATTTACATTAACAAGTTAGTTAATATTTCATTAAGATTAAAAATGTGGCACTTCGCCTTTCGACACACACAGACTTGTATTTATTACATTTGTTTTACACTTTATTAAACATTAAATTGCTTAACAAAATATCTGCTGCTAGAAGATGATCTAAATTTTATTGTTCGTTTGTAAATGAGTAATATATTTTATATTCTATTAAAATTGAATCGCATACAGGTTGAATACGAAAAATTAGCTCATATAAAAAGCTGTGTCACTGTTATTCACCAAACCGTGCTTGAAGACAAATTCGGCTTAACTCCGTTAATAAGTCAAAAATCTATGTTATTTATCGAGATCAGTGCTAAAAATACGTAAAAATAGAATAATTTTAATACCTTATAATGCTTCAAAAGAAGAAATGTATTCAATGTTATAAATTATAAGAAAAATTATAAATATCTGGAAATCGGAAATCACGATTCTGATTGTTCATTTATGATATTTCAATTTTAGCTTCAAATCCTAATTTTTTCATCATTGTGTAGACAGTGAACTTTTAACTGAAACTTCTGAACTTTAACTTAAAGTAAATATTTAACTAAAAATCTCCATTATATCATGTGCGTTAAAAATTCAAACAAGAACTCACTAACAACGTATAATCCACATTCGTACTAATTTGCAGAGGCTTAACTCTCGTCGGGCCGGATTTCAGCGATCTAGCTCTGCTAGAAGATGATCTAAATTTGATTGTTCGTTATTTATTTTATATTCTATTAAAATTGAATCACATACAGGTTGAGACCGAAAAATAATCTCGCCGGCTCATATGAAAAGCTGTGTCACTGTTATTCACCAAACCGTACTTGAAGACAAACTCGACGTAACTCCGTTAATAAGTCAAAAATCAGTTGGAAACTCGGCGAAGTTGTCATTGTTTCCAAAGTATTTTCGTGTTGAAACTCGACAAAAACGACATCTGCCTCAAATTGAATTGTGTGAAGCGTTGAGAGCGACACGAATTTGGTTTGGAATGTTCATTGGCAATTCCGGGAACAAGTTTGTTTTGAACCGTGTAAACTTTCATAAAGCGACTTTAAAAGTTGTCGGTGCGATATTTCACAGTTATATCCGACTGTGTAATGTATTTAGATGTGTAAGTATAAAGTGTTTCGTATACATACTGTTTGAAGTATTAAGTAAACATATTGTAAACGAATTCACGTATGTATAAATTGACGTTATATACACGTCGCAGTAATATTGTCAAGGCCATTTAATTATTATAAATGGTAAAATTATGAAACAATGAACTGTCAGACACACCCAAAGGGTTTGTAGATATTTTATATAAAAGCAAATAGTACCAAAATCGTACCCCTACAGGACAATATATGAAATGTATTTTTTTAAATAACAGTGATTTAGTATCGGTACTGGTAACAGCATATCAACATTTATACTTGAACTATAAACCTCATCCCTATGCCGTTAAGATCGAATTAATCCAAAATGTAAAATAGTGTACCTATACACTAAATTCTTCTTATTTTTTTTTTCATTTCATGCCTTTTTATACATTTATTGTAATATAAGGTACATCACCCTCTTCAGGTTAAAAGGTAGATATGCATTTTAAATCATTATCATAGAGTTTCTATAAACGATTTACAGAAACATGTCGTAAGTTAGTTGACCAATTACTCGTCAACTGATAAAGCCTACTTAGCTGCGATCATTTTCTTCTTAATCTTCGTTATTTATACTACTATTGTGGATACTTTTCCGCTATTCAAAGTAGCTTTTACCTGTTGAGGGTTGGAGATACGTAATTCAATGAAAAAGTACTACTTTAAAGTTAAATCGAAAGGGACTTCCTGTGTAGAAAATGGGTTCACGAAATACCTTAATAGTTTTAAATGATATATTCAAAAATCCTACATGATGGAGTGTACGAGTAAAGAAGATTATCCCCACGTCATTACATGTAAGGGTGGTACCATAAACAAATATTTTGAAAAGACTTTCTTACATAACTCTATATGTATAACCGTGCTAAATTTAAACTTTAGATAACTAAGTATGCGAGTAAAACGCTGAGGACATGTGTTTGTGATGGACATTGATGAAACTATGAGGATTCCTAGTTTGGCTACGGAACCCTAAAGATGATTTTTATGGTCAATTGATAATATTTCTTACATTATTTCGAGCGAGTTTAAGTGTTGTTATCATTTCATTAGACACCTATTGTTGTTGGCTAATATTGTCATTATGAGTCTCGATTTTTTTATTTATCACGCAGTGGTGAACAGTTTCTCCACTTGGTACAAGTAGACTTGAGTTCCCTGTGGTGCTATTTCGAACATACGATTCAACGTTATAACTCGTTGTTAATCAATACTCATGAAATATAATAAATACAATTTTAACGAAAAATATTATATACATATTTTTATTTGGCAACAGAAGCACGCTCGACGTTATTGCGAACGAATGAGAAAAATATCCAATCAACCCACTGGTCGTTCCAGTTGAACGATTCAAATGCTAATGAAAATATTACTAGTATTATCACAAATTCTCTAAGAGTGTCTGGTAAAAGTATAATTACACGGAAAGGGGGCCTACAAAAGTGCATTTGTTGACGAGTCTCGTTAATACAATTATGATAATAAATTAAACATACAGGCCTAAAAAGCTCATAGAAGAAAGCCACGTGAAATTCATAAGAAGAGAAAACGCATTCATTTTGGCAAAAACACAGAATTAATGCCAGTTAAAGGTTTGGTTTTTTACTTCCTAATGCAATGGATATACACTTAAAATGCGATCGATATTGACTATTTTTGTGATCGTTTCTATGAAGTTATTTTTATATTAAATGTATTAATATATTAAATATTTAATATTTGCGTGTGCTTCTTTTGCAAATAATATTTTATTTTTTACTCTTTCCCGATTGTCAATGGTAGATTGTTCAGTTTTATTATATTCTAAAAAATACTAAGCTTTTTTTTAATTCCCACCAGATTTCTATAACGCATCTTCTATTTTCGTAGGTCTACTTTGCTCGTTATATCACAAGAAGTAAAGTTAATTGGTGATCATTTCGTAATCGATGATGTACGAGTATATGCAAAATGTTTAGTTGCATTGCTATTACTATAGAAGCAGTAAGTAAGCAGCTCCATATGTAAGCCTATATACAAATTATCGGCATAGATTCTGGTAAATATTTTTTTAATAATGTTTACGTCATTTCCATTGCCTACGACATTTTTTTTAAATTTTAAAGTTCCTCGAGTTAACATGACTTCAACTATTTCAAGTTTTCAAAATTCCTAATAAAAAGTCTTCCACATCGGTGTGTATATTTTTACTTCGGTAAAAGTATTAACAAACAGCTGCTCCCGTGTTTCAAATTTAGGAATTTTTTTTATTAATTTTGGTTTCTTTGACGTGATCGAATATATATTTTGCGTATATTCGTACTAAATTACTATGAAAAAGGATTCAATTAATTTTCATTGGCCAATTTAGATTTAATATTCTGAAAATAATAGCATTTAGTAAATTATTTTATTCTTCCATCATAGAATGAATTGAGAGATTTAAATATATTAATAGTAAAATACCGCACTAATCACAAGAAAGATGCAAGTTGTATAGTTGTAACAACTGAATAACTAAAACAAACGCTTGAAATGTAACTCTCATCCAATAAATAACAGGATAAATAAAAATCGGAAGTGATAAGTACAAGCAATTAAAATTTTTGCATATTTGTTTCTGCAACCTTAATTTAAGAATAACAAAATATGCAAACTCCATAAGTGATAAGTACAAGTAATTACAATTTTTGCATTTATAATTCTGCAACTAATCTAATGAACGAAAAAATATGCAAGCTTCGTAAGCAATGCAAAATATGACAAATTTTATAACTTTAATGCACAATTCAATTTATTTCCAACTCGTATAGTCAATTATTATTATTGGGAGAAGGACTTAAATGCGCAACGGCTTTCGAAGGCGACGACACTATAACATGTTTGGGTCCAGTAGTATTATAAAATAAACATTGTTATTATTTAAGTACGTATAAAATAGTATAAAAATTAATTTTCACCTAATAATTAATAACAAGTTAATTAAATAGTTTTGCCTAATACGGGAACAAAAAAATAAGCACGTGTAGTCAATAAATATGTAATGAAAAATATGAAATTGTATCCTTTATGCAATGTAATGTAAGTTATATTTAAATTTGTTATCTCAATGCACATTTGTCAGTTAGAATATTATATAAATTAATAGATATTTTTGGTATAAGTGCACTTAGCAAAGCGTTAATTTTTTCTATCTCCTTTTTTAATTGAAATAAAACTTTTAATAGATAAAGTTTTATACATGTAGTTTTAAGGGTTGCATCCAATTTAAGATGATAAAAAGAACGATTTAAAAATTATTTTGTCTTCATCAGACATTAAGTATCAATTTCTAAAGTATTTTTAAATGTTTTTCTCGCTTTATTCATTTTTTTACCTTTCTATTAATAATTTGTGTTTAATACTTAGCAAAATTGTAATATTTGTCTATTAAGCGTTTTGTGAAAAAGGGAAAGCGAAATAAGCTGAGAAAACTTCAATAAATTCTTCGATACCAGAACATGCTTTGCATGAAAACAAACAAATATTTCGTTGAATTGATTTTATATGGAATAAACCGTGGGAGATATTTATAATTACATAAAAAATGTTTATTACAAATATCCGACAAACTAAAAAAAATTATGTAATGAAAAATTTACTTTTGGTTGAGTGCAGTTTTTCTATATTTTTTAACAATTTTAAATCATGTAATTGTTCTTAGTGCTTAAGTGTAAAAATGTATTGAAGTTTTAATGCAGTCAATTTATTAATTGCAAGGACTTTCTTTGACTTTAGAAATATGTCCCATTTTCAAAGAGTAGCAACATTTTTCTTTTTAAACTTTTCGTAACTTTTTCTTAACCGTTATTAATTTTACGAGATCAAAAATTTCAAATGTTTTAGGACCATTCTTCAGGTCTAAAAATAGAAATATTGCCAACCTACATATGACTATATACAAAAGAACTATATTATATCAATGACCAACTAATACGATGTTTTTCTTGTAGTCAGATTATGGGAGTATAATTTAACGTTTAATAAAATATGTATATGTCAGCAAAAATAATCGTGTACAGAAAAATATTAATTATTTATTAAATAACTATTATTATGACGAGACATTAACCAAAGAGTTGTTCTTAAGCAGCTGAATACCATTATATTCATATACCATTGTATTCACGATATGGTTTTAGTCGTTGATATTAAAATAAGAAAAGCAAAAAACAAACTTAAAAACTGATTGATCAATATTATACATAGTGTTCTCTCCTTTAAAATTCAACATAAAAATGTTACCATATTTTGCCTTCATACATTTTTGGAATATCGAGAAAATTTCAAAATTTTTGAAATTCACACCTTCGTATCTTTTCGAATTTTTTAAATACACACTTTCCTCTTCGAAACAGCCCTTTGTTCACTTAAATCCGATAATTAGTCTGTATGTTATGATCGTTTACAGAGACGTGTCGAATCTGTGTTTTAAACGCATAGAGTCGAAAATGTGGGTTTATTTTGCACGTACCTGTATTTCGTCCATTTCGCAGCATTCAACCGCTACAAGCGTTGGAGCAACAAATCCTTCCTCAATTCACAACTAGACGAAAATG
Organism: Druceiella hillmani; assembly: GCA_039881145.1. Lineage (NCBI taxonomy): Eukaryota > Metazoa > Arthropoda > Insecta > Lepidoptera > Hepialidae > Druceiella > Druceiella hillmani. Next base: position 16,025,323 of record JAYKKI010000001.1, read on the forward strand.
GAGGAGTTATTTATATTTTCAGTACTTTACTGAATTTTGATTTTCCTTCGATAGAAACTGTCGCTCATTTGGGCGCAATTGCCTCCCCTCTATCATCATTGATTTGAAAGACATTTTTACGTCAAAAAGCAGGAAGTGTAATTACTTTAGCATATAACTTTATGCATGTGACTTAATTTTTTTTTTTAATCTCAACCGTACAACGTATACATACGTATAACAAAACGAATTGTTAAAAATTAATCTAAATGTTGAGAGCGTGAAATTGTATTTAATTAAAATTATTACTTTTATTTTTATTATAATAAAATCGAATTTGTTATTATAAACACAAATAATTTACGTAAAGCCTCATAGGTTATAAATAGATGTAGCATATGTGGGAAAGGTTGAACCGTTTTACTATCACTGTGCCCTATTTACCCCCTTTTTCTGGTTTATTTCTTAATGAAATCAACGGAAAGCATCAGGATCGCGTTAATAGGGAAATAATATTGTCCGTCACATGGCTATTTTATTAATAATCCCTTTCCGGGGTTCTATCTTCCTAAAATGTTAGATGTTAAAAATATAAAATATCATACAGACAAAAACATGGCAAAACTTTTTGGGTGATTTGAACTAAACGCAAAGTGCATGTTATAAAAAAAACAAATGAAAGCTTGTAATTTCGTTTACGCTTGGATTTTTTTCTGCGTCTAATCATATTGAAACTTTTAAGATGGATTATCCAAACTGTGTGATTTTCATGCTCATAAATTTCCCAAAGTTTGAATGTGAAATTAAACACTTTCCCCTTAAATTTTGCAACCTTTAAATATTGTTTCTTATGAATTTTCTTTTATAAACTGGAAGAATTACTTCTTTATAGAAAATAATTCTATAACACTACTTTCATAGACCTCAATAATTCAATTACCAACTTAGCTTTTAGATCTTTAGCTTTTGTATGAAAATTCTTAATTTTCACATTTGACCTACCACTATATAAAAATGGGTATTATGCGGCTAATCAAATACATAATAACCTCAAGTCAAAATATTTCTTACTTATTTTAAAATAGTTCGAAATGGACGACATATAATTAAACTTGCGGTGAGGTATAATTAAAATTGTGAAATTTCAACCACGTTTAAATTATTTTCACACAAAAGTTGTACCACCAAGCTTTGAATTAATAACAGACTTAAAAGCTTATCTTATAAATCGGGTTTTTAACTTTGTAATAGCTTATTTTAATAAAGGCGGTTTTTTGAAACGGCGTTATAGTTTTCCTGATCATAATATGATTACTTTTGAAATAGTGCTAATTTTTTTTGGAAATTCCACTACACCAATTTGGGAAACAGAAGCAAAAATAGCTTTTTGCAATTTTTGAAAAAAATTCATAAAATGTGCAATATGGAATTCCGAAGAAAATAATTTTTTCCGAAGAAAAAAACTTTCAATGATATTCCACATGATTGAAAATATTTTTTTTTGAGTTTCGAACTTCCGGCTTTATGCTCCCTCTAAATAAGAAAAGAACATGTCTTCCTACATATATACAGATTAGTAGGTTATATTACTGTTTTAAATTACCACCTACCACCTGTTACCTTTATTCACTCCAGAGAAAACTATGATCGACGAACCAAATATACACACGAATGGAAGTGAAAACAAGTTTTCCTACAAGAATTCTATTTTCTTTTTAGTGCTAAGAAACTCTTAATTAGGATACTGAAAAAAAAATAAGGCAAATTCTTGCAAATTTATAATATTAATATTTATGTAACATTTTACTTAATTAATATTATAAAGAAACGAATTAAAAAAAAGCCTGAAATGAGTAAAATATATTTTCAATGCTCTATCGAGCATGCATTTCTTCCGTTTCCCATTATTCAAAAACTACGTATGTTCTCTTGTAATTAAATTATAAATAAATAGAACAGTAAACGACTTTAAATAATATAAAATTTATTTCCATGTCCCGTTGCAATTAGTTTACAACATTCAAAATTGTCTCTATTTCTGTAGCGGCATATCAAAATGTTTCGCAATGCATATTACATTAACAATAAATGTTATAACAACGGTTCCCTTAACCTCCTTTCATATCAGTACATTGGAAAGCGTAATTATAACTTCATTCCATTTCGAGAACCAATTATTTTTTCTCCTTTTCACGAATTATTTCAACCCTTGACGGGGAAAACGTCGTCGGAATCAATCGTGCATATAAAATTGATTTTACGCACGGTTGAAACCGTTTATTAACTCTGAAGTACCCGCATCAAATTGAATAGTACCGAACATTGTTATTGAGTCGTGTGGACCGAACAAATTTCATTTATTTTTCCGTAAAGACGAATAAAATTATTCAAGTGGCTAAACCGACAGGTTAAACAATTGGGCTAAATGGATTTTTTGATGAAGCGTCTTGTAGTGAGTATATGAAATTAACGTAAATGTAGGAAATATTTTATAAGATAACCCAAGAAAAAAATTAAATATGAAAATACAAACACAGACCTCGAATAGCATCGAATACAAACATAGAACTCTCATCAACTTCAAGAAAGATGTACTTAATGTAAGTGAAAATTATTGAATATCAAAAAACCATTATGGCCTATTAAAATTACACGGACGGATAAAAGAGCAAATGAAAAGAGTAACTTTGTGTTGCATTTTTTATGCTAAAGAAAGAATTAAAATTTTTAGGAGCCAAACCTTTGACAAATGGTCTATTTAACATTTACTATAATAAAAAAAATCGTTTCACCATGAAGGAGTTTTAAAGAACACAAAAATGGCTAATGGATAAGAATTTTCATATAAATAATTATGTAAAAAATTTAACATGGTCTTGACTCTACAAAATAAGAAGGAAAGAAAGCTGTGTTCAGTATATATATCATTTAAAAACATACGCGGAAAGATTTCAAGTGTAGATTTACGAGGAAATCGGCTGACATCCGGACAGACAGGCTGACACTTGAGTAATTTTATAAGAATTCCGTTTTTCGGTTTGAGATACGGAACCCTAAAAGTGTCAATAAGTGATGTGTGACAGTTTTTTGAACATAGACTCAGCCAGTAATCAGGTATATCCTTGAAAATGGTACCGTAGTAAGGTTTGAAAAACAGTTATATGAAAAAATATACTAAATTTTCGTCAGAGTTTCAGTCAACAATAATAAACCTTTGAAATCTAAAACTTCACCCAAATTTGTATTTTGGATTGAACTTGCGATTAAACATTTTATAAGGCGAAGTGAAATATGTCATCAATTTGAGACTGAGGTTTGGAACTGACAATTTTTTCGACTTAAAATTAGTGAATCCCTTAATATGAATAAATCCATTTTTACTGGCTTAAATAAATTAATTTGACATATAAGTCAGGGTTAAAAGAGACGGGAAAAGGTTTGTGTAAATAGTGTAGGGCATGCACGCTGCTGATTTTGCGATGGTGCTTGGCCTGCGCATCGTCGTATGCAAACACGTTAGATGTGGAAATACAACGTGAACAAGTATGACGTACCAAAAGAATACTTGACTTATAGCACTATGTAAATTAAACTAGAAATTAATGTTGTAAATATTTTTAAAGATAAAGAATTATGTGATACGAGTGATTTTTTAAACAATTTTCACGAAAATTGAAATGAAGACGTACCTCGATACATTACATAATAAAAATGAACACATATAAGGATTCCGTGGTTGGCTGTGTCCCCTGCAATTTTTAACGAAAATTAACTGAAATCATTTCATTTCAAAGTTCTGGTCACATGCTAGTATTTAAATTTTTTCAGATTTTTGAAGTAAAACTTCTTTACCCACGCTTGACTTGGGGAAATGGTAAGCTGGTGAATGCGTGACGAGAGCGTTACGAAAAGTGTGATCAGGCGAGGCGAACGGAAGTTGAGAGGGAGATATAAGTTACTGTAGGGACAAGAGAGAGAGAGGTGCGAGCACACATTTTCTTTCTCTCTTTCTCTCATAGCCAGTTATGTTTCGTACATCTACGTACTTTCGTATACTTCGCACACAGCGTCGAAAAATGTGGTAAATGGAATATTAACTTCAATTGAATGGACATTCTAACGGTACCACAAACATAAGGGTAAGCTAATTTTTTTTGGTCCCAGTTCTTATTAAAAGGATGGTACCTTAGTAATTAAAAAAAAATTGATTATGTTGTCTGCGGGTGTGGAGCGCGACAATGTCTATAATGGAACGAATACAAATTTATAAGTTCCCTTTTTCTGTACAAAACAAAATACCCACATGTACTAAATAGGTAAATGCATATTTTCATTAAAGTTCGTCTATATTCATTATCCGCTCATTCTAATATCACATCGCACGCACAAAGCCATCTCCCTTCACACGCCTGCCGGGGAAAATTACACTTCGTGAAAGAATATTTCCCAATGAATAACAATGAACTGCGACGCCATCTACCTAGTTCGACCATATAAGTATTATAGATATTTTGCTATAATAAATGTGTGTATATATATATATATATATATATATATATATTGGTTTATTTTGAACTTAGTTTTGGTTTTAAACTACCTAATGGTATGAAAATTTATTCGAAAAGTTTTCGAAGAGTTTGAAAAACGAGAGATTTATAAAATGTGTACACCTTTGCTAAATGCGAATCGTGTAGGTAGAATTAAAATTATTAAGCTTTTATGAATGTAAATGAAGTGATTTATAAGTATTGGAATCGAGTAAAATGGCGTGTTAAAATCACCTTTTTTTGGACTTCAATGGAATGATTAAGAAGTTATAAGTTAAATGCTTTAACAAAATTCTGTACTAGAAATACTATTTAAACTAAATATCCTATTTAAATTGTGGTATGATTTAATTTCGAAGGGTTCTGCGTAGAATATGGGCATAACATTTATTTCTTTACTGAGGCTTTTGGAGTATTGTTCAAAAGAACTTTTTGAATAGAGTTCAAATGGACTTTAGGATGATACTTTAGTTAATGCTCAATTTAAGGTAAGTTTCTCAACTAGAAATACAATTCAAACTAAAAATTGTATCTAGATTGTTGTATAATTTAATTCCGAAGGGTTCTGCGTAGAATATGGGCATAAAATTTATTTCTTTCCTGAGGCTTTTGGAGTATTGTTGACAAGAACTCTTTGAATAGAGTTCAAATGGACTTTAGGATGATACTTTTGTTAATGCTAGAGCTTCAGGTAAATTTCTTAACTAGAAATAAAATTTCAACTAAAATCGTATCTAAATTGTTGTATAATTTAATTTCAAAGTGTTCTGTGTAGAATATGGGCATAAAATTAATTTCTTTACTGAGGTTTGGGGAGTATTATTGAAAAGAACTCTTTGAATAGAATTCCAATGTATTTTAGGTGGATACTTTTTTTAATGCTCGAGCCCTGGAGCCTCTCAAACAGGAACACAATTTAAATTAAAAGTCGTATTTAGATTGTTGTATTATTTAATTTCAATGAGTTCCGTGTAAAATAGGCATTAAATTTATTTTTTGCTGAGGCTTGTGGAGTATTGTTCAAAAGAACTCTTTGAATGGAATTTAAATGTATTTTAGGGTGAGACTTTCATTAATGCTCGGACTATAGATACACTTCTGTATAAAAACACAATTTAAACTAAAAGTCGTATTTGGAATGTTATATAATTTAATTCCAAAGGGTTTCGCGTAAAACGGGCATCAAATTTTGTTTTTTTATTGTGGCTTGTGGAATATTGTTAAAAAGAACTTCCTGAATAGGGTTTAAATAAATTTTAGGGTTCTTTAACTAAAAAGTAAAAACAGAAAGCTTTGTCAAAAATCGCTTAAAATAGAAACTTTATATTGTGCGTAGTAATAAAGCTTATTAATCCGGCATATCTCAATATAAAATTCCTAAAAATATTTATTTGGAAATTATAGAAATGGTCCTCACATTCTGAACAAATTAAGTACTCAAAAAAAATGTATTTCCGTATGTAATAAGGGAATTAAAAGAATTATTTCAAAATTTTTTGTAGCACATCTTCAGACATGTACCGAAAAACACGCAAAAAATATATATTCTCCTTCCTTTATTTCAGAAACTACCTAACCTAGCATTATGAAAAAACAGGAAATTCAAAATTCTATGAAAGTGTTGCAGGAAAATTATAACGATGTTTCTAGGTTCAGTGGTTTTTGAGATATTCAGTATAATATGTACTATCCCGCACCTTGTTGCATAATTATCTTAGATATTATTATCTAAATATAGGCACAATTAAATGATACTACATGATGTAGTATTATTTCTACTTTCTTTAAGTTCTTTACCACGACCTAGGTTTCGTTGTATTACAACATCTTCAGGTGAGCTATTAGCAAAGATCTTTACTAATAGCCCACCTGAAGATGTTGTAATACAAGGTGGGATATTATCAAAAGATCTTTGCTAATAGCCCTTCAGGTGGGCTATTACCAAAGATCTTTGCTAATAGCCCACCTGAAGATGTTGTAATACAACGAAACCTAGGTCGTTGTAAAGAACTTAAAGAAAGTAGAAATAATACTACATCACGTAGTTTCATTTAATTGTGAATAATGAATTTCTACAAAATTATTGCCAAATATATTCAATACTAAATATAGGCACTAGGAAGTTCATATTAGTTGTGAATTACAACAAATAAAGTAACTTCCGTTCAAACGATATACTCAAGTTAGAAGCGAGTTACAGCCAGAAAGACGTCGTCTTTTATATATAGAAAGATGTTTACACATGAAAATAAAACATAAATTTTGTTACGCAGTGATATTCATTCTTTGAAAGCATTGTTACTTAAAATTAAGTAACAATACTTTCGGGGGATGACTTCGTATCAATGGCGTTACGTGCCATTGATACGAAATCATCCCCCAGCGTTTCAACTGCCATAAATATCTGCCCAATGCAAATAAAATATTAATTCGATAATATCCTTGAAATATATGATAATTCGACTGATCGAATCGGAGTTTAATCTCACAAAAGTTTTCCATAAAACTAAATTTCTGTTGTAATATATATATACATATATATATATATATATATATATATATATATATATATATATATATAATACATAATAAATAAATCCGAAAATAAATAATAAACTATCTATATTCATTATTGAAATATTTTTGTAATATATTTCCTTTCATAAGTCACGATTCCGTCACTTTGTTACTATTATTGCTTGGATAATTTCAATGTTAATGTTTCGTTTTATAATTGTTTACAGCATTTTATCTTTGTGGAAATATTATCATGTTTCATAAATAATAAATCTATTGTTATTACAGTTCGTACATACGTTTTATTATGACTTGAAACCTGATTATAAGAGAATGAGGTTTTCCGAGATCAAATAAAACTGGACGCCCGATGTTCACTGTAATTTATGTAAATTATATTCGGTCAACAAAGATTTACGCTCTTGTAATATTTTTGAGTTGCGACTTTAAAATAAATTATGATTTTCGACCAAACGTGACAGGAATTGTAAAAATTAAATCATGCAGTATTACGTGTTCTATATGTTTTTTATTAAAACTATACACAACAGTTTTAATCAGTAAATGAAATGATTAATTATATCAAATGTTTGGTTGCTCAACAGAATAAACTGATATAAAAATACCAAGTTTTAAAAAATCATTTCGAAATTTTCAGAGGCTCTGAATTAACCGATTTATTTTTATTACTAATTAGACAAGAATTTATGTTGTAACCATTATATTCATTTTTATAATTCTATTTATATTCTACTACATTTTAAATATCTATGTACCATTGATTTAACCCACCCATAATCAGATAAAAGGTTATGTAACTAAAGTTTGTTATTTCACGGTATCGATTATATGTAATCTTAAATTGTAATATTATAAATCCGAAAGTTTGTTTGTTTGTCCTCTTTTACGTCGCAACGAAACAAGGTGTTGACTTAATTTCACACAGATATAGATGGCCGGCCAGGAAATGACGTAGACTACTTTTTATCTCCGTAAATATCATTCCTGTAATCCCTAATTTAATGGGAAATATTTTTCTTTTCATTGTCATTTATGTTGTAAGTCACAAAATTGAAAACTTCGTATTCGAAATTTTTATTTTTGTGACTTACAATACAAAAACTTCGTGTCAGAAGTTTTTATTTTTGTAAATTCGAATTGTCACGCTGTACGTTTCAATTTCTCCCTATACGTATGTGACCATGTGAGGAAGAGGCGGGTAAAAGCTAGTTATTTATAAAAAAGTAATTACAAGAGACTTTACGAATGATTCATTTAATTTTATACTTAATCACTCGGTTCACGTAACGGAGTTTTTATAAAGAAGACATATGTGTTCATTCTCAGAAATTGTACTGATCTTTGTTCAGATTTAAGCCATCGAATGCTCAACTAATCTAAAAAAACAACAGGGAAATTTGTTGAAAGATACACTTGCACTATAAATAAAAAGCAAAATAAAGTCATCCGACTACCAAGACCAAATCAACCGTATCTATTAGCATTAGTCAATGACCACATTCGGCGATTGACTTAAATGGTTGGTCGACGATTAAGTGTTGATAGGCTCTACACAGTATAAAATTTTCAAATAAATACAAATCGGTCCAACTCACATAGAATTTACACGACCAAGTTTTAAAACCTTACTTCACTTACCATTTTCGGCATATAAAACTCACCATCTTAATTATGGTATTTATTAAATATTATAAATTCTATTAACTTTTCATTATTTTCCTATTCTCATGTCGTGGAATTATGCGTTCAGTATCAATTAAATTACGTGTCGTATGTGAAGAAATGTAGGTGACATTTGTTTGCATGAGTTCATCTAATTCTTTAATTAATCAAGGTGTTGCAGTCCACGAAATCTTTATGAAATTTGTAATTTCAAGATATAGCCGTAATTTGAATGATATATATATAATATAATTTCAAGATATAGCCGTAATGCTGAACAAAAATATCAAAATTAGTGGCTTCGTATATTTTCATACAGACAAATGGCAGACGAAAATTAAAAAAATCTGTCAATTTGATATAGGCCCATATCGACGAATAGCCAGACAAAAACATCAGAATCTGTGACTTTCATTTATCTTTTCACTATGAATGTTATGTATCGTTCATAGTGGACAAGTATACTTACTTTTTACCAAAAATATCGGTTGTGTAGAAAAATCTTATTAGTAGTTTATTTGTTTTAGGATTTCATTATATAACAAAATTGAGTCAATTTTAGTTTACGTGCATTTGGGTCAAACCATTAAAATAAATAAATAAATAAAATCTAATTATAAGTTCATTAAAGAGGTCATTTTCATGAGGAATATCAAGACGTTAAATTATGGATTGATGTTAATTTATTTAATAGTAAGGTCATAAAAAGTTATTTATATATTATTGTATATTATTTATATATAATGTATGTAAGAAATGAGCCCAACAACGCACATATCTCAACGTCAATTAAACTTAGTTGCTTACGGCAGTCATTCGCGAGTGGTCGTGTGTCGGCGGAGATTTATGTCAAGAAAAAATATTTCTCAGGAACCAATATGATTGCACTCTCATTCCAGAAGCCCAAAAACACCAGTCGTAATACAAATAAGATCAAAGTTGTAATATTCCACGCGTAGGTAGAAGTTACATACAGATAAACATTGGTCGGAGTTACTTACCAATTCACGACAGTAGAGCGAAATGCCATTTCAGCACTAGACATTTTCAATGCATTGCACTGAATTATAAATAGTAAAGGAAAATTTCTCTTATAGAAGAAAATGAGGATTATTCTCTCAAGATTCCAGTGTCTTTGGAATTATTAAAGTCTTAACAAAGTATCAAACATACACTAGTAACGCAACTTTTTAAACACTTTTTCTGAAAAGAATGAACCTTGAAATGAAAATGAATGAAAATGGGATGTAAGGCTCCTAAGGTATCTGTGTAATTCGAATGGAAATAACAACAAAATCTATGAAAATTCGCATCCTGACACGTGTTGCCAAAATGCTTCCAAAAGTTTTTTCTTAACACATAATTTTACGTGAATAAATGTACATTTCATTACAAATTTCTTATATACGTAAGAAATAGCCATTACGTACAAAATTTTAGTAAAAATACATGTCCAAACAAAACTAGTGGAAAACCCAGAGCTTTTATTTTCACCCCGATAATGAGTAACGGGAAAATAAAGTCTGACGTAACGGAAAAATAAATCTATTTACACTATTAATAAAATTTTAACGGAGTGAATTCTGTACACGAAAAAAATTTTAAAAAGAGTTTTAAAAAGAAAAACTTAGCATAAATATTGATAATAAAGGCCAGACGTAGAATACAATTTTTGTCTGTGTGATTAAAATCGGATTTTAATAAAATTTGGTAAAGTAATTTTCTATACGCAAGAGCAACATACGAGAGAGAAAAAAAATCGAATAACTTTTTATTCCGAATTTTAGGAGAGTAAAACCATGCAGCATGGCAGGTAAAAATATAATTATAAATATTTAAAGGTAAGTAATGAAAATAACAGCACTTCTATTTTCAAATTATAAATAATTTTATGGCTAATGAAACAAATGCTAATTAAGACTTCACGTTCGTCACGTGAATGAACTCTGCTAAAGTGAAAATGTTTAGTGCTTAGATAGCTTATTTAAAGAAAAACTTGTTAGGTAATTACATAAATAAACATGCAAATGAATTACCATTAGCGGTCTGTAATCAGATGTAGCATACGACCGTCCGGATCAGCATTGGAAAATTCACCTCCGTGCACACAAAATGAATGCTAATTGACTTATCACTTCCACTTTATCAAACAACAATAATTTATGCTTTCAGCTCCGTAGGGAGATTACCCATGAAAATACAAAAATATTGGACGCTTGATCCGCCCTCCTGTTGATCGACGGCATTCCAATTTAGAGGCCTCAAACTTAATTCATTATGCAGCGATTGTGTTCTCGAAACCGTATAAATTTACGTTAAATGTCGTTTGTTAGCACGGAACGCGCAATTCTTTCATGTGATAATTTTGGCCGGGCGATTATTTGTTGAAACGTAGCACGTTGTACTCAAAATAAAATTTACGTTTAATGTTTAACGTTGATAAGAAAATCGTGCCCGTTTCGTGGAATCTCGCCAACGCACTTGTTATATTTAAAAGTAAAAAAGGTTAAAGAGTAATGCCCGCCAGTGGCGTCAGTTATGTCGAAAATCACGTTTGTATTTGTTGTAACTTACCCCATGTTATATGAATTAAACTCTGTAAACGAATTCAACAAAAATCATACGGTAAGTAAGAAGGGAGGGAGATGAATGTAGTGTCGTGGAAATATATGTGTTCATATTTTTTTAATAATTATTAAAAAGCGTAGTCATTATTGTGCGAAACTTATACGACTTACTTAAGAGTACAATCTAAACACTGACACAATCAACACTTATGTATGCGTTTGTATGAAATAAAGTAAATTTCATTGAGGAAAAATTGTTTCTGATATGACACTGTGTTACGTCATTCTACATAATTATAAATGTTTTTAATAAATTTGTTACGTTACACTTTCATACGCAAAAAGTATGTCCAAAACTAGAGACGGCAGTAAACGAAACTTGATACGACTCACCGCGATAGAGACGAACGATCACTGAGCGAGACAGCATATGCCGCGGAAGTACCGCGCCCCGCGCCGTAGGCTGAACAAAAAGGCACCACCGCTTGCGTACATGTACTTTTTTACCGCCGATCGCCTAAGCGTGCAGAGCTCTCCGTTCGCGGCATTGGATGATTCCTTGCCGCACTCGAACGAAGCGTTGCGACACGCGGAGCTGCAACCATCATTCACCGCGTGCTAAGTTTATCCTCGGGTTCTTTTATTTGAGATTTGTCTTGCGTTTCGTCGTTTGGTCTTCCGCCCTTTAACAATATTTGGCTGTTGCTATTTGATAGGTGAGGTGAGTGTAGCTACATTTTCGTTTAAGCCCTTCTATTCTTATTATCCATATTATTAACACTTATGAGATAATATTCAGTCTAGTTCGCATGTTCATTAAGTTTTAAAGTCTCTTTTTAAAATTCACTTCTTGAAGATATGTCTTATGCGTAACGCAGATGACTTATAATAATAGGTTTGACAATAATAGAAGAAAACAGAACACTAATATCTATACTTTAATTTATTATAACTTACCCCATATTATATGAATTAATACTTTACCCCTAATACTCTCTTATATGAATTAATACTTTACCTCTAATAAGCTCTAATACTTTAACTCACACGTCTCATAAAAATCGGTCCTACAAAAAATTAAAGCAACTAGCCGACTTTCACCCATTCAAAATTTACGAGTTAAAAGGCCTTTATAGATAAAAGAGTAAAATGAACGACTTGATGCGTGCTGACCGAGCCAAGAGACATTTAGTAGATGGAAGCCACCTATCTTCTTTGTCAAAGTTCAGCAGTTACCAACCACCAATTCACCATCCATAAAAGACGTTCGTGTGTATTGCGTGTTATGTATTTCTTCATAATCATAATACATTTTTACCCCATTCTCCTCAATGACCTTCATTTCTGATATAAACACGTAATATAAATATCTGTCTATAAATGTCTGATATAAATCACTGAGAAACAAAATTTTAAAGATATAATATATAATTAAAAATATATAATTAAAAACGAATTATATACCATGAACGTAAATATTCACTGTAAAGATTGGATTGCACCATACGATATAACAGTCGATGAGCAAGAAGAAAGTCACGATAACGGTTTTGTATCCGTGTGCTCGTTACGGCTTCTTGCAATCTGATACTGCAATTACGCCATACTTCGTCTTTCACCATGTTTCACCATGTACTTTTATCTTTAAATTCCCTACTTGTTGAAATCTAAATAATTTTAACAAAGTAAAAAATTCAATTCCCAAGAGGTAGTAGAAACGCCTCCAAAAAATCATTATTATTAAAGTCTATTCCCATACAACAATGTTTTTACAGTAGCGAAAACATTAGAAATATGTCAACAATATGGGGCTTTCTATTGTTTGTATAAATAATATTTCTCTTTTGAAATACTCTTTATAAATATTTTCACCTACATAAATACTAACAATATTTACGAGATTATAATAACAACAATAAATTGGTAGAAAAGTAAACATACAGTAACTTATCCCAAATCACCGTAATTTCAGATATTTTAGGTATCAGTGAAAATAAGGACTAAAACGAAATAAAAATAATTAAATAATTTTTTTTTAAATCTTCAATAAATTGTGTACCAAAATTGCTATTTATCTTAAATATTGATCTAATATCGTGTAATCTTTGAATACGACTTTAATTTCAGATAAATAAAAAAAAGGCAGTTAATGTACTGCACGATCTTTAGACTCAACTAATAAGAATTTAAAACTACATTGGAAGGAAAGTGGAGAAAATCGGACTTACGGAAATAAAGTACTATTTAATAAACTGGTATTTTTTAGAATACAAAAATAAAATAATTCATCGATAGACGATCAGATATATGGTACAAAACAAAAATCCTCTTCTGAACACGCCATTACGCCATACTTCGTCATTCGTTGTTAATAAATACAGAATAGTTAATAAGAAATAAAAATAATAATAAAAATCTAGCAAAATATCTAATACACTTTTAAAAACGATTACAAAAATGTAATCAATATCGATTTTGCTATTTAAATGTGTAACCAAAGCCTTAAGGAAATAAAGAATAAAACGTTTTTGCAAAAATAATTAACCAATTTCGAATAACCATTGAATACGTAGCACAATGAAAGTGTAGAATAATGGAAATACGAATACTCAGTTGGAACTTTTGCGATATCATTTCGTTTATTGTAAATGAATAAATTTGCAAAATTCTGCTATTGTTGGATATTTTCGGAATCGGTGCCAAGTCAAAGCTCCTCTCCTCTCTCAAATACATGCACATCCACACAAAAGATAAGTCCTACATTTCACTTAGTATCGACTCCAAAACTTTCTGGCCGTAACAGTATTATGCAAATATTTTTATGTTTGAAAACGATATTGTACCGCAAAAGTGTCTACTAGTACTTGTATTTTTATTATTTTATACTTTGCAGTGCGATATCTCAGTGGTTATTTAAAGTCAGTTCAAATTTTTTTTCTAAAAACTTTATATCTTTTCATATGAAATGCCTTAAATTTCCTATTTTACCCAAAATGTCACCGACTTCTTATGAATTCAATATCAATTATATCTCATTTATTTGAAATCGGAACAGATATTTCCAGTGTTTAATTAACCTAAATATATTCATACTCATATGTGGTATATCTAGATCAATACACACAAACATATAAATTCTCACATTCCCTCTTTTGGCTTCACTGTATTCACTGCTCCAATATTTTCATATCTTTGTATACTACATATCCGCCTACTAATATCCTGGTTACTTTATGCTTTTGTATATTTCTGTACAGATGTACTTACTTGCCTTATATAGATTTTAAAATATCCTTTGGATGTTCCAAACATAATAACCTATAACGTATTATGTTACTCAGAACCTCCTGAACTTCCGATAAATTCAATATCAACAATATTTCATTTATTGAAATCGAAACAAATGTTTCCAGCATTTAATGAACCGAAATATATTCACATTTATCCACACACATGCAAAGTATTCAGTGTTTCAAACCTTTTTATACCTTTGCGTATTTTATAGCCAGCTACTAATATCCTAGTTACTTTATGATTTTATAAATTTCTGTACATACGTACGAGTACATACCTGCCTCCTAATATTCTAGTCGCCATATGGCTGTGTCTATGCCTATATATACTTACTTACCTTGCTACTAATGTACTAATTTTAATTAAAACGTGTATTTATTTATAACTATACTTACTTATATTTACTACCCAATAATACCTTGGTTGCTTCATGCATTTGCATGTACCCGTGTATACTTCCCTACCTATTTATTTTGTCATTTACATGCTTATGTCAAAATAAGTGAAACTTGTCCAAACTCCGTTAAAGGTCTTGTGAAAGGATAGATTTATACCGCCTTTAGTCACCTTAAAACTTTAGAGGCTTTATTATTATATTATAGTTATGCCTACATCATCGAAAATCGATCATGGCTTGCGTGCTGTTCATTATTGAGGTATGATACACCTTCAATATCTATAGTCGAGAACTAACGAATTGTTCCCAACACTGCACTTTGAAATAACAAAGAATCATCCAAATTGATTCGACCTGTATCATCCAAACTCGATCACGGCACCCGTGCTGTTCAATGTCCTCAACATTTTATCGCATACCTTCTTCAATTTCTATAGCCAGATTCTAACCAAAAAAATCATCCAAATTAGTTGAGAAGGTTACATACTCAAAAAAAATTCAATCGAATTGATAGCCTCCTCCTTATTTAAAATCGGTTAATAAACTGTTAAGTGACATTGGCGTTCATTCTACGCTGTTGTCAAAATTAAAGTGTATTTCGCTCCACGAATTTAACATTGTTTCTTCATCACACATTTTCTTCATCATAATTTGTACATTACTTATCCATTACAAAATATTATGAAAAGTAACCTAACTTTTCATAAACAATACAAGATTTTACATTTATTAACTATTTAAATAAAACTTTTAGCGATTTTCTTTGTTTTAGGAGTCTTGTAATGCTTGGAGCCTATCCTACATGGTCTTTTGCCGTTCGTTTAAATTTTATTAGTCATAGTAATTTTATAAATAACACGGTTTGCTTTGTATGTTATCTACGGTTTAGCATAAAAATGGTCTTTCCAATTGACATAAATTTTCATGATCTTTTAATATTCAGTTATACATAAGGTATTTACAAATTTTCTGGAATATTGGGGATATAAGCAATAACTATTTAAATAAAAGGAATGGAAGTTCAAAGGGTGTATTTTCAGTTAAACTGTTAAATCATTATAGATGCATTAATCTAACATATGAAGATACTGTCGGATTTATATTTTATGACCTGCTTTCTCTTATAGAATATGATCATAAAATAATTTTTCGGTTACACAAACTAAGGTTTTTTAACTTTATCAGAAAAATGTTTGGAAAAATTTTACAATACAATCAAGTCCACAAAAATTCCCAAGGTGCATATGGATAGTGCAAAATTATATATAAAATATATGTATATATATAAGCATTATTAGTATAACCGTAGTTTAGCACCTGTTATAATTTCACTTTTGTCTTTATTGAAATGAAAGAGTATATATATATATATACTCCTAAATCACAAGGCAGTTACTAAAAAAGTGCCGGTTGCGATTATTTAAAAAGATTTTCAATGGTCATTCCATCGTTAATTGGTTGTCAGATATCAATTGTTTGTCAGACCTCACATTTCTCAGACTCACGTGATTCTTTTTGGATATTTAAATAATTGAACTTTTTCAATTATTTTATATAATTTAATTTGTATATGCATATTCAGTATTTAGTGTTACTAAAAATGGCAATTAAATCGAAACAATTGTAACAAACAGCTCTTTGTATGGGATGCATTTCTCAAATCAAATGTTTATAATTAAACAAATGCGACCAAAATCACTTTGTTAAATATATCATTTTAATGAATATCGTTACATTTAATAAGCAGTCAACAGTCGAAAGTTCGTGTTTCAAGATTGCGCTTTATAGTTTTCTACTGGGCTTAAACCCAGAATAAGTAATTGAACCGTAAATAAATTAATATTAAATAATTAATACATTAAAAAAACGCAGTCATGTCCTTTTTTGACCGGCAAAGCCTGGACGGACAGCTAACAAGGAATAAAACTACCATGAATTAGAATAAATGACCCAATTTTTATAAATTATGACATTCATTGTACAAGTAATTTCCATCGTTACGTATCATAATATGTTTTAAACATAATTTTTATCAGACTAAATGAAATTTATATCTAGGTACTCGCACATTTGAAAATTTAATCCTGTAAATTTGACAGTTAAGTAATTCGCTATTTTATTTTTCTAATGGCTTTTCATTGTAAACCAAGCATCTATCAGACCGTTTCCACATTATTATGCTTTAGCCGTCGTTTTCTCTTTTTTGCTCGTTTTTCGTAATTTATTTAGGCGCATCGTAAAGGGACCGATAAATGAATTTTTAATGGGTTCAGTTTTTATTGCAGTGGTTGAAATAATTCGTTTAAAAGTTTAATAAAATAAAAGACAGAAAATGTTGAAACGAAAGACAAAGGTAGTAAGTAACTTCAGGGATAGGTCCTTTACCTGTCGACTTCGATTTAGACGTATTTTGAACGCCTTTCAAGTATTATTTATTTTAAAGCCTATATAATTACTGTAATATTTTATTTCATATAAATATAAATTATCATACGGATAAATAAAATTGAAATATATATGTTTTTCCAATTTTCAGACTTTAAAAACTTTTTCAATATAACTCCAAAACCACTGAAGCTATTGATATGATTTTACGTAGGTTAAGAATAGTACGGCTGAAATCAATTTAGTTTTATATTAGTATACTCAAACTGTTAAAAAATTGTGATGATAAAAAAGTTACGTAGAATAAAAAAAAATCATCACACGTTTAATTGTCAGATGCGGATTTTAGGATAAAAGAATAGGGAAAGATTGGGGGGAAATGCAAACCACCCTGCTCGCGACATAAAATAAATTACGCGAGACTAGCCTTACGCGAGACGCCAAATGTCCCGATTTGTCGAGTCTCGTTACAAGTAATAATTTGACACAGGTATTAAACAGAACGATATATGGCAAGTTGAGCGCACGAAATTAACGGCGACAGCAACTGAATGGCAAGAATACTGAAGATACTGTAATATTACAGATGTTATCACTTTATGCGACTAAGAATTAAACGGTAAGAAATAAAAAAAAATGTTAATGTGTTATGTTTAGTTGTTTAAAAATGTTTTTGATCAATGATTAAAAATGTTTTAGTGTTTAGGTACACACTTGTTTGAAGAGTAGTGAAGTTCCGCTGAGTATATAACATGGTCGTAACTTTATTGTAAAACATACTTTTCCGATTTATAATTTTGTGCCAATTTTTTTTAGCTAGAAATTCCGATTTTCTATAAAATTGATCTGGCAACATTGTGCACATGCCAAGTTCTCAAGTAGATTTGCTGTGCAATTTAGATACCCTCTTAATTAAATTTGTCAGCAAACTAAGTACATGTAAGAGATTGAGATTTACATGTACTTAGAATTGCAACAAAAGGAAATTAAGACAATTAGTTTTGCTGAATAGGCACTGTTTTGTAAATTTCCAGTATGTAGCTGGAGCTGATCCACAAATTACCATCTTATCATTAGAACCTATTGGCTGCTTCATATAGATGTAAACACTTGCAATATTTTACGTTTATACAACTTGGCAACTTGATGAATTTTATCCAGAAGAGGCTTATTTCTAAACAAAAACTTGGAAAATAAAAACCACCTAACGGTGAAAATAGAAAATGGTATCAAAGCTTTAATCTTTCTATAGCTGAATCGACTGATGGAAGGATACTTGGTCCATTTTGTTGTTGTTCATGTTTATTTTTTGTAAAATAATTATTACTAAATAATGAAAATATTTTTTTATTCACTTCTGCATTTGTATTGTAGATTTTGGTAAAATATAGTACCTAGCCTAAGTAAGACAAGTTCACTAAAAGGAAGACTTTTCCATAGATATCTAACAGCACTAAATCCATTATATGTTATAATATTACATCTTATGTAATTAGGCTATTATTCACGTAATATTTACTTGTCATACTGTGAGAACCAAATACCACAAAGACGATGATATTATCAATATGGGTATACAAATTTCTAAAATAATAAATCTAAGAGCGAAAAATAATAAACCTAAGGATTGAAAACTTTTATAAGCATAAATAGTTAATAAATATGACTTTCTAAATATTTAATCATACCTCTTATAATAAAATACACTAAACTTTATGTTAATCAATAAATCCTTTGAAAAGTTATGCTGTAATAATTTCACAAAAATTATTTCCTTATCAAATTAAGAACTTCTGCTCTATTTGAAGTGGATTAAAAATACTTATCCCACAAATTTTCCGGTATGTAATATTCCATTTCAGTTTCAACTAAAATGAAATTGATATCGAACGTCGTCTGCCAGTTGTATTAAATTTAATCCTAAATGTGAAATTCTCCATATCACCGAGAAACGTACAATCGCCATCGAGTGCAGTCTGAACAGGTCTATGTGGCAATTGAATGCTATTACTGCATTGCAATATTCCGTCATACCCGCAAAATGCACACCTCCTCGATGTGCCATAGATGGATATCGCAACGCAGTTGGTACAATTTGCAAGTACTAGATGGCTCATATTTTTTACATTGAGGTTCTAATATAATGTATTTTAATTACATTTATTTGTATCGATTCAAACATTACAGAAACTCAATGTTTCGCAAATGAGACTTCAAAATAGCAAATGATCTAGGTAACCTTTCTTTCATTTCAAAATACCTATCCAATGCCGTTCCATTTAATGAGCTTTGTGAAAAAAAATTGGCGCCTTTTTCCAAGTATGAGTTACATTAAAATAAATTAGTCATTTAATACATATTAACTGGGATCTGAAGTACTTTTTTGCAAAATTTCAAGCAGATAAGTTCAAAATGGGCAAAACTGTGAGACCGTAATAAATGAACTTGACAAAATTATAAGGATCTATGGTATAGCTACGAAAGTCTTCATTAAATATACATGTAGTATCTTTTTAGGGATCCATCCCTCAAAAGGAAAAACGCAACCCTTATGAAATCACTCAGACGTCTGTTCGTCCTTCAGTCATAGTTTTTCTTAGAAATCCCTTGAAGCAAAAATTTTAAATTTAGATTGTATTAAAGCATATACTCTATACATCTCACTAGCTACTCCTAAAAATATAGGAATTTTAGTGAGGTGCAAATTTAGTAATCGAATTTTTTTTAAATTTCAAATATAATGAGGGGTGTCGTTTGAAAGAGATACAAGGGTCCCAGGAATATTTTTTTATAATTTTAAGTATGTCTTCAGAGATATTATGAGGATTTTTGAAGCCTAGGTGTAATCGTTTTTGAGATTTTCCTGATAATATGCAATGTCCTCTTACTTAGTTACATTAAGTATTTTTAAATATTTATCAATCTGGTTGGTCCAAATTAGTGATGCTTTTTGATAAATAAAATCATTTTATTGCAGATATGGTTCGGAACCCTGTATGGAAGAGCCAAGCTTGCACATGGCTGGTTTTATTTCCGATATAATTTAACACTATAGCATTCTAGGTTTTTCGGATATAGTCATATTTATATATTATTTTCGGTTTCTGATCTAATTTTTAAATAAACAGTTTTGAAGAAAATTTACTTTTGAGTTTTTCAATTTCTAATCTACTTCACTAATTTATCCAAAAATCCGCTCTTCATGCAAAAAATGTGCTATATTCCACTTTCTAGAAATTCAAACGGGGAGAACACTTGGAATGAACCCAGTAAAGGGTCCAGGGCCTAAGTAGTGATACGATATTTCACTTGTGTATATGAATATGAAAATTAAATTTTCGATTGAAAATTTTAATTCAATATCAAACGGAATGTAATAAATATAGTAATCATAATTTTCATCAAATGGAGAACAACAAAATAATATTTAAATGTACTATGATTGTGATAGTTACTCATTAGATAAACAGATGTCTCTGTTAACTAATTATTCTGTAATCTTTTAATTGTGTAATTATAAATCATTATATTTATCTGCCAAATAATAAGAATGCATTTAGTTTTAATTTGTAACCTTAAAATGAATAATGATGTACGTGTAATGTACTCAACATTTAAAATCCTTTCAAAAATATTTTTGTACCGTTGACTTTTTAAGGATTTTTTTCTGAGTAATGGAATGTAATCTATTATCATAACTAATCCTTAATCTATCGCATAAACTATAAATTAATTAAGATTCATTAAAATCGCTTCAGTTATTATTGCATGGTGTATATTTAACTAATTAGCTTGTCTCGATTAAACAAATAACAATTTTTTTTTCCAAAACAACTTTAACATATAGGCTCTATTCCCCTTGCGTTTTTTTATTTATTTAGATTGCATGTCAATTTTCCCTACATGTTGCACACTATCGTTTGTATTATGACCATTACTTAAAACTTGCACATTTTATATTGCTAATTAATTTCAGAAAATTACAACCATAAGTAGGCAAAGGAACTGGACAAGAATTTGGGAGATTTCTGCAACAAAAACCGTATAGTATATTCACATTTGACTGATATTTATTTTTTTCATTATCAATATTACAAGAAGATAGACTATACAGCTTTTTTCTGTTCCATAAAGCTTATTTTTTCTAAGTATAGATTGCCTTTCTTTACATTATGTATTTAAACCTGGCCTTTATCAAGGTTAATAAAAATTGTTGACTCAATGACTACTATTAGGAGCTAATATGAGCTTCAAAATCGTTACTATTAGGTACGCGAGCTCGTGCTAAGTTTAAAGATTAGAATTTGAAAGATATTATCATTTCTTTACATACAATCTGGAGGACTTTCTAGAAATCGCTATTATTATTCAATACTTATGAAATTAATACGATTATTTCCCAAGAAAAAAATTTATTTTTATAAACATATAATGATATTTTTATTTATTATGAAAATATGTAATTGTAAATTTTTACAATTATTGCAAACCTTTCAATGTTGTCCTTGAATTCTTTTTTTTAGATTTTATTTCGATTAATAAACTTTCTCCATTATATTACCTAGATTAAAGATATTTTTTAGTAATACAGTTAACCCGCCGTGCCACAATACAGTTCTTCTTGTAATAAAATTATGCCAAATTTCAATTTATAAGTTACATGGCTTAAATTTTAAAATATTATAACAGCAAAAAAGACACAGAGATGAGACCATAAGTATTTCGCTTTCACTTACCACATTTAACATTAAAAACCACGAAATGTTATCGCATCTGATTCCGGCAGATCGCTCCATTCGCATTCTGCCGAAGCTGAAATTGCTTCCACATTCGCCATTCGTGTATGATCGCATCGGTCCATAAATATTTATCTCGATCGAATGCTTGCTCCGAGCCACCCACATTGCAACACCTCTCTCCATATTGCATTTTACTAACTTGAGGACGTGACGCCGATGTGTGACAAAATATGTGTCAGTCTATGTGTCATTTTACGAGTTAAATTTTTATTTTTCTGTAATTTTTTGAAGTTTTGTGTTTATAAATTAAATGCATTTCATGGAGATATATACAGGCTGTCCAGTGGCAGATTTCAATGTTTGAAAAATTGTAAAAAAAAATACACCTCTAATACAAAGTAGGTTTATTTTAACTTTATAACAACAAATGCGGATTTTATTTTTTAAAAACCACGTTTTCCAAATGGCGGCCATCGAGTCTGACACACTCTTCGAGTCTAGCACGCATGTTTTCAAAAACGCGTTTGCAGAGCGACTGGGGTATCCTACGGACTTCGGTTCGAATATTTTCTTTAAGTTGTATCACAGTGCTCGGATTTGTTTTGTAAACAACGGATTTTAAGTATCCCCATAAGAAAAAGTCACATGGGCTTAAATAGGGTGACCTAGGTGGCCACGGTACGGTACCGTTTCGGGATATGTTTTTTTCTGGAAATAATTGCCGCACTACATTCATGGACACATTAGCAGTGTGAGCTGTGGCCCCGTCCTGCTGGAACCATGTGTTTTGGTTGAAGGATAGACTATTCTCTAGTTCTACTCTGAAAAAGTCATTTAACTCTGGGCATATCTCTCCGAATTCACAGTTACAGTTTGGCCACGTTGATTTTCAAAGAAATAAAGCCCTATGATTGCAGATGCAGACATGGCACACCAGACTGTTACTTTAGGCTTATGTAAAGGCTCTTGATGCATTTGTCTTGGGTTGTGGACATCCCAGTAACGAAAGTTCTGCTTATTCACATATCCTCCAATGTGAAAGTGAGCTTCGTCACTAAAGAATATGTTGCCCATCCGGGTAGCAGTACGAAATCTCAACAACATCACCTCCGCGTAAGTTTTTCTTAATTCAAAGTCAGAATCGTGTAAATCTTGAACAATTTGAATTTTATACGGATGGAACTTGAGTTTTTTTTGCATTATTACCTGTAAAGTTGATTTCGGAATTCCCAATATCGATAAACGTGTACGCAGTGATAAACGGGGATTTTCAACGACAGAAACCATAACACGCTCGACATTTTCATCCGTGGCTACCAATGGTGTAGGTCCTAGCCTGGGTCTATTTAATGTTGCATGGGTAGCAACCCATGACTGAATGAGGTTGATCGATTGTCCATCACGTAATCGACGAATACTGTAAGGATTATTATATAAACGGCGTGCTACAGATAGCGAAAATCCACTCGAAATGTACGCCTCGACGGCAAAAGCGCAGTTCTCTCCACTCCGCACTACTAATCTCTCTAGTTCTCTCTACTCCGCGCTAGTATTTACTCCGTAATACTAGCGCACTAGTATCTACTAAAACATCCGCACCGCTTGGTTAGTAGCTACTAAAACATCCGCACCGCTTGCGCTTCTAATGACGCCCCCCGCGCCCCTCTTATGTGTTGCGTTCAGAAACTATGTTTGTTCAAACTTTGAAATCTGCCACTGGACATCTATATATATGTAAATATACATATACCAAATAGTTTATATAAACTTCATTAACAATTTTTTGGAGAAATGAATATAGATTTAAATATGTAAGGAATTACATAATATCTGTGAAATTACATCTATAACTTATTACATCCAGAAGTAAGAATAATCTGAGATATTGATAGACAATAAGGCTGTTAATCTTTAGATATAAGTTTGTTAATTTCTAGACATGAACTTGTTAATCTTTAGACATAAGTTTGTTACTATTTAGCCATAAATTTGTTCATAGGTATACGTTTTATTTTAAATTTGTGTAATTAGCTGCCAAAATGTAAAATTAAATTTATTGGATAAGTGATCAATATTATGATAGTATGATAATTAAAAACTAGTATCGAAAATATGCTTCTAATTTTTTTTTATTTATAAGCTTCTGGAAATATACTAGAGATGTCATTAACTCACGTAAAATAAAATTAACAATACTAAAAATCACATCACTAATAAATATTGCCGTTCTCGTATAAACGTTAAGGTTAAACCTTTATAATTTGTCAAAATTCATTTCATTCCTCGTTGGCTTCAATATGCAGGATGGCCCATTTAATATCTTCCAACAATTGTTGGAAACTCCATATTGGATTTTCCCTTTTAAAAAATATGAATTTAAAAAAATCACTGTCATAAATATATAAAACTACAGATTTGTTTATGAAGTTAAAAACTACTTAGGAATGGTTATATTTTAGACAAAAGGTCGTAGAGATGTAGCTGTTACACCTGCCCTAAATATGAATTTCTGCCATTATCGCAATTTAGCATGACAGAGGATGATTATTGTAAAAATTGGAAATTCAACTCCTGTTTACCGAAATTATTTGCAAATTAATATTACATAGGTTTAACATACACAAAATATGTTCAGGTAATGGCTCTGCTAGAAAGAGTACTTTTATGTTGTGCACGTATTAGAATGAGAGCAACACATGCTACTGTTATGGTATTAGTGTAAATCATTTGTGCGGATAATTCTTCGAGAGCAGTCGAATAACGACGCATTTCTTGCATGTGGCCGCCACAAACAAATCGTCCAGGTTCTAGACCACGGAATCGAGGAATTGCTCCTTGAATCCAGGAACTGCTCCTTCCAAAAACAAATTATATAATCTTGTAAAAACCCAATAGTCTGGAGTCTACCTGTTTGCTGGGCTTGGTTGGTTTTCAGAAAATTTGTGATGGCGCTTGGGAGCTTTTCGCAAAAAGCCTTTCGCAATGCCATGAAAATAATGCATCATGGCGTATTAACGTAGTGCAAAAAACGCATGAAGCCCACGTCTCGGTTTTCTCGAGGTCCTCAAAATGGGCGTTTGTTTCGGTAATGACCTCTTCATTCGACCCAAATCTCTTACCACCCAGCAATTTCCTCAGGTTAGTCGCAATAGTAACAGTCGCAAGAAGTTAAATCTGGAGAATACGCTAGATGGGGTTGTCGCTCGTAGCTCATTTTATGGATTTTTGTCATCGTAACTACACACAGCACTTTACAGAAAAACACTTTTTTTTCGTCAAATGCGGTCGTTTTTGCTTCAAATCAATATCGAATCTCTCTAAAAGCTCTGAATGATATTCGCCAGTGATTTTTCCACCCTTCTCAAGGTAATGGATGTGAATGACACTGCGTGTATCCCAAAAAACTGTGGGCATGACCTTGTTGGCTGACAGACCCACCTTGACCTTCTTTGATGCACCTTCACCTGATGAAACCCATTGTTTTGATTGTTCATTGGTCTCTGGTATACTGTAATGGATCCATATTTCGTACATAGTTACAAAATGGCACAAAAACTGGTTCGGATTACGGTTTTTCATCACCAAATACTTCTTTGAAATAGTCACACGGTTGCGCTTACGGTGGGATAGTTCTTCCATGTCCAAATATTCATGTAAAATATGATGTACCCGCTCAGTTAAGATGCCTATAGCCTTAGGCACCTCACGTACTTTAATTCTCGGATCTTTCAATATTATTCCATGAATTTAATCGACGATTTCTGGCGTGATGACCACTTTTGGGCGACCTGAACGTTCGATGTAACTTGTGCTGGTACGACCACAACGGAACTCAGTAAACTACTTCTTAACCATGTAAATTGATGGTGCAGAGTTCCTATATCAAATCATTTCTTGGTTTCAGTGATGATTTTTTTACGCAAAAAATAATGCTTTATCAGCAAACAAAATTCACTTTTTCCATTTTTGTTACAATTCACGAGATTATTTGCTTTCAATGGCTGTCAGACACAAATTAAATGACGCAGCTTGCTCAAAATTTTACAATAGTCTATTAATAAATGGCGGTTGAAGGCAACATTTAAAGTTACTGGCGGGAAATTCAAAGGGTTACTGATTTCTCAAACCGCCCTCGCATATAGGTTGCATGTTAATTTTATTTTGTTAACCATCGTAGACTACATTCAGTGTATAGCTTTATTTTTTAATTTTTTTTAATATTATTTGATTTATTTTTAGTAACCAAGATATTTTTATCGTAAAATAAACATTTATTTTGCAAAATTATAGTGGATAAGGATAACACCCAGTAAAATTTTGATTGACCTTAGGAGGTTTTCGAATTTTTTTAGAGTTTTAATTTTTATTTCTTTCAAATTTTGTGAATGAAAAATTTGCAAATCAACAAAAATAAATAACATAATTAAGGAAATGCATATTTTCAACACAATGAACTTATACAATTAGCATGAGAAAATATTAATCCATTATTGTATTTTGTCTCCCGAATTTAGTTCATTTAGTGAATTTATTTCATATTAGACAATCATATTAATTCAATTTCTATTTATGACATAAATGTTGTATTGTTTTTCTTTTGATTTTTAGTTTATTTGAAGGGTTTATTACGTAGCTTAATAAAACTCATGAAAATGTATTTTAATATGTGATATTTTAATGATGAAATTATTTAAAAAAATTATATACTTACATTTTTTTAATTTCTTAATAAATCATAGTTTTTATTTTTAATACAGATTTTATAAACCCAAAATAATAATTATATAAAAAATTCGACTTTAATGTTATCAAATATATATTAGAAACACGTGTGAAAAACAAGAATAGCTAATATTTGTTATACTGCGCTATCCTTTTTTCAGAAAGCTGTATTATTTGTCTGACAACTAATTTTAATAAAAATTTTTTTAAATTGTATCTACACCGTAATCAGAGACGTACGTATGATTTCTTGTAAACCGTAAAAGCTGTTGAATATATATTAATAAAACTTGTCAACCTTTTGACTCTCAGATAAAAAAATTCTTCACAATCAAGAAATTTGCTAATTTTTTAGACATGTATTATAATTTCAAACTTAGCTGCGAATTTACTTACATAAAATCTCAGTTCAGTATGTGACACAAAAACAAATATTGTCCTGTTGCAGTCATATGACACAGAACTTATTAATATTTCTAAAGGGAACCATACTTTTAGAAAAAAGTCTTTCAAATAAAAGTAGAACTGGCACCGCGAGGGCTTTGTACATATTTAGGCAATTGGAAACATTTAAGGGTACATAATATTTCTACTAAACTATTTGTAAATATAATTTTTTCACTTAGTGCCATATTTTCCATAAACTTAAACACATGGTGAATATTTAAATAATGTTATTTTGATTGTAAATTACACTTAAAAATAGAAGGTTATTTTTGTAATTGATTTAAAATGTGTGGAGTTTCTACTAACTTTCTGTAGAGTGGAGTGGAGCCTACTTAGTTGTGATCATTTGTCTCTTAATTTCGTTATATATACTTATTATTTTAAATACGTTACAGTTATTAAAAAATAGCAGTTTAGCAGAAATTGGAAGGGGATTGGTAATTCAAACAAAAATAACCACTTTAAAGTTTAAAATTTCGTAAACGGATCCCTGTATCGGAAAAATGTTCATGACATACACCCAATATTTTTGAAAAATCTATGAGACATGGCGAAACATGGCGAAATGACGAAACTATAAGGGTCCCTAGATTGGCTACGGAACCCTAAAAAGGAGTACTTAAAACTAAATCGTTTGTATCCGAATATTTTTTACTAATAAAAACTGTCGTAAAATCTCTAAAGTAAACCCAACGTGCGATCTTCTCTTACATTACAACCTAAACAAAATATCACATTCCTTGTATATATTGAGATTTCGATACATAGTGTGAAGAAAAGCGTATATGACTGCTGTCAAATCCAATCTTGACAAAGGTATGTAGATCGTAGTTGGCGAGGCCTACGCCACGTGACGCGTGCAATAAGCTCTGCGCACACATCGCTTCGAATGAATTACTTTATTGACGCGCCACGTCCTGCGATGGGTCCTAATATGTTTATATGAATGGAATTATAATGACTTAAAGTAGCTAACGACCTTTGTAGTTGTGTTCTGCCGGATATTACATTTTACGGAAATTGCATTTCTGATGTAAATCTTCGTAGCAATGATTAAAGATAAAGCTATAAAAGCTATTAGACGATTGTAAGAAAATGTTTATAGGATTTTGTTGAACCGGAATCGTCTATCATCATATCCCTCTTTAATTATTACCATTATATCGCATTAATTAATCACCAGTAAGTGTCTATCATCAGTAAAGTGAATATAACAATTTATTAATATACATTAAGTATACAATGGCGTTACTATACACTAATTAGCATATTTAATGCAAGTATTGCAGTAAATGTCTTCCAGTTACCCAAACGATAAATAAGAAAAATTGTATTTGTAGAAGACTGTAGAAAAGTTAGTTCTGATTGGACCAGGCTTTAAAAATTTAACATTGTGATAGAGCACATTACTCGCGAATATTTCAATTTCATTAGTTTACACTCAAAATGATTTGCGTGGAAATTTTAGAGAGGTAAATTAAATCATCGATTTCTTTTTGTTTCATAGATTATTAAGGAAATGTTCTAAATTTTATTGTTTTTTATTATTATTTTTTATCCAATTAAGATATTATCCACCTAGTATATATCAACGTATTGAATCCATGTAGTTATATATATATATATATATATATATATATATATATATATTTATATATATATATATATATATATATATATATATATGGATTTCATATATTACATGTGACTTAATGGCTACCTTCTTTAGCAATTTGCATGAACAGCTGGTTTCGTACACTTGATTAGAAAAATAAAAAAAATTTCCACATCTAAGTTTAATGCACGTTTCCTGTTTTTTTATAGCCATACAATTCCATACGTACATTTGTCTTTTCCAATAACTTCTCGCAATACCCTCTTCCAGTGAACGAACTCGCACAGTGATTAGCACATTTTTTTACCAGTCACGTTATTTATTATCATCTGTCACAAAGCGCCCATTTGCTCGATGCTAAACAATGGCCGTGTGATAAAACGACGAATGGAGAATTAAGGTTCCAATGACTAAATCAAATAAGACCATATCGTCAGTGTTAGATTTCGAAAGTACCCATCAGCACGCCCTCCGTTGTACGTCCGCGCCTTCTGAAGGGAAATAGCATACCCTAAAATTATATAAATCCAATGTAAAAGCATAAAATTATGTATTAATTTATTAATAAAAAAAATAGTACGGCATTCTATTCTTGCGTGTTAAATGTACGTGATTAAATATCTGTAGAGAATTTCACTTGAGAATTGTATCACAGTACTACCGAAACGAAAATCGACGAACGCATTCATTTAAGGGAGATGTGCTAATTTTGTGCTGCGTTTACTCGTAAGAAAGTCATTTTTCATAGCTACGTGTAATCCACCTATACTAGTAATGCCACAGTTAGCTACTCACATATACGTCATTTTAATTATTCTGACACAAATATTACTCTATTTATATGGATTTAATATTTGAATATATTTCTATGTAATATATTAATTAATGGTAGCGTATAATTGTTTTTATAAAATTACTATGACATCGGTCTTCGTGGCTTTCATAATGTGGCCTGCTGGGTTTATTCGAACTTTACCAACTTATGGTGTATATCAAAACATTGGGTAATTTGACTAGATACCACAATTGGGTATTTGACTAATTTTTTTTTATTTCGTTAATCATAATTTGAAGCTAATGTAGAGTGAATTTTTTTTAAATAATCTTAAAAATTGACCGAGTTATAAAAGTTTAAATCTAACCTTTAGACAAGGAGCGCAATACTGTGTTGTGAGGTCATTTTTTATATTGCACATTATATTCTACAAGAAGAAAAGAGACAGGGATATGCCGTAATCTATCGGTATCTTCAAATTTAGAAAGCCTATAACTGGCTTATTTTTCAATCAATTCTTGAATTTTTTTCAAGACTGGTTTTTAATTAACTTATATTTCACAATATTGAAATATCAAAATATCAAAATTCAGAATGAGTAAACTACCAGATTGAACTGACATAACTACTAAGCTAAAGACATAGTGCAATTGGACAGCAACAATCCATTAACCCTAAATATAGACAATAATCGGTAATACTCGTATGTATCTTGATAAATGAACAGTTTATGAACTTTCTGGATTTTTCCTGACATGACTATATATTGGGTTGTCTAATGGGTTAACTAAAAGTGTGTGTAGTATATTTAATACTAATATTAAATAAATATCAATAATAATTTTAATATTTTTAATTTGGATTTTTCCTGAAATGACTATATATTGGTTGGTCTAATGCGTTAACTGAAAGTGTGTTTAATTGGTTCAACATTAATATTAAATTATTATCGATAATAATTTTAATAGTTTTAATAATGTTTAAATTTACTATAAGTCTAATACCGCCAATGATATTCTTGGATGACTAGATTGGGTTCTCTAATATGCTTTCAATCCTATCTTTTTCTCACAAACATATTTTAGAATTTAAATGTCATAAATACGTATATGACGTATAGTTTTTAGATATCAGTTACCTTCATCTGATAGGTGTTTTATCTTTAGCTTGCAGCGATCTTTATGTTCTATATTTTGCAATATATTATCTAGCTTTATTAAGGAGAAAACAAACTATGTCCCATTAACTTATTGCTTTCTCATTTATTCGATCTAATTACTAATAGAACATCTCTGACTTTATCGTTGACTCCATTAAAGGCAGAGATTTATTTTCGGAAGCAACTCTCAAAGAACAGAACCCTTAATATTCCACCAGCAGCTCAAAATTCAGTTCATGTAATATCAATACACACTTTGGTATTCAATTAGAATATGAATATTGAAATCCCCTATTGTACCGCATTTAGCAATTGGCATTTGATTGTGTGTTTAACATATAATATTCACTTCTCGACATCAGTTACTAATTGTTTTAGCTAACAGTAGTTACGTTTTAATCTTTAAAATTTTTGAGAGATATTATGGTATATGATATATTATTCTTTAAGTAGAAACAATCCAAACTTGACGCCGATTTAAAACCATTTTTTGTGTCTTTACGGGAATGTACTTCAGCCTGTTTATATATTTTATAACAAAATATTCTGAAACATTGAATAACTTTTTAGTAAAGTTCCAAATGCTCAGCTAAAAATTTTTGTTTCCCCATTCTATAAGTACTTTATTTCAACTTTAGTTTTAACAACAGTTTTAAGCCGTATCTTTATGCAATCAATCTTGGCAGCATGGACCTAATATTAATTGGACCAGGTTTAAAGAAACAAAGCACTCATTATAGAACATGATATTCAATAGTATGATAGTATGTAGTTCGACGTTTAAATACTATGGAACAATGTTTGTCGATATTGTCCCAGTGCGACCATTAGGATTCAAAGTATATGAGATTGGTGCGTCAGCTGACTTATTGTAATAAAACATGTGCACGGCGTTAACCAATCAGAAGATAGTACGACCCTTTGTCCCCTTAAAATTTCGACACCATTTGTTTCATAGTGAATTTGTTTAATTACTCGTCTAGTGATTGTTCGGTCTACGCTTGGGTGTATCTAAAAAATCTGATGACAAAATTTACATGATTTTTGGAAAATATCTATAATATAATTGTGGAAGTTGAGCCGATTACCTATGAGTCTCGCAAAAATATTACTTCAAGTAATACTGAACCAAATCAAATTAATTAGGAAAGAGGACATTTTTTTACTCCGATTGATAAAGTGGATATGAACACAATATAGCCCAAAGGCGTAGATATTAACAATTTTACAAAATATTTTTGATTTAGTGATAAAAAAATTAACTTTGCATCGTTATTTACTGGCGTTACATCATTAAACAGAACAGAAGCGGTCCAAGTTTTGTGTCAGTATAATTAAAATGAAATATGGATGGTTAGCTAAATTGGGTGTTACTTTTATAGAGGTAGTAAGGTGGATTACGTAATGTTTGTATACTTGGTACAGTAACGGATAGTGAAATATACTTAAACGGAATCGAAGAGGCTGACAACTATCCATTTCGACGAAGATTGGGTTCTCGTGATTTGCATCATTACTGCTTACCCCGCAATGTTATGGGATATGGTGAAGTATACAGTGTGAAGGTATGTTAATGGTGAAGTATATAGTGTGAAGGTATGTTAATGTAAGAATCTTGAATCTTTCCGCGACAAAAATTCGATCAGATAACGAAGTAACATCTTGTTAATAATTATAAAAAATTATAAAGAAATAATACGTTTCACGGTGTAAACAATCCAACATTAGAGAGAAATAACTACTTATTATAGTTTTGAGACAAAACACTACAGATACTCAATTCGCATAGAATATTGAAGTCATAAATAACATTCCTGTTCGCCGGTATATTTAATATAGCAGAGATAAAAATAACTTTATTTGCCATAAAGACGCATAAAAATGTCCCCAAAAACTGCTTTACGCATTTTACTAAAATCCTTAACACTCTTTTATTTCCACAATTAAATGAAACTACGTGATGTAGTATTATTTCTACTATCTTTAATTTCTTTACCACGACCTAGGTTTCATTGTACTACAACATCTTCAGGTGGGATATTAGCAAAGATGATCTTTGCTAACTCTACAAAATTAACGTCAAATATATGTTTAATATTTATATATATTTAATTTTTATGTTGATGTTGTAGTACAATGAAACCTAGGTCGTGGTAAAGAAATTAAAGACAGTAGAAATAATACTACATCACGTAGTTTCATTTAATTGTGAATAATGGATTTCTACAAAATTAACGCCAAATAGAATAAAAACAAGAAAGAATAAAAATGTATGTGCAGCTAGCCCTGCCATTTATGTTACAATTTATTATTAGTACCATAGATAGTTCAACAACCTATTTCTTCATGTTCTATTGAACATAAGTTAAATTTTTGGCTAGAGTTACCAGTAACTTTTGATTCGATCGAAGTTTCAACTCGAATTATTTTCAATTGGAAACATGAATACTGATCTAATTAAAGGCTGTACGGTGGTGAAGCTCGCTTTGTAGATTGTAAATGATTTAGTTAATTGAACGAATAAAGCTCATCTGTTAAAATTTACTTTCAAATCATGTTAGAATAAATTCATAGCAAGCATACGTATTTATGATCTGTGACCGAAAAGACAAAGAAAAAACTAAGAGTGTGTAACAAAATATTAACGCGTTAAATATGAATGTTTCTTCTCGTTAAATTCGAAATACAAAGTTATATTTATGATAGAATTTAAACTTTATTTAACGTTGGGAATTTTATAATAACGATGGGCATCACTACGGGGGTTAGGATAGAGAAAAACTTTTTGAATACGGAAACGTCCTAAATAATCATGTCTCATCTAACATTTTTTACGGGTATTCATTTTATAACTTGACAAAACATTCTAAAAGAGGTAGTAATCGATAAAAATTCAGACTTAACGTTATTTCCTATGATCCGGTAATTGTCTCATTCTAAATTTTGATATTTTTCGTACAATATTGTGAAGTATAAGTTAATTAAAAACCAGTCTTGAAAAAAATTCAAAAATTGATTGAAAAATAAGCCAGTTATAGGCTTCTAAATATAAAGATACGGGTAGAGTTGGGTATATCCCTGTCTATTTTCCTCTTGTAGAATATAATGTGCAATATTAAAAATGACCTCACAATACAGTATTGCTGTCCTTGTCTAAAGGTTAAATTTAAACTTTTATAACTCGATCAATTTTTAAGATTATTTAAAAAAATTTTCACTCTTCATCAGCTTGTACCTTGAAATTTTTATTGAATAATATAAAAAATTTAGTCAAATACCCAATTCGGTTCTAATTGTTAGTCTTCATACTTTATCCATGTATGATTTTATGTTATTTCAAAATCAGATCCACCCCACCTAGGTGGAAGATACGATGAGAAAATATATCACATACTTAGTGTAATAATACGGTATTCTGTCATTTCACGGATGACCATTTTTCTCAAGACTTCACTATACTTTTCCTTATTTTGATAAAGAAAGACTAACTCAATATTCTGAAGAAAAAGGAATATTAAGAGGTACGAAATGCCTGCTGTTCTATAGATAGATTATAGCATTATTTTAGAAAAATTTATAGCATTCAATATTAAAATAGCTTTATCGTCCCGGGACGCATTAGTCATATTCCAGTTTAATGTCATCTGAATAACATTGACTGAACGTGTTTCACTAGTATGAATTATATACAATTAGGCTCGGTACGCGGTTGTCGTTTGATATAACTAGGCACAAAGGATATTTTAAATATCATCAGATCAGGGAAGTTTAAGTAGAGTTAAAGTAGCCGCTAGACATACTCTTTCAGAATAAGCGTTTCTAAAAGTTCGTCAAAGAAAATTTCAAAATAATTTTGTTTTTGCAAAGATTTTATTAACTTATGATTAGTTTTAATTAGGCTGGAACTTTTAAATTTCATGTTCTTGTATCTACACCAACCTAGTGACAATTATTGAATATCAATTATATAAATTCAATATGGCGAACGTCGCGAAATGATAAATTACCTTTTAGTTTAAAACCCCTTGATATGGGAATTCAATTAAAAAGTTTGACGAGTAAAATACGGTAAACCATATGATGCCATTATAAACGTAAAATGGCGGGCGAACCAAGGTACCGAATTGGTTTTTCCTTCAAAACTCATTTTGATATGGGTATCAAATATTTCAATACATTCCTAAAAACGCTGTTTTTAAATTATCTTTATAAATCTTATTTAAAATTAATTAAATTAATTAGCGATGTGTTTGTGTATTATAATAAAGGTAATGCAGAAAAAATAAGAGATCCATAATTATGAACATATAAAAATCGTGAAGAATATATTCTTAAAATGTTTATTTTGATCTTTACATTATTACGTGAAAAGAAAACTTTGTACCCCTTTTTAAGCCTATGGTGCGCACAGAGGAGTTTGAAATTTGGTATGGTTAACGTTTATTTCGAAAATGAGTACAGAAAGCTAAAATTTATATATAATATGTATTACAGATTCATTAATTTTTTAATGTAGTACAAATACATTAAAATATTCATTGTTCACGTTAGTATTGTCAATGTCAAAACACAATAGTCTGTAATGAAACAGTAGCACCGAGTAGAGATTGTCGCCAAAGAATTATAAAATGTCAGATTGACCAATATTAAATTCTAAACTCTTGTGTATTGCAAGGAAATATGGCAAATAACACACGCTAATGACTTATTCGTCCACGCTCTCAGCTGACGTAATAGAACAAAATTGAAAAAAATTATATGCAATGGTTATAGATGCAGACTCTTTGACAAAATTACTACATTAACGTTCAAACTTAAAAATTTATTAAAGTACGGCTGAATTTCGACCACTCAGCGACAACTAGTTTACATAAATTAGTCATTTTTAGGTTACAAGTTAGTAATACTGAGCATAACATTAAATAAACATGACAAATATTTCCATTAAAATTAAAACGACTTTTCAGGTTTGTATAATCTTAGATGTCCTTGGAAAAATGTTTAAGTTTTATAAATACATGCT
The DNA here is from genome assembly GCA_039881145.1 of Druceiella hillmani. NCBI lineage: Eukaryota > Metazoa > Arthropoda > Insecta > Lepidoptera > Hepialidae > Druceiella > Druceiella hillmani. The sequence goes on from JAYKKI010000001.1 coordinate 16,061,172, forward strand.
TGTATTGTATTATTAATTTTAGAAAACAATAACAAAATACTAAAATAAATAAGAAAATAAAAACTCAAAATAAAACATGGCACTGACAACAAATTTAAATAATAAACATTAATAGGAAAGTAGATAAAGTTCATAAAACAAAACACACGTCTATTCTGTTACGGCGAAGGTTCCCCTATTCATGGTACCTATACATCGTATGGCTTTTTTATGAAATTTAAATTTAAATTATTACTACAATAACATGTAAGTCTAGGTATCTATGGGGTTTCATACGTAGATATATGTGTGTCGTGGATAGACGTGTGTCCGTATTAAATTTTTAGGTAAAAAACTACATAGAAATAAATAAGAAACTAAAAACTCAATATTTGTCACTGTTAAAAAATTCAAGAATAATAATAAGCAAAATATACATATTTATTATATATAGGTGAAGATCATGTTCATGGTAAAATATAACTTTATGAACTCCATGAAATTAATTAAAATTTAAAACGGAGTTTATTGTGTCTGTTTTACCTAGTATAAGGTACACCTTATCTACTTACACCACAAACATTTTCAGGTATATTTGTAAACAGGTCTTTACACAATACGAGAATACAGGTCACGTTAAATTATACAGAAAGCTAGATGCGACAATAGTTTGAAGGGTGTTTAATAAAATTATTATACTCATAATGTTCGGTGGAAGTTATGACTCGGACCCATAAGATATTTACAGGTGGAGACGGTCTTACAAAACCCTTTAAAAACTTTCTACAAAACAATGAACTGTTCACGTGCTTCATGGTCTTCATTGTTAATACTCTAGTATTCACTCTTGATTTTTTATTTGAGTTTACGAAATTTTAAAACGTTCATATCGATTTAGACACGATTTGCAGCAAAATATTTGGAACTAAACGACGATGGTTATTAGACAGGTATTATGATGTGAGCTTACCAGGGAACGCTCAATATTTCGTTGCATAAACATTTTAATCAAGAAGTATGAAAATATAAAAAGGAATTTAAAAATTTATAAAAAAACCCACGACGGACGTAGTCGTTGTAATAGAAAAATGATATTAATATAATTACAAATCCAGAAAAATCCGTTGGGGCTGCCATGCCCTGCCTATGCCTAAAATTTTGAAATTTTATCAGTTCTTGACTAATTGAAATTATCTTCGGTGCGCAAATAGCTTTTCTATGCTAATGTGAATGATATTGGGAACGGAAATAACAATGACGGATTTTCTTGCGTTTTTAATTATATTAATAGGTTCTTATGTTGTTTTAGTCCCGGGGTTTTAAAAAAAAATTATTTTGATCGTTTTTCAATTACAACTACTGCATCCGTTCTGAATATTTTCAAAAGTTTTAATTTTACTTTTTATAAATTTACTTAATTATTCAATACTAGTTTCGCGTATCTTGAGTTACAACTCAGGAGACGTTTCTGTAGGTATTCTGGTGAAATTTAAAAAAATAAAACACAATCCTACATACAACTTCCCGTTTATACTCTGTGTCATGATTCTTGGGACTGCATTACACAATATTGTGGAACTATCGATCCAAAAACATTCGCTTTTATTTTCTCTATCCGTGTGTTTTTTCTACGTGTCGGTCTGACCGACATAAATACAAAACAAGGAAAATCGCAACCAAATTATACAAGAAAATATGTTGAAAATGCTTTTTCGCAATTTCTACTTAACGGAGAGATATCCAATTGGTTGATTTATTTCCAATGGAGATAAGTCTAGAGGTATCTAGAAACTAGAAATCGTAATTCTAAGGTAGGACTAATTATTAAGAATTCCCTTGCAATTTCTCTCAATGTAGGACACTAAGTTACGAGTCCCGTGGAGTTTAAGAGCACTTTAGCAAAAGTGCATATGTCACTGATTTTCCTTGTAAATAAGAGAATATTGAAAACAAAAGGACACATTTAACAGTTATAAAGGCCACTTGTTATCAATTTATTAAAAAATCTATATTAAAAGCGCTTTTACTATTGATAAATAGCTGTCAAATATCCTCTCGCCAAAATGTTTTTCACTTATGAAATTTTTTGCTTTTTCTTGGTTTCATGTTAATATTTAACAATTTGTATTTTGATTTGTATAAGGCAAAAAGTTGCGAAGACTAAAATAACTGTTTCTTTGTAATACAGTTATTTTACGGGAAATTAATTTCCTATGTGTGGTATGAAAATAAACCGCGAGCGGCTTTTATAACAATCTACAGCAAAGTTCAATGTCTTTGCATTAAATAATAGAAAGAAGAGGAAAATACATTTTTTCTAAAGTATAGTCGTCCTTAATATGCCAGCTTCTACAGTTTAATAAGGCATGTGATAATAAAAGAGCTGGCAACGTTTTTGGAGCACTCCAGGTCCTCGTTAAGCCTCCTCGAGGTCCTTGTTAAGCCACTGATCAACGAAACAACAGTGTAGACGACAGGCGTTACGTTTCATATTATCATACTTTATTTTTGGTATGACAGTCCCGTATCAACTATAAACGTTACCATTAAATTATTAGAAGCTTTAAGTATGTTTGCAACATACTGACCGTTTGAAATGCATAAATTTTTATTAACTCGATTTTACATATTTCATCATAGTATATATTATTGTATGTGACTTTTTCAGTACGCAATTAAATTAACAGACAAAGAAATCATTGCACAATTACTACATAGTGTTAAATATTGAAATTTAAGACCACCTGCCGCGCTGATGTAAACAAGAAGCGAGTTTTGTGAGGGTACAAATTATATGTCACTAAAAAAAGACAAAGACGAATAATGTCTGTATATAAGTAATCATATATTATTGTTTATAATGGTTATAACTTGGTACATAGATAAATATTTACGAATAGTTTATTAGTTTAATCTTCTTTTTTTTTCGTCTCCTTCTGACGACCGGCGGGGGAAGACAATTCTTTAGCCAGTAAATTACTATGGATGCCACATGATTCGGGACCTGATTATTTTCTTCCTCAGTTGACGATTTTTGGCGACAGTTTTTAGCTTCTTCCGAGGTCAAACGTTGGTTTTAGAGATCTTCATCAATTTAATTAATCCATATCCTCTTAAGTGTTGTGCCTTAAATTCTTCGGATGGCCTGTCTTTATCGCCAGAAAGGTTTGAATTATAAACGATCCGATTCCATTCAATTAAAAGGACCAACCAAACGTGGCCGCCATCTCGGAATAAGTCGGGTAGTTTTTGGCTGATTCTTACAGTTCAGTCGAAGCATTTCGTTTTGGATGAGATCGCATTGCGACACTCCAAGTGTTTTGTGATATATTAATATTTATGTAAACTGAATACCGTCATAATAATAACACTGAAATAAAAGCTTACTTTAACGCTACCACTGGTGAAATTGTGTTCGTTGCTATGACGAATATTGCTGTGATGAGGGGTATAGCACGAGTGATACTATATATCCAGTTGCCATTTTCAACATTTCATTGAAAAAGTTACCATAGCAAGATATCAAATTATAAGAATTCTGATATGACCCAAGTTAAAGTAACGATTTGAATTTTTTATTTTCAAAATTTTGGAAACGCAACGTCTCTCGCTGGCCAGACTGCCATGTCAATTAAAAGAAGCTAGGGGATACGCTCATTAGAGCGCACTGTTCTGCACTGAGCATTAATATATTATAACGTAATGTACCCTATATGAATTCATGTGTAAGGTTATATTCTACAAATATTTTTTCAAGCCTCAAATTCATTCCTATCAATGTAATAGAATTATCAGGAATAATAAATAATGATAACTCTAACAATGAATAACTTCTGCAGTATTTTTATATTAACATTAATATTAACTTATACTGCAATAAAAATGAGCAGTTTTTCAATACAATTAGGGTTTTCGTAATTAAAAACTGTCAGAATACCATAAATAAAATAGCTTTAGTTTACCAAGAATAAAAAAGAAATTTATGCCCTTTCAGCAAATTTTATATTTTTTTTTTACTTGAAATTCTAAACACAAATATACATACGTTTTATTTTTATCACGTCATAGATTAAAATTATCAACACATTTTGTTTTTGACTACCCACGAATTTGTTTTGAATTAATTCATAACATCAAAAAGAATGTAACAAGAATATTATGAATATTTTTTTTAAGTTTACGGCAAAGTTATTGTATCTATGAAAATATATCCCATAACGGAATCACTCAATGAAGCCTATTTTTGTTATTTCAAAATACTCTCAACAAGATCTCAAATGTGTGCCACTCACATATTTTATGAAAAGTCCTAAATCTTGATCGTAGTTAATAATTTAAATAGAATAGATATAATACTACATCACGTAGTTTTTATTAGTTGAGAAAAAAAATAAGCGATGAAAATATTGAATAAAAATATTAAAGTCATCCATTTCTTGAGCATCACGAAGATCATGCTTACAGAAAAAGCTTATTAGATAGTGATGGTTGTAAGATAAACAAATATTTTATAGTTTTTGTTGTCATAAATGCCACTGTTATTATAGGAGTTATTCCTGTGACATTTCATATTTGATATTATTTTTATTTTACAATAGTGTATCTTTTTAGCTGATAATTCATGTTTAAAATTTTGTTGTTTTTTTATTATTTAAAATTTTATTGCATTTTTTATTATATGTATCCTAATTACTTATGCTGAATTTTATATTGTTCGCTTAATTGATGTTTCTGTCTTTCACTGTTTTTTTATTTATTAGGTACCAACTGAAATAGGTGAGTTTGTCTTATGTGCTAATATTGAATAAGAACTCTAATTATGACTACAAATATGTTCTTCTATAATTTTTTTCACTTTTTCACAACAATAAATCTTCAATATATAGATACTAAGTTATGAAAAACTCAATATTTTAATTTACCTGAAGAAGTTTATCTTGTAACAAAAAATCGTCTGTTCCTCTGTACATGAAAAAATTCTGCAATAAATAAATAATATTTAATTAGGTACAACAAAAGAACTAAACAAACCATCAGCTAGAAACCCACACTATCGAATGTCAAAAAGGTACTAAGGGCAAACGCCAACATAAAGTGGATTGAATCAGATATTGGTATATTATATTAATTTATATTCTGCCGAACTAAACCAAGAGCTATCTGTCAAACTAATGTGTTTTTTTATACCTTAATCGCTTGTGAGCAAAGCCCTCCGGCAGAGTGGATACTGATTAAGTAATTGAAGTGCATTTTATACGAGTCTGTAAACCCCCTCCTCCATCGACCGCTTTATATGGTATAATGGAATTTAATTTATTTTATTTAAATATATATATATATATATATATATATACACACACACACACATATATATATATATATATATATATACATACATACATACATATGTCATAATGGAATTATTATTGCTTTCAATATTAAATATGATCGATTATGATTCGAGAACATTGTGAAATTTGGAACAATGTTACATAATTTAATCATTCATCAGACAAAAACGGAAAAATATTAATCTTGTAGAGTCTAGTTAGTTTTTGTATTTCGGTCACAGGTAATTTTCTTGGAAATAATTTAACAAAGGAAGTGCCTGATGACTTTAATTGCTTCGTAACGTTACGTATTAAAAGTTTATTTTTCATTTTGAAGAGTAGTTTCAAGAGGTGAAAGGAGATGGAAAAAATATTTTTCAATTAATCGTCTTAGGTATAAACTAAAAATTACTGGTTAATAATACAAAACCATTTACCTTTAATATATTTTTTGCTAATATAATTCTCAAAACTCAAAAAATTGTTACCTCACAATCTCGAATACGTCGATTAAGAGAAATTTAAATTAATCAGAAATATAGGACGAGGTTTACTAAAATTGTCAACGTTGCATTATTTGAGGTAACTTAAGGATTCCGTAACTCAAAAGAAAAATCGAAACACTTTAAGATCACTCAGGTGTTCATCTTTCCATGCATCAAGACCGTTTTTCCAGAAAACCTGGGTGTGAAAAGTTGAAATTTGGTATAGTAATAAAGCATACTAACCAGAATAGAATTCAATAGCTAACACTCAAAAATATTTATGTGGAAATTTTATGGGCATTCATTAAAAATTAAAAAAAAAAATTAATCTGTAGGGCATCATTAAAATAAGCCACTTGTCAATTTTTTGACAATTTTAGATAGAACGTGTCAAAATATATTCACCCTCTCTTATTTCCCAAATTTTTGAACGTAAAATTTTGAAAAAGCAGTTTGTGCAGCCTACGCAATGGTCGTAGGAAAGCTTTGACGATGGTTCTGGATGTCATGGTTTCTAAGATATTGACGATAATGGATATGTGCCCCCTACTTAATTATATTTGGTATATTAAATATTTATTTTAATAGGAAGTCCACATTAGTGATGACTTATTATAAATAAAGTAATATTATTTCCACAAGGCACTCACGATACGGTAATAGATTTTTTATCAACTTTCAACTACTGTATCATATCACCATTGGTACGACACAATAATTTTACCAATGGTGGTACGTATTTGTAGTGGTAACTTATTTTTAATCTCCTATTATATTTTTATTGTAATAATGATCGTTCCAAAAAATCGCAGAGTTATAAAAGAAATAGGTTTTCATGATTGAAATAGCTAAATTTACAAATCAAAGAGTAATTGTTCTTTTATAGCATGTACCATCTAACGTATAAAAATAGAAGGAGCAGAGCAAAATGGCCTTTTTTGAGTTATTGACCCTATTATTTCATTTATTTTTTAATAACAGACGAAGAAATGAACGCATAGAATACTATCAGATATAACAATGCAATACTTTCACTAAATGTAAAACATTGGGGAAAAAAAGTAAAAATACTTCCAACTAGGCCTTGACTAGTGTTACCAAGTCCAATTTTTAGGAAGCAAGAAGATTGTTAACTACAAAAATCGGTACAAAGGACAGAACACCAGGATGTAAAAAAACATTTTACATTCAGAATATACTGATACTTAAAAGCACTTTAGATTGGCCACGTGGGTAACTAAACACTCAGTAACATGTAGAATAATTAATTATAAAGGTTTGTAAACATCAATCATCATAATTTACCATGCACTGTACTGAGATGGTCATATAATTTTAACACACACACTGTTTTTTCCAGTATATTTACGTGGAAATTTATTAGTTTTTTATTCCGGTCCAATACAATCTAGTTTTTGAGTTCAGTACATTCCAAATTTTAATTTTTAATAGTGTGCAAAAATTGGGATATCCAGCGTCCGTTGTCAGATATCCTGCATAAGGCTTACAAGGAACAAATTATCATATTCGTAAATATCGTGACACCCCTAAAAATCAGAATATCCAGCAGAAATTGACTCATCTGGAAACACTTCAATGAAAATTCTAGCCTGTTTAGGGGCGCAAACATATAGGAAAGTTCACAGAATTTCTGAACCGAAAAAAATGTTTAGAATTTCTGAAAACTCGAGGTATCAACGTAAAAATCTTAAGTAGACATTAAGACAAACAATAAAAATAAGATATAATACAAGACCTATAGGAAAAATCAGTTGACCCAAATATAATGAAATAATCAGACAACTAATTCCTGCGCTGTGTTTAGTTATCATAATCCTCACACTCTTCGTGAAAAACAAAAATGATTGGGTCAAGTTTATATTTCGTTAAGTAAAACCTGTGTTATTAATATTATCGAAAAACCAACCGCATTTGACTACTTCAATGGCGCAGTGATACGTATAAAGTAAGGTTTCACAGTCGTGCACATCTCTCAAAATTGTTGAAACAGGTTAAACAACATGATTTAATTTGAGAGAATTCTAATCAAAATGCCAGTATTTAAATTTTTTCACATTTTTCAAACCAGTTGTTATAAAATTATATGGTGGGGCACACATAATGCGACATTTTGTAGCTTAATACTTGGCAGATGCTGCTTATGAAATAAAAATTGGTAAATAAAAACTAAGGTTCATGTTAAAAAAACTTTGAAACGATATACTGATATTTTTTTCATCCCTAATTCTTAATAAGGAAGGGTATGTCCCTTAAAAGTAGACAAAAGAAATTTGTTACATATTAATTGAAACCTTTTATCTGAAGCCTACACTTGCTCAACTTCACGTACATATATCGAAGCCCACAGAAACTAGTGGACAAGGACGCACTCACACACAGACATGAGGAAATTGCAGTGATGACACAAACACGGCTGTTTACTTACGGAACTCTAAAAATTTGCTTGAAAAGGAAGATTTTGTCCCAATATTGTTATTTTTTAAAGCTAATCAAACCCATGTTTTTGAATGTCAGCAATGTGCAACGCGGCGATTCTATTCATTATTTTGGAAAATATTTGTTCTGGGGTTGAATCTCGGTTGTGGGATCAGAGGATGTTTTATGTTCACTGATTCGAGTGGAATATAGCGCATCATTAACTACCTGGTCCTGCAATAAAACAGACACTGCAGTTGAGTGAATTGAAGCGAGTAGCCTACTTCTGAACTTGCATGAATGGTCATTGACAATCGTTAGAACCACTAATATTATTTTGCTACTAACGCGATAATTTTTTAAATTATGTATACTCAATTAACTACGTAAGATATGTATGTTATTTTCGAATTATTTCGCATGCATACTATTCACAATATCTACTCTTCTATATCACCACTTCTTAGTTAGACAAAAGTTAAAATCACTTTTGTCATCTGAAAGGTAATACTGTGGATAAAATTGACATCTATCCGCCATTCTTAACTAAAAGCTAAATTTTAACTCAGCAAAAAAGAACAGAATTGTTATGATACAGCAAATATAGTTGATTTTATTATGAAACAGTAAACTTGATCAAATGTTTAGTTTAGGCTTCATTTTAACTGCAAACAGGTACAATATCAATACAAGCTACTCAAATTTCTTTGATTATTTAATGATCTCAAAAATCCATTAACACATTTTTGCGCTCCAATTTCGAATGAGGATCGGAATGGAAAAGGTGGTCGGGATTTACGCTGCTGGAAGCATTACGCCTCTCGAAGCTCATGACTTCGAATTGCATTCTGAAAGCACCCTCGCCATCCTCAATTCCAAATATTAGGGTCCATTCTTTCAGCATTCATTTTCAGTATTTAATACTAAGCTATGGAATAAATTGGACTGACATACGAAGTAGACCTTTAATACACAGATTATGAATTAGTACTACCTTTCCCTCTTTCCATTTCCTCCTGGCCTCACCCCAATTTCCGTCTAGTCCAACATTTGTATAATTTTGCAAAGAAATTAAAAAATTAGTATACACGTCTGTAAACATGTTTATCGTTTCTTCCTAACATTGGCTGTTGCTTACTTCAGTAACAAAATGACAATAACGAAGTATCCGTGTAATACTTATTGAAGATACATTTGCGCTTAAAAACATCTTATCGCACAGCTCTTGAAAAACAATTCGTCAAAAGCAAAGAAATTTATCTGCCACATGATGAAACGACTGACGCAACGTCATTCTTTAAAATCTTTATGAAACATTTAGCATTCTTCCTAAATTTCCATCCAATATAATAAATATTAAGGCGCAAGCTAGATCTTCCACCTCCTTGAAATGCAGCCTGGACATGATAGGCAACGTACGAGGCGGTTAATGTAAATAATTCAGTATATTCTAATTATTTATTATCTTGCAAAATACTGTTAAACTCTCAGGTTGATAGCAAGCTGTTTTGAGTATTTCAGCATTAAGTGAGTTAGGGGAATATTATCTATGATTGTTCCACGTAGAATACACGATGGCACATGACGCAGATATACGTTTTGTGCTACATAAATATTAAAATTTGTATCATTTTGTATTTTGTATCTTCTAAAATGAGATGTAAATGGAATACACCGAAAAATTAGTTAGAAATGTTTCCAGAAATATTATGTTATGTAGTAAGAAAATCGTTTAAAATGAATAGAAATTACGCTGCGAATGTTAATTCATAGTTACATTAGTTCAATAGAGACACTATGCACCCTTAAATATTTAAAATTTAATTTATGAATAAGGTTTGCAATTACGTAATTGTACTTGTAGACGATAAATTTACGTTTTGAAAAATTTATTTATATAATTAAATAATATATAAAATTTGAAATATCTTTAAACTTCGATATATGCATAGGAAATATAATTTATATATATAGATATATATATATATATATATATATATACATATATATATATATATATATATATATATTTAATTGCTCAATAAAATGTAGTATATACTTCACAAACCCGTGAACTCTATTCCTGAATTCATTATTACTTGTACATAACTGCCCATACAATCGTATCGTGAGCCAGTTCTATATACAATAGTTGTTACTTAATCAATGTCTAATAAAATTTTCAATTAAAATATCTACTAAAATAACATATCAACTCAATTGGAAAAGAAGCAAATTATGACTTAAATAAAATTACAATACGTATGTTTATCTAAGCCTAAACTCGAAAAAATATATTTGTATCTTGTAATATATTTAAAAGCAAAAAAAATAAGAGCCTAAATCAATATTTTCTGAATTTGCTCATAAGATTTACGTATGCCATCACTTCTTACTTTTGTATTTATAGTTTGCAGCATACTAACTGATTACAAATATGATCATAGAACTCTATAAAATGATACTCGCATGTGATTTGTTGGGCATCTTTTTATTCAATTAATGAGTATGAAAAGTTATTAAAAATGAGATTAAACAAAAAAAAATAGTTATTTTCGCCAAGTGAAAAACCCTCTTACGACCGCGCTGGCAGTCTCCAGCTATCACTTATCTATACCATACCGCAGTCGCTCCACAGTTAGATCAGTATACATCCTATTGTTGCAGTTGTATTCGCCCTTTCAATTCTATCAACAAAACAATTTAAAATATCAAGTTGGAACCCTTATCCATATAGCTATTTTGGCATTTAATTTGAATAAAATAATGTAGGATGGATGCAAATATATGAAACAGCTGTTTACATATAGAAATGACGTAAATAAGATAAAGAGCTTGTGTAAAGAAAAGTAGAGAGCTACTACAATATATAAATAGTAATTTACAAAACAGTGAATAAGCCAGTATTCATTAATTTTTGTGCGTCTTATCCTTGTCAATCCAGCATTCCTTTTTTAACGTCAATAAACGTCATATTACTTATAAGTAAAAACGACACTTGCGTCATGTGGCAGGGGGCGACTAATAAGGCCGAAGTGATTTCGTAATAAGGCCGAAGTGATTTCGTAATAAGGCTGAGGTGATTTCAATAAACTACGACTGTTGAAATTACGAAAGTGAATGATGAGAGCAAAATCGTTTACTCCCTCACAAGTCTATAAAACCTTGATCTGGGACCGAAAAGCAGGAAAAATGTTTACGGCGATTTTCTTACGTGATCGGTACTCAAGAAAATAAACCGTATAATCGTCCGTTGAGCCACGAAATGTTTACTTAGATTTTCGAAAGACTTGCCGAAGTATATGGTTAACAAACACTGATTGTTAGCCACTTACTTCACAACTTTTAATATGTTTACCTGATAACTTCAACTTTCGCCAAATTACTGTAAAAATCGAAACTTGAAACCAGTTAATAGTTTAATACCGTAAATGTAAAACAAAAATATAGCAAAGTAAATAACAAAAAATTTGTAAACAGTAACTAATAAATAATACAGAAATTTCTATGGACGATAAATGCTAAAAAATGCTACGAACACATTTAAAATTGATCCGTATTTTCTTTATTGAATTGATCATAATGTAATACTACCGAAAATATGCGTTATTTTTTCGAATGTAAAATACGTTGTTCGTTTTATCATTACTTCAAAATAACTGTCTTTAATCTGCCACCATATTGAAGAATAGTAAGGAAAACTTGGTACAGTAAATCGGAAAAAAGTAACGTTCAACTATTTGTCACTACACTAGCTTTAAACATGTTTCAAAATATTATATGGAATAGACATTATCAATAAAAATATTGGCAGGCATATATATATATATATATATATATATATATATATATATATATATATATATCAGTCGTGCACTCTTTACAGAGTGGTCGTAATCATGGTTTGGCCGGTTCCTTCGCCACTGCCGCCCTCGCAATGTGACGCCATGTAGTTCGGTGTTTTGCGGAGTGAGAGCAGTCATTTACACTGGAGTGCGTCGCAGATTTTATTAGGTCTGTCCACCGTGTCGGAGCGCGTCCACGGGATCGTTCGCCTTCGACTTTGCCTTGCACCACCATTCGTTCCGTGGAGTCCTCGTTACGGGTGACATGTCCAAAGAATTTGAGGATTCGCAATTGCACAGTCGACGATAATCTCTCTTTGATGTTAAGTTCCTTGAGGATCGAAACGTTGGTTCGGTGCGCGGTCCATGGGATCCTAAGCAAACGCCTCCAGCACCACATTTCCAGTGCGTTAATTTTGTGGCGGTCTTACATCCTCAGCGTCTACGTCTCAGCTCCATATAGAAAAATCGGAAGGACCAGGCATTTCATAAGTCGAACCTTTGTGTTTCTGGTTATTCTGCGGTTTTTCCAGATCTTTGTGAGTTTTTCCACTGATGATCTCGTCACGGCGCAACGTCTTCGAAATTCATCCTCGCAACCTCCATCATTAGCGATAGTGGAGCCCAGATATACGTAGCTCTTCACTACCTGGCATCCTGCTATATTTTGGATGTTCGGTTGGTTATTGTTAGCACGATCTACAATCATCATTTTAGTCTTATCGCGATTGATTGTAAGCCCAAACTCCAATGCTGTGGTCTCCAGTCGTTGTAGGAGAGACTCGATTTCATCTTTTGGTGTGTCATCTGCGTGTCTCAAGTTTGATATCTTCCGACCCCCCACCGATATTCTCTTATTCCAAACTTCAAGAACTATACGCATTAGGTATTCTGTGTATATGTTAAAGAGAAGAGGAGGTAATATACAGCCCTGTATAACACCTGCTTGCGTTTTGAAGCGTTCGGAGTCAATACCGTCTAATCGGACCGCGGCTGTGCCATCTTCGTAAAGACTCCTAATGAGTTGTACAAGTTGTGATGCGGTACACCCATTTCCGTCAGGACCAGTCACTGTTTCCACCACTTCACGGTATCGAAGGCTTTTCTGAAGTCGACGAAGCATATATAGAGGGTAATGTTAAACTCTCTAGCCTTCTCTACAATTTGTCGCAATATCAGCAGCTGTTCTCTTGTACCTCGACCTTTTACAAAACCAGCTTGTTCGGAGGCGATTTCTCGGGACAAAACACTCTGAAGCCTTGTGTTAACAATATGCAGCATTATTTTACTGGCGTAGGATATTAGCGAAATGAGTATGTAGTTACTGCACTTTTTCGTCGATACTTTTTTGTGTAACGGTATGAATATGGAGTGTGACCAATTGCTCGGCCAAACTCCAGTGTCCCATATACGACACCAGATGGTGTGCAGTATGTTTACTCCGACTTCCCCCATAGCTTTCACTGTCTCGATCGGGATCTCATCAATGCCTACAGTCTTGTTCCGTTTAAGATGGTCTATAGCGGCCCGCACTTCATCTTTTAATATCATTGGCTCTTGCTCTGTGGTTTCTTGGTAAGGTGTTATGTTTGTTGCTGTGTCAGCAAAGAGAGACTTACAGTACTCTTCCCAGACGCTAGCAATCTTTTTGATTTCCGTGACGGTGTCCCCGGTCGCATTCTCAATGGCCCACGTCTTCGGTTTGAACTGACGGGTTATAAGTTTGATTTTCATATGTAGGTCTTTTGTTTCAAACTTTTGAGAATGTTTCTCTACTTCTTCACATATTGATTGTAACGCTGTATTACGGTCGCGACGGCACGACGCTTGTATGACGGAACTCATGGCGTTCAATTCCTATACTTTTGCGCCCTTGGCTTTCACGTCCCTATGACTCTCAATCAAATCCCAAGTTTCACTCGACATCCAGTGCTGCCTCTTTTTGGATCTTCCGTTGGGCTGTGATTCGTGCACGGCATCTTTTATGAATTGCACGGTTGATTTCCAAAGCTTGTCAACGTTTTCTTCCTTGCTACAGTTTTCACGCCAACATCGTTCTTTATTTAGTAGTAATTGAACAAACGAGTTTTTATCACGGATTTCCAAGCGTTTGGCCGTTCTCCTGACCATGGGTCTGTGCAGTCTAGTTCACACACTAGTAGCTGGTGGTCAGACATGACGTCGGCATCCGGCAATGTGTGTGCTTTGGTTATCGTGCTCCTCCATCTTGTTCTAACCAGTATGTAATAGATCTTTTAGGGAGAGGGATCGTTTGGGGAGGTCCATGTATACAGTCTCCTGGGGTGGTGTTTGAAGACTGTGTTCATAATGGTAAAGTCGTTATCTGCTGCAAATTGAATTAGGAGTTCTCCTCTGATGTTCCTGCAACCAAGACCGTAATGGCCGACGATGTTTCGCAGTCCCACACCCAGGGTAGTGGATCCAACCTTAGCGTTAAAGTCACTGATAATCATCAGTATCTTTGGGATGTTATTGATACAAGCCTCCAGTTGGTTGTAAAAATCCTCAACTTTATCTTCGGGAGCGGCACTTGTGGGATCGTAAACCTGGATGATGTTCAACGTACATGGTGAAGCATTGAGTTTCATGCTAATGATCCTATCACTGACAGGGTTGTAACCTAGGACAGACCCAGCCCAGATCGTGGGTATTGCGATAGCCACTCCAGTAAAACTGGACGACTCGTTTCCTGAGAAGAAGATAGTGTGTTTCTCTAGGTTTCTGTGCCAACTGTCTTTCCAATGCGTCTCACTTAGTCCCGTAACAACACTGTTACATCGCTCTAGCTCGTGGTCTTATACATGGAGCTTTCCTTCATCATTGAGACCCTTCACATTCCAAGTCCCAATGCGAATGTTATTACGAAGTTGCAGTTTCGTTTTACCAGAGATTTTGTTTCCATGGGGCGCCTGGCTGCATATTCCCTCATGGCCAGTAACCAATTTCACACCCTGGTTCCCAGACAACTCAGGGCGCCGGTCGCTACGCGGATCGCCAGGCACACGTTTACTCTTATTCGACTTCTTCATGACTCTCTTGGGAAATTAGTGCAGTGGTTTCCCGTTGCCTTCTGCACCAGGACTTTTAGAGGGTATTTGGACCCCAAGGTTTCTGACGCCTCTTCCGTAAAGGTTACCCTGACGGATATATATAGTTATACCGGCATTGCTCAGTCGCCATTGCCCCGTTGGTTATCTAGCAGGGAGCACCACGGCAACCAGTTGGTAGCCGCCGCCATGCGGCGCGTGCAGGTGGGGTTGACAGTAGGGCCGGTAGAGGTGGTATACCGATCTCGCCTTACTCCCTAGTTTTATTTAGTTTTAAATCATGAATTTAGTAATTCAGTTTTAAATCATGAAAAAGACAGGGTTGATAAAATCTAATTAGAAAGTCACAGAAAAACCATAGCAATTTTCCTAAATCTTGTAAATATGCAATATATTTAGGTTTTGAAAAATTAAAGTTGGAAAATTTATGTACCCTTAAACGTCAATATACATGTACCAAATTCACATAGTGCGAGTTCTGCTTTTGCTTGCTATGTTATATTTTGATAACCAAGATATAGTTCACCGAAGTGTAAACATTTATTTATAGATAATGCCTTAGCCCTAATAAGGTTGAACAAATCTCAGAAACCTGCAAATCCCGTCTTGACAAACGTGTTTGGTAAAAAAATAAAAGTCAGTGCAACCACCATCGATTCGATTGTGGTTGCACTGACTTTAATCAGTGCGAGCACTTGATCAGTGCGACCACCATCGTCAGCGGGAGCACTATGATCCCTTCGATTCGATGCGCATGCGGACCTAACGCTTGCAGTAAGGTCCGTATGCGCATCGAAGCGAAGGAATCGCTTTATTGGCTCGCCTCGTCCTGCGATGAGCATAAATCTGTATATTTGAGCGGAACTGAATTATCTCTATGGCTTTTTTACCAGTTTCTGCCGGATGTTACGGGCTACGGGAATAGTATTTCTGATGTAAATCTTTGTGGTGATTATGCAAGATGAAGCAATGAAAGCTATTAAATGATTGGACGAAAATGTTTATGCGAATGTGTTACGCTGTAATTATCTGTTATCCCATCCGACAATCATTAATTATTCTCCAACAGACATCTATCAACAGTAAAGTGATGGCAATATTTTTAATTTTACATTAAATAGAGAATGGTGTTAATATGCACTAGTCTGAGTTTTGTTTCACTGGTATTGCACGTACATGAAAAAGTTTATTTATTTCTTGAAGACTTTATTTTATCTTAAATATCAATATATTATTCAGTTACACCTTTAGCCTGTTCCAACTCTAACGATAAATAAGAAAATTTATATTAGTAGAAGATTACGAAATAGTTTGTAGAAGAGACTAGACTACACATTTTAATTTTGATATAATGATAAAACATATATGACATAAAATTCTTGGCTGTGAAATTAGACATTTGAGATGTAATTATGTTGGTAAAACATATTGAAATTCATGTATGTCAGTTCTTCATTCAGTCAATAGTTAACACTCAAAATTATTTATACAGAAATTATTGCGAGTAAATGAGGTAATAATTTTTTTTAATTCCATACGCTGTATAGAGTACCAATTGCAAAAAAAAACAATAAAAAACGTTTAGCAGTATTTTTATTATTTTATGTAAGATAGTTCTAGAATTATCATTGATAAAATTCATTGAAAATATTTTCAATCATGAACACCCATCTACATGACCCACAATCTATATTTAGAAATAAGATCATATTTTTTTAACACAAATTTCGATTTCGTAAGAAATATTTTGAGTTAGATTCACCGAGCACACATCTTTATAGTCAAATAAGGGCAGAAGTATTCAATAATTTAGACTTTGATTTCAATAGCAGAAAATTATGAAGATTCTTCAAAAATTTTGTTCAACTGACGATACAACGATCAAAATCAATTATTCATTTTAAAATATGTTGATCATTATGTCGTCTTGAGGTTGTAAACTATAGTTTTTATTGATCTCCAGATCTAAATATTTAGTAGTTGTTGTGAATATAATTGGTGATATTTAATGAATGAAGTTAATAACGAAACAAGAGTAACAGTTACTGAAATCGATTTTTAAATTACACAGGATAATAAGTCTGGATATTTTTTTAAAAATAATAATATAAATCAGTATAACAGATTTAGTGTTTTTGTAAATAGTAAATTTGTCTTACAACAAAAAAGTATACCCGCCACTTGCTTTATCAAATAGGTACAGTCTCTGATTTTCATAAATCAATACATAAAGATGTGTGCGGATATGAAAAAGAAAAACACATTTTTGTTAAACAATGTTTTATGATAACTTGTTATTTGTATTAATTATATGTACCTCGCGATTTTACGCTTAGAATTATCTCAATTATGGTGCACCTATGTAAGTACTTGCACCATAAAAACAAAAACAGGTAATGGCAGTTGACTAATTTCGATATTGCTTTTTAAAATTTAAACCTTTATCAATCAGAAAATGAAGATACCTTATTGTATGTAATCTCTTTTTTCCGACCTTTATACACCAAGCAATAATGCAGTACAATTTTATTGAGCTTCAGGCCGTATAAAATTGAGTCCCACGTATGTGTTAATTGCACACCCGCGGGTCGACAGGAGTTATTATAATTCGAGATTCACAAGTAATCAACTTTAAATACGGCGTTTCAGCCAGAAAAGATCTAACTTCAATTGTTTTTAAATACTTGTTAATATTCTTTTTAAAATACTTATCGCAATCTAAATTTGTCTTTGAACAATTATATGCGTCTCTGTTACATATTTACTGATGAGAACACGCTATAAGCTGCAATTCCTGATCGGTTATGGTGCCTCCAGTTTCATCAATTTGTTAACTTTCGAAGAGTTTTTATAGAAACTTTTTTAATAATTTTTGAAAACAATTTTTTTCTAAAAACTCCCTCGTTTCGTGTTCAGACCCTATTCACGGCTTACGTTTTGTCCAGGTCTACAATTAATTGCTAAAAAAAAAAAACGCGGAGTGTGCAGTTTTTGTTTCACTAAAAGTTTTAAAATAGGTTACTTATTCGAGTTTTATATACTACAAGTGAGTTAATCCTTAATTTCTTAAACAATTTATATGGATATGGATATGTGACTTTATAAACTTAGTTAGACAAGTAAATAAATATCTGTTTTCCTACACCTGATTTCAATTCTCCATTTTCGCCCTCTGACACCTAATTTCAATTCGCTACTTTGTCAGATTCCAGATGACACCTACAAATATTCAACCACACAGTAAAACACGTATAACCACATAATAATAAAGACTATATGCAGGAAATATAACTTCGTATATGTTCCTTTTTTTTGACGGCCATACAACTCCTAACATAAATTTGTTTTTTCGAATAACGCCTCACAATACCCACTTTCGGCTAACGATCTCGTACAGTGATCTGCAATTTTTTTTACCAGCCACATTCATTTATTATCGTCTGTCACCCAACACCCATTGGCTTGATACTAAACAATGGCCGTATGATATAACGACAAAGGGAGAACGAAGGCTCCATTGACTGAATCGAATACGACGAAACTGTCAGGGTGTTAGATTTTGGAAGTGCTTGTCAACCAAGCCTAAATAATTATTGTAGCAGACGTACGCTGAGTCGTTTAATTCTTCTGGAGGAAAATAACATTTTCTAGTATCACATCATAATATATCATAGATAAATATTAGAATGATGCGACATTTTACATTAGAGAATAATTAAAACTAAATAATTAGGCACTTCACTTTCATTATGAGCTTCTAATTAAATTAGTCTTATCATAGTTATACGTATTAATTACTATACTATTATAAAGAGTGTAAATAATAATGCATCTATTATTAACACATGTTATTCAATGTATAAAACTGAATACCTTTGAAGCGTGTTTTTATAAAAAAATGACTTTTTTTATGGGATTCGCAACTTTGATAGAGACTTTCTCAGAAACGATTAAGAATTGTCACATCATTCGTAAACATTTTTTGCTCAATTTGACACCTAAAATCATACCTCTGAATAATAGGTACGTTCCTTTCATAGCCTATATAGCTTCAATGGCCCGGAAGTAACGGTATATAGATCGAGATAAATCGTATTAACTGGATCGACTGGATATATCTTAACCTGAATCCTGAACCTTGTAAATGCAGACAAGAGAGGTTTTATGGTAAATCTGATTGGGAATGAGAAAAAATAAATACCAAAGCTCCGTTTATAAAATTGAATTTGTTTGGCTTTACGAAGTTACTACCTAACAAAACACCACCGTCGTCAATAGTCCAAACTTTGCGTCGAATGAAAATAAATTAAGTCAATATTCCTGTATTAATTTAAAATAATTCAAATGTAAACCTCGAGTAAAATTGCAAAGTAAAGCGATATCGGAAGCTCGATACCAAAGTTATATTAAAACCTCACAGACAGGCAAAGGGACGAGCGGCCAGTCAATGTATCATGCTAGTAACAGCATTGATTAATCAAATCTGATATCCAAACTTTTATCTTCATGAAAGTTTTAGACAATTGAAAAGGTCTCTCTTTAAATTTAATGTGGAAAATGAGTGAACATTGTTTCATTTTCTCAATTATATACATTAAAATAAACATTGTTTTTTACCATTTTACCATTTTATGTTGCGCAACTAGGTAAATATAGATATTATTTTATGACCGACAAGCCCGTGAATTCTCATATATCATTTAATTAATACGTTACAACTAAAAAGTTGTATCATAAATTATTATACAGTCATAACTTGAACTTGTTCTATATACAAGAGATGTTACATAACAAATTTCTAATAAAATTTCTACTAATGTCATTTATCGACTCAATTATAAAAGAAGTAAATTCCGAATCGAAAAAAATTAGAATACATTTGTATAAATAATAGATAAAAATCAAAGCCTAAACTTTAATAAATATAATCGTTTCTTACAACATATTTTAAACCAATAGTAGTAAAAATATAAATAACTATTTTCTACACTATGTTTTATTTTTCTGCTGTCTTATTACTTGTCGTCTTCTGAACAGTTTATTCTATTATTATAATTACCAGGGCCAGGTATTTATTTTAAATACCGCGTGGAACACTGTAAATTTCATTGCAACTTTATTATTATTTTAATGTTTTTTTTTCATTAACAGGTCAAGCCACATTGTACTGTTATAACACAAATTATGATTTGCACCTCTAGTGATTATCACATAAGATTTCATCTACTTAAATCAATACCTCTGTCGGAACAATGGAGTAAGCAACAATTGCTCACACCATTGTTCATAGAGCATAACATCAGGATTGAATTTCAGAGACAAAGTGTTCAAAAAATAAATTCATGCCAGAATTAAAACAGGAAACATAGCTAAACCCATTGCAATAAACAAAATAAAATAAACTGTACCATTTTCTAGACAGCTCCAGAATAACAAGGCAGATACAAACAGACCGATAGTGAGATGGTCTGATGATGCCATACGAGCTGCTCTGGAATGAATAATATGTTAAAGGTGATACCCACATTCAGTAGTTGGTAGTTGAAGGCTCTTTAAGATCGGTAACTCCATTTTTTTACGTATGTAATCTTGTAGATATGGAGTCTTGTAGGAAAATTTCTTAAAATACGTGTGATTACTTGTGTCAGTCCTAGAATGTGCCTCCTATTACTATTAAAAATTAAATATAAAGTACTATTACAACATATTTTATTAAAGTTTTCATTGTTAACCTTTCATTAATATTGAATTTTCATTTTATTTCATTAATATTGAATTTTCATATTCCTTGGAAACGAGATACAAATAAATAGTTTTTTCAAGTCGAACACCACGCGTGCTTAATGGGCAATTGGCAGTCTGGACACGTAGAGCCGAGTACAATTGTGAAATCAAGCGGAGAGTTGCCGTTGCAGTTATCGAGGTGCAGCGTTACACTGAGCCAGCACGTGGTCACTAACTAGCCGTTGCTATCTCACAGAGTCTTACACAATTCTTACGGGTACGTATACCAACTCTTTTTACTGTATGCTCTCAATATGGCAAACCATAAAGCAGTTTGCCGCACTGTAATTGATTACACATATGCTCAAATAATTGTATAATCCCAATCTCTCGGTTGACTTTGATTTTTTTTCAGTTAATGAGAGTGAAAAATCAATGAAATGTATATTGATAAAGAAAGAAAATTAAAAAAGTCAGTTGTGAATGATGGGTGAAAAACCCTTTTCCATATTTAATTTAACTGTAACTTCGCCAGCGCAGCTGTCACCACCGCGCTCCGCACTACAATCGAGCCGCATTCAGATCAATGTATATCCTTTTGTTGCGATTTTGTTCACCGTTTCGTTTATATTCCCAATATAATTTAAAATATCGAATATATATGGCGTTGGTTTTGTAGATATTCATTAAGATGTCTTTGCTAATATCCCACCTGAAGATGTAGTAATACAACGAAACCTAGGTCGTGGTAAAGAACTTAAAGAAAGTAGAAATAATACTACATCACGTAGTTTCTTTTAATTGTGAATAATGGCTTCCACAAAATTAACGCCAGATATATTTGATAGTTATTTGCTCTTTCTTATTGCTACAGACGACCGCGTGCCACACACACCACACAATGGATGGTCATAAAGGTGCAATGCAATAAATACAGTAATACTACAAGAACTAAAGAAGCTGTTACAAAATCACTTGCTGTCACGTTGCTTTTATTTAACTGATCTTTTTTTACCTCTGTACCTACATATATATATATATATATATATATATATATATATATATATATATATATATATATATATATAAAATCTGAACTGTTATTTTCTCATGACTATCTGTAAATTTAAAATCTTCGGTGATATTTAGAATAGTATTTTTCATAAGTTGCGATAAGACAAGAGGCAGACAGGAACCACGTTTAAAATAATATGATTCGTTATTATATATGCATATAAACTACGTGATGTAGTATCATTTATAATTTCTTTAAGTTCTTTACCACGACCTATGTTTCGTTGTATTACAACATCTTCAGTTGGAATATTAGCCTTAGCTTTCGTTTAATTTTAAACGCATCAGGTAATTTCATTCACGCATCACGTAGTTTCATTTAATTGTAAACAATATTTATTTTTTTTACAATCATCCCCATTGTCATTAACGTTAGTTCACAGTACATTCGTTACAAATTTCGTGACAGGTTACATAAAATGATAATAGATAACATTAACAAAAGACCACTATGAGTTTCGTTTGTCCAATCGCCTGTTTCAGATACCCTTTTCTTTAACTTCTGTGCACAGCTATAATAATGCACTTACAACGAATTACATCTAAAATAGTATATTCGTCCGAAGGACTTATTGATATAAAACCAATCTCTTAAGGTAACAATAACAGACGCATGGAATAAAATTAGTCGTTTGATAGACTAAAAAATCTAGAGGAAGTAAATAGGGGATCATCATAGGAAACTGCGTCATAAACCCAAATAGACATTAAATTACAAGAAGATTAGAAATAACTATTTATATTTGTCGAAGATTAGCTTTTAGTATATATAATACAATTATATTCTACGTCTGCCCTGATAATAAACAACTTTCCTGAAAGACAGTGGTATCTTGGGGAATAATAAAATGGAGTAATTATGAAGAAAGTATTCTAAGAATATAAGAAAGCAAACTTTTGAATCTGCTTATAAAATTATACCAAATTTTGGATTCTTTTAATTATTTACGATATTAAAACAGCGTACTTGGAAGTTTCACATTGTTCACAAATATCCAACCATTAATAAATTCTCCTTTAAGGTAACTTTTTCATTCAGTCCGCAGCAGTAACATTTGAGCACGTCTGTAATATTTCCTAAAAGTCATGAAAGTTTCTTAGACATTCTTGAAACTAATAAACATTGAGTGTATAAAGATACTGTTCAAAACTTTTCTTGAAAGTAAATTTGAACCGGATGTATTTAACGGAACTAGTCTCCTCGCGATGGTTTTATAGAGTTGGCTTATAAGTTTTTAGTCAAAATTACACAATTTTTCTAAAAAGTTTGTCGAAATTCTAAAACATTTTATTATGAGGTGGAAACAGACCGGAGTGCGTTCAGTCAATGACAGTGAAAGTGGTTTTAAATCTGAATCAAATACGGATTAAATATGGATATCTACGTTATATGTTAATGTTTGTAAAGGATTAAAAGTTTAAGGCCAATTGCTAAGTGCACTACATAAACGGAATACCAGCGTGGTAATTGGGAGTTGCTGGCAGAATATCAAGGCTACTAGTCAGTGGCAGTTACTTACGCAGGGATCAACGATGAAGGCGGATGTTTACTGTGAGTAATTGGATTGACTAGCAAGCAAACAAATAGTAAACAGGACAGAGTTTGTTTTCTCCATGACAACGGCAGGCCTAGGCGGGAAATATCGAATATACTCATAAAATTTGCAGCAACGTTGGTACGAATAGTAGATAAAAATTAGACGTTATATATTTAAATTTTAAAATATTTTTGTATACCCAATATACACTGATGTTTCAAAAAATTCAAAAAAAAGTTTGTGTATTCTTTTTTCCCCTATTGATTTTACCGGTTACTGTATTTTTATTCTATAGTTATGATATCCAACTAAATTCGCCAACATTGTGATATACGCCTTAAGTTGATAATGACTTGAATAAGTATATATATATATATATATATATATATATATATATATATATATATATATATATATACACACATATATATATTTTTTATGTGATATATATATATATATATATATATACATATATATCACATAAAAATATATGAAAATCTATATAAATAATGTGGCAATAGATTATGGCCTACGAGTTCCTTGTGAAACGAGAGATAAAAAAATATTATATTTTACAACATACATAGACCTTGAAAGTTGTTAAATAGTCTACCAGATTATACGAAAAGTTTAAAATTTATTTACCTATCAGTACTTCACTTCACAGAAGGAAATAGTGAATCAATAATGATTCCGTTAAAAACGATGTGACAATAAAAGTGCAAAATGTTTACCCTTCAAATTGAAGAGACTTTTTACGTTCATTCCAGCGAATTGCATCCATATGGACATAGTCTAATTTAATTAATCCCACGTGAAATGCACAACAAACAAGCGAACTGAGTAGCACATTTCTATTAAACCGCGATGTTAATAAATAAACAAAAGACAACGTGTTTTTTGATTTTGCTAAAAAGTCGTAGAAATGCTGTCCGTTAGATATCAAAATAGCGAGTTAATTGTTCTATCGGAACGGTGAGTATAATTACCACCGAATTGCAGTCACCATATCAAGGGATAGTATACATTTAAAAGGAAGCTAAGATGCTGACAACCATCAATTTCGACGAAAACAGGGCCCTTGTGAACGGCATTATTGCTGCTTATCCCACTATGGAGTGAGGGTTAATACGAATATGCGTACGAATGGTATTTATGAATCTTGGATCTTGTCGCTATTCGACTATACTCAGATAGTGAAATGACTCAAATATAATTATATTACGATAAGATATACGATAAAAATACAAACGTATTGTCAGTAATTATTAAAATAAATAAATAACAGGTCTTACAGAGTACATATTAGAGATAAATTACTATTCACCGTAGTTAATAAATAAAACACTATATACTGGTATTTTCTTGATATAAATGTATCGAAGTTCTAATGAAACTTCTTAATTATCAGTAGCTTGAATGCAAGAGAGATAGGGGCAGGCTCATATTCCATAGTCACTCCTAAAAATTTGCCCAGAAATGGCTTTAAGCATCGGGTTAATTTTTTGTATATTTATTTTCTGTCAATTAATTTTCCTTGGAAAATTCACGCCTAGATATTTTATCAATTTAAAATTAAACTATTAGTTTTCACTTTTGAAGTCGAATAATAACAAAACGTTATGAAAAAGTTTGTCTGCCTGCCCTGCCATTTAATTTATGTATCATTGATATTTTGTAGTACTAAGTGACTTACATAAAACTAGAGGTGCATACAAATTACCCACATGTATGTACATACAATACTGAGTCTTGTACAGTAAACAGCGCTGAGGAATAATAGGTTCTAGTACTCAAATTGACTTTCTGATAAGAAAAATTCTCAAAAATTCTCAAAAGTAACTTTTGTATGCAAAACAAGGAACTAAGGAACTAATTCTTCAATTACCTGTATATTTAATCCAAAAAATTTAATATATTTTTAAAAACATTTCGATGACAAGAAGGTTGCTCTAAATTTCACTTAACATCATGTATGTATGTTCACACTATTTACTTATACGTTATTGGGTATTATTAAATGTCTATTGCGCTAGTCCATTTAGTGATGACTTAGGGCAAATAAAATAATTTCACTTGAAACGAGATAATAACGATCTTTTTACGCCTGTGAAAGATGTATTCCGAAAAACTGTTATAATATTTGTAAATAGTTTACTAAAGACTTTTTTACTTTTTTGTTCTTTAATGTTTATATATATATATAGTTAATTGCGTACGAAGTACTCGTACTGCGAGTTCTGCTCGTATTTAATAGATTTTTACCCAACTACTGCAGAGGAAGGGTTTTGAATTTGACAGGCTATGCATGTATGTATGCAAGTGCGTAAGTTTGTTCCATTGTGCAAACTAAACTGCTGAAGTAATTTCGACAAATATGATATTCTTAGATTCGTTGTGATGCATAGAGAGGGAATGGGTATATAACGCTATTAATTTCACAGCATACGTATTTATGAAATCATGTGAGTAAGTTACTACCCCTATATAAACTAAACTACTAAGGTAATTTCAACAAATGAGATATCCTTAGATTCGCCTTGATCCAGAGAGGGTCTTAGGGTACATAACGTTATTAATTTCCAGGTTATGTATGAATGTATGCAAATGAGTGAGTTTGTTCCATTGTACAGACTAAACTACTAATTTCAACAAATAAGATATTCTTAAATTCGTCATATTCTAGAGAATATCCTAGGTTATGTAATATTATGAATTTCACAGGCCATGTGTGTATGTATGCATGTGAGTAAGTTTGTTCCATTGTACAAACTAAACTACTAACGTGATTTTAATAAGTGAGATGTACTTAGATTCGTTTTGATCCAAAAGAGTTCCTAGTGTATATAACGTTATGAATTTCATAGCTTATCTATATGTGTATTTTGTAATTTTAACGATTTTTTTTACTCGCCTTCGGCAGACACAGGGTTATTCTGTAGACGAGTTTTAGTTTTTCTTCTTGTTTTCAATAAGGTAATTAAACATTTTTTTTTTTTTTTTTATAAGCGTCTTATTCTTTTTGTTTTCTTAATTTCTTTACAAAAGAAATATAATTATTACTGTTATTATTAAAGTATTTCTTCTTATTTGATATTCATCTTTATTTTCTGTTACTATATTTAATGTTTACAGAAGCGCGATGACGAAACTATGGTTTTGGTTCTTCTGATCATAATTACTACTTCATTTACAGAGCTTATATAGGCAAGGAATATTATCTGTTTGCAAAATACTTTGCTTGTGGTGTTTTCGTCTTACCTAAACCCTAAAAGTTCCGTGAGGAAAGCTATTACTTCCTTTAAGCTCTACTTCCTTTTATATGTTATTGATTTTCTTAATGAACCAATACTTATTGAGTGGGCTTGTTAAATCAATCATATTTTAGATGAAATAAATTATATAGTGTGTGAAAATGTGCGCATATGCATGAATTCATGCATAACGGCATGCGGGTGTTTGTGTGTCTGAGCGTTTCTGTGTGTGTATGTGGGCGCATATGTAGGTGTACGTGTGCATAGCGTGTGCATGTGGATGTGTGTGCTTGTGTATGTGTTAGTATATCAATGTGTGTATAAGTGTACACATATGTTTATATTTATGTTACTGACATAATTTAGTATCGATGTTTACCTAAAATGTATAAAAACCATAAAATAAAACAATCATCAACAGGGCTAGGTTAATGAAAAAATGTCACTTAATTTCTTTGTTTTCTACTTATTTCTTTGCGAATTTGGAAGGTTTTATTATTTTTTGAGTTTACTCTTCAAGAATCGATTTTATGTATAGCACCCTGTATGAAGTTTTACGAGTAGTAAAATCAGAAGTTCAGAGCATACGAAGCAAAATCAGAAGTTCAGAGCGTTAAAAAAATGTGTAATGAGCTGAAAATGAGATGAAAATTTCAGTCCCATATTTAATTGACATATGGAATTATTTACTGACAATTGGTAACGTCATTTGTTTAGGCTGAAAGTATTGTGTTTAATAAAAGTAAAAAAATTAATACAACAAAAAGAAACTACACAGAAACAGTGAAAAGGCTGTTGTTGGACATATTTGTTTCTTATAAAGATGTAATTGAAAATAAACGCACCGACGGAGCAAACTTGAAGATGAAAAAAAATGCTGAGATACCTATTTAATTCTAATGGTGTTATTAATGAAGGGGTAAGTACAGTCAAATATTCACGTTTTTTGAAAGGCTGACAAAACAAATTACAGTATAAATGTTAACAATTTCGGTTCAAGAATGTCCAAGGACGAATGTTGAGAAGTAATATCATTATGCAATCAGAACATTCGAATTATGAGGTTATAAAAAGAGGTATTATTTTTATAAACTTGTAGTATTAATAATCTCTATAATGGTATACGGGATCTGAGTCGAGTGTTGAAGTTGAATAGAGAGAGGAGATAGGGATAGTCAACATGCGAATGTATAATTTTATATAAATATAATAGATCAATGCTTTTTATCCGTGCAGCTAGTGATGACAAATTAAATCCCTATAATTTTATTTCATAGTATCTATCGGCCAAGATGAAGTCAGAATTATTTTGTTCGATGAATATAGAATTAATTTGTTTGCATGAAAGTATTTTTTTTTTAATAATGGGCTCAGAAACTTGTCCTTTACTTGTTTTTTTCGGCAAAAGGAAGTCAGCTATGTCGACTTCGGTTTAATATAAAAGTAAGCAGAAAAGAGAGTTGGCAAGGGAAAGGTAGCGGCGGGTGGCCACCTTTGGAAGAGACGCATCCCGTCGTTTCCTTAATAGCGCCAGGGTTAATTGTGCAAGTTCCATCAAACTATTCTGACCAGCAATCCAATTGAGGCATACAACGTGAATTTCGATAAGTGTACAATTAATCTTTTATTTATAGTGTTTTTTTAGAAACAGAAAAATACAGTAAAGGGGCACCGAAAGTTTTTAGATTGATTTATTTGAAGTGAATTTTATTCGAATTTATATTTAATACTGAAGAAGCAGTATTACATACGAAAGAAGATTGCAATTTAATCACCTTCAAAATTATAAATTTAAAAACTCATTTAGGAATCTTTCAATTAGAAATATTTTATTTTCTTTCTAGTGATATGCGAAAATGTGTTGAAATTTAAAATTTGTAAATTTGTGATATACGTGAATTGATATTGAATTAATTAGAGTCGATTATCTACAATTCCGCCTGAGTAACAATCGACGAGTAGAAGTGAAGTTTTTACTGAAGCTGCGGAAACTTTGCCAACATCGTCCGAGGCAACGGAAGATGTTATTGCTGGTCAATAACCTAGGGGCGAGGTACAGGAAACCATGTTGGACGTGGACACGAATGTACCAATACGAAGGAGACGCACCAGCAGCCAGCATCCGAATGTCCGGTTCACTTCAGGCTAATGCCAGTTGCTTCAGACAGAAGAATTAAAAAGAAATCGCTTGTCACGTGAAATGGAGACAACGAAAGAAAGCGAGCTCCATGAAATCCGCGAGGAAATTTTGTTAAATCAAGCTCGAGAAGCGAAGGGAATTCAAAAATAAATGAAATACGTTTTTAGATTATTAATTTGTTTTCTTTTACATTTTTACTTCTACATTTTTATTCAATTTTGTGTTTTTAAATATTGTTTTTTTCTTATTTCGTTTTCATTTTTTATACACCCCATTTATATACTTTTTGTACTATCTTTATTTTCATAATTTTTTCTGCTCATATTGTGTTTTATTTTAAATTATTTAAATTTCACAACAGACAGTTATATTTTCAATAATAAGTCATGTAGTCATTATTTTGTTGTGTGTAAAAAGGTAGTGTAGCAGATTGTTTAAAACATTTAAAAGCTAAAAAATGTTAATGTTTATATTTTTAATCTTACGAAAAAAAAGTCGCATTTATGCTATCAATAAGGGTTGTTAATTTTCTAAGCTTTGTTAATAAGTGTCTATAAGTATACATTGCAATTTGGTAAGAGATTGGGTAAACAAATATTCAATGCAATAGTCTATTAACCAAAGGAATAGGACTTCCACATTTAAACACTATAAAAGAATGGTTTATATTATCTAGTTCAAAACTAACTTAATGCACGTTTTTGCTTTAATTATGAGCAAAGTGAACCATACATTGCTTTTCAATAACACAATTTTTATTTAAGGTAACTTCTGTCATCAATTCAATTTGTCAGAATACAATATGTTTTTGCAAGTATTTGTGAAATTACCAAATATGAAGAATAAACATGTATTGACAATTTCTTGAATTAAAACAGTTACTGGCTTATATCATCTAGTCCAAATTAATTCAATGCACATTTTAACATTCTGGCTATAGCCAGAATGTTATAATGTGCAAAGTTAACCATCCAGTGCAAACTAATTTTAATGGACATTTTGATATAATAGCTATAGATAAAGGGAATCATGTCGCTAGAATTTTTGAATTCCAGTTTAGAATACTAATAAATAACTTTTCAAAATACAATATAAGAATTTATTAAATTACCAAATGCAAAAAAACATACATTAATAAGTTTCTAAATTAAAGCAGTGCTAAGGAAATTTATCCTTAATATTTAATTGGTACTACTTTCCTGTAGATACATATAATGATACAATTTCTGTGGATACAAGTATCTGTAATTTTATCTGTATATTTGAAAATGAATTATGTTTAATAATGTTAGAAAAATAAGTAATAATCTCATTCCTGTAACATTATTAAACATATAATTCACAAATAATACATTTTTTTAAACAAACAATTTTTTTAATGCCATTCCAGTTGATAAAAATTGATACAAATCAAATAAATATAAATAAAAGTACATATAAACTCTTTTGCATAAAAAACGGGCGGTTTTGATTTTGTCATATTATTAACAAAATATTATTTATGAATTTGGTATAATAAATAATATTATATAATATAATATGGTTAGGATTTTGAGGTTGCACTAATTGTAATTGTGGCTGGCAGGTATAGTGTATTCTGACACATAAAAACGAACGTTCTAAACTTGAAATTTATTATTTTTGAATGAAAATTCTCTTTCACTGACAAAAACGTATTTTTGGCGGTAAATGAAATCCAACTCTTATTAAGTTCTATTTAATTTACTACGTTTTTTATTTTAACAAATAAATTTTAATTAAATTTCTGCTGTTTGCTGCATTAGTTCACTTCTGTCTGCTGTCCTCAGTATGGTTGAAAAAATGATAAGAGCTAGTAAAATTATTGCGCTGCTTGAAGAAAGCTGTAGCCAATGTTATGTGTCTCAGTAGTATAATGC
Organism: Druceiella hillmani; assembly: GCA_039881145.1. Classification (NCBI taxonomy): domain Eukaryota; kingdom Metazoa; phylum Arthropoda; class Insecta; order Lepidoptera; family Hepialidae; genus Druceiella; species Druceiella hillmani. Next base: position 16,091,943 of record JAYKKI010000001.1, read on the forward strand.
GAGCCGTTTCACTGTCCAAAGGACCTGGCAACGATACCAAAAAACGGGCTCCGTCAGCAGAAGGCCCGATTCTGGAAGAAAACGGTGCACTGAGCCATGGGACGACCGCTTCATTGTCAGTTCCAGCGCTACGAAATCGTCAAGTTACGTACGTAGATCTCAAACAGAACCTCGAGGACGTCAGAGGTATACGAGTAAGCCTATGGACAGTCAGAACGAGACTTCAGGCCGTCAATATAGGTAGCTATGGCTCAGCTTGGGGCTCTGCATTGCTCCGTGAGCATCGAGTTGTCAGATTGAGATCGCTCAAAATTTTTGTCATGGAGTCAACAAAACTGGAATAGTGTTTTATTCTCCGATGAAACTCGTATATTGATTAATGGTGAGGATTGACGTCGGTGAGTCTTACGAAGACCTGGAAAACGCTTCACAGAAGTGTGCTTTGAGGAAATTACCCCTTACGGTGGAGGTTCCGTAATGTTTTAGGCTGGTATTAACTCGGATGACCGTACCGACTTAGTTTTTATTGAAAATGGCACACTTAATGCGCCAAGGTACATAACAGAGGTTCTTATTCCTTATGAACAACCCACATTAACAGCAGTTGGAGGCGAGTCCATTTTTATGGACGACAACGCTCGCGCCCACCGCTCTAGAGACGTTGATGCGTATATGTAGGAGGCCGGAATTCGTCGGTTAGACTGGCCAGCTAGAAGTCCCGACCTCAATCCGATAAAACACATATGGGATAATATCAAACGACGCGTCAGAGCCGTAAAACCAGCTCCAGAAAACATTCAGGCCCTTAAAATGTGATCGTCGCTGAATGGGAACGTATTCCTCAGGAAATGATAAAAAAACGTCGTCGAAAGCATGCCTAGCAGATCTAGCATTGATTTTAGCTAGAGGAGGCCATACTCGTTACTCAATTTTCAAATTTTATGTTAAATTATTAAAAAAAATATTCAAAAAAAAAACTTTAGCCATTTTTAATGTACCGGTATGAAAACGCTCGTCTGTGGACTTTACAAAGTCTTTTTTATTTATTCGCATTTTTAATGACTGAAGTAGATAAAAACGATATCTCAATAATAAATAACCATATTATCATCATATCGCCATATAAAATGCATCAAATAATAATAAAATAACTCTGATATGGTTTATTCTTATAAGTGCCCGTTTTTTTTGCAAAAGAGTTTATATATATGCTTTCACTAATATATCATCATCTACGAAACATATATCATCATCTACGAACGAAAATATATCATCATCTATTTTGCTCTCTACTATTTCATATGCGTGGACAGGAAAAAAAATTACACATGCCTTATTTGAATTTTGAGTCATTTCTATTTCGTATAGGAATAACGATAAAAAATTTACACAAGCGTTATTCCTATTTCGGAGAGAACTGATGAAAAGTATCGTTTTGCTATCCACCGTGAACGTCGCTCCAGCTTGTCCATTAGAGGAAAATTCGTAGTTTATCGTTTTAACTACCATCCAAGTAATTTCTTGCATATTTTAATTTCAATTAAGTAGTTAAGAACGTATTTACAAATTTACTTTTTTTAAATCTTAAGTATCGGGCGTAACTCTATTAGTTAATAATTTGGTTTTTATTATATTTCTATATTTTTGGCCGCAGAAATTTAGCTAATCTTGATATTTACCAACTAAAAGTAAAATAAAATCACAAAATAAATACTATATTGCATATTAGCCATTAAACAAAACTAATCTTAAGTTTAGTCTGCTAAGTTTGCGGGTACGTTAACCAACTCCATTTTTAGTCATATTATGTAGGTTGAAGACTAACTTCTCATTTTCAAGAATGGAAAAATGTTAGCAGGTTTTATACCTTTACTTTTCCACAGATACGGATAAACAAAATATACAATGAAAATCACAAGCAAAATAATTACAAATTCTTTTTTAAAAAAATTTGACGACATTTAAAGAGCGTTATTTACGTCCCGGGATGCATTAGTAAAATCCCTGTTTGGTCATGGGAACTTGAAACGCGGCATCTGAATATGTTACAGTGGAATGAATTATTTATAAGGCTCCATACACGGTTGCCGTTTGAAGTTACTCGGTGCGAAGGATATTTTAAATGTTATCCACGTTAACAGGGTTTGGTGAAAATTGTATTAAGGAGGAAATGTAGCATTTTTGCGCTGTTTATTTACGATCGGTAATGGAAGTCTATTATTATCGAAATCTGAAATAGCCATTAGAGGGTACTCTTCCAGAAAAAGTGTTAATAAAACTACTTAAAAGAAAATTTCAGTGCATTAATTGTCTTTTTACAAATATTTTATTATCTCACTTTCTCTGTCTACAACAAATTATCAGATAGTTTTTTTTAAGATAGAACTTTAAACTTGTAATTCAGATGACATTTTTTTTATATTGTTCTAAATCCAAAATGGCAGACATCACAGGATAGCGGATTACATTTTTCTTTTCAACCCACTTGATATGGATATCAAATGAAAGAAAAAATTTGTTAAGTACTACTTGAAATACATGATGTCATTATAAAACCAATAAGGGGGACTTCTTAGGATAGCAGATTGCCTTTTTCTTTACAATCTCCTTGATATGGTTATCAAATATTTTAGCATATTTAAAAAAATTATGTCTTTACATTTTTTTAAATCATATTTATAATTAACTAAATTAATAAACAGTGTTTCCGTCTTTATCACAGACGTGTTACAGAAAATATTTGGGATCTATCGTAAGAAGCATATAAAGAATACACAAGCTATTAATCTCGCTCCTTATATTCCGGAAAAGAAAATAGCATTATCATTTTTTTATTTATATTAAGATACTATTAAGGGGTTATTAATTCGATTTTCGTGTTTAAATAAACAAAAAAGAGTTATTTTTAATGTTCCGTATCTCAAAAGGAAAAACTAAATAAACTTATAAAATCAACCACGTGTTCGTCTCTTCGTCTGTCATGGCCCTTTTTTCTCGCGAACCGCTTGACTCAGAAACATGAAATTTGGTATTTAATAAAGCATATTAACCCGCGTAAACATTCAAATACAGTATTAGGACATATTCAATACCAAAAATTTTTATGTAAAAATTTTAAGGAAAGGGAGGTAAATTAAATACTCGAAAAAAGGTTTAAAATTCCGCATGTATAGTATAGGGTGTCGTTTGAAATCGCTCGTTATAAAAGTCTTAAAAATATTTTTTCTTAATTTTAAGTAGTACGTTTTCAGACATATACCCAATGGATACTAGAAATATACACATGCAAAGGTCAGAGGAAAAACTTTAAGGAAGATTTTAAAATAATTTTTTTTCAAATATTCGTGACAGGAATATTTTAAATAAGTAAAGGGGAAATATAATACGCATGCGAATATTTAATTTTTTTTTTACTTCATTTTACAATACCTAATGATTTTTTAAATATGATATGATTACGCTGGGAAGTCCACATTAGCGATAACTTATGAGAAATAATTTTTCTTGAATGAGAGAAAAAACCTTTAAGGCATGGTTCCTTTTTTTAAACTATATATTGTATTTTAATTATCAATAATATTACCAACATTTTATTGAAAAATAGTAAACCATAATATTTTTCTACTTTATTCAAATTTCAGCAAAGTTCAAGTTTTAAAATTTTTTCTCTTTAAAGTCATTTTCTAAAGTCTATTTTTTATGTATAGTTAAAAAAAAGTTCCAAGTACAAAATTTTGTACAAATCGATCCAACGATTTAGAGATCAGATGCGTAGGTACATGCAGAAACACGCATGTCTTTAATTTCCCGTTTTGTATGCTGTATTAATGATTTAGAATCGATTTCCATCAAAATCTCATCACAACTTCCACTTTCTGAACTAAAACAATAATTTCTTTCCTGCTCACGTCGCGTGGAAAAGAAAAATGGCGAACCACTTTAAAGGTAATACGATGCAAGCGTATTAGACTCGAGCTGGATTGAGTGCCCAATATTTATAGAGATTCATCATTTCAAAGGACGTATTATTTTCAAGGTCATATCAATTAAAAATTGTTACACATTTTCCGTGATTTCCATGCCTGTTCACTTCCTTATTGTGCCTTGCACACATATCGCACACATAACGATCTCATTGGCATCTATCGATTAAGGCCAACATGAAATGAAGTTTGAGTTTAATATGGCTAATATTCTCATAAGGAAACAATATATAGGCAAAAGAAAATAAACATTTAATACGTAAAACGAAAATTAAAAATAAATTAAGAGATATTAAAAATGTATTGCTCTTAAAAAATGTAAGTACTTGAAATTAATAAACAACTAAATATTTTTCACAATACCAAAAATAAATATTTATTCTTTTATAACGAATACATTTTATGAATACGTTATTAAATTTAAAATATCGCACGCGAACTTGATACATGACTGCGAGCATGCGTGCATACTTCCATGCGTGCCTGCCTGCATGAATGCTGTGAATATGGTGTGTATTTTTGTGTGCATGTGATTTTGAATGGCGCGTGCGTCCGTGCGTGCAATTAATACAAAAATCAATACAAAAATAAATGAGAAATTAAAAACTTAAAACATATCACCGATAAAAATTCAATTCGTAAAAGTTAATAGAAAACTAAATAAATTTCAAAAAAGTAACGCACATATTTATTCGGTTACGGCAAAGATTATTATGTTCATGACAAATTGATAGCCTTTTATGAAATCTAAATTTAAGTTTTCTCTACCCGAAAACATGGCACATTGTGTTGGTTTTGAATAGTGCAAGGTATACCATATCAACATCCGGTAAAAACATTTTTGGGTAAATTTATAAACAAGCCTTCGAACTTTCCACATATGTCTGAATAGTACCAGAATACATGTCACGTGAAAATATGCAGAAACCTAGATGAGACCAATATGCAGAAACCAAAAATATCTGTTTTTACATTTTCTACCTGTATCTTTTATCTACGTGGCCATTTGGTCGGCAGCAAGATAAGTCAGGAAAAATCGTAGCAAAATCACATATGAAAATATAACGAAAATGCTAATTCTCAATTTTTATTCAACAGATTGAAAAGCAATCGGTAGAATTATTTTCAATATGGATTTAGTTGGATACATCTAGAAACCACAAGTCGAAATTCTAAAGTGTGACTAGATGACTCAAAACTACTAGACTCACTAGGTTAACTCCTGGATGATGCATCAAAGTAGCCAGTGGAAATGTGGTACCTTGTCTTCTTTCAGAAAAACTAGCAAACCGGTTCTTATTTGATTATGTGTTTTACCTTGCCATTTGTTCCGGACCAATAGTTGATTCAAGTACTCCTTGTACCGTCTTTTCCAAAAGTGTTCTTTGACGTACTGAATACGTTGCCAAAGTGACAGTCAAATTTCAGCGTGAACTGTCAAATTTAGATCTTGTGGTTGTGCTTGCCTGTGAACGTATCTGCTATGAGGAAGTGTGTGGGGAGTAAGGGCTTGAAGATCATTGGGTTCTTCAGATAAAGAGTTATGGGTCTCGAATTATGGATTGCCTTGATTTCTATCACGTATGTCTCTAACTCTTTCTAGGTGAACTGTTTACCACCTATCGCTCGTATAAAATGAGCCTTGATTTATTTTACGGCCGTCTTCCATAGTTCACCGAAATGCATCTTGGAGGTATGAAGTGCTAATTTGTCCATCTATTATTTAAAGTTTTTTATCATATGACATTTTTTAAGCTGTCTATTTCATTTTTTGCACCAACAAAATCGGTTGCGTTATCAGAATATAAAATGCTTGTCCATGTCTAAAATGAAATTTGCGCAAACTTGCAATGAATGCGTCAGTGCTTAAGTCAGATATTAGTTCAAAGTGAATCGAGAACTGCCGCCCACACGAATAAGTCCGTCTTTGTTCGAAAATGGATTTAATACCCGAATTTTACTGTTAGAGCTAAATAGCTCTGTAGTAAATAATTGTTTAATTTTGTTTTTAAACCGTACTTGCTGGGTAATTTTTACTATCAAACTTAACGCCTAGTCTAACTCTTTCGATGTGAGGTATCCAACAAATTTAGGCTAGTGTTTTATGGTACTGTTTTTAAATGGGAATATATAAGTTAGATCGTGTTTGAGTTTACCGACTATGAATATTTAATTAAAAATAAATCTGAGTCTGTAATGGTAGTCATAATTATCCGTTTAACTTCGTTAATTGTACTACTTCTATGGTTTGGCTATTCGCCCTGATCTTGTCGTAGCCATCTGGATATGTTTTTCAGTGATTATTATTTTGAAATTCCAATAGTAGTTGTTCACATGAAATAATGCCTGCCATATTCTCTTGGGATGGCACATATCTCCAATGCACGATGTATTTTGTTGAGTCTCTAATTTCTGAAATTCGGTTGAAAACAAAAGTTTTGAGTGAATATGGTTGCATATTAATCCATTGAAAAATGACCAATTAGACCACATAAAGACTCATCAATTGTTCGACGAAGAGGTGGCAAGACAGTTTTTATGAGTTGTGAGAGTAGTAATACCGAAAAAAGTAGTAATGTGAGAGTAGTATTGATATTGTTTTTAGTGAAGCCTTGAAGGTTAATCCTCAGCTAATGCGTAAAGTACAGTAATAGTCAGCTAATGCCTGTAGTAGGATATGGTGACGATGCACAGCGTAATAAGACTACCGGAATTGTAAAAATTTGTAATTTATCGTTTTAATTTTCTCGCCATAAAATTAATTGATATCCCGTTCGTCGAGGAGAATTGGTTTATACATCTTTTTGATGTCGCGTAATAAAACAATTTACAGCCTAATTTTGTTTTATACAATCGCGCCTTCTATCCTAGAATTTCGATACTTCCAGCGCAGCATGTAAAATATTTTGGCACCGAGCAACGCATCAATTTCGCCCGGTTTATAAAATTTCGGATCGATGAGTTTTATATTGTGAGGTATTTTGAAAATGCGTTTATCTATATGTTCATTTGGTAAATGATTATAAATTCGCGGAAGACTTAAAAATCCTAGAATTTTGCTGTAATTGTTGAATTTTGATTAGATTTCTATATTGACTGTTTGGTATCAGTTTCTAACTGATTTAAACCTTTTATCGGGAGATCTAGATTTTTGAATGGTAATTTTAACCGATGCGACAGTTTGTTCGTGATGAAATGCTATTGCGATCCATTAACTATCCAGTAACAATCAGGCTTGAATAATTTCACCATTCCTTCCTTTTACATTAACCGTTATAGTGCCATGGTTTTTTATTCATATATACTTAAAATGCCAAATAAATCTTTTGTTTTTGGTGTCATTTGCCCTTGTCTCGAAAAAAAACTGTATCTCTTCCAAAAATTACCAAATTTTAATAATTTTTTCGGTGTTTTCTTAATAAAAACTTGTACAAGGATAATAAAATACAAAGAAAATTATGGAAATATATATTGTGAACAAAAATTATAACAAAATCTGAAATCAAGGTCACATTGTATTTTCGCAGTCCGGTACATCCTCCGTATCAGCAAAATAATTGTTATCGTCATTATTATCACTATCACTCAAAATTTGCATTACGCCAAATTGTGAACGCACCATAATGTCACTCCCACTATCACTTTCTTCACAACTTGAAAAAGGATCATTTTCAATCGAATTATTTTTGTATTCCGACATTATGAGTTAAAAATGTTCTTTTCCTGGATCCTTTTTATATTGTAATAACTAATAATATTACAATTTGAACTTTTAAAAAATAAGCGATGCGTGCGAGCGACTTTCCCTACCGCGCGCTAAACAGCAACTGATTTCGCGAGCGCCATTACGCTCGTGGCAAATTTAGTTAGTACGCGCACGAGCGCGATGGCGCTCGTCGGCACTCTAATGGTTAATTAACTCAATCGATGGTAAATCCCGCGTAACCATTCTACGCACTCACTCTACGCGCGATGACGCGTGATGGCGCTTGTCGGCACTCTAACGGTTATTTAACTCGATCGATGGTAAAACTTGCGCAGCCACTACGGCACTATTTATCTTTGTATCTGAGCTTGCCGGAGTTTTGTCTATTTCTGAATTTTTTTTGTTTTTGTTGATTGTAGTAGTTATTGGGGTTATTGTAGTGTATTAATGTATTATGTTTTTTCCCGCATTTCTTACATCCTGACCATACCACGGTGTCCAATATTTAAACAGTTTCAACTTGACTTAGCTGTCTTGGTTTTCTTAATGCGTTCCTTTATGTCTATCTTTTCTAATATTTCACATTTCATGCATAAATTTTATAATTTTCTTTGCAGATAATACAGTGACTAATTGTTTGTGTGGTTGTCAATGTTTGTTTTTTATGCTAATGACTTTGTTTGTTTGGTTTAAATCTGCGCTGATGGCCATCATTCTTAATATTTGACAGCGTTCCTTTAAAAATTCTGTGAAATAGCACATTTCGGTGCCGGTTTTTGCTATTTTGTAAGGGTATTTTCATTAATTTTTGACGTGAGAATGCAAATTAATCGTGTGTGAGTTAAAAGATCGTATCTAGAAACTTTCTTAACTTGACCGCAGATTCCTTGGTCATCTTTGGTAATTTGATTAATGTAAAAACGTGATTTTGTATGATTACGCGTTTATTATAGAAACGGGCTTTCTGCCACCCGTGCAATTAAATAATTTTCCTCAGATGCTTCTAATACTTCAATTATACCAATCGCCTCGCCTCTCAAAATAGACCTTATTATTGGATTCTTTTTAACTCTGAGAGCCACGATTGATCATGAATAAATCGTTTAAAATTTATATATAAATCTATCCATTTTTCATAAGAACCTCCAAAGTTACAAGTTCAACCTTTGCTATTTTTATACGGTGTGCTCGCGTCATATTTGAATTACGTATTTCATTTAAGCTTGTGATATTTTATGCTGATGTGAACAGCTTTGTATTAATTTTACCTATTATATCCTGGGCATAACTAATTTGGGCATAAAACAATTTTTCAAATTTGTCGAAGTCGGCCGGAATCTCGTTATTCAGTTCTTCTATATTTGTTTGGATTTCTTCAAATTGATATAGTACACTGCTTATATTTTTAAACGTAATTTTATTATTGTGTGAGTATTACTGTTTTCTTCATTGTGAATATAATTGATAAATTTTGTGAACTTCATTTTAAGAACTGTTCTTTGCTTTTTTCAATTTAATTAATGTTTCATTTATTCGCGACACAATTTAGAGAGTTGTACGAAAATACGATTGTTTTCAAGGCTAATGTGTTTGATTATTATAAAGGAATGGACAAGAGATTTGTTTACTTATCTTTTTTGTTGCGATGTTGACATATTGGCTGCACCCGTGTTGATTGTATTCGCTGTAGATGAGTTAGCGTCAATGAAGGTGATGAGATTCTTTCGCTCTGGAGGGATGACCCCTGAGTATCTTTGCTCACGCTTCTTGGCTTTCAGCTACTGATTTTCTTCGTGTATTGATATATCTTCGTTGATTGAAGGCTTTTACGCTAACGATTTTTATGCACTTTTTGTGTAATGATCGTTGGATACGCCATAATAAATGTTCAAATTTTTGTATTGCATTTAATGAATTGTCTTTATAGCTTGCTGCTATCACACTGTATAACTTTACTTCACTTGAATGTTTTGATGTACTTTCACAATTATCCCGGTGTATTTATCCGGCTCGAAGGACCATGTTATGGGGTATATGGGTGAAATAATAATATCTAACTATTATTAGACTGTTACAAAACTAGCAACTTATTTTGCTAAGACGCTCACAAACTAATTAATTATTTGACATAGATTTTGAATATGTGATGTTTACTAAAATGATGTCAATAGTTTGACTGTTAAAAAGTGCTGAAAATTTTGTTATATTTACCAAAAACATCGATGCTTAAAATAAAATTATCTTTTTGGCTAAAAATCTCTTAATCTGTCGTGGTGGGGTGGGTACTTACTCCGCCTTCGGGATACTCAGTTCTTTGTAATTCCTTATATTGCAACTAATGAAAAGCAAAACTAGCGAAGATAATACATAATGTAAGACAATAAATGTTTATGGTGGCATTTCGATCTATATAGATATTAGGCGTAGTAGGGTTTTCCCACTTCTATACAGATACAGCTTACCGTGATAGTTTTACAATATGTGGCAAGTACTTGTTGTAAATTTAAAATGTTTCAGAGAATGCAATTTTTAATATAATAATGTTATTTCCAATAACAAGAAATACATTTTACTATTGATAGTAACTATAACAATAATCGCCAGTGTTATGAGAAAAATTGGTTTTTCCATAATTAAAAAAATAATGAGAATTCCTTCTTTCCTCACTTCCTTTTACTTTTTCGTTTCGATCAGCAGATTTTTATGAACATATAAAAAAAAATTAAGAAATTATTTAAAATATTATTTTTGTATAAAAAAAATTATGAGCTGCCCAGTTTCGTCTGTTTGAAAATACTTTCAATAATATTTATTAAGCGTTGAATAATACAAAGTCATGAAGGTCTTATGTTACATTTTGGATACCTTCTCAACCTTCTTATAAAACAATTGTTCCTATAAAGTTCTTTCCTAAAAGAAATCTTTCACAGTTGAAAGTTGGCTTTAGAATGACTGCAGTACGATTTATTCATTGTATAAAAAGTCAAATTCTGAAGAAACCATAATTCTGCCATTCGCATCATCCGCAAAAGTTATTCTTATCTCGTTTCTTCGTCATTATTTTATACTCTCCCATCTATATCCCACGCTATCTTTCTCTCCTGTCCTAGATGATATATGCAAAAATTAAAAAAAAAACAATTGAATGGGGTTAATTTCCAGAGTACTGTGAAAAGCATACTTATAGAAAAAGCTTTATTTTTTTCACAGTGAACGCGCTGTGAAAAGCATACTTACAGAAAAAGCTTATTTATTTCACAGTGAACGGAATGTCATTTAAATATTTTTGTATTATTATTATTGTTAAGACCCCTTATTTTATAATTATTGGTATTATTACTCTAGTATATCATATATGGTATTATTTTACAATAATGTACGTTTATTATTCGACAATTAGTACTTGAAATGTTACTGTTTTTAATATTTCATTTGTTTTGATTAGCAACTTTGTTTACTTTTGATGATGGTATAGATATCTTAAATTCACATGATAATGACGTTTTAATTGTGTTGACATTTATGTAATTTAGTAAACATATTTATAAACTTTAAAAAGTGTTAATACAATTACGGTTAAAATGCGTTTTTTCTGAATTTTGCTTCAAGTTCGTTTGGTTTTATCTGATATATACGTTAGTGGAGGATTATTGATTTTGTATTGTATATTATATTCTTATTGGATGGATTTTGATAGCTTTTGCTTAATTTTGCATTTCTAATGTTCAACTTCGCGTGACTGAATTTTCCTTATGTACCAATATTGAAGAACAATTCTAATTATGACAATTAATACTTTATTTTTATTATTTTCCCTGACAATTTATTTCAGTTATTTTATACAATTAATTTCAGTTATCTTCATTATTTTTTATACCTTAATTTATATTCTTCTTATTAGATTGCTTTTGTTATCTTTTACTTTATTTTGCATTTATGATGTTCATCTTGGAATGACTGAATGCTCCTTATGTACCAATATTGAATAATAACTCTAATTATGACAATTAATATTTTATTTTCATTATTTTCTCTGACAATTTATTTCAGTTATTTTATACAATTAATTTCAGTTGTCTTCATTAATTTATTATACCTTAATTTATATTCTACCTAAACTACCAGCACTCCTGTCATATTAATGTACTTTTTATTGGTCCTTAATCATTTGTGAATAAAATACTCTGGTCGTAAGTGGATGCTGGTTAAGATAGGGAAGTGCATTTTATGAGAAACTATAAAACTCTGCCTTTCCTGTAGCGACTGATTTATATGGCGTAAACTATTTACTTTATTGCATCTTTCGATATTAAAATGTTGTTGCCTTGCAAGAAATTTGAAACAATGTAACATCATTTGTTAATTTTTATTATTCCATGCAAAAAGACGACAAATGTTATACTTTTTTTTGTTTCCGTTTTTATATAACAGGAATTTTTCTTGAGGTGTCTTAATACCTTAATTGTCTTGTAACATTACATACTAAAAGTTACATTTCCATTTTGGAAAGCAATTCCATTGGTGAAAGAAGAAAGGCAAAAAAAACATTTCTTAATGTCGGTTAACGGGTTATTAGTTCAAAAATATGTCATTTGTTTTTAATATATTTTTGTTTTCTTAACGTAATTCTCAATTACAAAAATGTTGCTAACCTTCTCCACGATCTTGAAAACTATCAATTTCTGATCAGTAGTTTTCAAAATTAAAATTAATCAGGTTTACATTAATGAGGATTTCATTATTTTAGATAGTTTTTTAGGTTTCGTAATTCAAAAGGCACTGAAAAGTCCTTATAACATTACAAACGTTTGTGTCACAGGCGTTTTTCTCAGAAACCAGAAAAGAGAAAACATAAAGAGTAAAAACTTAAAATTATTAGCATAGTAATAAAGTACCCGCACAAATTTCAATAGCTAACACTAAAAATATTTATATGAAAATTTTAGACAGACGAAGGAGAAATTCAAAAAACAATTAAAATTTCACTTATATTGGGGGTATCATTTGGAAGGGCTAGTTAGAAGGGATTATCCATAGTTTTAGGAAGTACATATTCAGAGACTTTCGTTTTCACCTCCGTGTATCAGTTTTATAATACCAAATATAAATATGATTTATCCAAAACATTACAAAAACTTAAAAATAAATAAGTATTTACATATAAATTAGGTACACTATCTAACTAATATATGTAACCGCAAAATAAGGCTATTAGAATTCTCCTAGGTAAATCTAGAATACTCTGAAAGGCAATACAATGATTTTCAGTAAATGTAAAATATTAGCAAAAAAAGGTAAAATACCTCCAGCTGGGTCTTAACTAGTGCTTAACACTGGATCTAGCACCAGTGTTCAGGAAATCGAGGGCATTTAGGTTGGCCGGTGGTAGATTAATCATTAATCGACAAGGTCTCTAAATATAATGTAACGACCACAATAAATAGTCGGTCGTATAATTTTAACGCTAACACTGTTTTTCCAGATTATTTATCTGGAAAAACATTAATTTTTAATTTCTTTCGATCCAATACGAGGAAACTAGCCAGCAAGTAGATTTGAATTCGGTCGCCGATGGAAATGCTTTGAAGATTATCTAGCACTCGGTTTGATATATATATAATAGATTGTTGAGTTCAATACATGTTAAATTTTATATCGATAGTAGCGTCGAAGTAATGTGATATTCAGCGTCCTGTAGCAGGCTCTAATCATGATCGAAAATCTCTCCTATTTAGGGGCGCAAAAGTTAGGGAAAGTCTACTTATTTTTTAAAATGCAATTTTGAGGTTTCCTTGCATGGCTACGGAACTCTAAAACGGGGGATGAAAACATTTCGCCCCGATATTTGAAATCTAATCAAACTCATATTTTTAAATTCTAGCAACGCGGAAATTCTATTCGTTACTTTAGAAAGTATTCGCTGGTAACAGAATCGGAGGAATACGTTGCTTCATGTACAATGATAGACTTAAACTTAAACTGAAGTACAGCATATCAGTGCCTATCAGACCTTACAATATAATACAAAGCGAGTAGCCTACTGCTCAGCTTAGAGAAATACTTATAGAAAGAAATCAGATTCACAATTTTTACACCATTGTTATTTTGGTACCAACATTGGGTAGCAAGTACCAAATTATCGAACTTTTTTATGATTAATCATCCTAACAGCCCTCAACGCCTTGCCCTCCAAATCCGAGCCAGGACCGGCACGAAAAATAACGTCATCAATGTCGTGGAGTGTGAAGGGTTAAAACTTGAATCCAGTATTCATAGCCTCACGGAATATTCTGGAGGTATCTTCCATGTTCTATATCCAAAGATAACAAACCATCCTAAGATTAATCATTTCAAAAGAATTTTCTCGTACAACTCTCAAAAAACATTTTGTCAAATGTAAAAGAAATTTATTTGTCACACCATGATACAACTATCACAACGTTCATCTGACGTTCGTCAATCATTAAAATCTATACGAGACATTTAATATTCTTCCAAAATGTTCATCCAATGTAATATTAAGAAACAAGCAAAATATTTAATTTTCATTAAATACAGCCTAGCCATCACAGACAGCGTGCAAAACGGATAATATAAATAATTCAGCGTATTCTTAACCAACTTCAAAAAGGACGTTAGTGGTTCGACTATTGTTTTTTGTATCTCATATCTTCGACGTTTGACAATTAATTTGGATAATAGTTTTTTTTTATTTGAAAGAGTATACTCCTAGTATAACCCCATGAAGAGTTACTTAGAATTTGACTATGGAAATTGAACGTATATTTTAGAATTACTCAACATTGAACAACGCAGGTACCATGATCAAGTTTAGATGACATAGGTTCGATAAATTTTGGAGTTTCTTCTTTGTTTGGAAGGTTGTTATATTCCCAGTATGGTCGCACCATGGAAATTAAATATATGGTATAGAATTAAACAGCATGGGGGCCATTATCGAGTTTAGGTGACATATGTCTAATAATAATGTAATATAATATACTTGCTCTTTACCAAAACCAGCGTGCACGATGGAGTCATATAGTGCTCACAGCAACTATTCAGTGATAAAGATTGAACTCTTCAAGTTTGGAGTCGTTCGACTTGTCTTGACAAAACAAAAAATTAATAGTATAAATAGGTAGATAAGTATGTATGGTTGAATATAAAATAATATCAATCTTTGATTCATAAATCTTATAAGTCTTAATTAGAAAATTCGTCACTAATTTCCTGGTTTCAACTCCTCGGGTCTTATACGGCATACCTAAACCGTGAGACTTGAGAATATGCTGTTTTTAAATTATTGTTGTGGGTTTTAATCAGAAACCTTGGTCGTGAAACTTTGAGTTCCAAATCTTTAGTCCTAATGCTGTTTAGACTAAATTGAGGAACTAGGAGATCCGCAATTTTTGAAATAGCATAGTCGGTCTCGAGCAAAGATAGAGAGATTATGGGTCTCAAGCCATCATTTCTCTGTCTTTGCTCGAGACCGACTATGCTCCCAAGCATAGTGAGCAGCATGGAATCTATAAAGGGATCAAAATGTTCAGAAAGAAACGATTGAACGGAATTGTGTTTTCATTTGACACAATGGGTTATTTTCTTGTTCACATTACGCGCTTTTTATGGTACGTTAATACTACGATGGACCTCGTATTACCCCAGTAATCCGATGGAAAACATACTAAAACAATATAATACAAAATTTCGATTTCTGTCGAAATAACATTTTTCAGTAGGTGAATCGTGGAATCAAATGGACGCACTTATGAATTTGAAAAATATGAAGTTGAAGTAAAAAGAAAATAAAGTGTTTTTCACTTAAAATATAGATATATATATATATATATATATATATATATATATATATATATATGTGTGTGTACATATGTGTACATATATGATGATTTCTTTTATTAATTATTAAATATATAATTTTTTATATAAATATAAAAAAATCTTAACAAAAATAACTTATAGCTGGAGAAAATAAATAGTTCTCTTACAAAAATGGTTAATAAAAAGTAAAAAGAACGTTATCTCTTTTCGAAAAATTATGAAATTTCAAGGTTTAGGAAGGTACGACCCTGAATAGATTGATTTAAAATTACTAATAACTGTTACTTTATAAATTTAAATTTTAATATTTTCAACATAATTGTATAATAAACCCAAGCGATTTATGCACCACCACCACAGACAGACGCCGCTACGAAAAAATGAGGAAAGATTGAGCAGCCTATCCATATAGCTTCTACATATAGCGGTATCTCTCTGCTGGTTGTGTAAAATTTATGGCGCGTAAAGCGCTTTAATGGCTAGCTACAACCACTCGCATAGACCAATGTCTAATTAAACCAATAACCTGGCACAAAATAACACACCAGTCTCGAGTATTCAAAAACGTAATCATTCCCACGACGATAACAACACGACAGCATTTCAGTGCATTCACTATTCAATGCATTCACCATCCACGTCGAACGAGAATTTAAAGGAATCTCATGATATACCTATACCTACTACGCATGACATACCTACTATGAAACTTAGTAGGATGAGTGAACCAGGAAGTTAATGATTTTTTATATCAAATATCTCCGCAATTACTACAATGTCAATGTACTCTTCAAACTAACATATTATAATCAGGTATTTGATATAAACTCTTCTATGCTAAAAGTCAGATTAAAAGCGTACGCTGGAACTAAGTTCTGGGGGTGCCAAGATAGCTGTGAAGCGCTTCAGGTAAAGAGTATAGTGTAGTTTGGTGCGGCTGGGAACTTGGTGACGCACCACGGAACACTCAGATAATGGAGTGTACGTTTATGTCCTGTACAATTATTTTGGCGATTTTTTTTACAAAAATACGAGCAACTACCTAAATCAGCTACCCGTACTATTAGCATTATAAATTTTATTTACGGATGTAAATTGAAAAATTATTTGTAATAAACTGATAAATAAAACAATAAATAGGAACTAAGTATTTTGAATCCATTATTTCTACAAAATCGGCAAGAATCAATATTACATATACATATTTATACGACATCTTGACTTGGATGAACTTTGTAACATTGAGGACTAAAATGGGTATTTTAATCTTAGCTCTGAACGAAGTGCATCATATTTTTACATTACGCCAATAGGTTCAAAGCTTAGAAATATTTTACGCTCATATATTTGAGATATTTTAAAGTCTTCATCCTGCTTATGAGAACGCTTATTAAACTTGAAGTTGAAGCTAAATGCGTACATTATATAAAGGTGATGATTCAAATGATAATTCGCTGATATAAAACGTCATAATTTAATTACTAAAGTAGCGAAATCTGCTGACTTAAGCACCAAAATTTGTTTCGCCTGCCAGTCGCAGTGCATCATTCAAGCACCTCCGTCATGCGCGTCATGGGTATAATGTAATATACGAAAGCTGTAAGCTGGATCTGGGCGTGAGCAGCGGCGCGAGGCACATCAGATTCATTATCTGCGACGAATCTAATTACGCGGTTTGAAACCGCCCGCCGTAAATTCTGCTGAACGAGGATGGATGAAAATTATAATCTACGATTCGTTTTGTTATACCGTCGCACTCTGATATTTTTAAATTGCATTATTAGATGCACATTTTGATAATGTCAATATTTTAATTGTTGAATGCGTTATCACTTGTTTTGTAATTAAACGTAAAATTCAATATATGAAGTAAACGAGTACAGTATATTAAAGAATTAATAAATTTACATAATTTATGTATATGTATATATATATATATATATATATATATATATATATATATATATATATCATTTCCAAATTAATAATATTATTTTAAATGATATATTGTTTTACAGTCATGTTCTTGAAAAGAAAAGTTAAAATAACTGTCATCGAATTAATCGAGTTAAATAGGCGAAATTATTTATTCCTTTTCAATTTTATATTGAGAATTTTTCAGTTCTAGAAATATGGAAAAATTTTAATTATTTCATTTCGTTAGCAATATAACACATTGAATCGTATTTAAAAAAAAAATTAAATTACCCCTTTATTCTCTGCTCCGTAGATGAGTACTCAATACCATATGGTAATATTTTTTTTTTCCTTTTTTAGTATGCATTAACGTCATTTTATCTATTAATCTTGTTGCCAGTTTTTGGTGTGAATACTTACGTTTTTATGTTGTCGATTAAATACGTACTGTATGTCATTAGAACCTTTGTAGTTCTCTAAGACTAAAACAAGCTCTACATGCGTTTTTATATTAGATGTCTAGAATTTAAGGCGCATAAAACATAAGAGATACATATTACAGATGTTAATGTTATGGTTAATAAGAATGAAGTGAAGGGCTTGTGTGAAAACATTTATACGAATGAGTGAATCGAACGAGACTAAGTGAGTATGACATCTTATTATTGCTGCTTATGTGGCCTTGAATTGCGTGAGGTTAAAGATGAATTAAATGAGATAAGAGGGAAGATGAAGATGAAAAAATTAATATGATTATTAAATTACTAGCATTGAAATTAAATAATTTAACTATAGTTGTTATATTTTAAAACAAAAGGATTTATACTTACCTTTTAGGAGTAGTTAATTTAATATGGACAAGTCATGAATGAATAATCAGTTATATAAACAAAGTAGAATACCACGTCATTATGGAATACAATATCGTATAGAAAATAATTGTGTCTCAATTAAACTTATTTTATTTTTTGTGTTCAATCAATATTTTGATAAAAAATTAAAATTACTAGTATAAATGTTGGGAAGCATCATTGAAGTTCGAACACAATCTTTTCATTACCATTTGTTATGTGCACGGAGTACTATAATCATTAGCATTATAAAACATGCGAACCTCGCTGAATAATAGATGATAAATGAAAACAAGTATGTACAATATTTTCAAGTATAATAAACAAGTATAACGATATTTTTATTTATAAATTAAATAAACATTAACACGTATTATTTAACGCACAATAGACAACAAACACGGTTTGTTTTTATGACATTCTTGGTCGTATCTTTTATTTATATTGTTAAATAAGTCGTATCGGTTTCGCCGAATAACAAGTTCGCTTTTTGATGAGATTTAAAGAAATTATTCAACCAAATTAAAACACAATTCTAGAGCAATAATTTTTTTACAAAAAACTATTTTTTTATTAGTAATTGGAGTTGGCACATTTTTAATATTTTTGGTTGGGTTATTATTGAGACATTGTGCATCAGCATTATTTTTACACTTTTTACCATGAAATTTGTAAAAATATTCCTCTAAAAATAATGATGATGCACAATGTCTCAATAATAACCCAACCAAAAATATAAAAATGTGCCAACTATATATATTATTATATTTAATAATATTATTTTCAAAAGTAATCTTATTGGTAAAGTAAAACTTGAAATCAGTCAATACAGTAGATATAAGAACACTAAAATGGTGTGAAAACAAGGGAATATTGTAAAAAAATTGTTTGTCTCTATTCCCAACAAGGTATAGTTATAACATTTAGATTTAATTTCCGTAAGGTTGTAACTTTAATGCGCGGAGTTGTCACCGTATACTGTAAAGGGTGTTAGGGCCAACGTGGACGAGAATGCTTAATTGATGGAAATTATAATTGAAATATAATACAAGGAGAATCGAATTACTATTCTCCTTGTACTAAACTTTAGAAATTATCTTTATGCTTTTTATCGTTCATCTTTCAGGATTTCATAATGAAGTAAGGATTCCTTTTAATTTCTATGTTCTGTTCGCTTGACAGAGATTCAAAGTTGCCATAGTTCTATTAAAAATTGTGTTGAAACTCCGTAACTTTTGTCGTACAATTCATTGAGCGTCTTCAAAGTTTTTGATTAATGAAGGTCTGTTCCAATGGCCTTATCTCTGTTTCTGTCTCGTCAGATAGGGCCGACAAATAGAACCCCTTTATTGATTCAATTCCTTAGGTATCCGTTCCTTAGGGATCAGGCCTCCGTTCTCATGTAGCAAAATTCAAGAAGGTAAGTTTTCTTTTAGAAGTTTTCAGATAAACAGAAAATTGTAATGTGCAGTCGAGTTTTTTTTCTAACGAGTGTGTTAAAAGACAAGCGCCAGCTCTGAATTTTGATAAGATGATTATAACTGGAATCATTTATTAGTTATCAACTTTTCGTGCAGCATTTTTGGGTAGATGAGGTAATTCTCTAAAAAATATACCATTTTTTAAAATTTTGTTTAATATTTAAAATATTATACCATAATTTTTCCTTGAAAAAAATTTATGCGTACCTTTTCCTTAGTCTCTACCCGCGTGAAGACACGCTCAAGGTACAATTCTTAATCAATTTTAGTGTACCTTTTTTCATGAATTTTTACAACGATTTTCAAACAAATTAATTTTTATAAAATATTTTCTACAAAAATTCTCCTTTTGCGTGCTCGGTGACTATTCATTCTTCAGTTCTTCAGTTGATTCCTCCGTTGATTCCTTTCTTTACTCTTTAATTTTCAAATTTTGTATTTCTTTTATTTAGTCGATGACCAAAAGTGCAGTTGATGATTATGTTTTTTATTAATGTTTGCCTAATTATTAGTTATAATTAACTAATGTAAAGTTATGTCATTAGATACATAAATGGGGAAAAAATTCAGTGTTAAAGTAATAAAAGAAAAAAAACGCTGAGTTGCACTTTTGGTTTTACCGATTTTTTAACTCTAGTTTTTAATTAAATTTAGTTTTGGAGAAATGCTGAACGATATTACTGATATGATGAAGAATAGTTAAAATGTTATTAAACCATGTAAAGTAAACATAGTCAATATTTTCCAGACACCATATTTAGGTGGCACATGGATATTGTTCTAGATTGGAGTCTGAGCAGTATGTTTTTCATCTAACTAAATGAATAAATCTCCATAACAAACTTTATTCATCAGTCTGGGTATAATATATTTAATACTAATCTGTCTAATCGCTGTTCATATGTTGTAAAGAATACCGTCCGTTTTAATTAGAATAAACCAAATTTATATTAAGACAAAATATTCATTTCATTTGGTTTGTATTTTATTTTTGTTAGACTAGAAAATAAAATATATCTCGCGGAATTATACACAAATACTAATTTATTTGTTCGGAATAGCACCGGGCAGGGTCTGAATATAATGACTTGCGGTTTTGTAAACAGATTGACCTTGGATTGAAATTATAAGAAGCATTAATTTTAAAATAGCTTCTGCAACTATTGGACGCTGAGAACAAATTGGATAACACAACAAAACCGGCTAAGCGCGATGCTGACTTGCGCATCAAGGGTTCCTTCTTTCGCTTGAATTGAAATTAATTTTATCATAGGTCTTCACTAAAACGGATTTCCTAGGGCAATGAATATTTAATAATATTTAATGTAATTATGCAGAGGATGGAGGTGTGTATATTTCTAAAAACCCTGTTTTTCATAACGTTAAGATAAGTAATTTCAGAAATTAGGCGGGAACACTTTTTTTTGCATATTTTTCAGTACATCGTTAAAGATGTATTATTTAAAATTAGGTTAAAAATTTTATAAAAATATTTTTCATACCCTTGTAACTAGCGCTTTCAAACAATACTCCACACTAGATACCAATAAATTATTTTAAAAAAAAATTAGGCTTTTTAATATAGCCTTCCTTAAAATTTACATATAAATAATTTAGAGTGTCAGCAATCGAGATATATGCGGAGAAATATGCTTCATTATTATACGAAATTTCAATCTACTACGTGAAGTGGTTTCTGAGAAAGACGACTGTGATAGACCGAAAAACGAATACGCGCGTGACTCTATCAAGGTTTTTTCCCTATGATGTGCAGAATCGCAGTCATTAAATTTTCTGACAAGTAGCAACGCAAGCTATGGAATAATTGATTTTGATTATTACGGAATTAATCAATTATGTAGTAAATATGTATCGATCGATTAAAATAACTTTTCAGCATTTGTCGTGTCGTTTTGCGAATATAAACTGTTACCATACCTAATTTAATTAAAATCCGTCCAATAATTTCGTGTGATTGACAAACAGACAGACAGATAAAAATGGTAAAGACTTTTTAAAAATGGTAAAGATTTTTTGGCTTATATTTTAAATTTTTTGCAAAATAAATCACACTTTTAAAATATTTTCCATATACAGAATTCACTATATTACAATTTCATTAATGACCTGGAAATTAATAAAGGTTCTCAAGACTGATGTCCGTGTATATTTTCAGTCCTCATAATTTTCGAAAATATAAAAATACAACATGCGTAATAAGAAGTTAATAAATAATCGTTAGACTAGAATCAGCACTCTTTTAATTGTGGTTTAATATATGGCGGTTTTCGATAAGACAAATGATAGAATTACTTTTTTAAACTAAACCACTGTTTTTTTTTCATGATTATTGGTTCAGTAGTTTTGAAAATGGTGTGGGGTGGGTGCTCTATTTTCGGTTATTTGTTAAAACATCTTTTTAAACGCACAATTTAAAATTATAAAAAGTGTTCTTTTATTTCTTATAGCAAGCTCTTTTAAAATTATATAAAAAAGCCACTTGACACATAATATGAAAAAAAATTAGAGTGCTTTATCTAGTCCTTCCTTCATGCTCATATAAATATTTAAAAATAGTTAGACAGTGTAAAATATGTAGAATAATAAAATGTATTATATTTTGTAAAGATTGAACATCACCATCTTTTGAATTTTAGGGTGAATTAATGTTAGAAGGTTTTTTTATTAAATACATTTATTTTAAAGTTTCCACATCCTTCACCGCTAACTTAGCAACTTTGGAATACTCGTAATGCAATTTATAACGATTGGAATAGTATTAGAACTTTTTCAAGTGAAAGCGCTTTGTTTTGTAATTATACGTTACCGTATTTTTATGATTTTTTTTATATTTTACAATTAACAATATTTTATTATCCTGAAAATATATTTATTCCTGTATATAATATGTATACAAATCTTTTATTTGAGTAACGAATTAACAAAAGAATCGATGACTGAGACAATATTTATAAAATCAAAATAGGAAACAAATGCGCAAAGATGTAAAGAATATAAAGATTCTCCCATTTATTTCTTTTAATTTTTCATTCCATTACTCTAAAACGTTGTGAATTTTTCTCATTATGCCTATTATTTCGTACATAATATATGGCGAAAGGAACTTCGTTCAACCGAGTGACCCGCGACACCCCTCGTTCTTTTTTTTTAAATAAAATCAATTAACGTCTACGTGACCTATATACATTTATTGTTTACTTTCCAAGCGCACACGTTGTGTACACAGACACGAAGTGGGTCGTCAATTACAGGTGTAGAGTAAACATCGCTCCACTCAAGACACGGAGTGAGAGTTAATTATGAAGAGCGGCAAAGAGTGTGACACGAGTGTCAGTCATTAGTTATGCTTTGGGCCGATGTGTACTTAAACGGCTACGAAGTCGTCGTTCAAACAGCTACCAAATGCATTCGCTCTTTTGACTATGAATATATTTGTTAGCCTGTTATACAAAAAATATATTTCACGGTCGTCTTTAAAAACTACAACTTCGAAATCTTTACTTCCATTATATTTTTGAATCTGAGGAATTGCGACCATATTTTTGAATACAGATCGCAATTGAAATGGACGAATGATGAATATTTTGAGCGAACAAATTAGTTGATCTGCTTACTTTAAAAAGCTGCCTTTTTTCTAAACCATACGACTTTACTATATCTTGGTACCAAGACTTCATCTTTTATAAATATTTTCAAGGGTCGTCTGAAAAAATCCTACCTCGTGTACTCCCTAATTTCTATCGATCCCTAGTTGATACTCCGTTTCGTTAATCGAGCCATGGAAATGTTTGAAAACATCTCTTTTTCCATTTGTGACATCTTGAATTTAAAAAAAATATACTTGTTTCTTTTAAACATCTTCAAATAAATTAAAGGGATGTGATGAATTTGTTATTTTAACAACCAAGTTGTTTTCGTAACACCTAATAAATACATACTAGGAAATATTCTAAAATAGCGAAAAATAAAATTAGTAGTTATAGTGATTTTATGGAGGTTTATGTTTATGTGCCCTTAAATTTTGCATCTTTAATATGTACCTAAGAGTGTAATAAACCTTTATAGCTTAAATTCTACTCATATTTAAAAGGATTTTCTTCATACATGAGATACATTCATTTTTTACTTTTTACACAGTACTACCGTAAATATTTCTCACTAATTTTCCGCTATATTACGTTTATATTTCATCTCAAAGCATTCAAAATAACAAAAATATATAAACTTAAATTTTTACCTGGCACAAAGTGTACACGCACGTCATTTTCCAGCGTGTGTTCCCCGTGCACCGATCATAGATAATTTTCGACCAACACAGATGATGATGCTAAAATATTCAAAGCAGGTTGTGATCAGCCTAATAGATTAACAGTATTTTGTAACGTAATAAATCACAAAATACACTGAATTATTTACATTAACCGTCTAGTAAATTGCCTGTGATGGCTGGGCTGGATTTAGCGGAGATGAAAGATTTAGTTTACGCTGTAATATTTATTATATTTTATGGAAATTTAAGAAGAAAATTAAGTGTTTCGTGAAAATTTAAAAAAATATGGGATGTCAAATAAACGTTGCGTCAGTCATGTCACCATGTGGCAAACATATTTGTTTATGTTTGACAAATTTTCCTTTCAGAGTTGGCCGAGAAATATTTTCATGCCCAGATATATCTTTGGTATATATTTTACAGACACTTCGTTGTTGTTACTTTGTTAACAAAGTAATCAGCAATTCAATGTTAGGAAGAAACAATAATCCTGATTTTAGGTGTTCATGGTAATGTAATTATAATTTTCATAAATTTTTACAAAGATTGGATGAAAGGAAAAGTGGAGTGAGGCATTAGAGGGAATAGAAAGAGGTAAAATATGAATATATTATTGTATGTTGAATGTGTACTTCGAATATCACTTCCATGAACTTATTCCACAACTTATCATTAAACACTGAAAATGGGCGCGTAAAAAATGGCTTATTATATTACGGACTGCACTTATTATATTACGGACCACAAAGATGTCATTAAGTGTAAACTATATTGCCACTCAGTCAACAAAACCAAATAATAATAACAATAACTATTTTATTATTAATTGTCAACTAATGTAAGTACATTATTGTAGAATAACAATAAGAAATTATTGCAAATATGAAATGTAACAGTAATAATACCAATAATAACAGGGGTTTTAATAATAATTATTGTAAAACATTTATTTACCATCTAACGCTCCGTTCACTGTGCTATGGGCTTTTCTACAAATACGTTTTTCATAGTTCTCTCGAAATGAATCTCTACTATTTTTTTAAATATTTTTGTATGTATTATTATCTAGAATGGAGTAGAGATTGAATGACGGAATTATGGTTTCTTCAGTGTGGCTTTATGTACAATGAACGAATCGCCCTGTACTCACTCCAAAGCTAACTTTCAACTATGAATGAGCCAAGACATTCAGAGTTTGAGAAAGAATTCATAAGGTATATCAAGGCCTTCATGGCCATGAAGACATAATAAGTATTATTAAAAATATTTTTAAACTTCCGAAAGCGGGCATTTCGTAAGTTTTAATATTTAAATTTCAATATCCCTATTCCATATATGTTTATAAAAACCTGATGATCAAAGTGAAAAAGTAAAATGAAGTGAGGAAACGAATAATTCTTATTTTTTTTTAATTACAAAACACCAATTTTTATTATAAAACCGCTGATTAGTGTTGTAATAATTGTTAATAACGAAATGTGAAAACAGGTTCCTATTATTAGAATTTTTGGTATTTATTATTTGAGATAATTCTAATAAAGTAACAAATAAATGGCTTGAAAAAATATTTATAGAAGCCATGACAGCCTGGCTGGCGAGGACGTTGTATTTCCATAACTTTGAAAATGAAAAACAGGAAAATATATTTGTGTTATATATGTATGGGTATCAACTCTTACCATACCCGTTACCAAAACAATGGTTGCTATGGCAATGAATATAATTTTTTAAGCGGTAGCGTCAACCCAAGTTAAATAATTTTTTTTAAATTTATAGAAAATTAGCTATTTCCCAATTTATAACTATTATACTTAGAAGTATTGAGATTCAATTATCATCTCTCTTTGTCTATTATCAACTATCATCTGCGCTCTTGAAAACTTGCTTCTTTTTACCACCCCGCGGCGTTATATTGCAATTTTTAATATGACATTTAGCACTTGAATAGTAGAATTTTTTCTTGCAAGTTAATTTTAGACTGTACAAGTCATATATTCTAACATATTATAATAAGAATTTTGACAAAATATATAAAATTAATGAAATACATTTCATACTGGTAGTATCTTTGCGACTTCAAAATGTTCTGGAAATCAAAAAAATGTCACGAATCAAAAAATAAATTAAAAAGATGTTCGACAGCTGTATGCTCTAGTAAGAGTATATTTTAAATAAATTTTAAATAAACTGACCATTAGTGGTATTTGTAACTGTTAAACGTTACCACTTTAACAAACCTTTATTCAAAAAAGAAAAACCGTGAAATATCTACTTTTACTAAACCACATCCACCCCACATTGAGGGTGTAAATAGAATTATTAATAGTCCTCTATTTATATCTAAACGACCTGTTATTTCTTGACGTATTCAATTGAATCTCCATTGACAAGAAATCTACCGATTGCTTCACAGGGGAAGGGGAAGTTAAAGTTGAAGGGAAAGGAAAGGGAGAATTATAAAAACATTTCTAATTATTTTAGTTTTTATCAAAATTAAAAATTGATAATAAACTTAAACATTTAAAATTTAAAATGTTTGAAGGTTTCACTTCAAGAAACCAACTTCTAGGTTTCTTTTTTAACTTAAGATGTACTAATTTCGATTAATATTGAAAATGTGATCAATTTTGACCATGGAATATGCACACATCTCTATATTCTCTATATTTTGAAAATTTATAGCATAATTGTTTTTTTATGGTACAAATATATATTAAAAAAATAGAGATCATACCTCAAAAGTTCTGTATCTCATTTGAAGTGAAATTACTTTATTTGTGCTAAATCATCGCTAACATGAAGTTTCTAGCGTGTTCAAATCACATTTAATAAAACCTGATATGATTAAGTAAAGGAGACAAATAAAGATATATGTGAAGGTTTCAAAAAATTCGAATTATTCCCATATATGTTATATGTCCTATCCACTTAATAAGAATATACCTATCGCAAAAGTTTCAAAATTAAATTCTACTTGTAATATAGTTTTCCTACAATATTTTTTGTCTATATATATATATATATATATATATATATATATATATATATATATATATATATATATATATATTTAGGAATAATTTTAGACTTCGATAGTTTTGGAAATAATGGGAGAGAAATATATATTTTGCATACTTTTAGGTTTAGCTCTGAAAACCTAAAATTAAGAAAAAATATTTTAAAGACCTTTATGACTAACCCATTCATTCACCATACACTATACATGGAATTTGAAACCTTTTTTCACATAGTCAATTTGACTCCTCCCCTTCCCCCTCACCCTCTAAAATTTTTGTCAGGCAATTCGTGAGGAAAAGTGCCGTGACAAAGGGAGGGATGGTCAAACGAATAATTTTATAAGTGTTACGTTTTTCCTTTTAGGTTACGAGATACTAAAAATAACAATTTTTCAAAAACCTCTAAACTCTGTACAAACTCGAAAATGGCTGTTTCCCCACTCGAAATAATAATAGCCTAAAAAATGGTGGTGTTTTTTATTTTTTTTAATATCACTTTGTTTCTTAAAATAAAATATTAAAATAAAAATGTTGAGATTGTATTTTTTGTGATTATTGTCTGTTCGTTACTATGGATCCCATTTCTTTTTATGGTACAAATATATTATAACTGTAATATATGGAACAAAATACTGTAATATATAACTGTAATATATGGAGAAAATAACTATAATATATGGAAAAAAATTAAAGGTTATATTTTATAAATATATTAAAAAAATTTGAAACTAATATCGAGGGGATTGTAGAAAAAAGGTAATACACCACATTGGGCCAAAATTATGTCATTTTTCATTTGACATCCATATCAAAAGGTTTTGAAGCAAAAGGTAATCCACCATCTTGGGATGTCCACCCGGTTAGGTTTATAATGGCGTCATATTATTTATCGTCGTTTACTTCAGACTTTGTCTTTTAATAGCCACATCGAGAGGGTTGTAAAAAAAGGTAATCCGTCATCTTGAGACGTCCACCATATTGAAATTAGAACGATATTAAACGTCATTCGACTATCAATGTCATTGGACTTACACACACGCGCAATTTTGAAGTTATAGCTTAACAAGGACCGCTTGATATTTTGTATTCAAAATTTGTTATAAACTAAGAAAAAGTTTATTAGAAAAATCGTGGTAAAAACAAAATTAAATTATTTAAATATTCTACAACTCAGTTTTTTAAATTCTTGTTCTGAAATAGTACTGCCTAGTGGCTATTTTAGGCGTAGATGATCGTAAATAAATAGCAGGAAAATTTTATATACATATTAGAAAACTAATTTTTTTCCCAAACCGTGCACGGTAACATTTAAAATAGCCTTGGCGGCGAGTCACTTCAAACGGCAACTGTTCAGGGAACCTTATAAATAATTCATGTTACTGTAACACATTCAGATGCCGCGTTTCAAGTAGCCGTAACTAAACAGGGATTTGACTTATGTGTCCCAAGATGTAAATAACGCTTGTTTAATATTCAATACCGTGATTTTTTTTAAAAAGAACTCGTAATTTTTTTATGCATCATTGTCAACATATATTTTGTTTAATCGTAACTCTAGAATATCAACGGTTTATACCTAGTAATAATCCTCATTCTTAAAAATCAGGTGTTAGTCTTTCCTCGTCATCCACGTATATGATATAATTAAAAATAGTATCGAATGTAAAGGTAATCGCTAACTTTGTTGGTTAAACTTAGGATTAGTTTTGGTTAAAGGCTAATATTCAATATAGCATTTACTTCGTGGTTTTCACAATTAAATGAAACTACGTGATGTAGTATTATTTCTACTTTCTTTAATTTCTTTAACCACGACCAAGGTTTCGTTGTATTACAACATCTTCAGGTGGGATATTGGCAAAGATCTTTGCTAATATCCCATTTGAAGATGTTGTAATACAACGAAACCTAGGTCGTTGTAAAGAACTTAAAGAAAGTAGAAATAATACTACATCACGTAGTTTCATTTAATTGTGAATAATGAATTTCTACAAAATTAACGCCAAATATATTCAATATTCACATATATATTCAATAGTCACAAACACGTATACACACACATCTGCATGCTACGCATAAGTACACTTACATATATGCGCGCGTACACATACACACACACACATAAGCACGCAAGTATGCACAACGTAAAATGTAATATATACGTACACTCCGTATATACGGGTTACAATGCGTATATTTTATTTGTATGGGAAACTGGTTTCTATGTGGAACGGTTTCGGAGTAACACGGCTAGGACTGTCAGAGAGACGGACAGATGGATGACATTTAAGTGATCTTATGAGAGTTTATTTTTTCCTTTTGAAGTATGAAACCCCAAAAATATGTTTAATGGAATTTGAGTTCAAGCCATTGCTCTATATCTTCATTACTTAAAATACCTTTGAGAATATCGCATGCTAGGCTTTTATGTTGCTATTTTAAATGAAAGTATACACATGTGAATAATCGTAATAGTTCACAATTTTTGTGTAAATTTCTAAAATCCCATTTCTTTTAAATTTTTTTATTCATTAAATTTGTAAATAATTGGAAGAGGGGGAGGGTGGGCTTAAAATTTTGACGAAATATTTTTGACTGGCTCTTTATAAGGATATTGCACTGCATATATGGAATTGAAAACTTTTTTGTAGTTAACTTATCTTCACTAATATTTCCATGCAAATACTTTTCAGTGTTAGTGATATATGCGTGATTATTATACGTTATTGATACGCTACTTTTCAAATTTCCGCATAAAGTTGTTCTGGGAAAAATGTCTGTGACAAACGAACACATAAATGATCTTATACGAATTTCGTTTTTTTCTATTGGGGTGAGGAAATCTAAAAACGTAAACATTATATTTGGACCCTATTAAAAGTGTACTTTCTAAGAATAATTTAGTTATCCCAATTTTATATGTATGGGAATTCTTCAGGATTAAATTATAGAATAGTTTTAGTTTTCGGTTTAATTTTGGGTACTTATTTTGCTTATCTTGCTTACTTATTTTGCTTATTATGAGATGAAGAGACGTATTAATAACCACAGTAAAGTCCGTTTGGATGTTTTGGGTATGGAACTCAAAAATCAATAAATATTTTCAAAAAAAATAATAATCTCATCGTGTCTTCGATCTAGGTGGGGTAAATTTAGCATTGAAGTGGCATAAACCCGTAGAAGAAAAATGACTACTTCTTGAAATGGAATTAAAAAATATAATCTTTGTTCTGAACTCTTCTTGATTATTATATATTTATAGAGTGTTTTACATATTGGCATATGTAAACTAAATACTTGCAATTAAAAAAAAACATTTAGATGAGACCTTATTGTTTGGAAGTGTCCTCTAGTGAAAAAATTGCTTCTTCTCTAGTTTTTTCATAAAAAACTCCATATTTAAAAAAAATTATTTCCATAATTTATTTTTGTGTTTTCAACGACACCAGAAGTGTAAAAAGGATTTTATGTACATTTTATATATTAGTAGCATGTTACATACTTAGTTATTTATATTTTGGATATCAGCTCTTACAAAAATGGGTAATAAAAAGTGAAAAGAACATTGTCGCTTTTCGAAAAACTGACTGACTAGATTGATTTAAAATTAAACAATAACTGTTACATTATAAATGAAAAAAGTTTCGGAAGATAAGAAAAGACGTTTCCTAGAATGTTTTCAATGTATATATTTAAATAAGTCGATGCTTCTCTTTTTCTCTCACCTATATTCACATCTACACGTATTGTACAAGCCATATTTCACATAGCACTGACTGCAAAGATGTCTTGCAGTAGCAATATTTTGGAAATTTAATTATGTTTGGAAAAGAAATTGAACCGCAAAGTTCCAACAAATATTGGTATTTTATTATTTTATACTTTTTAACCCACTACTTATTCAGTATTACTTGGTTTTGGTTCAAATTGTTCCAAAAAAAGGTTTATTTTACCATTTTTGTTCTCTATAGTATTTATGTTACCCAGTAAGTCACAAACTGACCAATATCAGTAATATATTATTTATTGAAATCATAACAGACGTTTGCGGCTTTTAATAAACCTAAATATATTCATATATGTCTATATACGTTCATGTTTCAATACAAGCACACGTTACATGCTATATGATTGTAATCACGTTTCCACTTTCGGTTTCACTGTAATAAGTGCTTCAAGCCTTTATGCCTGTATATACTATACCATGTATCTGATTTCTAATATCCTGATTGTTTCATGCTTTAATATGAATATCAATACAAATGAAACTAGTCCAAACTTGATGTGTTCATCAGGGAAAAGTAAGTGTTACTAATTTTTGGCTCAATCCTTGTGTCTTGATTTTATTAAAGGATAGGTTTATTCCGCCCATAGTTTTGCCTATATAGAGACTTTATTATTAGATTATCATTATATCCATGTTATTCAAACTCAATCACATATGCTATTCCTTGTTGAGAAATTATGTAATTTACCTTGATTTCAATGGTAAATTTCTAGTCATTTTTTAAAACACAACACTGGGGCCATTGAAAAAAGAATCATCCAAATTGATTGAACAACGCCAGGAATATGAGTTAATACACTCAACAGGTCATACTACTAAAGCATCAGACGTGAAATCGATATCCGGCGGTCAGTGACAAAGTCTGTGCTTGAGATCTTAAATATTAACTTATAAGCAACAAAACCTTAAGTCTCATGATTTGAGCAGTAGGTGATCCCACTACATAAAAACTGAGGAGCTGAAACGCAGCCTTAAAAACAGAATCTCTGCTTAAAGCTCAAAACACTAATTAAAAAAAAAACAGCAGATCCTGAAACCTCACGGTTTAGGCAGGCAGTACCCTTGCAATATCTGGATTGAGGGATTGAAACCCAGAGTACAAATACAGGCTCGAGATCAGAGAGAGAATATTACTTTCGCGTACACGACTAATTTGGGTAATTTAGAGCTGATTTTAATAATAAAGACGTATAAAAGCAAGGTGGACAGCAAGTTGTCACGCACACGCTAATGCGGGCGCAGTAAATTCCACATAAAATGTTTGTAAGTGGTTTTTAAAACGAAAGAAAGACACGGAACATCTTGAAATAATTATATTCTCACCTTTCTTTAACACTCTCCTTGCGGGACCCATATATTTAAAAGGACCGTGGAGTAAAATTGCACTCTATAAAAGCAAATTCGTCACTGTTTTTTCTGCATTTAAATTAAATAATAATACTAGTAAGGCCACTAATTAATTTAATATAAAAAGTTATTTTTAATGTTTTCAATGAGCAATTATCCACTTATTTACTTTTTTGTTTGTTTTTTTTATTAATTATTTAACAATTTGTGTTTCATTTCTATATTAAACGTCCATTAACAAAATAATATTATTTACTAATTCATAAAACCATAACATAACAGTAGTGAAAATAAAATATTTTTGTGGAGAAAAATTTTAATAGCGTCTCTTTTACAAAATAAACCTAAAGAACTATTATAACCATCCAAAACGAGGTTTGGTATAGGTTTCCGTTAATTAAATAAAGAAAAAAATAATTTTTCTAAAGGGTAATTATTTTCACAGTATCTAGAAGGTCAAATGTTGAAGCGAAAATTATACAGTGCCATTTTCTTAACAGTTATGGATGCAGTTTTTCAAGGCAATTTACTAGTTATAATCAATTATATTTAAATACTTATTCTCTACTTTATAAACAATTGGTTTTTACCAGCGACTTCGCACGTAAATAAAATGGAGAAATTATGAATAATTTTTTTTATTTTACATGGTAATTTCTATGGAAACGTCCCCCTGGAAGTGGGTTTGCCATACCCTTACGTCTTGATACTAGGTAGTATTTGAGGTGTTCCTAAAACATTCTAGATATTTCTCGATTTTCAAGACCCTATAATAATTACTCTGTTCTTGACCCCTACTTTCAACTAAGCAGAGATGAAATTCGAAAACTCTTGTCTTAGTGGATACCTGCGCCATAAAACAAACATAATGGCGTAATCTCAAATTGTAATTCGCAGATAACTTCTCCATCTATGAAAAAGGGGTGAATTCAATTCAAAGCAATTTCACCCTAAATGTTTAGTCAACAAATAAGAACGTCTACACCAATTTTCATATAATTATTTTACCTACCCTACCTACCCGAGTATCCTGGTTTCCGGAATATGCTCTTGAACTCTGTAGAGAGTCAATTTATCAATGTTATCTTTTTGACAAAAATATTGCGATGAGGTTTTCATCACGCAACGGTATTTTTAGACAATTGGACCAATTTAAAAATTTCTCACCCCAACTTCCCGGATGTAAGTGGATAGGGTTGTATTAATCATACTATATTATTAATAAGAAACATATGTACTTAATTTCATTTAAATAGCTCCAACTATTCGGAATCATTTTAGAAAGTTCAGAAGGTGTTCAAATATGTTTAACTATTTTCCATCACATTCATCTTTTTCTAGGTGCGGAAATGAAAATTGACGTTACCCGAAGTATTTTGTTGGTATAATTCAAAATATTTCACTTTTTGAGCGTGAAGAGTCATCGACCCCTCGGTAAGTGCTTCTGGGTTTAAAAAGTAAGAATATACATAGAATTTTGAAAAAAATCTCTAAAAAACACGATAAATTCAAATTAGTTTCACTTTATATTTAAATAAGAAGCTCAAATAGATACCTTTCTTTCATGGGTGGTGTGGTTTTTAATTAAGATTTATTTCTAAGGATAGAGAAAAGCTGCTGAAAACATAAGAGATATCAGTTGAACATTTTAGGAGCCCATAAAAGACATACACACATATACATTGCAATTTTATGCATAAAACTAAGAAAAGATAATGCTTCCACGTGTTCTGCTCTACATGACAGCAAATATACGTATATGTAAAAGGCAATGTCCCGATTGATAAATCAACGTCCAGCCCAAACCGCTAACGATAAAAATTTAAAATTTGGAGAGGTGTTGATTTTATAATGGAGGCATCGTTTAACAAGGGATTTTTCGAAATTCATGTTCTGAGGGGGTGAAAAGGTGTGACTAAGTATGTATTGGAAAAAAAATTATGGTAATTTTTACTTAGAACTGGGACGTTCATGCTCTTTAACAAAAATAATGTTACCAGTATTTCAGGATTTTTCGGGATACAGCCTCTAATGGGGTGAAAAGGGTGATTCATTTTGTGTAGGAAATATATTTTTATGGTAATGTTCACTTAAAACTGGGTGTTCATGCTCTTTAATAAAAATAATGTTACTCGCGTGTTTCAGGATTTTCCGAGATACAACCTTTAAAGGAATGAAAAGGGGTGACTAAATTTGTATAGGAAAAATAGTTTTATGGTTATTATAACTTGAAATTTTGTACTAATTCTCTTCAATACAAATAATGTAACATGCGTCTTAGATTTTCCGAAATTCAACCCCTAGTGGGTGAAAAAGTTTGTCCATATTTGTACGGAAAAAAGAATATTATGGTGATTAGTTAAGAATTTTCTGATATTCAACCCTTAAGGGAGTGAAAAGGGGCGACTAAATTTGTATGAGAATGAAATTGTTATGATAATTTTTAATTAAAATGTGTTATTAATGCTTTTCCACGGAAATCATTAAACAAGTACTTAACCACTTTCCGATATTCAAACCCTAAGGGTGTGAAAAGAGAAATCTAATTTTGTATGGAAAAAAGAAAGAAAATTTCTGCTTTAAAATTGGTATCAATATTTTTCAATAAAAATAATGAAACAAGAATTAATTATTAACCGATATTCTAACACTAACGGGGTGGAAAGGTGTGGCTAAATTTGTATGGGAAAGAATTATAATGATAATTTTTACTTAAAAATTTGTATTAATGAAAATAATGAAACAAGTATTTAAGCATTTTCCAATATTCAACCCCTATAGGTTGAAAAGAGGTTACTAAATTTGTGTGGGAAAAAGTTATAGAAATTTAAACTTAAAAATTGGTATTACTGCTTTTCAATATAAATAATGTAACAAGTATTTAAGCATTGTATGATATTCAACCCCTAAAGGTTGAAACGGGGTGACTAAATCTGTGTGGGAAAAAATTATGGAACTTTTTACTTAAAATTAGAAATACTGCTTTTCAATACAAATAATGTAAAAAGTATTTAAGCATTTTATAATATTCAATCATTTTTTCACCCAAGGGGGTAAAAAAATGGTTGTTAAATTTGCATAGGAAAAATTATAATGGAAATTTTCACTTAAAAATTGATATTAATGCATTTCAGGACATATAATTAAACAAGCATTTAAACATTTTCCGATATGCAAACTTATGGATTGAAAAGGGGTTGCTAAATTTGTATCGGAAAACATTTTATTGTAATTTTAACTCAGAAGTTTGTATTAATACTTTTCAATACAAAAAAGTTAACAAGTGTTTAAGAATATTTTTATACCAATTTAAATGAAACTACGTGACGTAATATTATTTCTACTTTCAGGAAGATATTACTCATTTCAGAAAGATATTATTTCATATTACTTAAAATCCATAAAACCGGTTTGTTTCTAAAAAAAATAATTTTGCGACTCTGTTTCCTAGAGGTTATTACACTAAACTGTTTTAATTTTTATCGAATAAAATTTCATAAAATTCCATTTATACAGATCAAATTTAAAAGGCATAACGCTGTTTGACTGAACGCATCAATGCGCGAGAAGTCTTCGGTGGGATCGATTGATTGATAGCAAAGATTGATCTTTGCTAACAGCCCACTTGAAGATGTTGTAATACAACGAAACCTAGGTCGCAGTAAAGAACTTAAAGGAAGTAGAAATAATACTACATCACGTAGTTTCATTTCATTGTAAATAATGAATTTCTACAAAATTAACGCCAAATATATTCCATATTTTTATATTCAATCCCTAAGTGGATGAAAAGGAGTAGTTAAAATTTATATTAATGCTTTGCAGTACAAATAATTTAACAAGCATTGGTTTTCATACCGCTAATACAACTTATACCCTATTATTATATTATTGAATTCAAGCGACTACAATTTTCCCTTAGAGTCTGTTTCGCAACGTCGATTAATAAATCTTAGGGTCTGTTACAAATGTGGTACCTACCACTATTGACTTAGGGAACGATTACTTCTCACATGATTTCAGCACCAGACCGTACAACAACAAATGTGGTACACAAGGAAGTGTTGTATTAAATTCTAACTACCTCTGAGTTGCTTTATTTGCGTAAACTAGATAGACACAATTTGTAGAATTTGTTGATATGTATATAGACAATGGTGTTAACAACATACAGGTAAGTACTAGTTTAATAAAAATGAAACCGACTCTTTATTTTAAACTATATAATCGATTTTTACATATACAATATTCACTATTCTCTAAGTCTAAAGATACTTAAAATTAGAATAATTGTAATCTAATTAGTAGTTTCTGATAAATACGTGGAAAAACCTATAGACGAATATACATAATTTTTTAAAATTTAGTTCATTTGTTTAGAAGTCTTAAAAGACTAACATACTTAATAATATTAAATACACTTGAGTTGAATTTATAACTTCCTGTTTGAAGTTAATTAAACATTAATTAACTGAAGTTTAGAAAACAAATCGTCCATGCGCGCGAAGCTGCGGTCGAAAAGCTAGTATAGATATAAAAAAGGTAAAAACACAAAATGCTTAATATTAGTCATAATATATTCACATATCGTTGTAAGTATGGAAATAAAACTATCATTTTCCGTCATTTTCGTCACGACTTCGTACTGGTACGCAAAGACTTCTCGCGCATTGATGCGTTCGGCCAAACAACGTTATGCCTTTTAAATTTGATCTGTATAAATGGAATTTTATGAAATTTTATTCGATAAAAATTAAAACAGTTTAGTGTAATAACCTCTGGGAAAAAGAGTCGCAAAATTAGTTTTTCTAGAAACAAACCGGTTTTATGGATTTTATGTAATATGAAATAATATCTTTCTGAAATGAGTAATATCTTCCTGAATACTTTTTTCCAACTTCATCGACATTTGTCGTCACAGATCGGATAATTTTCAAAAAAGTATTATACAGTTAAACGTTTTTCGTGAATGAATCTATCCGCTACTGAAAAGAGGAAAAAATTCAATAATTCATTCAATAATTACACAGAAAGTTATAAAAACGTGGCGATAGATTTTTTATAATTTTTTTGTGTGCCCCATTAGACAAAAAATATATTTTATGTAAAAATATTTGGCTTAAAATATAAAAGAAAAACGTTCGGGAAGTTTGGAATGGATATCGCAACTAATATTAAATATCCGAAAATAAGTTTATTAGTCTGTAACCAAAAATATTTCAACCAAGCAAGAAATCGCAAGGATATTTATGTAATATATATAGAATTTATATGGCACAACAACACATAAGCGAATTAGCTCGCCTGGTCCACTAAATATTACAAAAAGCGTATTTTAATATTAGTCACCTAATTACACTTAAACTACTAAACAAGTTATCATAAAATTCATTTCATGATAACTTGTTTAGTATAATTTATGGACATAATTCATAGTCCAAATTAACAAATAAGCAACTTTTTATCGCAAGAAATAGCATCATTCCTATAAAATGAAACTAGGTACTTTTTACTAAATAATAAGAATTTATATTAAAACATCAATAATAGATGCCCCAATATGTTTATTGCATTTTTTCTCACGTATCTTGGAACTCAAAAATCTGCATATAAATCGCGGCACCGTAATCGAAAATCCACGCGAACGAAGGCGTATGCAAAAGCTAGTAAAATACTTGGCATTCTAGTCTATCTACAACAAATCAAATGGCAAACATATTTTTATCTCTATACGTATTATTTCTTAAAGATGTTTTTGTCGGTACACCATATCTCCCTTAATATTTCATCAAAACCATTGATTGAGCTATCAATTTGAAGATTATCTTCACCGCTAATGAAAAATAAACAAATAATTCAAAATTATTTTTTAAAATTTTTGAATTCTCTGTATATTATTTCTCAAAGGTTTATATTGTAAACAGCGCCATCTATTGACAATGTCTTTAACTAAAACGCGTAATAGTCATTCAACCAGCAATAACACAACAGTCGTTCAAACAGTATTTAAGTTAAAAAAAATATCGAAAAGAGCCAAATATCTGCTTTTTCAAATGTTCTATAATAAAACATAAGAATACATTCTTTTTTTAAATAATACAAAATAAAATACTTCTTTGGATATTATATTACCATTTGGTGACTTTTGAGTTATTCGCAACGGCCATCCAGCTAATATTATATTTCTGTAATTCTTACACTTGTAGATATATTTACTTCAAAATAAATATATACATCCTAAATAACAAAACTTTGAAAGCTAAATACGTGGGTGCCAACTTTATGGCAATAAAAGCAAATTTTAATAATTTTTATTAATTCCATAATAAAACATCGATAGAGTAATAATAAAGAACGAGATAAAGAAAATATTTTGATCTCGATTACATTATGTAATGTGCCTTCAGCAGCCTGGAATGTAATCAGTACGAGCACAATGCATAGGTATATTTAACTGAATCTCCAAAAATGTTAAAATGTCTATGTCTGTGTCCCATGAATTTAATTTAATGCCTTGAGCAAATAAGCGTTGGAATTTGGACAAGATATATGCAGAAGTACAATTTTTTTTAAGAAAATTACATAAAATTCTTACCTTTAAAGTTACTATACTACGTATAGAATTAGGTTAATGAGTAGTAGTTTGAGTAAATTTAGTTAGTTCCAAATAGGCAGTAAGGAATTTTGACATAGATGTACTTCATTTTGACGTGGGATAAATTTTCTGAGACATCAGGAATAAGAGAGGGTTTTAAAGAAAATCTAACAACTAAAGTGTTTTGCTTAAGAACATCATATGAAATTTGGTTTAAATAATCAATACTAATAACCAGATATGACAGAATATACATGTACATAATAACAGACATTTTTGAGAATTTTTAGGCGAATAACAATTAAGACAATGATCTAATTTAATTAACGTAAGCCTTTTTAATAGAGTAGTAGGTAAATGTATAGAGATGAAAGCCTCTGTCGTCATTGTCTATAACCTTCCAGTGGAAAATGTGTATAAATTAATAAACAAATATGATCGCTTTATGTTTTAAATGAGTTGGTTGCATTTTAACGAGCGAAGCATCAAATTAGAAAATATAGTTTTATTTAATTAATTATTAGTATATCCACTCATAAACTATACTTAAATATATATAATATCTAGAAATTTGAATACAGAACATCAAAAGCCTTACTTTCTCATCAGCTACTAGTAAGTATTTGAATAGTCTACAACAGACTACTTTTAGTTACTAAATTCAACTCAAAAATACAAGTGAATATAAATATGTAGTTCTTGCAGATAATAATAATTTTCCTTGATCACAAGAATCTATAGTAAAACTTCTAATTAATATATATATATATATATATGTATATATATATATATATATATATATAAATATATACATATATAATAACTCCACTGCTCTTATATGAAGGATGTTACTTTGGTGAATCAGGGACAATGCGAGATTATTATTTTAAAATACAATAAAATATGCACATTACATTAAATTACTCTCAGAAAATATTCATCACTAACTGAATATGAAAATTACCATTTTCATATTTCTCTTTGAAACTACGAAGGCAAATAGATTGATAATAGTTACCATATTACCACAGTCGATTCAGAAATTATT
This sequence comes from Druceiella hillmani, assembly GCA_039881145.1. Taxonomy (NCBI): domain Eukaryota; kingdom Metazoa; phylum Arthropoda; class Insecta; order Lepidoptera; family Hepialidae; genus Druceiella; species Druceiella hillmani. The sequence goes on from JAYKKI010000001.1 coordinate 16,131,808, forward strand.
AATGGATAGACATTTAAATACAATTCAATCTTAAAATTTTCGTAGGAATTGTTTTCGTACGTTCCTGAAAGGCGTGTGGCCAGAGTAACGTACGTGAAAATCAGAGCCAAGTTTTAAAAAAAAAGAACTTTTTTTTTTGCTACTTCTAGCTCATGCTATTATTAAGAATTTCAAATAAAATTAAATATATATATATATATATATATATATATATATATATATATATATATATTGTATACCGGAAAAGTGAACTACACATTAGAAAAAAGATAAATGTCCACATCTTTTTTTACTCACCATTGAAAAATAAAAACAAAGTAACTTCCAAATGTAATCAAGTGTACTTGCCGCAGTATCTAGTCGCACACATAAATCTTGCAGAGACAGCTTTAAAATCCACCGAGTGCCTTTAGTTCGTGATGTACAGCATCGTGAATGGCGACGCTCCATTTTATCTACCGCGTCAACGATAAACAACGAAACAGGAACAGTTTCAAAGATACAAAGTGGAATAATACTATTTGCGAATATGCTGAATAATTCTATCAGTTTATCCATATTACCAAAAATTATGAAAATATATTTGATATTTGTCTGAGAGTTGAAAATATTATATATATATATATATATATATATATATATTATATTTGTGTGGAAGTTTATTTATCAGACATTTTGACATTTTACATCAAAGATTTTATTAAGTAATTTTATTGCCTCACGATGTAAACTTGTTGGCCTGTAAATAATATAGTTTTCAGGTTATTGTTTAGAGATAAAACATAATTTCTTTTCATGATATTAATTGGGCAAAACAGGGCGAATAATTCTTTCTATAGTGTAATAGTATTGCAGTTTTATAAAACCCTACTTAGAAAAATCAACGAACACTAATTTCAAAACTCTAAACTCTAAACTCTTTACTAGACTCCTAAATAATACATTTTGGAATCTTGTAAAAATTAAACCAAAATAAATCGTTTAAATATTAGAATGTATTATTGGTTAATTTATTCCCAAATTTTAGTGTAAATATTAAAACGTATTTAGGACCGTCATGATTACAAAAAAACAATTTCTATCAATGAATAAAAAACGATGACATTCCGCAAATACTAAAATGGTGGACTGCGAGAAGTAATAATGGTTTTAATAACGACATTAAAATGCTTAATATATAAGGAGGAACAAAAATAGATTAAAAACGAAAAGCACAGAATGAGACAGGAGGGTTTATCCTGTAAATGGGATTAAGACAGATAAGAATGACATTGAAGAGGGATTCTCCATAAAAGTATTAGGTTAACATGAAGTGTAGACAACCGACAATAATCGGACCGACTATGAACAGAAAAAAATAGAACATAATATTTATTGCAATAGTCCTACAAAAATCTGTCATTAAAAAGTTGATCATGGTTATTCACAGCGTACCCAACGTTACGAGTTAAAAAACACGCTGACATAGAAAAGGATGGAATTTGCAATTTAACACGCGCTGACAGAGTTGGGGAATATTTAGTTGAGAGTGCACCCCTCTTAACGTATAAATTGAGTAGATTGAAAGTAGGCTACCGACCTAAAGACCAACAAAAGTCGGCAATAGTATTATAGTGCATAATTCCATAATTATGAGGAAAAAATACACGAATATTCGTAAAATAAGGCAGGGTGTTTAGTAAATTATGCATGAATTTTCTCTGAGCATCCATCTATGTAGTAAGAAAACAGAGGTATGAATCGAGAAGCAAGATGATAGGAACTAGACAAAGATATAATATTCATACGAAGCGAACAAAAAATATGGCTTAAATTAGCACCACGTACGAACTATTATAAAAGAGATAGCTATCTATCTCTATTCAGGATGGAAACTAACAAATTTTAAGCACCAATTTTAGGGCGCTGGTATCATGTCTGTGTAATATAACATTACCGACTATATTGATTAGCGTATACACAAATGTTTAAGGCGCAAATTGTTTAATAACAGTTTATTAAAATGAAAGTAATACATATTTACATAGCCGATTGATGGTAATAAGACTTTTTGGTAGAAGGGGATTTGATTTGAAAGAGTTTAATATTTTGGAGGTCTTTGAGAACACTTATCGACTCTTTTGAATTAGAGAAAATAAAACATTTTTCTGCTTGGAGAGGGCTATGGAATTATGTAAGCACCTGTATTTTTGGTTTATACTATTCACGTCGTTATATCTTTATGCTATAAAAATACGTCAGGTTAAAATATAAGTTAGTAAATCCTTTGTAAAATTCTAAAACTCCTAAAGATATTTTCTATTTGATCTACTTTGCGTAGTCAATTTTGTCTGAAATTTATAAATCCACCTAAGTTTTGAACGCAAGTTTAAGTTATTGGGGATTTATTCTGTTGTTAGGAAATAATTTAGAGGTATTTTTAATATAAGGAATATATTAACAAATATGTCTTAAGTGTTATAATAATTTACAACAATCTATTTATAAATCCATCTAAACTTTAAATATAGGGCTAATATCCTGCGAATTTATTCTGTTGTTAGAAACTGAGTTAGAATTATTTTTGGAATAAGGTATATATTTTAAAAAAATGCCTCAAAAGTTACAGTAATGACAAAACCCTGTTTATATATACGTCTAAATTTTTTTTTAAAGTTTAAAATCCTCCTAAATTTTATTCTGTTTTAAAAAACGGCTTTGACATATTTTTATTATAATTTCAAATGTTGCAAAAATTCATAATAGGTTTAAGATCCTGTTAATTTATTCTGTTGTTAGAAATTGAGTTAGAAATTTTTTTTGTAACGAAGTACATATTCAAAAAATGCCTCAAAAGTTAAAATAATGACAAAAACCTATTTACACATACGCCTAAACTTTGAGCGCTGGTTTAAGATCCTCCGAAATTAAGAAACGACTTAAATTTATTTTATTGTATTCTAAAAAGTAAAATTAATAATGACCTGTTTATACACCCGCCTAAATTTAAGTGTAGGGTTAAGATCCTGTGAATTTATTCTATTCTTAAAACTTAGTTGAATGTATTTGTATTATAACTTATAATACAAATACATTCAACTAAGTAGTTATAATACAAATACATTCAGTAAGTATCTGTATTTGTACTAGAACTTCAATTTACAGTCCAATCAGAATATACGCTTTTAATTAATGTGCAATTATGAATAAATTGTGAATCAAATGGTTTAATGTTGATATCGATTATGAAAATAATAAAATTTAATGATGACATGATTATTAGTTATCGTTAATCATCATTAATTTATTCTGTGCACGTAGCATACTTGTCTTTATATCTACATAGACTACCTAAGTCAATCGATGATCGACAGTGACTATGAACAATTTCGTATATACTGATAATATTCAGTTACTAGTTCGTAATTAAGTCATTGCGAAATAGCGACGGACGTTTGTGGAACATTTCGTATAAATAGTAAACGTCCAGTTAAGAATGTTGATTGGTGAAATTAGTAATGATGATTTATTTATGCAAAAATTACTAGTAATTCGTAGACACTAATTTATTAGTAGAACTACTGAAACGACTGAAATATCCGTCATTAATTTAGTTTGGTCCTCATTTTTCTGTTTCATATACGCAGTAATTTTTTATTACATCAATCGTTACTTGAATCGTTATTCGAATCGCTTAAATGAAACTAATCTCTGAAGCGATTCATTTATATAGGCAGATAATTATACTCTAACATTTTATTAATCGCAACGGTTTAGATTTTCATTATAATTGAAATAACTCTATTCTATTCATAATCGGACACGGAAATGATTTTTAACGTCTGATACCAATGAAAAAACTCAACAACCCGGAAACAAATAACTAGTGTATTTTATATATAGTACCGACTAATTGCAAGGAATTGGGAAATAATTTTACATGTTAAATGTATATATATATATATATATATATATATATACACGTGTATGTATAATATATACACATATATATTCATCACATAAAAGTTGACAAGTTATTGAAGATCGATCTGTCCATCATTACCTTCTACCTGTTAAACCATATTTGCTGAACAATTTTTGTTTTAATGTTTCTTTTAACTTTTATAAATGTTTTAACTTTTATATGTACCTGAATGTGGGAACATCATAGTTTAAGTTCTATTCATGACTAATAGGTTCTTCTGTGATATAATAAATTCAAGTTTTCCTTCCAAAGTTAGAAGATTAATTTTGATATATCTTAAAATGAAATCCACTTGAAACAGTACCACAAAAATTACGGAATGTACACTTTATTCCTATACAACTACTACCAGCTTACATAGTACAGACATGAGTCAGTATACTAAAGCCTTTTGCATTTCTTGTAGGTAAAGCAATACTAATCAATAATGTTTGAGCGAGCCTTGCGTGTTACGTCAAAAATAGGAAAAGATTTCAAATAATATCAACATTCATAAATTTTACGCAAAACGTATTTTAATCAATTTAAAAATAAATAAACGTCATCATTCCTTATCATTGTCTTGAATTTTTCTTACCACGTTTATTAAAGTGACTTTTTATCATCTTCCCTTTTAATTAAACGAAAAGCATCGATAAACATAAATACTAGTGACGAAATCACACAATAGTAAAGAAACATCTTTCTGAGACCACGACGAGGGAGGGGAGTGTATTTAAGGAGGCGCCCGCAATATGATCATTAATTATATCAACAACTCCGCGATCGCAGACGTGCTTCCGACGTTGTTGTTCATTTCAACTGAACTCTATTGACGGAACACCACAGTGATGTTACACGTAATTAAGTTGAGATTACAGTATAGTAATTAAGTTGAAGTTACAAAAATATTAAACTGACAGACAGTTTAATGTTTTTGGAAACATAAGTCCGAATTCATTGTACTTTCATAAAACTAATTCATTTTGCTTGCGTCTTTAGTCATGTTAATATCGACTTTTCACGATATATAGAAAACACTCAAGTATTGAATTTTACTGGTGCCATAACCATTTTTTGATGACGTTTACCGATTTTTTCGCTTCAGGGGACGTTTTCACCTACTACTCCATATTACTATTAAAACTACAATCTTCTCCAAATAAGATAGATTAAGCAGTGAGAGATTATAACATAAATTCTGCCTACGACAAACGTATTTTGACTAGTTCAAAAAAAATTAACGCTCTTAATCGTAATAATTTTTTGAGTTTTTTTAACATTGTTATTTAAGTGACTTTTTATCATCTTCCTCATTAAAATAATCCCAAGTGAAATATAAGTATTAAGGCTAGGTAAGGTTAATTCATATTATGAAGATACATAAGTTCATATCGTGAAATAAAAAATTGGGAATTTCCTTATAAACACAAAACAAAAGGTTTATTATACAAGTAATAAAACAAAAAATGTCACAAAAAGTCTACATATTAAATAATTTTTGGTAAAAACAAGTAAAAACGTACTAAGCTTGGACACAGTTGATGGGATATTTTGGGAATTTTTCATGGTTTCTGGAGTTCCACCTTTCGGTTTATTTATCTCTTAACTGCTTATCGCGTAAAAATAGGAAATGGAATTGGATTATCGTAAAACGTATATTTTAAGAATCTAATCAACGTCTATCGAGCGCGGTATAAACTAAGAATAATATAAAAAAGTTAAGCACATTCAAAGAGACACTCTATCTCTTTAAATTGTGATTATTTATTAAAATATTTAAGGCATAAGATTAAATTATCAATTTCCTTCAATTTTCGTTACTTATTTTATATCAGTTTGTTTAAAACGTAGTGATTTTCCTGTTCAGTTTGTGCTTGTTCCTAATATCAAGTCAGATAGTTACAAAATATTAGTTCTATATTTTATCCAACACCTGGCTATTCAAGGAGTTATACTTCGCCAGCTAAATATCGTGAATTAATTATTAACAACATCTATTGTTCCACGCTCCAAATGCTATTATCTTTGTTTCAATTCAATTTGCAGATTGATCCCATTTTTTATTTTGGTTTTATCCAATTGACATATAAAGAAATATTATTTAAACGACATCACAAACAAGAACTTTATTATTTTCCTGTTTTTTTTCTCTTTCATTGTTTGACATAAATTCAATTCGTAATATTATAAACTGAACGCTATATAAAAATCCACATGGATAAAATTGTGGAAAAAAATTATCTGCTTATACTAATATTATGTCCCAATAGAATAAATTTTGTGTGTCAAATTGGTGTAAAACCAAACCAGTAATTTTATAGAAACGAGCAATATATTTTTATAAAAGGTGTTAACCCTTAGCTTAATCTTAAAATTATTTACCAATCTAAAAAAGGCAAACGATCTAGTTTCGATTTCAGATTTGGGGTTTCTTTATAACTGGGACATAATATCTTCCAAACCATATAATATTCGAATATATTAAACGAACAGAGGACTACTAAAAAAAGTCAAACTATGTGATTCGAATTTCTAGCCGGATTACGGCCTCTTGGTGTCTTTATTGCTATTTTACTCACAATGAATAACTTTTCTACGCTATCTTCTTCGCATCGATCTATGTAACCAAAGTAAGCAAGTATTCTTTATAAGCAGATGCTGGACAATTTTAATTTTAACTTCACCTCCTGAAGTATAAATAATTGATTCGTTTAGCATTTCATTTTGCATTGAAATGCATATGAACTCCATTAAAATAACGAGCTACTCTAAAGCGCGCGTTGTTTGTAAATATTCAATTAAGGGTGCGAATTTTCCCGTTTTATTGCGACCTTTTTAGAAATCAAAGGAGACTAAAACTTTTCATGAATACTCGAATGAAATTTCCACGCGCGCTTCTTTGTATATTACTATATCTGCCTTAATATTAGATTCGTGCATAAATGAATTTAATGTCAAATTATGCTTTATAAACAAATAGGTAAAATATAAAACCAGCCCAGTGCGAGTCTTGCTCGCATATCTAAGGATCCGTATCTTGTTTGCAGTCCTTGGTTATTCATAAGTCATAACTAATATAGAGTTTTTAACACCTTAATAATATCTAATATAATTAAGTATGGGATGGTACAGTGAATATCTCAAAGACGATGACCTCTATAATGATCACTAGAATTTTCTTATAACTGTCGCGTAGGATGCTAACAATTTTGCTTCTTTTTTATCATAATTTTAAGTTCAAAAGATTCGAAAATAAGTGGAAGGAATACATTTTGAGATAAATGCAAATGTATTTCGAGAAACATTAAAATGGTTAGACTTGTGGAGGCAGAGTTCTTAAAATCACTCATTAGTTCCTTTGAATATCCTAATGTATGTATCTTCATTGAAACAAAAATAAGTTTTCACTTATTTCTGAAATGCACTGAGCCCCATTGGTGCTGCTCCAGTTCATGTATATATGATAGAATCCTTAACGATTTGCACATTGCACCCTGGTCAGAATAATTCAAATAAACCTTCGTCTTAATATTTAGGGATCTTCGTGTAATTGATTAAGGGTTTTTGTCATTAACTGACTTTAAGGGTCTTTTCACCCATAAGGGATTTTACAAAGTAGGTGCGGTGATCATGTGTTTTTGACGCGCATTCAAATGTACCGAATTCCCTCAGTTTTAGCACATAGTCTTTCCAAACTACATCTTCTAATTATAATACCTACCTCCTGAAAGCTATTACATTCCTAATAGACCGCCGGAAAAATACGGTTTGTAATGCCGTGAAGTGATGCATATAATTATTACTATTCCAGTGGCTGTATCTTATTATGACAATCTCCGTCAATAAATAATCTATCGTAGCAAATGATATAAAGTTATTCCTTAATAAACTTGCAGTCAAAAGTATATTTTCGGGATTTGAAAACCTGGAAGACAATTCTCAGCTTCACGTCAGAATGCACCGCAAACATATTTATATGCTAGTGTTTTTTGAAATGTTTAAAGATATTTTAATTTATCTTTCTCAAAACATTACCCTCGAAAGCTTGTTCATCACAAAATCACGTTGATCTTAAGACAAATGTCAAATTCAAACATTACTATGTATCATTTGTGATAAATCTATTATTTTATCGTCTACCTGGACAAAGCTATACGCTTTTTATACATATAAAATTATATTAATTATGTCCTAGAATTATTACTGCCATATGATAACCAATAACAACAATTCCATCCATTTATTATGCAAAATGGATGGTGCTTAAAGTGCTTTACTTACGTAATAACCTCAGATTATACGACAGATCTTCCAATTTTAATATTTTTCCCTAGAATATTATCTTGTACCACATTTTGTACGTATCTATGTGATCTTACTGGATTTCTTTACGCTTGGCGTATGTAACCATATCATACTAACTACATAAGAACCGTAGATTACATCACGTTTCAAACATACCGGGATGTCAATAAATTGCGATATCTTTGTTTAGAATAATGTCAAACATTCGTTGGCGTAGTGTGTTGGGTTTATGACAAGGCATACAGCCTGTGACGACGCGGCGCACCGCGGAGATCCAAGTTCGATTTTCAGCCCTTCGTCGAGCGGGGCTGGGTGGGTATTAGGGTTAGCTGTAAGAGATTTCTCTCGTAATAATAAGTCCGCTATATGTATCAATTACATACATTAAAGTAGATAAATAAATAAAAAATCCCAGATTTTTATCATATTACCCGACTCAAGAGGAAAAATGTTTTCATGAACTATGTAATTTCTTATATTTTTACCGCTATAGAACGTTTATTAATACGATAAATTAAATGAAAATCAAACAATCTACTTTAATCATACTCATTGTGAAGGATATAAAATAAGAAAATGTAGTTTTAAGAGAAATTAAAAAACAAGCTTTTGAAACCAAAGATTCATTAAATATAATCAGACAAACTCAAACTCGACGACGTAAGCCTTTGAAAAATTCCTACAAACACCTTCTTCCTATAACATCATGTCATCTCAATGGTATATTACTGCCTTGTCATTATACTCAATACGTTTACACATAAATACAATTAGAAGTTGATGAAAATCAACCGGCAAGATTTGTTTATGTGTGAGTACAAATAGATACAATGTGAGGTTGGTGAAAATCTACCGACAAGATTTGTTTACGTGTGAGTACAAATACCGAGAATTAGAGGTTGGTGAAAATCAACGGACAAGATTAGTTTACGTGTAAGTACAAATAGATACAATTAGAAGTTGGTAAAAGTCAACCGGCCAAATTTGTTTACGTATGAGTACATAGTTAGGTAGAATTTAACAAGTGAAGCTGATAATAGTGTGTTAAAAAACACGTGAACGGTATTTTATTAACATTCAATAAATTTATTTCAGTCAAGTTGCGTTAATAAATTAAAAAGATATAGGAAATGTACTTGCGTTGTAAAAACAATATCAATATTTATAAATAGCTTAATTGAAATAGTCAATTTAATATTTAAACTTTGGAATATATCGAAATATATCCTATTCCTTTTGTGTGAGTTCCTTTTGTATTTAAAATATTTATTCATTTACAATCTAATCTCATTTCAAGTTAATATCAATTTTATTTGCATAATAATGACAATTAAAACAAATATAATATAAAACAAAAAACCTGAGCGCCTAAAAGAGGCGACACAAAACTTAATTGAGTAAAGTTACTTAAATTACTAAATTTAAAATGTTCTCCAAATATTTATTCCTTTAAACATTTATTATTCCATATTGCATAGATATATTAAAAAATGCACATAATAAAATTTAATGTTGACTGCAATGGGTCCATATAACCAATGACACGTAATAACCAAATACAAAAATTACATCTTAATGAACTAAGAGGACACATACATAAATTGGAATAAAACATAACTTTTTATTATATTACATAATATAAAAAACTATTAAAAAAAATGAAAATCATTTAAAAAAATATCAAAACTATATACGAAATAGAAGGGAATTCAAAACCAATCACATATTACAAAACAAACCACCGAGTCTCTCTGTTGGTATGTACGTAGTTATTTCACTAATTACCAAAAGGATTTTCTTTAAATTATTATTAGTAAATGAACTAATCTTTGCAAAAGGTTAAGACTTATAATTTATGTCTATTTTGTGAAAACTGTTTGACTTATTACGATGAATGTCAATGAAATCTGAAAAAAGCGTTAGAGATGCAGGAACATTGTTCTTCTCAAAAAGATCTGCAATAAAGTCCATAGCTCCATATGTACATATATCACATTAAATACATAATAAACGTTTTGCTATTTGAAAAAAAAATTAATTTTTAGGAAATAAATAAACTAATATTCAATAAAATATATCATAATAAACGTGATCCGGATTACGAAAGACATTTTTGCAAGACCTCTACATAAAGTAACGCCCGTGAGAGAAAATATCAAGCCACCCTAATGGTAAAGCAAGTATATATACATGTGTAATACAAAACTCCCATTAACATTTTTACGGTCACCGAGTATGATAAATGAATTGGCTGAGTGAGAGAGGCTATTCGCTACGTTACTACTCACCACGACTTCCGTTAACGACGGTTAGAACGATGAGAAGAAGATTTTCCACGTTACCAACACCCTTGTCAAGCAATTAGACAATGATGGACATTCATGCTTTTTCACCGCAGCTACTTTAAAAAATTCACATTAAATTAATCCTTATTCGGGTTTAAATCGTGAATAGGCTTATTCTCCACCTACAACTTTAAAATAAAAGTAATATTATTCCAGTTTTAACAAAGTGTTAACAAAATAATTTCGGAAGAACTAGTTCCTGAAATTCTCAATTGAGCACAAGAAAATTCTAACCCCCATCGCCAAATTACCATCAAGGCAGGCCAGGACGCATGTGATAGAGTAATCTCGCAGTATATTAGTTCATAGTCGAGGGAAAGGAGCCAAAAGATATCTACATATCTTTTGGCTCGAATATAACATCCAAAAATATAGAAAAAAGGAATAGCAACATAGGAGGATTAATAATTGATCATTTTTATGAAATTGGTAATTTTTATGAAATGTACATTAGAGAACGAGTCTCACCTCATAAAAGGTTGAAGCCGCCCATGCTTAAATTACGAATTTCAGGTCTAATTATTTCAATTCTAATTATTTAACACACGTTATTTTGTATAATTACACAATACATCGAAATAACTTTAAACTTGTCTACCGGATTGTTCAATAGGAGACAACTTAAAAAAAATCCTAAATATAGAAACGAACATTATAGCTTCATTCTTTTACAAAGAATGGAAAACATTGTAATGTGTCTAACCCAAATATATATTCTATTATTTTATGTACATTTCTTTGCACCTTTAGACAAAATATACTAAGTTAGTTTAAATAATACTAAGTTTTGTCAACTGGTGTAAATATACTGTTTGTCTACCGGTTTATTTATGAGAAGTTAACTTAAAAGTTAAACTTTGTTAACAACTTTTTAACTTTGTAACAAACTTTGTTTTTATTACTACTGATTATTGGGTGAGTTTCAAGCACAGGCAACCTAAAATAATATAATATACTCATAATTACCTTGTCCATTAATCTATTAAAGACACTATGCCCATATCGTTAACATCTCAACAAATTTTTAAGAAATGTGTACTGAAACTTGTATACTGCTTTTTAATATATCTAAATCGAGTCATAAGTTATCCCATCCAATAATATAGTATTCGTGTATTTTGAAAATGTGTGCTGTAGATTAGAGATCTCTTAATTTGGCAGATTCCCCGAATTCATTCAAGGTTTTATAATGAGAGCTTATTGTTCTGTAGAATATATAGGGTAATTCGAAGTAATATGGCCAGGTCGATAACATGACCAATCGAACCACTTCAGCGTTTTTCACTAGATGTTTCTAATTTGTACCATTAATAGCGGCTACTAACAGAAAATGTTGCTTTAACTTACAAAGTAAATATTATTATACTCTGAAGTTAGAACCCATCACGATTTTTTAAATGTTCGTAATAACCAAGCCGTGGTGTTTCTAGAATTATGGTGTTTGTTCATCATAACATATATTTCACTGTTGACCTATATTAGAGACTAATTATTTGCACAATAAATAATCCAAAGGAATATAAGGTCCTAGCTTCTTGACTCATGTACCGTACCAGAACAGTTCAGCATAGTCAGAAAAAAATGAGAAAAATGCTACGCTACTTTTTTTCAGTTTAATGGCCATCTTATTTGTTCATATTTGATAAAATGGCCGACGGCAAGGTTTTACTATTTAATAAATAATTATATCTATAGTTACAAAAGATCTCGATTTCCAAAAAGGACTAAATTACATTAAATTAAAAAATAGAGCATTAATAAACTTTTTTATTTAAAGCCCCAAAACGGCTTCCTAAAACATGGCAAAATATTCTAAATCACCCCAAGTAAAAAAATGGAAAATGTAAAAAAATTGAGTCAAAAAGGACTGATTCTTGCCACTCACGTCAACTCTTACTTCTCTTTGATTGGCACTCGCACTAATCGCGAAGTCATATTTTATTCAGCTCGGAAGTTGTGTACGCTGTGGAAAAGTTGCAAGCAAAAGCCTGCTGAAAGCGATCGTAAAAAGAGAATTTAAAATCGAATATTTGATTATATTTATAAATGTGGATGTAAGTTATAGAGTTGGGATATTTTATGTTTTTAGTTAATTTCCAGTAAATAATAAAAAAATAAACTGCCTGTATTGGTGGACTAGTGCTACTTATTATCCCCGGAAGCTAATCTTGGGTAATGGAAATAGAACCTGTTAAGGACAAGAGGACTTACACCACAAGTGTTCCGTACATACTTAAATATTTATTAAAGTTTAAATATTTAAAGGTATGTATACTACATACATTCTGTTAAATTATTTAGAATTATTAAATCTACTTTTTACCCTGTATGTAAATTGCCTATTGGGTTTTTCACTACTACTAAATTATGAGGTTAAGAATTATTGCATTAAACGTAGAGGGGGCTTCAAAACGATTGATATTAATAATTTTTGATTACATGTTTTCCAATATCAGTTTGAATATAAATAGGTTAATCTAGAGAGAAGGTAAAATGAGAATGTAAAAATGTTGACTTTTTGAAAAACATTTATATAACACACTACACCATATTTAGGATATATAAATAATTTTCACAATTAAATGAAACTACGTGATGTAGTATTATTTCTGCTTTCTTTAAATTCTTTACCACGACCTAGGTTTCGTTGTATTAGAACATCGTCAGGTGGGCTATTAGCAAATATTCTGTTAGAAAAAATTAAAGAGGCTATTAGCAAAGATCTTTGCTAATAGCCCACCTGAAGATGTTGTAATACAACGAAATCTAGATCGTGATAAAGAACTTAAAGAAAGTAGAAATAATATTACATCACGTAGTTTCATTTAATTGTGAATAATGAATTTCTTCCAAATTAACGCCAAATATGTTCAATCTTATTTCTATTCCTTACATAAGCCATATATAACCTTTTGACTTAAGATTATTTCAAATTAAGTCAACGGACAAGAGCGGTGTGGGCTGTTTAGTAATTTGATAATACGTGAAGAGAAAATGTTACACCTCTTTTTAAGCATATTGTGCTTTTTTAAATAATTTATTGAACTAATTAAAAACAATATTAATTGGGGAATATATGGCAAAAAAATTAACATAACTGAAAATTAACATTGAGGTGGTTTGGCTATGTTGAATGTATTGACAGGTAGGCTGATAAAAACAATGTTTATGGAAAAAGTAAAGGAGAAAGGAAAATGTTCATCATGAAATACTTCAATCACACTGAAAAATATTTAACATACAGCAATCTAAAGAGCCATTAATAAATAAGAATATGTATGTATGAAGATCAATGAAGTCAAAGACACATATGAAGACAAAGAAGTATGGTGCTTCATCATCTCTGCATGCCCTCTTTAGGTGAGAGTTGGCACAAAATTATAGATAGCTAATTTAAAAAAATTGTTCTTTAAATGAAAACACACAAATATAAAAATAACTTTACTTATTGATACAGAGCAAAGAACCCAAAATCGATATGTTTGCTGTTAGCTATTGAGATTTTCTCATAACCACCTCCCTCTTACATCATGAAATATTCCCGATTTACACCAAAATTACAATATGTATCCAAAGGACTATTGGCACATATAAAATAAGCACAAACTTGATCTTTATTGTTAAACATTGAAAAATTCCTAAAACTACCTAACCCTTTCGTTGTTATATCAGCTCGATGAATCAACAATTATTAGTTGATAAAAACCGACTTGCTATATTTCTTTACACAGATAGTTAAGCACTCTAATAAAAAGGTGTTAAAAGAGCTACCATTGCAAAAATTGGTTTAGATGTGATTAAAAAATATCGTATAGAATCGAGATTTGCTAGAAAAAAGCGAAATAAGGCTTTTATAGAAAAAAAAATTAATTAAATACGCCGAGACAGTTCCGCTACGTCGCGAATGATGAATAGAGAGCGCTTGAGCCAAATTCTCCAGTACGCGGTCCGCTCATCATGTCCGAGAAATATATATATATATATAAAAAAAGAAAAAAAAAAGAAATATAAATATATATATATATATATATATATATATATGTGTGTGTGTGTGTGTGTGTGTGTGTGTCTGTGTCTGTGTCTGTGTCTGTGTGTCTGTGTGTCTGTGTGTCTGTGTGTCTGTGTGTCTGTGTGTCTGTGTGTCTGTGTGTCTGTGTGTCTGTGTGTCTGTGTGTCTGTGTGTCTGTGTGTCTGTGTGTCTGTGTGTCTGTGTGTCTGTGTGTCTGTGTGTCTGTGTGTCTGTGTGTCTGTGTGTCTGTGTGTCTGTGTGTCTGTGTGTCTGTGTATCTGTGTGTCTGTGTGTCTGTGTGTCTGTGTGTCTGTGTGTCTGTGTGTCTGTGTGTCTGTGTGTCTGTGTGTCTGTGTGTCTGTGTGTGTGCGTGCGTACGTGCGTGCGTGCGTGCGTGCGTACGTGCCTGCGTGCGTGCGTGCGTGCGTGTGTGTGTGTGTGTGTGTGTGTGTGTGTATCCGAGAAATATATAATGTAGGTATAGGAAGCAAACCACAATAAGCTACTCGTATAGTAAGAAGGAAATAATTTACAAAATTGAACATTTCGATATATCTATCTATAATACAGGCCGAAAATATGTGTTTAAAGAGGTGAAAGTTTTATACAGAAACTAATTTAATAATAAAATCTTAAGCATTTCCATGCATAAAGTCTGGAAAAGTCAAATACTTTGTGTGACAGTTAATAAAAAATTTCCCTAATTTTCTTTTCACGTATTCTGTCTTTCTATAAATGTTAACTTCTCTTTATTAATTGAAACTCCGACTCCTTTTTTAATTGAAAACATTATTACAATCTAGCAATAATTAACCACGATCCGATACTGTAATTAGCATAATTCTATATTTAAAGAAGTCTCCAAAAGATTTATCTAGGTTGCATTTTGACTGGTGAATTTATCTATCTACATATATATATATATATATATATATATATATATATATATATATATATATATATATACATACACAAATCGATAAGAATTAAAATTTAAATATACCAATTCCGTGGGGATAATATATATCTGCATTTTAATAAAATAATTTTTTTAAGCGAAAGGGAAGAAGATAATATACTCAAAACGAGCATCACATTCTCACTGATGAATTGAAGTAAGACAACTTTTTTCACAAAGTGATATTAAAAAAATAATAATTTGGTTTCGAAGCTAGTACACTTATTCAATTACACTACAAGTTTAGCCGCGGTCTTCGACTTGACTCTTTTCAAATAATTCATTGTAACACATTTCACTAATTCACTCTATTATAGTTTGGTGTCAAAGCTAGTACACTTATTCAAATACACTAAAAGTTTAGCCACGTACTCCGACTTAACTCTTTTCAAATAACCCATTGTAATACATTCCATTGATTCACTCTATTATAGTTTGGTATCAATGCTAGTACACTTATTCAAATACACTACAAGTTTAGCCACGTTCTTCGACTTAACTCTTTTCAAATAACCCATTGTAAGACATTCCATTGATTCACTCTATTTCACTTTCTCACAGCTATTCACTTCCTCACAGCTGAATAAATTGACCAGGTTGCAGATAGTAATCCTGGATTCAATTATGTTTTTGTTTTATCCTAATATTTCAAACAGTTTTGAAGCTATAATAACGTCCGTGAATCATGTCTACCCATTATTACTTTTCGAGGCTAAGATACCTACATTCCCCAGTCCACATTGTTTACATAATCATATATACACTCAAATACAGGGGAAACTAATGAATGCATGAAATTACAAAATTACTTTACTCTCTGATCAATAAATTATATATTTTCAGACGATATTTACATTTTTCAGTACGACATTTAAAAATGAAGGCAATGGAGGGTAAAGTGATTTTATGAATTTTAAATAAGAGTCCCCGTTTGTCCTTGCATGGGAGGCAACCGATTATGCATAATACTAGTCTAAATATATGACGTGACGTTATAAGAAAAACCTCTATTCGCTCATGGAATAAAATTGCAAAGTCTTTGCCACAGTGCTAAAATTGTTACTGCCTGAAAATACGTCAAAAAGATTCACTTGTACGAAAAACATTTGGGCAGAGATTGGAACAACCTAATTGTTTTGGATGAAGTTTCTTTTTGGATATATTCTCTTAATCATCATATCACAATAACAAACTTATGCCCCTTGTCTCTACATATTAATAAAGTTATACGGTGAGCCATCAAAACCCTGACAAAAGTGCATATCTGTTGCTTTTTGTACCAGGAATTTGGCGCTTTGTCTAACTAGACAGTTAATTTGATCGCTGTCGATGTGTGTTTTGTCACGTAATTCTCATTAGAAAAAAGTACAAAAAATTGAAAATTATTTTCAAAATATTTACTTTATTCTGTTTTTGATTATATTGAAAAAATTGAGTTAGACCACCCCTATGCAAATATATTGTAAGATGCATTATTAAGAGACAAATATATTTTTACATATCTATTCAATGACATATCTATCCGGTTTCCAAATAAATATATCTCCGACTAACCTGTCGATGTCATGAATACGAATTGTATTAAAAATATAATTTTGCACTTGTATTAACTTCACGATGAATAAATTTTTATCACTGCAATAATTGCGACTTATTTTTGCACCGAAAGTCATCAATATGCCTAATAATATTCCAGGGGATGTTTTAATATTTATGAACGTCCATAGCCGCTCTGGTTAAAACGTGACATTTTGATTTATTCGAGATCTTCCGGAATACCCTACCTTTACATACTGATGTACATTGCCTATATAGGTAAATACTTTATCGTTTTGTATTGATTATACCGACAGGAAGTAGTTAGAATATATTAATATTGAAACCAAAGTATTATTACTCATCTCTCGTTTAGGGGTACGCAGGTGATTTGTCGACTATTGAGAAATGCTGGTACAGATGTAATTATAATGTGCTGAAACTTTCACGGTTGAAGTCGAATATTTTAATCAATCATTTCAATAATCAAATGTTAATTATGTACGGAAACGAATGTTTGAACTTACCTCTATTTCAAGATGTCACGTGAAAATGATTTTGGTGTTAGATATGAGTTTTTTTGATCTTAATAAATGGTTCGCCTAAGATGCTTTTTCGCGATCTGCGAAAAAAAATAAACAAATGGCTTGGAGGGACGTGGTTTTGATCATTTATGCTAGTCATACGTTGGACCAATTTACTGTTTAATTAAAATTGAATAATTGGGCGGATGTTGTCTCATGTGATTGGATTTGATCTTACCTTAATTTAGTGTCGGCAGAGGTTTCGTAAAAGTAATTAAATTAAAAGAAAACCATTTCAAATATATTTTCCTGAAATGTATACAATGAGGTTACAGGTAAATCAGCAATCGTAAATTTACTTTACTCATTTGTGACAAGTTCAAACTTTTAGAAAACCAAGTTTATACGAGAACACGATATCAATTTTACATCACGGCGAGTTCACTTTTTGTGCGAATTTCGTGTAATTGCTTAGCATGAAAATGTCAAATTAATGTAAAATATAAGGAGATTATTGTATAGGTTTCCATAAAGAAATTGTGATTCGATGTGCAGATAGCCCATAACACAATAATTTTCTTCAGGCCTTTATTTATTTAAAAGTATAAGGTTAATACTAAAAACAAATTTTACCTTAGAATTGATACCAATTTCTCGCGAGTAGCTTTTAATATGTGACCTTGACATATAAGCAAATTAAAAATAGAAATAGAAATTACATAATTCAAATTTAAACAATAGTAAGATATAAAGGAATGTGTTAAAATATAACGTAGGTTCTAAAATATAATGTAACTTAAATATAACGTTAGGTAAAAATATAACGTAGGTTCAAAACTAAAGTCGCCATTCGTCGATTTTGTATCTTAGTCTAATTGCTTCAATCATTTTCAATGACCCAAGTGTGTGTATAATTAAGCAAAGTCTGAATCTATAAGTAAATCAGTATGAAAAGGTAACTTAGAAAAGAAAAACTGGATCCTTTGAATTCATACTTTCAAGCGGTTTGTTGAACGAGAGGTTCATATTTTAATTTACTTATGTCCAAACTTTTTTATAAATTCTTTTTCTGCCACCATGCAATTATAAATTGCAAATGATTAATTATAAAAAAGATTTTTCTGGAAATATAAGAAGGATAATGTCTTTAGTCCTCTTCAATAAAGTCATTGTTTAATTCTAAAAATAAAGTTTTCTCTATGCAATATATATAGTACATAAAAATATTGTATTTAAGACTCTCTCTTGGATTATGAAAGAAATTAGTATTATAAAAATATTCGTTTGTCGTATAAATTTCTTAGTATAAAGTCACATTTTTTTTAATAAATATTGTAGGATTACATTAATACTACTTAAATAGTATTTAATTATTATTTAAATATTAGATCTAGTTTTTTTATAATTTGTTTTTTAATAAGTCACAGTAATGTGGGTGGTCGTATGCTGGTATCAATTGTAAAGGTTAAAAAACCTAGTTAATTTTTTTGTTAAAGGATATTCAACTGTAACTTCGGTTAAAGTTATGTAGTAAGTAAATGTGATTATTATTATTTTATGCTTTGTTTACGCATTAAATCAAAATTAGTTTACCCCTGTAGACATAGCTCGTTTACAGTTGTAGAGAACATTGTGGCCATGTCATTATAAAAATTATTTCTGCGGAAATCAATAGTTTAGAAGTTCTTATTTTCCTTTTGTTTTTGAAAAATTTACCATGGTCACACAAATCACTTTTGTTAAGATAGTTTTTTGAGCACGGAAAAAAGGTAACATAAGGATTCAAACAATAGCAAAAGCTAAGATTAAACGTAAAAATAGGATTCAAACAATAGCTAAGATTAAATGCAAAAATTGCTAATTACATGCTAACAACTCTACTTCCACACCAAATTTTATGTGAATTAATTGAATAGTTTTTGAGAAAATTACTTGTGTGACTGGAGTAAATAACTTTCGAAAAGGCACAAAGAAAATCATAACTTCTAAACTAGAGATTTTTGCAGATCTAATATTTTTTGAATGACGATCGTATTCAGTGATACGATTATGATTATGAAATTTCAAACATTTCATAATATGATTATAAAATATTAGAAATTTTAATCATACCAAAATTCTGCAGATATATTCTTATGTTCAGAATCTCGGTGTTATTGTTATTATTCATATTATTATATTTTTATATGCAATTTTAATAATAAATTTTATCAGAAGGTTCCTCTTTACCTAATTTATAAGACATCTTTACTTCCTTAAAGAGTCCAGTGCAATTCTTATTGTTCTTCTTATTTTGGTACAATAGTATTTGTGATAGACACACGATATATATCTACTCTCAGATACTGCTATGCTCATTTTATGACGAGGTCAAACTCGAGGAAAAAATATATATTGGGACTACACACATGCGATCTGAATGAAACGGTTGGGGTGAGTCCACTTCCTGTGCTAATTTCACATACTTTCTTATATTATAACGAGAAAGAATCTAATTAAGAGCAAATGTTATAGTTCAGCCCATTGAATTTAATTATGCAGTTGGCCCGTTGACAGTGATAGATATATATCTAAACATATTTGTCCATACATACATATATACGTTTTATACATATACAGGATTTATTATTCCTTACGATATATTTGGGTGATTCGACCCATTATTCTGAATATGATCAAAAGATAGAATAAATTAAATATTTTGAAAATAATTTTCACTTTGTTTGAGAATTACGTGATGAAACACACCCGCAAAAGAAATTATAGGATAAAACGCAACGTCACTTTATTGCTTTCACATGTGAAAAACGATTCCGATGTTTTGAGTTATTATCGTTTCGAGTTATTATATTTCGAGATATTATCGTTTTGAGTTAATATATCTTTACTTATAAACCACTTTTGAACAGATGTTAACAAAATCACCTGATATATTTCGATCATTTTGATAGCGATCAATTTAACTGTCTAGTTGGACAAAGCGCCAAATTCCTGTTACAAAAAAACAACAGACATGCACTTTTGTCAGGGTTTTAATGGATCACTGCATAAGTTTATAAATATATATATATATATATATATATATATATATATATATATATGCAGTTAAAATGTTGGCACTGTGACGGAGACTTTGAAATTTTATTCCATGAGCCAAAAAGAATTTCTGATAATGTCACGTAATATATTTTGACTGGTATTACGTATATTGACCTATCTGCCATGCAAGGACAGGTGAGGACTCTTATTTGATATCTGTAAAATCACATTTCCTTCATTTTTAGCTCTAAACGACAATTAGTCATAACGACATTTTATGTCACCCACTTACTTATAAATACTTTTGATATATTTATTATATTCAACAGCGGCTCCATACGATATATCCGATATGCAAAAATAAAAACAAGATTTCGTAAGACGAGACGTACATGGCCCTCATGGTGAAACATGTCCTATAGTGATCAAGATCAAACTACAACTGAGGGTTTAAATAATTAATTTTGTAATTTAAATAATTTGTTTTAGTTTAAACTGCCCGTATTAAAATATACTTACTAAGGGTTAAAACAGATAAAAATGCCATAAATGTTTTCGTATAACAGTGTTATGTTAAAGAGACTCTGTCGTAATAAGAAAATTCCTGTAACACACATTTAGATAAGACAACGAGATGAAAAATGTACAATAATAAAACATGTACATAATGCCAAAAATGTACATAACGTTACGAGGTTTCATATTCTGGAAAGCGTTCGCAACGTGATCATTAATTATCAACAACTCCGTAAGCGCGGACGTGGTTCCGACCTCAATATTAGCATCGAACGATGATGTCAAATACTTGCGAAACCGCGTTCCAATTAATTAATGATAGAACTGAAAAAACATGTCAAGCACAAGTGGAACTAGTACTAGGAGGGTTCCGCATACATTTAGGTTTTTATAAACATTTAATTGTACATAATATTCCTATTAAACTATTTACAAAATTTGACTTTTTACAACGAAAATATATTGCCTACCGTATCTTTTAAGGGCGCATATTTAAAAAAAAATTAGTTTATGTGATATAACTACTAATTAAAGATTTCCGGACTTCTTACATTACTTGTACTGTAAGACTTTGCTTCTTGCCAAATTTCATTATTCTAGGTCAACAGGAAATAGTCTATATATATATATATATATATATATATATGTATGTATATATATATATATATATATATATATATATACATATATATATAGGTTTTGATTTACTTGTGAGTGTCAAACTAAGCGGGATAAATGGCCGTATTTTTAGGGTTCCTCTCGATTGCCTTGATTTGAAACTTGATTTTTTTATCGCTACAAGGGACCGTAAACCTGAGTATTTGATGTGTCAACTTAATACCTCCATGTATTCCTAGGAAAAAGGATCTTAATAGACCGACAGACGGGGAAGTGATCCTATAGAGGTTCCTTTTTCCTTTTGAGATACGGTATACTAAGAAACGTGACAAGCACAAGTAGATCTCGGACTATGAGGGTTCCTTACGTATTTAGGCACTATTATATTAACATTTAAGTGGTACGTATTAATTCTGTCAAATTATTTACAAATATTAAGCTTTCACAACATAAATATATTGCCTGCTATATATTTCATACACGTAAAACATGGCGAATAAAATTATAAGATCTAGCATAATAATTAGCCCTTTCAAACAATATCCCAAAACTAGATACAAAAATTAAAAAAAATGTTTTTTCGAGTACATGATCCCTCTAAAATTTCTAAACATATATTGTCGAATTTTAGCTATTAAGATGTGTGCGTGTTAATGTATTTTATACGAACAGGACGTTAGTGACCTTTAAGGGTTCCGTTTTTCCTTTTGAGGTACGAAACTCTAAAAAAACCTACAATACGAAGTTTTCAGGGGTAACGTGGGATCAAGGAAGAAGTATGCTTGAAATAGGCTATGTATTAAAAATGGGAGCTGGATATTGGAAAACCTATCGAGAACGAGTAGAATCCGGACCACGAGGGTTCTCTGCATACTGAGGCTCTTATACACATTTAAGGATATATAGTATATATTTTAAACTATTTACAATTATTAATTTTTTACACAGTCCTAAAAACAAGATACACATTTTGAAAATTATGGCATCTAAAATCACCCCTTGTTTTTCTACAACCTTGTTTAGGCTTCTGAAATCCTCATTAGTTTTTTTTCATTTACATGGAATTAAAAAAAATCGAGCATTTATTTTACCACTCTATAATATTCATACGAATATTTTTGGGTGTATGTTGCTTATTGAGATATGCACAGGAGCCAAATTTGAAGTTTTTACGTCACACGCTTTCAGAGAAAAACGATCGTGACAGATAGGTGGACAGATCGTCATATTTGAAAACTTAGCAAAATTCGTTGCAATATTTTATCATATTTGTTTAAATGGCACCACGTCAATAGAAAATGTACGAGTAAGAGGAACGATACGTACATGTTATGTGCAATTTAAAAAATATTCTGAATTTTTTAATTTTCCGAAAAAAAGCCAACAAGTTCATCTCATGATAAAGAATGATTTGTAAGGGTAACTTTTTTGCTTTTGAGCTACGGACCCTTAATAAAACTTAAATTTTATGGGCCGTAATCTTTTATACGTTTTTCTAAGATACAGCTTCAATGGATGGATTAAAGTAGGGACTTAGATTTAAAATGACATGGACGTAATAACTCCGTAGACCGGTAAAATTTCAAATTAAACTGTCCACCTCACATAATCCGATAGGAAACACCTGAAATAACTGTGGCAGTGAGCATCTGCCCGAGATGATAAGCGACGTCGACAGCGAGTGACATGGAGAAATCTCGTGGAAGCCCTTTGTTCAATTGAGGACAGCCATATTTATTTATAAATACATTTTTCAGCCAAAATATGGAATAAAATAAAAAAAAGACATTCCTAGTATCTGCTGAAAAAATCATTACTAATTTTTACTCTCATTATGTAATCCAATATTTTAAAGAATAACTTTCAATTTTTACTTGTCAAAATCAATATCTCGAGATGTACTTATTAAAAATTGAAGACGAAGGAAAGTGAAATGAATCGGAAAAATTTGTCAAGCACGAGAACTTGAACGACAAGGATTTCTTTCACATTTCGGCACTTATAAACTATTACAAACTACAAATATTATTTCCACAATGTAAGTATATTGTAACGCATTTTATACTATATCTTTCACACATGTAAAAACATGGTAAATATTTAATCGCTATAATTTTCTTGCTATCCCCTAATCAAATTTTACCAACCGTGTTTTTTCGTAATTTTTCGCTTAATATTTTCGGAAATAAGGGATCGGCATTCCAGATTTTTGCATGTTTTATAGAATATCTTTTTAAACACGCAATTTAAAATTATCAAGAAGTGGTTTTTGCACTCCTTAGAAGAAGCTTTTTCAAATGGTTCTCTTTATGATATATAAAATCGGAAAAACAATTTAAGGACTTCATTTACCTCCTCTATAATTTTTATATGAATATTTTTAAAAGTTTGTGTTATAAAATATGTGTGATGTATTACTTTACCGATTTTCAAGTTTCTGCGTCACATTGTTTCTGATAAAATCGGGTTTGAAATAGAAAAATATGAATTTATGGCCTGCTATATGTTTCGTAGACGTAAAGACATGGGGGATATTCGAAAAATTATGATATCTAGAATCATCGCTATTGTTTTCCTGCAACCTTGGCGTGGACTTCTAAAAAACAATATTTTCTGCATTATTTTAGATCTGCATTATTTAAGATATAATATCTAAAATTTTGAGACCCTCGTGACTAGTACTTCCAAATGACCCTGCATATGAAATTAAAAAAAAAATATGAGTACTTATAATTTCCAAACTCACTACAGAATAACTAAACAAACTACTTATTGAATTTTAGCTATTGAAAAATGTGCAAATTATTATGTTTCATTACTCTATTTGCCAAATTTTTTCTACGGTGAGAAGATTCCGAAAAAAAAACGGCTGTGATGGACATGCGGAAAGACAAGTAAATGATCCTATAAAGGCTCCGTTTTTTCTTTTAAGATTCAGAACCCAAAAATAACTATTTGAACACTGAATACTTTTATTAAATGAACAAAACATTTTCATATCATAAAAAGATCTTAATAATATTTATGGATCTCCAACAGCCTATAACAAGTTTTTGTTCCTATTACTAATAAATATATATCAGGTACGAGTAAAACGGGATTTCCGTATACATTTAAGGGTAATGGAACATTAAAAGAAAGTAGACCGCCACTTGGCAATACTAGGGGACGTTAAACCGCCACTTGGTAATGTTAACGTGACGTATATGTTGGTATGATGTTCAGCAATAATATTTTATATATCATTGAAACGCTAGTTATGTGTTACCTGTTGACGACAGTTATTTTTTCGTGGCGAACTTTTCCTATAGTTTAGGTAGAGTATTCAAATTTTCATGCATGAGAATAATTTTTGTAGTGTTTATGTTTATTACTCTGCTCTTAAAATTGACATCGTAATTTTGCGAAGCCTATTTGTAATTTAGGGTGTATATATATCATCCCTATTCAAAATTTCACGAAATTATTATGGACTGTTTAGGAGCAAAAGAAATGTATATAAACAACTTTTCAATTTCATTGAAATAGGAGAGATGGCCTGGTATATTTTTGGTAAGTGTAAAGTATTATTTGATTTAAAAAATTGGTATAATTTTCTGATAAATTTTAAGTTAATGTGTAGTAACGCTGTTATTTTCATGATTTGGTCCTTAAAATTTTTGGAGAGGTTTTTTGTGGATATTTTCTGAAATATTTCCCAAACTACTGCACATACAATTCATAAAATTACAGTTTTGGAATAATTATAAATCACTTCTTCTGTCGATACTCCACAGGAAATATGATATTAAAAAAAAATTGAAAATTGTATTTGTCCTCTGTAACTTCATTTGACCCCTATAGTTATAATTATGCGGAACTTCCAGTTTCTACGTCGAATGGCTTCTGAGAAGAACGTTTAGTACAAGCAGTGAATCTTTTCCATTTTTCCTCTTTTGAAGTGCTGTACCATGAAATTCAACCTTAATTTTCGAGTGAATCTGAAAAAAAACCATTAAACCCACCTGCAAAAACTCGCTTCTAAAGTGATTATATAAATATTTTTTATATTTAGGTATTGAGATATATGTCATTACAAACAGCATCACTAGAAATTAATCTAAAATTTACCGGAAAACTAGAGCATTCGTCCTAAATCTCACAAATTTTTAGAATTTTATAATATTTTTAAGCCTGTGAGAAATATACTTGTAGAAAATGTAACAGGCAAGACATTGACTTGCTAAAAAATTGTATGAATATTTCACAGGTATAAAAATATCGTGAATTCTCAAAATTTATGAGATAAAATATTATACAAGCTTAAAATTTGATATGGGCCTAAGTATGTTTGGAACCCTAGTAGTGGGAGATTTCTACGCGAGTTCTACTCGTGTTTAAAAGGTTTTTATTCATTATTTTCGTTACAGTAGATTATTCGATTTATAAGGTAATATTGTATAGTTTACTGAAAATTCAATTATGGGCATTCCCTTCAATGAGACATAGGTCTTCCCCAGTGTGAGTCCAGTCGTCGCCATTGTGTGTTGGCTTGATCATAAGGCATACGGTCTTTGAGAGTGCGGCGCACCCCGCGGACCCGGGTTCTATTCCTGACCGCTGGTTGAGTGGAGCTAGACAAGTGTTATGATTGACTATAAGAGATTTTTCTCTTATTAATAAGTTCGCATTACGTATCAATGCATTTACATTAAAGTACATAAATAATTGAAACTACGTCATGTAGTATTATTTCTACTTTCTTTAATTTTTCTACCACGACATAGGTTTCGTTGTATTACAACATCTTCAGGTGGGCTATTAGCAAAGATCTTTGCTAATACCCCATCTGAAGATGTAATACAACGAAACCTAGGTCGTTGTAGAGAAATTAAAGAAAGTAGAAATAATACTACATCATGTAGTTTCATTTAATTGTGAATAATGAATTTCTACAAAATTAACCCCAAATATATTCAATACACAAATAAAAAAATTAAATAAGTATACAGTAGTGAACTGAGACGACCTATTGATTAAATTCCATGTTTTAAAGGATATAACATTCGATAAATCCAGACTTATCTCTAGAAGCAAAGCCTCTGAATTAAGTCGTCAAAAATAATCTGGAAAAAGTTGGATGTTTTTATCTCACTATATTTTAGCGCTAGTTTTTCTTTAAACAGGAATTTGTTCCTTTTTACTTTTTTTTGTCCAGTTTCTTTGCTATGTGAAGGCAATTTCAATTTTACCCGTAATTGGTCTAATTATCCATTTACGGCTTTTAACTTTTAGAGATACTTTTCACCCCATTCGTCACAGATATATATATCAGATATTCTTTTGAGATATCTACTAAAATCTGTACAAATTGTGATCTATATCTAGAGGTATACTCAGTACTTCCAAAAACAGAATAAGAAATAGCATGAAATAAACACGATCCATAATACGTCATGTGAACTACCCCACAGCATATACTCGTAGCTGACCATGACTAATGTATAGATATTCAGTTTTTTCTTCGATAAATAACTTTATAGTAGGTAGGTATTATTTTATCATAAATACCTAATTTTATAGTACATGAAATTTATTAATTTCCTCCTTAAAGACAAAATTCAATTCACGAAAACCAAAGAAGTTTTTTAGATATTTCTAGCCAAATCTTGTAATTCTTCCAATTACTTACTTGGAATAATATAAAACAACACCATAGCAAGTTTAAATAGGATTCAGCGCCATAGAAGCGCTAGGCTAACCTGTGATCCTAAATAGTGCTGGTTTATTTCATAAGTTATAATAATTTGAAGTTATCACTCTTCTGGAAATGGCCTAAAAATTTGATGTTCTCTCAGCGACTGAATAAGTGAGTAAGCAACAAAATGGCTGGTGACGTTTACGCCAAAAATCTAGAAAAGAACTCTAAATGGAAAATTTAAATTTATGGTACAATATAATTAAGCGTTCTTCTCTCCATATCCCATATCATTTCAAACTTCTAAAATTCAACGGAGCTGCGTTATAGATTTGACAAAATAGCTGCGAAATGCTTCCGGTAAAGGATACAATATCCTGAAATACGGCTCGGAGCTTAGTGGTGAACTAGTATGCACCAAGATTACAAACAATGTTCAAAATTCTGTAAAAATAACTTATGTTGGAATAATTTTGCAACGAGTTAGCAAGTCATCCTTTGCAAGATCATATTTTATGGATGATCATATTTTATGTTGTTACTTTATTTAAAAAAAAATCTTTGCTACACCACGATAGTAACATAATATATTATTGTATTGATACAATTAACTAAATTAGAAATACAAATTACTATGCTTATTTTACTCAGCTTTTTATAAAAACTTTAAAACATTCCAGCAAATATAAGTAGAGATATTTCAAAAATAGATTTTTCAGTAAAAAAACTTCTTTTTTATTTGAGACTTTTTATATTTAAATTTTGTATTAAATATATAGCTCATATCAAACTTTCATATCGAATTTCCATAATAAAATTATAATTATTTGTACTTATACATAACATGAATTATTTTATCAAAAACATATCTTATGCATCTCTAAATTAATATAAAAAGTTGTAACTTTTATTTTATGTATATCGGATAAGATATGCTTAAAATTAAACAGATAATAGCCATATTACGTAGCAGTAGCGACTTAATTATACATATCACCGCTATAGTCCCTGAACGATCAATAGTCCCTGAAACGGCAAGCTGATGTCAAAAGCCCATCCGTAGCTAGCTCAAAATTAATGATCATTAATAAACGCTGCTATTGGCAGCTGTGTTGACACAGCAATTATTTAGTGCCGCACGCGACAAGTGGCTCTTCATTTACTGCGGTACAAAACTACCTTGTTTCGATGTATTTTAGTGGTGCATACTTATGTTCTACGTACTAATTCGAATTTTGATGTATAAAGAATAATTCATTTTTATACAGATAATTCAATCAAGATCAAAACGCCATTTTCATCTCAGTTCTATGCCCTCAAGATGCCAACCAGTTACCATTAAAATCAATGATCAATTATGGCATTACTCCCATGGCCACAATATCCACCACTATGTCCTGTGCATATACTTCAAGTTCCAATAATTTTTCAATCGCAAATACCCGTCGGATCTATGACGATTTATCTTACGAACTATTCCGGAAGTGCTTCCAAAAGACATGGCAGAAAAGTTCGAAGGAATAAACTGATTCATCAATATTTTTTTGAGGAAAGTTTTTCAGGTACAAAGAACGAACTAAAAGATCTAGTTCTTGAATCAAAAACGTTCTTGTCAAAAACTTAAATTAAACTAGGTCAGAAAAGATCTAGTTCTTGTCAAAACTTAAATTAAACTAGGTCAGAAAAAAGATCTTAAATGCCCATCGCTAGTTTCCAATGCTGTGCTTCATTTGGGATACAGTGCTACTTCTTTTAAGTGTCCTAACGAAAGATGCTCCTTTCTTCTGAATTGCTTTTTACTGGACTAGACGAAAACCAAGAGGAATTACGTCTTTTACACGGATAAAGGTTGTATGCGTATCATATTTTTTATTCTGTTATAAATTCCTAGCACTTTAATGAATGCAAACAGTAAACATACCGTCGTCTTGGTCTTGTGAGTGATACAGAATGTAACAAAAGACAAATATACATAATCGAATGCGAATATTTTCTTTATCATAAGCATGATTTTCCAAAAAAAATCGTACATCAAGTTAAATTACTCCGGACACAGTGGCTTAGTCTTTTAATAATAATCTAAAAATTTTCCAACCCTGTGAACTCATGCAAATCAATAATAATTATACTTAGCGGGTTACAATAAAATATAATTTTCCGCGGTTTATTGCTTTGATGATTACTTATGATACACAATGATATTCTCCAAAGAGTAATAAGAAATTGTGTACAAAGCTAAAATACAGTTTGAAAACAAAATAAACCTAACGCGATTTAAGTTATTCAATAAAAGAATTCCGTATTTCTTTAATATATTATAATTCAAATATTAAAAATATACTAAGTATGTGGCACAACCATTGTGATTAATAAATATTTAAGAGATTCAGCGATCCGGTCATAAAAATTCCCCGATTCTTATCACCGGATCGCTGCGACTCAAGGTAACTGAAACGTACCAACTTATCTTAACTACCTAATGAACATTGCATAACGCTTTAAATGTCACCCGTCCCTTCATTAACATGGTCTGCATGATTTGATGTCATTTTATTTTTACAGTTTGAAGAGTTTTTTGGCGTTAAATTTAATCAGTGAATACAGTTACCTTAGACAAAACGAAATAAAATTCCGCCAAAAATATTACTTTAAATAGGACCAAGTTCCTCTTTAAAAAATTAGCCGTAAAAAGTAGTGACATAAAAGCTGCCAAGTTTCTGCAGAGCTTTTCTAGAGGAGTGTAGATGAGTGAGTCAGAGCTTTTCGTCTAGATTTATTGAATATTCTATCTATCACCGTGTTGAACTAGGCCGGAGTGAATAGTTTCCAGATATTCACCGCTTTAACAACGAGATTTATCTAAAGAGAAAATTCGATTGATTTTATAGATGAGGCAAAGCGATAGAGAAAAAAGAGCTTATCGCGATCATGTTCAATGTTGTGAACTTGGCTGCTTTTACAATAATAATTTTCATGGGATGTTATTTACAAATAACAAATCTAAAGAAGTACATACATAAAAATGCAAAAAGGTAGTCTGGCGATAAAAATGATGCTGGCAGGTCAAGTGATATAGGATTGAACAGGAAAACCGGTTCTTTATGTGTGTAAACTTTTTATCTGGAAAACGAATAGCACTGAAAATGAACCGTTTGATTTTCTCGTAACTGATTTATAAAATAGTTCATTTTAATAATAATACTTCATTCGTCATTAAAAGTTGGAAAGAAATTGGTCCCATTTCATCAACCCATATAAGTGTAATGGTAGTGTTTCGTGATTAGAGCTTATATATCAACTTAAAATAACACTTAATCACGATTGACAAATATGTATATAATATGGATTTTATCATGATTTTTTAAATTTATCTTGGTATTATTTAAAATTTATTAGTTTAGATTTGTGTCGTTATTTTTTGACAAGAATGAGACAAAGACTTTTTTTTTAAAGTAAACAATTTTAGAATTGCTCACACGTCCTTAACGTCATGTTACTTAACGTCACACAATAGGGCTAAGAAATAAAATATGTTCACTCGTTTTACTCCCCAAATTACCGAATCAAGATGTATAAACTTGCGCATGTGTTTCGTCTACAAATAACTGTAACTGTGGTCAAAGGGCTTTTGAGAAAAACACTTTATCAGACAGTGAGAAATGGGAAGCAATAAATAAAAAAATTAATTAAAAGTACTTTCAACAAAATTAAACAATCAAAAATTGTTAGCCCTTTATTTTTCCTTTCATACTTTTTAGGTGTCCGTATTCAAACACGGAACCCCTATCACACCCTCGTAGTTTCTATGATTTTAGACCCGTATGCTATAAATTTTCCAAGTATATTTTTCAGATAAAAATCATCAGTATTTTGGGTACCTCCCCTTATTAAGAGGAAGGGATGAAATATAATTTAAGTCTACCCCGTTAAAACAATAAAAATCGCAGAATTTTCACTTTGGTTTTGCTGACGATTTTACACATTACGAGCTTATAATTATTTTATGGTAAATATGCCAAGAAAATAAGCTACAAAATTCTTAATGTTTTGAGAATGACACAAAAGTTGATTTTTCTCATGTACTAATCAGACACGTTTTATGGATGTCATAAAATGATCATGAAAATCATCAAATTTTTCTACACTAAATGATTTGAATTATTACAAGTAACCGCTAAAACTTATACTAAAAAACCTTCATTTATTATTTATTTTAAAAAAAATGTCTTTTTAGGTCTTCACAGAAAAATACAGACCTCTTATTATTTCCTAAGTCATATCTGTTTGTGTTCATTCATCTGTCACACTGTTACAGTTTTATTACTTGTAAGTACCAGTGTCAGAAGAAGATCTAAAATATGTCACATATTCAATGTAACAAATTTTTATTCCTATTTTTAAAGAATCTTAAGAAGCGCGAATCAAGTAAATATTACCGTACCCTATTGAATGATAGTTAAAAAGAAACTGTATGATAGTTAAAAAGAAATTTTAAAATGAAATTAGGATCCATTTACCACTTTTCATTTTTAGTCCATTAACTAAATATTAATTTTTGAAGCCTTTTGCAGTGTGTCCATCCCTCTCCAATTTCCAAACAAAGTTTATGAATTAATCTGAAAGAAAGCCTGGAAATAGGTTTTAATATGTACTTTTAAATAAAATTATTTCGAGTAACCCACTTCATTAGTTTTTCAGGTGACAAAAAGACCCTTACGTACGCAGATAACAAAGATGGAAATTACTAGACATCTGAGTTCGATATGTACTTAACATAAAATGACATGAACAATTAAACCATGTTTCGCAATATTTCGTTGAAAAAAAATACAAAAAGAAACAAGTCCAACTGTCGTAATATTACGAAACTTATTTAGATAGACTTTTATGGGTACATTTGAGAATTACATAAGAATTTATACAGCTTGATAGTTTGTGAGATGTTTACGGAAAATTAGTCATGCGTTGTCAGATACTTACTTCACCTGATTTTTAATCTTCCCTACCCAACGAAAGTTACACTACACTAAAAACAATACTTCAGTTATTTATTGAAACATTGAACTCATGCATCCATGTATAACAAACTCCATTACGATATACATATTCGTACGCTACGAGGATGCTTATTTTACTAACGAAACTGATTTTGCTTTAAATATGCAATTGAAATTTAAACCTGAATAAAATAACAACATAAACAGAATTCTTTACAATACAAATGCATCGCAACATGCAAGTTAAAATCCATATTTGAAAATCCGACATGCAGTTTGCATCTGAGAATAGAATAAATGAAATTTCAGACACGAACATAAATTCTTTGTAAAAAGGTTTTGAATATTTTTGTAATATCGGTCTGAATGCAATGAGAATAAAATTTTATTATATCAATGTTGTGCGGATCAGAATTTGTGTTTTAAAACTTATAGAATATTTATAAATATTCTATAAGTTTTAAAACACAAATTCTGGTCCGGACAACACTGATATAATAAAGTTTCATTCTTATTGCATTCAGACCGATATTACAAAAAATATTCAAAACCTTTTTATTTGTGTTTATAAACAAACTTTTAGATGTCATAGCTACGTATGGGACGATTATACACCATGCCAATAGATAAATTATTACCTCGCTTAACTCAAAGTTACGCTAACATTTGTATCGGGTACAATAGAGGTATTAAGGACGCGTGAAGAAAAAATTAAAATAAATTTTGGATATATAAGATAATTGAAAAAAAACATTTACTTAAAAGTTACCAGTATTTTTTTTAATTTTAACCTTACAAAAAGCAAATAAAATGACTCAAGTGGGAGAGGAACGCGTAGATTTTTTTTCCATAACTATGAAAGAAAAGCTTATAATGCTTATCTACAATAAAAGTTATAGTTATTCTGAAATTAATGGAAAAATTGCCATCGGTCGAGATATTAAATAAAAGCAAGAGAAAACTTATAAAAGGTAACAAGAACGGCTTATACCACTTATCTGAAAAGGAGTTTTACCGTTGCTGAAATTAAGATAAAAATTGTTATCTATCAAGAAATCGAATAGCAGTTGCTTAAGTATCTCTTTGTTATAATTTTTAGATGAATTTTTTGAAAAATTTTATATTTTTTGATGAATCAATCTTTTTTAGTTTCTTGTATGACAAAAAAACACCGGTCCTTATCAAATTCATTCACATGCGCGTGCCATAGACACATGGTACAGTAATAAAGAATGTAAACCAGCACATGTCCAGTAGAAGTTTTAAGGGGCAAACAAAGCACTCGAATTGTTTTTCACATATATTTTCGGATATCGATTAAAAGACTGATTTATAAGCATTCAAAACAAATTTTCAGAATTTTATATAAGATAACTCTAGAGAAACTTACTAAAAGTAACCACGAAAAATATGTACTTCATATTCGTAACTGCTAAAGTTAAAATCAAGAAAAAATCACTAAATATCATAGATTTTGGAAAATTCAGAATATTTATACGCCTGTGGAAAATATTTTAAGCAACATATTTATATGGTAACATTCTAGACAATATATTTATATAATTTAAGACAAATACTATGCACGCTTATATGTTTACATGTGCTTAAGTGTAGACGAAATCTTCGTAGTGCAAATTTAATTTATACTAACATATTTTTAAAGTGCTTTGAAAATATTAGTTGATTCCATGAATTCGAGAATTATAATTTGCAAAATTGATGATCAAGTTGTCCAACTTAATCAACAGTCTGATATTTGAAAGTCGCCCTCAAATCACGTATTCAAGGATCGTTTAAAAATTCCCCTTGTAGTACCTATCGTGACTTCCTTAGTTTTTGTCCTAAATCCTCCTTTTCCTTTAATGTAATATATTGCGTTGGCAACTTATAATCTCGTTACTTTTTCCACCTATTTCTGGAATGTTATATAAGCTTTTAGAATGTTTCTTGTAGGGTATATAAAGAATGCTATGTTCAAAGTTGTGTTCAGTTTGCAATTGAGTAACCGTCAACTAAACAATAAATAAAAAAATGGAAATATCTTGAAGTAAACTTGGAGCGCACTTGTTCATGAATTTCGTTTAAAGCGAAATGCCAACTAAGCAACATGCAATATTTGCATGACGATGGCTAAAGGTGTACTCTCTTACGACACAGTCAGGGACAAGTTCCAATGATTCAAAAAAGGGAATTTCGATCTGTACGACAACCTCCTGCAATTGATTGAATTGAAATCGAAAAAAATTCAGATTAAGTTTTTGTGGTTTGCCAGAGCTATTTCCATGCCTTCATATTGCAGTGAAAAAAGAACTTCATGCCTTAAAAAAGAAGTGAAAATATTTCATTTGGATACCATATGGGAGAACACCCCTTCAAATTTAAAGGAGAGCTAATGTATGTACCAATGAGTAGCGAAAGTATCTAAGTACAGCAGATGAAAGTGGATGGCTTATGCTAATTTTCGCTTAAGTGTTCAGGAGTTGGAGAAAAAGGTGTATCTACACCGAAATATAACATTTGATAAAAGATACTTTTGAGTGTATGGTGGGGTATAAATCGAGTTATTCATGGAGTTATTCATTGAGAACTCTTTCCAGCTAACAATGTAAGTACAGCTAAGATTTATGGTGAACAATTGAACAAAGTCGTCACCTAACTCCTTTCAAATCAAAGCAAGGTTTATTTTTTACATGACGTTGCTCGACCCCACGTAGCAAAAGTAAAGCGGGAAAAACTACTTTCACTTGGGTGGAGTGTATAACCTTTCGCTCTCTGTGTAATCATTTACGCGATAGAAAATTGAAAGACGAAAGTCATATCAAAATCGAACTTCGCCGGTATTTCAGTGAAAGGTTCAAAGATTTCTACAAGGCAGGAATTTAGCTCTGCCCACACATTGATGAAAAGTGTTATACATTACATATAAAAAGTTAAATAGTTTGTGTGCAGATATGGCGGGTTTTTAAGTTGCCGACCCAGTACATGTACGTATGTGTATACATGCTTTTTTCATTATATTTTTTATCAGTTACTGGTTTTCCTTTTTTTAACTTTGCAGTCGTATTCATAATCTGCTGTAGTCTTTCGCAGCATATATATAAAAATCTTTTATAGATATATATTTTATATGTATAATGATCTTATCAGTCAGCTAGAGCGCTAAGTAATAAAATATATGTTTTGGAAGATTACACCAACAAGTCCACGTTATATATTTATACATTAAAGGCGAAATAAATAAATTTGTATATCGATTTCTTATTTTTTACTTAAACAAAATATATTTAAATCGTATAAAAGTCTTAAAACTAGCTACCTCATTTTAAATTTTGCATATGCATCACTATTTGACTAATTCAACTCATTCCAGAATTTTGTACTTCTAATGAAGTTTTGTTCTACAGCATACTCTCTTTAACATCACGATACGGCAACTCATATCGCATTTGTTGAACAGAATATTACGGCACGTAACAGATTCATGAAAATTTATTTAGGCGTTTTTATACAAAGGGACCTCAAAAAACATAATAGGACGTAGTTTACGTAATTCGAACCTCAAAATATACATTTATTATTATTGTGTATTACTCACGTGTCCATCTGTCACAGCCAGTCTTATCAAAAATCTAGCATAGTAATATATCATATTAATCCGTAGATTTCTCAATCTAAGTCTAATAATCTAAAATATTTATATATAAAATTCAGGGAAGGAAAATTAAATACTCGATTTTTCTTTTAAATTCTATGTATAGGTGTGCGGTACTATTTGAAAGGGCTACTAATTAAGTTAAAAAGTTTTTTTTTTGTAATTTCAACACCGATTCGAAAAATATTCGACGAAATGGCCACCACCTCATCCTTACGTATTCATGAAACTACTGAGCTTAAAATTATGAAAACACAGATTTTTAGAAGCCCACGTCAAGTTTGTTGGGAAACTGTAACGATAATTCTAGATGTCATGGTTTTTGAGATTCTCTCGATGATATTTATGTCCCCCTACTTATTCATATTGGGCATTATTTAAAATTTATTGCTTTATTAGTGATGATGAACCCAACATGGATTCATCGTTACTAATAGTTCAACAATTTGCAATAAGGAGATATGATAAATAAAAGAACTTCACCAGGGACTAGCGACGGAACCCCCTTTGCTTGTAACCTTGACTTTCAATTTATCCTCTTTACTTCAAATTAACTTGTAATCTTGCATGTACAAGTATGACTTATCGTATGACCATAAGTAGATATTAGTGAAACCCTAATTACCATACGTCATATTTCACCAGAAATCGACTTAAGAACACACCATATTAAATAATTGTCTGTTAAGCACCAATTACCTATCAATACGTCAACTACTCATTCTAAAAAAATCACTTATATATTAATAGATAATCGTTACCACAATAATCAACAAATAACTGTAAATATTAACAAAAACAAAACATGACACTCCGTACATAATTCATCAAACATGTTTCGGCACTGTATCCCTGCTTCGGTAAAAATGACGTACACGTAGATATTTATTAAGCATCAATTACCCATCAACACTTCAACAAATGATTCCAAAAAAATATTTATTTCTTAATAGCTATTTCTACATAACAGATATTAATAAATAACAGAAAAGAATTACAAACAGCAAAGCACGTCGATATGTATATACTTCATCACAAATGGTTAATACTGTGTCCATTTTTCAATAAATATTAACTTGAGTAAATATCTGTTAAGCACAAATTTCTCATCAATGGATCAACTGTTTATTCTTAGAAAATCACTTATTCCCTAATGGATACTTAGTTACAACAAACACTAACTAAGAGCAGAAAAAAATAATGAACAAGAAAATATGTCACCCATATAAACTTCATTAAAATGATTCTGCATTGTAACCATACTGTAAAAAAATTACCATAACTAGATATCTTTTAAGAGATAATTACTCATCAACGCTTCAACTACTCATTCTTAAAAAAATTACTTTTCCCTCAATAGATAATTTTTCCAAAAAAATTTACAAACAATAGAAAATATTAACAGACACCAGTACATATTTCATCAAAAAAGTTTTTTTTTGTGTAACTTCAATAAAACTTACTTTAAATTATTGTTTGTTAAGTGCTAACTACCCATCAATACTTAAACTGCTCGTTTTAAAAAATCCCTTATTCCTTAACAGATAATTCATAACAATGAAGATTAATAAACAACAGAAATACAACACTCCATTCACACTTCATTAATATTGTTCTGCTAACACTTCAACAGCTCATTCTTTAAAATCACTCTTCTCAATAAATAATTTTTAGAACAACAGTAAGAAATAACGGAAAATATAAACAAACAACAAAAGAGGACACTTAGTATATACTTTATCAAAAAAATGTTTGTGTGTAACTCCAATAAAAATTACCTTAAATATTTATCTGTAAGTGCTAATTACTCATCAAAACATTTTAAAAAAGTTACAAGTTAACAGATAATTCATACCAATAAAGATTAACAAAGGACATAAATACGACACTCCTTTCACACTTAATTAATGTTATTCTGCCCCGTGTTTATACTGCAATAAAAATGATCATAATTAAATATTAAATAAGTGCCAATTAATGTTTCACCTGCTCATTTTTAAAAAAAATCGTATGAATGATTTTACAGTGCCGAAACATTTTTAACAGATAATTCTTTGCAACAAAGATAAACATACAACATAATATATTAACAAATAACAAAACACGGCACTCCGTACATACTTCATAAAAAATGGTTCTGCATTGCAAATGTCAGTTAATTACCAATCACCTTTAACTATTGACTCCTCATTCTTAAAAAAATCACTTATTCCTTAACAGATAATTATTTACGGTAAAGATTAACAAGTAATAAAAATAAAACACTGCGTTCGTACTCCAAAAAAAGTCAACGCAACGCTCAACCAATAGACGGCTAATTTTTTCATCACTCCTCGAGACCACAATATCCGCCTCCGACCACTGCCTATGCTCCGAGCCATTTTCCGCGCCATTAGACTTCGTTTATTCGCAAATATCCGCCGGATCTGCCTCGCTTTGTTTAACAAGCCATTCCGGAAGTACTTCTGACATTGCGCTACGACGAAAACCAGAACGAAATGTTGGCCGCTTCAAATGACACTCGTCGTTTGTGAGATTCAGTTCGCGAACGAAAGGTACTAGTCGGTTTATTCAATAATGAAGTTCTTTTTGGAATTAGTGGAAACCGAGTTACCAATATTAATTTATCAGATGGTATGATTTTGAGGTCGACGTATACATGTTTGCGGAATTGGAGGATCGATAAAAATATATGTCAATAAAGGAGATAAATCATAAAATTTATCTCGACCGAGAGAATTACACTGGGAATTTAACATTGAGCGTGACATAAAAACAAAGAGTTACGATAAAAATAGAAGTCTTACTTATAGTTGAAACGTCTCTAATTTTTTCTCATTTATTGTAGAGTTTCAGCATATTATGATATTATAGATTTTAATATGTTTTAATATTTATCACATAAAAAAATTAGAAATTAGGATTGTTTTAACGAACTTCGAAAGGTTACCAATTATAACTGAAAACTGGAAAATAGTTTACCATCACTTAATTGCCTTCCATCACCATCTGCAGCAAGGCCAAATAAACTTCCATAATACTTCCTTCAATACGTTTCCTATTTCTCTACTAAACTTGTCTTATACAAAGGTCTCACGCTTGCTGCTTAAGAAATTTACGAAATTATTAAGCAGCAAATGTGAGATGCTTATAACAATTGCATTGAAAAAAAGAAAAGAAAATGAAATAATTAATTTTAAATTATGAAAAATTGTAATCTTTAATATAAATCTGAATATTTAGATAGCAATGACGAATTTATAGAAATGATGCTCATTTCAAAAATAAGATATGAATTAGTATTCAAATATTATACGCTAGGAAGAAATTATTCGAATTTATATTTACTACCAGTATTACCGCTAATGAATATAAAATGCAAGCATACTCCTGAAATATTTATAACCCACAAAATTTCAGCTTAAGTATATTCTTTTAAAGACTCTTAATTTTATCTTTCTAAAATAACTTTTTTTTCAAACAGTACACGAGTTTATAATAAGCCAATGTTAAAGCAGATTGGAAACGAAATCTCCAGAGCAATAGAAATGGCCCAAATGTATTTATTCCCGCGAGTACTAAGTTATTGTATTACAAATTTGATTACTAGACTATGAGACCTCTGAGGTTAACTACGTGTCAATTTTAATATTATTGATTTATAATAGCTTATCTTATTTATATGAAATATATTTCGAATAATATTTTGAGGGAGTTTCGTTTATTCAAATGAAGAGGGTCATAAGAATCAAACCATTCTTTATTAAACTTAGTTAGGTGTAATAAAATAAGTATACATATATATGTGATTTATATGATATGTAATTTATAACGATCATCTTTTACGTGTTCGTTGTTGAATTATCCATTTTTACAGGTATATCGTTCAGTTCTTTAATTTAAATAATTATACTGAAATGATAAACAGTGACACGCAGACTCATAAGCAATTGCACGTAGCTTTCCGTGAACATTTAGCAAATATGCATAACATATTCACAAAGATTTAGACATATTTAAATTTTGCTATTCAAGCGAAATCCACACTTCAATATATTATTTGCAGTTCGCACGTACAAAGCGAACTCATAAATGCGAACTATTAAGGTCATAATTTGATAAGTTCGGGTATGTAGGTCGAGAGTTGATTGTTTTCAAGTGCCTTTAACGCCATTATGTATATGTATATATATATATACATATATATATATATATGTATATATATATATATATATATATATATATATATATATATGTATAAATATAACTTTTGTGTCACGCCGTTCTTAATAAAATATTTTATTTTATTAATTACATATGGTTTTGTAAATATGACGCACTATCGTATAAAGCGATTGGGTATACATTTCGTCGTGCAACATAATGTTTGTTCTTTGAAAATGTTATTAATACTCACATAAATCGACTAATAGATGGCGTTATATATCGGTATATTTTACGGATATATAACGCCGAATTATCTGTTGCAGTTTTGTCTCTCAAAAGAATTTTGAACTTCAAAATACGGATCGTACGATCCAACATTTATTCAATATTTATTGTATATTGTAAGAAAAAGGGAAAATTTAAAAAAAAGCTGATAGCAAGGGTAAGAATACCCCCATAAAAACGAGACCGGGATTAGTTACCGAATATGAAAAATGGAGTTTCTGTAAAAAATTGTTTTTATCGATTAAACTATTAGACAAATAATTACGTAATAAATAGGAGAAACTACAACCAGACTAAGGAAAAAAACCAAGGGAAAAAACATGAAATACAAACATAACTTGTAAAATTCATAACCTTTCCTGTGCCGTAGTCTGGTAATAAATTAATAGTTAATAAAACTATAGAAAAATCATAAAAGTCGGTCAAGATTTGCGACCTCTAGCATGTCCTCATACGCACCTACGTATATTCGTACATGCTCATACCTACAGACCAAATAATGGAGACGTACGATATTTTTAAAGGCAAATTACATGGCAATAAATGTTTTGAAATACAGCCATTTTTTATTAAATTTGAAAATGGAATTTTTTTTAGACGAAAATATTTTTTCTAAAAAACAATATCAAAAGGTATTTACTTATTAAATTACCCAAATTATAATTATCTCTATCGTTAAAACTAAAAGCTTGTAAACTAATCTTTGATAAAGCATATGAAGTATGTAATGATATTGAATTGAAAAGCGAATGGGATTAACACGCAGGTTTCTTTAAACAACAGCGGCAAAAACTATATTTAGGGATTTGAACAAAAAGTAGCAGACGAACAAATATCAGCAAATAATATTATGATACGATTAGATATTATATTAATATGAAATGCCTATTACTTCTTATTCCTCTCTGACGAAGTGGGCGAATGATTTAAAGCAAGAGGTCAAATCGAATCTGTTAATTCTGTAAATATATATATATATATATATATATATATATATATATATATATTTATATTAGTTTAGCAACTTATAAACCGGCCATTATATATATATACGGAGATCTGTACATAAACTTGTTACGTGTAGTCAATAAAATTAATTGTTAATTATCTAAACACCGTCGGTATCTAACACTTGTCGCCAACGTGTAAGCAGGGCTAAAGTTCCGTCCTTGTGGAAATCTGTGGGCCCTTGACTGAAAAACGGGTGAAGTGCGATTATAATAGGTCTTTCATCTTTTATTTTCTATCACGTAAATTATTAGATAGAGAGCGAAACCGATGTTAATTAGATGGTGAAAGGTCTGGAGAGCACGGTGAGTGAAGTAGGATACTTCATTTAAGTGAAAGTAACTTTTCACGCGTTACTTTTATTACGTGAGGGCGAGCATTGCAATGTATAAAATAAACTTTGTTTACATTTGAAGAAAATTTAGCGGTGATTTTGCTCAATTGTTCACAATAAATCTTAGCAGTAATTGTACTGTTACCTTGAAAGAGTTACCAATGAATAATTCAATGAATAACTCCATTTATACACAACCATGCACTTAAAATATCTTTTGTCAAATATTATATTTTACTTTAGATACATTTTTTTCTTTAGCTCCTAGCTACTGGTATTTAAGCTAAAAATCAATATAAGCCACCTACTTTTCATCTCATGTAACCAGATATTAGGCTCTCGTTGGAACGATGAGAATTCAATAGCTACAAGCACACATTATCTCTCCTCTGATGTTGAAATTGTGGTAACTCATATGGTAGCCAAACAGAATATATGCACTTCTTTCTCAAAGCTTGAAGTTGTTTTTCAATTGCTATATAAAGGTATGAAAACAGCTTTGCCGAACCACGTGAACTTATTAATTTAAGATCTGTTTCAATAAGACTCTTGCATTTTTTTAAATCGAATGTTGGAAGTTGCTTTGAATGAGGTTTATTGGACAGGTCAAAATTCCCTTCTCTGAATTTTTTAACCCAGTGCTTGGCTGTGTCACCCATCGTCGTGTATATTTTGCGTGATGCTTCACTGGTTTTTCGCCCTAAACAATATTCGTGAAGAAAGAGTCCTCTAAAAAATACTTTCATTTTTAATTAATTTTTTCCTCGCCGATTACTCAATGGCAAACTAAGCAGAAGTTCAAACACCGCACTATATATGTATATATATATATATATATATATATATATTTATATATATATATATATATATACATATATATATATATATATATACACATTTATATTATAAATTTAATCAATTCGCTTATTTATTCCTTAAAAATCTTACGCCTAATTCATAACTTAACGCAAAGCGTTGGATATGTGCAAGTACCATGAAGAAAAACAATTTTAATATGTAAATCTCTTTGTATTTCGAAATAGTAAAACAAAAAAAACCGACAACAATTCGCATCAAGATCACACTTACTAATTATAGGTCATGAATTACAAGGTAACTCAATAATAACATTCCTGAAGCGGACAATGGGACAAAAAAGCGGAACGTGGAAGCGTAGGACTACGGTCTTACGCTTCCACGTTTTCCTTTTCCAGGAAAGTTACCTAATGACAACTCTATTCTATGAAAATATGTTTGATATTAACTGCTTACAACAACGAGGTGGAGATCGTGAGTCGCTGGACTCCTACGTCCTGCCCCTCACGCGCAACCCTTCCTGTATTATTATTCTAATCGGTTAATGTATTTATGGGGTATTATAAATGTTTGAGGAGGAAGGGGAAAAGTAGTGGGGTTTAAACTCGTACTTTCCATCGTGTCCGATAAAATAACCTCTGATTTTACTAAAACCAGTTAAAGACCTTTGAAGATTTCTGCTAATTATAAAC
This sequence comes from Druceiella hillmani, assembly GCA_039881145.1. Classification (NCBI taxonomy): domain Eukaryota; kingdom Metazoa; phylum Arthropoda; class Insecta; order Lepidoptera; family Hepialidae; genus Druceiella; species Druceiella hillmani. The sequence goes on from JAYKKI010000001.1 coordinate 16,175,232, forward strand.
TTATTTAAACATGAATTTATAAATATTTGAGTTATTTAAATAAGGTAACTACTAAATAAAGATTTAAAACATATATTTAATAAAATATTTAAATATTTAACCCTTATTCAGTAGTTAGTTACACTTATTTCCACGAGTATTATATCTCGCAAATATTATATTCTTACTTTCGTTACAATTCGGGTACTACGAAGCGATCTATATGCGTACACAATTTTTTTTCACTTTAAACGTTCAACAATTATGCGCCTAAATATAAACAATTAAGCCTAGATTTGATTTACTACTTATAAATAAATTGAATATGATGTTAAATCATTATTACATAATTTCACGTGAAAAAGTTACAAATTCGTTTCTTTCTTCTTTATCGAATTGATTCATTACTGATAATAAGAAAAAACATGTAAGTAAATCATCAAATTTTCAAAGATGCAGAAGACGTGGAAACAGCTTGTTAAATTAACCTTTAGAATGAAAGAAAATCGTAATATCTCCATAAATTATAATTGTAAATATTTGCATCCTAAACACCATTGAAGACATATATTATAAAGATTATGGCTCAATAACTTTGAAGACTGTTGCTTCTAAATACGATAGTAACGAATTCAGGGCAATAGACTTAAATTTTGTCTTAATTCATCGTAAATTCTTTATTGACCGTTAATTCTCTTTACATTTAATTTGCTCCATTTAATACAAATTTTTTAAAGAAATAATTTTTTTACAATTAAATGGAACTTCGTGATGTAGTATTATTTCTACTTTCTTTAAGTTCTTTATCACGACCTAGGTTTCGTTGTATTACAACATCTTCAGGTGGGATATTAGCAAAGAATAACTCTTAGGAACATCCAACAGCATTTATATGTTTCAAACACAATAGCGGAAGCCGGGTCTGTTGGGTTTTCCCACTGCTTCTGTTAGTGAGTTTATTGTTTGGGAGCGGTGTAGGTTTTATTATATTTTCGAGAGTTATACGACATACAAGTCTTTTAGTGACGATAATAAGTTCAATTGTTGTTATTCTATAAGGTTGTACAATGCAAATATACCGGTGGATGTAATAAAATTAACTGGAAGTTATTCTCGGTAATATATTTAAACAAAAGCAAGGGTATCTGGAAGTTAGAACAAGGTTATACCACTAATTCTACATATCTCCGGTTTTATTTATTTATATATTTATTTCTTTATTCATTTATATATATATATATATATATATATATATATATATTTATTTATTTTAATTTTTGTGTACTTATATTTATATGTGTATGTGGGCTGAAACAATTTGAAGAGTACTGTAGTATTAATGTTGTCTAACTGTATTATGCCTAGAAGATATTAAGTATGATATTGTATTTAGTTGTTCATTTATTATATTAACGTTGGTGTCTTTTTTATGTCTGTTAACTTCTAATGTTTCTAGGATATTAAGTTTTAGAAGTTCAAAAGTTACCTTTTGTATTTATTTGTAATATATAGGGGGAAATATCACTCTGAGGGTGGTGGTTATTATCAATGAGATGTTTAGCAAACTGGGATGTGTCTGGTTTATTATTTCGCTAGCTGGCAATGTGTTCTTTATATCTTGTGGAAAAATCTCTTCTTGTTTGATCTATGTATACACTATTACAGTCGTTACATTTAAGTTTATAGATCCCACTCTTTTTATGTTTATCCATTTTTCTCTATTATTAATAAGGGTTTTATCCAATTATTTAATGTACTATAAGCATGTTGTATTATTTATACGTTTATTATTAGTTAAGAGTTTCCCTAATTTGAGAGATATATTACCTATGTATGGGATAGATTTATAGTAAATATTATTTTTATTCGGTACGACCGGGTATATTTCTTGTATTAATATTTTTCTTAATTTATTATGGTACCCATCAATTGTCACAAAACTGTACTTACAAATAAATGCAAAAGGTAATAAACTTAATATCCTAGAAACATTAGAAATAAACAGACATAAAAAAGACATCAAAGTTAAATATTAAATGAACAACTAAATATAATATCATCACCCATACTTAATATCTTCTAGGCATAAATATATGAATAAATAAAACCGTAGATATGTAGAATTAGTGGTATAACCTTGTTCTAACTTTCAGATACCCTTGCTTTTGTTTAAATATATTACCGATAATAACTTCCAGCTATTTTCATTACATACACCGGAATATTTGCATTGTACGTATATCGCATAACTCTCGGAAATATAATAAAACCTACACCGCTCCCAAACAATAAACTCACTAAGACAAGCAGTGGGAAAACCCACACAGACCCGGCTTCTGCTATTGTGTTTGAAACATATGTTTCTGAGAGTTATTCTTTACTAATATCCCACCTGAAGATTTAGTAATACAACGAAACCTAGGTCGTGGTAAAGAACTTAAAGAAAGTAGAAATAATACTACATCACGTAGTTCCATTTAATTCTGAATAATGAATTTCTACAAAATTAACGCCAAATATATTCAAATAATTTTGTATTGAACAGTGTACGCTTTTTGTTTTCTGCAAAAAACCCCAGCTATTGCCGGGTAAGCGGTGCCCATTTTTCAATAACCAATGCACCTTTAAAATACCTTCAGACAGAGTTAATTGTTTCCTCGTCATTATTTTTTTAACTTTTATAAACACCGCTGGAATTATTTACGAATCAGCCGGTCATAGACGAATGTTTTGACAATAAGGTTAAGAAAATGTTCGTCACTCTATACACAAATAAAGCGATAAGAATTACAATTCGAATGAAGGTTGTGCCGACTAAGATTCGTTTAAATACAACTTAGTTTAATAATAATATTTTAAATATAAACTAGCCAAAATAATTTTAATTGAAAATTCTAATTAAATATTAGTATCTAGAATAATTTTGGGGTTTTCAAACTCATTGTTGACACATTAGAATTGTGGGTTCCATTGCTCGTTAGTTTTAAGTTTTTAACTGCAGTACTGCTATGATTTTTTGAATTTGTCACTGTACTAACTACTACCCTCGTTAATGGCATATTTTATATTTTTAGTTAAAGGAACTTTCTTTCTACTGGGTTTAAAGAAACTTTGTGATCAACTAAAAACAATATTTATTCGATAAAATCGATCAAGTATACATATATTTTAATAATTTAAAATTAGTAATTGTACCGGTAAGATAAACTCTACGAGACGTTTATGTTTAGCCGGGTTCTTAATAAACATAACAAGTCTAAATTATTTATACGTAGACTACATTCAAGAAGGCCACTTGCAATTTTTACCTTTTTGATCAGATAATTTTTATCTGCATATCAAAGGTTACTTTATCATGGGAGATAAAACTGAGTGAAAGTGGAAACTGCTTGGAAATTGAGAAAAGTATATTCTTTCCATTTTAGTTTCCACCGCAAAGCGCATTAATACTGCGTTATTATATGATAACATTTTAAAGGAATTTCGATTGGGGGACAATTTTCTAAATGACAATCCAGGTAATATTAAAAACGTGTCCTCGTTATTATTAGATCGACTACCTACTACTTCTGAAGACTTATTACAATTTATTAAATCGGTTAGATTCATGGTTAAAAAACATATAAATTATATACATTGTTAAGTTTTTATAGATTCCTTAGTACAATCACGAACTAACGAGTCATTTATAAGTCGTAAACATTTCGCAAAACAAGATAAGGTCTTTTTGATTTATCCATCAAGAGATATATTTAGTACATGCTTAAAATTCGAATCTTATTTTAGGGTACATTTAAAAACCAATTTTAACCTTGTTAAGACGACTTATAGTAAAACAGTTTTAGAAATTATGCAATTTATTTGCACTGACAAATTTTTTGATAATTTAATTAAACATTCTGAAAAATAAATCGTTAAAAAAATTTGACCAAATACGTGCCCCTTTATTTTTATATTATCGATACAATATCGTTAATGAAAAGCCATCACTAAAACTCACACATATGTACAATTACTCACACAAAGGTAATTTAATTTCGGTAATGGAAAGCATGTCGAGTGTGTTCGTCTATTTGTGGTATATTAAGTCTATGATTTATACGTAACATTTAATTTCCTAATCCAAATCTAAGCGCACAGGGTGCCGGGCAATGTCTTACAAAATCTACCGCGCGTATTATTTCACCCAAATATTTTAAGGAAATTAAACCCTCCTTAAGTAAATTTAAACCTTAAATAGTAATTAAAATCCAAAGCTAGCACTTTTGGTATAATAAGGTAGATAACATTTGCACATCCCAAAATTTATTAAAGGTTACATTGAGTTTCAAGATGTGAAACTCCAATAATCGTGGATTTTGTAGCTCACTGTCTTGCTGACAGAACTTGAAATTGGGATCAGAGGTAGTGTTATTTATTTACATGATAGACAAATTTATGAAAACTTGTCGAAATACTTTTCGGGACAATGTTGATTTCGCTATTACTTTACAAGGGCTTATATGGAGATACTCGACATTGATAACGGTAATCTAATTTGTTTTGAACCATTTATAATTACAAATATATAATGTCCAATAATTAAAAATGTTAAAAGAACATCAGATAATAAAATACAATATAATGAGATTAATTTAGCGATCTGGTTTGCAATATGTTACATTCGAAAAGTCTGACAAGGTGCAAATGGAAAATTATCTCTACGTCCACATATAAACATGGTACTGATACCAAACAAATCACTACTGAAAAACTGACTCTCATATGTCCTACTCATAAACATATTCATGTGGGTTTATAAATATAAGCGAATTTCTCAGAAACGAATATAAATATAATAATACTTCAATAATAATATTTTACTCCGAATATTGAAAATGTTATTTTAAAACTGCCAGATAAAATTTTCCTTTCAAAAGTTCAGCGCTCACAGGCAGTTAACTTCTTTCAAAAGGTTCAGAAGAAAAACACGTTTGTAAAGACTAAGTAATTTCTAAAATTTTCATCTGTATACAAAAACAAACTTACATTTTTACGTTATTAATATATGCTAGCGATTAATGTTAGAATTTAGTTTTACATATTCCCATCATCATAAGGATAAAGTATTAGGTAAACTAAAAATATTGCAAAAAATAAATTACTTATTTACATAAATATTCAAGCCTCATAACTAAATGCCGTAGATATCTGGATGTAACCATAATTCGCCCGAAATCACACAACTAGCGAATGGCGAGGTGATTGAATGGTACATCTATTTATGGGCATTCATTTCTAATAATGGTGAATTTAATATCAAAACTAAAAGCCAATTACAATAAAAACAATTACAATTTGTCTACTATCGACAAGCTGAGGAAGATATGGAAGAATAGTAACAACACGCCGCGGAGAGGTGAACACTGTATAAAAGTGCGAAAAAATGATAAACACCCAAGAAATATGGTATTGAAGAAGAATGCTTGGAGTATCATAGAATAAGATCCATAATAATACACCCATAGTCTAAAAACTCGGTATCAAGTATAATTAGTCTAATATTGTACAAATTGATATAATTATTTTTTTCGGACATGTGTTGCGGCATAGCAACGACAATATTGAATGCCGTAGTACAGGGCAAATTGGCGTGGGAAGGCATAGACAGTCATCTCTATTCCTAGATTATATCCATTATCGGAGCTTTATTTGGTACTATTTTGAAGTGAAACTTCTTAGGTAGCGAGTCGATAATCGATAAGTGGACGAGAATTTGGAATAAAATTGCAAGGTCACGTTTAGGTACATTTCGTTACATGAGAGAGAAGAAAGATAAGACATGGATAGAATGAGTAAATGAGCTATATATTCCAACGTCATGAAGGTGGAACAAAAGAGAGCTACCTACACAGAACGATACAAAGCGATTGAATATGATAGTGTCGCTCATGTGCGCGTTGTAGATTTATGGCTCATAGGCTACATAGGAAAAGCTGAGGTACCACGCATACGTTGTGTTATTGATGCTTATCATTGTGATATGTGATTATTTTAATTGGCATTTGTCTATGTAAATTTATATGAAGATTTCATTAGATGTTTACGTTAATTTATAACGACATTTCATTAATTTTTCTGAATGTATTGCATTCAAGTCTTATACAAATTTAGAAATATCTGAGGATTTACTCTCTTTCTTTCTCTCTCTCTCTCTTTCTCTCTGCTGTTATATCCTTACTTTATTCCTATAAACTGAGGTTTAAATTGCTAAAGAAGTGTCACGTGTCATTTAAAACGATCATAAAGTTGAATAACATCGCCTTGGTGTAATTAGGAAAATACTTTTTGAATATTCGCATGCCCTTCTATAACATAATTTTTTAAAATTTTGTTTCAAAGTTAGTACTTAATATTAAAAAAAAATTAACGATTCATTATCTTTTTAACACAATAGAGTGACCACGAACTATTTTCGTTATAAAATTCGTTCATATATGTAATGAATATACAATGAATATTAAAAATATAAGAATTGTCCCGATGGACAATACTTCACTAATAACCCAGATTCCGCTTGTATATAGCATTTAATAGGTCCATAGTTTACGTATGTTATTAATCCTGAATTAAATATAAACTGACTTTCTCAATTCATTAGTATTAACAGTTATAATAACCAAATAGAATCGGAATATAAGATAAGATCGCAGATAGTTTATTTCCGTTTCTTTTCAAGTCAAGAGAATGAGAATAGATCTGTATATTCTGGGATCGGTTCGAATACAATCTATCCTTGGATCAGTTTCATAAACTTTTCATTATCCTAAATTTAATCCAAGGACCGCCGAGAAAAAAAAGTTCGACACAAATTTTGTTACTTCTCATATTTCTAATTTTTTTTCAGTATGTTGCATTTACTATTTACGACAGTTGTTTAAGATAAATGAATACTTTAATAAATTAAATACATTTACCATCATCTGTTGTTTTCTGGGTGCACTTTCTTTACTACACGCTTTAAAAAGAGGCCGTAACTGAAATCAGCTGATCGTTTTAAATTGTTGATCACTGGTGTCCGCCCATTGCTCATAAATTACTGCTGAAATCACAACCCTTCGTTTTCAGCCTTGCCTTGGTAATCTAAGTAGTTTAGTGTCCTTTTGTATTTAAGTGTTATATTATGGCCATTGATTTTCAGTCTTGCCTTGCCAAATCATAACTCTTCCTTTTCAGCATTGCAACAGTAATCTAAGTAGTGTAATTTACTTATATGCATAAGTATTATATCAGAACCTTTCGTTGCCAGCC